>CM071596.1:243225500-244475500 GCA_036435485.1 Saposhnikovia divaricata | reverse complement strand
CACATAGTAATATATTAAAATCTAAATGGGTTCTTTATTAGATCACTTTAAATTTAACCCAATAGAATAAATAGCTAATTATAATTGATATATTAATATGTAGCCCATAAAATAATTATTATCATTAAAATAATAATAACAATCTCCCACTTGGGCTGCATATTGATCCAAAATCAATTATACCATAAATTTACTGCGCAACTTTATGCTATTCATTGTCTTTAGATTTTACCAAAAACAATTCGGTCCATATACTATATTAACATGAGATCATAGCGGCATTTATCACTTTTATGACGTGACTAAACCTTCCATGATCATCATAAAAATATAATCAATGACATGAATCAAAGTGTGGATGAGGGGCATGGAAATTACATTCAATGTGATCTAAATGATGTCTATTTCCAACTGATCCTAACTCAATCTCTAGCTAGATTGATTCCAATTTTCTTAACATAATGTTAAACCACAATAAGAAAATTGAACAAAAGCAGAGTGAAATTTAATTAAATTAAATCCATCAACTGTATTCTGCAGAACATAAACAACTCAATGTTTATAACATAAAACACCAAAAATACAAACTCCCACTAAACCAAAGTATCACACAAGGTAACACCCATATGAGCAGTATGCTCGTGAAAAACCTTAGGTGCTAAAGCCTTGGTGAGCGGATCCGCAATCATGGAGTTGGTCCCAATGTGTTCTATCGAAATCTGTCCACTCTGTATCTTTTCTTTAACAACTAGGAACTTTATATCTATATGTTTTGCTTCCGTAGTGCTCCTATTGTTGTTTGAATATTCCACTGCTAATTTATTATCACAAAATATCTTTAATGGTCTTTCAACACCATCAAGAACACGCAAACCAGTGACAAAATTTCGCAGCCATAATGCTTGATTAGATGCCTCAAAACATGCTATATATTCTGCAGCCATGGTGGATGAAGCTATGAGCGTCTGTTTGGCTGACCTTCATGAAATCGCTCCACCAGCTAGTAGATAAACATAGCCCGAAGTAGATTTTCTTTCATCTATGCATCCTCCAAAATCAGAATATCCAATGACTTCGAGATTATCTGACTTCCTATACGTGAGCATATAGTCTTTTGTTTTCTTCAAATACCGTAGGACTCGCTTAACTACTTTCCATTGTTCCATTCCCGGATTACTCAAATATCTTCCCAACATTCCAACAATGAATGCTATGTCAGGGCAAGTACAAACTTGAGCATACATTAGACTTCCCACAGCCGAGGCACATGGTATCCTTTGCATTTCCTTTATCTCAAGTTCATTCTTGGGACACTGTTTGAGACTAAATTTGTCTCCCTTAGATGCAGGTGTATTTATTCCTGCACAATCTTTCATGCCATACCTTTCCAGGATCTTTTCGATATAGCTCCTTCGTGATAATCCAATGATACCTCGAGAGCGATCTCGATGTATTTAAATCCCTAGTACAAAAGAGGCGTTACCAAGGTCCTTCATCTCAAATTGACTAGTGAAAATTTTCTTGGTATCGTGCAATAAGCCTATATCATTAGTGCCAAGTAAGATGTCATCAACGTATAAGAGAAGAAAGATAAATTTGCTCCCACCGAACTTGTGATATACACAATGTTCCACCAAGTTCAATTCAAAACCATATGATGTGATAATATGATGAAACTTGTGATACCATTCACGTGAAGCCTGCTTGAGACCATAGATGGACTTCTTTAACCTACAAACTATAGTCTTTGGATCTCCAGAGACAAAGTTTTCTGGTTGCACCATATAAATTGTCTCGCCAATGTTACCATTGAGAAACGCCGTCTTTACGTCCATCTGATGTAGCTCTAGGTCATAATGAGCCACAAGTGCCATAAAAATTCTAAATGAGTCTTTCGAGGAAACCGGAGAGAAAGTCTCATTGTAATCGATACCTTTCTTTTGAGTGAATCCTTTTGTGACTAGACGAGCCTTATATCTTTCGATGTTACCCTTCGAATCCCTTTTGGTTTTAAATACCCATTTGCAATCAATAGGTTTTGATCCTTCAGGTAACTCGACAAGATCCCAAACGTCGTTGTCTTTCATAGATTGCATCTCTTCATTCATGGCATCAATCCACTTCTGAGAATGAGGACTCTGCATGGCTTGTTGAAGATTAATAGGATCATCTTCTCCAATTCCAATTTCATCTTCATGTTTTTGTAGAAAAACAATATAATCATCTGGAATTGCACTTTTCCGCTCTCTAGTGGATCTCCTTAATGGCACTTCTTGTGATTCAAGAGGTTGTTGATTTTGCTGAATTGGTTCCTCATGGGGAATGTCAGTGTTGTCTTGAACCAAAGGGCCTTGAACAATGATAGGTACCATAATCTGATCATTGTTCCCAACATTATCATGAATAGAATCATGACTATCTTCTTCAAAGACAATACTTTTACCTATACCTTCCCTCCCAAAATCAACTTCCTCAAAAAATCTTGCATTATCAGTCTCAAAGAAGGATCTAGTAGTGGGATCATAAAATTTAAATCCGCGAGTTCGCTCCGGATATCCAACAAAGTAGCAACTGACCGTCCTAGAGTCCAGTTAATTCTCTAAAATAGAGACAAGGATCGAAACGTCATATTTAATTATCGAGATTAAATCGTTAAGCGGAAGCGTACCTGTATCCATGAGTTCGTGGTGCTAGAGAAAACTTTAGTTGGTGCTATTGTCTTCCTCAACCAAATACTTCTTAGGGTTCTTGAGTAGTGACAAGGCCGTCGTGTGCCTATCAAATAATAATTTCTAACAAATCCTTCTAACTATGTAGTAGGGTAAGTCAGAGTCGATCCCACAGAGACAAACGTATCAATCACTAGTTGTTTCTGATTTAATTCGGCTAAGCAAGTAACACAATAAATATTGAGGATTTATTAAACTAAACTTATACTAATTCGAATTGTGTTTATATTAATAAAATATTAAAAACATCCAGAATTAAGTATCCCCACTAGCATGAATTGATGCAATCGTGAATTCCCTCCCCAATTAATCGTATACTACTCAACAGGAAAGATGCGCCCTATAAATACCAATAATCTCTCTCGAGTATTAATGGCTTCTCTTAAAATACAATCAAACCTATTCTCATGGTACCATGTAATTTAGAGACATTAAACATAACATCCTAATTTCCTAACAATCCATTCTACCTATTCTCATGGAGAATTTCATGTTCTTATTGGATAAATCACAACCATCTAAATCCAACTCTCGCTGGTAATTAGATATTGGTTCAAACAATACACATAATCACGTCTGATTTGTAATTGTTAATTTAAACAACTCAATAAGCAAGAGCAATTAAACAATCAAATTGGGGGAATTGGGAAAATCACACATCAATCATAACTAGGGTTCTACTTAACCCTAGATTAATTATCTACTCACTCATAATTGAATTAACAAAACAAGAATTAATAATTGAACACATAATTATAAGAATAGAAGAAAAACCTTTAATCTTGATCTTCAAAGAAAATAAATATTCTCCCAAAAATCTCCACAAGAAAGTGTTTACAAAGTTGTGTGTATAATAAGAAAATAATCGATCCCCAAATCAATCACCTAGATGAGTTTTTATAGTGTTACAAGACTTAAGTAATTGCCTTAAATAAATAGGCCCAGCTAAAAGTAATTAGAATTATATTACAAATAGAAAAAGGACCAAAATTCAGCAGGAAAAATTCCCGCACAGCCACGCACGGGCGTAGCTGCGCAAGGAAGGGCGCAGCTGCGCTTGGTGAATTCTGCTCCCAGTGCTTGAAGGGCGCAGCTGCGCGGCTGAGAGGCGCAGCTGCGCGAACTGCTGTCTGCCGAGCACTCCTTGACAAAATAAAGGCTAAACTTCCGCGTTTTGTTGCCTGGTTCGTGTTGCGCTTTAGCATCATTGAGAACAAGTGATCAAGCCTCAAATCTTTATCAACGATCCACAATTCCATCACTTCTTCTCACAAATTCATAAAGTCATTGCTCGGAGCCAAAAACACCGTAAAATCGTTAAATCCCTTCAAACTTGGCAATACTTTATTTCCTGCGATAAACTCATCAAAAACTAATTAAATACTCACGATTATTCGCAAAAACACTATAAATGTGGAAACAAAATCCTCTAGAGTATATACAAAATACACTCTATCAAATATCCCCACACTTTGCATTTTGCGCGTCCTCGTGCAAACTAACATAATAAATATACTAACTAATTAATACCACTTCCGTAGGTGATCACGGTTGCATTTAACATATGCAACAAGTCCTTTAAACCCCTAGGTAGCCCTAGTGGACGAGTAAGGTCTCGTGAGGGTTTATAGTGAATATACCCACAAAATTCATCTAACTCATGCAAAAGACCACACTTCAACACAACATCACACACACCCGTCCTCTCATGCCACTTCCGCTAAAGAATCAAAATGAAAATGCAATGCCTTGGTGTATAGAGTGCAAGTATCCACATAGTCTACTCAAAGAAGATGCATAAGATCATAGAAATTCATGTCAAATGTAAGAATAGGTTGGTAAACATGCTAAGCACACAAGAGCACATCTTTGAGACAAAATCTGGGATCTCCTATGCCAAAAGCAAAAACTCACCGTTCACTCACAAAAATATTCACTCAAAACAAAGGGTAAGTGTTTCACTCTACTCCAACAATATCATAAACATGCTTCGTCCTTGATATCAATCTAACTCTTAACACAACATACATCATTGATGACAATCAAAAGGTCTTTTATAAGGTTGTAATGGGGCTAGGGACAAGGTATGTCAAGAAAGCCAAAGAAGGTTAAGTCAAAAGCTAGTACCCGACAATAAAATTCAAACGACTCCCGTACTTTCATCCCCACATTTGAACTTTTATTTATAAACAACTTGACTAGTCGAAACAAAGTAGGATCACAAAAGATAAAAATGCTCTCATATTTATTTATTTATTTTTTTTTTCTTTTTTTTTTCAAGAGAGCAAAATAGTAGCAAGAGCAACAATCCCATAAATATGATTTCAAATTTCGACTATCAAGCTATGAACCAAACCCCAAATATTCTCCCAAAGTTATGATCATCAATAGAACCCCCTTTTATGCACACCTTATCACTCCCTTACAAACAATACTAGCCTTTGTCAATTAGGTTCAAATTTAATGTAAGGCCAATAGAATAAAAAGGATAATGGCAAGTAATGTGGTGTGTCACCGAAAGAATAAGATTAAGCTCAAAGGGTTAACTAACGGATCATGTATAAATGGTTTGGATATATAGGAAATATGAGGTTATACCTAATTGCCTTTATCATCTTATCATCAATTAATGTCATGCATCTCAAGAAAGACCTCAAGCAAGTGCTAGCAATGCAAACGACAAGTGGACACTCAAACAAACGAATAGTCATTCAAAAGATATGCATATAAGCTCAAAACTCACTTGGTGTGACAAAAACATAATCAATCCCAAAGTAACAGTCTCTCTAACGCATCTACTTGTATTCAAAGCATATAAACCAAATTACCTTGCATATATTCATGTCATTCTAATCACTTAGCACATTTAATAAGTCTACTAGTTTCTACTTGCTAGTGTAAGTGTGTGCACAAGAACATCACATATCACTTCTCAAACAAAAGCATCCATAAACACAAATTTTTTTTCAATTTTTAGAACACAATATACAACACAAAACATAATATACAACACAAATATACAATAACTACTGCTTACCCCTAAAATTGCCCCCAAACTTGAAATCTTCAGTGTCCTCAGTGAAGACAATAAAAGGAATAACAGAAAACATACCTAATCATCCTCAGAGCCGCCCTCCTCAGGTGGTGTATCCGGAGGTGGATAAACAGTGTGAGCTCCATAAATAGGCCACGTAACCTGCACTCCCTGCTGTTGATACACCCCATCCAAGGCATGAGTTAAATCCGCAGCAAATCGACTATTGATGTCATGCGAGGTATCCAACCGTCTCATTAGACGCCTAAACTGAGCATCACTAAAAACCACGGCACCCTGACTGGGCTGTGACTGAGAAGGGCCCGATGTACCGCCCCGTCTAGAAACTCTCTCCTCAGGTGGTGGATTACCACCTCCAGCAGCATCAATCACATAACCAAGACCTCTAGAATGAGGAACGCCGCCCGGCCACTCCGTCATCCTGTTAATAGCATGGTGGTCAATATTAGCAGTAGGCCGCTGCAGAATCTCATCAATATGCCAGCGGACACCCACAGCATAACATAAATTAGTAACAATAACTGCATGCGGGATCCCTCCGGTAGTGCCACCATTCAAGAATTTCAGGATATTTTGGTGAATTAATGACCCAAGATCAATGTAATGTCCGTTTAGAATTGCCCACAAAATGATAGCTCGCTCGATGGAAACCTCGGTGACATGTGATGAAGGCATTATGCGAGCACTTAGAAAAAGGAACCAAGCTCTCGCATATCTAGTCAATGCAGCCGCAGGGAAGTGAAGCGGCTCAGTCGTGCCTGCCTTACATTTCCATACCGTGCCCGACACACACATCCCTGTAATAATAGCCTCCAAATCAACGTCCGCTCGGGTCTTGAATGTCCAATTCTCAGCACCCCTAGGTCTATCCGGCTGAAACACAACACGTCGAATAGCCGCTGGCCCATAATCCACAATTTTGCCCCTTACCATAGCTAACCCATTTTTCTCCATCTTAGCGTTAGCATAGAACTCCTTTACCACACTCAATGGAATCGACTCCGGCTTGGCACAAAAATCCGCCCACCCCCTTTCATCTACCATATCCGCCAACTCACCATCCTCACTCGAGGGTGCAAAACCCCGTTCCTTAATTACCAATCTCATCATTAAACTATCAAACTCATCTTGCGCTTGTCGAGAAACAAATATTTTATTATCAAAATCCTCCTCCGTAGAGGGGTTCGAACTACTACCACCCACAATCCTTTGTTTCTTAGGAGCCATAATCCAAACACTTAGCACAAATAATCAACAATTGCAACAACCCTAAAAATCTTACACACAATATC
The DNA here is from genome assembly GCA_036435485.1 of Saposhnikovia divaricata. NCBI lineage: Eukaryota > Viridiplantae > Streptophyta > Magnoliopsida > Apiales > Apiaceae > Saposhnikovia > Saposhnikovia divaricata. The sequence continues at coordinate 244,468,424 of CM071596.1, read as the reverse complement.
CCAATTCCAATAATTCAATTCAAACAAAACAAAATAGAAAGAAAGAATTGTACCCACTTGAATTGAAGATGATAACCTTGTAAGAACTCCCCCAAACTTGAATTAGAGAATCCCTTGAAGCTTTATTGGAGGGTGTATGAATTGGAATAGAGAGGGGATTTGTGTGTATAGGTATAGATATAGTGTAGATGGGTTAGGAGAAAAGATTAATGTGAAGAGGATTTGTGTTTGGAGAATTGTAATTTGATGGGAGGTAGTTTTTTAGGGTTTGAGATTTGAGAGAAATTTGATTTTTGTGGGGATATTAGAGAATTGGGGGAAAGATGGTTAAATAAAAAAAAAAAATTTTTTTAGAGAGGGCAAGCGCAGTTACGCGATAGGAAGGCGCAGTTGCGCGGTGCTTAGCCTGTCCAGGCGCGCAGAGCAGAAGGCGGAGCGCGCTGCTGCGCGGAGAAAGGCGCAGCTGCGCGATTTGGTTTCTGTTTTGCTTTTTTTTTTTAATTTATTTCATCTTTTTTTTTTTTTTTCAAAGAAAATAAAACACAAAAGTTTGGGTTGCCTCCCAAGTAGCGCATTTGTTTAATGTCGTTAGCCCGACATTGTCAGGTCAATCATTCTGAAAGAGGAGAAGACAACCGAATATCCACCTCCTCGTTAATTGGTTCACCAGCTCGATAGTGTTTCATTCGTTGACCATTCACCTTAAACGACTCTCCCTTGGAATTCAACAATTCGACAGAACCATACGGAAAAACTTTGCGTACCTTGAACGGACCCGACCACCTAGAACGGAGTTTTCCGGGAAAAAGTCTTAACCTCGAATTGAATAGAAGAACTAACTCCCCTTCCTTAAATTCTCTACGTAATATCCCCTTGTCATGCTACTTCTTTGTTTTCTCCTTGTAAAGCTTAGAACTCTCATAAGCCTCAAAACGAAACTCTTCAAGCTCATTAAGTTGTAGAAGTCTCTTCTCACCCGCTGCTAACATATCGAAATTCAAACCTTTCATAGCCCAAAATGCACGGTGCTCCAACTCAACTGGAAGATGACATGCTTTTCCATAAACCAATCTATACGGAGTTGTCCCAATAGGTGTCTTAAACGCAGTTCTGTACGCCCAAAGTGCATCATCAAGTTTCATAGACCAATCTTTCCTTGATTTTGCTACTGTCTTTTCCAAGATAGTCTTTATTTCGCGGTTAGAGATCTCCACCTGACCACTGGTTTGGGGATGATAAGAAAGTCCCACCTTATGATAAACTCCATATTTCTTCAACATAGCTTCAAAACGATTCTCGAGAAAATGCTTTCCTCCATCACTGATTAAAATCCTTGGCACTCCAAATCTAGGAAAAATCGTCTTCTTAAAGAATTTGCTCACAACGCGAGCATCATTAGTGGGAGATGCAACGGCTTCAACCCAATTCGAGACGTAATCCACAGCTACCAAGATATATCTATTCGTAAAAGATGGAGGGAAAGGTCCCATAAAATCTACTCCCCACACATCGAAAAGCTCTACTTCAAGAATGTTATTGAGAGGCATCTCATTGCGTCTTGAAATATTCCCCGTTCTCTGGCAACGATCACAAGAATGAACATATTGGTGGACATCTTTAAAAAGAGTTGGCCAATAAAAACCGCACTGAAGAACCTTTGCTGCAGTTTTCGTAGTACTTGCATGACCACCACTTGGCGAATCGTGACAATGTGAGATTATAGAAGCAATCTCATTATACGGAACACATCGTCTAATAACTCCATCAGCACAAGATTTATAGAGAAATGGATCATCCCAAAAATGCTTCCTCACATCATAGAAAAATTTCTTCTTTTGCTGTGACGAATAACCTTGAGGAACAGTTCCACTAGCTAAGAAGTTGGCTATGTCAGCATACCAAGGAACCTCTAGACTTGCAAGAGAAAGTAGATGATCGTCAGGAAAAGAATCATCAATCGGAGTAGATTCATCACCACCTATATTAAGAGTAAGGCGTGAAAGATGATCCGCAACCACGTTCTCAGCCCCTTTCTTATCCTTAATCTCTAAGTCAAATTCTTGAAGAAGCAAAATCCACCGAATCAGACGAGGTTTAGCATCCTTCTTACTCATCAAGTATCTCAAAGCTGCATGATCCGTGTGAACAATAACTTTTGAACCAACGAGATAGGATCGAAATTTTTACATAGAGTAGACCACTGCTAGCAATTCTTTTTCCGTGGTTGCATAATTAATCTGAGCCCCATCCAAGGTCTTGCTTGTATAGTATGTAGCATGTAGCTTTCCATCTTTCCTTTGGCCTAGGACTGCACCAATAGCTTGATCACTAGCATCACACATGATCTCAAATGGTAGACTCTAATCCGGTGGTTGTATAATTGGAGCAGAAACAAGTGCTTTCTTCAATGTTTCAAAAACCTCAACACAAGCATCAGTGAACACAAAAGGTACCTCCTTACCCAAGAGCTCGGTAAGAGGTCGAGCAATCTTCGAAAAATCTTTTATAAAACGGCGATAGAATCCCGCATGACCAAGAAAACTTCTTATCCCCTTGACTGAAGTAGGGGGTGGCAAGCGCTCAACAACCTCGACCTTGGCTTTATCAACTTCAATGCCTCTCTTCGAAACAACATGACCCAGAACAACTCCCTCTTGTACCATAAAGTGGCACTTTTCCCAATTGAGAATGAGATTAACTTCTTGACATCTATGAAGCACCTTCTTCAAGTTATGTAAGCACATGTCAAAAGAAGTTCCACCAACTGAGAAGTCATCCATAAAAACCTCCATAATGTCTTCAATGAAATCTGAGAAAATTGCCATCATACATCGCTGAAAAGTGGGTGGAGCACAACATAGACCAAACGGCATTCTGCGGTATGCAAATGTACCATAGGGACATGTAAAAGTTTTCTTTTCTTGATCATTCGGATGGATAGGAATCTGGAAAAAACCTGAATATCCATCTAAGAAGCAGAAGTAAGAATGTTTCGCCAACCTTTCAAGCATTTGATCAATAAAAGGGAGAGGAAAATGATCTTTCCTTGTGGCCTTATTCAATTTTCGATAATCAATGCACATGCGCCACCCTGTAACAGTTCTAGTAGAAATCATCTCACCCTTATCATTCTTCACCACGGTCATTCCTCCCTTTTTTGGAACAACATGTACCGGACTGACCCACTTACTATCAGAGATAGGATAGATTATACCTGCATCAAGAAGTTTTAAAACCTCCTTTTTGACCACCTCCATCATATTAGGATTGAGTCTCCGTTGGTGCTCAATAGAAGAAGCTTGCTCATCTTCCAGAATAATCTTATGCATGCAGAATGATGGATTGATGCCCTTGATATCATCAATGGAATCGCCAATAACATTTTTATACTTTCTCAAAACCGTGAGCAATTGCTCAATTTGAATGTCAACAAGCTCAGAATTGACAATGATAGGATATGATTCATTAGGGCCCATAAACACATATTTCAAAGACGCAGGTAGGGGTTTCAGTTCTACCTTAGGAGGCGTGGAACTCTCCTTAACTTCCTCATGCTGTAGCACATTAGAATATTCATGCTTATATGTAGGTGCTACATCCAAAAGCTTCTCGTAACCCATACACTCTCCATCTTCTTCATTTACGTTACCCTCGAGAACTGCTTGAAGTGGATCCTCAGATAAAAGAATTTTTGTTTTCATGTCGATCACTTCCTCTAGTGCATCCACCCTATTAACAAACTCATCCGTAGAAGGATGTCCCATTGTACTTTGCAGCTTGAATTCCATCTTCTCGTCGCCTACTTCGAAAGAAATTCTTCCATTTTTCATGTCAATGATAGCTCCAGCTGTTGCTAAGAAAGGCCTCCCAAGAATGATAGGAATATTGGCATCTTCTTCCATTTCCATGACAACAAAATCACATGGAATATAAAACCTTCCTACCTTAAGGGGCACATCTTCAAGAATTCCAAGTGGAAATTTCACACTTCTGTCGGCCAGTTGTAGAGAGATGCGTGTGGGTTTCAGTTCACCCATCTTAAGTTTTTCACAAATTGATAGTGGCATCAAACTGACACTTGCTCCAAGATCACATAAAGCTTTTTTTATTTCGACATCCCCAAGCGGAACAGGAATAGAGTAGCTACCTGGATCCGCTAACTTCTTTGGAAGATCATTTTGCAAGATGGCACTGCACTCTACCGTTAATGAGATGGTAGAGCTTTCTTCAATTTTTCTCTTCCTTGACAAAATATCTTTAAGGAATTTTGCATAAGATGGCATCTCAGTGATAGCGTCCATGAATGGGATATTGATATGTAGCTTCTGCAAAATTTCAAGGAACTTACCATACTTCTTCTCTAGCTTGCTTTGTGCCAACCTTTGTGGAAAAGGAACAGGTGGCACATATGGCTTAGGAAGAACATCTTCTGATTCTTTCTTCTCTTTGTCCACGGCCACTGGTTCTACCGGTTTCTCAGTTGCAATCGCCTCTTCACTTCCCTTAGCATTCACAACATTTTTGCTCACGTTCAATTCCGGCTCCTTCAATTCTTTACCACTCCTTAACGTGACAGCATTGATATGACCCCTTGATGGTTGTCAGTTTGACCAGGAAGTTGGCCTGAAGATTTATTTAGCTGGCTCAACTGTTGAGAAATCTGAGTGATAGTGTTCTCCATCATTTTGTTGTGAGCCTTTATCTCGTTAATGCTCGAATCAAAATGGTCATTCTTCTTTGATTGTGTAGCAATGAACCCTTCCATGAGATTCTCCAAGTTAGATTTCTGTGGCGGAGCTTGTTGAAAACCAGGAGGCTGAGAAAAATTGTTTTGTGAAGATTGAGCTTGACCATGATTGTTCCTGTAGGAGAAATTTGGATGATCTCTCCACCCTGGATTGTACGTGTTGGAATAAGGATTATACTGCGGCCTTGGATTCTGATTGTAAAGAGCATTAGCCTGTTCAACTGCCATTCCAGAAGGATTGTATTGACAAGCAAGTTTGGTGTGTCCAACAACTCCACATACCTCACATGAAGAAACAGTAGATGAAGTACTCCTAGCATCCAATTGCTCAATCTTCTTAACCATTGCCTGCATAGTAGTATTCAACATGGTTAGAGCATCAACATCATACTTACCACCCTTCTTAGGATGATTTCGATCATTGTATGGAAAATTGTCATTAGATGCCATCTCGTCTAACAAAGCTTTCGCATCTTCAGTACTTTTCTTCATAATAGAACCACCAGAAGAAGCATCAACAAGGTTTCGGAACTCTTGTGTCAACCCATTGTATAATGTTTGGATTAACAACCAGTCAGGAATTCCATGGTGAGGGCATTGTCTCTGAAGTTGCTTAAATTTTCTCCAAGCATCATGAAGTGACTCGTCATCATCTTGACGAAAATTAGAGATCTCATTCCGTAGCTTAGAGGTCTTCTTCTGACTGAAGAATTTAAGTAGAAAAGCCTTCGCAAGACTATCCCAAGTAGTGAATGTATTTGGTCCTTCATCCTTCAACCAATCTTTTGCTACATCCCGAAGAGAGAATGGAAATAATCGCAGCTTAACAGCTTCATCACTTACATTGGTCATCTTTATAGTATCACACTTCTCCAGAAAACTCTCAAGATGATCAACAGGATTTTCATTGGACAATCCTGCGAAAGAGTCATTAGAGATGAATTGGATGAACTGAGGCTTCAGTTCAAAGTGTGTAGCTGTGATTGCTGGTCTGACAATGCTTGAGAGTACGCCTGTAGCATCTGGCATACCATGCTCCCTAAGAGCCTTAGCTGCAGGTGCATCACCCATAACTACGAAAATTAGAGATCTCATTCCGTAGCTTAGAGGTCTTCTTCTGACTGAAGAATTTAAGTAGAAAAGCCTTCGCAAGACTATCCCAAGTAGTGAATGTATTTGGTCCTTCATCCTTCAACCAATCTTTTGCTACATCCCGAAGAGAGAATGGAAATAATCGCAGCTTAACAGCTTCATCACTTACATTGGTCATCTTTATAGTATCACACTTCTCCAGAAAACTCTCAAGATGATCAACAGGATTTTCATTGGACAATCCTGCGAAAGAGTCATTAGAGATGAATTGGATGAACTGAGGCTTCAGTTCAAAGTGTGTAGCTGTGATTGCTGGTCTGACAATGCTTGAGAGTACGCCTGTAGCATCTGGCATACCATGCTCCCTAAGAGCCTTAGCTGCAGGTGCATCACCCATAACTACCTTGTCTTTGTTTGTCCTTCGCTTCCCTGCCTGCTTTCTTGCTGTAGCTTCAATTTCAGGATCGATAGTAATTAAATCTTTAGTACCTGAACTTCGAGTGTGCATGCAACAAGAGAACTAGAAACGATGATCAATTAACAAGGGAATAATAGCCGAAGCAACACAACTAAAATACTTAGCTAAATCAATACAAAATTAACTAATCTAACACTGCTTTGTCCCCGGCAGCGGCGCCAAAAATTTGACAAGGCCGTCGCGTGCCTATCAAATAATAATTTCTAACAAATCCTTCTAACTATGTAGTAGGGTAAGTCAGAGTCGATCCCACAGAGACAAACGTATCAATCACTAGTTGTTTCTGATTTAATTCGGCTAAGCAAGTAACACAATAAATATTGAGGATTTATTAAATTAAACTTATACTAATTCGAATTGTGTTTATATTATTAAAATATTAAAAACATCCAGAATTAAGTATCCCCACTAGCATGAATTGATGCAATCGTGAATTCCCTCCCCAATTAATCGTATACTACTCAACAGGAAAGATGCGCCCTATAAATACCAATAATCTCTCTCGAGTATTAATGGCTTCTCTTAAAATACAATCAAACCTATTCTCATGGTATCATGCAATTTAGAGACATTAAACATAACATCCTAATTTCCTAACAATCCATTCTACCTATTCTCATGGAGAATTTCATGTTCTTATTGGATAAATCACAACCATCTAAATCCAACTCTCGCTGGTAATTAGATATTGGTTCAAACAATACACATAATCACGTCTGATTTGTAATTGTTAATTTAAACAACTCAATAAGCAAGAGCAATTAAACAATCAAATTGGGGGAATTGGGAAAATCACACATCAATCATAACTAGGGTTCTACTTAACCCTAGATTAATTATCTACTCACTCATAATTGAATTAACAAAACAAGAATTAATAATTGAACACATAATTATAAGAATAGAAGAAAAACCTTTAATCTTGATCTTCAAAGAAAATAAATATTCTCCCAAAAATCTCCACAAGAAAGTGTTTACAAAGTTGTGTGTATAATAAGAAAATAATCGATCCCCAAATCAATCACCTAGATGAGTTTTTATAGTGTTACAAGACTTAAGTAATTGCCTTAAATAAATAGGCCCAGCTAAAAGTAATTAGAATTATATTACAAATAGAAAAAGGACCAAAATTCAGCAGAAAAATTCCAGCACAGCCACGCACGGGCGCAGCTGCGCAAGGAAGGGCGCAGCTGCGCTTGGTGAATTCTGCTCCCAGTGCTTGAAGGGCGCAGCTGCGCGGCTGAGAGGTGCAGCTGCGCGAACTGCTGTCTGCCGAGCACTCCTTGACAAAATAAAGGCTAAACTTCCGCGTTTTGTTGCCTGGTTCGTGTTGCGCTTTAGCATCATTGCGAACAAGTGATCAAGCCTCAAATCTTTATCAACGATCCACAATTCCATCACTTCTTCTCACAAATTCATAAAGTCATTGCTCGGAGCCAAAAACACCGTAAAATCGTTAAATCCCTTCAAACTTGGCAATACTTTATTTCCTGCGATAAACTCATCAAAAACTAATTAAATACTCACGATTATTCGCAAAAACACTATAAATGTGGGAACAAAATCCTCTAGAGTATATACAAAATACACTCTATCAAGTAACAATTTTCTGATGGGGAGAAAAAAAAGCTTATTTCGTATTTGATATATTGGGGACCATGACCGTACAAATTCATAACCGCCTAATTAAATCTCCCATTATAACTTAATTGGGCTTGGTATTGGGTCTTCTCTCAATTAGCCCACATAGTAATATATTAAAATCTAAATGGGTTCCTTATTAGATCACTTTAAATTTAACCCAATAGAATAAATAGCTAATTATAATTGATATATTAATATGTAGCCCATAAAATAATTATTATCATTAAAATAATAATAAAATGGTCATCTTCAAGTAAAATTTACCATAAGTCTACAAAAAATGTCAATTATTTGCAAATCTTAAATAGCACATTGTTCTCCAAAATATTTAATTCATAAAAATAAAAGCCTGCTTCATTAACATGAATAAAAGCATTGGAAGAATTGTAAGAAGTTATTTTCCTGTCCATCCTCAAGTGGATTAAACTTGGTCAAATATCAGATTTTGGCAAGACCAAATTTCATCCACTTCCTGTCAAATTAATTATATAGGGCATACAGAAACACGAACACTGAAGTGGCGAGTAGAAACAAAAGAATTTTTTTCGTTACATAGTTATTTTTTTATGTTGGTTTATGTGGGTCTAATTATAACAGTGTATATATTTAACGCTTAGTTTTATTTACTAGTATTTTAATCTGGTTGTTTTGTGGTCTTAGTCCGTCAGGATTTTATGTAGTCTATCTATACTACTTCTGATCTTATTAATTTTAGAGTAAATTACATTTTGCACCCCTTATCTTTGGCCATTTTTTCGATTTGATTTTACATTATGATCTTCGACACTTTCCATCCCATATTTTATGTTTCGCATTCACTTTCCACTTTTTTCCGTTAACAATTATTAACTCCGTTAAGTATGTATTTTTTTAAAAAATTTGGCAGGGGTATTTTCAGTATTTAGAAAATTATTTTTCAGAAAAAATTAAAAAAATCAGAAAAATATATTTGTTTTTTAAATTTTTTTTCTGTTTTTAAAAAACATATTTCATTTTCAAAATTTTATAAAATTTTTTTAAAAAAAAAATAATGAATTTTTTTAAAAAGCGAATTTTTTTTCTAAAAAAATATTTTCATTTTTTCAGAACATTTTTTAAATATTTTTTACGAATTTGTTTTTTAAAAATGAAAATATTATTAAATGATTTTTTTTAAAAAAAACTAGAATAATTTTCTGAATTTTTTTTATTTTTTTTTTTTGAAAAATAATTTTCTAAATACCGAAAATACTCCTCTCGAAATTTTAAAAAAAAATAAACTTAACGGAGTTAAAAATTGTTAACGGAAAAAGTGAAAAGTGAATGTGAAATATGAGGTATGGGATGCAAAGTGACAAAATTCATAATGTAAGACCAAATCGAAATGCCGCCCGAAGATAATGGGTGCAAAATGCAATTTACTCTTAATTTTATGCTAAACTACACAAGACACAGATTTCTCTGAATATTGATTTGAAAATAATTGGGGATTAAACTTGGGGCAGTGATTTTTTTTTTTTTGGATCAATCTCCATGTTATTTAGTACTACTACTTTTTAAGTATTGTCGGATGTCACCTACATCAAACACTAAAACACTAATATTGTCTTCACTTTATTGATATAAATAGAAATACACCTTAGAATTCTATTATTCTCTTTCAAAAGACACCAAGTGAAGAAGCATCATGGCGCAAGATTGGAAATTATATGAAGCAGAGACACTATTTACTACTATGATTGAAGTTGTGAGGGACAACCTCAATCATCAGTCACATATAGTCATGTGCACGTGACCATCGAAGGGAAAGGATAATTTATAGAATATCATGCAAATCTGTGTCCGACTTTCAGCGCATCCTTTATGTCCATCAACCTAGTACGCAAACCTTTTTGAAACTTCATAACTAAAGCACACTTTCTATACATTACTCCTAATTTGTGCATTATATCCTTGTCGTGGGATGAACCTTCAACTAATAGATCATTGTTCCATATTGCAAAACTCGAAAAGAGTAATGATTATTGTGTTTATACTAAAAGACACATTCCCCACATTTATGCAACTTGTACATTTAAAACATATGCATCCAAATATCATACATAAATAATAGTACGACAAAACTCAAAGACTTTGTACTATAAACTGAAATATACAACGGTCAGGGGATTGACAAAACAATCAAATTGTACTCCATCACCTACTTGGCTACTTGAATTATAAATTTTTTTTTAAAAAAATCTCATATGAACAAGAAACAATGATTAATTACACAGCTGTGTCACACTGACTTGCGAACCCATCATGACTAATATGCTTAAGGGAATATATTTTCGTTCCCTATGTATAAGAAAACTTTATAAATTAATGAAAACTTGAAAAGGAAGAAGAAAATGTATAAAACTATAACCCAGCATAAAAAGCTTAAAGACCAAAGGTTTTACATCACGGGATCGAAGAACAAATATGGCCTGAGCAACTAATTCGCCACAGGTGTAAAAACAAATAGAAGAAAATCATAAGACATACATCAGCAACGATTTCTTCTTTTGACACAGGTTCCCGCAATTCATTGTCAATCTTAATAAACCTTCTCAAAACCTAAACAAAAGTTACAACATGTGTTATAAATACAGAAATATGACATGCGAAATCGTCAGAAGCAAAATAAGGTAATTAAGACTGCTACACACAGCAACTAAGTATTAGCTAGCAAGGCAGTCAATAACCATCCATACCCCTACACTGTAAGATCTACTTTTTTAAGTGTTAAAATTTCATGTATGCAGCAGTATCGAGAAAGCTCAGATTAATTCAGTTCACATGGAGTGTCCACACATATACACTTCTAGAATCCTCCCCAAATAGCAAGTCATACGATAATCGTGTTCAATTTCAGATGAACTTAATAACTTGTGATTAAATAAGAACAAAATGTTTTTCCAGATAATATTCTACCTAAAGATCAGTATTTATGACTTCAAAATAAAACACTAACCAGCTTAGCATCATCCAAATGCTTTGCTGCTGTCTGGTATTCTTTATTTACATCATCCTCGATCTTCTGAACAACTTTAGCCTCTTCAACTTCCTCAGTTTGGTAGAGCTGTTGAAACAAAATGCAAAATATTTATATTTAATAATGTATCCGAAATCCAAATATATGTGGTAAATGAATGTAGAATAACTGAAAATTTCATAACAAGTACAGATATAACGTCAGGAAAGATTTTATTAGCTGCTAAACCTTGTGAGCATGTATATACAAGCGGAGAAACTATTATGGAAGAACCCGAATTTTTGAAAGCAAATAGTGCATCATTAGCTTCCATCAAACATTAATATACCCATCGTATAAAGGCATCAGCAAAGTAGTAACAATATAATGTACATGTATCGATGAACCGCAACCAACAAGCATTTCATAGTATCGTACGATGCACACACACACACACACAAATAGATGGAGTCAAACTGTAACATGCTTCCTTCATTATCCTTGGTACCATTTCTTCTTACTTGTATATGTGTGCAAAAGATTTTGAGGTGAGAGATGGGAGGTAATATGGGATCAGCCATCAGCAATATCTACTTATGCACTATATTATGACAACCACTTGATATAGAACCTGAACTTTCACATAATTATATTGTTTACTATATCAAAATCTAATAAACTCAAAAAGTATCAATAGAATAGCTTTATTTGCTAGTCAACAACAATAAATACATGTAATTAACAAAGTACTGATAAACCATGATTTTACAAGACTTTATTCACTAATTTAATCTATGTGTGTAACGTTAAAACTATATAGGCATGTTCGGAGTCAAAAATAAAAAACTCAAACAAGTTAATTTGCATCAATTCATCTAAAACATATATAACAAACGTAATCAAAGAAAACGACGAAACAATCCATACAAAACCAGCATTTATAATGTACATACACACAAATCCAATCCTCAAGAAAACAACAAACCTTGCGTTGCTCGCTAATGAGATAAGCGAACTTATCAATATTGGGCACAACAAGCAATTTAGGTATCAAGTGATTCCAAAAATGTCCGGGAACAACTTTCACAACCTCCCCCGCTTTCCCTAGCTTATCAATACTCTGAAACACACACACACACACACAAACAAAATTCAATTGAATGATTTAATCAAACACTTAAAGAAAAACCCGAAAACTCAAAAAAAACTCACAGTAGTGAGAATAACTTCTAGTTTTCGATGTCGGGCGCCTTGAGCAGCGAATAGAATAGGGTGATGTAAGACGCTTTGGGAGCCACGACAGAGTGCATTTCTACAGTGATGCATAAATGCCATCCCTTTATTTCACTACAAAATGAGATAAACATAATTGGGAATAAACACTATGTGTGTGAATAATTTTAAAGAGAATGTAAGGAAATAGAGATTGAGATTAATTGAGAAAGAGTGTTACCGGAGAGAGGCGACAGGTGAATTAGGGTTCAGTTGGGGGAAATACACGGAGTGTGCCTTAGTAAGGTAAAAATTATTTCGTAAAAATATCAACTTTTGTAAAATATTTATTAAAAGGGTTTCATGTGCATGAGAATGACCTCAGGTTAGAAGCCTAGGTTTAAACAAATCAATACAAATTTAAGGATTTTGTGTAAATTACTGATAAAAATTTGATATTTACAAAAATGCCTTTGCGAGGCCCCTTACTTTATATGTAATATTTCTTATAACGTTAGGGGAGATCACTGAGATTATACTCAGGCCCAGTTTTCTCTTATTAAAATACCTGTGCAATTTTTGCAACTATATTTACAATAGACATTAACCAAAATCAATTATATTGCAAATTTAATAATTAAATTATCTTTGATTGCATAATATATTGATTAAAAAGTTGCATCGAATAAACCAATAAACCAAATGTATTCTTGAATGTAACCAAAATTAATCACAAATGCAATCAAAATTAACTTCATATTATTTTATAGAAAAATGTAAAACAGATTGAATTCGGTTATTTTGGTTGCGAAAGTTATTGTTGCAAATATTTTCAAAAAATGAAAACTTGCAGAAGAATATTCAAAAAAGTGGTTTTTTTGACGACTTCCTAATTTTTATTATTTTTTGTGTAGAGTCATAATTTGTTTATTAATATTAAATAAAGCCAAAGGACAACAAACTCGGTTGCAGGTAGGCCTGACAATTTTACACGTGACACGTGAATACGATACGAAACGATACGAAAAATACGGTTTTGGATTTTGATTTTTGTTACACGAAACACGAAAGTACACGAAATATTTAGTGTCGGATATGAGTTTTCATTTCGGGTACACGAAATAAAGATGTTTATAATTTACTAGTTATAGATTTTATGTATATGTTAATATTATTTTTGTAAAGATATATATTTTACACAAAAATATATATATATTTAAAATTTTTTAAAGAGTTGTATTTAAATTTATATATGGACATGTAAAATATTTTATGTATATTTCATATGAATATAATATTTATTAATAGATTTTAACTAAATTTTATTTTAAATTTTATATAATATATACACGAAACACGACACGAAAGTATACGAATTTATTTCGAACGGATACGAGTTTCACATTCAAGTACACGAATTCATTTCGGGTGAATACGGATTTCATCTTCAAGTACACGAAACACGAAAGTAAATGACATGATACCATTACCAGGTCTAGTTGTAGGATAAATCATGTTTTACCTGAAACATATTATTTCGAGTCATAGTAGTAAGTTTTGTATATGATTTTTTTTTACTCTTATTAAAAAAATCAATAGGTTTTTTAAATATGTATAGTGATATCTTGTTTAGAAAATTTAAAATTGAAATTCTATCAACAATTACATCTATGATACATATTAAATGAGAATTACTCTATATTTATACCATGTTTTCTAAAGAAAATTTGTGAAAAATGAAGAGAAAGATTAGGAAACGGAAGATGAAGTAGAGCATCTCCAACGATGTTATATAAAATGGTTGGCCAAAATAATATAAAATAATGATTATCTAAAATTTGTTGAACGTGTTTTGTTCCAATGGCGTTATAATAATAGTATGTTATTATTATTTCAGATTGTTAAAAATGGAATATATTATTTTTATAGGGTTAAATGGCGTTTTGGTCAGTCAACTGACTGGTAACTTTCAATTGGGTCATTAAATTCAAAAAGTTTTCAATCACATCATTATACTCTTAAAAATTTTCATTCAGGTCACTGGCCGTTAAACTCCGTTAAAAATTAGACGGAAAGCTGACTAAGTTTGGTGAGTTGGCTGAACAAATCCACTGTGGCATGTACAGTCAGCTGAAGCGGCATTTTTGTCACTCAACTGAATAAAAACTTCCAATCGGGTCATCAAACTTGAAGAAATTTTCATTCAGGTCACTAAACTAAAGATTAGTGGTTTCACTCACAAAAAGTTAATCGTTGTTAATCTCTTATAATTATATATATATATATATATATATATATATATATATATATATATATATATATATATATATATATATATATCTTTAGTCCATTTAGGAAAAGCTCATCAAATTTTTTAATTAGGAATTTGATGGGTTTTTCCACAATGACCAAAAGATATACTCCCTCCGTCCCTTTGAATTTTTTACGTTCGCGGACCAGTTTCCGGCACAGATTTTAAGGTGCATTTTAAGGATAGTTATTTGATTCGGTTTGACTCAATTGACTATCGAACTACTTAATTTTGGATATTCAATTTCGTTCAGAATAATCTTAAAAATTTAAGAATACATTATCGAATACTCTAAAATTGGATTTCTTTTCAATTTTTAACGGATTTAATTTTAGAGTATTCGATAATGTATTCTTAATTTTTTAAGATTATTCTGAACGAATTTTAATATCCAAAATTGAGTAGTTCGATAGTCAATCGAGTTGAACCGAATTAAATAACGATTAACTTTTTGTGAGTGAAACCACTAAACTTTAGTTTAGTGACCTGAATGAAAATTTCTTCGAGTTTGATGACCCGATTGCAAGTTTTTAGTCAGTTGAGTGACCAAAATGCCGCTTCAGCTGACTGTATATGCCACGGTGGATTTGTTTAAGCCACTCACCAAACTTAGTCAGCTTTCCGTCTAATTTTTAACGGAGTTTAACGGCCAGTGACCTGAATGAAAATTTTTAAGAGTATAATAATGTGATTGAAAACTTTTTGAGGTTAATGACCCAATTGAAAATTTCCAGTCAGTTGAGTGACCAAAACGCCATTTAACCCTATTTTTATATGGTAACAAGTGATGTGTAATATTACTACATGTCTATACAGGTTCAGCAAATATGGCCAACATAGTGGGGCTAGCTAAAATTATTGCTAACTACCATTGGAGTACATTTCTTTTTACATAATCTGTAAAACTTTTTATTTATGACATGTCAGCTTAGGGATTTCTCCCATTGGAGATGCTCTCAAGATTTGGAAAAGGTTAATTTATATATATTTTAGTATTTTCTAAATTTATCTTTCCACTTTTAGAATTATGAGAAGAAAAAATTGGTTTCTTTTCCTTTAGTTTCTTAATTTTGAAACACGCGCCATCGACAGTATCAATGTTGCAAAAATTTGTCAGTACTCAGTATTAATAATTTTTTATTTTTGAATAACAAAATTATATGTTTTTTAAATAAATATTTGTTTTAAAAAATTCCGACCAAGCAAGAATCGACTCTTAGAAGAAAAAAATATTAATGATTAGTAATAAAAGTAGGAAATATTACTTTTTAGTCGTAAAATAATGTCTACGGTGAGTATAGTTCACATGAATTGGGGGATGATTTTTTTTTTTTTTTTGTAATCGTTTCAATTATCAAGTATTTGAATAATCAAGAAGTGGTATTATTTCATTAATTAAAATAGGATTTATTTTCAAAAATATCAAAGTTATAGATTTTTTTTAAAATACGAACCCTAAAATTGTTACAACCTTGAATGCAATCACATAGTGCAAAAAAATTTGAAAATAGAAATATTTTTGATAATTTCTCATTAAATTATTCATACTCATTTTTATTTCAATTTTTTGAAACAGAGCAGGACGGGGTTTCGAAATTCGAATATTAGGTACTAAAATTTTATTCTTCTTTGTTGTAAATAAAATTTTTCCTTTTTTTGTAAAAAATATGCTTAAAAATATTCTCTACACCCAGAATGTTTCATTATTAGTATACTAGTTGTAAGACACTTTGGGGTCAATGGCAACATTCTTATTCTCTATGGCAACATCAGTTTTAATGTTGGCATAGACTTGTTATAGCAACATTAATTATTATCGGGCTTTAGAAACATAATATTATGTTGCCTTTGTGTAACATTTTTTTAAAAAAAATAGTGGGCACCACCAGTGGACCCCACTTTTGGGACCCACAGTTGGGCCCACTTTTGGGACCCACAGTGGGGGCCACTTTTGGGCCCACTGTGAGGACCACTTTAATGGCAACACAAATTTTTGCCTATAGCAATATTTTTTTAGTAACATTTATTTACATTAATTTTCCTTTTTACCAATACTTTATAGCATCAATAAAAAATCATAAATATGAAAATATGCATCCCTAGATAACCCAATACCACAACCAACTTGACAACCATAATTATCCATAGCAGATTCAATACATAACAGCTGGTGCCATAGTACATACCAGATTCATTACATAACATCTAGTGCCATAAGTACATAAACTACAATCCAAATTCAAAGCATAAGAGTTGGTGCCATAAGCAAAAGACATAAGATCTGGTGCACCATAAGTACATAATCTTACTAAGTACGTAATAGAACTAACATAACAACAAAAGACAGTCCAAAACATTAGCAGAGCTCCCCAAACAGTCACATAGACATAAACAGCATATTAAAACCTAGTGCCACCAGTCACTGGAGTACCATCTTCATGGTCACTCAAGATAGTCACACAAAGCTCCCCAAGATCAACTATGATGTCTGGATTCGCCTCGCGTAATTTTTTAAGCACACATGTCATGTTTTCCTCTACCTTTTTGTTCACCCGTGCATCCATTTCTGCTAGCAGTTTCTTGTTCACTTTCGCCTCGACTTCTTCAACCAAAGTTTCCCTTATCTTGCATGTCAGGTCCTGTACGTAGGTCTCTTTTGGAGCTTGAATAGGAATTTTTGATGGATTCACAAATCTCCCTAGGAGCCATGTCGGACAGTGTGATTTTCCATTAGTAATTAATCAGCCATTCATCAACAACCTCCTCTCCTCATGTGTTGAGATGATCCTGAATCTTTTCCTACGAAATTAAGACATAACAGTGATTTGTCAATAATTCATCAATTGTAAAAATAAAATGATTTATCAATTACAAGTGATTTGATAAAAAAACTGAATGCTTACAATTCTGTAATTCATTACTGTAGGATCAGTCTTATAGGTGCGTCCCTATGTTCACTTATGAGTTTTAACAAAAATCCTTCCTCTTGACGGTTCACCCTGATCTGGCTTCCCATTTTTCTACAGAAATGAACAAACAAGACATGATATAGCAAAGCTTAGTGTTTGGCAACTTATAGGAAACAACAGATTAAAGTTTTAATCTTATAGCGAACTCGATCAAGATTATTTTCAAAATTTTATGAAGTTGATTAATTAACAGACATCAGGTTAGATACTTTAGCTGAACGAAATACTTGTAATTAATTTCATCTTTAATTACCTGCTTTATATGTAAAGAATAAAAGACGGAAAGCTAACAATATTATTTAGTTAATTGCTTCATTTGGTATTATGTAATAATAAATATAACAAGTAGACAACCAAAAAATGATTTACCATTTTGTACTTTAGTTGTGAAAAAAGTTTAGGACCAGCAGTATGTGTGTCTGTGACTTTACTGCGGCTCTCAGCATTTGTCATGGCCCTTTTCTGAAAAACACATGAAAAATAATTGGTACTTTTTTTTTCATCTCAATTAATGTGAACAACAAGCACAATACTCCAATACTCCATCAAATTTACCTGAATAGGTTCATCTCCCAAATACTCCAAAAGCGAATTGAAAGTCTCGAGTGGGACATCATCAGGCCTATTATCTAGCCTAGCCTCATCGTTAGGGTAAGGGTTATAATGATCCCTCTTCAAGCGACTCTTGCGCCCCCTCCAAGATTCTTGAATCGACTTCAACGCGTAGACTCGCAATTCCTCAGGAATAATATATCGTTGCTTAAAATAAATCAAACAAAAAAATAGATTAAATCAATCATATGTAGTCTACTGTATCACCAAAACAATTTTACAGATGCAAGAATAGTTTGTACTTATTTAAAGTTAATATGTTACCTTTACATAATTCCACATAGTGTCCTTTAAGTTACTAGGAACATGACGCTAATATGCATAAGCAAGCGACACACAATGCTTTGAGATTGTCCCGAGAAAGTTGCCAAGTTCAGTTACTACTCTGTCGTCTTCTGAAACAGGCTGTGATAAGTGGATTTCATATCGACTTGGAACGCTTCATTTCGACTTAAATTGATGTCTTGACCTCAAGAATGTTATATTTTTGATGTATTTCGTTGAGTTGTGCAGGGTTATGAATCGTTGGTTAAAGTTGGTGATTTCGTGATGATGAGTGGATTTCAAGAGTATGAAGTGAAGAAATGAAGTTTCTCATACCAATCATGGTGAAGTTTTGAGTTCTAGGAATGAGGATGACATTATTTGAAGAAGGAACGATGGAAAGCAGTGGAAAAATGACGAAACAATGAAGAAAAGTCACGCCGGCAGTTGCAGGGCCGCGGTATAGCGCGGAGTCTAGGCTATAGCGCGCTTGGGTAGAATGTACATCGGGCTATATCGCGAAGTCTAGGCTATAGCCTGGCGGAATTTCTGAAAATCCGATTTTGTCTCCTAAAAACTCTATTACCTTTCCTGTTTCGAATTTAAGATGTAGTATTGGTATTTCTTGTTGGATAAGACTTCTAGGGTCTATATAAACACATCTTACCCTTGTAATTTGTAACTTTTACTTAGATTTACTTAGAATTACAAGAGAGAAAAGCAGAAGGAGTTCAACGCTCGTGACAAGCAACAGATCTAGATCTACTTCATCTTTTGTATTCTTTCTTAGGCGACTCTGGATCTTGGATTTGTTTTCTCAACTCTTTATTCTATTAATATTATTACTTTCATTCATACTTTGTTTAATATCATGTTTTCATCAAATCCCATGGTGACGAACGTTTCAATTATGAATTAATCATTGTCATGGGATTCTAACGGATTTATCTATGTAGTTTAGTAGTTTGATTGCTTTAAAGATTTGTGTGTGATGAATTCTTGATATCCTCGTATGGTTATGATTAATTGTTAGATGCATAGCTAACATCTAGTCTGTTAATCTCTTGTGAAACGAGAGTGGATCTTGAGATTTAGAACTTGCCATGCTAGCATAGGATAAGTTGATGTATGATTGACATCATGATTTGTAGCATAAATAGAGATATATTATGCTACCCTATGTGATCTTAATAGACAACTTATTCTTCAACCGTTATGTTTTCAAATTCTATAGAGATATAGGGTCTAAACATAATTGGTGTCTACCCATCTTCTATCTCTTTTGTGGATGTATGCGTAGTTTGGTGTTAGTATACCGAGAGGTAACTTATACTTGTTCCGTGTTGTCCGATCAGATATCATAACCATCACATGCATTGATTAAAGGCATCAACTCTAAGCGAAGTATTTAATGAAGTTAGGATCCCATGTTTTCATTCTCATAAGTAATTCGAATTCAATTCTTGTTAGTTAATTAACTCTTAGTTTGTTAAATTGTTTTTTTAGTTAATATTAAATAATCAACCCCAATCTTGTTATTCGTTTTAGCAGTGAATAAAAACTATACATTGTTGCATAGGTACATCTACTGAATTAAAACCAAAACCAGATCTTTGTGGGAACGAACTTGAATTATTCATATATTACTTATGACCACATACGCTTGCGTGATTTAGTGCAAACAAGTTTTTGGTGCCGCTGCCGGGAATCATCGGTGTTTTATTTTTAGTTTATGTGCTTGTCATCAGTGGTCGTTAGAGTTCACTGACTCGGATTTTTTTTCTTACATAGTTGTTTGTTTCGTGGTGTTTCAGGTACTTGAACGTGTATGCGAACACGTTCTCAGACTCGTAAAATGGAAGAAGAACTTGCAGCAGTGAAAGATATAGGAGAAAAAGTAGGAGCAGCAGCAGCAGCTAAGGCTTTGAAGGACTATTCTCATCCTAAAATCAATGATATCCAATCTAGCATTGTCAGGACAGCTATTGCAGCTAACACTTTCGAAATCAAGCCTGGCACGATTCAGATGGTGCAGAATTTGGTTCAGTTTGGGGGTGCTCTTACGGAGGATCCTAATATGCACATCAGGGACTTTATCGAGATCTGTGACACCTTCAAGTTCAATGGTGTGTCGAAAGATGCTGTCAAATTGAGACTTTTCCCATTCTCTTTGAGGGATAAAGCTAAGGGCTGGTTACACTTTTTACCAGCCGGTTCCATTACTACGTGGGAGGATCTTGCTCAGAAGTTTCTTACTAAATTCTTCCCTATGGATAAGATAGCAGCAATCAGGAATGCTCTTACTCAATTTGCACAGCAATCTGGTGAATCTTTGTGTGAAGCTTGGGAATGCTATAAGGAGATGCTCAGAAAGTGTCCTCATCATGGCATGGCTGATTGGATGGTAATTAATGGTTTCTACAATGGGTTGGGAGCACAATCTAGACCTTTGCTAGATGCAGCATCAGGTGGAGCTCTATGGACTAAGAGGTACGATGAAGCTTATGAGCTAATTGAGATGATGGCTGCTAATGAATATCAGAATCCAACTCAGAGACTAACGCAAGGCAAGGTAGCAGGTATTCTGGAAGTGGATGCAGCTACAGCCATAGCAGCTCAGTTGAAGGCTTTGACTATGAAGGTGGATTCTCTTACTAATTACGGAGTTCATCAGGTGGCTAGTCTTTGTGAGCTATGTGCGGGCGCACATGAGACGAGGCAATGTGCCATATCTAGTGAGTCGGCGCAGTTTGTTAGCAATTTTCAGAGGCCACAGCAACCAGCTTCTGCCACTTATCATCCAAATAACATTTATCATCCTAATTTCAGCTGAAACAACAATCAAGGTGGCTTGCAATAACCACAACAGCCTTATCAACATTACGGAGCTAAGCCGTTCAATCAAGGCTATCAGCGGCAGTATGCTCCGAGGCAATAATTCCAACCTCCGGGATGTCAGCAGCAGCCTCATGCAAGTGCGGGGAAATCTTCTTCTGAAAAAACTTAATTGGAAGAATTGAGGTTGATTTGCAAGAGCCAAGCAGTTTCGATAAAGACCTTGGAGAATCAGATTGGGCAGATTGCTAATGCATTATTGAATAGGCAGCAAGGAACTCTTCCGAGTGATACAGAGGCTAATCCAGGCAAGAGGGAAGTCCATGAGCAGGTGAAAGCAGTAACTTTAAGATCGGAAAAGGTTACAAAAGATCTGAATTTAGTAGCTAAGGAAGATGAAGAAGTTCAGAATCAGCAGGTTAAAAAATCTACAGTGCCAGAAATTGAAAAATCTGACTTGGTAGCTGATCAGCTAGATTGTGAATTAGAGAAGAGCAAGGAGCCTGTTGAAAGAGCTTCTCCGGAGAAGTCTACAAAGAGCAATCAGATCTATCCTCCTCCTTCATATCCTAGAAGACTCTAGAAGCAGAAATTGGACAAGCAGTTTGCCACATTTCTAGAGGTGTTCAAGAAGTTGTAGATTAACATTCCTTTTGCGGAAGCTCTTGAACAGATGCCGAGCTATGCTAAGTTCATGAAGGGTATTCTTTCTCGGAAGCTCAAACTTGAGGAATTGGAAACTGTGGCATTGATGGAAGAATGCAGTGCTGTGCTGCAACAGAAATTGCCTTCGAAGCTAAAGATCCTGGTAGCTTTACTATTCCATGCACTATTGGTAATCTGTCTTTTGAGAAGTGCTTGTGTGACTTAGGAGCTACCATCAATCTCATGCCCTTGTCAGTGTTCATGCAATTTGGTCTACCAGATCCAAAGCCTACCAACATCTCTTTGCAGTTGGCTGATCTGTCAATCACGTATCCAAGAGGAATAGTGGAGGATGTCTTGGTAAAAGTGGATGAGTTTATCTTTCCTGCTGATTTTGTCATTCTAGACTTTGACGAAGATAAGAAGATTCCCATCATCTTGGGAAGGCCATTCCTAGCTACCGGCTGAGTTTTAATTGATGTGCAAAAAGGGGAGCTAACTATTCGGGTTCAAGATGATAAGGCCATCTTTAATGTGTTTGCTCCTACGAAGATTTCAGATGATCCAGAAGTGTGCTTTTCTGTGGACTCTCTTGCTGATGAAACTGATACCAATATGCTCGAGCATAACACTTGTGACTCCCTCGAGTTATCTCTCCAAGAAGAAAAAGGTGATTTAAATTGGATGCATTGCCTAGTGTTCCAAATTTTTCGGAGAATTCTGAGTCAGTTAAGATGCTCGGGAAAAGTAATGATGATAATCCTTCCATACAAGATCTCTCGAATTTAAAGCTTGGAAAACTTCCACCACATTTGAGGTATGTCCTTTTGAATGATGAGTTAGTGATTTTTGAAGAGGGTCATGATAATGTGTTAAGAAGGTGGATAGTTGATGATGATGTAGAAGAGTGTTCTGTTTAGTCGACTGAGAGGGATAAACACTTTAGAGGTGTGAGGAAGAAAAAGAAGGCGAAGAAGTCGACGGGTGGAAAAATCAAGGTGAAGAGTGAAAGAAAAGTTGTGTTGGGAGTAAGCAATCAAGATGTCAACATTCGTATGAATGGTCTTTTTGTTGAGGACGATACAGTTATTCTCTTGAAACCGCCAGGAAGTGAGAAAGCAACGTCCGGCTAAATGACGTCAACGACAGCGCTTCGTGGGAGGCAACCCACGCTTTTCGGTATTTTTATTTAGGTATCTCTACTATCCTTTTTATTGCCTTCAATGAGGACATTGAATATTCTAAGTTTGGGGGTGGTTTGGGGGATAAGTAGTTATTTGTAGTACTTGTGTGTCATTATATTCATATAGATATCATATTTTACATGTTAGTGTAATTCATTCATGTTTGTTCGTATTCTTGCATGTTAGTTTCATTTAGGACATTCTGTTATTTTGTTTTTATACTATGTGAGTCCATATAGTTGCATTTGCATAGCATGGATTTTTCATGATTCCTTAGGATGAGCTAATTCTGATTGGTAGGTCGATGTCTAATTGAGTGTGGTAATGATGAATAGAGGGTTGATTTATAGTTCCTAGGAATTGACTTGCATGATTCAGAAACAAAATCTTTTCACAGTCTCATTGTTTGCTTTTGGGCTAGGTTGAGGTCATGCTTGTTTGGTTGTTGAGATTTAATCACTTGTTTCTATTTAGAATTTTCGTTATTCCCTTGATGGTGTAGGATCACTTAAGTCTAAGTTTGGGGGAAACAGGGATTTCATGTTAATTGTCAATAATGGCTATGCGTCAAATGGCTAGTAGCCGGCTCATATTTATATGAGTAGTCTAGGGTTGGAAATGAGAATTCTCATTCCAGATTGCATATATTTATATAAAAAAAGGAAAAAAATAAGAAAAAAAAAAGAAAAAGAAAAGAAGGTAAAAAAAAGATTCAAAAGTTTGAATTATTTAAATGCTGAATTAACCAGGGTGAGTTCTTTAATACTCGAGCAATTAAGTTCGCGGGGACTTTGTGCCTAGTGACCTAAGGCTTTTATAGTCCGGGATTCACTAACCTAACGCTCGCTACATGGTTATTATTGTATAAGCCTTTTGGGGTCTCATCCATTGCACGGTTAAATAAGCATGCTTGTATATGTTGTGTCGTAGTTGTTGTTTAGTAATAAAGCATGGATTTCTGGCTAACTCAGATGAGGATGGAGGTGTTCATAGGTTATGAAGTGTTTACAGTCTATTCTATTTATAAACTTGTGATTGTCTTGGTGAAGAACAGGTATGATTTTGATCTAGTTTTGGGAGTATTTCTGATGAGCATCGCACACACGCACGTTTCTATCATGTATTGTTAGAGTACGGATTTGCTTGCTAGTTGGTTTTTCTAAGTTCGAGGGGGTCATTGCATTTTCATATTAGTTACATTCATACATTGCATTGTTTTTGCATTGTTTAGTTAGATGGATTTTGTGGGTACATTCGCTATAGGCCCTCACGAGACCTTACTCGTCCACTAGGGCTACCTAGGGGTTTAAAGGGCTTGTTGCATATGCCAAATGCAACCGTGATCACCTACGGAAGTGGTACTAGTTAGTTGTATATAGTTATGTTGTTTATGCTTGAGGACAAGCATTGGTTTAAGTTTGGGGGTGTGATAAGTGGATTTCATATCCACTTGGAACGCTTCATTTCGACTTAAATTGATGTCTTGACCTCAAGAATGTTGTATTTTTGATGTGTTTCATTGAGTTGTGCAGGGTTAAGAATCGTTGGTTAAAGTTGGTGATTTCGTGATGATGAGTGGATTTCAAGAGTATGAAGTGAAGAAATGAAGTTTCTCATACCAATCTTGGGGAAGTTTTGAGTTCTAGGAATGGGGATGACATTATTTGAAGAAAGAATGAGAGAAAGCAGTGGAAAAATGACGAAACAACGAAGCAAAGTCGCGCCGGAAGTTGCAGGGCCGCGCTATAGCGCGGAGTCTAGGCTATATTGCGCCTGGGCAGAATGTACATCGGGCTATAGCGCGAAGTCTAGGCTATCGCCTGGCGGAATTGCTGAAAATCCGATTTTGTCTCCTAAAAACTCTATTACCTTTCCTGTTTGCCGCGCTATAGCGCGGAGTCTAGGCTATATTGCGCCTGGGCAGAATGTACATCGGGCTATAGCGCGAAGTCTAGGCTATCGCCTGGCGGAATTGCTGAAAATCCGATTTTGTCTCCTAAAAACTCTATTACCTTTCCTGTTTCGAATTTAAGATGTAGTATTGGTATATATTGTTGGATAAGACTTTTAAGGTCTATATAAACACATCTTACCCTTGTAATTTGTAACTTTTACTTAGATTTACTTAGAATTACAAGAGAGAAAAGCAGAATGAGATTCAACGCTCATGACAAACAACGGATCTAGATCTACTTTATCTTTTGTATTCTTTCTTAGGCGACTCTGGATCTTGGATTTATTTTCTCAACTCTTTATTCTATTAGTGTTATTACTTTCATTCATACTTTGTTTAATATCATGTTTTCATCAAATCCCATGGCGACGAATGGTTCAATTATGAATTAATCGTTGTCATGGGATTCTAACGGATTTATCTATGTAGTTTAGTAGTTTGATTGCTTTAAAGATTTGTGTGTGATGAATTCTTGATATCCTCGTATGGTAATGCTTAATTGTTAGATGCGTAGCTAACATCTAGTCTGTTAATCTCTTGTGAAACGAGAGTGGATCTTGAGATTTAGAACTTGCCATGCTAGCATAGGATAAGTTGATGTATGATTGACATCATGATTTGTAACGTAAATAGAGATATATTATGCTGCCCTATGTGATCTTAATAGGCAACTTATTCTTCAATCGTTATGTTTTCAAATTCTATAGAGATATAGTGTCTAAACATAATTGGTGTCTGTTGTGGAATAAAAACTAGGTTGAAATTATTGCGGCTGGGGTTTGTATATTTAATGCTAGGGTTCGTGAGCTTCGTGCTTTAATGGCTGCTTCTGCGTTCGAGACTTAAACGGTCCTCACAGAATGTCTACGTATCTCTGTAAATTAGAGAATCAAGCCAATAAAACGTAGTTCTGAGATGAGGGGTCTGACCCTTTATATAGGCTGAGAAGCCTTAGAATTATGGTAGGATTTGGAGACTTGGTGGGCAAGTCTTTGAGGAATGTTCTAGATCTATTCCTTGTAGGAATCAGTTTCCATATTGAATTGGATGCCTTATTGGATAAGTCTGAAGGGGATATTATCCTTATCCAACTCTTATTTGCTGAGCTGTTTATTACCCTTAATATTAATTACGAAATTAATACTATAATCAGGGTTTTGGGCCCAGCTGGTGGGCCCCACGTTTGGACTATTCTCGGCCTAGTTAATGCCACATTAAACGTGTCTTTAGGGCTTATTTTCAGCCCATATCATTTGCCCCCCAACTTCTAAGGAAAACTGATCAGGTTTTCATAGAAGTTATATTTGTCTTAATCGAGACTCGGGGTCGTTTTTATCCCTTACCTGGGACTTCTTAATTACCCTTATATGGGAATTTTGGTTTAAACTAGTGTTTCACAAGTATCGTCTTGGTTGTAAAGTGTGGAGCGACCTACCATTTACGACGATTTGCCTTATTCGAGGCTTTAATTTGTGCTTGCTTTTAGCAATTTCGGCACTTTCATAGAGTTTTTATGCATTATTAACATAAATTACTGCTCAATCTGTCAAGAAAATATTTCTATAACTTTCCTCGTATTTTTCTGTACTTTTCCTAATATTTTAGGAATTTTTATGTACCAACAGGTATTTTTATAATTTTTTCTAATAATTTAGGAATTATTTTATACCAACAGGTATTTTTATAATTTTTCCTAATAATTTAGGAATTATTTTATACCAACAGGTATTTTTATTATTTTTTGGGAATTATTTTTCAATTCCCCAACATTATTTTAAAGGATTAACTTTAAAAAAGTCATCCTGGCTAAAATGCTTCCTGGGCGTGGGTACCCCCGCCAAGGAGACACCCTCCTTAGGCACGCCTAGGGGGTTTGGTCTCCTGGGCGTGGGTGTATCTTTGCCCTTTGAAATGCGTCCTGGGCGTGGGTACCCCCGCCAAGGAGACACTTTCCTTAGGCGCGCCTAGGAAGTTTGGTCTCCTGGGCGTGGGTATACCTGCGTTCCTTGAAATACTTTCTGGGCGTGGGTACCCCCGCCAAGGAGACACCCTCCTTAGGCACGCCTAGGGGGTTTGGTCTCCTGGGCGTGGGTATAGCTTTCTTTAAAGAAAATCGAGCTGGGCGTGGGTACCCCCGCCAAGGAGACATCTTCCTTAGGCACGCCTAGGAGGTTTGGTCTCCTGGGCGTGGGTAGAGCCTTCTTTAAGGAAAGTCGAGTTAGGCGTGGGTACCCCCGCCAAGGAGACACCTTCCTTAGGCACGCCTAGGAGGTTTGGTCTCCTGGGCGTGGGTAGAGCCTTCTTTAAGGAAAGTCGAGTTAGGCGTGGGTACCCCCGCCAAGGAGACACCTTCCTTAGGCACGCCTAGGAGGTTTGGTCTCCTGGGCGTGGGCATGTCCTTTTAATTGGGCCTCCTGCCTTTAAATTCTGATTGGCTTTTATCCTATTTTCTAAAAATGTCGTAGAACATTCTAGAATTATTTTTAAAATTTGAATTTCATGGGCTTCCCGCCTATTCAAAGGCCCAGTCACCTGTTGACAGCCCATTTACTGGATATAACCGGTTGAGTGACCAACCATGAACTCTATAAAAGAGTAGTGTGCATCCCTCATTTCTCATCTCACTATTCAGCAAAAATTATCTCTCCTTTACCACAAATACTTTTCAAAAAGCTCTGCTAGGGTTCTGTCGCGAGGCGATTTCCGGCGTCTTTCCTCCGCCCTGTTTTCCAGTTTCTGTTTGAAGATCGTTAAATCTTCATCTTCTTCAACCTCTTTTTTCAACATTTCTGGGTTTCAAGCCTTCAAGGGAAGCATATCAATGGAGGACTCTAGCTCTTCAGGCCAGTCACAACTTGCTAACACTTCTACCACCGCTCCACGGCTTACAAGGGGTAAGAACCCTAAAACATCTCTTGTCCATGCCAGTGTTTTTTCCCTTAGAGATCTTTTAAATGAGTTTGGTCAAGCTTTTCCAAATATGCTTCATTTAGATGCTTATGAATATAAATCGAAATACAAACAACATAGGGTAGACATTCTAGCCCAACTTTTTCATATTAATGGGCCTTATAGGGCCGTTGTTCCGGCCTCAAACGAAAGGGCTTGTCACCCAAAGCCTGGGGCCATTAGGATTTATAAAGAGACTTTTTATGCTGGTTTTCGCCTACCTCCTCATCCTTTTGTTTATCGTCTTTTGGCCGAAGCCCGGGTTTGTCCAACCCAACTTATGCCAAATGCATGGCGTTTTATCTATTGTTTCTTGGTCCAATGTAAGAAACATGGGCTTGAGCCCAGTATTTCTGTTTTTCGGTATTTATTCAAATTTGTCAATTCTTCTGACAATTCGGGCTGGGTCAAAATCCAACACCGTTCTTTAGCCCGTTCTTGTTTTGTTTCGGATTCCGCTCCCGATTCCCTTCCTAATTGGAAGAGGGAATGGTTTTATATCTTTTTGGATGGGGATGACTGGGACAACTATTTTCGGCCCAACTTCTGTAGAGCCGTTGATGGGCCTGTCAGGAGTTTAAAATTGGGCGTGGAAGAAGAGGCCGCCATAACTTTGTTAACATCGGATAATTTGCATCAATGTGCAAATTTGATTTCTGAAGATTCGTTGCAGGCCCATGGGCTAAGCGATTTGGGCCCTGAGGGTAATTCTCACCTCTTGCTTTGTTAACATTTTATGCTAGATATAATTTTCTAACTTTCTTGTAATCATTTTGCAGCCAAAACTGCTCTGGGAGCAATTTTTAGGCAGAGGGAGACTGCTGCCACTGCTAGGGTGGTAACAGAGAACCCTAGGGCCAAAAGGGCCAGGACAGATGAGGCTTCTCCCGCGGTGGAGCGTGTTCCTGCTTTTCTTCAAGAAAAGCCAGTTCCTATTGAGGAAGACCTCACTCCCTTTACGGTGGGATGGGGTTTATGCAATAGGGACACAGCCGTAGGTGATTCTAGGGCTGCAGCTGAGTGGTCCAGGAGCGTGGTCACTCCACGAGATAGGATTCACATTGTGGAGTCCTCTGATGACTTGCAGATTGAGCTTCTTGGGGCTCAAGCTGTTGCTTCGGTAATTTCTTATTCAACTTCTTTAATTTAATTGCATTTAGTTTTCCCTTATTCACTTGTTTCCTTTGCAGATGAACGCCTACCTTCAGGCCGCTGTTCATAACCTGAAGGAGGTGCGTGCTGATAAGACCATTGCTGAGAGGGACAGAGACAGATACTTTGATGCCTCCGAGGCAAACTTTGCTCGTTTTAGGGAGGTGGAGAAGGAGCTGGCTGCTGAGAAGGAGAAGAACAGGAAGCTACAGCTGGAGGTGCAGCAGAACAGGGAACACATCATTGCTGATTACAAGGCTTCTAAGGACTTCCAAGATGTCCTGAATGCCGAGTATGATGCAAACTTTCCTGGCACCTTCAAGGAGTGTTGGGAGGGGATCATTGAGGAGCTGAGTGGGAAGATCGAGGGGGTATCCCTGGAGAAGTTCCCGGTACCTGCTATCCCCGGATTGACAGATACTCTGGAGGTTGCTACTGAGACAGCAGTAGATGGGGACTCTCAACCCACTCAGGATCCACCTTCTTCTCCTGGAGTAGAGACAGCAGATCCTTCTTCTACCCAGGGAGATGTTGTTATTGAGGACTTAGATGCATAGATGGCCCTGCGTGGCTTATTTCTGTTTGTCTTTATTTATTCTGAACTTTTGCCCTTCGGGGCTTATGACTTAACTTATTTATGTAGTAGTTTCTTTTGTTTCCATGTTCTCATTTTTTGCTTATAGTTCGTTAAACTTTAGAATTTCTCAAGTACTTGGCCTCCTGGCTGGTACTAAACTCACAAGCTAGTCCAACATTTGCCTTTCGTGTTTATTTTAACAAAGAGAAATAACTCATAGAGAAAACAGTATAAATTCCATTATGCTGTCAAAAGATATCAATAGAATGGGTTCAACCCTTACATAAGTATTCTATCTTCTACTGGGAGCAACATGCTCTAAAATGGTTTCATTCGAACCTTATTCTTAATAAATAGGTAAAAGTCCAAGCCTTTGTCAAAAGGACTTAGACATAATAAACTTTGAGGTTCACAGCATGCCAAGTTCGGGGCACCTCAACCCCGTCCAAGGTTTCTAACTTGTAGGATCCTTGCCCTAACACCTTTCTGACTAGATATGGTCCTTCCCAGTTTGGTGCTAACTTTCCTTTCTGGCCAACTCCTGAGGCTTCAATCTTCCTTAAAACCATGTCACCTTGTCGAAAGAATCTTTCTTTAACTCTCTGGTTGTAGTGAAAAGATGCTCTCTTCTGATATTCAGCATTCTTTGCATTAGCTCCATCTCTAACCTCATCAATTAAGTCAAGGGCAAGTCTCATTCCTTCGTCATTAGTTTCTGGCTCATATGCCTCAACTCGAGGTGATGCTTGCATGATCTCTAAAGGCACAACTGCCTCGGCTCCATAAGCCAGCAAAAATGGGGTTGCTCCAGTCGTTACCTTACAAGTGGTACGATATGCCCAAAGTATGGGCAACAATTCATCTACCCAAGTATTCCTAGAGCGTTCCACCCTCTTTTTCAGTCCATCAAGGATAATTCGATTAGCTACCTCAGCTTGCCCATTGGCTTGAGGGTGTGCCACCGAGGTAAAACGGAGCTCAATCGCATTCTCTTCACAATACTTCTTGAACTCTTCATTATTGAACTGTGTCCCATTGTCTGTTACAAGGATTCGTGGGATTCCGTATCTGCAAATTATGTTCTCCCACAAGAACTGGGAAACTTGCTTGGTGGTTATCTTAGCCAGAGGTTTAGCCTCAATCCACTTAGTGAAGTAATCGATGGCCACTATTAGGAATTTCCTTTGCGCAGAAGCCATGGGAAAAGGCCCAAGTATATCCATTCCCCACATTGCAAATGGAATGGGAGAGTTAATTGAAGTTAAGATCTCAGGCGGTTGCCTCACAATTGGGGCATGCTTCTGGCATCTCTCGCATCTCTTGACATAGTTTTGTGCATCAGCCAACATCTCCGGCCAATAGAACCCTAAACGAATTATCTTGTGAGCTAGGGCTCTGCCCCCCAAGTGTTGGCCACAAATCCCTTCATGGACTTCTTCCAATGCTTCTCTTGCCTCTTGAGGCCTTAAACATTTCAAGTATGGGATGACAAACGACCTCTTATACAAAATGCCTTCAATCAAAGTGTATCTCAATGCTCTTACTGAAAGTTTTCGTGCCTCCAAGGCATTGTCTGGGAGCCATCCGGTCTCAAGGTGTGCCTTGATAGGGTCTATCCAAGAGCCTCCTATATCGATTGGTGCCAATAACTTTGAATTAACGGTCGGGGCCTTCAAGACCTGGAAATAGACACTCCCAGCATAATTTTCTATCTCGGAAGAAGCAAATTTAGATAGGGCATCGGCCTTAATGTTTTCCTCTCTTGGAATGTGCTCAACATAGCACTCCTCAAACTGGGACATAACAGCCTTTACTACTCTCAAGTATTTTGCCATAGTCTCATCCTTAGCCTCGAATTCACCATTTACTTGTGATACCACAAGCCTTGAATCTCCACAAACTTTGAGATTCTTGACCCTCATAATTCTGGCCAAGCCCAAACCAGCTATCAATGCCTCATACTCCGCCTCGTTGTTGGTAGTAGGGAAATCCAACTTTAAAGCGTACTCAACTGTGAACCCATCGGGGCTTTGCAAAACCAAACCTGCACCACTAGATTTTGTTTTTGATGCTCCATCAAAATAGAGCACCCAATATTCCTTCAGATCGGGTGTAAGTTTTTCTTCTTTTTCCTCTTGCCCAGGGGTAGTCATTATCTCTTGCCCCCCGACTTCTTGGTTGTTAATAGTGCATTCAACCACGAAGTCAGCTAATGCCTGAGCTTTCATAGCTGTCCGAGGCTTGTATGTGATGTCAAACTCTCCTAACTCAATCGCCCATTTGATTAGCCTTCCACTGGCCTTTGGGCTATGCAATATGTTCCTCAACTGCTGGTTTGTCAGAACTTGAATCTTATGTGCCTGAAAGTAAGGCCGCAGCTTTCTTGAGGCAGTTACTAATGCCAAAGCAAACTTTTCTATGGGTGGGTAATTCAACTCAGCCCCATGCAACACTTTGCTCACATAGTAGATAGGTTTCTGGACCTTCTCCTCTTCCCGAATAAGGACAGCACTCAGGGCTTGTTCGGATACCGCCAGGTATAAACTAAGAATCTCCCCAGGACTTGGTTTGGTCAACAACGGGGCTTCAACCATGTACTTCTTCAGTTGCTCAAAGGCCTCTTGGCTCTCAGGTGTCCACTCAAAATTTTTCACCTTTTTTAACGCTTGGAAGAAAGGCAAGCATTTGTCTCCAGACTTGGAGATGAATCTTCCTAAAGCTGCAACTCGTCCTGTCAACCTCTGCACATCTCTTATAGAGCGTGGTGGCTCCATGTCTAAAATTGCCTTGATCTTGTCGGGATTGGCCTCAATGCCTCTTTTTGAAACCATCAGCCCTAAAAACTTCCCAGATCCAACGCCAAAAGCACACTTGGCGGGATTCAACATCATCTTATGGTGCCTCAGCACTTCAAATGCCTCTCCGAGGTGCTTGATATGATCAGCCTTAAGTAGGCTCTTGACTAACATGTCATCAACATATACCTCCATGGTTTTTCCAATCAGATGGGCGAATATCTTATTCACCAATCGTTGGTAAGTAGCTCCTGCATTCTTTAGACCAAAAGCCATGACAAGATAACAGAAGACACCAAAGTCAGTTATGAAAGATACCTTAGGTATGTCATCCTTGTGCATCTTAATCTGATTATAGCCGCTGAATCCATCCATGAAGCTTAACATCTCATGTCTAGCTGTGGCATCTATCAACATATCAATCCTCGGCAGGGGAAAACAATCTTTTGGGCATGCATCATTCAGGTCAGTGAAGTCTATACACATTCTCCACTTCCCATTTGCTTTCTTGACCATGACTGGGTTCGCTAACCATTCAGGAAACTGAATCTCTTCAATAAAACCAGCTTCCAAGAGCTTATTCACTTCTTGCCTAATGGCCTCTTGCCTTTCCGGAGCAAAGTTTCTCTTCTTCTGCTTTATTGCCTTCCTTTTGGGATCAACATTTAACTTATGAGTTATGAGTTGGGGGTCAATCCCTGGCATATCAGCTGCTGTCCAAGCGAACACGTCGCTATTCTTCTGTAAGAATTCTATTAACTTGCCCTTCAGGGGTTCTTTCAGAGATGCTCCAACATAAGTAACTTTTTCAGGATCATTAGGTTCTAGAGGTACGGGAATCAAATCCTCTGCTGGCTTCCCTCTATGCTCTTCATCATCGCGGACATCCATGTCTTCAATCGGAAGGACCTGCCCCCCGACTCCATCGGCCCTCAGTGCGGCCACATAGCAACTTCTTGCCATCTTCTGATCACCCTTTTGTTCTCCGACACCATTCCGTGTCGGAAACTTAATTTTCATATGATAGGAAGAGGCCACAGCCTTAAACGCATGAAGTCCAGTCCTTCCAAGGATTGCGTTGTATGTTGATGCTGCCTTGATCACCAAGAAATTCAACATCTGAGTCGCCTCTTTAGGCTCCTGCCCAATAGTCACGGGTAGCTGAATAGTCCCTTCAACGTTGGACTCCACTCCGTTAAACCCGTATATAGGCATGTTTGTAGGGGTCAGTTGAGAGTCGTTGTAACCCATCTTTACAAATGCATCATGAAATAAAATATCCACAGAAGCCCCATTGTCTATCAAGACTCGTTTTACTTTTGAGTTTCCAATCACGGGAGTTATGACCAGCGGGTCGTCATGGGGGAATTTCACCCCTTCCAAGTCTGAATCATCGAAACCAATTACCATCTCGGTTTTAGCACGCTTCGGGGCTTCTCCCACAAAGTGCATTACTTCTCTAGCATAAGCCTTTCGAGAATTCTTAGTCGTGCCAGCTGCTGTCGGACCTCCCCAGATCATATTGATAACTGCCCTTCGGGGCTGTGGATTGCGATCATGGTTGTCATCCCTCCTGTTATTATCTCTCCTTTCATTGTCCCTTCTCTGGTTCCCACGGTCATCACCCTTGGTGAACTGACTTAGTTTTCCTCTTCGTATTAAGAATTCAATCTCATCCTTGAGTTGCCTACAATCGTCGGTGTCATGTCCCACATCTTTGTGGAACCTGCAGTATTGCTCCTTATTTCGCTTAGCTGGGTCTCCTCTAAGTGGCTTCGGCCATCGGAAGTCCTTTTCCTTTTCAATGTCCAACAGGATCTGGCTTCTTGGAGCATTAAGTCTGGCATACTCGGAAAACCTTGGACCCGAGTTCTTTTTTGGAGCAGATTCAGAGTCTCTGCTAGCTCGGGGATACTTGTCCCTAGCATCGTACTCTTGTTCTTGCTTCCGCTTGTTCCCTCCATTGCCCAACGCGGCTTCTTTCTTGATGCTGTCCTCAGCTTTTATATACTTGTCCGCCCTTCGTTGAAGTTCATCCATGCTTTCAGGGGGGTGTTTTGCCAACGACCTCTTAAAAAAGAGATCCGTGGTTCCATGCTGCAAGGCTACCATGGCCACCTTATTTTCCAAATCGGTGATATTCAGGGTTTCCTTAGTGAATCGCTTGATGTAATCTCTTAAGTTCTCATTCTTTCCCTGTGTTACATACATAAGGGATGCGGAGCTTTTCTCGTGAATTCTTCCACTAATGAATTGACTGACAAAAGCGGTACTCAACTCCTTGAAAGAGCTAATCGAGTTTGGAGGTAAACGACTATACCAACGTTGCGCCATGCCCGACAGGGTTTGGGGGAACGCCCTACACTTAAGGGCATCGTTAGCAGGCTGCAGTAACAATGCGCTTGTAAACGTTCTCACATGAGTTGCGGGATCCCCCGTTCCATCGTAAGCTTTGATCGTGGGCATCTTAAACTTTCGGGAGATATGTGCATTCATCACCTCCTCAGTGAATGGAGGGGTCGGATCATCCAGATCTCCTTGTAGCATCAAATCTCTAGGATTATTCTTGGGGAGTTCCACCCTGGTAGTTCCTCTGGTTAGGGCTTCAGCCCTTCGGTGTCTCCTTGAAGACCTCTCCAGATCTATGAAGGGAATCCCTCCTGAAGTCGGAGGAGGTCGAGTCTGATCAGGGTTCTGTCTCTCTAGCTCCCTTGCTTGGTCGTCCTTCAGCTTCTGAATCTCGGCTTCATAAGCCTTAATTTTCTCTGCAATTGTTAAAGGACCATCTCGGTTTGATGGATTCCTCCTCAGAGGTTCCTTACTAGCGCGTCGCCTCCTTGGGGCTTCGTCTCGATCATCGTCTTCAGATGACGAGTCTCCGGTATAAGGACCAGAGTAATCATAGTATCCTGGTTCAGGAGGAGCCGGGCCTCTAAGATAAGGGGATTGTTGTTGCCCATGGATCAACCGAGCATGACCGCTTGGTCCTGGATCCCTTGGATCTTGGGGGTAATTAGGCAGCCCATACATTGGGTTGGTGTTGACAGGGAGCGAAGAAGTGGAGAGACTGTGAAGCGGCGGGCGGCTGCTCAGAGGGAGAGGAGAGACCACCATCTGGAGCGGGTTAGTCTCCTGTCCTAGAGGGACGATTACAGGTTGAGATCTTTCAGCGGGGGGATCCGTCCCTTGTGGTTGAGAGGCCTGACTACGAGGGTTTGTTTCCGTCAATGGGGGTACAGACCCTGGCCCTGTACCAACAGGAGGAGCAGCGATCGGTGGAACGATGGTTCCAGAGGTAGCCTCGGTTGAGACCGGTGTTGTTCTTCGAGTGGTAACCATGGTTGATGTCTTCTTCCCACAGACGGCGCCAAATGTTGTGGAATAAAAACTAGGTTGAAATTATTGCGGCTGGGGTTTGTATATTTAATGCTAGGGTTCGTGAGCTTCGTGCTTTAATGGCTGCTTCTGCGTTCGAGACTTAAACGGTCCTCACAGAATGCCTACGTATCTCTGTAAATTAGAGAATCAAGCCAATAAAACGTAGTTCTGAGATGAGGGGTCTGACCCTTTATATAGGCTGAGAAGCCTTAGAATTATGGTAGGATTTGGAGACTTGGTGGGCAAGTCTTTGAGGAATGTTCTAGATCTATTCCTTGTAGGAATCAGTTTCCATATTGAATTGGATGCCTTATTGGATAAGTCTGAAGGGGATATTATCCTTATCCAACTCTTATTTGCTGAGCTGTTTATTACCCTTAATATTAATTACGAAATTAATACTATAATCAGGGTTTTGGGCCCAGCTGGTGGGCCCCACGTTTGGACTATTCTCGGCCTAGTTAATGCCACATTAAACGTGTCTTTAGGGCTTATTTTCAGCCCATATCAGTGTCTACCCATCTTCTATCTCTTTTATGGATGTATGCGTAGTTTGGTGTTAGTATACCGAGAGGTAACTTATACTTGTTCCGTGTTGTCCGATCAGATATCATAACCATCACATGCATTGATTAAAGGCATCAACTCTAAGCGAAGTATTTAATGAAGTTAGGATCCCATGTTTTCATTCTCATAAGTAATTCGAATTCAATTCTTGTTAGTTAATTAATTCTTAGTTTGTTAAATTGTTTTCTAAGTTAATATTAATTAATCAACCCCAATCTTGTTATTCGTCTTAGTAGTGAATAAAAACCATACATTGTTGCATAGGTAAATCTACTGAATTAAAACCAAAACCAGATCTCTGTGGGAACGAACTTGACTTATTCATATATTACTTGTGACCACGTACGCTTGCGTGATTTAGTGCAAACAGGCTGGAACGCAGCATTCATGTCAATAACAACTCTCTTGTCGATGGACTTGGTGTGAACTCTATCCATTCTTGTTGGTCCTCTGAATCTCTTGGGAACTACAACATCAATTATCAAGTACAAAAAATAAGAAATTAGAACACACTTTTTTATTTCAGTTC
Organism: Saposhnikovia divaricata; assembly: GCA_036435485.1. Classification (NCBI taxonomy): domain Eukaryota; kingdom Viridiplantae; phylum Streptophyta; class Magnoliopsida; order Apiales; family Apiaceae; genus Saposhnikovia; species Saposhnikovia divaricata. The sequence continues at coordinate 244,431,553 of CM071596.1, read as the reverse complement.
TATGAAAAACAGGACACATAACTGACATACCAGTGACTAATATTCATGTAATAATGAAGGAAAAATGAAGAAAGAAAATTACCTCACTACACCAAATATGACCTATTGCAACACCAATATGTATTTGTGTTGCACAAAGTGTTACAATAAATACAAAACTTGGTAGTCTATTGCAATATTTTATTAAATGTTGCAAGAAATACGAAATGTGTTGCAAGCAAATGGATCATTTTGAAATTTTATAACAATTGCAATACTTCAGCAAAAGCGTTACAATACACAATTTAATTTTGCAACACTTTGGTCAACTTGACCGAAATTATAAGCGGGAATTCAATTTTCATTGGCGGTCTTTACCAAAAAAAATTGGTGCCAAAAATTTTATTACACAAAAGTAATGTTTTATTACACAAAAACATTACTCATCTCAGATCTGACGACACTCTCTCGTATCTCCCTCATCTCTCTCGACCTCACGTCTCTCATCTGCCTCACCTCTCTCGACCATCTCTCCCTCTCTGCATCTCTCTCTCTCTCTCTCTCTCTCTCTCTCTCTCTCTCTCTCTCTCTCTTTCTCTCCCTCTTTCTGTCTCTCTCCATCCCCCCTCTCTCTCCCTCTTCCAAGCTTTCAATTTAGGGATTTAAGCTTCGATTTAGGATTGAATCAACGTTTTGGTTACAATTATGGCTTCAATTGGGATCCTTCTCTTATCTAGAGCTCTAGCTTCAATTAGGGCTTCAATTGAAAATTGAAAACAAGCAACAAAACCACTTTAAACCTTCACCGGAGCCGGTACAAAGTGGTCGTCGATGCCGACGAAGGACGTTGACAGAGAGAAGATAATATATATGGTGGAGATCCGACATAATCGAAGAATTTCAAGCTAACCAATTGAAATCTACTGTTACTCAACTCGAAATAAAGGTCAATTTTATTATGTTTCTTTGTTAATTTTTGCTTAATTAGTTTATTTTAGCTGTGAAAGTGTCTTTTTTTTGTAGAGGTCTTTTGGTTAAAACATAAAATGTGCTTGTTAAGTTCCTTGTACTATTTAATTGGCTGGTGTATTGTTTGATGTATATATACTTAATTGTGAGTGACCAGGTGGGGATGTCCTCCTAGCAAATTCCCATGGACATACTCTCAGAAAGAAACATGCTATCTGCTCAAGGGGAAGGTGAAAGTTTATCCTGATGGGTCCGATGAGGCTGTTGAATTTGGAGCTGGGGACATGGTTGTATTTCCAAAGGGAATGAGCTGCACTTGGGATGTCTCTGAAACCGTGGACAAGCACTATCTGTTTGAATAGAAGCGAGATGTATGAACTAGCAATCAATGTATGTGAACTGGGATATAATGTTAAAACTTTAGAAATAAACAACTCCATCCTTGAAGGTTGATCCTTTATTAGTCATATCTAGTTTAGCATAATTATGTGCGAGCCAGTGATCTACATCTACTAGTAGTAATTATGAAGAACTATTGGCTGTTGTAAATGCAGTTGCTGATTCTGGTATCGTTCTTTCTGATATTGTATTCCTTTACTTTATATTATTAATATATGTTTGCCATTCTGATACACATCATTGTCATTGTAGCTTATAGCTTTTCAAGTTCATTTTGGAGGCATATGGAGCAGTTCTTTCGTGTTGTTTCTGATGTCAACATTGACTATCTAAAGTAGCAGGTATTGTTTGGCATTTACTTTAGTTGTGTAAAGAATAAATTAGTGACACGCATTATATAGTAACGCTGTATACATTAGTTCTTTTGTAACGCATTTACTTTAGTTCTTTTATTTTCCAAATGTTGTCACTAAATCACTGATTATATACATTACTATTTAACCATGTATTTATCACTTTTGGTTGTATATAGTAGAAAGTAAGCATAAAGAAGGTCCCTGTGCTGGAACCAAAGGTTGTCCATATTGCATTGTGATAAATTTCTAGCAGATATTGAGATTTGAGGTTAAGATTCAAGTCATGTGGGCTTACAAATTTAACAGTAAAGGTTCTAATCGTAAATTTAACAGTAAAGGTCCAGTAAGCACTGCAGTACATAGATCAAACACCAGACATTGAAACTAAATCTTAGCTGATAAAAAACAATTAATAGTGCCATATGCTGAGTCAGCTGAATTGTTGGCTTTTGGACTTTCGTAGTGCAAGAAATGTTACTTCTAAGAAATGTCATTTCATAGTGCAAGAAATGATAGCCGGTTAACGAATTCCTACTACTCGAATTTATCATTTTTATACATTGTAATAATTACTTTGATCAATAACTGATGTTTGTGACTAAGAGGTTAAAATTGATTTCTAGGAGGATGCAGGTTACCAAGACATAATAGAATGTTCTAATGCCCTCACTAAGGTATGCCAGTTTTAGCACGTCTATGACACATTTTCGACACTGGCTAGTTAGTCCAGGTGTTGTCTCTTCTTTGCTCGCATAGTTTTCATACTGATGCTCTGTTATTGCAGCTCCTTCAAGTGGACCCAGGGAAGGTTTTAATCGAATCAACTGGTGTAGTAGGTCAAAGTATTAAAAAAAGGTAACAGATAAATGCATATAATACTGCACTCAAACTCTAGCTCCTTTTATCATTTGTTTTGGCAAAAATAAAATAAATTAGATATTATGTATAGCATATGATATTTATTTTATTTATTACTACCATAATATATCCCCTAGTGATGTGTTGTAGTTGAATGTGGTTTTTTATCCTTGTACATAAACCTGAATTATTGAAATATATGTAGTTCCACAAAATTATTACGTTGAGATTCATTAGGTTTTGTAGATAATCTTTCTTTCTTTCTTGTTTTTGGCCCAGCAGGAACTGAAATCCTAGCTACTGGCATGATTGGTACCAAGACTGACTATTGCTATTTTAGGGTCTGAGACTTTTACCGTTAATCTTTGTACAACATCACTAACAAATAATCTCACAGGTCCTGTGTAATTCTTTGTTTATTTCTTAGTTAAATGTCAATATTGATTAATGGTCTTATTATGTATTCAGTTGCATGTTCATTCCTTGTCGTACTAGCAAGCAATAGATCATGTAACACTTAACATGCTACTTCTTTTTATGTGAAAATGTGTTGGAGAAAGCTCCATATGTTGCTAATGTAGAGGAGAGGAAGAAGGATTACAACATGAGAATACAAATCTACTATCTATTAAAGGTAAAGCTAATTTTAATTTTCTTTTCATTTCCCTTCATTTCTTAAATGCTTGCATTTGCATTTTTAAGAAAATGACGTTAGATTAGATTTAGGCTGAGTCTTATCACATCTGGCAAGTCCAAGTCTGCGATTTGTGGTGCAGTTGAGAGTATAAAGGTGTATTAGATATACATGTTTTTGCATTATATATTAAGTGCTTTGAGTCATTTGATTTATTTGTAATAATGTGAACAACCCTATGTACTTGCATAGCGGCGGCTTACATAGCGTTTAAAAGCGTTATGCAAGTGCAAAAAAAATGCTATGCAAGTGCAAATTTGTATTAGTAATATTATGTGCAAATGAGATATGTCAAATCTTTAAACTAGTTAGATTTCCCATCTCTAGTTTATATCCATATAATTAAGATTAGTGCTTTTGCATTTTAATATTTCCTTTTTTATTGAGTCTGAGTGTATCTGATGCAATTATACTCGGTAAATATTTTTATAAATTCATCCTCTAGCTGGTCGTTAGGATTTTACGGACAGAGCCAAAAGGAAGTAGACACAGATTACTTTTATTTATTATAGGCAAAGACTAAAAAGCACAGAAAGAATCTTACAGCCTATACCCGTCATTGCTTTCTTGCAGGTTGGTGATATTATATTCTTGGTTTTGATTATTCTCTTAACCTTATTTGTTTATATTATTTCATAACAGATTTCTGATATTATAGTATTGTTTCTTGATCTACAGCAAAACTAATTGAGCTTATGGTTGGAGCTCAGACCCGCTACACGTACATGTCTGGATCGTGATATAGGAGCTGTAAGTTAAGTTTTACAGTTTGTATAGAGTTATAATTAGTTTTCCTTAGCATCCTTCACTTCAGACCTTAGCATCCTTCACTTCAGACCTGTGAGGAACAACCGTATAGTTGTTTGGCATGAAGAATCATCATATTAATTTGTATTTATATAGATGCTTTTGATGGTGTTACATTAATTTGTAACTTTTTTCTGGTGTTATCTTCATACAAGATAGTTATGGTTCTATGTGATCATTTTTACAGGATGCTAAGTTCATATATATTAATAACTCCTTTATCTACACAGGTACATGATGCTAAGTTCATATATATTAATAACTGTTTAGCAATTCATATGTTGGTTTAGCAATTCTTTGTTGCATTAGGATGATAAAGCTTATGCCAAACTACAACTTCTTGTGTAAATGCAGGTCTCGAGTATGCAGTCTGAACCACCTAAACATTCATCCCTGTCATTTCTGAGAATTTACCACCTCCCCCTCCATTGCCTAAAGATTTACCACCAGGCTTACCATTATTGCAACCGGCGCCTGCAAAAAGATACAACAATCAAGGCAGTGATCATGAGCAGCAGGATGATCGCGCTGATGACAATGCTCACGAGGCCGATGACGAAAATGATGAATGACGATTAGTGCATAAGTATTGCTTTCTATATGCGTGCTTTTGGTGTAGTAACATTAACTATTTAGACTATGCAGAGTGACGTACTTTTGGTACGTGTAAGTCGACTTATGTGTGTTTCGACTTTAGACTATGATGTTTGGCCTTCTTTATTGACGTGTTTGTTGGACATTAATGAAATGTCATTTCTGGTTTGGTTGGACATTAATGAAATGTCATTTCTGGTTTGGTATATGTTTTCATGCATGGATATTGAAATTTCAAACAGGACATTGAAATGTGAACTAATAAAAATGTTGCAAAAAAGTGTTGCCAATAAAATTTAAAAGTATTACAATAATAATTAAAATGTTGTAGAGAAATGTTGCAAAAATATCAAAAAGTATTGCAAAAGGTTCCAAGATGTTGCATATAAATGTTGCAAAAAAAACCAAAAGTATTGCAAAATGCATAATAATGTTGCAAAAATATGTTGCAATAAACTCACTTTGTAACATTTTAAGTCAATTAATGTTGCAAAAAAGTGTTGCATTTGTCTGTTGTAACATATTTAAAATGTTGCTAAAACATGCAAAAGTGTTACAACAAACTACACCAAACTCTTTTTGTAATACTTTGAAAAGCGTTGCAATAAACACAAAAAGCGTTGCTACAGAAGGCTGTTGCCACGCAGGCAAATGCAACACTGACTTTTAGCAAAAGTGTTGCATAAACAGGTATTGTAACACTTTTGGAGCCTAATGATACACTTTTTCGGTGTTGCAACAGGCCATATTCCTTGTAGTGCCTTCAGATCCAGGATCTTCTTCATCTTCATAATCAGGCAAGGCGGTTTCTACACCAACCGTCCTAGTTGCAGGTGCATTTTCAGTTGCAGTAGCCTTAGTAGCTTTTTCCTTTTGGCGTTTCTGCATAGCCAAAAAAGCAGCCATTGAACCTTGTTCAGCAGTTGGTTCTGGTAACACAATGATACCAGGTTCCTCATGAATTGGATTACTCGTTTCCTCCTCAACTGCATCCTTAGCATGTACAACATTAGCTCGGGAACGAGTTGTTGGTCCAGCAAGAGACTTGGTCTTCTCAACTTGTTTGGTTCTCTGAAATAAAATTAGATTAGGTACCAAGACAAAACTTTTACTTGTCATTTTTTATAAATTGCAAATTTAAATCTCTAGCTACGACACACCTTTAGTGGATTTTCCAAAGCATTATTACCGCTTTGTTCCTCCCCAGCTCTTGGAACATAATCATTGTCGCCTCCTTGCACCTTTTCTTTTCCCTTTTTTTTTTTTGGGTTTTTACATATTATTCGAGCTGCTAGAGTTGGCAATTTGAAAGCCATCATCATTTCATTATTTTTCTTTACATTCAACGCTCTCTGTTTTTCATATTTAGTCACATTCTTACCACAGGACTTTAATTCCTCATCTGTGGCTCGCATAGCAATCTTCAGGTTTGCTGGTGTCAAAGGTGGTGGAAGGGGTGGAGGGGGTTGATAGCAGTCCTGCAAGGCAGTGTTACTCCTGACTTAACATTTTTGTTGCACTGCTCAGGTCTAATCTTTGGTAAATTACATTCTTGTTTTGTAAATTACAATTTTTGGTAATTGTTTAAGATATTACAAAACAGGTTGTATTATAAAAATTGGCATATTAGTACTATACGATTTAACAAGTTTAACTCAGTTATTCATGGAATAGCTAACATGGAATACCTAAAATCCTAAAACCTCAAAATAAATATGAAAATAAAATGTTGTCTAAAACTTTAATTACCTCAGAAATATTTTCACCCATTTGTTCATCTTCATGAGGTGGATCCTGCAAATCCAATTTCCTCCTAGCACTTGGTGAGCTTTTAGTCACAGTTGCATCATTATTTACTTGCAGTTTATTCAGTCGTGGCGATTTTCGAGTACTTATCATCTCTGTCTTATCATGTTGAACTGATTTTTGTTCCTTTGTTGTTGGAAGTGATGAGCAGTAACATACTTGTGTTTGAATTGCTTTTTAGCTGAAAAATACAACAGGAACTTATAGAGTTAGATGGCAAGAGTGACATAAACCATATACATTCACAAGTGGGATGCATAACCTGTAAATATATTCTGCCTTGGCCGTATAACCATCTGCCAACCCCCCTACTCCATGCCTTTGTTTACATAAATTCCTCCAATTTTTGAATATTGCAGGTCCTCTTTGACATGCTCCATCAGGACAGTATACGAAAACACATCAGAAGCAATGCCATATACCACTATCTGTTCTCCACTAACATATCGGCTTTCCTGAAATTGTCCTTTGTGGTGGAATCTGAGATGCAATATTTTATCTTCCATCCTATACAATATGCAGAAAATTACATTAGAAAACAAAACTAAATTAAGAAATCAACAGATAAAATAAATTGAAGGAGAAATTAACTAATTATAAATCAAAATTTAGCAATTAGCTAACAAGAGCCTGAATACATATAGATACAGATAATTACGAATCAATACATTAAGCAGAGGAGATAATCAAGAAGGAATAATTTCAAAGTTAGATTATTAATCAATACATTAAGCATTCGCTTGTGAAGCAATACATGAAAAACTAGTCCACTATTCAAATTCTATAAACAGAAATTAAGCATTTTTTTCAACATTGCTAGGCTCAACGGGGACTTGTCTTGCTGGGAGAGCATCCCTACACCAATTAACATCACCAAGTTCATTTTCCAGTCCTGCACCACCATGAATTTCATGTAATATCGAATCTGTTTCAGCTTCATTCGCATATTCACTCTTGATGTCACACCAACCCCTAGGCAACCTTTTGATAACATTATACATCATCTTGTCTGTTGGATCTTGTACCTAGAATATTTGTTGAACTTGTGAAGCCATAATGTAGGGATTGGATTTTTGGCAAAAATTGTTAAAATTAACACAAGTCAGCCCGTACAAATCTTTTATTTCTTGGAACCAACATCACTTGAACAATACCACGTTAAATTCTCCCTAGTAATCGATTTCTAATATCTCTTCAATTGCTCCATAGTAGTTGACATCCCCAAACAGTGGGTTCTGATATTTCGAACTTGCAAAACTAGTCGCCAAGGCAGTCAAGAAAACACCACTATTTTGTGTAGTACACTTGGCATCTCTGTACTTTGTATGGAATCTATATCCATTAATTACATATCCACTAAACCTCTTTGCAGCTCGATTAGGCCCCATCGCAAACACTACTAATTCTTTTGAAATGTTCTCTTTTTTTACAACCTCGTCCTTCAAACACTTCCAAAAATCTTCACTATGTTCTCTATCCCTTTTATATCTTTTTGACTTGGTCTGAACATCAACTAAAACTCGATGCTCCCTACAATAATTAGGTCACCTAGTTAATTAATTAGTAGATAAAGATCCTATTTCTAAAGTATTAAAATAAAGTTAGAGGTTAAAAACATACTCAATTAGACTATCTATTTCTTTGTTACCAGAATTGCACAAGATATATCGATGACAAGCTATCCATTCAGATTCTTCCAAGTGAATTGACTTTCCATCTTTGTTTCTTCTTGTACCAATAGGATACGCTAATTTTGGTGGACAACTTTCAAGTTTAGCAGAATACTTGTTACTTTTTGTTCCCGCGTCGCTAGCCAAGAACCTTGAACAAAATATCAAGCATTCATCTGCCAAATAACCCTCAGCAATAGAACCCTCAGGTCTGCTTCTATTGTGCGCATATGACTTCAGTTTATTTAGATATCTCACAATTAGAAACATGGAACGTAGATGCGCAGGTCCACCATATTGTCTTTCTTCACATAAGTGAATCAACAAGTGCACCATTACATCGAAATAAGATGGTGGGAAAATAGTCTCAAATTGACAAAGAATTTCAATAATTTCATGTTGTAGGCTCTTAAGTTCGCTCAAGTCGATGACTTTGCTCCCAATACCTCTTAAAAATGCACTTAATCTAATAAAAGGAACTGAAACCTCAGGTTTAAGTGATTTTTTCACGGCAAATGGTAGTAAATAGTGCAACATAAAATGAGCATCGTGGCTTTTATAACCCGATACTTTTCTATCCTTCATGTGCACATAACGACTAATGTTCGATGCACAATTTTGCATTCTTAAGAACTGAGCAGAATATATCTTTCTCCTTATTTGTCATATCGAAAATGACAGGAACAATTTCAAGATATTTTCCGTCACTTGATTTAACAGGATGAAGAACCTTCCTAATGCCGAGTTCTTGTAAATCTTTACGAGCATTGATATGGTCTTTTTACTTGCCAGAAATATTAAGCAATGTACCGATTATATTGTCACAGATGTTCTTCTCGATGTGCATAACATCAAGGTTATGACGAAGTAAACTGTGACTCCAATACGGTAAATCAAAAAATATTGACTTCTTATTAAAAGGAGAATCAATCTTCCTCTTTCTTTGCACTGGTTTCATCCCAAATTCATTTACATATCCAGATAACAATTCCTCAATGTCTGTTCCTGTTAAAATTTCAGGACTTTCTTCCATTTCAACTTCACCGTTGAACCTTTTCTTGTGAACCTCCATTTATGCTCGGGACACAGAAATTTTTTGTGGTTCATATAGCACATTTTCTTACTATGCTTCAGGTACATTGAAGAAGTCTCGTAGATGCAAACTGGATAGGCTAATTTACCTTTGGTGCTCCAACCGGATTAAATTGCATATCCCGGGAAATCGCTTATCGTCCACATGACACTTGCACATAAGATGAAATTCTGACCAATAAAGGCATCATAGGCTTCCATGCCTGCCTCCCACAACTCTTTTAACTCGGAGATTCTGGACCAGAAATGAGCGTTGAAAGGATAAGATTTTCTTGTTTCATACATAACCAGGGAGGCAGGTTATAGTTTACCAAAATAATTGGCCAGGTGTTGTGTGTTGAACTCATTGTTCGGAATGGATTGAATCCATCAGCAGCGACACCCAACCTTACATTTCTTTTCTCTGATGAGAAATGAGATTACCTAGCATCCATTGTTTTCCACGCCTCGGCATTAGCTGGATGTCTAAGTTTCCCATCTTTTTTCCGTCCGACCTCATGCCATGTCATAAGTTCTGCAAACTCCTTGCACATAAACATACGTTTTAGCCTTGGTTTTAGTGGAAAATATCGCATAACATTCGCCGAGACTTTGTTAATCAACTTCTGTGGATCATTGTCACTCGTGCCTTTTTTTTCCACTATAGTCCATCTCGAAACACCGCAAGTTTTGCAAGAATCTTCTTTATCATTTTCACCCCAGTACAACATACAACTATTCGGACACGCATGTATCTTTTGGTAGGTGAGACCTAAATCTTTAATGACATTCTTTGCGGCATTGAAGGATAAAGGTAAGTGTGCGTGGGGAAAGGCTTCTCTTATCAGCTCTAGTATCTCCCCAAATCCTGACTCTGAAATTCCATGAGTACTCTTCAAGGAATAAAGCCTAACGATAAAACTTAATCGGGAAAAGTTTGCACAGCCTGGATATAAAGGCAGCTTTCCCTCTTCAACATGGCGATTAACATTTTTAACATCTCCATTTGGTCCATTAGTATGATGAAGCATCTCCTCTAGGTTATCTACAAAATTTATAACGGTTTCATAATCCATACGATCCTCATGACTATTTTTTTAGGACTCGAGTGAAACCTCATAAATCCAATTAACATATAATGGAGATGGACCATTGTAGATAATATGGTCGTAGATCAGATCTGCATGGCTCCACTTACCATTTTTACAAATCTTGCAAGGGCAGGTTATTTCGTCACCTATGGAAAATTTGGGAAATGCATTTTCCAAAAATGGCTCTACCCCGCTAATGTATCCTTCACTGTACTTTGGTAGGTTTATCCAAAGAACATTTTCAACGTCGTCCATCACTACAATTGAGAAGCATAAAACTATTATAATGAACGATCTTTATGTGTGCGTGTGTTTGCTAATTAAAACCTATGCAAGCCCAGGCCACCTATATTATTAGATCACGCCAAAGTAATGACTTATAGATAAACAAATTTAAACCTAGCAGTGTGTGTTTATAGCAGGGGTTTCGACTAAAAACCCCACTCTAGCTCCCTGGTCTAAAAAATGCTATCGGTTTGGACAAGAAAAGAACGACACACCAACGTAAGGTTAGTACAGAATTAAAAGTTAGCTTAGTGTAGAACGTATAGTCATGTGTCGTAAACTAAAAGTTCTGTAGCACATATAGTTGTAGTATTATAATATCTTTATGAAAGGTAAAGGGAAGATGCTAATCCCCCATTAAACGATTAACTAGAAGAAAAATATTTTACACTTAATTTAAATCCAGGAATAACAAGGAAGAACCACATACTGTATTTGCTATCTCAGTTAACAAGGAAGAACCACATACTTTAAGCAAAAATCCAGACAATGAATAAAAAATAATATCATAGATACAAATACAAACAGGATATACAAACAAGAACATCAAATGCCTTAGACAAAAACAAGAACTTTACAAAAACAAGAACAGGATATATCATGCTTTACAGGAAGATATAGTGCAGTATAAGAGATAAAACAGCTATCTTCGACTTTAAGAACAGGAACATAAACAAGTACTCACAAAACATAAACAAGTACCCACAAAACATACTAATAAATATCATATTACAACGAGAAAATAGAAACCTATCACAATCCATAAAGAAAGTGTAAACACCTTAAAGTGGAAGCCCCAAATCGAACATAATGAAACCCCTAATTTCAAGCCCCAAATCGAACACAATGAAACCCTAATATCAAATCCCCGAAATTGACTGACCCGTTTCAAGCCCTAACTCCAAATTAATCCTGTGAAAGAGAAATAAAGCCCGGTATTAGTGAATTAAATCCCTAAACTAAACCAATTGAGAGCTGCATGTGTGTGTACGAGTGTGAGTAACATAGAATTAGACGAACAGAGAATGTGAGAGATGAGAGAAAGAAAGGAAAGAGAGAATCGAGTGTGAGTATTGAGTGTGTGTGTGAGTATCGAGTGTGTGTGAGTATTGAGCGGAGAGAGGAGAGAGTGGAGAGAAGAGAGATCGTGGAGAGAGTATGAGTATCGAGTTGTGTCTGAAAATGAAAGTTAAGAGTGTTTTAGCGGTCTAAAATTTGGTTGGGCGGTATTTTTGCCGCTTACCAAACTTTAACCCAAAATTTTATTTTATTTTCAACATTTTATTTAATTAATTTATTTCTTTATTAAATATTTTATTCCTTTTTTGCTAAATGATTTCTTTTACATAATTTGAATTAATATATTCAAAAAAATTTATATACGAAAATATTTTTCTATATTCATATATTAAAATATATTTAGAAAAAAAATTATTTTAAAAAAATTATTTTATAATATTTAATAAATATAAAAATAAAATTACACATCTTAAAAGTTTAACATGTTTATTGAAATATTCACTCTGTAATGGAATATTCTAGATTTTTATAAAAATAATTTTATTATTTTTATTCAAAAAAAGTAATTTTCATGTGAAAAATGTTAAATTTTTTATTTGTAGTAGAAAATATAAAATTTGGTTCATTGCAAAATTACGGCAACACAATTTCAGATCTATGGCAACACACAAACGCTTTTATTCTATGCCAACGTATTTTTGCTACCTAAGGCAACATAAAAATGATAATATTGTATTATCAAAAAACATGCATGACAAAGGCAACATATCCAAAGGCAACATAGGCTCTAGATGTGGTCATAGGCCTTTTATGGTGTTGTGTAGGCAAAGTCTGTAAGCATAAATCTGGGTTGTATCCTTATATTGTGATTAATATAAAGGTTGGACTTGGTGCTTGTAAATTGTGTGTGTGTTTACATTTGCTTGGTAATTAGACACACCTGCACACACGTGATTCTAGTGTTGCGTTGTTGGTTAAGTGTTCCGCTATGCTTGGTTTAAACGGATTGTTGAGCGACAACCTCTCGGGAAGGCTGCTGTTCTTGAAGCCGGGCAACAAGGGCAGGCCGCACAAGGGTGAAAAATTCAGGTTTGGAAACCCACCCCTGTGACAACTGGTATCAGAGCTTCGTTGTAAGTTCGTGGTTTATAAGGAAATGGTTGGTGGAAACTCTACGGGTGAAAGTTTGGCAAGGCTTGAAGAATTTGTGGGCACGCCTCTATCGACTAATGAGATTTGTTTGGCAAATCAGATTCAAGTTTTGAGGGAAGACTTGAATGAATTCAAAACGATGGTTGTTGCGTTCATGGCTGCAAGTGATGGTAAATTCACAGATTTGTTTACAACAACGACTACTTCATCTGATAATGTGGGGGAACAGTTGCAAACCATAGGGAATTGGATTGCTATCTTGAAGGGGGCTGTGGAAAGAAGTTTAGCGGGTGGTTCTAGGGAGGGCCATCTGAATGTGAAAATTCAAAAACCAAAATCATATGATGGTGCAAGGGTTGCGAAGGATCTGGAGAATTTCTTGTGGGATATGGAGCAATATGTTAAGGCTGCTCATATTGATGGAAGGGATCAAGTTTCAATCACAAGTATGTACTTGGTTGGCGATGCGAAATTTGGTGGCGGACTCGTACTGATGGTGATGCGAGTGTGAACAGGATGGCAATAACCGCATTTAATGCGTTGAAGAAGGAACTTAAGGAGCAATTTCTGCCACTTAATGCTTCTTGGCTTGCTAGAGAAAGTTTAAGGAATCTCAAACAAATGGGAACTATTCGAGATTATGTGAAGGAATTCAATTATTTATTGTTAGATACAAAGAACATGTCGGATTAGGATAAGTTGTTCAATTTCTTGGCTGGACTCAAACCTTGGGCGCAGGCAGAATTGAGGAGGCAGGCTGTGAAGGACTTGCCGAATGCTGTGGCCGCTGCTGATGGTTTGGTTGACTACAAGCATGCTGGTTCCGACACTGAAAAGGGTAAAAACGGTGGGAAGAATCACAAGGATGAGGGCATAAATAAGAATAAGAACAGTGGGAAAAATGGCACTGGTGATGCCAAGGGCGATAAGCAGTCTCAAGGTGTTGGTGACAAAGGCTGTTTCATATGTGGAGGGCCACATTTGGCAAGACAATGTCCCAAGAAAGAGAGACTGAATGCTCTTTGTGTTGAAGAAGAGAATGCTGGAGATAATAAGGAAAATGAAGTGGGTTTTGCAAGGGCAAATCCTATGCATTTGGTTACACTGAGGACTGAAAAATCCATTGAGGGTGATGGATTAATGTATGTCAAGGTCTTAGTGAATGGGAAGGCAGTCATGGCTATGGTGGACACGGGTGCTACCAATAGTTTCATTGGGGGTAAATGTGCTGATGAACTCGTATTGATGTTGGAATCAAGTTCGAATCAGATTAAGATGGCTAATGCTGAGGTGCAGAAAATTCGTGGTTATTCAAGTGTGGACTTGAAAATTGGTGATTGGAAAGGTAACTTTACTTTTCATGTTGTTGCCTTAGATGATTTTGATTGCATCCTAGGAATGGATTTTCTTATCATGACTAGTAGTACTGTGATGGTACGTTATGGTGGGATTATGATCATGGATGAGGCATGTCCATGTTTTGTTAAGGCTGTTCCTATGCAAGTTGATAAGGGCAAAAAGAAAGTCAGAAAGTTGGGGGCTCTACAGGTGGTTGTTGGCAATGTGGTTTGTGGAATCGAGCCAAAGGCTGGTGATTCTTCTGGTTGTAGTGGCAAACTCGATGGTTTTCTGGTTGGGCCTAAGTCAATGTCTCCAAAGGTTGGTGGCGCTGCTAGAACTTAAGTCATAATGGGAATTGGTGTGTGGGCGGCTGGGCGTCTACACAAAGTCATCAAGCTGTGGTGACATTGGGGGCAAATGGATGGAGGTTAATCTAATCAGCTTATGGTAGTTGGTTTTGAGGGCAGTGGCATGCCGCAGACGAAATTGAAGCCTTGGTTTTGGGGCGTTGATTTGCTACTTGGAGAAATGGTTTCTTAGAATTGTTGACGTTTTGATGAGGACATCAAGCTCAGAGAGTGGGAGGGTTTGTAAGACTCTTTGGTTGGAAAACATTTCTGGGAGCCGGGCTGGGCGGCTTCAGTTTTTGGCACCGGGTTGGCTTCACGGGTTGATGCTGGCAGCATGGGCGACCGTTTGGGCAGCGGCGCCAGGTTGGTTAAAATATGGTTGGCTGAGTTTGTTGGCTTGCTGGTTGGTTTTATATGGGAAACAAAAGGCCGGGAGCTGAGCTGGGAGTCCAATATGACTAAGGCAAAAGTAAAAAATGTGGGCACATGTTGGTGATATATTTATGTGATATATATTGTGTATATTTGCTGGGAAAATACACAAATAAGTGGGTGAGATAACTACCTTGCAGTTGTGGTTGAAGGAATGGTGGGAAATGGAGTTGGAGGCATTTGAAATCTGGTAACTGCCAAGTAACTGAGTGCTAGGCATTGATTGGCTTGCTGGTGCATGGGACTAGGCTGGAAAAATAGAGATAGGCATTTATATATGTATTCTCTGTGTTGTACAAGTTCATTATGTACTCTGCACTTGTATTATTTATGCTAGGCAGTAGGCAAAGTCTGTAAGCATAAATCTGGGTTGTATCCTTATATTGTGATTACTATAAAAGTTGGGCTTGGTGCCTGTAAATTGTGTGTGTGTTTACATTTGCTTGGTAATAGGCACACCTGCACACACGTGGTTCTAGTGTTGCGTTTTTGGTTAAGTGTTCCGATGTGCCTGGTTTAAACGGGTTGCTGAGCGACAGCCTCTCGGGAAGGTTGCTGTTCTTGAAGCCGGGCAACAAGGGCATGCCGCACAAGGGTGAAAAATTCAGGTTTAAAAACCCACCCCTGTGACACTAGTCACCCTTCTTTTCTGGGTATCAAAAGTCACACGAGAAGTGAAGGTAATATATAGCAACTTAGCAAGCATCAAGGAATACATTGGATCAGAAACTCATGAAGTACTAATATGGTACTTCGAAAAAAGTACAAAAATAACATGTTTCCTCATTAACCAGCAAAAACTCTGTAATAATAGCACTTTCAGTTGGGACTCAACGGTTCTTTCCCCCACCCCCTCTCCTGCCCCTTGGATCATGTTTAGTGTTCGCTCCAGCATCGTCGTAGTCCAACACTTCATGGCTTAGTAGCTTCCTTAAGTTCACCCTCAAACTACCATCCTTCGCAAAGAAACAAAGTAATTAGCAAGTCAGTTTCGAAAAGTTCAAAAATTGTATGAACTGTCTTGACAAATTTGCTATGTTTTTATTATTTTATCCTCTGTTTATAGGTTTCATAAAATAATTAGAGCCAATAATCTGCCACGATAAACAAACACGGTTTCATATACTATCTTTTTGTTAGCTTTCTCCTGTTGCTTAAATTCAAATAGAGTAAAGACACTTCCGATATCTCCAGATTGAGTACAATATATTCCATCTTCAACTACCTGGTGAAGGGAGCAGATCGATCTTGCACCATTACTGAAACCATTGACAGTTCCTAAAGAAAAATGAAGCACAAGAAAGAACACTATTTATTAATTTACATGTTAGTTCTCAGTGTTTAAACAGAAGACATGAAGTGACAACTTGCAAATTACCTGGAGACAAGTAAATAGAGAGTACAAGAAAAACAAGAAGAGAAGTCTTGATCCGAGAAACCATGGTTTGTTTGTTTCTGCAATATACAATGGTTGTGGTTATGTTTTTGTGATGGCAAGAAAATGGAGGGATGAAGTTGCTTTTATATTAGGCAGGAAGCAGAGAGAAAGTGGTGTAATTTAAAGGGTCCCGATCCAGTGCAAACGGTTGCTGACCGTATGCTAATCCCACCGTACCGCGGAAACTTTCCGCGGTACGTGTACAGTACTGTTTTTGGTGTGAAAACAGGGGGCATTTTCTGCGATACGGGGCATGTACCGCGGAAACTTTCCGCGGTACGATGAATTTTTTTTTTAAACCTCAACCATTGGATCATTGATCCAACGGCTGGAAAATCGTATGATAAATAACAGTAACCTGCATACGTTTGCAGGTGACCATTTGCCTAATTTAAATAGGGCTGCATGCAGTGATGGTGCATTCCACCCAATTGGTATACAACAATGATGATGAAATGCAATACCTTTTAAGCCACATCCTGCAAGTCAACTGCACCCATATTTTATGTTCCATCAAAATACAGGATCAATACCTACTAGTATCATCGGAAATCTTGCATGGCTTAAACCGATCTTCCACTTTCAGCTTGACATCTGCTATCTTTTAAATTCATCTGCATTCTAATAAACTGTGTGTAAATTGCATATTTTTTAACTTCCATGGTGCTAAGAAGTAATGGTCGGTACTAGTCGAGGATAGCTCATGGTGATTAACAATATACATGTATTGCCTGCTATTTCTTGTTCTACTTTCGCTTCAATAGTTGTACATATGACTGCAATTTATGCGTCGTATTGTATAATACCCATATTTTTATATAAAAATGCTAGAAATATACGAGCCGTGCTCGCCTTAGTCGACTACAGAGCAACAGGTCCTATTTTATTTTTGTTTTTGCCATTTTTGTTGAGGGCAGACAAAAATGGACAGTGGCCTAACACTGACATCAGTGTTAATGAAACTAGAGTGTTGAATTTGGTAAGAACCACTAATTAGTACGAGCACTACCAAAAGGATAGACAATGCATCAGAGTCTTGTATATATCCTCGGCCCTTTACAGAAAATTGTTCTAATCATTCATTAACACACAAGATTAACATAATCAGCTGCTGTAGGTAGACAAGCACTGTCACCAATGATGATGCCGGGTTCAAATAAGAAACATCAAGGAATGATAACAAGTGCTGCGAAAAGCAATTTCATGTTACTAGGCAACTGCTGAATATGGTACTCGCTATTCAACCCATATACCTAACTACTGTATTCTAACATCAATTGAAATGCATATTGAAATATATATGGAGTCATGTTCCATAACAAGCAATTTCAGCTTAAAAACTCTAAAGACCAGCCATGACACTACAAATACCTCATTATAGTGGTATATATATATATATAACCTTGTAATCTAGAAAATCACTACAGCCATTGGATTATACATTACGAATGAGTGTTATGAATTTGTGATTTGTATATGAACACACACCTTTATAAATGTGTTGAGAAATATTTTAATACCTATACAACTGGTTGGTATTCAATAGATCAATATCTTATGGAGCAATTACTTCATGAAAGACTCTTCTCTCATGAAAAGAAAGTTTATCCTCATCTTGTATGCATTAACTCTTGAAAACATGTAACAAAGTACTTGCAAATGCAGGAAAATAGTGAGAGAGAAAGGTTAAAGATACACAATAGCAATTTGAGATTTATTTATGTAAAAAATCTAAAGATAGATTAATGTCTTAATTGCTCTCAGGGGTGGTCCTGCCTATAAGCGAACAAGACTTGCCCCTAGGACCCCCAACGCTCAAGGATCCCGAATTTTCAAATCCCTCTATATGTAAGTTTGTAGGATATGCAGTGTATATGTACGTTAGGCCCCAAAAGCTAGTTTTGCCTAAGCCCCTGAAACTCAGGACCGGCCCTGATTGCTCTACTATAGTGAAGTTCTCTCTCTGTAGATATGCAGGCATGTAAGTTGCATTACCAAGATAAAACTCTTGCCTATATTTTTCGCAAAATTGTGATTTTATTGTTATCTATAACTTCGTATACATAAGTGGGATTCACACAGGGGCGAAGCGACATAGAGCCGAGGGGTTCCTGTGGCGTACCCTGAGTTTTGGTCGAAAAAATGACAAAAATAACTTAATTTTAAAGATTTGTAACGAAAATGACTACTTTAAAAAAAGTGGCCAATTATAACCGTTCTAATACATGGTTGGCAAATGCGTATTATTTCTTATGGTTGTGTGGCGTGCTTGTAAAGAGCAAAAACACTTAAAAAGAAAAAGAAAAAGTGCTGGGTCATTAGTCAACACTGGGCATGTGCAGATGGGGTTGTCCAACGAACCAGCTTTGTTGTCCTTTCAAGAAAAAGTGCTGGGTATTGCTTATTTATGTAGGATACGCATAAGGGATTAAGGTATCGTAAAAGGAATACTCCAGCCTCATATGCGTGACTTTAATAAAAACTTGAAATACCATGTTGCAAAATGCGTATTCGATCGGTTACTTTTGCTCATCATTTTCAGAATGGTTATTCTTGTCATTGCTATATGTCTGATCTTGTCCAGAATGAGGAATTAGAGTCATACCATTAATATATGACATAACTTATTTACACACAGTAAATATTTTTGGAGTACCCTAGAGTCTAATGATGCTTCTGCCAGTAGCAATATCAAAGCTGGATCCATACTGTTACTGCAAGAGAAAAATCCAAGAAGGTAGTTATTTAGCTACGAAACTGAAGTCTCGTACATTTTTACACGTTCCCGACCAATTTGTGTGTTTCATCTATTGCTTTTAGGTGTGAAGGTACAACTTACATGTTTAAGTGTTTGGAAGCCTGAAAATCACCCTAAAACTTTCCTTCTCAGTTGTAAGTTCTGTAGGACTCGACCTCTAGTTTATAGTGATCTATTCTTTCATCCAGACTTTACCTACAAAGTCTACCAACACATTTGTTATAACAGAGCAATTTTTTACAAGATGGACAATGTCTGTTTCATCTGTTAATTAAAAAAACTTTATAATAAGCAAAATTAGTGAAAGATTAGAACGGGAATCCAAATCCACAAGAACCCCATACATAATATTATCAATTTATGATCAAACAAAATTAGCGTGCCGGATTACCAACCAGCAGCAACATTAGCACACATTTATTCTAGAACAAACTCGACACCCATGTATGCATGCTGCAGGGACTTCTAAGAGAAAGGTACATTAATTAGAAACCAGCAGCAACATTGACCTGAAATAGCTCGCCAGATTGCCAACTGGGCTCAGCAGATTCATTTAATTCAGAAGTCTTTGCTTGACAAAGATTGCTGAATTAGAGCACCTGCATGACTTCTAGTGAGCTTGATCTCCATGAACACTAATTGCGGTTTTCATCACTACATTATCCATGAAATTTAATGGAAAGAAAATCTAGAGATTCATTATAAAGGCCCCAGAATTTCTACAAGGACATTAGTAACTACACGAGCTGATAGACTATTACAGATGCTATAACCACAAACAATAAATCATTTTACACTAGTGTTATCAATTTGCAGTACTAGACTTATAAATGAAAAAAAATGTATAAACGCTTAAGATCATCGAAGACTTAAATCTCAAATTCAAACTTCTCTTGTCACGGGCGTTTGCAATGGACACAAAATTCAAGAAATATATTTCAGAGACACCAAAAACTAAATTTCAAATTTCAGTGTTCATATTTTGAAATAAAATTAGTAAGATCTGAACAAATCGAAAACTGCATGTTTGGTTGTATCATTAAATTGAATGGATCTGTTGTTAAATATGTATAAAATTTGCTCGAAAACGGAGATAATTAAAACTAACATTTCTACACATATCTAACACTCTCGAATGGGATAGGGGCACATTTTTCGATTTTCATTAAATAGTAAAAGAAAATAATTACAATATGTAGGGGCATAAAAACAAATTAGGATAAAAATATATGAAAAATTTATGACTGATTTTACTAGCAAAGTCATTAGAAGAATATTTTTTCAAAATTAATAAATTACATATATTTAATTTACATACATATATTTATATTAATTTTACATATATTAATAATGGTTGTGATTGTTGAAAATTGTGGAATTTAAGCCTCGCATTAAGATATCATTTTTGAAAATCAATTTGAGTAAGTCTTGTTACAAAATTCACTCCATGAAAGTGCAAATTAGTTTAAGTCCCATGTTGAAGCGAAAAAGAGGCTTTCACGAGTTTATATATAGACCGAAGCATGCACTTTTGTTATGTTCGCTCGTATTAGTTATGTGTTGCTCCATCGTCCACATGCATAGTTAGAGGGTACAAATTGTGGATTTTGGAAGGAAATTTCAAAGCTTCGCAAGCATTAGATCCGTGCACATATGCATTCTACACACACGAATTTACTTCTGTGTCTCCTATGGATCGAATCTATGACTTAGGGAGGGTAAGCCCCTAAAGTCATGGTCTCAATCAACTATAACATCCGTGGTGGGTTAAAATTTCGAGACTTCGCAACAAAGTCCTACATTGAGACATGTTGTGTACTATGTTCAGTATCTATCTATACTATACTATAATAAGAGAAAGAGGATATTATTTGTATAATTTCGTTAACCCCCAATTTTTTGTTATCATTTTTGGTTACACTACTAGAAAAAACGGCTAAATTCAGCGAAATAAATTCAACGGGCGATAAACTCAACAATATCTCGTTGATTATATGGTCAATGGCCTACGAGCTATGACCGGACGTCAATTTCAACCGAATAAATTCAACAGCTAATAAATTCAACGGAATAAAATCAACCGAAATCAAATCCAACAGTATCTCGTTGAGTTTACTTATGGCTTTATTCCTCTTGGCGGCAAATTTCCCACCAAAACTTAAATTCAACAGAATAAAAACAACGGAAATCAAATACTACAGTATCTCGTTGAATTTACTTTTTCAATTATTTCGCCTAGCGCCAAAGTTCCCACCAAAAACTTAAATTCAACGGAATAAAATCAACCGATATCAAATTCAACAGTATCTCGTTGAATTTACTTTTTCAATTATTTCGCCTAGCGCCAAAGTTCCCACCAAAACTTAAATTCAACGGAATAAAATCAACCGATATCAAATTCAACAGTATCTCGTTGAATTTACTTCTCCAATTATTTCGCCGGGCGCCAATGTTCCTACCAAAACTTAAATTCAACGGCATAAAATCAACCGAATATCAAATTCAACAGTATTCCGTTGAATTTACTTATGCATTTACATTACCAAATGGTACAGCTCCAACCAAAAGTTAAATTCAACAGAATAAAATCAACCGAAACGAAATACAACAGTATCTCGTTGTATTTATTTCTGCATTTATTTCATCACATCAGAAAGTTAAATTCAACAGTATCTCGTTGCATTCTCTTTTAATTTTAACAATATCTCGTTGCTTTTAACCGCCCTGTAACCTTGTTTTCAACCGTTTCTCGTTGAATTTGGTCTATTCAATTCTTAACCATACTGCCAGAATCATTTCCTTTTGGTCGCCTCTATTTCCTCTTACTCTTTCCACCATTTTCTGTCATATAT
Source organism: Saposhnikovia divaricata (assembly GCA_036435485.1). Classification (NCBI taxonomy): domain Eukaryota; kingdom Viridiplantae; phylum Streptophyta; class Magnoliopsida; order Apiales; family Apiaceae; genus Saposhnikovia; species Saposhnikovia divaricata. The sequence goes on along the minus strand of CM071596.1, from coordinate 244,409,631 downwards.
TTTCCTTCATTTGATCTTCAATTTTGCAAGGTTTCATGTTCAAGTAAGTATTATTTCATATTCTTTTAGATCTTATTGTTATGATTGTATCATTTATGTTAATTATGTCATTATTGCATTTTTTTGTATAAAATCATGTTCACTATCTTAATTAAAGTGACAAAATTAGTAAATTACGAACAAAATTAAGTGTGAAAGATTGTAATGTTAATATAAAATCATGTTCACTTTGCGTCTTTGCTTGTGTTTCGAGATCGAGACTAGTGGCTTTCCAATTAATTCAAAAAGACTTTAATTTTAGTTACTACTTGTTCTTAACCATAAATTGATGTTACAAAGAATACTATGATGAGTTTGTCTCATTTTTTGATATTATTAGATTAATTAAAATTTGTTAGGATTTGTTATTTAACAATAATAAGTAATTTAATTTTATGCTATATTTGTAGATGGCATCCGATCGAAGTTGGATGCATTATAGATTTGATGCGAGAAATAATATAACGGAGGAATACAAACTTGGTGTACAAAATTTCATTAATGTTGCTCTGAAAGGAGGTGTTGATTCAAAGGGGAGGATAAGATGTCCATGTAAGGAGTGTGGAAATACATTGCATAAGTTACCCGATTATGTAACTTATGATTTGTATCGACACGGCATTATGGAATCATATACTACATGGATTTTTCATGGTGAGAAGCATAAATCTCGAGTTGAAGTCGAGACTAGTTCGGGTGATAATGGTCCTAGAGATGATGATATGAATGATGCACGTGAAATGCTTAGAGATTTTGCAGATGCTCATGGAAATTTCGGGAATGGTGAGGAGGAACCGAATGCAACAGCAAAATTTTTTTATGAGATGTTAGATGGTGCTTCTGAACCTCTTTATCCGAATTGTTCCAGTTCTACCACTTTATCATTCGTCAACAAGTTATTGTATTTCAAGAACAAACTTGATTGTAGTAACACGGGGTTTAATGAGTTACTTCAACTTATTGGATAAGTGTTGCCAGAGAAGCACAATCTACCTGAGACCTATTATGATGTAAAAAAGATGATAAGTGGACTGAATATGGGATACGAAAAGTTTGATGCTTGTGAGAATGATTGCATGCTATTTTACAAAGAAAATAGTAAGAAGACATATTGTGACATATGTCATTCAAACCGATATAAGGAGCAAAAGGATGGCAAAAAAAACTTGATTTCAGGAAAGATCTTGCGATACTTTCCACTTATACCGAGACTACAACGTTTATACATGTCTAAGCAAACTGCCAAATATATGACATGGCACCATGATAGAGTTATAGTTGAAGGTCAATTATCTCACCCAGCAGATGGAGATGAATGGAAAGCGTTTGATGCTAGATTTCTAAGATTTGCAAAAGAGGCACGAAATATCAGACTTGGCCTTTCTAGTGATGGATTTGACCCATTTCGTGATCCACTAGCAAGGGATTACACTGTATGGCCCGTGGTGGTGGTTGTTTATAACCTTCCACCATCTATGTGTATGAAAGCTCCGTACATGTTCATGCCTCTCATTGTTCTTGGTCCCACTGATCCTACAAAAGACCTACATGTTTATCTCCGACCGTTAATTGATGAGCTGAAGATGTTATGGCAAATTGGGGTGGAAACATATGATAGAGCATCGCGAACATATTTTCAGATGAGGGCAGCATTATTGTGGACAATTAGCGACTTTCCAGCACTTGTGATGTTAAGTGGATGGTCAACTAAGGGTAAATTGTCATGCCATGTATGGTGGAGATGTTAAAGGCTTTCAACTCAAGAATGGTGCTTTTTTGGCACTGCTCGATATTTTTTGGAACCGGGTGATCCATTGAGGAATAGCACAAAGTTTGGGAAAAGAGAGGTATGGTCTGTCACGGCTCGACACTCGGGATCAAGGGCAAAGACAATATGTGAGCTCATAGAGTTTCCTCCCCCAGGAAAGTCAACCAAAAGAAAACCTACAGACTATGGAATGACTCATAACTGGACTCATTATTCTCCATATTTTGAACTCCCATATTGGGAGACACTTGCTCTTCGTCACAATATTGATGTCATGCACACTGAAAATAATGTTTTTGAAAACATATTCTACACCATGATAAATGATAAGAACAAGACTAAAGACAATTTGAAATGAAGGCATGATTGTGAGGAACTTGGTATACGACGTGAGTTATGGACTCTAGATGGTCACACAATGCCACATGCTCCGTATGCGCTCCTGAGGGAACAAGTTGATAAGTTGTTAGAGTGGATTTCAGAACTTAAACTTCCAGATGGGTATGTTTCAAATATATCTAGGTGTGTAAATTTTGAAAAACATTCTGTTCGTGGGATGAAGTCGCATGACTGTCATATTTTCATGCAAAAATTGTTGCCTATTATTTTTCACGATTTACTACCGAGGCAAGTAGTGATGCCATTATTGAGTTGTCTAACTTCTTCCAAGATTTGTGCTCATCTACCTTGAGATATTCTGATCTATTAATAATGGAGAAAGAGATAGTGAGGATAATGTCTAAGTTCAAAACCATTTTTACTCCTGGTTTCTTTGACCCGATGGGGCATTTGCCACTACATTTGGCTACCTAGTGTAAGTTGGGTGGTCCCGTCACATACCGTTGGATGTATCCTTTTGAAAGATTCTTGCATGGGTTGGAGATGAAAGTTAGGAACAAAGCACATCCAGAGGGTTCAATGGCAGAACGCTACATTGAAGAGGAATGTGTGCATTTTTGCTCACTTTATTTTGAATCTGAGGTCAAAACAGTGCATAATCGGTTGGGTCGTAACCAGACACCCAAAAAGTGCAATGATCCTAACTTGTTAGACATTTACACATATCCAACGAAGCCCATTATAAGAAAAGGACATAGAATCTTGAGTGTTGATGAAGATAGACTCATCAAATATTATGTTCTTATTAATACACCGGAGGTTGCAAAGTACTTGGGGTAGGATCTTTTAACTCATACTTTTTTGTTTGCTTTTTTTATTTTATTATATTAATTTTTGTTATTTTATAGTGAATTTCACAAGTTGGTACACAAACAATACCCAGAATTTGATGATGCTGCAAAAGAAAGATTTCAAAAAGATCGATTCACAAATTGGTTTGAAAGAAGGGTATGTGTCCAAATACATACATACTTGTTGTCTTCAAATGTTCTAATGCACTTATATATACTGTTCATTCATATACAATTAGGTAGCGGATGATCCAAAGCTCAAACTCAAATTTAAGGATTTGATAAGAGGTCCGATGCGTGATGTGGATATTTATAATGGTTGCTATTGTAATGGTTATAAATTTGGTTGCGCAAATCCTAATGAACGTACCTCACCAAATTCTGGTGTGCTTGTCATAGGTAAGAAATTTGGTTGCGCAAATTGTTATATTTCTGCATTGTTGGTACCTAAGAAGTTTACTCATTTGTATGTAGGGACTTCTTACAAGGAGAGTTATGAAAATAATTATGGTTGACTTAAAGAAGTACTTGAGCTTCATTATCATAATGGACAAAAAGTTATATTATTCAAGTGTCATTGGTTTGATCATACAACACATGTCAAAGTGGATAAAAATAGGATGACTACAGTGGATGTTAGATCAACACTAAATGCCGAGGATGTGTTCGTTTTGGCTAGTCAATCTCATCAAGTTTATTATGCGAGAAGCATTTCAAATCCAAAATCACCATGGTACACGGTATTAACAATGAAGAGTCATTTTGTCAATGAAGAAGTGGTATCAAAAAAGAACTCTATCTCAAATGATGATGCTTTGCAAAATGATCTTTCAAACACTTCATCTTCTCGTGTTGAGCCGGTGATTATTCATGATCCTACAATTTTTTTTTATCGATTTGAGGTTTGTTGAGAATGATAATTCGTGGATGATTACAACGAAGAACAAAATAATGACAAAGATGAAGACATGAGTGTTGATGAAGAAAGTGAGAGCGATGAGGATATGTGTTAGTTTTTTTTTAAAATTTTTTATTAATTTTGTATTAAATTTGGAATTATTGTGATGATTATGTTTAATATTTGAATTATTTCTGTTCAAGTGGTATATTTAAAACAACTGATTTCTGTTGTATTAATTTAGTGGCCTAAATAACATATGTCTTACATCCCTAGGTATATATAGCCCTCTTATCCTTTCTCCCTCTCCTAGCCGCTCTTATTCACAGCTGCTTACAGCCCACAATGTCACGCTCTTATTCACACCGACAAATGGAATCCTCACGACTAAAACGAAAAGCATACAAACCTCAAAATCCTTCCACAAAATCCTCAAGAATCTCACAAATTCCACAAACCTCTAATAAATCTCTCACAAGTTCACAAGTTCACAAACCTCTAAGTAAATTAACTATATAGAAAACTTGCTACTCGTAAGCTTTCTCTCCCATATATTATGCAGCTTTATAAATAGGTTGTGCTGTTGTTATCTACCTTTCTGTGTTTTCTATCTGTGTTTTCTACCAACGATGACTGGGATTTCAAAGACATCAGAACTCATTGCCTTGTTAGTGTGTGTGATATTGTGTGCTTTCTACAGTCTAATTCCTTGCTGAAGTATATGCTTGAATATGTCAAATCTGCATATGCACTGTACAAACTTATCTGTCATCTAAAGCAATTATGTGGTTGATCAATTTCTGGATATGTGTCCTCTTTTTTGGAAACGGGGATGATCAAAAGAGAACTGTTGTGTTGTCTAAAACGTGACGGCAGTTGCTGTTCTCTTTTGTGATTCTCTTCCCTCCATAAGAACATCAAACAGCTCTTAGGTTCAGTTTTAGGATGCTGGACCAATTTTTTCAGGATAGAATGATGGCAACTGATCAATTCAAAGATTTCATAAATAAGCATGTTCATCTTTGTAGTATCGAACTCCTCTCCGTGATATACGTGGGCTCAATTTTTTCGATGTGATTACGCTTTTATCTTACTTCTGGTCACTACATAATGAACATTTTGATTATTTAACCTTGTTTAGGGTTTAGCTTTTGTCAGTAGACAATGATCTACATCACGATCATTTTAGAGAATTTGACAAATTCGCTGTCGGATTAAAAATATATTTCTAGTAATCAAGGTTTCCATAGAATTATATGTATTTGCTGTTGGTCTGTAATTCTGCCCTTAGGTCCAGTAACCTCGTAAGAATAATTGAACATTCTAGGTCAAGAGGCAAATTATGTAGTAGTATAGTTGTTAAACCGGACACAACTTGGTATTAAAGAGGTTAGTGATGTAACCTTGTAGGTTTCTACTATCATTGTGGCAAGTTATATTAAGATTTCTGTTACTGATAGTTTTGAGGTTAGGGAATGGATCTGAATGATCAGTTTGTGCTCTGTCTCTAAGCTGCCATCATTTTCCTACTCTCATCTTTTATCAAGTCTTGAAAGTTTTTTTTACTCTTGTAAACATGGAGGTGTTCACCATTATGTTGGTTCCTTTTGTTTTTCAGCATAATTATATTGATGTGATTTCTCTGTTGCCTGTCCTTGGCCTTTGAATCTTGGCTGTGCAAGGCCAAGGCCTCAGCCTGTAGCCTTCTCTGACATTATATATGTCCTCACTCCTGGGTTTATCTAAACTTGGAAGAAGTGAGCATAGTATAGAGTAACTACAACTCATCCCTGATCATGCATTTGTGTGCCAAACTGTTACAGCTTGAATTTTTATTAGATTTAATAATATTTAAAAAAATTAAAAATCTTGTAGAAGTGATGTTTGTGGAACATGGTCACCTAAAGTCTAAACAGAGTTCCGGAACAATGCTCGCGTTTAACAGGCATTACTAGGGCTCGTATCAATTTTGTGGATTCAAACCCACCAGGAAACATACGATAACAACTTCTTTTAAGCATAAACACAATATTCCCAGCCCATAGAATAGGACCCCCGAGCTAACGAAAACAGTGACTGTTATATATGTATATATGAGCATAGTACTGGCATCAATCTGTTCAAGTGTTATTTGCTGGTTTACATGTGTTGATTTACAGTCCTCCCTATACTCCCATCTTTTGATTCAGAAATTCAGAAATTCAGAAATCTGTTCTAATGTCCTTTGCCTGCTTTGCCTGCTGCTAAATTGAGTCTAATTTATTGCTAAATTGAGTCTACTCTCTTTCTGATTGCAGGATACTAGATCGGATTAGATGGTGTTGCATGAAAATGTTAGCGATGTTGATTTAGAGGATTTACAAACCCGCTACCCTCTTTAGCTTGAAAACCATTGTTTGTGGTTTTTGTGTCTCAGAATATTTAAGTATCGACTTTATTTAAGTATTGCCTTCTCTTTGAAAACCTTGAGTTAAGGTATTTTGTGCTAGACATGAAGACATGGAACTAATGCAATAATGTGTCTTGATTGTTTTGGAACTAATGCAATATTATGTATGGATTTTATTTTGGATTTACCATTTGGAGTTGATTTCCTATTGTAATAGTTAATGCTTCACGTACATAGCAGGAATTGCATAAGCAGCTTATAATAAAAATATTGTATTTTATGGTATATTATATTCAACACTAAACTGTTGAAAATAATTACCATATGGTCCAGTAGATTCAACAATATATGGTTGCATTTAAAGTACATATAAAAAGAGAAAAAAGTTTAAATCAACTAAATCTTGTTGATTTTGATAGAATTAAATATAACAAAATTCGGTTGAATTTAATCCACCGAGACACGTGGCAAGATGATATAACCAACGGAAATTCGTTTATTTTTGAAGAATTAAATTCAATAGTTTTCAGTTGATTACATTTCCATTGGCGGCAAAATGATTTTGGTGAAATTCAAAATTAAAATTTCAAATTTTGTCGAAACTTTGCAAGGGCATTTTCAACGGAAAGTGGTTGAAAATAGTGCCACCAAATTCAACGGGAAGTCGTTGAATTTAAGCTTAAATTCAACTGAAATGCTAAATTCAACAACCTTATATACAACGGGAAAGATTCGGTTGAATTTATGTTAAACTTAACGGGATCCTGTTGTAAATAGCTAAATTCAACGGAAATTTGCCCGTTGAATTTAGCCGCTTTTCTAGTAGTGTCACTCATTCACAACCGTTAGATCTTCACTTCATATAGATTATGATCGTTAGATACAACTATGCTAAAAAAAATTATAAACAGGTCTGCGATTCGATTCCCGCCAACGACATATTAATTTATATTTAATACTAAAAAATTTTATATACAAAGATTTAAGGTTCGAATTCTTCCAATAACATATGAAAATTAATATTTATAATATCATACTATAATATAAACAAATTATAAAAGATTAAAAATAAACACGGATTATAAACTATTATAAATAAAAGTAAGATTACTATGTGCACTAGCAAATTATGAAAGTATGATTAGTATGTGTGCGCACTAGCAAATTATGATTTTTTTAGGGGATGTTGGGAGGAATTTCCAAATTTTTACATTTGGGTAAGAACACGTTATGTGTGAGATTTGAGTTTATGGCTAGACCCGATTCGATTAAGGTTTACGTTTGTAATAGGTTGTCACATTTCACACCCCTAATTTGTCATGCACCAACAATCCGTTCTCGAACTAAATTGCAAGCATGTTCTTCTTTTTTTACAAATTAAAATTCCTATAGACCAAAGTTGATAAAAACACCTTATATCTAACATTAAATTAGTGTTTATCTTTGGCTCTATCTTATATAGCAACTATATATTTTTGAATCAAAAGTTACACGTAAAAAAAATTAAACGATTCATATTTTGAAGCAGAAAGAAAACATAAACTTTAAATTCAAAAGCATATAGCATCTCACATCTTAATTTTTGTCAACTTTTCCCTTAATGTTATCAATATCAATATTTTATCACAAAATATTTTAAATTCAAATCATTACATAGACTTATATATTATGAATAATTGAACCAAGGGAAATAAATTGGCGAAGGAAAAAAGAAATTTAAGCTTTATAAACAAAAATTACCGATGCTGAAAGTAAATGTTAAAATCATGTTACAAAATTAGGTTTGCGCGTTACCTTGTAATAAATATTGCAATCACCCTAAAAATTAGGTTTACGTGTTAGGCGTATAATAAATGTCATAATCACCCTTAAAAATTAGGTTAACAAACTCGACACTATAATAAATATGACAATCACTCTAGATGGATAGGTTTCCGAATTCTACTACACTTTCTATTTATCACAATCGGACTTTTTTCCCATTAATACTGTACTTTCATTTTTCAAATTAAAATTAAGGTTGACGTTAAATTCAATTAAAACTGAAAATCACGTAATAGAATAACAAAATAAAAATAATAAATTTCGAATTGTTAAATGAATAAAGCAAAGTTTATGTAAATTATACCTTTATATGTAATAGGCGTAAGAGTGATCTTATCCATAATTTAATATTAATTAAATTATAACCCCACAAAATAAGAAAGTACATTAAAAGAAAGTACATTGGTGGATACTTAACTAGGTTCTCAGATTCTCATTCTTTCCTTACACCACGTTCATGAGGGATGCAGAGCTTTTCTCATGGATCCTTCCACTAATAAATTGGCTGATAAAGGTAGTAACTCAACTCCTTAAAAGAGCCAATTGAGTTCGGGGGTAAGCAACAATACCAGCGCCATGCCCTCTATGGTTTGGGGAAATGTCGTGCACTTGAAAGCATGGAGAATGTCCTCACATGATTAGCAGGATTTCCTATCCAATGATAGGTCTTTACGGTGGACATCTTGAACTTTCGGAAATATGGGCATTCATTCCCTCTTCCGTGAATGGACGGATCGGATCATCAAAATCTCCTAATTAAATATCCACCAATTTTTTACAGGGAATCTTCTTTTCTCAAACTTCTTTCTCAATTTCTTTTTCTTTTTGTGCTATTCTCTTAGGATATATTATTGATCATAATAATTGTGAAATAAGTATTATTTTTTAAAAGGTGGTATTCCCGTACATCCGTGGGTATATTGGATATACATGTAATTTAAAGTTATTATTTTGAGCAATTCTTCAAAATTTGACTTTAGATGAGGGATGCAGGCTATTATATTCAAGCCCACAAACGAGTAGAATATATATCGGTCAATGAAATATATCAAAAAATGTTAGTAAATTGATATATACTTTATTCGTCCTTTTATAAAATTTCAAAATCAAAATATATTAATTTTGATTGATAATTAAAAAAAATTATTAGACGTAAAAATTATGAAGAAAATATTATTAAAAAATTTATTTGATTTGCCATCTGATTTAATTTTTAAATTTGTAAAACTATAAACTAATAGTGTACAATTTGTGGTTGAACAGATTTGACTTTGAGAATTTTTATAACGCCATTTTATGAAGGTAATGTTGTTATTATTTTAATAATTATTTATGTGGGCTACATATTTGTTATGCCCAAATCTGGCATAATGAATAAATTGATTTGATTACCTAAGTTGATGGTTCATAATCTATGATAGGCCTAGAAGATGAAGATTGGGTCACTAAAGCCCACTATTGGAATCAGCCCGGCATATCTTGGCAATAATATTACAAGAGCACCTCGCGATGCTGCGCCTCGCTGGCGATGCTTGCAGGAGGATCGCTTCGCTTTGCACTACATATGTAACTCACAGCGAGATCATTATCTCTTCTTCTCTGGAAGGCTCATGGCCGGACTTAAGGTCGCATGAGTAGCTAGGCACAGGGATCGCTTCGCATGGCCAGGCCTCTCATGGTCGCATGCAAGGACCCTGTTGGATCTTTCATTCCAAACCTATCCATTCGAGGCCATGGGTTTCTACAGCTAGACCATGGATCATGGATAGGATTGATGATTCATTGCCACGTCAGCCCTAGCTACATGGGCTTGGACTTTGGCTTATCTCTTAAAACCCTAGCCCGCCTAGGTAACTTGTGGCCCAAGAACTACGTCAGGCTTGATCCCTATAAATAGGGTACGTAGGCACCTTGATACGGATGAGAAAACAGTTTACCTGAAAAACACCTATCAAGCTCAGCCACATTCATACACACAAACCCTAATCCTTTGTTCTTCTTTTGTTAGCAAAATATCCGTATTTTGCTCCATAAATCCAGCAAACCTCCAAAATATTGTTATACAATATTCTCCCTATAACATTTGGCGCTAGAAGGAGGGGCCTTTCGGTCATTGAATTGGGAGAACGATGACTAAATCACACAAGAAGAGGAATGATGGTGAGACTCCGGGGTCGCATAAGGTGAACAAGGACGATCCGCTGACAAGAGGTCCCCCAGAGGACGAAGCGTCCAAGGACAACTCTCAGACTGGGAACAGGGAGGAGCACACTCCCCCAGCACAGAGGGTGACATTGAACAGCGAGGTCATGTCTTTCCTAAAAGGCCTCGGTGAGCAGGTGACCGCTGTGCATGAAAGGGTCGCAAAGGTAGAGAGGCGCTATAGTTCTAGAGGATCGAAGAGGAATGCAAGGACAGGTGGTAGAGCACCTGGGGAAGGAAGCAAACTCCCCCCTAAGAAACTTGTTGATGACTTCGAGGATGTCCTAACAGATCAAACCAACCTTGACTGGAATGAGGGGGAGGACTCGCTCGGACAGAAAGGGGGATCGCATGACAAGGTCGCTTCATCTGAAGGGAGATCGGTCAGTGTTTTTGATCGTCTCGGAAAGAAGCTGACTGAGCACGACCTTCGTCTAAAGTTGGAAAAGGCTAATGCGCCTCGTCATGAAGGATCTAAGAACAGAAGTCAGGGCACACATCGACAATTGTCTCCTCGAGATCGCGAGCGGTCATATCGTCGCGATGACAGACCCCCCTCTCTCCGTAGAGAGCGCGAGCGGTCCCATCGTCGCGATGACAGACCCCCATCTCATCGAGACCAGGAACGATCTCAATATCTTGAAGAAGATCGTAAAAAGAAGGATCGCAGGAATGACCAAGAGGAGTCCAGTGTCCTGAAAAAGACCCAGTCTCATCATGGAAGTACTGGAGGTAAAAAGGAGGCCGAAAAGGAGGTTAAGGTAGGAGACTATAAGCTGGAGGAGTTGAAGAAGGCCCTGGACGCGATGAACAGTGAGAAAGGGATCTTTAGCACTATGGGCTCATCATCGCCCTTTACTCACGAAATTCGAACCGCTCCGCTTCCTGCAGTGTTTCGAGGCCATCAGCATGATATGACCTATAATGGCGACACTGATCCAGCTGAGTTCGTGGTTCGATTCAACAATGAGATGGATGTTTATCAGGTCTCATTATTAGCGAGGTGTAGGCTATTTGCGGCCTCGCTGAGGGGAAGTGCTCAGCAGTGGTTTTCGAAGCTAGGAGCATTGATTGTCATCGATTCTTGGGAGCAACTTGTGGACATCTTTATCAAACAGTTCCAGTCCTCGATGCTCTATGCACCCCCTGTATCCACCTTAGCAAACATAAAACAGAAGGAAGGCGAAACCCTTCATGATTACTTCAAGAGGTTCAATGCTGAGGTGCCTCGCGTGCAAGGTGCAAATGACGAAGCTGTAAAAAATTTTCTCATCGCTGGAGTAAGGGAAGGTACAGAATTTTGGAAGAAGCTACAAGAATAGACCCCTAGCACTCTCTCTGAATTGCACAGGATCGCTGAGCCTTTCAAGCGTGTTGAGAAGTCACTCGCAGATTTGAAGAAGAACAATGAAAGGAGTGGCAGTTGGAATAGGAATCGGGGGGTAAAAAGAAAGGACTCCAGGAGTCCGAGGCGAGGACGGGATCGAAGTCGTAGCCCCAGCCCAAAAAGGAGAGATCGCGATCCTTTGAGGCGATCCCCACCGAGATCTCGCCCCGCGAGGGATGGAGACAAGTATATCCCTCTGGTCGCCCCAATTGATCACATTTATGCAGTCAATGAAAATAAGGGGATATTCAGGAAACCTACACCGATGGGTCTGAAAGGGACCGCAAACACGAGCAGGTATTGTGCCTTTCATGAGCAAACAGGGCATGATACATCAACCTGCCGAGAGCTGAAGCAGCAAGTGGATCAGTTAATTCGTGAAGGAAAGTTAACTGAGTGGGCCGTTCGCGAGGTGAAGAAACATAATCCCAAGTCTGGCCTTGGGTATAATCAAGCCCCCCCACCTGAACAGAACCCAGTCATTAAAGAAAGGGAAGCACGAGGTGGAAGTATTCATGTGATAATTGGGGGACCCCACATCGGGGGAGACAGCAACAAAGCCAGAGAGAGATATGCTCGCGAGGCCAGGGAGCGACCCCTCAGTAATGTACATCACTTGCAAGAGCGACCCCCAAAGCTCTTTAAGGGGGAAGATACAAACATCATGTTCACTGAGGAGGATGCGAAGTGGGTTCACCACCCTCATTCTGATGCCCTCGTTGTTCGAATTCGCATTGGATCGCAGAATGTCTACAGAGTTCTGGTTGATAATGGGAGTGCTGTGAATCTCCTGACATACGAGGTCTACCAAAAGATGGGCTACGTGGATAAAGATCTCATCCCAACTGTGGGACACTTGTATGGTTTTACTGGAGCCTCAGTGAGTGTCAAGGGTCTCATACGACTTCCTGTGACCTTAGGAGACGAACCCTGCATCACTACCCAGATCGCAGACTTCATGGTAGTGGATCAACCTTCAGCATACAATGCTATTGTAGGGAGGCCTATACTTAAGGAAATGAGGGTGGTCACTTCTATCTATCATCTTTCCATGAAGTTTCCTACCCCAAATGGAGTGGGATGTGTCAAGGGGGCGCAGCATGAATCACGAGAATGTTACAACAAGGCCCTTAAGTCCGCTGAAAAGGGTAGCATATCTATGGTAGACAGGATGGAAAGCGAGGAGGAAGATAGGGCTCGCAAATCGGCCTCGCGACCCTCAAATGAATGCAACATCATATCAATCGAGGAACTCCCAGCTGGTTATTTTGATAATTTGGGAATTCAGGTAGAACCAGTACCAGGTGCTTTAATGATGGAAACCTCGCAGCCAGTGATGGTTCTCCAGGAAGGGATTGTTGAAGAGGCTACAGATAGTGATAGCGAGGAGAGCCCAGAGCAGGCCGCTGTGCGAGCCCGAAAGGGAAAATGGGTTCGCAAAGAAACATCTACATTGACAGAACTGCCAAATGGTATCACACAGACAACAACTGTTGTTAAGGAGTATGGGAACGCAGGTGTCAACCCCTGCGAGGTAGAATCTAGTCAGGCTCGTGAATATGATCTAGACCTGGATCCTCGCATCCCAGAGCATGCGGAGCGAGCTGGGGCAGCTGAAGACACGATCCCTATTCTTGTTGATGTGCAGGACCCTTCAAAGGTGTTGAAAATAGGGTCGCAACTCAACCTTGATCTGAGAGAGAGATTGGTCACTTTTCTGAAGGCCAACCTTGACGTGTTCGCCTGGTCGCATGAAGACATGATTGGGATCGATCCTAATGTGATGTGTCATAGGCTCAACTTGGATCCAAGCAAAAAAGGTGTTAGATAGAAAAGGCGACCAATAAGTGGAGAGCGAGCCGAGGCTCTCAAAGAAGAGGTGGATAGACTACTCAAGGTCGGGCTCGTTAGGGAATCATTCTACCCTGACTGGCTCGCGAACCCTGTCCTCGTGAAGAAACCAAACGGAAAATGGAGAACCTGTGTGGATTTCACTGATCGCAACAAGCATTGCCCAAAGGATAGTTTCCCATTGCCAAGGATTGATCAGCTAGTGGATGCAACAGCAGGGCATGCACTCCTCTCTTTCATGGATGCTTATTCTGGGTACAATCAGATACCCATGTACGGTCCTGATCAAGAGCACACCTCGTTTATCACGGATAGAGGTCTCTATTGCTACATAGGGATGCCCTTCGGTCTCCTTAATCTTGGGGCCACCTATCAACGGCTCGTTAATATGATGTTTGAGAAGCAGATTGGGAAGACAATGGAAGTTTATGTAGATGACATGCTGGTGAAATCCAAAGAGGCTGGGGATCACATCGCCCACCTTGCTGAAATGTTTGATATACTGAGGAAGTACAGAATGAAGCTCAATCCACAGAAGTGTGTCTTTGGAGTTGAGTCCGGAAAGTTCTTGGGGTTCATTGTCAATCACAGGGGAATTGAAGCGAACCCAGCAAAAATAAAGGCCTTGGTGGACATGCGATCCCCAAGAAGTGTTAAGGAAGTTCAGAGTCTAACAGGACGGATCGCAGCCCTTAACCGGTTCGTCTCTAAATCATCAGATAAATGCCATGAATTCTTCAAGGCAATTAAGAAGGTTGGAAAAAATTTTGAGTGGACCCCTCAATGCGAGGAGGCTTTTCAGAACATCAAGGAGCAACTGGGCTCGCCACCAGTATTATCTAAGCCCAAGAACGGGGAGACGCTCATTGTCTACCTCGCGATGTCAGAACATGCGGTCAGTGCAGTGCTAGTTCGCGAGGAGGGGAAAGTTCAGTATCCTGTGTACTATGTTAGCAAAAGGATGTTAGATGCTGAGACTCGCTATACCAACATGGAGAAGCTAGCCTATGCCCTTGTGCTGGCCTCGCGGAAATTGAGGCCCTACTTTCAGGCCCACAGCATCGAGGTTCGCACAGCCTATCCATTGAGGCAGGTAATGCATAAGCCAGAATCCTCAGGGAGATTGTTGAAGTGGACAGTAGAGCTTAGCCAATTTGATGTTGAGTTCAAGCCTCATGGTCCCATTAAAGGTCAGGCACTTGCGGACTTCATTCTGGAATTCCCTCCTCAATCTGAGGAAGATAAAATGGCTATCATACCGATCCCAGAGACCGCATCTAGCAAGGCTAAGAAAGAAAATTCCGCCTCGTGGTGGGAACTATATGTTGATGGAGCATCAAACAAGGAAGGAGCTGGGGCTGGCATCGAGTTGGTAACTCCAGAAGGTCGCAAGATACAAAGTTCGGTACACTTCGCCTTCGAGGCCACCAATAATGCAGCAGAGTACGAGGCCCTCATCATTAGTCTTAAACTTGCATTGGAAATGAAGGTAAAAAATCTCACAGCTTACAGCGATTCCATGCTAGTAACATATCAACTCTGGAGTGGGTGGCAAGCTAGAGGTGAGCAAATTGAACTATATCTGCGGTGTGCACAGAAGTTGATGAAAGAGTTCAACAATATCAAAGTGGTTCATATTAGAAGAGAAAAGAATCAAGGGGCTGATGCATTAGCAAAGTTGGGGTCGTGTCCACCCTACTTGGAATTATTCCACTGGAAATTCAGACAAAGCCCAGTGTGCCAGAGGAGTTTGTTATGGAGATAGCGACCCCAAGGTCGACCTGGATGACCCCTATATGGGAGTATGTGAAAAGGGGAGCCCTGCCTCAAGACAAAAAAGAGGCAAGAAAAATCAAATATCAGGCGGCTCGCTATGTCATCTATGACGAGGTCCTATATCGAAGAGGGTTCAACACCCCGCTCCTAAGATGTGTGGATGGAGAAGAATGCAATTACATTCTCAGAGAAGTTCATGAAGGAATATGTGGTAATCACTCGGGGGGTAGTTCTCTAGCCCAAAAGATTCTTCGCCAAGGGTACTACTGGCCTACTTTGAAGAGAGATGCTTTTGAGTTCGCAAGGAAGTGTGATAATTGCCAAAGGATCGCTAACTACAGCAACGCTCCTGTCTCCCACCTCACCTCGCTAACTAGCCCATGGCCCTTTGCTATGTGGGGCATTGACTTAATTGGGGAGCTACCTAAGGCCAATGGAGGTGTCAAGTATGCAGTTGTGGCCGTTGATTATTTCACCAAGTGGGCCGAGGCCGAGCCACTTGCCACTATTACTGCAAAGAAACTCAAGGACTTTGTGTACAGGGCAATAGTGTGTCGCTATGGGATTCCTTATTAGCTCATATCAGATAATGGAAAACAATTTGATAGCAAGGACATGAAAGAATTCTGTGAGAACTTGGGGATCAAGAAGAGTTTTTCAGCTGTAAGTCACCCCCAGACAAACGGTCAAACCGAGGCCATCAACAAAATCATCAAACATACTTTGAAGGCCAAGTTAGAGGAGAGCAAAGGTAATTGGCCTGAGGAATTACCAAGGGTCTTGTGGTCATACAACACGACCCCAAGAACTACAACTGGGGAGACTCCTTTTTCCCTAACATATGGCTGCGAGGCCATGGTCCCTGTTGAAGTGGGCTCCGGGTCGTTTAGAAGGGAACACTACGATCCCGAAGCAAACGAAGTGAATCATAGATTGTACCTGGACATGATAGAAGAAACAAGAAGCGAGGCTCAGCTTCGCCTCGCGGCTTACCAACAGAGGACAGCGAGGTACTATAATTGAAAGGTCAAAGCAAGTTCTTTAAAGACAGGTGACCTCGTGCTTAGGAGAGTCATGCCCAATACTAAGGTCCCGGGCCACGGAGTCTTTGGTGCTAATTGGGAAGGGCCTTACAAAATTTATGCTACTCTCTCAGAGGGAACTTATTACCTCACAGACATGAAGGATAAGGTCATTCCGCGAGCTTGGAATGCGGAACATTTGCGCAAATACTATCAGTGAAGGCATCGCTCCTGGTAGTTTCTATCTATTTTGCATGAATAAATTCATACAAAATACTGGGGGGTAGTGGTCGTATTGACACCCTCCCTTTATGATGTAGTGACATTGGGCCTCGCCCCACTTACCACTTTTTGGGCCTCGCCCCACCTATCATTTATTGGGCCTCGCCCCATTTTATCACTTATCGGGCCACGCCCCGCTTGTCAACTTGTTTGGGTTTCGCCCCGTTTATCAATATAAAAGTACAATTTCTTTATGAATTACTTTTTATTGTATATTTTACTTGCCTGTTTGTTAACATTAACATACTAAGGTCCAAGCCATCTCAACGATGCAAGGATCGCATTTGAAGTTACTGCTACAACAATCTAAGGAATCTAAGCAAAGTCATGCAAATCTAGTACTATTCAAGACAATTTAACATGCAAAGACGAAAAGTAAGGATATAATTTCGAAGCCAAGGTACTAAGCAAGCGAAGCTAAATTACTTGTGCAAATATGTTATGTGCAAAAATAACGAGGCAATATTGGATGGAAAAGTTAAAATGCATAAATTCATAAATAAAGGGTCGCCGTGCGATCCCAATTCAGTTAAGGGGTGATCAGAGTTAAAGCAAACAATATTACAAATCGCGAAGCATTCTAAGGGTGCCCGCATCCCGAGTTCAAAAGACTACATCAAATATATAACAAATTTTAAGAAGCAGGTGGATCTTGATTGGCAGTAGAAGTTTCTTTCAACAGCCTCGCTTCTTCAGCCAGCCTCGCCTCTTCCTCCAGCCTCGCTTCCGCAGCGTCCTCCTCAGTGATCTCCTTTTTGAGTGATTCAGCATACTCAGCATTACCTGGCCCGAGTTGATCCCAATCAAAGTCAGGGATCGTTCTGATGAACCCCTTCATGAAGGAGACTTGACCCTGGGCCAGAAATGTGTCCTGAGCAGTGGCCAATTCAGCTTTAACAGCATTGAGTTCGCTTGCCAGCTTCGCGTTCTCATCGGCGCTCTTTTTAGCAGCCTCCGCGCTGGATTTCTGCAGATCTAGAAATGCTTTCTCAAAGTCATTTCTTTCCTTTCTGGCATTCTTGAGGTCGGTGCGAAGCGAGGCGGTTTCTTGAGACAGTTGCTTTTTGAATTCAGCCTGGAGGGATCGCTTGTCTTCTGTTTTCTGGAATTCAAGAACCTTGTTCTTTTTGTCCAACAGGAAGTAGTTTTTGGTATGAGCAGCCTGGCGGATGAATGCTTCAGCGAGGCATTTGGTCAGAGCGTTTGCATTTTCCTCGGGAGGCGCCTTCCACCAGCCGGATGCCTCAACCTCCTCAGTGTATTTGCTTCCCAGCGAGGCAAAAAGATGCTGGGCCGCGGTAGCATTGACGGTTCGCGAGGCTGGCTAGGACGATCCGTCAGGTTGCCCATCTTTCCTTAGCCGCTTTAAAGGGCTCTGATTGGGTGAATTTGGGGTTTGATCCCTAGCAGCACTTTGCTGGAGTGGAGGATTGTTGGAAGGCTTAGCCACAGGGAACTTAAGAGGAGGAGGAGGAACCTTTGAGGCAGAGGTCACCTTTGAAGACGCCCCTTTCTTGTTGGTTTGCAAAAATGGGGGAGGTTGACTCTTTCCACCTCGAGCAGACATATCTGTAGAAAAATGAAGAATAAGTTACAAAGCAGTTCAAATATAATTCGGCATAAAGTAAAACAAGTTATGCATATGAGGTAAAAGGGAATGCGATGCGATGCATGTTTCGGTCCTAGAAGTACCCTCTTCATCGGTTATCGCGACATGAGAAGACGAAGCTTCTTCTCTTGCCTTTCTTTTCTTCGAGGCTCGCCTCGCATGAGAAGGCCCCGCCTCGGGGGAAGCATCTATCCCTTCTTTAAGGAACCCACACTCTATTAGGTTCTCAATGGATAGGAGAGTCCTAATGTTCCTTTCCTCGGCAGTGGATTTCGTTAATACCTCGTCGGCTCGTTGTTTGTCAACACCTTTTAAGACGGTGCGAACTGGAGCGACTGCGATGCCAAAGGAGTTGTCAGCTTTGAGAATAAAAGGTAAAAAGTATGGTAAAGGACTATTGCCTTGGTAGCTTACCCGGGAGGTAGTTGAAGCTTGTTTTTACTCGAGGGACCTCGTGTACGTAGAAGAAAGGCTCCTTCCACGAGCCCGCGTTACTCATCCCGCCAGGGAGGAGGCTCTTTTTGTTGAATTCTGGCCATACCGAGAAGTAGACATAACCGAAATCCTTGGCTCCGCATCGCTTCAGCTGAAGGAAGTAGCCCATTGTCTTCGCATCTAAAGGAGGGTATCCAAGTTTGTGGTAGAGTACATACAAGGTGATCATGGATCGGTATCCATTGGTGCTGATTTGGATGGGAGCTAAATAGTATGTCTCGCAAACATCCCTAATGAATGGGTGGAGAGGAGAAGAGACACCTATCTTCATAAGAGGGACCGTCAGGACCATTCTGGGCACTCTGCCTCCGTTCTCATCGTGGTTAAAGCGATAGAATCGCATTTTCTTCTTGGGCAAAATGATTTTGCCTTCAGGGCGGAACCTTTTAACACCCTCTGTGATAGTTTTCACGATCAGTGTTGAGGGCATATCGCGACATGCAAGTACACGAGGTTTACCTGGCTTGACTTTTGAGCCGGGCTCGATGTCCTTGGGGTCAGGCCCGTCAACATAAATAACTCCCTCCAGCTCTGGTTGAGGGGTAGGGACATAAGGATCAGGTGAGGCTTCAGGAACATAATCGTAGTCTCTGAAATTTACAACTCTGGCCACTTCGTCAAGGCCACCATCATCTGAGGAAGGCTCCTCGTAGTCATCATCATCAGAATTGGCTTCGTTATCGGCACCTCCCTCGATGTCATAATAGGCATCGCCTAATGAATCTGTTGGAGAATCACTTATGTGAATAGGCGACACGGTTTGTGATGGAGGCATGGTTCGTGATGGAGGCACTTTAGAGAGAATTTCCGCTGCCCTAGCGCTGAATTCATCTCCTTTCTTTGTCAAAGTTTCGATGTCAGTCATGGAGTGAGGCTCGTTCTCAGTTGGAAATACATCCAGAGATTGATCTCGCGAGCTTGAAGGGTGCTTTGTTCTCCACGAAATCAGAGGCACCTCACGGGTATATTCTTCGTTAGACCATAAAGGGTTGAAGTATAGTTTGAACGAGCTTTCGCTGGTGCTCGTTGCTTTTGCGATGTTGGCTGCGGCAGCATCGCTGATTTGTATATGAGGCATGGGAGAAGGTGTCCTTGAACTATCGTCTTGAGACATCTGAAAAGGGTGAAATGATTAAGTGTGTGCCCTTACAGAAAACAAATGAAGGAGGAAAGAGACAAGCGAACAGAAAGGTTCTATGTGTTCTCGCATCGTTCACAGAGAATATGAGGGGTCGCAATCCTAAGGGGAAGGCTAACGTTCTTAACCTGTGTTTCTATCTAAGTAATTACTGATCGCACTCCTACAATAACGAGGATGGGTCGCATCATAAAATTGGCATTTTGGGATCGCAGTTATTTGGGTTCGCATCGCATGCAATTTAAGCTATTTGATCATGCAATTATAATGAAGAACAGTAATTTAAATGCAAGAAGAGGAAAAAGACTTACTTTTTCTTGAAGAATGTTGAAGAAACTCGAGATCGCTGGTGTAAGAGCCTGAAAATTCTTTGCGTTTGATCTGAGAGCAAACTGACAGCACTTCGACAATGTGTTTGTGAGAATGAAAAAGGAAATGATAGTGACAGGGGTATATATAGCTATCAGGAGAGAGAAAGACATGGGACACGTGTTGAAATCTCGTCCGTTGGACACACATCTCGAGACACGACAGCTGTCAAACCCTTTCAAATTCTTGGGGTCGCGACTACTTCAACGGTTATATCTATTCCTGGGTTCGCTTCGCGGTGACAACTCGTATTCTTTGAGTCCACATCGCATCTCCAATGGCAATATGGACTTGGGGAGTAGTTGTTATGCCCAAATCTGGCATAATGAATAAATTGATTTGATTACCTAAATTGATGGTTCATAATCTATGATGGGCCTAGAAGATGAAGATTGGGTCACTAAAGCCCACTATTGGAATCAGCCCGGCATATCTTGGCAATAATATTACAAGAGCACCTCGCGATGCTGCGCCTCGCTGGTGATGCTTGGAGGAGGATCGCTTCGCTTTGCACTACATATGTAACTCAGAGCGAGATCATTATCTCTTCTTTTCTGGAAGGCTCATGGCCGGACTTAAGGTCGCATGAGTAGCTAGGCACAGGGATCGCTTCGCATGGCCAGGCCTCTCATGGTCGCATGCAAGGACCCTGTTGGATCTTTCATTCCAAACCTATCCATTCGAGGCCATGGGTTTCTACAGCTAGACCATGGATCATGGATAGGATTGATGATTCATTGCCACGTCAGCCCTAGCTACATGGGCTTGGACTTTGGCTTATCTCTTAAAACCCTAGCCCGCCTAGGTAACTTGTGGCCCAAGAACTACGTCAGGCTTGATCCCTATAAATAGGGTACGTAGGCACCTTGATACGGATGAGAAAACAGTTTACCTGAAAAACACCTATCAAGCTCAGCCACATTCATACACACAAACCCTAATCCTTTGTTCTTCTTTTGTTAGCAAAATATCCGTATTTTGCTCCATAAATCCAGCAAACCTCCAAAATATTGTTATACAATATTCTCCCTATAACAATATTAATAATCAATTATATTTAGTTATTTATTTTATTGGGTTAAATAAAGTAAAATAAGGAACCCAATTAGATTTTAAATATTGTATGGATTAAATGAGTGAATACCCACTACTTGGCCCAATTTAATTATAATGGGAGATTTTATTGAGCAGGTAGAATACACGTATAGTCATATTTTCTCCCCATTAGAATATTACTACTTTGGAAAACTAAACCGTACTTAGTTGAGGAAGACAATAGCACCGCCTAAGGACATCTCTAGCATTACAAAATTATGGATACAGGTACGCTTCTGCTTAACAATTTAATCTCGATAATTGAATATGATGTTTCGATCCTTGTCTCTATTTTAGAGGATTAAGTGTTTATAATATTGTTGATGTTTCGATCCTTGTCTCTTGAGAGAATTAAGTGTTTATAGAATTGTTAGATTCTATCAATTGGTATCAGAGCCTCTTCATATTTTGATTATCGGGTATTCGATCACGTATTTTCATGATATCTTATATTCTCTGGCTTGGTACTTGATTTGTACACTTCGTTAAAGATCATGTGTACAGTGCGTTGGTTTAATTACTGGTTTGATTACACTGCTTTATTTATGTATACTGTAATTTGAACCAACCTTGTTTTCTCATGGTATTAGTTAATCATATTTTATGATATGTCATGTGATCGATGGTTAAGGCTTATCAATTTTATCGTTGTAATGTACATATGTTTACATGTTTACATTCATTGTGACCATCAAGGATTCAAGGTTGTGTGTGCTGCTGTCTCTTCCTTAATCAAGTTATAAGAGTTAAGTGGTCATGGATTAATGTGGCCATTTTCTGTTAAGCGCTATATTTGTTTTTTTTCTTTAAGATCATAATCCAAAATGGATAATTGAGGCCTCTTATGTTGAAACTTTAGAATTTGACCGCATGTTATGTAATTATAATACATTTTCTTGGTACATGATATTATGGAGTTGCGTTATTTTTGAGGTCATGTTACTATTATATTTGGGGTTGCAGTAACTTGTATACTGTTGTGGAATAAAAACTAGGTTATTAAATTGCGGCTAGGGTTTGATTGTGTTTAATAATAAGGTGCGTGAGCTTCGTGCTTTTAATGGCTGCTCTTGTGCTCGTGGCTGAATCTGCCTTCACAAGATTCCTACGTACTCTGATGAATATCAAAGATCAATCCAAAAACGTAGTTCTAGGGTGAGGGGTCTGACCCTTTATATAGGCTGAGAAGCCTCAGAATTATATTAGGGTTAGGTGACTTAGTGGGCAAGTCAGCCTTGAGGAAGGTTCTAGACTCCTTCCTTGTAGGAGTCTATTTCCTTGTATGACTATGTGCCTTGGAGGCTACTCCTTGGAGAGATAATATCCTTATTTGACTTGTACTTCCCAGCTATTAGTTATCCCCCAATATTAATTACGAAATTAATATCTAATTAGGGTTTTTGGGCCATCTGGCGGCCCTCACGCTTGGACCATATTGGGTCTAATTAATGACATATTTAATGTGTCTTTAGGGCTTACTTTTAGCCCATATCATTTGCCCCCCAACTTCTAGGAAAACTGATCAGGTTTTCCTTGAAGATTTAATGGTCTTTTCAGAGACTTGGGTCAGGGTTTACAATTGTACACTAGTGTTTCACGAGTATCGTTTTAATGTAAAGTGTGGAGCGACCTACACATTTACGACGATTTGCCTTATTCGAGGCTAAACAATTATTTTCAAGTAACTTCTGTTACTGAATTTTTGCCCATTCAATATAAAGGAATCATCCATAGTACTTCCCGTATCGCATTTTAGAGTTGTATAGTACCCACACATATTTTTCTTATCAAAATTCCATGTCCCCGAAGATTTAATGTCCCAAAAATCAATGTTTCAAAACAAATTTTGATCAGAACTGAAATTTTTTGACCAGAATCCAGAAATTCGACCAAAATTCTGGTCAAAATAAGGGCCTCAAAAAATCTTGATCGAAGGGATTTTCGACCAGGATTCCTGGTCGTTTCGACCAGGATTCTGGTCGAAGTATGTGTTCAGTTCTTTGCTCGAATATTTTTTCGACCAAGATTCCTGGTCATTTTGACCAGGATTCTGGTCGAATTAAGTGTCAAAAAGGTATCTTGGTCGACAGCCTTTTCGACCAGGATTCCTAGTCATTTCGACCAGGATTCTGGTCGAATTAAGTGTCAAAATATATCTTGGTCGACAGCCTTTTCCCCAAGGATTCCTAGTCATTTCGACCAGGATTCTGGTGGAATTAAGTGTCAAAAATGTATCTTGGTCGACAGCCTTTTCGACCAGGATTCCTAGTCATTTCGACCAGGATTCTGGTCGAATTAAATGTCAAAACATATCTTGGTCGACAGCCTTTTCGACCAGAATTCCTAGTCATTTAGACCAGGATTCTGGTCGAATTAAGCGACAATATTTCTTCTTGTCGAACACATTTTCGATCAAGATTCTTGGTCATTTCGACCAGAATCTTGATCGAAATAAGGTCCTCAGAATTTTTGGGCTTTTCTTGACGGGCCTTTCTACTTTTGGGCCTTCGAGGCTTTACATGTTTTTCCTGGAGTGTATTTTTATAAAAATACCTTCTTTCTTTGTGGATGGGCTTGACCTCATGGCTATAATGGGCCTGTCCAGGCTATTCTCAGTTCAAATTCCAAATCTTTTTTTTTTTATTTTTATAAACCTTAGAAATATCTTTGATATATCTTTAAAATATCTTTGATATTTCTGCAAAATATCTTTGATATTTTTTCAAGATATTTTTCTAAGAACATTCCAGAATTGGGCCTTAATTTGGGCCGGTTTTGTGGACCTTTAGTAGGTTAATTTTGGAATTCTGACCGGTCACTGTAGGTTTTCTGACCGTTTGAAAGTATTCCAACCGGTTGTTCATTCCTATATAAGAGTGAGAGTTGAGAATTCATTTTTCATACTCTCACTTCTCACTTCACATTTTCACCTCTGAGCTCTCAACTTTTAGCTAAGAAGCCTCTCTCAAATTCCGTTTGGAGTTTTTTTTTCCGGCTAATTCCGGCCTTCTTCTCCGGTCGTCTTCTGATAAGTGGATTTTATATCTACTTGAAGCATTCTAAATCGGCTTAAATTGATTGTCTTGGACTCAAGTTTCTTGTAGTTTTGATGTATTTTGCTTAGTTGTGCAGATTTACGAGAATGTTGATTAAGGTTGATGCTTCTATCGTGTTTGGAGGATTAATTGATTTAAATTCGGATTTTCCGGGAAGGTTGCGCAGTCTACACTGTTTGGCTATATCTGGAGTTCTAGAAGTCCGTTTTCAGTGATCTTACAGCTCACGCGAAGCTTGGGAGATTTTCTACAACCTTAGGAAGAAGTCAGGTGCTGGAGACTTCCTGAATAAAATCGCGCACGTATTCTATGATAAGCCATGCAGAGAAATTCCAGTTTTGCCCTTTTTCTAATTCTAATTGTATTTTGGGCAGCTTTTGGCACCTAAATTGAATTCTAGTTGTATTTTAGGATGTTTCCTTGCTGGGCAAGATTTCTAGAGTTTATATAAACACTTCTAGGGAAAAAACATTATTGTAGAGATCCAATTTTGTACGCAGCTTTTAGGGATTTTTCTGGAGAACTCTTATTTTCCTTGAAGATCAAAGATTAAAGGTTTTTTTCTATATTCTTATAATTATGAGTTCTTCTATTAATTCATGTGTTTTGGTTTCTTCCTTAATTATGTGTAACTAAATCTCTAATCTGAGGATTGGGTAGTATTCTTTGGTATTCATGTATGTTTAATTATCTGTGATTTTCTTGCTTTGCTGATTTGTTATTGAGGGCTTACTACAATTAGAGGAGTCACGAACCTTTGATTGGATTTTAGGAATTGTGATAACTTGGAAGAGGAGTTGCAATTTTAGTACACGATTTAACAGACATAACTCGAATTTTTGATTGGAAGATTAATAGGAGAGTTGTGAGACTTATAATTCTTGGTGCGTAATAGTTTATGATTGTACTTTGATTGTATCACGGAAGTGACAATTAAGGTGTAGTTGTAGACATTATAGTGTATCTTGGAAGGGAACATTATAACCTTAGAAGAATTGTTTTTAGCAGAGTAAGAACGTAGAAGTCACATAGATATTGAATGTGCATTGAAAACAAGTGAAGAACGCCAGTTCTTGGATTATTTTCCTCATATATTTTATTCTCAATTGATAATTAGTTTAATTAGTTTATAAACAATCCAAACATTCTTCTATACTATTAACTTGATTCTACATATTAGTCCTTCCCTGAGAACGAACTATTAACAAAAATACTATTAACAAATTGGCGCCGCTGCCGGGGAAGGCAGTATAGTTGAATTTAGGTTAATTGTTTCTTATTGTTTAGATTTTAATTGGTTCCACAAGTTGTTTTGTTGGTGATTTTCAGGTGTATGCGACGTTCTTCGTGCGCTAGAAAATTGGAATTTGACCCTGAAATCGAACGTACTTTGAGAAAGATCAGAAAAGAGAAAGCTAAGATGGGAGATGCGGAGAATCAAGCTGTTAATGTTGATCAGTCTTCTATTTGGGACCATGAGACACCGAATCCAGCCAATTGCATGTACAATACTCCAGAGATTGGTGCAGCTCAGTTCCATATTAATCCGAGCTTAATTCAGATGATCAGCAATCAAGCTTTTGAAGGAGACATTGAATTAGAAGACCCACACAGACATCTAGAGCGTTTTGTGCAGATGTGTGGCTCATTCAGAATCACTAGTGTTACGAGTGATCAGATTCGTCTCCATATGTTTCCCTACTCTATTAAGGGAAGAGCTTTGGAATGGTTTGAGCAACTTCCAAACACTTCGGTTGCTACGTGAGAGAGTCTTTCTACTGCATTCTTGTCCAAATACTATCCTTCTGACAAGACGCAACAGTTGAGGACTATGATTATGAGTTTTAAAGCACAACCGGGTGAAGGTCTATATCAGGCATGGGAGAGATTCAAGGCACTATTGAGGAAGTGTCCACATCATGGCTTAGAAGATTGGCAGATCATTAGTACTTTTTATGGGGCCATGAATGCAGATATTCGTTTGAGTTTGGATGTGGCTGCTGGTGGAAATTTCAAGAAGGCACCAACTACACAGGCTAAAGCACTCCTTGAGGAATTAGCATCTAATAATTATTCATGGGCACCTAGTGGGACGAGCTCAGCAAAAGCAGCACAAGAATCTGAGATGATCAACATGCTGGCTCAAAAGTTGGAAACTCTAACTCAGGAGGTGCGAGGATAAAAGGTAAATGTGAATGCTATTTCTTCACCTATGGAAGGGTATCATGATTATGGTGCTAGTCAGAACTCTTATGTGCAACAATTTCCAGAAGAAGCATCTTTTATTCAAGGAAGACAGCCTTGGCCTGTGCAGAATAATTCTTACTACAATCCGAATCAAAGGCCAAACAACAATCTTTCTGATAGCAATAATCATGCATCTAACCCTTCCTATGCATTTCCTAGGCAGAATCAACCTCCTGGTTTTCAGTCACGACCGCCATATCAAGCACAGCAGCAGTATCAACCTCCACCAAAGAAAGAACCAGCTGAGTGGGAGGTTGCACTAAATAAGATTATGCAAGGGACTTCGGGGGCATTGGCTAATATGGAATCAAAGAATAGATAAGATGGCATCATCTCAAAAGATGCTAGAAACACAGATTGGACAGATTGCCTCAAAGATGGGTGTTCGTGAGCAAGGGTCTCTTCCTAGTCAACCCGACCAGACTGGTAAAGAGCAATGCAAAGCAATTACTTTGAGGAGCGGAAAAGAGTTGCCCGAGGTTGAGGTTCTTAAACCTAAAGAGAGTGATGCTGAGAAAGAGGATAAGCCAGTAGAGATTGATGCAGACACGTCAGAAAAGAAGATGAGAAGAAGAAGGAAGAAGAATCAGAAAAGCCGTATGTTCCTCCACCACCTTATGTTCCTCCTATTCCATTTCCACAGAGACTTCACAATAGGCAGTTAGAGAAGCGGTACGAGAAGTTCTTGACTATGTTCCGGCAGTTGCATGTTAATATTCCGTTGGCTGAAGCTTTGAATCAAATGCCACTTTATGCTAAATTTCTTAAGGAGATGTTGACAAAGAAGAGGAAACTTGAAGATGCAGAAACTATTACTCTTAATGCAGAATGCAGTGCAGTCATCCAGAAGGCTATTCCTCAGAAATTGAAAGATCCGGGAAGCTTCTCTTTGCCTTGCACTATTGGGAAGATGGAAAACATGAAAGCCTTGTGTGACTTAGGGGCAAGTGTGAGTTTGATGCCGTATTCAATCTGCAAAAGGCTTGGTCTTGGAGAACTTAAAAAGACACGGATTTCACTTCAGTTGGCGGATCGTTCTGTTAAGTATCCATTGGGGGTCATTGAAGATGTGGTTGTTAAAGTGGATAAATTTGTCATACCTTGTGATTTTGTGGTGTTAGAGATGGATGAAGATGTCGAGATACCCATTATCTTGGGTCGGCCATTCTTGGCTACTGCTGGCACTACAATCGATGTTAAAGCTGGAAAATTGACATTGAATGTTGGCGAGGACAACGTGGAATTTGATCTGAATAAAGCAATGAAGATACCTCCTTTTGGAGCAACTTGTTTTACCATTGACATAGTGGATGACATTGTGCAGCTCGAAAATGAACACTTCGTTGGAGCAGAACGGGTGTTAGATGATGTAGTAGAAGAAGAAGCACTTGTTGTACGAGACACAGAAGTTGAGATGGCTTTTACACTTTCAGAGGCACCACAGGTTGAACTTAAACCTCTACCTGCTAATTTGAGGTATGTCCTTTTGAATAATGAGCTATTGATTATTGAAGAGGGGCAAGATAACGTGTTACGAAGGTGGAAAGCTGATGATAAGGAAGAAGAAAGCTTGTCGTTCGAGCAGGAGAAGCACCTTAGAGGTGTGAAGAAGAAAAAGAAGAAGATTAATCTGTTGGATAGTAAAATCAGGTTGAAGTCCGAGGGAAGAAATTTGTGGAAAGCCAGCAAACAAGAGGTCAATGTTCGTATGAATGGTCTTTCTGTTGAGAATGGTTCAGTTATTCTTTTGAAACCGCCATGAGTTGAGGAAGTAACGTCAAGCTAGTGACGTTAAAGAAGCGCTTCGTGGGAGGCAACCCACGCATTAGTGTGTGAAAAAAAATTGAGTGTTGTGTGAAAAAAAAATATTTCTTTCAATCCAAATTCTTTTCTCTTCAAAACCTATTCCTAATTCTTTTCCTATTTTAATTCCAAAAATCCCCAACTCTCTTCCAAAATTCTAAACCTATATTTATTCTAATTCTTTTTCTTTAATTCATCAAATTCTTATTCTATCCTACATCAAATTCAAACCCATTCCAATTTCTCCTTTCCACAATCAAATTTAAATTCATCCTATCACTCCATTATATATACACACCCATATATACAAATCCAATTCCTCTTCTATTTATTTAAATTCAATTCTAAAGAGGAATTAATTACAAGTTCACCTCTTTGGTTCGTAATTGGTATATCTTTTTCTCTAATATTATTTTTATTACGAATTTGTGTTCTTCTAATTTTGGGTTTTGTAGTATTCTTATTATTTGGGCAGTATGGAGCTCGTACGCATTATCCTCCACCAGATTCATCCGAGGAGGGTTATGACTCAGCTGAGTAGGTATGTTTTCTGCTATCCCTTCTATTTACTTCCATTCAATGCGGACATTGAATATTTTAAGTTTGGGGGTGGTTTGAGGGATTAGTAGTTGTTGTTGTATTATGTGTTCATGTAGGATTTCATGTTTTGCATATTAGTAGTAGTAATTCATGCATATATGTTCGTGTTATCTACGTTTGTTTCATATAGGACATTCTATTTTTTGTTTCGTATACCATGTGAGTTCATTCTAGTTGCGTTTTCATGGCATGCATATTTCATGATCCCTTAGAACGAGCTAATTCTGATTGGTAGGTAGGTGTCTAATTGAGTGTGGTAATGATGAATAGAGGGTTGACTTATAGTTTCTAAGAAATTGACTTATGTGTTTCAGAAACAAAACAATTACACAGTCTCATTGGGTGCTTTTGGGCTAGGTTGAGGTCATGCTTGTTTGGTTGTTTGAGATTTAATCACTTGTTTATATTTAGAATTTTCGTTATTCCCTTGATAGCGTAGTAGCACTAAAGTCTAAGTTTGGGGGAAAACAGGGATTTCATGCTAAATTGTAAATAATTGTCAATAATTGCTAGAAACAAATGGCTAGTAGCCGGCTCATATTTATATGAGTAGTCTAGGGTTGGAATTGAGAATTCTCATTCCAGATTGCATAGAAAAAAAAAAGAAAAAAAAACAGAAAAAGAAAAAAGAAAAAAAAGAATCAAAAGTTTCAATTGTTTTTATGCAAAATTAACTAGGGTGAGCTTTTTAATACTCGAGCTATTAAGTTCGCGGGGACTTTGTGCCTAGTGACCTAAGGCTTTTATAGTCTGGGATCCACTAACCTAACGCTCGCTACATGGGTAATATTGTATAAGCCTTTCGGGGTCTCATCCATTGCACGGTTAAATAAGCATGCTTGTATATATGTGTCGTAGTAGTTAGTAATAAAGCATGAATTTTTGTCTACCTTGGATAAGGATGAAGGTGTTCTTAGGTTATGAAGTGTCTATAGTCTATTCTATTTATAAACCTGTGATTGTCTTGGCGAAGAACATGTATGATTTTTGACATAGTTTTGGGAGTATTTCTGATGAGCATTGCACACACGCACGTTTCTGTTCATGTAATGTTAGTATACGGGAACTTGGTCGAGCTCTATTTGATTTAGTTGCATTCTTTGAGATATTTGCTTGTTAGTTGGTTTTGGTTAGTTTGAAGGAGATCGTTGCATTTTTCATATTAGTTGCATTCATGCATTGCATTGCTATAGGTTAAATGGATTTTGTGGGTACATTCGCTATAGGCCCTCACGAGACATTACTCGTCCACTGTGGCTGCCTAGGGGTTTAAAGGGCTTGTTGCATATGCCAAATGCAACCGTGATCACCTACGGAAGTGGTACTAATTAGTTAGTTGTAATTGTTAATGCTTGAGGACAAGCATCAGTTTAAGTTTGGGGGTGTTTGATAAGTGGATTTTATATCTACATGAAGCATTCTAAATCGGCTTAAATTGATTGTCTTGGACTCAAGTTTCTTGTAGTTTTGATGTATTTTGCTTAGTTGTGCAGATTTACGAGAATGTTGATTAAGGTTGATGCTTCTATCGTGTTTGGAGGATTAATTGATTTAAATTCAGATTTTCCGGGAAGGTTGTGCAGTCTACACTGTTTTGGCCATATCTGGAGTTCTAGAAGTCCGTTTTCAGTGATCTTACAGCTCACGTGAAGCTTGGGAGATTTTCTACAACCTCAGGAAGAAATCAGGTGCTGGAGACGTGCTAAATAAAATCGCGCACGTATTCTATGATAAGCCATGCAATGAAATTACACTTTTGCCCTTTTTCTAATTCTACTTGTATTTTGGGCAGCTTTTGGCACCTAAATTGAATTCTAATTGTATTTTAGGATGTTTCCTTGCTGGGCAAGATTTCTAGAGTTTATATAAACACTTCTAGGGAAAAAACATTATTGTAGAGATCCAATTTTGTAGGCAGCTTTTAGGGATTTTTCAGGAGAACTCTTATTTTCCTTGAAGATCAAAGATTAAAGGTTTTTTCCAAATTCTTATAATTATGAGTTCTTCAATTAATTCATGTGTTTTGGTTTCTTCCTTAATTATGTGTAACTAAATATCTAATCTGAGGATTGGGTAGTATTCCTTGGTATTCATGTATGTTTAATTATCTGTGATTTTCTTGCTTTGCTGATTTGTTATTGAGGGCTTACTACAATTAGAGGAGTCATGAACCTTTGATTGGATTTTAGGAATTGTGATAACTTGGAAGAGGAGTTGCAATTTTAGTACACGATTTAACAGACATAACTCGAATTTTTGATTGGAAGATTAATAGGAGAGTTGTGAGACTTATAATTCTTGGTGCGTAATAGTTTATGATTGTACTTTGATTGTATCACGGAAGTGACAATTAAGGTGTAGTTGTAGACATTATAGTGTATCTTGGAAGGGAACATTATAACCTTAAAAGAATTGTTTTCAGTAGAGTAAGAACGTAGAAGTCACATAGATATTGAATGTGCATTGAAACCAAGTGAAGAACCCCAGTTCTTGGATTATTTTCCTCATATATTTTATTCTCAATTGATAATTAGTTTAATTAGTTTATAAACAAACCAAACATTCTTCTATACTTCTAAATTGTGAGAGATAAAATATTTGAACTTGATTCTACATATTAGTCCTTCCCTGAGAACGAACTATTAACAAAAATACTATTAACATCTTCTTCCGGTCGTCTTCTCCGTTTTAAGTCGAGAATCTCAAGCTGTCATCAATGGCAGACAAAGCTCAAGCTCGCCTTATGAAAATGAACTCAGCCTCTTCCCAAGGTACCATCCAAATTAGTTCTCCTTACACATCTCTTTTAGATATGTTAAATGAACGAGTAGACGACTATCCCTCCTTAGCCGAGTTAGATGCGTATGATTGTTGTAATACATATCACGATACTGACGAAATTATTAGATATAACAAGTTATATAAATTTAGAAAACATTATAAACTCGTCCCAGCCGGGCCAGGTGACAGGCCTTGTCATTGGAGGCCCAATGCTTTGTGTATCTATAGGGAGTTTTTAATAGCGGGCCTCCGTTTTCCTTTTCATGAGTTCATCCCCCGCCTTTTAGCTGACATTCAGTGCAGCCCTTGTCAACTACAACCAAACACATGGAGAATAATCCGGTGTTTTATGGTTTTGTGCCTAAGGCAAAACCTTCCTTTATCTGTTGCCCTTTTTCGTAAAATTTTCCAAATTTACAACAGCCGTGCTTTATATTCTGGATGGGTATATATCAAACTTCGTCCCAAAGTCCCCCTATCTTTAATGGTAAATCAGTACCAGACAACAACCCCGGCTGGAAGAAAGAGTTTGCTTATCTTGAGTGGGAGGGTGGTGACTGGGGTACCCTCTTTAGAAAATCCTTTTCGAAGGTTTCAGATGGGAATGCTAAGGGGATCACCCTTAGTACCGATGATCAAGCTGCTTTTGACACCTTAACCAAAGGCGATGGTATGTCTATAACCTGCCAAAGCCTCATAAACGAAGAATCTCTGAGGGCAGTAGGCCTCTCACAAGTTTCTGAACGGGGTAACTTTCTTTCCTGCCTTTGTTTTTTTCTTATTTTCATGCTTGACTTATTCAATTATGTTTCCATTTATGTCATTTCAGTTGCAAAGATGCTTGTGGAAGCTTCCCCTGATCCAAATAACGAAACTTCAAGGATGGCCCGGGCAAAGAGGAATGCCGATCCTCGAGAGAAAGGAACTGAGCCCGCGTTATTACGTGCTCATAAGGTCCAAAAAGTGGACCTTAGATTTGGTGATATAGCCGACTTGGAGGGGAGCTCTCAAGTAAACGTCCAATTTGCTGTTTTTAGGCCCTCTTGGGGCTTCAGGAAGCGGGATTCTGTCGTGGGATCGACCAAGCATGCTTTGGACTGGTCATTGAATTCTATCACCCCTCCCGACTACAAAGATTTAGTCATGAATGGAGGTATTGGGGAGTCAGAAGCACTCGGCTCTCAAGCTCTAGCTGTTGTAAATTTCAAACTTTATTTTTCAAAAACTTTCATATTCTTTGTTATATTCTTGTACCACTCTGTTGTTTTTTGTACAGGCTAACGTCCATTTCCAGAGCTTACTCCACCAAGCCAAGGCTTGGAAGGAAAAGGCCAAAGGATTTGAGACTGAGTCCCAGAAGAGGAGTGTGCACATCAATCAGCTAGAGGAGCAGCTGAAAAAGAAGGTGGAGGAGTTCGTTGGTGCTCAGGCAGAGTTGGTGGCATTGAAGGATGACAAGGAAAAGCTGATTGATGACTACTTTGATTCGGCTGAGTACAAGAGTCTTATGGATCAGCATGATGAGATGCTTTTTCCTAGCCAGTATACTGAGGGGTGGAACAAGGCTCTTGAGGCTGTTCTGAGGAGCCATCCTGGCTTATTCCAGCTTTCCGACTTTGTGAGCCCCCATCTTCCTACCACATTATTAGTTAATGAGCCTGGTTCCAGTGAAGAGCTATTCGGGGAGGATGATGCTACTACTTCAGTCTTGGATCCTAAACTTCCTCTAGTTCGGTCCAGTCCTGCTAATTCTGCTGCGGATGGATCCATTATAGCCACCAGCTCCGAGGATGATTCTCATGCTAAGGAGGCCCCTAAGGCCTCTTAAGCTTTATTTATTTATCTTTTCGCTTAGCAGAACTCTTGTTTTTTGCAATTTAACTCAATAGCCTTCGGACTTTTATTTATGTAACCTTTTAACTTAACTATTTATGCAGTTAGTTTCTGTTGTGTTCATTTTCTCGCCTTTGCTTATAGTTTGTTAAGCTTTAAAATTTTTCGGGTATTTGGCCCCTTGGCTGGTACTAAACTCACAAGCTAGTTCAACATTTGTCTTTCATGTTTACATTAACAAAAGAAGTGACTCAGAAGAAAAGCCAAACAAACTTTATTAAGCAGTCGAAAAATGTCGATAAAATGGGTTCAACCCTTACATAGATAATATGTCTCCTACTCGGGGCATAAGGCCCTGAAATGGTTTCATTGAACCTTTATTTCTACTTCTCCTATTAAATAGATAAAAAGCTAAGTCCTTACAAGGATAGCTTAAACATAATAAATCTTCAGTTTAAAAGCATGCCAGGTACGTGGCACCTCGTTTCCTTCCAATGTCTCTAACTTGTAGGATCCTCACCCCAGTGTCTTCTTGACTCGATAAGGCCCTTCCCAATTGGGGGCTAGCTTTCCCTTCTGACCAACTCCAGAGGCCTCTATTTTCCTTAGAACCAAGTCGCCTTGTCGAAAGAATCTCTCTTTAACCCTTTGGTTGTAATGGAAAGATGCTCTCTTCTGATGTTCTGCATTCCTGGCATTTGCTTCATCCCTGACCTCGTCAATCAGATCAAGGGCTAGTCTCATGCCTTCTTCGTTAGTCTCCGGTTCATATGCCTTAACTCGGGGTGATCCATGCATAATTTCGAGGGGCACAACTGCCTCGGCTCCATAAGCCAACAGAAACGGGGTTGCTTCAGTTGTCACTTTACAAGTGGTGTGGTATGCCCAAAGTATAGGTAGCAACTCATCCACCCAAGTGTTCCTTGAACGTTCGACCCTCTTATTTAGTCCATCAAGGATAATCCTGTTGGCTACCTCTGCCTGACCATTAGCTTGTGGATGAGCCACTGAAGTAAAACGAAGATCAATTGCGTTATCTTCACAATACTTTCTAAACTCTTCATTGTTGAACTGTGTTCCATTATCCGTCAAAAGTATCTGTGGGATTCCATATCTGCAAATTACGTTCTCCCAAAAGAACTGGGCAACTTTTTTTGTGGTTATCTTGGCTAATGGTTTAGCCTCAATCCACTTGGTGAAGTAGTCAATGGCCACTATCAAGAACTTCCTCTGTGCCGAGGCTACAGGGAAAGGGCCAAGTATATCCATTCCTCACATTGCACATGGGATAGGGGAATTAACTGATGTCAGCATCTCAGGAGGCTGCCTTACAATTGGGGCATGCTTCTGGCATCTATCGCACCTCTTAACATAGTTTTATGCATCGGTCAACATTTCCGGCCAATAGAATCCCAAACGAGTTATCTTGTGAGCTAAGGCTCTGGCCCCCAAGTGCTGTCCACAGATTCCTTCATGAACTTCCTCCAAAGCTTCCCTTGCTTCTTGAGGCCTCAAACACTTCAAATATGGGATGACAAAAGACCTCTTGTAAAGGATGCCTTCAATCAAGGAATACCTCAATGCTCTCACTGACAGCTTCCGTGCCTCCAAGGTATTGCTAGGAAGCCATCCAATTTCCAGATGGGCTTTAATAGGATCCATCCAACAGCTACCTACATCTATCAGAGCCACCAACTTTGAGTTGATGGTTGGGGCTTTTAAGACTTGGAAGTAAACACTTCCTGAATAATTCTCTATCTCAGAAGAAGCGAACTTAGACAGAGCATCAGCCTTAACGTTCTCTTCTGTCGGAATGTGCTCAACATAGCACTCCTCAAACTGGGTCATACCAGCCTTCACGACTCTCAGATATTTTACCATAGTTTCATCCTTAGCTTCAAACTCACCATTCACTTCCGATACCACTAGTCTTGAATCCCCACAAACTTTGAGATTCTTGACCCTCATTATTCTGGCGAAGCCTAACCCGGCTATCAAGGCTTCATACTCAGCCTCATTGTTAGTTGTTGGAAAGTCCAATTTCAAAGCATACTCGACTGTGAAACCATCGGGCCTTTGCAAGACTAAACCTGCACCACTAGATTTTGTTTTTGATGCTCCATCAAAATAGAGCACCCAATACTCCTTCAGGTCAGGTACAAGTTCCTCATTCTTATCCTCTTTCCCAGGGGTAGTTACCATATCCTGCCCCCCGACTTCTTGGTTGTTAATGGTACATTCAACTACGAAGTCAGCCAATGCCTGAGCCTTAATGGCCGTTCGAGGTTTATACGTGATGTCAAATTCTCCAAGTTCAATTGCCCACTTGATTAGCCTTCCACTAGCCTTTGGGCTATGCAATATGTTCCTCAACTGTTGGTCCATCAGGACTTCAATTTTATGTGCCTGGAAGTACGGCCGTAGCTTCCGCGAGGCTGTTATCAATGCCAAGGCAAACTTCTCAATGGGAGAGTAATTCAACTCAGCCCCGTGCAACACCTTGCTCACATAATAGATAGGTTTCTTGACCTTTTTCTCTTCTCGAATGAGAACGACACTCAATGTTTGCTCAGATACTTCCAGATATAGATAAAGAGTCTCACCGGGACAAGGTTTGGCCAGCAACGGGGCTTCAGCCATGTACTTCTTCAGTTGTTCAAAGACCTCTTGGCTCTCAGGGGTCCACTCAAAGTTTTTCACTTTCTTTAATGCCTGAAAGAATGGCAAACATTTGTCACCAGACTTAGAGATAAATCTTCCCAGTGCTGCAACTCGGCCGATTAACTTCTGTACATCTCTTACAGAACGGGGCGGTTTCATGTCCAAGATTGCTTTGATTATATCAGGGTTGGCCTCTATGCCTCTCTTCGAAACCATCAACCCCAAAAATTTTCCCGATCCAACTCCAAAAGCACACTTGGCTGGATTTAGCATCATCTTGTGGTGCCTCAGCACTTTGAATGCCTCTCTAAGGTGTTTGATATGGTCTGCCTTGAACAGGCTCTTGACTAACTTGTCATTAACATAGACCTCCATGGTTTTTCCAATCAGATGGGCGAATATCTTATTCACCAGTCGTTGATAGGTAGCTCCTGCATTCTTTAGACCAAAAGCCATAGCAAGGTAGCAGAAAACACCAAAGTCGGTTGTGAAGGATACCTTTGGGATGTCATCCTTGTGCATCTTAATCTGATTGTAACCGCTGAACCCATCCATGAAGCTTAACATCTCATGTCCAGCTGTGGCATCTATCAACATGTCTATCCTCGGCCAGGGAAAACAATCCTTTGGGCATGCATCATTCAGGTCAGTGAAGTCTATACACATCCTCCACTTCCCATTTGATTTCTTGACCATCATAGGGTTAGCCAACCATTAGGGAAACTGAATTTCTTCCACAAATCCAGCTTCTAGGAGCTTATCAACTTCTTGCTTAATGGCCTCTTGCCTTTCAGGAGCAAAGTTCCTCTTTCTCTGCTGTATTGTCTTCCGGTTAGGGTCGACATTCAATCTGTGAGTTATAAATTGGGGATCAATACCTGGCATATCAGCCGCTGTCCAAGCAAACACATCACTGTTTTCTTGTAAGAATGTTATCAATTTGCCCTTCAAGGGTTCCTTCAGAGAAGCTCCTACATAAGTAACTTTTCCAGGGTCGCCCAACTCTAGAGGTATGGGAACCAAGTCCTCTGCTGGCCTTCCTCGGTGTTTATCATCACCGCGGACATCCATGTCTTCAATCGGGAGTACCTGCCCCCCGGCTTCATCAGCTCTCAAAGCAGTCACATAGCAACTTCTGGCCATTTTCTGATCTCCTTTCTATTCTCCAACACCACTCCTGGTTGGAAATTTGACCTTCATATGATAGGTAGAGGCAACAGCCTTGAACGCATGAAGTCCGGTCCTCCCCAAGATTGCATTGTACGTCGAGGTAGCCTTAATCACCAGAAAATTCAGCATCTGAGTGGCTTTCTTAGGTTCTTGCCCGATTATCACGGGCAGCTGAATAGTCCCTTCAACCTTGGACTCAACTCCGTTAAATCCGTAGATAGGCATGTTGGTCGGGGTCAATTGAGAGTCAGTGTACCCCATTTTTACAAAAGTGTCATGAAACAAGATATCAACAGAAGCTCCATTGTCTATCAGGACCTACTTCACTTCTGAGTTTCCAATTACAGGAGTTATGACCAACGGGTCGTCATGGGGGAACTTCACCCCTTCAAGGTCCGAATCATCAAAACCAATTACTATCTCCATCTTAGCACGTTTCGGGGCCTCTCCTACAATGTGCATCACTTCTCTAGCATAGGCCTTTCGAGAGTTTCGGGTTGTGCCTGCCGCTGTCGGGCCTCCCCAAATCATATTAATAACTGGCCCTCGGGGCTGTGGGTTACGATCACGATCCTTATCCCTCCTATCATTGTCTCTCCTATCATAATCCCTTTTCTGGGTTCCACGATCTTCACCCTTGGTGAACTTGTTTAACTTTCCCTTCCGGATCAAAAATTCAATCTCGTCCTTTAGCTGTCTACAGTCATCTGTATCATGTCCCACATCCCTATGGAACCTACAATACAGATCCTTGTTTCTCTTTTCGGGGTCACCCTGAGTGGCTTCGGCCAACGAAAGTCTTTATCCTTCTTAATATCTAACAAAATCTTACTCCTAGGAGCGTTCAGCCTTGCATAATCAGAAAATCTCGGCCCCAAACCCTTCTTCAGTGGTGACTCGGAGTCCTTGCTAGCTTGGGGATACTTGTCCCTAGCGTCGTACTCTTGCGTCTTGCGGTTTCCTTCTTCATGCTGTCCTCAGCCTTGATATACTTATCGGCCCTTCGTTGGAGCTTGGCCATGTTTTTAGGAGGATGTTTTGCCAAAGACAATTAAAGAAGAAGTCAGTGGTTCCGTGTTCCAAGGCTACCATGGCCACTTTAGTTTCCAGATTAGTGATATTCAAAGTCTCTTTGGTGAATCGCTTGAGATAATCCCTCAAATTCTCATTCTTCCCCTGCACCACATACATGAGGGATGCAGAACTTTTTTCATGAATTCTCCCACTAATGAATTGGCTGACAAAGGCAGCGCTCAACTCCTTAAAATAGCCAATCGAGTTTGCAGGTAGGCGGCTATACCACCTTTGAGCCATGCCCGACAGGGTTTGAGGGAACGCCCTACACTTTAAGGCGTCACTTGCAGGCTGCAGCAGCAGTGCATTTTAGAATGTACTGACATGGTTTGCGGGATCGCCCGTTCCATCGTAGGCCTTAATAGTCGGCATCTTGAACTTCCTTGAGATGTGGGCATTCATCACCTCCTCAGTAAACGGAGGTGTGGGATCATCAGGATCCCCAAGTGGCATTAGATCTTTGGGGTTGCTTCTGGCGGTCTCCACCCCTGTCGATTTTTAAGTTCGGGTATCGGCCCTTCTCTGTGTTCTTGAAGGCCTCTCCAGATTTATAATGGGAATCCTCTCTATAGTTGGAGGAGGCTGAGTTCGATTCAATCTATCTTGTTCTCTTGCCATATCATCCATCAACTTTAAGATCTCAGCCTCATAAGCCTTGATCCTCTCAGCAGTTCTCAAGGGGGGTCCATCATGGATCCTTCGTGTCCTCCTTAGAGGTTCTTTGCCAGCAGGTCACCTTCTCGGGGCTTCATCTCGATCATCATCCTCAGATGATGATGAATCATCAGTATAGGGACCAGAGTAGTCATCATACTCTCGATCTCGGATTTGTAAGGCATGACCGCTTGGTCCAGGTTCCCTTTGTCGAGGGGGATAATTAGGCAGCC
Organism: Saposhnikovia divaricata; assembly: GCA_036435485.1. NCBI lineage: Eukaryota > Viridiplantae > Streptophyta > Magnoliopsida > Apiales > Apiaceae > Saposhnikovia > Saposhnikovia divaricata. The sequence goes on along the minus strand of CM071596.1, from coordinate 244,370,185 downwards.
CATACATCGGGTTGGTATTCAAGGGGAGATCCGTAGTATGGATCTGTACCCCCGGGGGTAGCGTATGATCAACGTTACCAAGAGGAGAAACCACCATCTTAAGAGGGTTAGTTTCTTGGCTTTGATGGACGACCACCGGTAGAGTTCCCTCAACATGGGGAGTCGTCCCTGAGGGTTGAGAGAGTAGAGGTTGAATGACCGCCCTTGTCGATGGGGGTAATTGTCCTTCTTCATTAGTGATAAGCGGATCAGAAGTGGCAGGTGGAGCAGAGCTAAGGGGTATGGCCTCAGTCGAGGTTGATGTTGTTCTTCGTGTTTGAACCATGGTTGATGTTGTCTTCCCACAGACGGTGCCAAATGTTGTGGAATAAAAACTAGGTTATTTAATTGCGGCTAGGGTTTGATTGTGCTTAATACTAAGGTGCGTGAGCTTCGTGCTTTTAATGGCTGCTCTTGTGCTCGTGGCTAAATCTGCCTTCACAAGATGCCTACGTACTCTGATGAATATTAAAGATCAAGCCAAAAACGTAGTTCTAGGGTGAGGGGTCTGACCCTTTATATAGGCTGAGAAGCCTCAGAATTATAGTAAGGTTAGGTGACTTACTGGGCATTTCAGCCTTGAGGAAGGTTCTAGACTCCTTCCTTGTAGGAGTCTATTTCCTTGTATGACTATGTGCCTTGGAGGCTACTCCTTGGAGAGATAATATCCTTATTTGACTTGTACTTCCCAGTTGTTAATTATCCCCCAATATTAATTACGAAATTAATATCTAATTAGGGTTTTTGGGCCATCTGGAGGGCCTCACGCTTGGACCATATTGGGTCTAATTAATGCCACATTTAATGTGTCTTTAGGGCTTACTTTTAGCCCATATCATATACCCATGTTTTTTATGACCCTGGATAGAGCTGATTGTCAACTATAGTCCTTGACATTCATATTTAATTTGTGATTTAAATTTTTTGTTGGCAATTAATATTAACTTATTTATTTAAGTGGTCTAATATTTTTAATTTAGTTGATTGAAGCAATATGTTGCCAGAGTGACCTCTTTTGTGTAGATTAATTAAATTAAAAATATTATTATGATGTTTAAATATTTAGTTTTATGCAAATTATATCGGCCCAAAGGAAGATACAATTTGGTCAAAATTAAAATATTCTTGTGAAAATAAGTGTGTAGCAATATTAAGATTTTCATGTGAATAATAGGTCGGTCCAAAGAAAGGATTATTATTTGACAGAAATTTATTGTTAATACTGATTATTACGTTGAGAGTACCACTTGCATATTGATTTTTCTGTCCAAAGACTAAAATTCAGTGTTGCGTTAGGTATCTTGGTGTTGCCAATATTTAATTTATCACATATATTTAATTTTTAGCATTTTTTGTATATTTGTTTTTCTATTTCAGTTACTGCTAATATTAACTCTGCTTCTGCTCAATTGAGTATGATTCCAACGTTGAATGGGACAAACTATATCACGTGGAAAGAGAATGTTGAAATCGTTCTTGGGTGCATGGATCTTAACCTTGCGCTAAGGAAAGAGCAACCTGTTCATACTGCGACTGATCCGAAAACGGATCACGTTGAGAAATGGGAACGCTCTAATGGCATGTGTCTGGCTATCATGAAGTGAACGATTCCAACTGGTTTTCGGGGCTCTATTTCTGAGAGCAAAAATGCCAAGAAGTTCCTCTCTGAAATTGAGCAATATTTTGCTAAGAATGAGAAAGTGGAAATGAGTAATCTTCTGTCAAAACTCGTGACCATGAAGTATAAGGGAAAGGGGAACATAAGGGAGTACATCATTGGGATGTCTAATCTTGCTGGCAAACTTAAGGAACTCAAGTTGGAACTTTCGGATGAGTTACTTGTTCACTTGGTTTTTATTTTACTCCCTCCTTAGTTTGGTCACTTTGTGGTGAGTTATAACACTCAGAAGGAAAAATGGACTCTTAATGAGCTCATTTCACACCGTGTTCAATAGGAGGAGAGGGTATTGCGAGACAAGACTGAAAGTACTCACTTGGCATCTAGCTCTCATGATAAGAAGAGAAAGAGAGGTAAGGATAATGCAAGTGGAAAACCCAAGCAGTCGCAAGAGAAGCAGGATAAGGGACCAACCTGCTACTTTTGTAAGAAGGCTGGACACATGAAGAAAGAGTGTTCCAAATATGCTGCTTGGCATGTGAAGAAGGGTAAGACTTTTGTCTTTGTTTGTTCTGAAGTTAATTTAGCTTCTGTACCTAAGGATACTTGGTGGGTAGATTCTGGTGCTACTACTCACATAAGTGTATCAATGTAAGGTTGCCTGTGGAGCCGACCGCCAATTGATGCTGAAAGATTCATCTATGTGGGCGATGAAAATAAAGTTCTAGTTGAAGCTATTGGAACATTTAGATTAATATTTAAAACTGGTGTTTATTTGGATTTATGTAAGACTTTTGTTGCACCGTCTTTTAGACGGAACCTGATTTCTATTTCCTATTTGGACAAATTTGGCTACACTTGTTCCTTTGGAAATAATAAATTTAGTTTCTCTTTAAATTCAAATTTGGTTAGCACTGGTTCTTTAATTGATAATCTTTATATGCTTGATACTGTTACTTTTAATAATGAGATTTTGCACTCTAGTGCAAGAGGTACGAAGCATAAGTTAACTAAGAATTCTGCCATTTTGTGGCACAAGCGTTTAAGTCACATCTCTAAACAGAGAATTCAAAGGCTTATGGATGATTGAATTCTTGATCCATTAGATTTAAGTGATTTTCAGGTTTACATAGAATGCGTTAAGGGAAAACAAACAAAATCTAGAAAGTTAGGTGCTAATAGAGCTACGAGTGTTTTAAAACTGATTCATACCGATATTTGTGGACCATTCCCTACGGCCTCTTGGAACGGTCAACGGTATTTTATCACGTTCATAGATGATTACTCAAGGTATAGTTACCTATACTTAATACATGAGAAGTCCCAAGATTTGGACGTGTTTAAAGTATATAAAGCTGAAGTTGAGCTTCAGTTGAAGATTAAAATAATAGCTGTCAGGTCTGATCGTGGTGGTGAATACTACGACAGATATGATGGATCAGGTGAGCAACGTCCAGGACCTTTTGCTAACTTCCTAAAGGAGTGTGGAATTGTCCCTCAGTACACCATGCCAGGAAAACCTAATATGAAAGGTGTTGCTGAGAGGCGAAACCGTACTCTTAAAGATATGGTTAGAAGTATGATAAGTCATTCTTCTTTAATTACCTGAGGCACTTTGGGGAGATGCACTAAAGACTGCAATTTATATCCTTAATAGGGTTCCAACAAAAGCAGTGGCCGAAACCCCTTATAAACTTTGGACTAGGAAAATGCCTAGCATTAAGCACTTACATGTTTGGGGTTGTCCAGCTGAGGCAAGGCCATATAGGCCGAATGAAAAGAAACTGGACTCTAGGACGGTCAGTTGTTACTTTGTTGGATATACAGAGCGCACCCGCGGATTTAAATGTTATGATCCCACTACTAGATCCTTCTTTGAGACTGATAATGCAAGATATTTTGAGGAAGTTGATTTTGGGAGGGATGGTATAGGTAAAAGTATTGTCTTCGAAGAAGATAATCATGATTCTATTCATGACATTGCTGAGAACAATGATCAGATTATGGTACTTATCATTGCTCAAGGCCCTTCGGTTCAAGACAACACTGACATTCCCCATGAGGAACCATTTCAGCAAAATCAACAACCTCTTGAATCGCAAGAAGTGCCATTAAGGAGATCCGCTAGAGAGCGAAAAAGTGCAATTCCAGATGATTATATTGTTTTTCTACAAGAACATGAAGATGGAATTGGCATTGGAGAAGATGATCCTATTAATCTTCAACAAGCCATGCAAATTCCTCATTCTCAGAAGTGGATTGATGCCATGAATGAAGAGATGCAATCTATGAAAGACAATGATGTTTGGTATCTTGTCGAGTTACCTAAAGGATCAAAACCTGTTGATTGCAAATGGGTATTTAAAACCAAAAGGGATTCTAATGGTAACATCGAAATATATAAGGTTCGTCTAGTCGTAAAAGGATTCACTCAAAAGAAAGGTATCGACTACAATGAGACTTTCTCTCCGGTTTCCTCGAAAGACTCATTTAGAATTTTTATGGCGCTTGTGGCTCATTATGACCTAGAGCTACATCAGATGGACATAAAGACGACGTTTCTAAATGGTAGCATTGGTGAGACAATTTATATGGTGCAACCAGAAAACTTTGTCTCTGGAGATCCAAAGACTATAGTTTGCAGGTTAAAGAAGTCCATCTATGGTCTCAGGCAGGCTTCACGTGAATGGTATCACAAGTTTCATCATGTTATCACATCAAATGGTTTCGAAGTGAACTTGGTGGAACATTGTGTATATCACAAGTTTAGTGGGAGCAAATTCATCTTTCTTCTCTTATACGTTGATGACATCTTACTTGCCACTAATGATATAGGTTTATTGCACGATACCAAAAAATTTCTCAATAGTCAATTTGAGATGAAGGACCTTGGTAGCGCCTCTTTTGTATTAGGAATTCAAATACATCGAGACCGCTCTCGAGATATCATTGGATTATCACAAAGGAGCTATATCGAAAAGATCTTGGAAAGGTATGGGATGAAAGATTGTTCTGGAATAGATACACTCGTGTCTAAGGGAGACAAATTTAGTCTCAAACAATGTCCCAAGAATGAACTTGAGATAAAGAATATGCAAAGGATACCATATGCCTCGGCTGTGGGAAGTCTAATGTATGCTCAAGTTTGTACTCTCCCCGACATAGCATTCATTGTTGGAGTGTTGGGAAGGTATTTGAGTAATCCGGGAATGGAAAAATGGAAAGCAGTCAAGCGAGTCCTACGGCATTTGAAGAAAACAAAAGACTATATGCTCACCAATAGGAAGTCAGATCATCTCGAAGTCATTGGATATTCAGATTCTGATTTTGCAGGATGCATAGATGAAAGGAAATCTACTTCGGGCTATGTTTATCTACTAGCTGGTGGAGCGATTTCATGGTGGTTTGCCAGACAGACGCTCATAGCTTCATCCACCATGGCTGCAAAATATGTAGCATGTTTTGAGGCATCCAATCAAGCATTATGGCTGCGAAATTTTGTCACTGGTTTTCATGTTCTTGATGGTGTTGAAAGACCATTAAAGATATTTTGTGATAATAAATCTGCAGTGGAATATTCAACCAACAATATGAGCACTACGGAAGCAAAACATATAGATATAAAGTTCCTAGTTGTTAAAGAAAAGATATAGAGTGGACAGATTTCGATAGAACACATTGGGACCAACTCGATGATTGCGGTTCTGCTCACTAAGGCTTTAGCACCTAAGGTTTTTCACGAGTATACTGCTCATATGGGTGTTACCTTGTGTGATATTTTGGTTTAGTGGGAGTTTATATTTTTGGTGTTTTATGTTATAAATATTGAGTTGTTTATGTTCTGCAGAATACAGTTGATGAATTTAATTTAATTAAATGTCACTCTGCTGTTGTTTAATTTTCTTATTGTGGTTTAACATTGTGTTGAGAAAATTGGAATCAATCTCATTAGAGACTGGCTAAGGACTAGTTGGAAATAGGCATTATATATAGATCACATTGTATGTAATTCCATGTCACTCATCCATGCTTTGATTCATGTCGTTGAATATATTTGTGTGGTGACCACAGAAGGTTTAGTCACATAATAATAGTGACGAATGCTGCCAGAATCTCATACTGATATAGTAGACGGACCGAATTGTTTTAGTAAAATCTAAAGGATAATGAATAGCATAAGGTTGCGCATTACAGATTATGTATAATTGATTTCGGATTAATATGCAGCCCAAGTGGGAGATTGTTATTATTATTTTAATAATAATTTATGTGGGCTACATATTAATAATCAATTATATTTACCTACTTATTTTATTGGGTTATATAAAGTGATCAAATAAAGAACCTAATTAGATTTTAAATATTGTATGGATTAAATGAGTGAATACCCACTACTTGGCCCAATTTAATTATAATGGGAAATTTTATTGAGCAGGTAGAACGTAGAATACAGAGGGTTACAGTCCCCAATATATCAGTACAAGTATAGTCATATTTTCTCCCCATTAGAATATTACTACTTTGGAAAACTAAAGAGTACTTGGTTGAGGAAGACAATAGCACCGTCTAAGGACATCTCTAGCATTACGAAATTGTGGATACAGGTACGCTTCTGCTAACGATTTAATCTCGATAATTGAATATGATGTTTCGATCCTTGTCTCTATTTTATAGTATTAAGTGTTTATAGAATTGTTAGATTCTATCAGGTATTAATTATAAACTCGTTCTTATAAAGGATATTCAAACTCACAAAACACAAGACGTGGGATGTCACATAGGCACAAACTACATATGTTTTTAGGCTTTCTGTCTTGATTTTTTAGGCGATATTTAGCCTTTATATTTTAAATTTTTTATTTATTTTAAGCTATCAGCTGATGACTAGAATTTTAAAATTTCTTTCTTCAAATTTTTAATTGCTTTATGAGCAAAATGAATTTGAAAACCTACTAAAGAAGTGTGAAAAAGAAAAAGGAAAACAAATAAAGAACAAGTAATAATTTGTGAATATAGTTCGAAACAAAAATGGCCTGTAAAGTAATAAATATAATTTATAAAGAAACTATAAGGAAGACACAAAATAAAATATTGTCTATATTATAGAGTTAACTGCATTCTCCATTTTTAGCTCAAAATTGTCGGGTTAGTGGTCAAACACTACTGGAAATAAGTCAATAGACATCAGTTCTGGGCTGATGTAAAAAGTTTCAAAAACCGATGTCTAGGTGGGTGTTGTTAAAAGTCCATGTGTTTTACATCGGTTCTGGGCCGATGTTAAAAATGACTTATTACATCAATTCTTAACCGATGTAAAATAGTGGTCAACAACATCAGTTTATAGAAAAGAACCGATGTCTCAACTCCTGTACTACATCGGTTTTAGATAGACAACCGATGTTGTAAATGGTATACTACATCGGTTTTAAATAGAAAACTGATGTTGTAAATTGTATACCACATCGGTTCTTAACCGATGTCAAATATCTCCATAAATTTGCACACTATAATTACCAAATTTAAATCACACTAGAAAGTAACACACTACAATTACCAAAACTAAATTACACTAGAATGTAAGTAAAACTGATTTTTTCATTAACGAAAGAAATACAATATTCTTACATCATTGAGTAAAACTAAATTGGCCTAATCTACATGAGCCTATATACAAAAAACAAGCTTTCATTACATTATCCGAAAAACCAAACTAAAACTAGCAGTCTCTCGCAATGATCCCTCCAAGTGCATAGTATTTCATGTAGTACTAAGATCTTGGAGCATGTTTACCTTTGCAAGTTTTGTAACAATGGAAATTGAAGACTTACGAATGCTGTCAACTTTGCTCATTATGCCATCAGTTAGCAACAAAGGCAAAACAATATTCATAGTTTGTCTTGCATCAGAAACGTCAGTGAGCGAGACATCACAGAGTCTAATTGTCAATGAAGTTAATGTACGACATAGTCTGTCACCAGAATTCCGAATAGTCTCTTTTATGTCATCCATGGCACCGAAAGCAGCAGTCCATATTTTCTTCAAATACTTTCCTACCTATATGACACACAGATGAAACACATAAATTTCAAACATAAATTAAATTGATGGCAGTGCAACAGGAAATTTAACCATTTCAAAATTTCAACGTAATGACATAAAATCAATAGAGTATAAGACTATATGAGTGGCAAAGTTTCATCCACATGCTTTTCAATTAGATACCTTAGACCATCCGCAACGCGGGACAGCTGTCCCCTAAAAACATGCACTCGACAGATTACCAAAAACTGGTCCGCTCTGGCATGGAGGTCCAAGACAAGTAACTATTCATGTGCAATGACTCAACAGTTCATTACATCATGACACATAATCAGAATAAGAGCATCAAATTGACATAATCAGAAGGAAAATATAAAAAATTGAATCAAAGGAGAAAGCGGGATACCTCAAACCCAGAGAGAGAGAGAGACTTTATGCAGACATAGAGAGAGTAGAAATTGGTGTGCTTGGTACTGTTATGATCAAAGAAAGGTTATGTGTGTATTTACAATATCCGATTTAAATATCCTCTGAAGAATTAACAGAAATCGAAAGTAAACTAGTAACCTAATTGAGATTCGAATTTGGGGGTTTTGAAATTAAGGGTTTGAATATGGGGACTTGTAAGCTATGGTTTGAATTTTGGACTTGTAAACTAGGGTTCTTCAATTTGGGGATTTGTGAGTGAATTAGTTTGAGTGATAATGAGCTTCAGTGATAGTGAGTTTGAGTGAGGTTTGAGTGAGGAGCGGGAGATAGGAAACGTCACAAGGAGGGAAATGAAAAAAAATGAAAGGGGGAAATGTTTCTAAGTACTAAGAGGAAAGGTGGGCTGGAAAATGTCCGCGTGTTTTTTTATTTTTTTAAAATGTTGTTGAGACATCGGTTTAAAGTACAATTGATGTCTAAAATCTAATTTAACATCGGTTATAGTAAAACCGATGTAAAACAAACCTTTAACATCGGTCAAAAATGCAAACGATGTTAAAAGGGTGATGTCTATTAACTGTTTTCTTGTAGTGAAACCGTATATTGTCTGTGAAAAATGCTAAATGCTAGGAAATCAAACAAAAGTTTAAAAAAGTGTCTAAAATGACACGTGTATTAAATAATTAATTTGATGGCCCCGTATGCATTGATATGAATCCCCTAATTAAAACTTTCCATTTTGCCAAGTCACACCTGCCACATTATTTTGAGAACATTTTTAGAGAGTTTTTTTGGTTCCGTAGCATTAATCATTGTCTATACTTGAATGGACTGATATTTTGACAAATATATGAAGTGTTTGGAAATCTTATTTTCACTTATTTTAAAAAGTAAGTTAAGATTTTAAGCTTTTTTTTGAAGAAAATTATTTTTTTTGTAATTTATGGAATCTCAAACATATATTAAATATTTGTATAAAAAATTATTAAAATATGAAATTTTTGCCCGAAAATAAGTTCAGAAAACTTATTTATTTTAATCTAGGCCAAACAGCACCATAATCCTTCTGTGGTCTCGTGTAAATTTTGATTAGTAAAAATATAACTAACCCAAAAATAAATTATAAACAATTTATTGAAAATTGGTGGTTTAAAAAAATTATAAATTAGTGAATTTTGTTAAATTGTTATATTGTCTTGGTCTGGATTCAACCATAAGATTTCTAAAAATATAAAAAAAAATCATAACAAATATTATTTTCAATTTTATCCAAAAATTGGACACATGCAGTAGTACCAAAGTCCAGACCATCTTGGATCTTGCCTAAGCTACATTTTACTGCATAATTGAAATCAACTAATAAAAACGACATAAATAAGAATACAAAATTTTCTAATTAAAATCTAGAGTTTGAGATCTAAATCCAGTTCTGGTGCATCTTCCTCTTCCTCCTCTTCATCTTCCAAATTAATAACATTGGCAGCACTTCCACTTGCTCCAATGCTTGCAGTTGTTTCGGGGGCAGAAGAATCTCCCAAGAAGTCTCGAACTCCAGAAAACATTGTACCCGTGGCAGCTGCATGAGGAGCAGATGCCGATGCAGGTTGTGGTTTGGTACGCATATTGGCATAAAACTCTGCCAGGAGACGCCAGGTATTGGTGGAAGAAGTGGATGATTCCATGGACGTATAATTCATAGGGTTGTTATAAGTCCATATTCGTCCTGAAAAATTATTGTTGGGAGCCACTCTTGTGTAGTGTGGATACCTTGAATAATTAGTGGGGTAGGGCCGGTAAGAAACCGGAGTTTCAGCCTTCTTTTTATCCGAAGCCCTCTGTCTCCTGTGCCCATTTTGGTGTCCTCCAAGGGCCGTTGATGTACAGAAGGTTTTGTTGCAGTAACTACACCGAAATGTCTTTTTTTCTTTTGGTTCCTCTTCATTTATTTGTTGTTCAAGTTGTTGTGGTGGTGGTGTATTTGAGATTGGTTGGTTTTCGGGTTGGACTGCATCGGAGGATTGGGAGGAAGGAGATTGTTGGACGTTTCGGTCAGCCATGATAAATTTAGACACACACTAACTAAAGGAAGGAAGGATGTGTGTACTGAATAAGTTATAAAACTTCTGAAGAACTGGAGATTGTACAAGCAAAGCTTTATAGCAGAGAAATCTATGTTTGCGTTTCATGCAAGATAATATTTTTATTACTTTTTCAAAAAAATATTATATATAGTTACCTTTTCATAATTTATTTTATATATTTAGTGGTCCTCCTGTACCAATCCAATATTCTCTTTGGTTATATTTGTTTATGTTAAAATAAAATTCCGTTAAGATGATTTCCTTATTAGTATTCTATACTTTTGTCAAAATTATTACTATCCAATAAAATATTATTTAATCAAAAGTACAGCTTTTAAAACAAACATAAACATGCATAAACAAAAAAAAAAAGAGGTTTACTTTCATAAGATTAATGTAGATACTTGTTCTACTATGATATTATATAATCTTACTTTTGAAATATCTTTTATACTTTTGTTCAAAAATATAATCTTACTTTCGCAATCTATACTATTATATTAAAGCCGAAACATTGAAAGTTTTGGTTTTCGGTTTGGTTATCCTAAGTTTTGGTTTTCGGTTTGTTTATCCTAATTATTAAAATAAATAATTAAATTACAAAAATAACTCAAAAAGCTAATTACTAATGTTAACGTAATTATATTCTGATTAAAATTCCTTCATCCCCTTCTACTTGGACTCTTTTTTCTGCTCCAACAACTCAATTATTCATTTTTTCTAAAGATTTTACTTCTAATTAAAACACTTTACCATTTAATTTAAAACTAATATTACAATAATTAATATATATATATATATATCCAAAATATCACACCATATCTTTCCGTAATTATTTTTAGTAGTAATTTTTGTAATTAAAACATGGAGTACTTTTTAATTTAAAATTAATCTTGCGATCACTAATATACACCCAAAAATATCTATACTATTATATTAAAGCCGAAACACTGAAAGTTTTGGTTTTCGGTTTGGTTATCCTAAGTTTTGGTTTTCGGTTTGGTTATCCTAATTATTAAAATAAATAATTAAATTACAAAAACAACTCAAAAACTAATTACTAATGTTAACGTAATTATATTCTGATTAAAATTCCTTTGGACTCTTTTTTCTGCTCCAACAACTCAATTATTCATTTTTTCTAAAAATTTTACTTCTAATTAAAACACTTTACCATTTAATTTAAAACTAATATTACAATAATTAATATATATCCAAAATATCACACCATATTTTTCTGTAATTATTTTTAGTAGTAATTTTTGTAATTAAAACATGGAGTACTTTTTAATTTAAAATTAATATTACAACAATAATTAATATATATCCAAAATATCACACCATATCTTTCCGTAATTATTTTTAGTAGTAATTTTTGTAATTAAAACATGGAGTACTTTTTAATTTAAAATTAATCTTGCGATCACTAATATACACCCAAAAATATCTCACCATATATACAAATCATTATTTTTATTGATTAATAACAATCGTTAGATCTAATAATAAGGATATATTATATGATTAAATTAATTTACTAAAAATTCAAAGTTCGAACCCGTCAACGACATTTTTAATTTAGAATTTTACAAAATAAACTTTAAACCATGCATTTCATTATATAAATTTATATTAAATTAAAATTAAAAAATTATTAAAAATAAGGATTATATAAAAATATAATTATAATATTAAATAAATTTTATAACCTATCAAAAACACGGTTACAAGATAGTATCTTTTATACTTAAAACATTACCATTTTAACATATATAACGTTTCGGCTTTAACAACGGAAATTTTTCTTTACAAATTTCCTTACTTTTTTTTTGATAAACAGATTTCATTCATAAATATAAATTTGGGCTAGCCCATTAGACATAACCATCCAAGGCCTTTAGCCTGCAAATACATTAAACAGGGCCATGCTCCCAACTGCTACTGAATGTTACCATAGGCCGACAAAAGAATTTAAACCACAATATGGGCTTGGACCAAAACACAAACAAATTGAAAAATGTTTGTCGGTTTGGGATTTTTGCAAACTTTGTTCTCCAGTACCTTTACTTGACCATGACTTAAAGTACGGTTACTTTTAAATATTTTTAAAATTATATGATTAAATTGAATAGAGTATAATAATTTATTACAGATATAATTTAACTGTAACACCCCCAAATCCGGGGTTCGGGATCGGGTTGTCACGGTCTTATTTTCCATGATTAATACTTTACTTGAGTCTAGAATAAATAAATCACATGTTGTGACCCCGCAATAATAACCACTCACACACACACACACACAATTATAGTCCCAGAGATGAAATTGAAATAAGTCTCACATTACGGGTTTACGAATAAAAGTTATTACAAGCCAAAAGGATAACATCATAAGTTTAAAGTTCTTGCCGTTGATTAACATTATTGATACATATAATTAAACTGGAAGCAAAAGCTGACTATCTGTGCTACCTCAGCAATGGCAGCAACAATATCAGCGGGGGGTCTTGTGGGACGGGTAACCTGCTTGCGCTGAGTGCGCCTTACGCGGGCCATGAGACCTAGCTGTTGTTGTGACATAATAAATAAGCAAGGGTGAGCAATAGCCCACCAACAATATATAACTGTGCAGTAATATATAAGACAGTTCAAAGATATGTTTCGAAATCATATGCCATGCATTTGCGAAAATAGTGCCAGTTTAATATAAAGGATGAAGTTACAAGGTAACTCAACAGATATATATTTCGTAGAAGCATATGCTATGCCAAAATAAGCAGGATAGCATCATTTTTATAAAAGATAGGAACTTGCAAGAAAGATATTGCTATTCCAGTTTGAAATACTTTTCAACTCTACCAACCATGATGATGTTGCAGAAAATTTCCAACATTGAGTGATGAACTAATACTGGAGTTTGACGCGCCAGGAGACATAGCATTTACACGGATTTACTTGTCTACCGCCCTCTGGAACCCCCTCGGCCAACGGTTGGGCCATTTGCTGGACCGGCGCCACTGGGTCACTTACGCTTCTCCTAGTTCATTTCACATCCATAACTTGAAACGTAAAGTTCGTCTCCCTTTCCCCAAGTATAATACTTGTCGATAAGACTCCACAAAGTAATCGTATCTAATTGGAAAGGAAAATTCACCAATATTTTCCAAGCCGCTGCTTGTTAATGGATACCAACTTGTTCCAACATTCTTACCCCTCGAATAATGAGTGGGTATACACAATTCCATGAATAATAGCAACCAAGTTGCGAACGAAATGAATAATTTATGATCGGGCAGTCATAAGATAAATAACATTCTTCAAGTCAGGTTCCCTTATATTCGGATCGAAGGAAGAATGGAATTACTGAGAACCTTCCTTGATAATATTATAATAATAATAAGACTTTGGAATAATTCATATAATATTCGAAGGTCGATGATACTATGCGAATGAAGTAAATCATTTTTGAAACGAGTTAGAAGAATTAAATAAATATTCCAAGAATATTTATTAGTCGCAGACATTGAAAAAGGGTTGCTTGGAATAATCTTTGAGTAAATACTCTGAATAATATTCATTGAACAAATAATGAATATTCAAATTAATAATAATATTTGTGGATGAAATAATCCTCAAACGGATAATTGAAATAATATTCATTGAATCAATAATGAATATTATATTTAAGAATGATACTTATTGATGAAATAATGATCAACTGAATAATTGAGACAATATTCATTGAACAACTAATGAATATTCACTTAATAATATTTATAGAAGAATTGATTATCGAATGAATATTTGAAATAATATTTATCGAATGTCTGGAGTTCGAATCAACGTTCAACTAATATTTATAAAATAAATAGGGATTGAATGAATATTCGGAATAATATTCATTTAAATAAATAAGGCTCGACTGAATATTAAAATAATATTCATTAAATAAATAAACTCGAATGAATATTCAAAATAATATTTATCGAAGAAATAAGAATGAACATTCCCTAAGTAATTAACTTAGCTGAGAGTTCGAAATAATATTCGAATATTAAATCGACCTTAGATGATTATTAAAGATAATGTTCATCGAGTAAATAAATATCTGATGATTAATCCGAATAATACTTACAAAATAAGCTCAAAGGATATTCCAATATTATTCGCCAAAATAATAACTGGAAAATATTTACTTAAATATTTTTCTCCGAGAATAATATTAATATATCAAGAAATAACGACTCCCGGTCTATAACCAAAGAATGAGATTCAACTACCCTTCGCTTAAGGGTTTTAGAAATTTCCGGCTTATAACTGATATAATAGCTATCTAGCTCATAAGCCAACAACAATTCAGGGAACAAGTATAACAATATGACTTTAAAAGTAGGCATGCATGCTATGGCATATGTAATGTAACAAAAAAAACATATTTATATTCACAACAACAGCCTTAAAGAAGGATTTGAAACTTGCCTGGAAAGCGAGTGCGGGTAAGGGTGGTGGTAGCGTGTCCCGGGTCAGCCTGACGATCTATAAATAGCCAAGGCATTCGGGATTAATCACTTAACACTTTACAAGATTAAATATAGACTTCACTTAAGTCAAAACACGTTTTCGAATTATCTCGTTATACACCTCTTAGTGTAAGTCTTTTTATCACCGATGCGGTTCGACATACGTTCGCTATTATGACCCGTCATTGTACCCACACTTAATACGTACTTAAGCCATGTAAGTTTTAATATCGATCATTTACGAATCAAGATTGTACTACGAGTTTTATCGTCCGTTTTCTATGTTATTAACCAAGGTCATAATCAAGCATGCTTCTAGGGGTTCGTTCGCGTTTAACCTTGATTCGAACATTTTTATAAAATCGTAAAACGATCCTTTTAACGCAAGGTTTTCTCTCACACCTTCCTTATCATCTCTAGTATTTAATTACGATGGTTCGCTACTGCATTACCAAATTTATACAGGTTCAATTCTGATTACGAACTGGTGCTCTCGTTTACGAACCACTTATCTTAATTCGACCATAACTCCTAAACCGTATATCCATTTCACTCGATCTTTATATCAAAACGAAGCTCGTAACATGAACTAACTAAACATAGCAAAATCCGGGACTGGACAGTAAGGTAAAGCTACTGCTATTCACGGTTTCTTAAGGTTAACGACAATCGGGCATTACGACGGCTATGTTTACATGATTTCCAAATTTCAAACCATTCAATGATCATGGTTTACACTCCAAACAACACATATATTCTATTTATCCATGAACTAAGACCAAGCAATGTCTTTCCGTTCATCTAAACTAATTTAACATTTAACAAAGCCCAATCATAATCTTAAGGTCCTAAACATGCATTAAATCCATATAACTCATCTAAAATACCAAAACTTAAACTAAGAGCTAGGTTTTCAAGAGTGGTATACCTTCCTTGGTGTATGTATGAACTTATCAAGCCTTGTTTAGCCCTTATCTAGCCTTAGTATAGCTTGGATGATCAAAAGAAATCAAGAAATAAAAGTTAGTTTCATGAAAGCACTATTCATCATCACTTTGATGATTTATTTGAAAATGGAAAAAGATGAATTTGGAGCTGAAATTTTTAGGGGATCTAAACTATGATATGAAGTACTCACCATAAAAATTTCAAGATCAAATGATGGTGGGAACCCCCCTTTGTAGCTTAAACCGTGAGCAGCAGAATGGAGAGGAAATGAGAGAGAGTTTTGTGTTTTTTTGATGTGTAAAATGGCTTAATGAATGTATCTTTATGTATATACTTGGATGCATCTCTTCTTTTTGTGTTGTCAACCATCTATTTGTCCACTTGTTGCCTTCTTATTGAACCAAGTGTTGGCACTACAACAAACAACTCCATTTTTGCAAGAATGCAATTACACCACTCATCTTGTAGTTGACTTTCATGGGACATACTTTGGTTTCTATTATTCCATCCACTTGCACATACATGTATCTTGCTTTCTCTGCTTGATTCTGTGTTCGGTTATTGCTCGTTTCGATTGATCGTTCGTAGGAATATTTCACGGATTTCTAATTAGGGTTTACCGGGAATCTTTCTAATATTAATACTATCATTCTCCATCTTTCTTTCTAACTTTCCAATTTATATTCCTTAAATCCATTCGTTAAATACTTAAGGCTATCAGTGTCTAGGGAACTCTCGGAGAAAATAAAAGTGCGGTTTTTCAGAATTCGACAGCTTTTACATACACTTATTTTCCCCCTGGATCACTAATACGAACTCGGAAATCCGTTCCGAATACTTCTATATAGTGTCGTCTCATATTATTCTATACTCCCACCAAAACACTATTCATTCTTTATTCTTTACTTATTCTCTTAGGGTTGTACAATTGTCCGTATTCTCTTCCGATCGTTCCTTAACCTTTTTACGGAACTACTGGATTAATCGTTATCGATCTGGATGACATGAGAATATTCTCCTGCTTGAAATTGCCATATCTTATTCTATTAGAAGATAGATTATTCTTACCTATGTTGTCACCCTTTAGCATTATTCAAGACATAGAAATAATAAAGTCGAATTCCATTCATTCTTTCCAAATATCAATTATTACATTGTAGCCGTAACCACTATTCATTCTTACATCATTAAATACATAAAAGTTTTAATTCCACCCAAAATCTGGGTTCTTACATTAACTTTGTAATATTAATTAATAAAATTATTAGTAATAATAATAGTTATTTAATAAATGATATGTATTGATTAGAACTAATAATATAAAATTTTAATGTAAATTTGTTGTTGACGGGATTCGAACCTTGGATCTTTAGAAGAGGAGGGATTTAAATATAGAATATTTCTTATTATTAGATCTAACGGCTATCATCTATTTACTAAATATCTTTACCAAACAACCAAATTATACCCTGTTTGCTTATTATATAATAGTATAAATATGCTAATAAAACTGAACAACAGATACTCAGTAACAAAAAGGGTTCGTTTGATTCACCTCTCCAGCTTCTTTCTTTTCAATTGTGCTGCCCCATGCCTTGCATGTTGATATCCTGCACCAACATATGCCCTTCATCAACATCAGCTTTAAGTTTCATGGCTTCCTCCACTACATCCATCTCCTGCACAGTACCATTCTCGTATTCATCTTCCGATATTTTCTCAAGCATTTATGCAATGCTTCCTAACCCCAGTCCCCGTATCATATATAGTGCCAGAACTCCTTGACCCTTCCAAACCCAAACTACCCTCTAAACACTATAAGTCTACTCGTGTCGCAGTTCAAAGTAATTATTGACTAGTTCAAAAACTAGAGTATGTATTTGTGTAATAAGTTTGAAAGTGACCTAATATATATATATATATATATATATATATATATATATATATATATATATGCCTTTGCTCCATACAGAACACTCTTATATAACAAACAACAAAGAACACCTTAGATCTATTAGATCCTTTGGCCCCGCCAGGGGCACCCAATACAAAAAGTTATTATTTTTTTACCCTCTATCAAGTATAAAAAAAAAAATTACAACGTCATCAGGTGAACAGTAAATTTACTAAACTTGGGTCGACGTCCTCGTCGAGCCCACACACAAATTTACTAAACTTGGGCAGTGCCTGTGCACTTCCGGCCGGGTAGAGCTCTGATACCATTTATAACATATAAGCCCGTAACCGAATACATACCGGACCCAATAACCCAACACAGGTCAGTCCAAAAGTGCTAACAAATTGGTACACATTAGCTATTGACTTGTATCTATAAAGGCCCAAACACTCTTGTTCTTATCGATGTGGGATGTTACAACTCCAACCATCTCCTGCACAGTACCATTCTCGTATTCTTCTTCCAATATTTTCTCAAGCATTTCTGCAATGCTTCCTAACCCGAGTCCCCATATCATAGGGCTAGAACTCCTTGACCCTTCCAAACCTAAACTACCTTTTAAACACTACAAGTCTAGTCCTTTCAAAGTAATTATTGACTAGTTAAAAAAATAGAGTATGTATTTGTGTAATAAGTTTGAAAGTGACCTAATATATATATATATATATATATATATATATATATATATATATATATATATATATATAGGCCTTTGCTCCATACAGAACACTCTTATATAACAAACAACAAAGAACACCTTAGATCTATTAGATCCTTTGGCCCCGCCAGGGGCACCCAATACAAAAAGTTATTATTTTTTTACCCTCTATCAAGTCTAAAAAAAAAAAATTTACAACGTCATCAGGTGAACAGTAAATTTTCAATTTTTTTTTTTTGCTGGTTTGCTAGAGGGTAAAAAAATAATAACTTTTTGTATTGGGTGCTATGACGGAACTCTTAAATTATATTAGATATGAGGTGTTCTTTATTGTTTGTTATATAAGGTGTTTGCTATGGAGTGCAAATCTATATATATATATATATAAACAAGTTAAAATCTAGGGGTACTTTTTCGAACGATTATTTTAATTTTTGATAAATATTATTATCATGATTTACATTCTGGACTTACAAATTTTCTTTATTTCTTTATTAATTTTTATGAATTACATAAAATAATAAATCACTCAACCAATAGTGAACTTAGAGTTTTCATTTTTTACTTATGACTTCAAAATTTAAATAGCTTCGAGTGAAGTCATGAGTCATTCATACAAGTTTACACAAACGGACTCAGCCAATACATTTCTTTTAAAAGTAAAATATTATACGTTCAATATTCTTTATCAAAATATCAATAACTTGATGTCAATAATTTAAGACAATTCTTTCAAAAAAAATAATTTAAGAAAAACTGTTAACACAACTTAATTAAAAAATAATATCATTAAGACACAAAATAAGATAAAAGCCACAAATTCCTTACTAAACATAATCGAATCCCTAACATATAATTGGTAGCTATGACATGATTCAGACATATGTCCTAAAATAGAAAATCCATACAAAACGTGCTGTTTTGGGAATTTATCTGTTGGATAATTAGAATTAATTCAAAGTTGATATTTTGACTTTTCTATTGTTTATCATGAATAAGTTAGTGGAAATAACGTAGCTAGGTGCTTAGTATATCAGTTTTTATTTATTAGGAATTGTGGACCACGTCTAGAGTGTTGGAAACGTGTATGACTTATACCAATATATATATAAGAAGAAATTACAATTTCTTTTCTTTATCTCACACAATAGCTTCAGCTCTTTCTTTCTCTACACAACTGCTGTGTGTTTCTACACTTGGTGTTTTTCTTGGTGTGTTTCTTACTTACTACTAACATGCAAACTTGCACCTTATTTATAGACTTTAGAACACAAGCTAACATCATTGCTTACATCACTATTATTTATTTATCCTACCATATAAGACTAAGCCTCCATACTTGACTAGCCTTCTTATTTGAATTCAAAGATTCATCTCTTCTAGGAGGGTTGAATTCTAACATAGAGTAGTTGTTATTTCTTAGGTCTTTGATGTTTTTCAGGTGTTTTGTAAAACTTATACATTACGGGCTAGTACGTTCTCTTTATTTGAATGCAAATAACAAAGTTGTGTTTTCATTATATTTTCCATCTTGGTATCAGAGCATAACCAGGTTAGATCTCTATTTATTTGAATGTAAATAACAAAGTTGTGTTTTCATTTTATTTTCCATCTTGGTGTCAGAGCATAACCAGGTTAGATCCTTCATTTAAAAAAACATAAAGAGAGCATAGCGGGTGAGGAAGCAAGCAATGCAGCTTGTTTCAGTTGAAAGCAGTTATCTACAAGAATGAAATCCTGGCAAACAATGGGATCTTCACTAGTTCCCAACTGTTGATACCAGTTTTTGAGGGTGAGAAATATAAGTTTTAGTCAATCAAAATGAAAACCCACTTCAAATCTCAAGAGCTGTGGGAATTTGTTGAGGATGGGTATGATGAAAAAGAAAAAGATGAACAGAAATTAAAGAAGTACAAGAAGAAAGATGCTAAAGCTTTGGTTTTTTTCCAACATTCTGTAAGTGATTCTCTTTTCTCCAGAATTGCATATGTAACAACATCCGAAGAGGCCTGGCAAACCTTAAAAACTAAATTTCAGGGTTTAGCAAAAGTGATTGAGGTAAAACTCCAAACCCTTTGTTCTGATTTTTTAAATTTGAAGATGGAAAAGAAGGAGTCGGTTCAAAATTATCTATCCAGGGCAAGTTCAATTGTTAATAAAATGAGGTCTTATGGAAAAAAATTACTGATGAAACGATTGTTAAAAAAATATTGAGAACTCTCAGTTATTATTTTGATCTCATTGTTCTCACAATTACGGAAGCACATGATCTGTCCACTTATTCCTTTGATGATTCGATGAGCTCCTTGTAAAATCATGAAGAGAGGTTGAACAAGAAGCAAGGAAAAATAGGGTAAAAAGCATTTCAGGTGAAAGGTGAAGATTTCAAGGAGGGAAGTGGATATTCTGGTGGACGAGGATATGGTAGAGGTGAATATTTTGGTGGACGAGGATATGGCAGAAGTTTTGGTGGACGAGGATATAGTAGCGACGGATGTTGTGGAAGAGGTCGTGGTGGTCGTAACGATGGTGAAGGTCATGGTCGACTCTCAAAAAATCGAGCATTTCGTCATAAGAGTTATATCCAATGTAACACTACATAAAATATGGGCACAAGGAATTAGAATGTTGGTTAAAACAGAAGGAATCAGGAACAAAGGCCAATTATGTTGAAAATAATGACACATTAGAAATGTTGTTTATGGCAAAATATTCCAATAACCCACCAAATCATGATATTTAGTTCATCGACAGCGGATGTTCCAACCACATATGCAGTTCTCGCTCTTTGTTTGAGAAGCTTGACATCTTCCAAAAATCAAAAGTTCGACTTAGTGATAACAAGAAAGTTGAGGTCTAAAGAAAATGTACGGTTGCTATTTGCACCAGTAGTGGTAAAAAGAAATTATTGCATGATGTCTATTTTGTACATGGTTTGGCTCATAATCTGTTGAGTGTGGGGCAATTAATGAATGGCTCATAATCAGCATTTTTGAAGGCCGTGTCTTTGGAAAATAGTGTAAAGGCCATTTTCTGTTAGGAAGTCTTGGAGAGCCTCAGAAGTTCTTGAGAATTAGTTCACGCTGATCTTCGTGGGCGGATGAAAATGGATTCATTGAATAGGAGTCGTTATTTTTTGATGTTCACGGATGATTATACAAGAATGAGTTGGGTATATTTTTTGAAATACAAGTCTGAAGCACTCGACATGTTCAAAAAATTTCGAGTCTATGTAGGAAAACAATCAGGTTGTTCTGTAAAGAAGTTACGCACAGATAATGGAGGTGAGTTTTGATGTGTTTTGTGAAGAACTTGGAATATTTAAGCAGCTCACAGCACCGTACACACCAGAGCAAAATGGTATTGCTGAACTTAAGAACCGGATAGTAGTAGAGATGGCCAGAAGCATGTTAAAGGCAAGGGGTCTTCCAAATAAATTCTGGGTAGAAGCGATAGCAACAGCGGTGTATCTTCGGAACATTTCCCCCACAAAAGCTGTTACGAATCAAACTCCATATGAAGCATGGTATAAGAAGAAACATGAGGTACAAAATTTAAAAGTTTTTGGTTGTGTGGCTTATGCTTTGGTGAAATCATCTTGTCATAAACTTGAAAAAAAATAAGAGAAATGTGTTTTTCTTGGTTACAGTGTGCATTCCACAGCTTATAGATTGTATAATCCAATTAGTCGAAATTTTATTATTAGTCAAGATGTGCTATTTAATGAGTCAGCTAGTTGGTCCTAGACTTCAGAGAAAGATGGAAAATTTATTCCTTGTATTGAAGATGTGGAAGTTCCTACTGATGTTCCTGATATACTCCCGCAGGGTAACAATACTAGGTCACCAATCAACACACCACTGCATCAGATAGACCACAAAAAAATAATAATATGGGCTTGGACCAAAACACAAACAAATTGAAACATGTTGTGGGTTTGGGATTTTTTCAAAGTTCTCTCCTGCATGACTACCTTTACTTGACCATGACTTAATACTACTAATAATAATATGCTAGTAAAACTGAACAACAGATGCTCCAGCTTTCCTTCTTCAATTGTGCTACCCCATGCCTTACATGTTGATATCCTGCACCAACATATGCCCTTCATAAACATCAGCTTCATGTTCCATGGCTTCCTCCACTACATCCATCTCCTGCACAATACCATTCTCGTATTCATCTTTCAATATTTTCTCAAGCATTTCTGCAATGCTTCCTAACCCCAGTCCCCATATCATAGTGCCATAACTCCTTGACCCTTCCAAACCTACCTTCTAAACACTACAAGTCTAGTCCTGTCGCAGTTCAAAGTAATTCTTGACTAGTTAAAAAAATAGAGTATGTATTTGTGTCATAAGTTTCAAAGTGACCTAATATATATATATATATATATATATATATATATATATATATATATATATATATATATATATATATATATATATATATATATATATATATATATATATATATATATATATATATATAGGTTAGGGAGCCTGAGATATATCCTGAGATACCTATATTTTATATGTAAAAATGGGGTGGGCTTTTAGTAAATTCAGAATTTTTTAATTAGCCCTGTGGGCCCAGTAAAATTTAAAGTTATTTTGTATATGTATCTCACGAAAAGTTCCCTCAGATCTATCTTAGTATCCTGTTTCTTATATATATATATATATATATATATATATATATATATATATAAATTAAAATCTAGGGGCACCTTTTCGAACAACTTAGTTTAATTATATCCCTATATATAATAAGCGTAAGAGGGATCTTATCCATAATTTTGGTTTGGTCACCGTACCGCCAAAATTATCTCAACCGTCGAATATAATATTTTTAAAAATACACGATCAAGATATATCATATCAAAAAGAAAAATATAATCTAAAAATGATATAATTAAAAAGGTTGTATTGGAATTGAATTTTCAAAAGAACTCATAATCTGAAAAGGATATAAAAGATTGTATTAGAACTGAATTTAATTTATTTATTTATTAATATTAAAAAAGGTTCATATTTACTATTTAGGCTCTATCTCGAGATATAGAAATCAGATTTGGATGATTTTTTAGTCCACACGAAACTCATAAAACTATCTTTAATTTAGTAATGATTTAACAATTATTATCCAAATGAAAACACTCAGAATCTCAAGAGAAAATGTAATTAATAATCCTATTCAATATAGAATACCTACATTAATCCCATTTTATGTAGAATACCTACATTAATAATCCTATTCAATATAGAAAATCGAATTATATATGATTTAAATCATTGACAAACACTTTTTCATATTTTAATATAAATACACTTTTTAGTTTATATTTTAAAATATTAAATATTTTTATGCTAGATTCAACGTTTTTTATCTATTTATTTTAAGATCTAACAGTTCTTATTTATTTTATCGTACAGAGGACCAGACTACTAACTACCAAAGTTTTGGACAAAATCCCTCCTACACTTATTATGAAATTTGTATTTGGTTGTTAGTACAACTATCTTCAAATAATAAGAAGGTTATTTTGATAATCAAAACAAAACAAAATATAAATAGTTTCCTAAATAGAATAGAATTTTCAAAATAAAAAATCGTCAATTTCATCTCTCTTTTGTTTCTTGGTAGTTTTAATTGGAAAAAATTGTTAAATGAGCACTAAATTAAAGATTATTTTGTTAATTTCACGTAGGCTGTAAAATCATCCAAATCAAGTTTTAAGAATTCAAGATAAAACACATAATAAATTGAACGTGTAAAATCTTATATATATATATATATATATATATATATATATAAATTTCATAAAAACAATTTAATATGTAAACTACTAATAAATAAATAATAAGAAAAAATATAGTAAATATTAGAAAAAGAATCGTGCGGTGCACGGGTTATAAGCTAGTTTTTGATAAAAATTATTATTGATATTGGCCGAAATAAGCCCTAAAGACACATTTAATGTGACATTAAATTAATCTAGATTGGTCCAAATATAAGGTCCAATTAATAAGGCCCGAAATCCGAAAATCCAAATTTGTATCCGAATCCGTATTCGGATCCAAAAATATTTTTAAAAAAATATCTGAATCCACCGGATAATATCCAAATCCATTTTTCAATCAGATTTTTCTATTTTAAATTCACTATTTAATTCAAAAAATAAAAAAATAAATTTTTAAATTGCCTAAAACTAAAAAAAAATTAAATTTACTTGGACATGTTTTTTTTAAAAAAAAATAATTTCATTATAACCTTTTATGTATATTTTTGTTATTCTTAAAATATTGAATTTATTTGATATTTATATAAATTTATACCTATATTATGTTTAAAAATATATTTATCTCATATAAATACTGTTGTGGAATAAAAATGTGGGTTTGAGATTGCGGCTAGGGTTCGTGCGTATTTAATGCTAGGGTTGGTGAGTTTCGAGTTTTAATGGTTGTTCTTGCGTCCGAGACTAAACGATCCTTGCAAGATTCCTACGTATCTCTGTATTGCTAGAGAA
Organism: Saposhnikovia divaricata; assembly: GCA_036435485.1. Lineage (NCBI taxonomy): Eukaryota > Viridiplantae > Streptophyta > Magnoliopsida > Apiales > Apiaceae > Saposhnikovia > Saposhnikovia divaricata. The sequence goes on along the minus strand of CM071596.1, from coordinate 244,345,365 downwards.
TCAAGCCAACGTAGTTCTGAGAATGAGGGGTCCGGTCCTTTATATAGGCGTTGAGAGCTTAAGATTTAGAGTAGGGTTAGGAGACGTGGTGGGCAAGTCACCTCCTCGAATAAGGTTCTAGACTCCTACAAGAGTATGTTTCCATGTATGATTAGGTGTCTTGGTGGCTACTTCTTATAGAAGTTACATCCACATTTTACTCTTATTTCCAAGTTGTTAATTAGCCTTCAATATTAATTACGAAATTAAAATTTAAGTAGGATTTTGGGTCTCATTAATGGGCTTCGTATTTGAACCAAACTAGGTTCAATTAATGCATCATTAATTATGTTTTTAGGATTAATTTTTAGCCCATATCAAATACATTATTCGAGGAATAAAGAACACAATAATTTCTAAATTATATGAATATAAATATAAATATAAACAGAAAAGTTATAATATATATGTATAATTTTGGATTTAGATATTATCGGATATGGATGTGCCTATATCCATATCCGTATCCGAAATTATCATATCCGAATGCGGATAATATCCGATTTATTTCGAATACGAATAACGTCCGATTTATTTCGAATATGAATAAAGATATTTCGAACGAATATCGGATTTTTCGAATTTTTTTGACAGCCCTACTTCAGATCAATAATTTAAGAATTTTCTTTCAAAAAAAAATAATAATTTAAAAAAAACTGTTACACAACTTAATTAAAAAATAATATCATCGAGCCACAAAGTAAGATAAAATCCACAAATTCCCTGACATATAAATGGCATATTAAATCTCTCAGCTATGACATGATTTATATATATCATGTGTTGTACAAAAGTTGCACTGGTGCAACAGCAGACATATGTCCTAAAATAGAAAATCCATACAAAACGTGCAATTTCGGGAATCTATCCTCCACAAATATGGAGTCGCAATACATTATTTTATAAAAAAATTAATTCATGTGAACAATGCCACATAATACAACAACAAAATTGGTCAATAGATTGTGTTTACTGTAGAGTGAAGCATTTGAATAATCATGACTCTGTATATTATTAGTACATTCAGTCATTCATGTGTTCATAACTTGTATCAAGTTAAGCCCGTGTAGTTATTCAGTTCCCCCAAACTGCTTCCTCCACATCCTCCCATGATTTTGACATCATCAGCTCTTTCCATATGCTGAATATAGCACCTAAGATGTTGTCATTGTTGGGTTAATCTAAACATGTCTTAATAAATGTATTAGTTATTTGTTTGAGTTATTTCCATTCTGTTTAGCCCGAGATTTGAGGCTAGACTTAGTCTCAGTAGTTGGAGTATTTCATGGAGTCGATTAGGAGAGAATAAGGTAGTAGCAATCAGTTAGGAAGTTATATGCTACTATCATGCATTCTGTTTTAGCAATTTCTGTTTTAAATACCTTCGTAATCTTTCATTCTGAATATCGAGTAGATAGTTGTTTTCCTTCCAATATTGCTCTCTCTCAGTTGTATACTCTATACGTGGTATCAGAGCTTGTGTCTGCCATCATACTATACACGAAATAGGCACCCAGGAACCAGTCAAGGCCAAGGAGACGTCCTTTAGTCTGAGCTATCCGATGTTGACAAAAACAAACTATGCGACATGGGCACTCAAAATGAGGGTGTGGGATGCGGTGGAACCCAAAGATCCTAAGGTTGCGATTGAAGAAAAACTCGACAGGCGTGCTTTGGCTGTCATCTACCAAGGGATTCCTAAAGAAGTTTTGATGGCCATCTCAGAAAAGAAAACGGCAAAGGAGGCGTGGGAGGCTGTCAAGACGATGAGTCTTGGTGCAGACAAAGTGAAAAAGGCGAAAGCACAGACTTTAAAAGGTGAATTCGAGGCATTAAGGATGGGAGAAACGGAGCCACTGGATGAGTTTTACAAGAAAATGAATGGCTTGGTTATCAATATCAGGGCATTGGGAGAAACATTGGAGGAGGCATACGTGGTGAAGAAACTACTCAGAGCAGTTCCTTCGAAGTTCTTGCAAATCGCATCTGCCATAGAGCAATTTGCAAACTTGGAACAGATGTCTACGGAGGAGGTCATTGGCTCTTTAAAGGCGCATGAAGAGAGAGTTCGTGGGCAATCTGAAACGAGTCAAGGGAAACTCCTATTGACAGAGGAGGAATGGCGAAAGAAAGAAATCAATGAGGGTCAATTGCTGATGACTCGAGAGGAGTGGCAGAGAAGGACCAACAAAGATGGAGCTCGAGGTAGTGAAGAGTTTCGTGGGAGAAATGGAGGTCGTGGACCACGAGACAGGAGTCAGGTGAGGTGTTACAACTGCCAGGCTTTTGAACATTTCGCAAACGAATGTCGTAAACGTCGAAGGGAAAGAGATAACCAGGTTAATCTCACGAGAATTCAAGAGGATGAACCAGCGTTGTTGATCGCTGAGAAAGTAGGAGAGATGCTACTAAAGAAAGAAACGATAACACCACAGTTTCGAACAGAGATCGATGGACAAAGGGAGTCACAAGTTTGGTATCTAGACAATAGGGCTAGTAACCACATGACCGGGCAACGAGGAAAATTCAAGGAACTGGACGAAAGGGTGATAGGAGAGGTGAAGTTCGGTGATGGATCAAATGTAAGCATTGAAGGAAAGGGAGTTGTCTCGTTTAAGTGCAAAAATGGTGAGGAGAAAATTTTGAAAGATGTGTACTATATCCCCACCCTATGCAATAACATAATCAGCCTTGGCCAGTTATCTGAAGAGGGCAATCGTGTAGTAATGAATGGTAATTATTTGTGGGTGTATGATAACAATGAACGACTACTGATGAAAGTAAAGAAGTCGGGAAACAGACTTTACAAAATTAGTCTCGAGGAGAGTGTGCCAATGTGTTTATTGAATAATGTAAAAGAAGAGACATGGCTGTGGCATGCCCGCCTTGGGCACGTAAATTTCCAGGCAATGGAGCTAATGGCAAAAGAACAGATGGTGTATGGTTTGCCTAAGTTAAAACAACCAGCAAAGAAATGCGAGGGATGTCTAATGTCGAAGCAATCAAGGAAACCATTTCCAAGTCAAGCGAATTTTCAGGCCAACAAAGTGCTGGAACTCATTCATGGAGACATTTGTGGACCAATCTCACCTTCAACCCCAGCAGGTAATCGATATTTTTTCTTACTTGTTGATGACTACAGTAGGAAGATGTGGGTTTATATGTTGAAACAGAAGAGTGAAGCATTCAGTGCGTTCAGAAAATTCAAACTACTTGTTGAAAATTGAGTAAACCAGAAAATCAAGATATTTCGAACTGATAGGGGTGGAGAGTTTTGTTCAAATGAATTTGAGAAATTTTGTGAAGAGGCTGGCATTCAGCGACATTACACAGCTCCCTACACTCCACAACAAAATGGGGTGGTGGAGCGTAGGAACCGAACGGTGACTGCTATGACTCGGAGTTTCTTGAAAGGAGCAAAATTGCCATCTTTTATGTGGGGAGAGGCAGTGAGGCACTCAGTCTACGTGCTTAATCGGCTGCCAACACAAGTATTACGGGGGAGGACACCATATGAAGCATGGACATGAAGCAAACCTGATCTTCATCATTTGAGAATGTTTGGTAGTATTGCCTACATGAAGATTCCTGCTGTGTACACTCAGAAGTTGGACGACGTAGTAAGCCAGTCATTTACCTAGGAAAGGAACCTGGATCCAAAACGAGTCGATTGTATGATCCAAACAAAGACATAATATGTGTGAGTCGAGATGTGGTTGTCCAGGAAGGCAGGTTCTGGAATTGGGAAAAAGAAAGTGAACAAGTTGGGTGTGAAGTTGTATTCCCTGGTTTTGAGTTGGAAAATGTTGCTGAACACAATGGTGAAGAAGCAGGTGAAATGGGTAATGAAGAACCAGGAAGTGACACGAATACTCCCAGCAATATGTCGACACCAACACGAAGTTATGGAAGCATGTCATGAAGTCATGGAAACATGTCTACTGAGGCATCCAGTGAGTCTGAAACAAGTGAACAAGAGCCTGCAACTAGTGATCAAGAGTCAGCAACAAGTTCTGCATCAAGTGAACCAAGAAAGTTTAGACGGTTGAGTGACATTTACAACAACACAGAGGAAATTGAGTTGGACGATGATATGCTGCTACTAAGTGTCGAGGAACCTGCAACATTTGATCGGGCAGTGATAGAGAGGGAATGGAGGCAGGCCATGAAAACTGAACTGGAAGCAATAGAAAGGAACAATACATGGGAGTTGACAGACTTGCCAAAAGGTCATAAAGCGATCGGTTTGAAATGGGTATACAAAATTAAAAAGGATTCGAATGGGACGATAGTAAAGCATAAGGCCAGACTTGTGGCTAAGGGGTACGTTCAGAAACAGGGTGTGGATTTTGAAGAAGTTTTCGCTCCAGTTACACGACTAGAAACAATTCGGCTTTTATTGGCATTGGCAGCAACAAACAGTTGGGAAGTACATCATTTAGATGTAAAATCCGCGTTCCTTAACGGGGAAATTGAGGAGGAGGTGTATGTGTCACAGCCTACGGGTTATGAGGTAAAAGGGCACAAAGGGAAGGTTTACAAACTACGCAAGGCACTGTACGGACTAAGATAGGCACCTCGTGCCTGGTATACACGACTGAGCAAATTTCTTGAAAAACTTGGTTTTGAGAAGTGCCCGTACGAACATGCAGTTTATGTCAAGCGTGAGGGAAACGAGTCTCTAATCATTGGTGTCTATGTGGATGACATATTGATTACGAGCTCGAACACAGCCAACATCATCAGGTTCAAGGAGCAAATGAGCAAGGAGTTTGAGATGAGCGATTTAGGGAAATTATCATATTATCTTGGCATAGAGGTTGATCAGAGTAAAGACCATATTGAGTTGAAGCAATGTGCTTATGCCAAGAAGGTTCTAGATGCTGCAGGAATGGCCGATTACAACCCAAGCAAATATCCTATGGAACCAAAGATTCAACTGCATAAGGATTTGAAGGGAAAAGCAGTAGACCCTTCACGATATAGAAGCATTGTGGGTGGCTTACGCTATCTGGTTCACACCAGGCCAGATATAGCGTACGCTGTTGGAATGGTGAGTCGATTTATGGAGAGGCGAACCACACTACATTTGGGTGCTGTGAAACGTGTGCTGCGTTATATAAAGGGAACGATAAATTATGGTCTCGTGTATTCGAAAAGCACAGGTAATCACATGTTGTCTGGATATTCGGACAGTGATTTTGCAGGAAATAATGATGATCGTAGGAGTACTGGAGGCATGGTGTTCTACCTAAGTGAGAGCTTGATAACTTGGATGTCCCAGAAACAACGCTGCGTGGCCTTGTCTTCTTGTGAGGCCAAATTCATGGCGGCAACAGCAGCTGCGTGTCAAGGATTGTGGCTACAGAAACTGTTGAGTCGAATTACAGAGACGGAGATGAAACCTATCACTTTGTATGTGGATAATAGGTCTGCAATAGACCTAGCAAAGAATCCTGTATTTCATGATCGTAGTAAACATATTGATGTGCGATTTCATTTCATCCGCGATTGTGTAGAACGTGGGGATGTTATTATCAAACATGTGAGTTCAGGTGATCAACGTGCAGATGTTCTTACTGAACCTATGTCAGCAGTCAAGTTCATAAGAATGAGGGAGCTGTTGGGGATCAAGAAGCTTGAAGGAAATGTTTAGATTAAGGGGGAGTGTGTTGGGTTAATCTAAACATGTCTTAATAAATGTATTAGTTATTTGTTTGAGTTATTTCCATTCTGTTTAGCCCGAGATTTGTGGCTAGACTTAGTCTCAGTAGTTGGAGTATTTCATGGAGTCGATTAGGAGAGAATAAGGTAGTAGCAATCAGTTAGGAAGTTATATGCTACTATCATGCATTCTGTTTTAGCAATTTCTGTTTTAAATACCTTTGTAATCTTTCATTCTGAATATCGAGTAGATAGTTGTTTTCCTTCCAATATTGCTCTCTCTCAGTTGTATACTCTATAATCATCATGCAATATACAACAGCACCTGTATTTACAAACTTGAGTTAGCGGGTATGACTTAAAGAGTGCATCACTTCCATGATACTATGGGATATGCGACCATCACTGGAATTACAAAAGTCAGGAGTATGTTTTTGCGATATGATTTATGCGATTTTAAAATTTCACGGTACGGTTTGAAAATTCGACCAAACCACATATGAGGGTTGGTCCACGGTTTTGGGGAAAAACCGCATCGCCCGTACGGCGATAACGTAGGAGGATCATGGATTATAAAGATGACAAATGGATTCTCCACCGACTTTAAATCAGTAATCATACCAAATCATTGTTAAAGTCAAGCTCACAATGCTCACCATTGCAGCAGCAAACTTGGACTTCCAAATACACCAACCAAGAGCTCACCAACCAATCTTAGACTTTATGTTCTAAGTTTCTCTATATATTAGTTCTTCATTCATGTAATATCAATTAAACTACTCAATTCAATGTAGTCTTCAATATCAATACAACTTAGTTTTAGATTCTTGTTTATCAATACACTAACCACCTTCATATGATACCCTTAAGGTTTTCGGTTCAGCATGTTTTGTTCTTCTTCCTCCACATGAAAGAACAAAACTAGAACCTCGTGCCCGTCTTTGTTGTTTTATTGGGTATGGTAGTGGTCAAAAAGGATACCGTTGTTGGGATCCTATCTCTCAACGACTTCGAGTCTCTCGTAATGTGACATTTTGGGAACACAAAATGTTTTCATCTATGTCAGATTTTAAAATCGACACTTCTTCTAGCATCTCTCACTTTACAGATACTTTTGTTGATCTATATCCCAGTGATGACTATGTCGACTCGTCAACATCTTCTAACACAGTTCCTACAAATTCTCCAATTGAGCTCATACAACCATCCCCAGCTACGAATGTTCCTCCAACAGAAGTTCAGTCTGAGGATTCTAGTGATTTCTCTCCCCCTCCACCATCTCTTTCAGATGAACATGCTCATCGATCTACTCGGGTAAGAAAACCTTCTGTTCGTCTTACTGATTATCATGTATATTCTGCTATAGAATCATTGCACGAGCCTCAAACATATAGAGAGGCAAGTGTTAACCCTCTTTGGCAGGAGGCTATGGCAGAAGAACTTCAGGCATTAGACAAAAATCACACTTGGGATGTGGTTACCTTGCCTCTTGGCAAAACAACTGTGGGTTGTCGATGGATCTATAAAATTAAGACAAATACTGATGGCTCTATTGAGAGATATAAAGCTCGTCTAGTTGCTAGAAGCTTTACCCAGGAATATGGCATTGATTATGAGGAGACTTTTGCACCAGTTGCTCGTCTTACTTCGTGATGTGCCGAAAATAAACAATTTAATATCGCAAGCGCACGATCATCGTTTTAGTATTTTGAGATTTGTTCCACAGGGACTAAATTTTATTCACGATCCTTAATTTTTTTACTTAGGCGAACAAGAACAATTGGGTTTTTAGAAAAGTTTGATTTTACTAATTAATTTATACAGGAAAAATTAAGCTTATTACAAAAAGGGTATTTAATTTATTTTAATTTTAATTTAACTAATTAAAAATTAAAAGACAACAAAGTTAGATTTTATTTTCTATTTTATTTCCTAAAGAAAATTTGAACTACTTTAAAAAAAATGAAATTAGAAAAAAACTGATTTTGACAATGAAAGGAAGTAAAAACAAAATTTAGATTTTACTATTTAATTACTAAAAGAAAACTTAATCTATTTTTATTTAACTAATTAAATAAAAAGAACTACAAATAAATTATTCTAAAAATCCTAACTTCGAATTAAAACCAAATTTTATTCTAAAATTTTATTCTAAAACCACTCAGACTTCAACGGACAACATTCTCATAACAGCAAAAACAAACAACTCGAGACAAAAAACAAAACCAACGAACTCAAAACTCAACTCTAAATCAGCTACTCGCGAACTCAATTCAACAACTTAATTCGACAGTAATTAACAAAAACGAATAAGAAGCTTAGAACAAGCAACTCGAATACACATCAACAAAACCCAAGTAATACCATTAAACCAGCAAAACTACTTAGTCCAAACGAAAACCTAGCAAAGAAGATGCAAAAACTCAGCAAAACCAAAAGCCAGAAACAACAGCGAATGTCAACAACTCGGAAAAAAAAAAAAGACCCAGTCGATTCACGAACTCAACGACAGTAAACCCGGGAACGAAAACAACTCAGCAACGTCTACACTGCAAGCACACTCTCTTGGCAACCAACAAACAAACGCAGAACCAAGATAGAACCGTAACAGCAATTTAATCACAAAAAACTCAACAACACTCTCGGCGACGAAATGGACTAAACAACGAACTCAGTAAATGTAGTAAACAAAATTACACTTGACATTTGACAGTAACAACGAATTAACAAGCAGCTTAGACACAACTGAAACTCCAATCGTAACATACAAACTCGGCAAACCAACAAGGTAGACAGCAAAACTCGAATCAACAGCGGAACAAACAAAACCCGGAAATCAAACTCAACACAAATCATAAACGAACGAATGACCTCGCTGCAACTAAGAAACCAACAGCGAACACAAAGCAGTATATCGAATTTGGAAAACCACAAAGTAGACTCGCCATCTCAAACTTGTAACTCGGAATTCAAACAAACAACGGAAACAAAATGCAAAAACGAAGCACCAAATCAAGATAAACGAAATCAAAAACGAGGACAAGGGAAAAAGGGAATTATTGACTCAAAATAACAAAAAGGACAGAGGTATGTTTATGGGTAAGAATCGTAAATGGGGAATGGGGGTGTGGTGGTTTTGCAGCGAATAAGAGAGAAGCGGGGGCTGTGAATTAAATGAAGAAGAAGATTCGAAAGAGACTCGAAAAAGATGAACTGGACTCGATGGGTTTGAAGAATAACAGGGGAGATTGATTTTGTGTTGAGAGATAGAGGGGAAATGAGAGAACGAAAGAAAGAGGAGAAGACTGTATTGGTGGTTTTTGCAGAAACGGGAGTGAAGGGGATAGAGCAAAACAGGGGATTTAAGCTATGAAACTCAACTGGGTTTGCAACAAGAAAATAGAGTAGTTGAAGTTTACTACGAATAAAACTATTAAGCTTCGAATTAAATAATTAAAAATGAATAAAAACGTACTGAAATTTTGTAAACAACGGAACAAACAAACACCAACCCTATTCTCTCCAACTCTTTCTTTCTCCTAAGCCGCCGCACCTTTTTTTCTTTTGGTAAGCTATCTCCGGGGCTTCCACTGGTTTCTCCGGTGGAAAGCCCCAACCCTCTTAGCTTTTTCTCTTTTATTTTGCTTTTCTTGTCTTTCTTATTCATAGTTAAAAGCTTGAAGCTTAGTTAATGGGGTGGCTTTTCTATATGAATCGAGGTGTCCTCTACCTCCGATTTAAAGGCTTTTCAGCTCCTTTTTCTTCTTGTTAAAGCTTCAGTTTTTTCTTGCAACTCTTGTCTTTCAATTTTTCTTGATTTCTTTTCGGATCTAAGGTGTTTGATTCAGAGGCTTTTCCGATTTTGTTCCTCTTTGTTTTTCCAGTTTCGATTTCTTTTAAGGTGGCTTTCGGTTAAGCCTCGTTTTTAGTTTCTAATTTTCGTCCGTTTTCTTGCATTCTTTGTTTTATGCTTGTGGTTGTAGTTCTTTCTCAATCAATATCTAGATCTCAAAGCCGTTGAACTTCGGTTTTCGTTCTCCTTAGAGTTGTCGTACTCGTGAGGGGTCCAATTTAGTTGGTTTTTTGTGGTTTTGATCCCCAGATTTAAGGCTTGATTGTTAAGGATTGTTTACTTGTTTTTGCTTCAGTTGTAATTCCAATTTGGTTTCCCAACTTTAATTTGTAATGACAGTTTATTGTAGTCTCTCTTTAATGAGAGTTTTGGTTTTTCTCACCAGTTGTGTGAGTATAGTTTTTGATTTAGTGGTAGAAGTTGTCAGGAGTTTGCAATTATGGTCGATAGCTCAAACGGGATTGAATCCATTCGGCAGTGATGAAGGTGGTACTTGTAAATACTCTTTCAACAAATCGCAGGAATGTTCCTCCGGGTTCAGCGATTGTTTCTGTTTTATGTTTGTTCGACGCGATCATTCTTGTAGATGCCGTACGGCTTTTATTATTGATTGAAATACTATTACTCAAAAAAAAAAACAGCGGAACAAACAAAACCCGGAAATCAAACTCAACACAAATCATAAACGAACGAATGACCTCGCTACAGCTAAGAAACCAACAGCGAACACAAAGCAGTATATCGAATTTGGAAAACCAAAAAGTAGACTCGCCATCTCAAACTTGTAACTCGGAATTCAAACAAACAACGGAAACAAAACGCAAAAACGAAGCACCAAATCAAGATAAACGAAATCAAAAACGAGGACAAGGGAAAAAGGGAATTATTGACTCAAAATAACAAAAAGGACAGAGGTATGTTTATGGGTAAGAATCGTAAACGGGGAATGGGGGTGTGGTGGTTTTGCAGCAAATAAGAGAGAAGCGGGGGCTGTGAATTAAACGAAGAAGAAGATTCGAAAGAGACTCGAAAAAGATGAACTGGACTCGATGGGTTTGAAGAATAACAGGGGAGATTGATTTTGTGTTGAGAGATAGAGGGGAAATGAGAGAACGAAAGAAAGAGGAGAAGACTGTATTGGTGGTTTTTGCAGAAACGGGAGTGAAGGGGATAGAGCAAAACAGGGGATTTAAGCTATGAAACTCAACTGGGTTTGCAACAAGAAAACAGAGTAGTTGAAGTTTACTACGAATAAAACTATTAAGCTTCGAATTAAATAATTAAAAACGAATAAAAACGTACTGAAATTTTGTAAACTAACAAATTTTTATTTTTATTTTTTTAATTATACTACGAAAATTAAGAATTCATTTACGAAATTAAAAATTATTTTAAGGAAATTAAAACGAGAAACAAGCCCGCAATCAAATTGAGATTTAAAGGGGCGTAACTAACATTAAAACGGAAATTAAAACTACGAAACAAATCCTTAAATCGATACTTTCAATCCCGTGTGGTTAGCGTTGCTACTTTATCCACCCGAGAATTTACGAAAATAGCGAAATAAAGAACAAGGAAAATAAAATGAATGAGGGATGTGAGAATTAAATTGAAACTTGAAATTGCATAAAAATAAAAAAAGTGTTTACAAGAAAAGTAGAAAATTATAACTACAATTTTTGGAGATGAACTAATACAACATAATTCTAGTATATAAGGTAATGGTGTTTTTACAAGTGAAGAAATGGAGCCTATTTATAGGAAAATTTTAGGGTTTTAGGTAGGTGTGGGTAAATCCTAGCCATTGATTTGGTTTAGTGTTGGCTAAATCTTGGCCATCCATTTGGTTTGGTAAAAAATGCACCACCACCCCTTGCTTTTCCTTTTCTTCTTGTTTTGTTCCTTCTTTTTCTTCTTTTGTCATTCCTTGACATTTATTTCTTTATTTTGTCATTTCTTCATTTTTCTCGAAATTTCCTGAAATGCAACAAAATAATTTATTAAAATACGATTCCAAACAAAAAATAGGCAATAAAAATATGCAAAAATATGCACTTATCAAATGCCCCCATACCTATCTTTTGCTCGTCCTCGAGTAAAACAAAAAGAAAAATGCATAATGAAAAACCTATACTCACTGTCGTAGAAATCACGGGTAATTTTAGGTTTACCAACCCGTTAAACCTATAGACGATCTCTACAGGAGGAGTGTTGTCTCCTAAGGGTTTACAGAAGATATACCCATAAAATCTTTGAGATAAGTCAGCAAGTATCCAACTTTCCTCTTTTACTCTAGCTTTCATTGGTGTCAACAAAACAATTTTGTAGGAAAATATATGCCTTACAGATTATTCTAATAATAGCCAAGTTATAGGTTCCCACAATCCACATGATTAGATTAAAAATTTACAAAAAATCCCAAGGTGTGTAGTGAATGTAAGGCCTGTGATGGATAAAGTGCATACGAACATTTTCTCTTTTTCAACCAATATTGAACTGACCCAATCTCTATTAAAACAAGTATCTAGCCAAACTTCATGTTCTTAGCAGTTAGACCGACTGTGCAATGGTTAAGGTCCCAAAAGACTTTTGCATCAATACCCATTTAGCGAGTTTTAGGTCAACAATCCCAGATCACAAGGGACCTTAGGTTGCTAGGCACAAAGTCCCCTCGGACTTAATTACTCGGGTTATCAATGAGCCCAACCTAGCCGATTTCCCTACTAAGAATTTATTATTACAAAATTACACTAGCACTCAACAATTACAAACATTTATTGACTTTTTTTTTCTTCACTATAGGAACCAAATTTCGCAAAGGTTTGATTCGACATTGTTCTAACATGTGGGTTCTCTCTCAGGTATCGAATAACATTCCTATACAATTCTTCCATTAGAGGTCTTGTGCAAATGTGCCGTCTTGGTCTTTTAAGCAAAAATTTGTTCGACACAAGTTTCATGAGGAAAACCTTACCTGACTACGTTCAAATTATCTAAAGGCATTATACATATAATTTTCGAAAAAATAGTCAACACCAACTAGTTCTAGAATTTAAAGAGTGGGAAGGACAACTAAGCTAAAATATCTCTATTTTTGGATTTTTTAAAATTTTTAATTTTTTGGATTTTTTAATTTTTATGTATTTACACTAAAACCCTCCCCAATACCTAAATCATGCATTGTCCTCAATGTATGCAAAATTCAAGATAAATGACAAGGGATAATGCTGAGAAAAAGCCTGATAAGGATGAAAGAGAGTTTACAATTACCTACTGAAGAAACTTGAATCATGGATCGATGAGGTACATAACCTCTTCCTCGGGATCAATTGGCAGCTCTAAAAATGGTTTGAGTCTTTGTCCATTAACTTTAAATATATCACCATTTTTAGGATTTTCAATTTCAACAGCACCGTGAGGAGAAACGACCCTAACAACATAAGGACCTTCCCATCGGGATCTCAATTTCCCGAGAAACAAATGAAGCCTAGAATTGTACAAAAGAACTTTTTGACCCAGAGAAAAAGATTTTCTCAAAATAGATTTATCATGAAAAAGCTTAGTTCTTTGTTTATAGATTTTAGCGTTCTCGTAGGCTTCATTTCTCAACTCCTCGAGTTCAGACAATTGCAACTTCCTATGACTACCGGCGGTTGGTAGGTCAAAATTCAACTCTCGAATGGCCCACACGGCCCTATGTTCGAGCTCAACGGGCAAGTGACAGGCCTTTCCAAAGACAATCCGATAAGGGGACATGCCTAAAATGGTTTTAAAAGCGGTCCGATAGGCCCACAAGGCATCTATCAACTTAGTTGACCAATCCTTCCTATTCGAGTTGACAGTCTTTTCTAAACTTTGCTTAATTTGACGATTCGAGACTTCAACTTGCCCACTAGTTTGAGGATGGTAAGGGGTGGCTAGCCGATGAGTTATTGAGTACTTTTTCAAAAGAGACTCAAATGGACGATTCTTGAAGTGCTTGCCTTGGTCACTAATGATAGCCCTAGGTGTACCGAAACGAGAAAAGATATTCTCTTTGAGGAATTTAAGAACGACCTTGTTATCATTGGACTTAGTAGCAATGGCTTCCACCCACTTAGACACGTAATCGACCGCTAACAGAATGTAGAGGTTGCCAAAGGAACTAGGAAAGGGGCCCATAAAATCGATACCCCATACATCGAAAATCTCAATGATTAAGATGGGGTTCATTGGCATCATGTTTCTCCTAGTGATCTTTCCTAAGTGTTGACACCTATTACACGCGGCACAGTATTCGGCAGCATCCTTGAACAGAGTGGGCCAATAAAAACCGCTTTGGAGGACTTTAGCGGCTGTTTTCTTAGCACTAAAATGCCCTCCACAGGCTTGGTCATGGCAGAAAGAAAGGATATTCTTGAATTCATGATTTTGGTCGCACCTCCGAATGATTTGGTCGGGACAGTATTTAAAGAGATACGGGTCATCCCAAAAGAAGTGTTTGACCTGTGAGAAAAATTTCGATCTATCTTGAGAGGACCAATGAGAGGGAATGTCACCGGTTGCAAGATAATTTACAATATCGGCGAACCAAGGGGGAGTAGAGATGGACATAAGTTGTTCGTCCGGAAAAGATTCGTGTACGGGAGAGTCGATGGTGGACTCCACTATCAAGCGGGAAAGATGATCGGCGACAACATTCTCAGAACCCTTCTTATCTCTAATTTCTAGGTCAAACTCTTGAAGCAAGAGAATCCACCTAATCAATCGGGCTTTAGAGTCTTTCTTAGAGAATAGGTAACGAAGAGCGGCATGATCGGTGTAGACAATGATTTTCGAACCGATAAGATAGGACCGAAACTTGTCGAGAGCAAAGACTACGGCTAAAAGTTCTTTTTCGGTGGTAGAATAGTTAAGTTGGGAATCATTCAAAGTCTTGCTAGCGTAGTAAATGACATGGGGCATCTTATCGATTCGTTGCCCTAAAACGGCTCCTACCGCATAATCAGAAGCGTATGACATCAACTCGAAGGGGAGATTCCAATCGGGAGATCGAATGATTGGGGCAGAATTCAATTCTTTCTTAAGGTGTTCAAAAGACTGTACACAATCGCTATTGAAATCGAATTTGACATCTTTCCCGAGAAGATTGGTTAAGGGTCTAGCCTTCGTGCTAAAATCCTTAATGAAACGCCTATAAAAACCTGCATGGCCTAGGAAAGAACGAATGGCTTTGACCGACTTGGGTGGGGGAAGATTTGCAATGAGGTCAACTTTGGCTTTATCGACTTCTATCCCCTTTTCAGAAATTTTATGACCAAGAACGATCCCTTCCTTAACCATGAAATGACATTTCTCCCAGTTGAGAACGAGGTTAGTTTCCTTACACCTTTTTAAAACTAACTCAAGATGGTTTAGGCACTGGTGAAAAGACGAACCAAAGATGGAAAAGTCATCGATAAAGATATCGAGAAAATCCCCTACCATGTCAGAAAAGATGCTCATCATACACCTTTGGAAAGTGGCTGGAGCAGTGGTTAGACCGAAGGCTAAACGTCGATAGGCAAAGGTTCCAAAGGGACATGTGAAAGTGGTTTTTTCTTGGTCTTCGGGAGCAATGGGAATTTGAAAATAGCCAGAATAACCATCTAGAAAACAATAGAACAAATGACCGGCTAACCTTTCTAACATTTGATCGATAAAAGGCAGAGGAAAATGGTCTTTTCTAGTGGCAGGATTGAGTTTCCTATAGTCTATGCACACCCTCCATCCATTCTGAACATGGGTGGGCACTTGCTCGTCATTCTCGTTGGTGACAACGGTAATGCCAGACTTCTTCGAAACTACTTGAATGGGGCTAACCCAAGAGCTATCAGAAATGGGATAGATGATCCCGTTATCGAGACATTTAAGAATTTCTTTTCGAACAACTTCCATCATGGTGGGGTTCAAACGCCGTTGAGGATCTCGAACGGGTTTTGCATCATCAACTAAGTGAATTCGATGTTGGACAATGGCCGAACTAATTCCTTTGATATCAGAGATACTCCAACCTATGGCCTCCTTATGTTCTCTAAGCACCCTAACAAGCTCATCCTCTTGTGACTCGGTCAAATAAGAGGCGATAATAAAGGGAAGAGACTCGTTAGGACCTAAAAAGGCATACTTAAGAGTGTCGGGAAGAGGTTTGAGTTCTAAATCGGGCGGCGTTGACTCAACGGGTTCACTAGTTTCGAGAAGAGACAGGGGAGATGGTGCAACATCATGATTATTTGTAGGAATGGTGGATTCCAACATAGCATTGACCTCACTTATATATTCGGAAAAATCCCAGTTTTGACCAAAGTGGTTTAAACAAAAATCAAGAGCATCATTAGGGGTCATGAAATTTTGATCAACTATTTCATCAATTAAATTGACATCCATAGGTTGATCATGAAAATCATCGGGTTGTTTCCCAACATGAAAGATATTGAGGTCAATGGTCATGTTCCCAAATGTTAGTTTCATTAATCCATTTCTACAATTAATCAAAGCATTCGAAGTGGCTAGAAACGTACGTCCTAGAATGACGGGAATTTGGTATGTCGGATTCCTAACCGGTTCGGTTTCTAGTACCACAAAGTCAACAGGAAAGACGAAATCTCCAACTTTAATTAGCACGTCCTCGATGATACCCTTAGGAATTTTGATTGATCTATCTGCTAATTGAAGGGTAACATTCTTCTTTTGAAGTTCTCCTAACCCTAGGGTTTGGTAGAAAGAAAATGGAAGCAAGTTCACACTGGCGCCTAAATCGAGTAACGCCTTGTCCACAAAAGAATTACCTATGACACATGAAATTGTGGGACAACCAGGGTCCTTATATTTCACGGGAATCTGGTTAGAAAGAATTGAGCTCACTTGAGAGGTCAAAAAGGCTTTCTTAGGGACTTGGGTGGTTCGCTTATGTGTGCACAAATCTTTTAGACATTTCGCATAAGAGGGAATTTGTTGAATCGCATCTAAAAGAGGAATGTTCACTTTAACTTGCTTAAAAACCTCTAAGATCTTGTCTAATTGAGCAGTTTGCTTATTAGAGACGAGGCGTTGTGGGTAAGGAGCCTTTGGTTTATAGACTTGTTCTTCGGGAACGGGCTTCGAGGTTGTTCCACTCGAAGAAGACGACTGACTAGAAAGAGGTGAAGAGACAGGAATCGGAGTTTGATCAGAAGGATTGAGAATAGGTGTCGGTGCAACGTTTGATTCTTCTTCTTCCTCTTCAGGGGACTCGACTCCTACTCGATTATCAACATGCTTTCCGGATCTCAGGGAAATGACAGCATGCACATTTTCAGGAGGTCTTTGATTAATAGGAAACTTAGGGTTGACCTCAGCCTGACTTGGAAACTTATTCTTCTCACGCTCATGGATGGAATTAGCTAATTGGCTCACACTACAAGAAATTTGGCCAATTATGACGGCCAACTTGTGACGGAAACAATTTTCGCGCCCAACTTACGACGAAATCCCAAATCTGTCGTAAATTTCGCGCCAAACTTGTGACGAAAATGAAATTCGTCGCAAGATAATTATTTTATTAATAAAATTTAGCTCCAACAAATTAAAATTTAATTGAAAAATAATTGCAGTGAACTTACGACGAATTACCCGTCGTAAATTCATTTTAGCAGCGAACTTACGACGGAAGTTCCGTCGTAAATTTCGTTATTTTAATAAAATTTAATTGTAAAATAAACTTACGACGGAATTTTCGTCGTAAATAAACTTACGACGGAATTTTCGTTCGTCGTAAATTTGTTTATTGTAATTAAATTTAATTACAAAATGAATTAATTTTTCTGATGACAAAACAACGATGTTTAGCAATGAACTTACGACGAAAATTCCGTCGTAAATTTATTTATTGTAATTAAAATTAATTGTAAAATGAATTACTTTTTCTGCTGTAAACTTACGACGAAAAAATCTGTCGTAATTTTTGGTTACTTATGACGGATTAAGAAGACTGTCGTATTTTATTAATAATATTTAGCTCCAAACAATTAAAATTTAATTGTAAAATAATTGCAGCGAACTTACGACGGATAGTTCGTCGTAAATTCATTTTAGTAACGAACTTACGACGGAATTTCCGTCGTAAATTTCGTTATTTTAATAAAATGTAATTGTAAAAAAATTACTTTTTTGATGGTGGAAAGATGATTTTTGGAAGTAAATTTATGACGAAAAATCCGTCGCAAGTTCGTCCACCACTCAACTTACGACGGATTGTCCGTCGTAAAATCATGTTAGTAACGAACTTGTGACGAAATTTTCGTCGTAATTTCTTTTATTGTAATTAAATTTAAATGCAAAATCAATTACTTTTTTGATGCCGTCGTTTAGCGATGAACTTACGACGGTATTTTCGTTGTAAAGTCTTGGTAACTTACGACGGATTATGAAGATCGTCGTTTTGGGTAACTTATGACGAAATATCCGTCATAAGTTACACAGAATTACGACGATCTTCTTAATCCGTCGTAAATATATATTTTTCTTCAAAATTTTTTCTTATTTTTATTTAGTTTTTTAATTTATTTTACAAGCTATTTTAACAAATTAATTTAGTTAAAATCCATCGATAAATATTTTTCAAAAAATAGAAATAACAATCCGGGACGAAGTACCTAGTTAGTAGTACTAGTCAAATCAATAGTTGACTACTAATTTTACCATCCAAATCAATTTTATATTTTTTAAAATTTTCGGGAATATCACTTATTTAGATATATATTGACATTCGTATGGTTGGATCGCCGATAATTTTTTTAAAAAAAATAGAAACAACAATTTAGGACAAAGTACTAGTTAGTAGTACTAGTCAAATCAATATTTGACTACTAATTTTACTAACCAAATCAATTTTTTATTTTATAAAAATTTGGGGAATATCACTTATTTAGATATATATTGACATTTGTACGGTTGGATCACTAATAAATATTTTTTAAAAAATAGAAACAACAATCTAGGACAAAGTACTAGTTATTAGTACTAGTCAAATCAATAGTTGACTACTGATTTCACTATCCAAATTAATTTTTTATTTTTTAAAATTTTGGAAATATCACTAAATTAGATATATATTGACATTCGTACGGTTGGATCGTCGATAAATATTTTTAAAAAAATAGAAACAGCAATCTAGGACGAAGTACTAGTTAGTGTTACTAGTCAAATCAATAGTTGACTACTAATTTCACTATCCAAATTAATTTTTTATTTTGTAAAATTTTAGGAATATCACTAAATTATATATATATATTGAGATCCGTACGATTGGATTGTCGATAAATATTTTTTAAAAAATATATACAACAATATGGGACGATGTACTAGTTAGTAGTACTATTCAAATCAATAGTTGACTACTAATTTCATTATCCAAATTAAATTTTTATTTTGTAAAATTTTAGGAATATTACTAAATTAGATATATATTGAGATCCGTACGATTGGATCGTCGATAAATATTTTTTAAAAGATAGAAACAACAATCTGGGACGAAGTACTAGTTAGTAGTACTAGTCAAATCAATAGTTGACTACTAATTAGACTATCCAAATCAATTTTTTATTTTTTAAATTTTTTGGAAATATCACTTATTTAGATATATATTGACATTCGTACGGTTGGATCGCCAATAAATTTTTCTAAAAAATAGAAACAATAATCTATGACAAAGTACTAGTTAGTATTACTAGTCAAATTAATAGTCGACTACTAATTTGACAAATAGTGATTATGACTACTTTGTTGTGTATGTATTTTGTTATAAAATTGGCCTTTTTATATTTTTATTAATTTTTTAATTTATTTACAAACTAGATAAAAATTGTGGAAAAATCAAATAAATTTTTTTTTTTTTTTGAAATCTGGCAATAACATTAAAAAGGATAGATATTGACCTCCGTACGGTTGGGTCGTCGAGAAATATTTAAATAAAAATGAAATCCTAAACCCTGACGAAACCCTGTTTAGGGGTTTCAGTCAAAGTACTAGTTGACCGTTAAATTACCAAACCAAATAATTTTATTTTCTTCTGAAATTTTGGAAATAACATTAAAAATGATGGATCTTGACCTCCATATGGTTGGGTCTTCAATAAATATTTTTTGAAAAATCGAATATATTACTAATGATTATATTAAAATATTTATAGTAATATGTTACTATTAACATTATTTACAATGTATTATGAATTAATTATTATAATTATCATATATTATGTCTCTAATATACACGAGCAATCAAAGTTAATTTGTCCATTTTATGAGTTAGCTATAGCCGGGAGATAAAATTTTCACAGGAAAATTGAATCCCCCGCCTAAGAGTAAAGGGTACAAATGGGTCAAAGCCATTGAAGTGAATAGATATAGTACAGACTACAGATCTGAGTATCTCACCCTAATATATCTCTTGCTCCGTCTCCCCTCTTCAATCCAATCCTCACTTGGACAGAGTCCTACTGCGGTTCGTCTTTAATTCGATATATTGGGTAAGTTTGTTCATTTGCTTTGTTCGATTTTCTTGGCCTTTTTCTTATTTGAAATTGTTTGAAAAATCGATTTCTTCACTCCTAATTGTTTATTGATTAGAACTTATAGATAGAATCGATTTCTTCGCTCCTAATTGATAAATTTATAACTTATCAATTTATAAGGGTTTGTAATCATTCAAGATGAGTTGTAACACGAGTATCTGTTGTGAAGGAACTAAGTAGAGTCCGTGAACTTCTAACAATAGATATTCATGTTTGAAGCAGAGCTTATGTTATTAATCAAAGCCGTGTCTAGACTGGCTTCTTAAGATTGGCATTGCTATGGTTCTACTTCTATATATGCAATGGCAGTAATTGATAGTATGAAGTGGGTATGTGTACAGACCGCAAGCAACACCTTCTTGTTTTACATTACTTCCTTGTTTTTCACTATTTTCTGACTTTAAGTTACTTTTTTAGGGATCTATAAAATTTCAAGGCTCGGCGTGATCCTCTCAAGAAGAACCTGTAGATCTCCTAATCTGCAAGGTAGCTCACTTGAGCCAGATTTGCAAGCTCAAAGTAACACATGTATTTGCTGCCTAAAATAAATTTATGGTTCTTTTATATAAGGGTTGCTTGGATAAATTTGCTATTTTAGATAGTAAAATTTCATGGCTAAAAATAAGATTTGGTGTAAAACTAACAACATTTTAGCTAGTGCAGTTCAAACAGATATAATTGGTTAAAGTCTTAAAGATATCAAATCAAACTCTACCAATAGTGACAGAATCTTCTCTAGAAGATTGCTTTTACTTTGAAAGGTAAATAACTGTCTAGGAAAAATGATTGATCACAGAAGCTACCAGATTTTAGTGCTCATGATAATTATGCTAATAACATATGTATTGGAGAAGGTTTCTCCTCTGTTGCTTGTAATTTATTGTAACATTGTACTCAGGTGTGTGAGGTTGAAGGGAGCACTATGTCGGCCCCTTAAACTTGAATCTATATCACCATTACATATATATAAAGAAATGTAGAGAAAGAGCTATCAGGACAGGGTCTACACAAAATATATCATTGCCATATGTATAGCTTTAGGTTGTGCTAAGTAACATAGGTTCCTGGAAACTATGTTTCTTTCTCACATTTTACCAAACAATTTACTGCATTTTTGGACAAGCCCACGTTCCTGTGCACAACCAACGTTGTTCAGATCAATATATTTTATGTCTACATCATGTGGTGTCCTTCATTTACTATATTTATGGTTGTTCTTCTACGGGATATCTTAGTTTTCATTTTGCGTAGCATATATTTTGTCTTCAGATTGTTCCCATCTTGAGAGCCCAATCTTGCTCTTGCAGAATACACGCTATTTATCTTGCTAGTACCAAAGACATGCCACTTGGGTAAGAAATGGCTTTTCCGCCTCTAAGATATTTACATAATAATGCACATAGTTACTTGATCTTTTGCCACCATGTACAGTACTTATTTGGTCTAATTTTAAATCATTATTGCTATCAGGTTGTATTTCCCAAAGCTCTGTGCTTAAATGGATACTACGACTTAGAAATCAACAGGAAAGGTAATATATCTCGCACTTAACCAACATTTTCATATGTATTTCAGTTTCTGGTTCGAAACAGTTAATCATGGTATGAGAGTAAATGTACCAGAATACATCCTGTTCAATGTAATAATATTATAAGATAATTTTCCAATCTTAAACGCACTCTTTATACGTTTTTGTACTTTTGATTGTGATTAAAAATTACTAGTTTTATATATATTTTTTTTTGTTATTTAGGATTATATCTTATCTTATTTATATTTTGTCATATACGCGTAGTTCTAAAATTTTTGTTTGTTTATATGTTTTCATTTCAAGCAATTTATGAAGCCAATATAGATGTCACCACGAATGGGGAAAGCGACGAGGATGAAGATGACATGCGAATGGAAAGATTTAATATATATAATTTAGGCTTAAACTCTATCTTAATTAAATTTGTTGATTTGTGAACTTATAACAATCTTTGTTGTACTCTTTGTTGGTTGTCGTTATGGAGACCTTGTTGGAAATATTAAAATTAGAGTGCTAGATTTAGTATTATGGTTTAGGATTTATTTATGGAAGCCAAAAATGGCTAGAAATTAAAAAAATAACATTTTTTTCTGGAATAACCAACTTATGACGAATTTCTGGGTAACTTATGACAAATTTCTGGGTAACTTACGACGATTGTTCATTCTTTTATATTCTTTTTAATTTTTTTTTCAAATTTAATTGTGCTAATAGTTGGGTCCCAAAAATAAACTTATGACAGAAAAAATCGTCGTAAATTATGTACATATGACGGATTTTTCTGTCATAAAATACAATTTTATGACAATATTTTCCGTCGTAAGTTTGTTTATTATTTTATTGTAGGATGTGGGTCCCATGTTGGAACTTATGACGAAAATTTAAACTTGTGACGAAATTTTTACTTGTGACGAAAATCCGAACTTAAGACTCGAGCAAAAATGACGAAACTGTTCCGTCATAATTGGTACCAATTGCGACGATTTCAGTGTTAAATTTCCGTCATAAATGGCCATTTTTCTTGTAGTGTCACTTGAACCTCTAACTTAGATATGGCCTGGGTGTTAGCATTTAAGATCTGCCTATCTTGAGTCATGGTTTGCATGAAAGTTTGTTGCGATTGAGCCAAATTAGTGGTGGTTTTGAGAAGCGCGTCGAGACTTTTCTTCAACGATGTAAGTCGCTTATCTGACACAGAAAAACCGGGAGGGTGGGAAGGAGCTTGAGTCGGATAAGGAACATGATTTTGAGGGGAGAAAGAATTCGCGTGAGGTTTATGAAAGACAGGTGGTTGAGATTGGAAGTTTTGGAACGAAGGAGGTTGATTTTGGAATTGTGCGGGGTGAGATTGTTGGCCTTGACCTTGATTCCAAGAAAAGTTCGGGTGATTTTTCCAACCGGGGTTATAAGTAGGAGCATAATGATCATTTCGAGGACCCGATTGGAACATTGCATTGACTTGTTGAAAGTCTTGAGGATTTTGTATCCCTTGACTGGTTGAGTTAAAATTTGAGCACATGGATACTTGGGAGGGGGACCCGTTGGTTTCTAAGGCTTCTAAACGTCGAGTAAGAGTGGCTAATTTAGCCTCGGTCGCGATAGAGGTACCAACTTGATGTAGCCCGCTTTGATGCATGGTAGCTATTGAATCGTTTGATTTCTCGGGCTCTCGAGTGGGCTCCCTAGTTGATTCCCACAGCATAGTCTTTTCCGCGAACTCTTCGAAGAATTCCCATCCCACGTCCTCGTCTTTCTCCATGAACTTCCCATGGCACATAGATTCCAACAATGCGGTTGTTGAACCATCTAAGGCCTCGTACACAATCTTACAGAGCCTCCATTTTTCGATTCCGTGGTGGGGACATTGGGATAAAAGATTTTTAAAGCGGTCAAAACACGTCCAAAATGGTTCGTTGAGTTTTTGACGAAATTGATTAATCTCATTAGTGAGTTTCGTAGTCTTGTGGCTTGGAAATTTTTTTTTTAAAAAAATGACTACTAAACCCTCCCACGTGGAAATCGAATTGACAGGTAGACTATACAACCATTTTTTTACATTATCTTTTAGAGCGAAGTTGATTAGTCTAAGTCGTATGGAGTCCTCGAAAAGTTGTTGGAGTTTTTGTAATGCGAAAACTTCCTCGAATTCATGTAGAAAAAGATAAGGATCCTCACCGTCACTCCCGCGAAAATTAGGTAACATGCTAATTTGATGACCTTTGATTTCGAAATTGTTAGCACTTACGGAAGGTAGGGTGATGCAAGAGGGCTGGGCTGATCTGGTGGGGTAACAACGATATTTTAACGAAACTGCCATGGTTACTACGGGGTCAAGAATTTATACGGGTTCAGATTCTGAATAGGATGAACACTCAATTGGTCTCACTAACCTAGCAGAATTATCTCTAACCCAAGTAGTGCGCATGAACAGGAAGAAAACACTTAGAAAATAATTTGCGAAAAATTAAGCACACAAAAGAAAGATCTAACCTAGGTTCCATAAATAACGTTAAGACACACTAAAAATTCTGTAAATTAAGAATTATTCAGACCGATTCGGTCAGATTAGAGCAGGCATTGCCAAGAGGCCAAACTCGTCACTTAGACACCGAATCTTAACAGCCAGGCGAACCTTAGACACTGAAGGTCGTGAATAAGTCTTAATTACGTTTATTTTTAGGCACCTTTCTAATTGAACGTGAAATCCTAGGGGCAAACGTCTAATTAATGCAATAAACAACGATATATATACAAAACTATAAACAATTATGGATGCTTACACTACGTGTTTTAACTAAAAGAAAGAAGAAAATTAACGTACTTTTGGGTCCTCCAGCAATCACCACAATTTATAAGATATGAAAATTAAAAACAAGAAAATAAAAATCTAGATGATGTGCCCTAAGTGATTAAATGCATGATGCAACAATTATGTATTTACTAGCTAATTTTTTTTATTTTTGTTTTTTTTATTTTTTTTGTGATTTTCTAAAAAATAAAAAGATGAAAAGAGTGAGATACGGGTTACCGAAGCACGCTTCCAGAAATTCCAATTTTTCCACGCTCCGAGAGAAGATTCCCGAAATTTCACACTTTCCTGATAAAAACGAAATAAAAATATGGCAAGAATTAAAACTAATCCGAAAAATTAAAAATTACGGTGCGAAAAATAATTAAGTTCCCCGGCAGCGGCGCCAAAAACTTGATGTGCCGAAAATAAACAATTTAATATCGCAAGCGCATGATCATCGTTTTAGTATTTTGAGATTCGTTCCACAGGGACTAAATTTTAAACAATACATAATTATTTTTTGTTACATATGATATTATTTTGTCGATTTTATGAATCATTATGATATGTATTTTTGAAATGATTAGCACTATAATGGCCGATTCACAAAATGCAAAAAAAAAAAAAGAAGTGGTTATGATCAATGGTCAAAAGATGAGAGTGATGGATTGTTAGAACTTATGGTTGATGCTGTAAATCGAGGATGACGTGATAATAGTGGTGTCCTTCCTAAACAAACCCCCTCTTAATGAAATATTTCAATGCAATAAAACTTATGGCAATTATCAAAATCGAATGAAATGGTTCAAAAGTCGATATACTTTTTACTTAACTCTTTTAGGTTTTAGCTCTGGTTTTGGATACGACTCTGTGTCAAAAAGTTCACTACTCCAAATGAAGTATGGGATAAGTATATTAAGGTATAGCTAACTCTTTATGCTATTATTCATCTAAGAACAAAAATATTTTTTCTCTGTTAAAATTTGTTATGCTAACAATTTAAACAATATTTTTTGTGTCAGGCTCACCCAAAGGATAGGTACTTGCGTTATGAGGAATTTGATGATTACGAGGACTTAAAAATTGCTATTGGAAATGGTGTCGCGGTTGGAAAAAACTCTATTGGATCAAGAACACTAAAACCTGGTGAAGTGAGGGACTTGCGCATTGAAGACTTGAATTATGATGTTGATAGTGAGGGATTTGTGCTCGAGCAAAATGACACATCACCATTGGGTTCTCTTGAAGGTTTTGAGGTGCCTAAAAAAAACTTCCAGCGAAAAGAGGTAGAGCCGATTATGAGGGAAGTTCTTACTCAAGTGGAAACCCTCCCAAAAGTGATATTTTATTTCAACTTGCTAAACTTACAACAACTTTTGAAGGAGTTTATGGATTGTTAGAAAAAATGGAACAAGAAAGAACATATACCGCATGGGATGCGATTAAGGAGGTTCCAAATCTAGGCGAAGATATCCGTTTGGAGACATTTAACTTGCTCGACACCAAAATAAAAAAGGATGGTTTCTTGAAAATGACTCCCAAAGAACGAGCAAAATGGATAGACAAAATGATGAGGAAAAATGATAATTAAAGGATTTTTTTATTACAAGTATCGAATAAATTTTAGTAATCTATGTGATGTTTATGAGGGGGAACTTTTATTTGATTGGTTGTATGAATTTCTTGCAACTTGCCTTTAATAAAATATTTATTACTCTGTTTTTTTAGAGCAATTGTTTGCGATAATATGATAATAATATTCCGGTAGCAATAGATAAGGTTCTGATTTCACTTATCATTATTGCAGTTTGGCAAGAGTATTGCTGTAAAATTGTTCGTTCTCTAGCTTGTTCTATCAGGTAATTCTTTTTTAGATTTATTATACTTTGCTGAGTCTTTTTAGAACACATAATACAGACCTGTTAGCAGTCAATAGCTAGAGACCTGTTGCTTTACTACTAATACAGACCAAGCATGTCATATGTGGTGTCAATGATCACTTGTGAAACTGAACTGCCAAGGCCTGTGTGACAGATCTTTTAATAAGAACGTGGACAACCAGTAGTACAATTTAATCCCTCCTAAGTCGATATTACTATCTTGACTTGAACAAGAGATCAACAAAATATGCTCTCACAGAAATTTGAATAACCAGTAAATGACTAGCAGTAACTAACAATACCTGAATACCAGCTCAAAACACTTCTACAATGAAAATCTTACGGCCACTACCTACATGCTTTCCTCCTTTGGGTGGTGCATCAAACTGGTCAGACCAAGAGAAGGGAAAGAAAACACAGTGACTGGCACCTAGGCCTGTACATACTTTGGCTTCTTAACCAAATATCTCTACCTGAAATAAATTTGCACTACGCCGTAGATGGCCTACAGCAACCGAACTTTTTGGTGTTGCATTGTAAAGTGTCGTAGTAGCTCTAAAATTTATATCTGCTGTAACATTGATTTTTTTATGTTGCTATATATATAAACATCGTGTTGCGACAACAATAATAAACGTAACAAGATGCAACCCTTGTGAAGCCTTGTGAAGTGTTGCCGTTAATATGCTTTAAACATAACTTTACGTTTTTAACAAAAAATTGAAACAAATAATTTTTTTACATTAAAATTCATTATTATTGGAAATAACATATACATTAAATTCTCAAAGTTTGTCATTAGAGTCAATAATGGAACTTTTAAAAAATTTAATTTTTTTATAATTTGAAAATAGATCAACTTATTAAAAAAATGTAATAAATTGAATTTTAAAAAAATTAAAAATTTAATCTTTTATGAAGTAAATATTCTATATTTAAACTAATTTAATTTAACTTTGATATTAAAAATTCCACATTTATTAGAGTGTAATATTACATTTTTATAAAAATGATATATTTTCTTATAAATTTTTAAT
The DNA here is from genome assembly GCA_036435485.1 of Saposhnikovia divaricata. Classification (NCBI taxonomy): domain Eukaryota; kingdom Viridiplantae; phylum Streptophyta; class Magnoliopsida; order Apiales; family Apiaceae; genus Saposhnikovia; species Saposhnikovia divaricata. Next base: position 244,318,003 of record CM071596.1, on the reverse strand, counting down.
AAAATATTTAAGGAAAATGGGAAAAAAAAAACAATAGTAGTTAAGTACATTGGCGCGATCCTAAATTTTCTAACATGTAAAAAGCTGCAATTTTGCCGCCTTGGAAAAAATTAACAAAATTTTTTTTAAGACAAATACACTCCTTCTCTCTGTCACATACACTCTCTACCACACATACACACCATGACACCACTCTCTACCACACAAACACACCACTCATGGCTCTCACTCTATCTTCTTCAAGATTTAAGTAGGGGTTTGGATTTGGGGTTTCTTCGAGCATCAATTAGGGTTTCGATTTGAGTAAACTCCTTAAGTTAGGGTTTCGATTGGGCTCAATTTGAATTAGGGATTTATAGATCGAATTGAATTAGGGCTTTTTACACATCATCAGGTACAATTTTGTTTTTATTTTCCTGTTTTTCACTCTCCTTTTCTCTATGGTCTCCCTCTCTTTCTCTGTGGTCTCTCTCTGTCTCTCTATCTCTTTGTCTCTCTCTCTCCAATTAGTATATAGAATAATTGGATAATGTATATAGTCTCTATGGCAAAGAGGAGAAGAGAGTTTGAAGCATAAAAAACCTTAAGAAAGATAATATTTGCATCCAGTGGTTGTAAATATTAAAACTATGATATCCGATGTCATGTACAATTTAAGAAACTTCTTTAAAAGTAAAGAGTGTATATTAAATCATATCGATATAGAGACATGTTGATATTGTATTGCTGATGACAACTTTATTCTTTTATTTTTTTGCATTTCCACTCAAAATTGTATTCTTGGGCTTTAGTTTTTCACAGCTGATTGGAAATTTTGTTACGATCGTTCTCTTCCCTCCTTAGCATTGTGATCTGTAATTTTATACGTATGTGTTCTCTCTGATCATTCATAATCTCCTTAATATATATGTATTACACTACGCCATAAGTGAGCATACGCAACCCCCAAATAAAGTTGCAAAAGATCTGAAAAGCATTGCGTAAGGCCTTACGCAACACCAGAGGGGCGTTGCCAATATTGACATTGCGTAAGACCTCTAATGCAACGCTTTTCCAAGCTATTACAACGCCACGAAAGTATTGCATAAGTGGCCTTATGTAACACCAAAAGCACATAAAAGCAACACTACATGGTGTTGCATAAGATTTCAGGATCCACCATGGTGCCACGTCAGCAGTGGGGCCCAACATGGTGTCACGTCAGCAGTGGGCCCACCATTGTGCCATGTCAGCATTGGGACCCACATGATGTCATGTCAGCAGTAGGGCCCACCATGGTGCCACGTCAGCAGTGGGGCCCACAGGATGCCACGTTAGCAGTGGGGCCCACATGGTGCCACATCAACAGTGCGAACCACTATCTAATGCAATACTAGTTTGGTCTAATGCAACATCATATTTTTTTTTGCAACATCAGAAGTATTTTTAGCATAACTAAATATACCATAATGCAACAGCATATATAGTCAAATGCAACAGTTTTTTACAAAAAATTTGAAATGGTTGCTTTGTTTATACATAAAACCATCCTGTCCAAACCAAGACAACAATAACTAAAGGTTCAAAAACCAACCACAAGGCAATGATGCAACCTAACAAAAATATTTAACAATTCTACAAATTCTTACCAACATGTACTAATACCACTTCTGCCACGTCAGCAATTGTGGGCCCCATAAATGCCACATCAGCAAATGCCACGTCAGCACATGTGGGTCCCACTTATACCACGTCATCATTTATTAAAATTAAAAAATATCTAATGCAACACCAACAGTTAGTGTTGCATGATGTGAAACACCGTGGGTAATATGTAACACTAAATTATATCTAATGCAACACCAGTTCAGCTCTGTTGCAAAAGAACCAAAATTTCATAGCTGACAAAATGCTTTCAGTGCACCACTTTCCAAAAGCATTGCGTATGCTCACTTATGGCGTAGTGGTACCATTTAAATCGACCATTTTGACTCGATAATATATAAGGAAGAGCACGTACGAGAGCTACAATGGAATAATGCAGTGAATTACAACATCACATCATTCACATAATAATGTTTAGCAAAATGCAAAATATTTCATGTTGTTAATCTTATGTAAAATGAGATTTTTTATATATCAACAAGCTAAATTATATAAATAGTACTAGCTTGTGTGCTTTAAGATGGAATGCGATAATTATGAAGCCTAAGAAAATTATACTGAAGGATATTAAAGTCATGAAAGGATCTCTGGATAATTATGTCATATACACAATGGTAAGTACAGTAAAATAGTAAGAATGATTTTTTTTCTTTGTCTAAATAAGAAACCAATCAAATTGTGGATAGTAAACATTATTATACTTCTTGTTCCTTGAATATACAGGGCTTGCAAGGAGGGAAGATTTCCCGTACATAAGTCACTATTGCCCACAATGTAATGCCTTGAATAGGCTAAAACAATTGGAAGGCAACTCCCCCAGTAGTTCACAAGTCGGTTCCCCTGGTTCTGGCCATTTCACACAAGTTCATAATAGCTCGGTCCAAATTGCTAGGGAACTCATTAGCGGCAAAGCATCTAAGAGCAGTAGTCATGTGGCAACTATAGTGGAACAGAAATAAACAGAAGAGTTCAACAGACCTGTGAGTTAACCAGGTAAGTCTTGTTGCAGCTGTAGTGGAACAGAAAGAAAGCAGAAAGATGGAGGAGATGCTACATCTTAGTTAGATGTTCTTGTTTTTAAGTGCAGTATTTCATTTCTTATAGTACTTGTATTTAAGGTGTTTAGTTATTCACATTATGTGTTTGTATTGGTAAATTTTTGTATTGATGTAATGATATATATTTTAATTTTTGGAAAATGCAAATATAACATGTTGTGGTAGGTTTAATATAATGTAACCACTAAGTGGTAAATATGCTTATCCATGGTGCATTTAAATTAGGGCCATATGAGGGCCCATATGTGGGACCCACAAGTTTACAAAATGTTAACATCTACTGCAACACTTGTTTAGTGTTGGTGTACACCATGTTTAATGATGCCATAGAAATTTCTGGTAACAAAAGTATTGGTGTTGTTGTAGTGAACAAAAGCGTTGCCGTAGACCCCTACGGCAGTTGTGAAAAATGCAACGCTGAAAAAGTGTTGCCACTTCTTTTTTTTGCGCTACAGCAACATTTTTTTTTTGGCGTGCTGCAACATTTTGAAAAGGTTGCTGCAAGCTATCTATGGCGTAGTGCTGTTAAATTTCCTATATTTAATTAAATCGCATGGCAGAGTAGTTACAGTATGTCTGCTATAATTGGATTATTTAATATAGTTCACACCCAAAATATGTGTAACTGTGTGTGTATGTTCACATGAAAACAAAGGTTCGAACAAATTATTAATCCCACTATGTACAATTGATCTAGCATGTAAATTAATTACTGAAATTTGCAGCTAGTTCACCAGTGATCACATGTTGTAGCATGCCTCTCCTGATGCCCAGAAAATGACCATCCTTCCTTCACACTTTCCCCTACTTCGCTGTCAACTGAACTTCTGTAACTACATTTTCAGTCTCTCTGTTTTAGGCTCAATCCCAATTTAATAAATTCAACTCGAACTCGATTTGATAAAATGACAAGCTATGGTTCGAACTAAATGTACTGTTCCATAAGCATATCAATCTCGATTTGGCATCAAAAGAAGTTTAAAGAACACATCAAAAGAAGCTCACCAAATAGCTCGATTCGGGATACTACAGTTCACTACAGTATGAGGATCTCTTAGGAGTTCAGTAGCCCTTTCTAGTGCAGATATCAGAATAATAGAAGCACCTTCAATTGTTACTCTGGCTGCAAGCATTGGCTCCTGTTCTAAGGGTTTCTCCAGTCATCTAGCACTTGGTGACACGTTGGATAGTACTAATAGATACATTGATACAAAAGTACCAGCTTTTTAAAATTTGATGTTTCTTGTTCCATAGTATTTGATTCTTTTTTTTAATCAATTATTTCCCTAGGTTCAGGTGTCAAAATAATATTTGATCTCTGCATGTCATTTCCATACTAATTTATACATACTCCATTTGGTTTTTATTTGATTGAAGGTTTTAGTACCATGGATAGTGAAAGAGTATTGGAGAACAAAATAGATGAAGAAGAAATTGAAGAAAAAACTGAAAATGAATTTTATGACACAATGCAGATTTTATTGATGATAATTGATGCGATACTGAATGTGTTGAAAGAAAACTTAACTATGATGCATCAACCTATTAGTCGTTCTCTAACACGATGACCAATAACGAGAAGGGGGTACTCTTTTATAAATAAAACAATGAAAGAAGATCCTGAAAATTTTCGTGAATTACATAGAATGTATCCAAATGTGTTTCTCAAGTTGTGCGGTATTATAAGAGAGGGAACTTATTTGGAAGATATAAGATATGTGTCTATTGAAGAAATGGTAGCTATGTTTCTACTAATTGTGGGACACAAGAGGTTTGGTCGTTCACACTTCACTGCTTGTAGAAATTTTAATAAAGTTCTGAAGGCTTTGAATGCTATAGCACCAAAAATAATGGTAAAGCCCGGGGGGATTTCTCCTAAAATTTCTGAAAGTACAAGATTTTATCCTTACTTTAAGGTAATTTTCTGAATTAAAAATATAATAATTTGACTAGAGTCTAGTTTAATTCTTTAATTCTAATGTTATCTTGCTATGAATCAACAGGATTGTGTTGGTGCTATCGATGGAAGTCATATTCCAGCTACGGTCAAAGGTCGAGATGTAAGCAGCTACCGTAATCGTCATGGAATTAATTCTCAAAATGTTTTGGATGCTTGCAACTTTGATTTGGAATTCATTTATGTGCTTAGTGGGTGGGAAGGTTCAACACATGACTCAAAATTATTAAATGATGCATTATCAAGGAGAAATGGACTGGAAGTTCCTCAAGGTAATATTTCTTTTATACTTGTATTTATTTTTTCCGCTTTATGTATAATCTTGTAAATTTTCATTTTATTACTCAAAGATATATTTTAAAATGTTTTTATTTTCAGGAAAATATTATCTTGTAGATTGTGGATTTGCTAATCGTCGCCAATTTGTAGCTCCTTTTCATAAGGTACGACACTAAAAGATTTTAATGGTCAAGGTCGTCACCCAAGAAATGCAGATGAGCTATTTAATCTTTGTCATTCGTCTTTGAGAAATGTGGTCGAGAGATTTTTTGGTATCTTCAAATCTCGATATACGATATTTAAAGTTGCACCTCCATATTCACTTCAAGTACAAGCAGAGTTGGTACTAGCTTGTGCTGGCCTCCATAATTTTCTTTGAAAAGAGTGTCGTTATGATGAATTTCCAATCGAAGTAGAAGATGACCAACCTACCGACACGGAGGATGGTGGTAATGATGGATCAAATTTTTTAAGCCAACAATAACAAAGGGCCGAAGCTAATACTTGGACAGCTGACATTGCTAATGCCATGTGGAATGATAGGCCTCGTACCGCAACAAATGAAGAAGATGGTGATGATCAATACGATGAGAACGAGGAACACATGAATGACGAGGACTAGATGAATAAGCATATTTTTTTTTATTTTGTTCTCGTATCTTTAATTTTTTTTTTTGAAATACTGTCATTCAATATTTTAAAATTTTCGGACTATATTCATTTTAGACTATATATTTATATATAGTTATCTTTAATTGGTATATAGATAATATAAAATAAAAAAAATTAAAGAAATCAATCTCGTAGAATCTTTGGGATTTTGTAATTCTACAAAAATCCATCAAAATCTATCAAAATCTTTAGGGAATTAAAAATAATCTGTGTAGAGATTTTAAACAATCCATGGATTTACACATTCCATTAAAATCCATGGATTATTAATAATCCAACAGAATCTCAATTGAATACACCCATCTAATATGATATTGTCCGCTCTGGGCTGTGACCAAGCCCGCACGGATTTGTTTTTGGCCTCCTCCCAAAAGGTCTCATACTAATGTAGTTGTTTTCGCGACTTATATTCAAGATAATTCTTCTTTATCTTAACGATGTGGGACTTGACACCCACTCTACATATACTATATTATAATAAGAGAAAGAGGGTACAATTTGTAATTTAGTTAACCCCCCCTTTTCTTTTTCATTTTTATTTATCCCTCATTCACAACCGTTAGATCTTCACTTCAAATAGATCATGATCGTTAGATACAACAATACTAAAAGTTGTTATAAACAGGTCTACGGTTCAATTTCCGCCAACAACATATTAATTTATATTTAATACTAAAAATTATTATATACAAAGATTTAAGGTTCGAATTCTTCCATTAACATATTAAAATTAATATTTATAATATCATACTATAATATAAACAAATTATAAAAAATTAAAACTAAGCATGGGATAAGCTAGTTTAAGTAAAAGTATGAATACTATGTGCACCAGAAAATTATTAAAGTACGATTACTATGTACACTAGTAAATTATGATTTTTTTAGGGGAAGTAGGGAGCTATTGAATATATTTCGAAATTTTTACATTTGGATCAGAACACCTTATAATATGTGATTTGAGTTTATGGTTAGACCGGATTCGATAAAGGTTTACGGTTTGTAATAGGTTGTCACATTTCACACCCCTAATTTGTCAGGCATCAACAGTCCGTTCTCGAACTAAATTGCAAGCATGTTCTTCTTTTTCTACAAATCCTATATATAGACCAAAGTCGATAAAAACACCTTATATCTAACATTAAATTAGTGTTTATCTTTCGCTCTATTTTATATAACAACTACATATTTTTCGAATCATAAGTTACACCTAAAAAAATTAAACAATTCTTATTTTGAAGCAGAAAAAAAACATAAACTTTAAATTCAAAAGATGATAAAATCCCTCACATCTTAATTTTCGTCAATTTTTCCCCTTAATGCTATCAATGTCGATATTTTATCACAAAATATTTTAAATTCAAATCATTACATAGGACTGATATATTATGAATAATTGAATCAAGGGAAATAAATTGGCGAATGAAAAAAAAAAATAACATTATAAACAAAAATAAGATGCTGAAAGTAAATGTTAAAATCATCTTATAAAATTAGATTTGCGCGTTACCTTGTATTAAATATTGCAGTTACCTTAAAAATTAGGTTTATGTGCTCGACGTATAATAAATGTCATAATCACCCTTAAAAATTAGGTTAACAAACTCGACACTATAATAAATATGACAATCACTCTAAAAGGATCGATTTTCAAACTTTTTTATACTTTCAATTTATCACAATAATCACTCTAATAGCTTAGGTTCCCGAACTCCTCTACACTTTCTATTTATCACAACCACACTTTTATTCCATTAATACTGTACTTTCATTTTTCAAATTAAAATTAAGGTTGACGTTCGTTTCAAAAAAAAAAAATTAAGGTTGACGTTAAATTGAATTAAAAAGTGAAAATCATGTAACAGAAGAATGAAATAAAAATAGTAAATTTTGAATTTGTTAAATGAATAAAGCAAAGTTTATGTAAATTATATCTTTATATGTAATAAGCGTAAGAGTGATTTTCTCCATAATTTAATATTAATTAAATTATAACCCCACAAAATAAGAAAGCACATTAAAAGAAAGCACATCGGTGGATACTTAACTAGGCCCTCGGATTCTCATTCTTTCCTTGCACCACTTTAATGAGGGATGCAGAGCTTTTCTCATGGATCATTCCACTAATAAATTGGCTGATAAAGGTAGTACTACTCAACTCCTTAAAAGGACCAATTGGGTTCGAGGGTAAGCTATCACTTGCGGATTGTAATAACAATGCAATCGAGAATGTCCTCAAGATCTCCTATCCCATCATAGGTTTTTATGGTCTTTATGATGGGCATCTTGAACTTTCGGGAGATTTGCGCATTCAGCTTCCACTCAGTGAATGGACAGATCGGATCATCAAGATCTCCTAATTAAATATCCACCAATGTACTTTCTATAGGAAATCTTCTTTTCTCAATTTCTTTTTCTTTTTGTGCTATTCTCTTGGGATATATTATTGATCATCATAGTTGTAAAATAAGTATTATTTTTTAAAATGTGGTACTGAGTAGGTATACCGGATATACATGTAATTTAAAGTGATTGTTTTGAGCAATTTTTATTTAAAATTTAGACTTTAGATGAGCGATGAAGGCTAGAATATTCAAGCCATATATATCGGTCAATAAACTATATCCAAAAATGTTAATAAATTGGTATATACTTTATTCGTCCTTTTATAAAATTTCAAAATCAAACTATATTAATTTTGATTGATAATTAGAAAAAATTATTAGACATAAAAATTTTGAAAAAAATATTATTAAGAAATATATTTGATTTGCTATTTAATTTAATTTTTAAATTTGTAAAACTATAAATTAGTAGTGTACAATTTGTGGTTGAACAAGTTTGACTTTGAGAATTTTTATATGGTCGGTTATTGAGGATATTACTTAATTATAAACTCGTTCTTATAAAGGATATTTAAACTCACAATCGAATATAGGATAAGTTGTAAATTCATCCTTATAAAAATTCCAAACATATGACGTGGGATGTTACATAGGCATAAACAAAGTTCCAAGGATTTTGTAGCTATATTCTTAAAATAATACAAACATATTTGGTAAGAAGGAATTGTGTGGATTATGTTCTGGATGAATTTCTGATAATCTTATTTTTTCCACGTAGTATTCTCTCCGTATTGTGAGAGTTTTGGTATGTCTCTCCTCTTTACAAACTAATTTTATGGAGTAAAGGTGTGTGAGTTGTTAATTTCTATGGCTGATCATCAAGATATACACGAGCAAATGGCAGGGTTGGATATCGATGGTGAGGAAAATGAAGCTTTTATTTTTGAGGAGGGGGTTGAGGAGGTCTCGAATAGGTTTGATCTCTGTTTGGTGGGACGTTTTCTTACGGAGAAAAACATCAATGTTCGTGCGATGAAATCCAAGATGGCTGATGTGTGGAAACCAGACATGGGTATTAATATTAAGGAGATTGAAGCATGGATCTTTTTATGGGTAGTTGGGGATGGTGAGGATATAGAGGTTTTTAACGATGCTTGGCTTAGAGATAAAGTTAATTTTCTAGTTGAAGACACTTACACTAATAGAAGTAGCACAATGAAAGTACGCGATCTTTTTATCTCTGGTGAAAGAAGGTGAGACTGTCAAAAGGTAAATGACTCGTTTGTGAGTTGCGATGCTAGTGCTATACTAGCAGTACCTGTTCCAGTGAACCAGTGTAAAGACCGAGTGGCTTGGGTGCACTCTGCTAACGGAATGTATAGTGTCAAAACGGGTTATAATGTAACACCCCCAGATCTGGGGTCAGGGATCTGGTCGTTACCGTCTCAATTCCCATCCACAATTCAACATAAATATTAAATTACAACCTTGTGACCCAAAACAATAACATAAAACACACCCGTTATAGTCCCAGAGATGAAATCAGAGTAACTATCAAATTTTATTAATCACATTATGAGTTCTTACAATTCAAAAGAATTTCAATATAAATACTTACTCTTTGCCATCCATTTACATGAGACATACTAGACCATATACTTGGTAGTGAAAGAATAAATCTATCTTACCAATAGCTGTCACTTCGGCTCTGGTAGTCTCATCGTTCTCGCCAGCGTCGAGTGCACCTTGTGCGAGTCATCTGGTCTAGCTGTTGCGGTGATATAATAATAAAGCAAGGGTGAGCAATAGCCCACCAACAACAATATATAACTGAATGATAATATATAACAGTTCAAAAGTATCTTTCAAACCATATGCCATGCATTTACGGAAATGATGCTAGTATAATATGAACGATGAAGTTACGTGGTAACTCAAAATGCATATATAGGTGGGAATATCTGCTATGTCAAAGATAAGCCAGATATTATCATTTATCATATAAAGAAGAACTTGCAAGGAAAATATTGCAATTCTAGTTATTAACATTTTTCGAAGTATTACAACCTGAAAGAAGTCTCTTCGATACGTGTTGCGGAAGACACCGTCAACCTGAAAGAAGTCTCTTCGATACGTGTTGCAGGGAATTCCCAATTTGGGAGATGAACCAATACTGGAGTCATTACGCGCCAGCTGTCCTATTCCCTGATGATCAGTCGGGGATGGTACTGCCCAATATAGTTTACTACCGGTAGAAGGAAGAACTGACGGCTCCACTTGTAGATTGCCTTAATAGTAACTCCCTGGCCAATGGTTAGGCCTTGTGATGGACCGCGTGACTCGGCCTCTTACACACAACTCCTAGTTCGAATAAATCCACAGCATTGAAACGTAGAGTTTGTCCTCCCTTCCTCAAGTGATATACTTGTTGATAAGACTCCACAAAGTAGTCGTATCTAGTTGGAAATGAAAATTCACCAACATTTCCCATGCTTTTGCTTGTTAATGGATATCAACTTGTTCCAACAATCTTACCCCTCGAATGATGAGAAGGTACATACAGACTTAATGAGTCCATAGCAACCAAGTTGCGAGTGAAAAGGATAAATTATGACCGGGAAGTCATCAAGATAAATAACCTCGCTCAAGTAGGTTCTCCTATAATATGGAAGTTTGAGCGAGCATTTAAATCCTTTTAAGATAGTTTTAAATGAAAAAAATAATTGTAAAAAGACTCCGAAATATTTTACATAATATCTGGAGGTGAAAGGCAATCTCCGAATAATATAAATCATTATAAAAAGAATTTTAAAAGAATTAAATAAATATTCCAAGAATATTTATTTACTCAATAATAATTACGGAATATTATTAACTCATAATATTGCTCGTAAGTAATCCTCGAATGAATATATGGAATTATTTACTAAATAAATCCCTCCTTAAATGAATATTCGAAATAATATTCATTAAATAATTAAACTCCAATAAATTTGTAAAATAATATTCAATAAATGAATAACCTTAAATGAATATTTGAAAATAATGTTCATCTAATATTTAATCTTCTAACTGAATATCCAAATAACATTCATTTAATAAATAATCTTCTAAATGAATATCCAAATAATATTCGTTTAATAAATAATCTTTTAAATGAATATCCAAATAATATTCATTTAGTAATCAAAACTTTAAAAGAATAATCGAAATAATATTCCTTAAGTAAATAGAACTTCCAAAGAATATTTTAAAATAATATTCATTAAGTAAATAAAACCTTAAATGAATATTCAAGATAATATTCATTAAAGAGATAAAGCTCAAATGAATATTCAAAATAATATTCATTAAATAGATAAACTCGAATGAATATTCCAAAATAATATTCATCTAAATCAATAGCCTCAAATGAATATTCAAAATAATATTTATTAAATAAATAATCTCGAATGAATATTCAAATAACATTCCTCGAATAATTTCCAAGTACTTAATACTTATGGAAATATAGACAATGTTCATAAATAGCATTCCTCAAATAATCTGTCACTGGAATCCCTCTGGGTTTCCACAACTATCTCTATATTACAAAATACCGACTCCCGGTCTATATTTAGAATGAATATCATATGCCCTTCGCTAAGGGTCTTACCAAAACAATCCGGCTTATTATTGATAAATCGTATCTAGTCTATAAGCCAATATCAATTTTAGGTAACAAGTATCACAAAAACCAGAGTCACAATATAATTGGAAACAGGCATGCATGCGATGGCATATGTAAAACAGAAATCATATACATATATTATCAAAACAACAGGTTCAAAGGTTTGAACACTTGCTTGGTAATCGGGTGTGGGTGGAGATAGCGTGTCCTGGGTCTGCTCGATGATCTATAAACAATCAGAACATTCGAGATTAACCACTTAACACCTATTAAAAGTCTAGGTATAAACTTCACTTAAATCGAAACACGTTTTTGAATTATCTCGTTATACACCTTTTAGTGTAACTCTTTTTATTACTGATACGATCCGACATTTGTTCATTATTATGACATTTCAATGTACCCACACTCGGTATATACTTAAGTCGTATAAGTTCTAAAGTCGATCGATTACGAACCGGGATTATACTTCGAGTTTTATCATTCGTTTTCTAAGTGTTTTACCAAAGTTATAACCAAGCGGGTTTTTAGGGGTTCGTTCGCGTTTAACTTTGATTCCAACATTTTTATAAAATCGAAAAACGATCCGTTTGACATGTGGTTTTCTTTCATACCTTCCTTATGACCTCTAGTATTTATTTACCAAGATTCGCCACTGAGTAACATGCTTTACGAGGGTTCAATTGAAGTTACGAACTTTTACTTACGGTTCCGAACCAATTTTAGTAATTTGACCATAACTCCTAAACCGTAAGTCGGAATGTTTCGATTCTTTCGCCAAAATGATATATGGCTCGATATCTACAAGGACATGACATGTTCATAACCAGTTAAGACAATTATCCCCACTGTGATGCACGAATTCTTTAAGGTTATCGAAAATCGGGCATTACGAAGGCTATAAATCGAATATTTCCAAATTCCAAACCTTCCGATAATCATAGTTTCCACTTCACACAACATATACATGTTATTTAACCATGAACTAAGGCCAAGCAATTCCTTTCCGTTCATCTAAACTATTTTATCCTCTTATATCACCAAATCACTACATAAGCATGCTTTAATTATCACCATAATCATACTAATCTAAAAACTTATCAAGAACATAATTAAACTCAAAGTAAGAGCTAGGGTTTTGGTGAGATATACCTTCCATGGAGTGGGTAAGGACCTTGCTAAGCCTTGTATAGTCCTTGTATATCCTTAACCGAGCTTAGATCATCCAAGAAATCAAGAAAACCAAGATTTGTTCTTGAAAGTTACTATTCACCCTAGACTTTGATGATTTTATTGAAAATGGAAAGAGTGGTGTTTGAGGCTAAGATTTCTAGGGTATCACTTTTATGAAATATAGGATCTATGATAAATTTTTGGAGACCAAACAATGGTGGGAAGGATGATTTTGTTTCTTGAATTTTAAGAAAAAGCCGAATGGCCATAATGGTGGGAGAATGGAGTTTTTTGCTTGCTTTGATTTGATCTCATCTAGTCTACAATGCATTATTCTAATAATATCTATCTAAAGTCACTTTAATAAAGTGATCATGTCATGGATGATGTTTAAACAAGTGGACAAGTGGTGTGTCATGTACTAATATCTTGTATCCTTGGTTTGATTCTTAGTGTGCTAGTTACTCTTGCAACTAGCTTAGTTACTTGATCTCATCCACTTGCACATACTTGCATCTTGGTTCTCTGCTCGTTTCTTTGTCCGTTTATTGCTCAATTCATTGATCGTTCGGATGAATAACTCAATCGTTTCTAGTTAGGGTTTTACCGAAAACCGTAATAATAATTACACCATCATTTTCAATTCTCTTTAATAATTCTTGGACATATATTCCTTAAATCCCTTCAATAATTCTTTAAGTCTTTCCGTGTCCGGGGAAATCTCGGGGAAAATAAAAGTGCTATTTTTCAGAATCCGACAACTTTTACATACACTCTTTTTCCCCCTAGATCACTAATACGAACTCAGAATTTCGTTCCGGATACTTTTATATCGCGTCGTCTAATAATATTCCTAATTCCACCAAAACACTATTCATTCTTTATTATTTACTTATTCTCTTAGGGTTGTACAATTGTCCATGATCTCTTTCGATCGTTCCTTAACCTTTTTACGGAACCACTGGACCAATAACATATATCGATTTGGATGACATATGAATAATCTTCTTCTTTAGAATTATCAAATCTTAATTCCCTAGGAGATAGATAATTCTTATCTAAAGTGTCAACCAATAGTATACTTCATGGCATATAAACATTTGAATCCAAATCTATTCCTTTCATTCATTATCTCAATCGTTACATCGTAGTCGTAATCACTATTCACCATTACCCCAGTACATAATAAAAAGTTTTAATTATATCCAAAATTTGGGGTTCTTACAGTCTCCCCTCCTTAAAAGGATTTCGTCCCGGAATCAGGTAGAAAACAAGAGTCGTTTATCTATCGTTTCACCTTTCAGCTTCCGGGTCAACTCTTAGTCGTTCTGCCCTTTCTCAACACATCTACTGGTGCTACAATCCATACTTTATCCTTTTTCCATCAACTATGTCATTTTTCGTATAACACACTATCCAGGTTATGCTCTTACTCAGTCTTATCCTTTTTGATACCTACAGTAACATTGGTGTCACTATCCCACTGCGAATTTGGAGGTAACCTCCCTCGCACTGTGCATTTCCTGATCGCTTTAATCTTCGCAATCTTGATCAATATAGAGAAGTGGAAAGATTTATTGAGAGATCACAATGATCAATTGAACATTTGTTATATTGCATAGCTAGTACAGAAGGGGGCCAACCTTTAGTACTTGACAAGCAATTAAACAAGTTATGGTATTCCACTTAGACTTCTATCACATAGACAGATAGTCACGTAGCAGTACCTCCCCTCCTTAGAGGGTTGTTCTTCTCAATTCATAAAGAAGATGAATAAGAGAGAAGAAAAGAAAAGAATTCTAAAGGATTATAGAAAGTTTTCACGATTGTAAAATATCATACTCAGAATTTACCTCTGAACTATAGAGGTTCATTAAGGAAGAAATTAATCATAATTATATCCAATACTATTTGATCGTAACCTCACGTATCAACATATCTTGCTGCTTTGTCCACTATTCTCTGGACCTGTACTCTGGTTCAACCTTAGCAACACTTACTTTTGGAAAATCTTTGAACCTCTCAGGTTAAATCTTAGTTTCTCGCTTGAAACCATTGTTAATGACATTCCATGTCACGCTACTAGCTTTTTCATATATATAATATTAACACTATCAGGTTGTCATCCCGAGAATTCATCAGAAAACCCTTTTATTAATCCATTCATAACATTCCTTGCTTCATATTCCATAGTTGCCTTCCCAGTCTTTTCTTTATCAATCACATCCTTCTTGTTATCTGATTCTTATTTACTTCTGTTATTTACTTTCACCTTCATCTCTTTTGCACTTGGTACCTCCTTGTTGGTATCCCGTTACATTTACTCTATAATCATCTCATTATTCCAATTCAAATCCTCCGAAATGAATCTGACCGATCCCTTTAACTTAGATTCAATATAATCTACTTCTGTCAACTTGTTTCTCATCAATTATTCTTTTCTACCCGCGGTTTTCCACAGGTTGTCTTTCGTAAGTCAGACCAGGTCGTACACCTACCTGCTCGCACTCTTATCATCTGTTGAGCATCTGCATTTTACTGGTGTAGCTTTGCCACATGAAACACGTTACTACCATGCTATAAGCTTTGGGGGTAAAACTGGCTCGAATGTCACCTTCCGAACACTTTGAAACTCTCAGGTGGCCTAATAAGTCTCGGGCTCAACTGCCCTTCCCTCCAAGTCTCATTAATTCTTTCCACGGGAATATCCTTAACATCATGAATCATCAACCTCATATTCTCTATCTTTTATGTGCAGAAGTAAGATAACACAAACTTGTTTGTCATTCATCAACATGCCATTTAGTTTATCAATGGCAGCACTTTTTTTATCTTTACGTTGTCATCTACTTTCTTAGAAGAATCATCATCGCTTTTTGTTTACGTAGTGCATTAATAGCTAATCCAACGGGTTTCAAATCCCTTACGAGGACAAAGTAATCACTATTCCTTATCCATAAGGAACACTTCCTGAACTTCATGTAGATATTACATGAAGTATATAAAATTGCAGAAGAGCTTCAAGCATCGCGGCTATGTCCGGTTGATGAAACTATCACTCATGCATCTTCCATAGAAGACTGGAAATTTAATGGTTTACTTCGTCAATTTTGTAATATGGTCCTGCTTTGCCTCAAAACGTGACCTTCTACGGTATGTAATATGCTTAAGACTCCATCAGGAATCGAATATTTACTTAAACTACTATTACCCTCGATTCTTGCACAATCATCAAAAGGAATGTAAATTCCTCCACTCCGATATGACCTTCAAGGTCTTTCCAAATATCATTTTGTTTCTTCAGTATGAACATTTGTAATTATTCCTCTATACTTAGACTGTCGGCCACCTCATTGGCCTTTCCTGATAATAATAATTTCTAGTGATCCTTGTTCACTGGATACATTTCAATTCAAATTTTTCTACCCCATTCTCATCACTGTTGGGTGAAAGCATTCTCCCTTAATGCTCTGCTAAAGGAGAAAGATATAACTATCAGTCTTTTTCCATAAGTCATTGCTTCCACCTACCCGTGGGAACTTTATCACGTTTATTCCCAATCCTACTTAGGATACTTCTTTTCTTAGTTCTGTCCTTATCTTATGATAATCTCAACCTTTATAGGTTCAATCCATACTTCCTCAGGGTTTCATACATGCCTCATCTGGCATTATTGTTACTATGTCATACATTCCATACCAAACTTCCATTTTGAAGTTCGGAATATTACCTTTTTCCTTGTTAGGTTTCTTAGGTCATCCTCATCATTCTTCCTGTATTTTCTAGGTACAGGGTATCACACAACGTCATTGATCAATACTCTAATAATTCTGTCTATGTTCTTTCCAGAACTCTTTTTAATAATCCTTACCGGTCATTGTTGCCTTAGCAAGTCCAACTCATATCATCTGTATTCATAATGTCGTTATTAGGGTTAATGCTATCCCTTGTGCATTCCCCAGGGTTTGTCTTAATTTATGGATTTCCTATCCTTAATTCAACTGCCAAGGAATTCTTGCATCCTATAATTGGCAATCAGATCATATATCCTTAATAAGGGTCTCTTTTCAACTGTTCTCATTTGATAATTTATTGGTAACTTGATGCCACCCTCTTCTTTCAGATAGTTGTCAACCTATTTGGCCTTCCAAAAGGCAACGGATGCCTATCTTCTTTCTTACAGAACTTGGTAATGATAGCAAGGATGTTTTGGAAGATATTGGTCGAGTTCAACGTGAATCTCTTAGTACTTATCGTTCTTCTCAAAGGTTCTTGCCTTAGACAAAATTTCTACAGCATACTGATCCATCTCTGACCATTTCTATACTCTCTTCATAAACCTTTATTGTTTACTTCCCTTAGTCATAATATATTCATGGTATTTATAATACCCTAACATCATACATCTCAAGTCATTATACTTCCATTTTTACTCCTAATCTTGGGCAATCATATACACATGAATCACTTTAGTACGGGTGACCCCATTAAAAAAGTCTAGTAAATTCCCAATCCAAACATGGGTTGCAAAGGGTTCAGTAGAAGATTCCTACAATCTCATTAATATTTCCGTTATATCAGAAGCCCTTGCAGTCGGTGCTTACTTAGAAGCAACCCTGCTTTGTCCTTTCATTGCTGGTCTAGTCACTTGATAGTCCTTTGTGACTTGGCCTCAACTGGCCACACTAAAATAAAATATATGATTTTAGGGGTTGGCTAATAGCATTACTTTTCTAGAAATTGCTGGCATAGTGCCTTCTTCTTTGATACCTTTCTACCTTTCCAAAACTTTACTTCATATAAGTCTTAATCGGCTACTCAGCGCCGTCTCCGGTCACCTTTCCTCTATTTTTATCTTTTAAACTATATTTATCACTCCCACGTGCCACGCAAGCTTACCATTCCTGGCATAACAACCTTTTCACTTAAGTCAATCCCGGAGTTTCTTAGTCCGGCTGGTTTCTTACTTACATTTCCTGTTTTCGTCCATTCTCACTTCATCATTGTATTTCTACAATCAATCACGATAATCGGGGTCTGTCCACTAACCCATATAGCGGCTACTTTACCAAATTCACGGGGTTCGCCCCAGTTTCTACTCTTTTCCATGATGTTCTCTGATAATCAGAAAGACAAGGTTTGCCAACATTCGTTGAAGTTCTTCCCAGAATTAGGGAAATTTTGGTCAATCTATCCATCTACTGGTAACATTAAGGAGACCAGTTTCGAATCCTGAAGAATAGTTCTATGAACCTCCAAGCACGTAGAACCATAAGCAGTCCTAATTAACAAAATAATCGTCATCAGATTGGAAGTTTAACCTCTGGAGAGGAACCAATTATATACATTTCTTAGAAGGGAATCAACAGTTTCAAACTGAAACCTGACACAACGTCCTGATACCCATACGTCCTGAGATTCAACATTACAAAATGTCAATCTACCTGACCACTAGGCTCAGAAGTAACATTGCCGTCGGAGTTGGTTGTTCCACAGAATTGGCACTACTAAGGCCATCCGATCTGGTGGACCGTGTTGTCCGAATGCATCCACAAGTACTTTGTCGTGCTGCACAAGCACACATCCTATTCCTTTATGCGAAGCATCGTTGGAAGCACAAAGTCTCCTTTTTCCATTAAGCAATGCCAATTCTTGGTCATTACCAATTTCATCTTTTAGCTCCAGGAAGATTTTCTCACATTTTTCTCTTTAACTACTGATCGTATTACTTGATCCGTTATAATTCCGCGTTGGAATAAACTTAAGGTAATTACTATAATTCATTCAAAGAAAGAATCTAATATTCCTCTAAATCACATGCATCTAACATTTCTGGTTCATCATTTCACTAAGTTGAAATAACCCTATAATCAGTCTCTGACAGTAGTCTCATTACGAATTCATCTTGACTCACTGGTCTTATCTTCCGATAGGTTCTGAGATCATTGTCTTGCCTACTACTTCCTTATATAACTTTATCCAATCATGCTATCACTTTCCCATGTCTTTACTTTCTAACTGATTCTTTCATAAAATGGACATTTCCCTGAATGAAACCACCTCATTAACCTCAATTTGGTTCCATAAATTATAACCTATGACATCTGCCTTCTCATGGCGAATTATTACTGACAATATTCATACTTATTCATTTATCAAATGATATGGCACTTACTGCCTCTTCTCAACTATTCCTAGGGACTCTGCTCCTCGTCTTATATCAATGCCTTTGATAATCATACATCCTTCTAGCACTCTTTTTGTTAATATGAAAGTCTCTCATGATTCTCATCTATTCCCGTATAAGATCTCAAGTAATTCTTCCAATCCGTCTTATTTGCTGGTACTACATCCAGTAGTCCGGCTATGAATCCAACATGAATCTTCAGTTCTTTTGCTAATAGCTCAGTTCTTTATGCTCACTTTTCTGAGCACCATACCTTCATCATCACAGTCTTTCTGGCTGCAACCCTCATTCCTCAAGGGTAAGCTCCTTATCCTAACAGGATTTTCCTTATCTGCTGGAACCTCATCCGGGTCTCTAGTAGGGTACTCCATCGAATTTACCCGCTGATCTTCAGCATATAAAGCATCATCACGCTGCTGCTCCTATGCCTCAAGGTCTGTCGCCTTACTCATCGATACGATATCGAGCTAAGTTACTATCATGATACTTAAGAGTTCCCATAAGGGTTTTATATGTCATCACTACATTAAGTAGTCCGACTATGAACTTGGCAAGAGTTCTTATTATCTTAGTGAATTTATTGTTTTAACATCGCCTCATCTCTAGGGTTTATAACGTACGCTTTGATACCATTTCTGTAACACCCCCAGATCCGAGGTCAGGGATCTGGTCGTTACCGTCTCAATTCCCATCCACGATTCATCATAAATATTAAATTACAACCTTGTGACCCAAAACAATAACATAAAACACACCCGTTATAGTCCCAGAGATGAAATCAGAGTAACTATCAAATTTTATTAATCACATTATGAGTTCTTACAATTCAAAAGAATTTCAATATAAATACATACTCTTTGCCATCCATTTACATGAGTCATACTAGACCATATACTTGGTACTGAAAGAATAAATCTATCCTACCAATAGCTGTCTCTTCGGCTCTGGTAGTCTCATCGTTCTCGCCAGCGTCGAGTGCACCTTGTGCGAGTCATCTGGTCTAGCTGTTGTTGTGATATAATAATAAATCAAGGGTGAGCAATAACCCACCAACAATAATATATAACTGAATGATAATATATAACAGTTCAAAAGTATCTTTCAAACCATGTGCCATGCATTTACGGAAATGATGCCAGCATAATATGAACGATGAAGTTACGAGGTAACTCAAAATGCATATATAGGTGGGAATATCTGCTATGTCAAAGATAAGCCAGATATTATCATTTATCATATAAAGAAGAACTTGCAAGGAAAATATTGCAATTCTAGTTATTAACATTTTTCAAAGTCTTACAACCTAAAAGAAGTCTCTTTGATATGTGTTGCGGAAGACACCGTCAACCTGAAAGAAGTCTCTTCGATACGTGTTGCAGGGAATTCCCTGATGTCCAATAATGGAGTGATTTCGCTCCAGCTATCCCATTCCCTGATGATCAGTCGAGGATGGTATAGCCCAATATAGTTTACTATCGGTATAAGGAAGAACTGACGGCTCCACTTGTAGATTGCCTTAATAGTAACTCCCTGGCCAATGGTTAGGCCTTGTGATGGACCGCGCGACTCGGCCTCTTACACACGACTCCTAGTTCGAATAAATCCACAGCATTGAAACGTAAAGTTTGTCCTCCCTTCCCCAAGTGAAATACTTGTTGATAAGACTCCACAAAGTAGTCGTATCTAGTTGGAAAGGAAAATTCACCATCATTTCCCATGCTTTTGCTTGTTAATGGATATCAACTTGTTCCAAAAATCTTACCCCTCGAATGATGAGAAGGTACATACAGACTTAATGAGTCCATAGCAACCAAGTTGCGAGTGAAAAGGATAAATTATGACCGGGAAGTCATCAAGATAAATAACCTCGCTCAAGTAGGTTCCCCTATAATATGGAAGTTTGAGTGAGCATTTAAATCCTTTTAAGATAATTTTAAATGAAAAAAATAAAGAGTTGGGAACCTTTCCTTGATAATATAGTCGTAAAAAGACTCCGAAATATTTTACATAATATTTGGAGGTGAAAGGCAATCTCCGAATAATTAAAATCATTTTAAAAAGAATTTTAAAAGAATTAAATAAATATTCCAAGAATATTTATTTACTCAATAATAATATCGGAATATTATTAACTCATAATATTGCTCGTAAGTAATCCTCGAATGAATATATGGAATTATTTACTAAATAAATCCCTCCTTAAATGAATATTCGAAATAATATTCATTAAATAATTAAACTCCAATAAATATTTAAAATAATATTCAATAAATAAGTCAAACCTTAAATGAATATTTGAAAATAATGTTCATCTAATATTTAATCTTCTA
The DNA here is from genome assembly GCA_036435485.1 of Saposhnikovia divaricata. Taxonomy (NCBI): domain Eukaryota; kingdom Viridiplantae; phylum Streptophyta; class Magnoliopsida; order Apiales; family Apiaceae; genus Saposhnikovia; species Saposhnikovia divaricata. The sequence goes on along the minus strand of CM071596.1, from coordinate 244,296,688 downwards.
ACTGTATATCCAAATAACATTCATTTAATAAATAATCTTTTAAATGAATATCCAAATAATATTCATTTAATAAATAATCTTCTAAATGAATATCCAAATAAAATTCATTTACTAATCAAGACTTTAAAGGAATAATCGAAATAATATTCCTTAAGTAAATAGAACTTCCAATGAATATTTTAAAATAATATTCATTAATTACATAAAACCTTAAATGAATATTCAAGATAATATTCATTAAAGAGATAAAGCTCAAATGAATATTCAAAATAATATTCATTAAATAGATAAACTCGAATGAATATTCCAAAATAATATTCATCTAAATCAATAGCCTCAAATGAATATTCAAAATAATATTCATTAAATAAATAATCTCGAATGAGTATTCAAATAACATTGCTCGAATAATTTCCAATTACTTAATACTTATGGAAATATAGACAATGTTCATAAATAACATTCCTCAAATAATCTGTCACTGGAATCCCTCCGGGTTTCCACAACTATCTCTATATTACAAAATACCGACACCCGGTGTATATTTAGAATGAATATCATATGCCCTTCGCTAAGGGTCTTACCAAAACAATCCGGCTTATTACTGATAAATCGTATCTAGTCTATAAGCCAATATCAATTTTAGGGAACAAGTATCACAAAAACCAGAGTCAGAATATAATTGGAAACAGGCATGCATGCGATGGCATATGTAAAACAGAAATCATATACATATATTATCACAACAACAGGTTCAAAGGTTTGAACACTTTCCTGGTAAGGTGTGGGTGGAGATAGCGTGTGCTGGGTCTGCTCGATGATCTATAATCAATCAGAACATTCGAGATTAACCACTTAACACCTATTAAAAGTTTAGGTATAAACTTCACTTAAATCGAAACACGTTTTCGAATTATCTCGTTCTACACCTTTTAGTGTAACTCTTTTTATTACTGATACGATCCGACATTTGTTCATTATTACGACATGTCATCGTACCCACACTCGGTATATACTTAAGTCGTATAAGTTCTAAAGTCGATCGATTACGAACTGGGATTATACTTCGAGTTTTATCGTTCGTTTTCTAAGTGTTTTACCAAAGTTATAACCAAGCGGGTTTTTAGGGGTTCGTTCGCGTTTAACTTTGATTCCAACATTTTTATAAAATCGAAAAACGATCCGTTTGACATGTGGTTTTCTTTCATACCTTCCTTACGACCTCTAGTATTTATTTACCAAGATTTGCCACAGAGTAACATGTTTTACGAGGGTTCAATTGAAGTTACGAACTTTTACTTACGGTTCCGAACCAATTTTAGTAATTTGACCATAACTCCTAAACCGTAAGTCGGAATGTTTCGATTCTTTCGCCAAAACGATCTATGGCTCGATATCTACAAGTACATGTCATGTTCATAACCAGTTAAGAAAATTATCCCTACTTTGACGCACGAATTCTTTAAGGTTATCGAAAATCGGGCATTACGACGACTATAAATCGAATATTTCCAAATTCCAAACCTTCCGATAATCATAGTTTCCACTCCACACAACATATACATGTTATTTAACCATGAACTAAGGCCAAGAAATGCCTTTCCGTTCATCTAAACTATTTTATCCTCTTATATCAACAAATCACCACATAAGCATGCTTTAATTATCACCATAATCATACTAATCTAAAAACTTATCAAGAACATCATTAAACTCAAAGTAAGAGCTAGGGTTTTGGTGAGATATACCTTCCATGGAGTGGGTAAGGACCTTGCTAAGCCTTGTATTGTCCTTGTATATCCTTAACCAAGCTTAGATCATCCAAGAAATCAAGAAAACCAAGATTTGTTCTTGAAAGTTACTATTCACCATAGACTTTGATGATTTTATTGAAAATGGAAAAGTGGTGTTTGAGGCTAAGATTTCTAGGGTATCACTTTTATGAAATATAGGATCTATGATAAATTTTTGGAGACCAAACAATGGTGGGAAGGATGATTTTGTTTCTTGAATTTTAAGAAAAAGCCGAATGGCTCTAATGGTGGGAGAATGGAGTTTTTTGCTTTCTTTGCTTTGATCTCATCTAGTCTACAATGCGTTATTGTGATAATATCTATCTAAAGTCACTTTAATAAAGTGATTATGTCATGGATGATGTTTAAACAAGTGGAAAAGTGGTGTGTCATGTACTAATATCTTGTATCCTTGGTTTGATTCTTAGTGTGCTAGTTACTCTTGCAACTATCTTAGTTACTTGATCTCATCCACTTGCACATACTTGCATCTTGGTTCTCTGCTCGTTTCTTTGTCCATTTATTGCTCAATTCATTGATCGTTCGGACGAATAACTCAATCGTTTCTAGTTAGGGTTTTATCGAAAACCGTAATAATAATTACACTATCATTTTTAATTCTCTTTAATAATTCTTGGACCTATATTCCTTAAATTCCTTCAATAATTCTCTAAGTCTTTCCGTGTCCAGGGAAATCTCGGGGAAAATAAAAGTGCTATTTTTCAGAATCCGACAGCTTTTACATACACTCTTTTTCCCCCTGGATCACTAATACGAACTCAGAATTTCGTTCTGGATACTTTTATATCGCGTCGTCTAATAATATTCCTAATTCCACCAAAACACTACTCATTATTTATTCTTTACTTATTCTCTTAGGGTTGTACAATTGTCCCTGATCTATTTCGATCGTTCCTTAACTTTTTTACGGAACCACTGGACCAATAACATATATCGATTTGGATGACATATGAATAATCTTCTTCTTTAGAATTATCAAATCTTAATTCTCTTGAGATAGATAATTCTTATCTAAAGTGTCAACCAATAGTATACTTCATGGCATATAAACATTTGAATCCAAATCTATGCCTTTCATTCAGTATCTCAATCGTTACATCGTAGTCGTAATCACTATTCACCATTACCCCAGTACATAATAAAAAGTTTTAATTATATCCAAAATTTGGGGTTCTTACATATAAGGCCTGGCAGGATGTTCAGGGTAGTAGTATGAGGGTTGAGGAGTCTGATGGGTGGAAGAAGTTGTGGAGAGCTGATATCCCGAATAAAATCAAAGTGTTTCTTTGGAGGTTTTGCAGGAATAATATTCCAGTCAGAGTTTTGCTGAAAGGGAAGGGTGTGCATACGACTATACTTTGTTCTATGTGTTCTGATATTGAGCATGTGTTCACCTTTTCTTTGATTGTCCATTTGCAGTTGAATGTTGGAAGTATATGGGGTTACAGTATGTATGGAATAATGAGGAATTTGCTGCTAGTTGGCTACTCAAGTTTATTAGCAGTGCAGATCAGGGGGTGCTAGTGAATGTGGCAACGATTCTATGGGGCATCTGGAGGGCTAGGAACTTATTAGTTTGGGATAATAAAGTTATGTCGCCAAGCGTTGCTATGGGATGGTCTTCCAATCAGGTGACAGAATGGAGAAATGCGAATTTGAAGATTGCAGAGACTCGGAAAGCTATGAAGACGGGTAAACCAAGGGTTAAATGGAGGTGGACAGCTCCGTTAACAGGTGAACTAAAGATAAATGTGGATGCTTCTCTTCAAACTGGAGGGAGGTCTTTTGGTGTAGGTATGGTTGTTCGTGACCATATGGGTTCTTTTCTACAAGCTCGAATGGTTAAGAGAGGAGGGGAGGTTCCGGTTTGTTAACTCGAATAACTTGTAGAAGGGGGGGTTGAATACAATAATCGTGTCTGATTTTTGCTTGATTAGATGAACAAGAACAAACGAATGAATCAAACTTTTTTTGTATTAAAATAAATCAAATACAAACTCTACCAAAGGTGTACAATACCTTTAGCAGCTGCTGACAATACAAATCTCTCTCTCTCTCTCTGTTTGTTTCGAACTATCGAATACAAACCTTATACAGAGCTTCACACAATATGCACTCTAAAATTCTCAATTCGCGCTTTTTACAATGATATTGAGAGAGTATTTATAATGCTACCTACCAACTAATAACAGAATTAAAATCTATCTATGACAATGTTCTGCCGTCCAGTTGATAGTTTCCATCAATAGAGAATTCGTTTCCTTCACGATATCTTCTTGCCTGTTCTCCAAAACAAAGATCCTGTTTTATAGCACTTGCTAGTTTCTGTAGCATCCATAATGACATCATCAGTAACATGACTGATATCAGGATTTCTCATTGCATCAGGATCTGATCATCCCCATCAGTATTTGATCAGGATCTGACTTGCTGTATCAGGATCTGCTCTTAGTTCCTGAAATGTAGTCTCTGACGCACTATTCCTGACTAACCTCCACATATTACTGTCTAACACATATATTCTATACAAAGTGCTAAATCCTTTATAAGATCAGGATATACAAGAAGTATTAGCAAAATTCTATTCTCAACATCACAACTTATGAATTATTCCTAACAATCTCCCCCTATTTATGCTTTAGAATCTGAAGCATAAATCTAAGTTGTAGATGTCAAAACATATAACAATACAACCAGAATAGAATTTATGAATTTAAGATCATGAAGTTAAGTACCTCCTTCTTCAGATGTAGACATGTATCTAGTACTTAGAAGAAAGAATTCAACTATTTGATGCTTCTTTTCCTTTACCACTTCCATGATGAAATTTACCAACTCTGTCACCCTTAATTCTGCTCCCAGTCTGTTTATCTCCCCCAGCCTGTTGTTGTTTCTGAATTTTCTTTATCTCCCCCTTTTTGACATCAGCAACATTAATTCCAAGAGATTCAGTAACAGAACAAATGAGATTCATCAGAACTGCTTGATTGTCCATAAAAATGACTTGATTATTTTCAAGAATTTGAAGGCTCGATTGAATATCACTTTGAGATTTCTGAATGTCCTTAAGAAGTTTAGAATTGAATTCAATGTTGGAAGTGCTTGTTGTATCTTCAGATTTAGATGCAAAAAGAACTTTATCTTCAAGTCTTGTAGAAGGAGTTACCTGTATAGAATGATATTCAAGTAATAATACTTGAGTAGAAGTACAAACATCGTCATCTTTTCGATCTGGAGCTGAAGTATGATCATCCTGTCTTTCACCAGTATTTTGTGTACCAACATCTACATAACCTGTCTCCTCCTTAGATTGATCAGATACTGTTGATGTCTCAATTCTAGCTGATATTGGAAGTACATACAAAGGAATACTTGGATCATTAGAAATATCTTCTGGTACTGGTTGAGTAGAAGTTTGTCTTAGCCTTTCACCTCTTCTGTTGATGATTCTTTCAAGCCTTTCTTTCTATTTCTAAGCTTTAACTTTTGGCTTTGCATTGTGATGTGCTAAGTCATTCTTCTCATACATCTTGATAAAAGAATAAGTACCGGCATCCATACCAAGATTTTCAGACCAAGATTCAGGAAAAACCTGATCCCAGAAATCAAATGATGGTGGTTTCCTAATTTTCTCTCCCTCACTATGGAGTTGATCATCCATACCCTCATTCTCACTTTGACTATCTAAAGTCAACACTCTTTCTACCTCTCCTTTTGCCTGGTCAGGAGCCAGCCTCTCTGTGTGTGGATCTATGTCCATCTTTTCAAGTGTATCACTCAAATTTGGATAAGTGCTCTCATGACCTACAGAAAAATAGGAGTTAGAAGGAGTTTTTATACCTGAACTCACATGGAGAGAGGGTTCCTCATATGGCATGGGGCTTGAGGTTTTCTCCAAGAAATGAGCGGCTATAGTCTCTGAACCCTTACAAACATCTACTTTCTTTCCAGAAACTACAGGCTCCAGTATACCACTTTCAGGTTTTACACTAGACTCTGATGTCTTCAATAATACTTCATTAGACACCATAGCTAGTATGTCACCGTCTTTAAGTGTTGGTTGCTGAGACACACCCTCAAGGTGGATAGACTCTGAAAGAACAATATTGGTTGGATCTTCAGGAAAATCAATCAAAGTCATTCCTCCCATATAATAGGGTTTCTCACTTGCAATTTCAGTCATCACAGAAGACCTTCCAGCATCAGTCATCACAGTTCCTGAGTCATCCAACCTCTGACTAGATGGTTCTTGTGTTGCAGTGACTGTGATCTGATCTATTCCACTATTCACCACTGGTGCAATAGTATCTTCTGTTGACTACTTCCCTCTATCAACTACCTCCTCTTGTTCACCTTGAGCTGAAGCATCTTCAACAATGACATCCTTGTCAAATAAATATGCATGAAGTGATTGAAGTGCAACATGCTTAGGAAGTCCAAATTTCTTGTGCATTTCTTTTCTGACTGATACATAGAAGTACATCTTCATTAAATCAAGCTTTTTATGTAATAGTCCATATTCTCCAGGAAATGAAAGTTTGGGAACTCTTTCAATCAAAAAATCTAGAACAGGCCTGGAAAGCTTTACTTTTAGAGAAATAAGTTCCATAGCCAGTCTGTATGTCAATGTAGTTTCCCATGAAGAATCAAGATCCAGATCTCTCTTGTCAGATACGGACGTGGATATAGCATTATTTGTAGAGACCTGCATAATGTTAGTTGGACTTGACACTGTGTGTGTAGATGACAAATGAATCGTTCTCCTTGTTCTCCTAGTATAGTGAGCAACAGATTTGTCTTGAGAAGACTCAAGAGGTGTAGACACAGAAGTGATCTTGGGATGAGATCCTTTTTTAATAGACACAGTCTTTTGAGAGACAGTATCCGGTAACTGTTTTCCCTTTTTAAGAACTACAGTCTGTTGGGAGACTGCAGCCTGGCTGTGACTAGGTGTTCCATCTCTTTGTCCTAGCTTAGAAAGTTGAATTGCAGCCTTCAATTCTGCTCTCTCAGCAAGAGATATATTATCATCATCATCTTCACTAGAACTACTACTTGAAATGACAAATTTTCTCTTCCTTACAACTGATGTCTTTTGAGAAACACCAGAGGTTGGCTTCTTTGAAACAATAGGCTGTGGATCAAAGTTTGGTTCTAGAAATATTTCAGAGACTATAATGTTTTTGGCTACTTGGGTAGACACAGGGGGGTTCTCCTCCAATTGAGATTCCTGAGTCATTTCACCACCAAAGAAAGAAGAATTACAGATAGTAGGAAGATGAGTTCTTAGAAGTACCTGAACATGATTTGGATAGTGTAATGCAGGTATTTCATCTAGATTCTTTTCATTGTCCTTCTTTGTAATGTCAGAGAAAATTCTCTTTTGTTGTACATAAGAAGAAACACAATATTCTCTACCAAATCTAGCTTCAACATCAGGAATGAAATGGTTAATAAACAGTTGCACGAATCTATGATAATAAACCATATTCCTGTCATGATCTCTTGACCCAAGTTTAATACACATCTGACTTAAGATAATGTGACCAAAATTAATTACTCTGTTATAAAGCAAGCCATATGCAATATGTGATGTAACAGCAGTAATTTGTTGAAAAGAACTACATTTACCAGTAAAACATTTACCAATTTGATCAAAAAAGAAAGACCATTCTTTCCTAAGAAAGGATCTATTTAACTGGCTCATGTTATCTAGAGGTCCATTATACCCTAACTCAGATAATATAGATCTAACATCATCATCAGATTGTACATTCACAAAATTCGTACTAACAGATAAGTGAAGTACTGAATTAACAACCGATTCAGTAATATCAAATGAGTCTTGTCCTAAGTGTAGAACAATCTTACCTGATTGACTCTGAGTAGAATCAATTACCTCAGCACTCTCCCAAGCTTGTGAAACAACTACTTGATAGAATCAATTGACACCCCTTCCTTGTTGGTGATAGCTGCAACATGATTGTTTATCATAAAATCAAAGTCACCAAACTCGAAAGCTACTGATTTGGGTAGTCTTCTTTGAGTTGCCATTTTGATCTGAAAAGAACTTAAGAAATCTTTGAAATTGATTAGTGATTTTCAGAACTCGAGAGTGTTTTTGCTTTAGAGAATGAAATTAGAGAAAGCAATTACACGATTAGAGTGTCAAAATAATTATATTTAAAAAATCCTTCAGACCCATTATCCCACGTTGACACGTAGGTTGACAGGTGTCAGTCCCTGAAAAATGCAGTTACCTACGACTTTTGGAAAATAAAATCCAAAAATAATTTCAATTAAATATGTCAAGGTAAAATCAAGATAAAAATCAATACTGATCAGCTTCCTTTTCCTGATGTGATCTTCTCATCAGGATAGTCACACGATTCAATGTGATTTCTAAATAAAAAGAATTACTAATCCTGATGTGAACACACTTGTATTCGTGATCAATATCATCCTGATTCCAGAGACTAAATGAAGTTTCCACATGGCATTTTCTTTTACCTGTAAAAGAAATAAATAAAATCTGAACAAAATCAATTGGTTAGATACGTTCAACATTTCTTGAAAATACAAGAAATACAGTCACACATAATTATGACTGACTGCATTGATATTCCCAAACGATTGTTCAGCTTTCCACGTCTTTCTATAAAAGAAACTAACGTCTTATGCCATTCTCCAAAACCTTTTCGTTCTTTTTTCTTTCCATCATGGCTTTCAACCCAAATCTTTATATGAACCCTAGCTTTTGGTTCATTACCACTGAGAAGTTCTTTACTCTTGATGATCAGGAGCAAGTGAACTATCTCTTAGAAGAGATGACTTTTCTCATTGAGTCAGATATGGTTGATCTTAACCCAGATGATTTCCACGAATCTTCTGTAAAACATCTACCAGTTGGATACAATACTCCTCTAATCTCTTCACACCTTGAGGATGAAGAATTTGGCGAAGAGTCTGAGGTTGATCTTGATGGAGATGCTATTCATTTTCTTCAATAAGCATGAAGATGAGTCAGCTGCTCTCATTCAAGTCGCCCAGACAAGGAATCCAATCTTGAGATGCTCCTTGTCCTGAAGTCGATCATTGAGGATTGAAGCAGCAACAACTTTAGACAAGAATAGAAGGCTTAATGACCTTTTAGCCCTCGAAGTTTTATACGAAATACCCATCAGCCCTCAATGTTTAAAAACGTTCCTTTTAGCCCCTGAAGTATCCGTAAAGGTCCAATTAACCCTTGTACCGGTACGAAAAATTGTAACGGTACATATCGGATGGGTAAAATAGACATTACATGTGTCCGTTACAATTTTTTTTTAATTTGTACCGGTATAAGGGTTAATAGGACCTTTCCGGATACTTCAGGGGCTAAAAGGTACAACGTATTAAACTTGAGGGTTTGATGGGTACAAAAGGTCATTACTATATATTCTAGTTTAATTCAGCCACCACTATCTCCATATCCCTCGAGTAAGACTTACATACACTCTTCTCTCTTTGTTTACCAATAGCAAATCTTAAAATGAAAAAAAAAATTCTTTTTTTGTAATAGAAGATCAAATTCTATTTCATGACAAAACGAATAAATTAAGAATATTAAATTCAGTAACGTAGCTGTTTAACTACGAAATCACCATATGAACTTAATTGACTACTTTTGTACAAGAATATTTTTGTAATCAAATAAATCGATATCTATCAATATATAGTAAATTAGTGGATAACCCTTATCTCAGTTTCGGGATCCATATTTATGTTTGGAAATTATTTTTCATATTAGATTCGTATATGGTTCGCATAAGATCCATATTAATATTTGATTCTTTTTTTTTATAATAGAAAATTTTTATACAAACTTTAAAATTAACTAAATTATAACCCGTGCTACATCTATAAATATAATTTCAATAAATACTATAAATTACATTAATGATATTTTAAGTGTTGCAATTATTTGATTTTAAATATAATATCATTTTCCTTATTATAAGTAATTATAACTATTACTATTATCATTAATATTATTATTATTATCATTAAATAATTTTTTAAAAATGTTGTGTAACACGAATTATAATCTAGTATTCTCTTCAAATTTACACTAAAAATCTTAGAATCTCTAAATTATCACACCTAATAAAGTAAAAGAAAATCCGAGATTACGTTGTCTACAAGACAATAAAAGAAATAATTATTTTACAAAATTAAAGGCTCGACTTAAAAGCAAGGGTACAGTTACATATGACTTTAGAGGGAAAAAGAATGCTTTTAATGAAAAAAAAAGAGTTTTAATTTTATTTTAATGGATTCTTTTCTTTTTTTGGACAAAAAACATCAAACAAAATGTTTTACAATAAAATTGAGCAAAAAAAATAAGGAAACAAAATGATTTTTGATAAGAATCAGGTGCGTGTGAACATTGTTTCCCAAAACTAAATTGCCCGTGCTACGCAGGGTAAAATATATTGAATATATTTAATTATTTACAGGTTTATATTTTTATTAAATTTTGTAAATTATATTTTTTATTTGTTACATTGTCCATATACATATACGACGATGAGTAATATTTTAAAAAATGAGATTTTTTATTCGAGAGTTCTCATAATAATACTTAAGAAATGGGATGATTTGAAGGGTTCTTCGGAGAGATTGTTATGTGAGTGTAAAAATTAAAAATATAAGAATAAAATTATTTTTGTATCATAAACAGGGTATCCTCAAAAGAATTTGGATGAAGAAATATTATAATTAGGATTATTATTAATGTTTTGTGAAAAATGTTATATTTCCGGAAAAACAAAGCACGTATAGAAAACTAGTGGTGGCTGAATTAAACTAGAAGAAATCGTAATGACCTTTTGTACCCATCAAACCCTCAAGTTTAATATGTTGTACCTTTTAGCCCGTGAAGTATCCGGAAAGGTCCTATTAACCCTTATACCGGTACAAATTAAAAAAAAAAATTGTAACGGACACATGTAATGTCTATTTTACCCATCCGATACGTACCGTTACAATTTTTCGTACCGGTACAAGGGTTAATTGGACCTTTACGCATACTTCAGGGGCTAAAAGGAACGTTTTGAAACATTGAGGGCTGATAGGTATTTCGTATAAAACTTCGAGGGCTAAAAGGTCATTAAGCCAGAATAGAATTATCAGTAGTAGTTAGACAAAAAGAAGAATTGTATTTCATTTCCATGTATGTAATGTATGTAATGCTTTTGATTAATGAAAATACAAGTTTTCTTAATATCTACTTGTCTATCGTTGTTTATTGACTGACATGAATAATAATATAAATTATCAGTATGCATGTAATAAAACTTGCTAACATAGACTTTAACAAAACTCAGAATTGAACCACTAAATAACAGGAACTTCAAAATTTGAAACAGTAAGACACACAAATTTCACAATCCTGATGTCAATACTGATGACGTCAGCATACTGATAGCAATCCTGATCCTGATGTTTTATTAATAAGTCTATCATACTGAAATTTATCAAGATAAAATTTTACAGCTTATGTATTTAACAATCAAGTATAGATCCTGACAAAAATATCAAGTCTATAAGCTGAAACAACATACCTTGCTACTTATGCAGATGTTAAAGGTCTAAAACTTTAACATTCCTAACTCACTAACCATCTAATGAATGTAGCCTCATCAAGTGGTTTAGTTAGAATATCTACAAGCTGTTTGTCAGTAGGAACAAAATGAAGTCCCACAGTACCATTTTCAATATGTTCTCTAATAAAATGATACCTGACATCAATGTGCTTAGTCCTTGAGTGTTGCACTGGATTTTCTGCAATTTTGATAGCACTAGTATTATCATAAAACATAGGAATATTACTAAGTGTCATACCATAATCCATCAACTGATTTCTTATCCAAAGGAGTTGAGCATAACAACTGCCTGCTGCAATGTATTCAGCTTCTGTAGTTGAGGTTGAAACTGATTGCTGCTTCTTGCTTGCCCAAGAAATCAATCTGTTTCCCAAGAATTGACATGTACCTGTAGTGCTTTTCCTATCTATTTTACACCCTGCATAATCAGAGTCTGAATAGCCAATTAGAGAGAAATCAGATTCTCTTGGATACCACAAACCAAGATTTGGAGTTCCCTTGAGATATCTAAAAATTCTCTTCACATCAATTAAATGAGATTCCTTAGGATCACTTTGGAATCTAGCACATAAACAGGTAGAGAACATTATATCTGGTCTACTTGCAGTTAGATATAACAGTGAACCTATCATGCCTCTATAGCTAGTGTTATCAACACTATTTCCCTTAGGATCAGAGTCTAGCTTAGTGGCTGTTGCCATGGGTGTCTTTGCAATTGCACAATTTTGAAAGTCAAACCTTTTTAAAAGATCTTTGTAATACTTTGACTGATTAATGAAAATACCAGTCTCAGTCTGTTTGACCTGCAAGCCTAAAAAGTAATTTAGTTCACCCATCATGCTCATCTGATACTTAGACTGCATAAGCTTGCTAAACTTAGCACATAACTTTTCATTAGTAGAACCAAATATATTATCATCAACATAAACTTGAACTAAAACCAAATCACCTTTTATCTTTCTAAAGAATAGAGTTTTGTCAATTGTACCTCTTATGAAGCCATTTTCAAGAAGAAATTTAGACAAAGTCTCATACCATGCTCTTGGTGCCTGCTTTAGTCCATAGAGTGCCTTGTCAAGTTTGTAGACATGATTAGGAAATTTTGGATCAACAAAACCAGGTGGTTGTTCCACATACACTTCCTCATCAAGTTTGCCATTAAGAAAAGCACTCTTTACATCCATTTGGTTTACCTTGAATTTTGAATGAGCTGCAAATGTAAGAAACATTCTGATTGCCTCCAATCTTGCTACAGGTGTAAAGGTTTCATCATAGTCAATTCCTTCTTCCTGAGAATAACCCTTGGCCACCAGTCTTGCTTTGTTTCTTACAATCATACCAGATTCATCCAGCTTGTTTCTGAAAACCCATTTAGCACCAACAATAGATCTATCTTTAGGTCTTGGTACCAGTTTCCAAACTTTGTTCCTCTCAAACTCATTTAATTCTTCCTGCATTGCTATTACCCAATCAGGATCCTGTAAGGCTTCTTCAACCTTCTTAGGTTCATTCTTTGAGAGAAAACAACTGTACAAGCATTCATTTTGAATTGATCTTCTAGTTCGAACACCACTATTTGGATCACCAATTATCAAATCCTCAGTATGATCCCTTGTCCATTTTCTAACAGGTGGTAGATTGTTCCTGTTAGACTCTCCCCCTAAGTTAGTGGTATTTCTTGTAGAAGAGTGTTCATTTCCTTCAAAAGCTCCCCCTTGATCAGTAGAATCAGTGGATTCAATACTGCTTCTAGTTTCTGATCTTCCTTCATTAGACTCTGAAGGATCAGTTCCTTATGAAGTAGACTCTGAAAGACTAGTCTGATCCTGACCAGTACTGTGTTCTATTTGATTGAATTGCTCCCCCTCAACAATAGCATTCCTTTGAGAAGCAATAGAGATTTCCTCTGGAGAACCTTCATCATCGCTGGAGAGAATCTCAGAATACTTAAGATTTTCAAATTCCAGATTGTCATGGCTTTCATCAGTTTGCAAAATTCCAAACTTCTTATCATCAAATGCAACATGAATTGATTCCATAACAATGTGAGTTCTGAGATTGTATACTTTGAAGGCCTTTGATGCTGAATATCCTAGAAAGATTGCTTCATCCGATTTGGCTTCAAATTTTCCAAGTTGTTCTGGATGAACTTTCAGGACATAGCATTTGCATCCAAAGATGTGAAAGTATTTCACACTTGGTTTCTTTCCTTTGATCATCTCATAGGGAGTCTTACCATGAGCATTTACTAAGGTACAGTTTCGAGTGAAACATGCAGTGTTTATAGCTTCTGCCCAGAAATAGGTTGGAAGCTTTGCATCTGCAAGCATGGTTCTTACTGCCTCTATGAGAGTTCTGTTCTTTCTTTCCACTACACCATTCTGCTGAGGTGTTCTAGGTGCAGAAAACTGTTGAGTAATTCCATTGTCTGCACAATACTCCTCCATTGTAGAATTCTTAAATTCTGTACCATTGTCACTTCTGAGCACTTTGACCTTGTACTCAGAGCTATTGTGAATATTCTTGACAAGTTCAATGATTTGCTGAGGAGCTTCATCCTTATTATGTAGAAAGAATACCCATGTGAACCTTGTGTAATCATCCACTATAACTAGAGCATATCTTTTCATGCTGATAGACATAATGTTTACTGGACCGAATAAATCAAGATGCAGCATGTGAAATGGTTCAGTAATTAAATTTTCTGTCTTGCTCTTGAAAGTGGTTCTTCTTTGTTTTCCAAGCTGACAAGCATCACAAAGTCCATCTTGCACATAATTTGCCTGAGGTAGGCCTCTCACCAGATGGTGCTTAACAAGTTGATTAAGCTTCTTGAAGTTGAGATGTGAGAGCTTCTTGTGCCAGTTCCAGCTTTCATCATTTGATGCCTTGCTGTAAAGACATCTGACAGTTCCTTCAGATGTGTCACTCAAGCTGGCTTCATATATGTTACCATGTCTCTGACCAGTCAAAACAATGTCTCCATTCTTCATATTCAAGATTTTGCATCCTTTACTGTCAAAGATTGATTGGTAACCCTTATCACCTAGTTGACTTATGCTTAAAAGTGTGTGTTTCAAGCCTTCAACCAGTGCTACATATTCTATGATGACATTCCCCAAAATAATTGAGCCATATCCCAGAGTTTCTCTTTTGTTGTCATCTCCAAAGGATATTACTGGGCCAGCTTTCTTCTCAAACTTTGTAAGCAGGGACTTCTTTCCAGTCATATGTCTAGAGCATCCACTGTCCAAGATAATTGAATGCTTCTTTCCAGTGCCCTGCAAATAAAAAGTAGCTAGTTAGAATTTTTTAGGACCCAACTTTGATTAGATCCTTTCTTACTAACTTTTGAACCAACAGGCTTTGAAGATTTTGCTTTTAATTTACCTGTTGTAGAGTTAACCTTAGACTTTGATTTCACAAACTGTTTGTGACTAGGAGTTTCAGATTTCAGAGAATAATAGTCATAATACAGTTCATGATATTACTTACACATATAAATGGAATGAAGTAAACTACCACAATGATAACAGGGTTCTTGTGGCTGGTATTGAATTCTCTGAGTCTTGGGGAATCTGGACTGAGTTTTCCTAGAAGATTTTTGATTGCAGTCTAGGGCCAAATGATTATGATTTCCACATTTATAGCATTTCTTCCTAGGTGCATCAGGTACATTCTTGTAATTATTCTCTTTGTTAATACCTTCTTTTCCATTCCTATTTCTTCTGATCTTGCTAGACTCTGAAATACTTTCTAGTCTCTGTTTCAACTGAGACTTAGACAGAAAACCTATGTTGACATTCTTAGGTTTTTCTAACACCCTTTTCATCTAAACTACTATTGTTAATTCTTTTGTGCACAACTGGGGTACCTTTAGAATCAACAAATTTAACATGTTTAGGTTCAAAAACTATCTTGTTACCTTCAGACTTAGATGTGCTAGCTTCAATTTTACTATTATCATTGACAATAGATACAGTATCTTCTTGCCTAGCCTTATCAAAACCTAAACCATTAACTTTACCAAGAATTTGATTTTCAATGATTTCTTTTGTCTTTTTACCAGAATTGTTAATGTTTTTAATCACATCTCTCTCTTCCTCTAGTTCTTTTCTGACATAGTCATAAGCCTCAAGGATAACACCATAATCATGCTTAGCTTTATCAGAACTTAACCTATATTCTTCCATTTGAATTAACTCAGATTCAAGAAAATTATTTCTACTAACTAATTCATCATTCTTAGCCTTAAGTTCATCTTTTTCACTAGCAAGAATTTTGAAATTAGTCATAAGATTTTTAAACTCAACATGAATAGATCAAATATCATCAGAATCTAAGCTATCAAATGAATCAAGAGAGTGAAGTGATACCTTAACAGAAGATGAAGAAGTTTTCTTTGGAGATCCAGGCTTGTCTGAAGCACTTGCCATCAATGCAATGTTGTCATAACTTCAGAATCACTGGAGTCTGCCCAATCCTTCTGTGTGACCATGAGTGCATTACCCTTCCCTGAATTCCTAGGCTTCTTGCACTCACTGGCAAAGTGTCCAAGCTCACTGCAGTTAAAGCACTTGATCTTGGCCTTATCAAGCTTGATAATTGTACTTTTGCCTTTGTCACTCTTCTTCTCCTCTTTCTTCTGAAAAGAGCCTTTGCTAAATCTTCTCCTGTTGAAAATTCCTTTCTTGAAAGCTTTAGCAAACATAGCAAAGAGTTCTTGCATCTCTGATTCAGAATTATTATCTTCAGAGTCTATATCTGTAGTCTCTAACTCAGAACTTTCTTTGCTCTTCTTCTTCCTCAAGTCTCTTTCAGTAGATTCAGACTTTTCTTCTAGAAGCTTCTTTAATTCAGAATGAGCGGTGAGTGCAACAGTTTTCATCTTTCCTTCACTCATGCTCTTTTTCTGCTGCCTGTCAAGTTCATAAGCTCTCAATTTTCCATAAACTGCTTCTAAATATATTTCATCCAGATCATTAGCTTCCTCAATTGCAGATATCTTCTCATTGTAGAAATCAGGAAGAGCTTTCATGACCTTCGTATTCATATCCTCCAAGTCATAATATTTACCATGCATGGCCATCTCATTGATGAGTTTAGTAAATCTATCAAAGGTGTCAATAAGTGACTCACTAGACTTGGATTCAAAGTACTCATACTGTTGTATGAGAAGTGTCCTCATATTCTTCCTGACAGGTTTTGTTCCTTCACAGTGAACCTTTAGATTGTCCCATATCTCCTTAGCAGTCGTACAAGAGAGAACATAGTTAGTGAGAACAGAATAAAGACTGTTTAATAGTACGTTTCTCACTTTAGCATCCTTAAGAACGTTCTCCTTTTCCTTATCTGTCCATTCAGATTTAGGCTTCTCTACTGTATGTTCTGGAATAACTTTTCCTTCGACAGTTGCTTGAGGAACAAGCCTTGTTGGAACAAAAGGCTCATCTCTGATTCTGTCAAGATAATCATGATCTGTTGCTTCCAGGTGATGCAACATCTTCACTTCCCATAGAGTATATTCGTTTCTCTTGAGCATAGGGATCTTAGTATTACCATCCTTGTAACCAGACATGATTGCAGATCTTTATGATTATTCGAAATCAACCTCTCTGATACCAATTGTTAACTCGAATAACTTGTAGAAGGGGGGGTTGAATACAAGTTATATAATCGTGTCTGCTTTTTGCTTGATTAGATGAACAAGAACAAAAGAATGAATCAAACTTTGTTTGTATTAAAATAAATCAAATACAAACTATACCAAAGGTGTACAATACCTTTAGCAGCTGCTGACAATACAAATCTCTCTCTCTCTCTGTTTGTTTCGAACTATCGAATACAAACCTTATACAGAGCTTCACACAATATGCACTCTAAAATTCTCAATTCGTTCTTTTTAAAATGATATTGAGAGAGTATTTATAATGCTACCTATCAACTAATAACAGAATTAAAATCTATCTATGACAATGTTCTGCCGTCCAGTTGATAGTTTCCATCAATAGAGAATTCGTTTCCTTCACGATATCTTCTAGCTTGTTCTCCAAAACAAAGATCCTGTTTTATAGCACTTGCCAGTTTCTGTAGCATCCATAATGACATCATAAATAACATGACTGATATCAGGATTTCTCATTGCATCAGGATCTGATCATCCCATCAGTATTTGATCAGGATCTGACTTGCTGTATCGGGATCTGCTCTTAGTTCCTGAAATGTAGTCTCTGACGCACTATTCCTGACTAACCTCCACAGATTACTGTCTAACACATATATCCTATACAAAGTGCTAAATCCTTTATAAGACCAGGATATACAAGAAGTATTTAGCAACATTCTATTCTCAACATCACAACTTATGAATTATTCGTAACACGGTTCTTGAAGCTGAAGCAAGAGGAGTGTTGGAAGCTCTGTTGTGGGTACAAGAAATGAACTTTGGAAGAAGCAAGGTGACAGTAGAGTGTGACTCTCAGCTTATGGTTAATGCTATCGTGCAGGACATCAACTATAATCTGGAAGTGGGAAATGTGCTGAATGATTGTCGTGAGATTCTCCGTAGTGAAGCCAATGTAGTAGTTAGCTTGGTGAAGAGACAAGCCAACAGGGTAGCTCATTTGTTAGCTAGAATACCCTGTATGGTGAATTGCTCTAAGGTTTTTATGTCTCCTCCACCCTCTCTGTTGGAGTCGGTTGTAAGTGACGCTCAAATTTCTTAATGAAATCTTTTCCATTTCAAAAAAAAAAAAACAATATATGTTTTTATGCTTTCTTTCTTGATTTTTTAGGCGATATTTAGCCTTTATATGTTAAATTTTTTATTTATTTTAAGCTATCCGATGACTTGAATTTTAAAATTGCTTTCTTCAAATTTTAATTGCTTTATGAGTAAAATGAATTTGAACACCTACTAAAGAAGTGTTAAAGAGAAAAAGGAAAACAAAAAAAGAACAAGTAATAAAATGTGAATATAGTTCGAAACATTTAAAAAAAAATGGCCTGTAAAGTAATAAATATAATTTAAAAAGAAACTATAATTAAAGAACACACAAAAAAAATATAAATAAATATTAATATACCAAAGTCCAGATCTTGCCTAAGCTTAAAAACGTACATTTTATTGCATAATTGAAATCAATATAAAAACGACATAATAAGAAAACAAAATTTTGCTAATATATATATATATATATATATATATATATATATGTTTTTACTCAAATACAATCCACTCTTAAAATGAGAATTACAAACCAACACAAAATATATTATATTTTATATATTCTAAGGACCCCGCCAAGGGCACTTTCACAAAAAAAGTCTTATAATTCAACCCTCTATCCATTCATCAAAAAAAACAAAAAAAAACTGTTGCCATGTCATCATTTTTTTAAAAAAAATATATTTTTTTTTAAATATTTTTTTCGATGAATGGATAGAGGGTAGAATTATAAGACTTTTTCGTATTGGGGTACCCCTATTTTGGTCATTAGATTAGCTTAAATGTTGGATTGCAATTTGGTTTTTAGGTTTGTATTCTAAGGAGGTTTGTATTGGAGTAACCCCTATATATATATATATATATATATATATATATATATATATATATATATATGTCATTGCTCCATACAGAACACCCTTATATAAAAAACAATAAAGAACACCTTACATCTAATAGATCCAATGGCCCCGCCAGGGGCACCCAATACAAAAAATTGTTATTTTTTTACGCTCTATCCATCAAACAAAAAAATAAAAAAATAAAAAGTAAAAAAAATTTACTGTTCATGATGACGTCAGCAGTGACATCATCATGAACAGTAATTTATTTATTTTTATATTTTTTTTGCTGGATGGATAGAGGGTAAAAAAATAACAACTTTTTGTATTGGATGCCATGACGGAACTCTTATATTAAATTAGATATGAGGTGTTCTTTATTGTTTGTTATATAAAGTGTTTGTTATGGAGTGTAACTCATATATATATATATATAGGGTATTGTTCTAATAGAAACTAACTTAGAATAGAAACTAGAAACTAAACCTAAATTAAATATTTCAAGCTAATCTAATGACCAAATTAGGGGTACTCCAATACAAAAAAACGTTTAAAATTATTGTCTCTATTCAACAAAAATATAAAAAAAATTAAAAAAAAAGTTACTGTTCACGTGATGACGTGGCACGTGAACAGTAACTTTTTTTAAAATTTTTTTTTTATTTTTTTTTATATTTTTGTTGAATAGAGCCAAGAATTTTAAACTCTTTTTGTGAAGGTGGCCATTAAAATAAATGAAATATAATTTATTTAGTGTAGGTTTCTAGTTTCTATTCTAAGGTTGGTTTCTATTTTAACGCTACCCTATATATATATATATATATATATATATATATATATATATATATATATATATATATATATATATATAATTTATTTAGTGTAGGTTTCTAGTTTCTATTCTAAGGTTGGTTTCTATTTTAACGCTACCCTATATATATATATATATATATATATATATATATATATATTTCAAAAACCTGGTCGAAAATGACAAGAAAACTCACACGGGTGCCGCCCTCAAGTTACAAATAAGGTTGCAAAGCCCATATTTTTCAACAAAGAATTTTAAAGAAAAGTATTTTTATTGAAGGTGGTATTTTTAAAAAAATAGAAGTTAAAAACAAAGACGGTAGTATATTTAGAAAACTCAAAGTATACATTTGAAATCCCATTTTAACGATAGTAGAAATGTAAAAGAAAGTTAAAAACATATATATTTTTGTAAATATCCCAATTTTGAAATTACTTTCTTCAAATTTTTAATTGCTTTATGAGTAAAATGAATTTGAAAACCTACTAAAGAAGTGTAAAAAAGAAAAATGAAAACAAAAAAGAACAAGTAATAATTTGTGAATATAGTTCGAAACATTGGAGAGTGAGCTTCTCCATTTTTTTGCTCAAAATTGCCGGGTTAGTGGTCAAACGATAGACTTGAATGGACTGATATCTTGAGACAAATATAATTAACCCAAAAATAAACTATAAACAATTTGTTAAAAATTAGTGGTTTAACAAAATTTTATAAATTATTGAATTTTGTTAAATTGTTATATTTTCTTGGTCTGGATTCAACCATAAGATTTCTAAAAATATATATATAAAAAAATCATAACAAATATTATTTTCAATTTTATCCAAAAACTGGACACATACGGTATTGCCAAAGTCCAGACCATCTTGCCTTATAAGCTTAAACACGTACATGTTACTGCATAATTGAAATCAACTAATAAAAACGACATAAATAAGAAAACAAAATTTGCTAATTAAAATCTAGAGTTTGAGATCTAAATCCAGTTCTGGTGCATCTTCCTCTTCCTCCTCTTCATCTTCTAAATTAATAACATTGGTAGCACTTCCACTTGCTCCAATGCTTGCAGTTGTTGTGGGGGCAGAAGAATCTCCAAAGAAGTCTCGAACTCCTCCAGAAAACATCGTACCCGTGGCTGCTGCATGAGGAGCAGATGCCGATGCAGGGTGTGGTTTGGTCCGCATATTGGCATAAAACTCTGCCAGGAGACGCCAGGTATTGGTGGAAGAAGTGGATGATTCCATGGACGTATAATTCAGAGGGTTGTTATAAGTCCATATTCGTCCTGAAAAATTATTGTTGGGAGCCACTCTTGTGTAGTGTGGATACCTTGAATAGTTAGTGGGGTAGGGCTGGTAAGAAACCGGAGTTTCAGCCTTCTTTTTATCCAAAGCCCTCTGTCTCCTGTGCCCATTTTGGTGTCCTCCAAGGGCCGTTGATGTACAGAAGGTTTTGTTGCAGTAACTACACCGAAATGCCTTTTTTTCTTTTGGTTCCTCTTCATTTATTAGTTGTTCAGGTTGTTGTGGTGGTGGTGGTGTATTTGAGATTGGTTGGTTTTCGGGTTGGACTGCATCGGAGGATTGGGAGGACGGAGATTGTTGGACGTTTCGGTCAGCCATGATAAATTTAGACACACACTAACTAAAGGAAGGAAGGATGTGTGTACCGAATAAGTTATAAAACTTCTGAAGAACTGGAGATTGTACAAGCAAAGCTTTATAGCAGAGAAATCTATGTGTGCGTTTCATGCAAGATAATATTTTTATTACTTTTTCAAAAAATATTATATATAGTTACCTTTTCATAATTTATTTTATATATTTCGTGGTCCTCCTGTACCAATCCAATATTCCCTTTGGTTATATTTGTTTATGTCAAAATAAAATTCCGTTAAGAAGATTTCCTTATTAGTATTCTATACTTTTGTCAAAATTATAACTATCCAATAAAATATTATTTAATCAAAAGTACAGTTTTTAAAACAAACATAAACATGCATAAATGTATTCTTTTTTGGGAAAAAAAAGTTGTTTACTTTCATAAGATTAATGTAGATACTTCTTCTACTACGATATTATGTATAATCTTACTTTTGAAATATCTTTTATACTTTTGTTCAAAAATATAATGAGAAAATGACCCCTTTTTTATATATAAAAATTAGGTATCTCAGAAAACTGAGATATATCTCAGGCTCTCTACTCTCAAATATAATCTTACTCAAATATAATCTTACTTTTGCAATATCTTTTATACCTAAAACATTACAATTTTAACATATAGAACGTTTCCGCTTTAACAACGGAAATTTTTCTTTACAAATTTCCTTATTTTTTTTTGATAAACAGATTTCATTCATAAATAGAAATTTGGGCTAGCCCATTAGACATAACCATCCAAGGCATTTAGCCGGCAAATACATTAAACAGGGCCATGCTCCCAACTGCTACTGAATGTTACCATTAGACCCGGCAAAATACTACACCACATGAAAACACGACACGAAACGACACGAAAAATTTAGTGTTTGTGTTGGCATTTTTGGTATACGAAATGAAAGTACACGAACACGAAAGTACACGACTGAGATTTAGTGTCGTGTTTGGATTTACCCTTCAAGTACACGACACGACACGAAAGTACACGATATAAATTTATTTATATTTAAATATTAATATTTATAATAGATATATTAATATTTATAATAAATATATTTAGATTTATAATATAGATATATGTAAGTAATTTATATAATAACACATGAATCCATAATATTACACGTAAATATGTTTTCAACATACATATTTAATACTTTTTTGTAAATATTTATCCTTAAAATTTATATTTTTAATTTATTATTATTTTTAATTTATTTAAAATTATATTCAATTTTACACGAAACTTACACGAAACGAAGGTACACGAACACGAATAGACACGAACTCTAAACGGGTCATGTTTGGGTTTAGCCCTTGAGTACACGAAACATAAAAGTACACGACACGAAAGTACACGACACGAACGAATTGCCAGGTGTAGTTACCATCGGCCAACAAAAGAATTTAAACAAAAATATGGGCTTGGACCAAAACACAAACAAATTGAAAAATGTTTGTGGGTTTGGGATTTTTGCAAACTTTGTTCTCCACTACCTTTACTTGACCATGACTTAATACTACTAATAATAATATGCTAATAAAACTGAACAAACTGAACAACAGATGCTCAGTAACAAAAAGGGTTCGTTTGATTCACCTCTCCACCTTCCTTCTTTTCAATTGTGCTGCCCCATGCCATGCATGTTGATATCCTGCACCAACATATGCCCTTCATCAACATCAGCTTTAAGTTTCATGGCTTCTTCCACTACATCCATCTCCTACACAGTACCATTCTCTATTCATCTTTCGATATTTTCTCAAGCATTTGTGCAATGCTTCCTAACCTGTTAGAAACCATTTCACCCAAAACCTTAAAGTGTTGGGAAAGGCCCTTCCAAGGATCATATACTCACATATATTTAACACTCCCCCTCACTCGCAAGCCCACTACGGGGTAAGAGTGGTCACTAGGAGCCCATTTTTGGAGCAATTCCTTAGTGCCAAATTAAATTGAGAATATTAGGGGTGGTGGGGTTCGAACTCGAGACCTCCACAAACACCAGAGCTCTGATACCATGTTAGTTAATTCTCAAAATCTTACCCTAAGATTCTAATAAATACTTTTGAAAATGGTATTAGAGCATATAGCTCGATTCTTCCGCTTATATAGTTAATCGATTGTTATTTTCAATCTCTCTATTTGTTCTTTCTTTGTTCTATCTCTGTATTTGTCTTCTTCTTCAAGCTTTCTATCCGTACAACAATGGCGACTTCCACAACTTACTCTTATGCTGTTACTGATTCGTCATCTACTATAGTCATAGATGCTAATCATCCTTATTATCTCTCTTCCTCTGATAATCCAGGTATGAACCTCACAACGATTGTTCTTAATGAACAAAACTACTCTCAGTGGAGTCGATCAATGGAAATCGCTCTCTCTTCCAAGATGAAGCTCGGTTTTGTCGACGGATCTATTCCTAAACCTTTAGTTACATCCACTCTTGTAAGTTATTGGAATCGATGTAATCATATGGTAATTTCCTGGTTACTCAACTCCGTTTCTAAGGATATTCGTACTAGGGTCATTTATATGGACTCTGCACACTTGATCTGGAATGAATTAGCAATTCGTTATGCACAGAGTAATCTCCCGAAGATGTTTAATCTACGAAAAGAAATTTCTCAACTATCTCAAGGCTCTATGAGTATTACTGCTAATTATACTAAGTATAAAACGTTGATTGATGAACTGGAAAGTCTTACTACTAGACCTAGATGTGAATGCCTCAAGTGTACCTATGATATCAATAGTAAACTCAATGTGTTTGACCTGAATATTCAGCTAATGCAATTTCTTATGGGATTGGGTGATGTGTTTGCTTCAATTCGAGGTCAAATCTTACTTATGGTACCTATTCCCACTCTAAGTCAATGTTATGCCATGTTACTTCAAGATGAGAATCACAGGGATGTGCATCCTTCAACTGGACTAAATTTCAGTAATGTTGCTCTTCTTGTACGAAGTAATGTGTCAGGAAAGTTTACTACTAAAACTGGCTCACAGTCTGGTCAAACTGGTGGTAGTTTTATGAAGAAACAAAGTGCTGATTCTTCCATTGTGTGTGATTTTTGCCATATGCAAGGTCATTCTAGAGACAGATGTTTCTGTGTTGTTGGATATCCATCTTGGCATAGGTTGTTTGGCAAGCCTAAGCCAAAACCAAAATTAGGTAATTCTCAAAAGGCAACTGCTGCTCAGGTAGTAAGTGACATTTCTTCTGACTCAAATAATGCTCAAGTGGCTTCAAGCTCTGCATCTCATGGTTTGTCAGATAGTCAGTTTCAACATCTTGTTCAACTACTGCAAACAACTATAAAAACTCCTGCTCCTGAGACTTCCTCAATCAACTGGCCTTCTGCAAATACAGTGCACCTAGCAGGTATTCTCTCTACTTTAAATAATTGTAAAAATCAATGGACTATTGACTCTGGGGCTACTGATCATATAACTGCTTCTTTTGATATTCTAGATAAACCTATAAAATGTCATGCCATGCTTCATTTACCAAATGGTAATGTCATTGAAGTTACTCATGTTGGTAGTGTCACTCTTTCATCTGGCATTACTTTGTACCAAGTACTCTGTGTTCCTAGTTTTACTTATAATCTTTTGTCCATCTCTAAACTTCTTACTACGCCATAAACGCACATACGCAACCCCCAAATAAAGTTGCAAAAGACCTGAAAAGCGTTGCGTAAGGTCTTACGCAACACCAGAGGGACTTTGCCAATACCGGCGTTGCGTAAGACCCCTAATGCAACGCTTTTTCCAAGTTATTGCAACACCACGAAAGTATTGCATAAGAGGCCTTATGCAACACCAAAAGCACGTAAAGGCAACACTACATGGTGTTGCATAAGATTTTTACCCAAGTCAGCAGTGGGGCCCACATGCCACATCAGTGTTGGATCCTATAGGGTGCCACGTCAGCAAGATGCCATGTAAGCAAGATGCCACATCAACAAGATGCCACGTCAGCAGTGGGGCCCACAAGTGCCACATCACAAATGGGGGGGCCATGCCACGTCAACAGTGAGGCCCACCAAGATGACATGTCAGCAATGGGGGCCCACATGCCACGTCAATAGTAGGGCCCACATGCCACGTCAACAATGGGCCCACATGCCACATCAGCAGTGGGAACCACTATCTAATGCAACACTAGTTGAGTCTAATGCAACATCATATTTTTTTTTGCAACATCAGAAGTATTTTTAGCAACACTAAATATACCATAATGCAACATCATATATAATCAAATGCAACACTTTTTAACAAAAAATTTGAAATGGCTGCTTTGTTTATACATTAAACCATCCTATCCAAACCAAGCCAACAAGAAATACACTTTTTTTTTTGCAATGTTTTGGCTATATATATATGGTAGCTACTACAACATTTTACCAAGAAGAATTTGAATTACCATCACATATATATGATACATCCAAAAATGACATCTTCATTCCAATAAACCATTCCAAATATAGGAATACATTACAACACTACATTAAACAAATATAGGAATACTACGAAGCCTTAACCACATCACCACCATTAAAATTTTGCTAAAACCTAATTTAATGTAGCTCTTAACTTCCCATCTATCATCACTAGTGGTATACTCTTTAAGATGTATACATCAGTCACTTCGATGGAGCCATAACGGAAAGAACCCTGCGGGTTGGGATGAGCTCCATTTGCTGAAACATCTTGCCTAACAATAGAAAATTCAGATTAGGGTAACACATTACTAAGCAAGTAGACGGTGAGGTAACAGTTTTTACAATATTTGTGAAGCATTAAGGCAGGACAATGGGGAACTATGTAAAGTCACTGTTCAGAAAAATGTACTATGTGATGAATTCTTGCCACAAGATGTTCATTTAAACATGACAATACTTATGGTCTTAAAGATAATAATCCGAATTACATAGGATCAGTAATCTATAGTAAGCTAAACGACATGTAGCAAACCTAATCGATAATGCTTGGTTCACCACAAATGATTTGTCAAAAGCATCATGTGGAGGATCAGGAAGAAGACCAACTGCCTTCTCTCTAGATTTTGAGTAGTGCAATATAGCAACACCTGTAACCCTCTGCCAAAGTGATTGATTAACAAACCTTGCACTTGCTACAATGTAATAATCATTTCTAGCATTCTGGTTCATAGTAACCAAGGAGTAAGACTGTCTAATATGGATATCTAAGCTAGTATAGGTTTGTTGCAATGCATAAAATCCTTCTGTCTCCACAAGAAGCAGCTGATGATTTTGAATACAGAAATTTAGACAAGTTGAGATGCCAACATTATGCACGTGCACACGATAAGTTTTACCAGCAGAACATCACAGCATAAAGGTAGTTCAGATTTTAAAAGGCTTATGATGTAAAAGGAAAAGAAGCTATAGAACAAATAAGAATATATGAATAATGAAGTTTACTAATATAAGTTGACCTATGAATCCTATAAACTTTTTTCTACTCTTAACATGATCAATATCTATGTACAACAAGACTTTCAATTTAGGGTTCTATCCTACAAAGTGCTCAAAGATTTTAAAGAGGATAGATTTATAATATTACCTGGCTCAACATTAATCGTCTCATAACTAATGCCTTTCGGGACAAGAATGGAGTTATATCGGTAAGGCCCCTTCCCGTTAATTAGAACTCCATCTGGCATCCCAAGCCCCTTTCCTTTGTCCAAGTATGCCCTTAGCGCCTAGAACTCAGAACATGACAATTTAGAAACAAGCCAACTCAGTTTATGCAGAAATTTAAGTTACATATAACTTTTATAGTATAGCAAATTACAAACCTTATGGTCCTATTGTACCAATCACTAATCATGATAACTATATTCCCATCAGGATCTCTAAATGGCAACTTGACAACACTTCGGTGTGTAACAATGAAGGCACCATCTTGCCAAGATGTGTGACGCATATGGACACCAGGCCTATCAATCGAAGCAAAATTAGACAAATACAAACGTCTTTCTCACTCACATTCCAAAACACAAACTCGTAAATCAGATTTGCTAATTTACCAAGTCATGAGGAGATTTTCGTTCAATCTGTTATTAACATTTAGAGTGACATCATAGTTGGTAGTAACATTAATAATAGGACCTGGAAACTTCTCATTAAATGCTATAACCTGTAACCAAATGTACAGAACGAGTTGAATTATTCAGCAAACCAACATTGATATACGAAAACCAGTTAATGTAGCTAATGACATTGCCCAATCAAAATAATCACAAAATTACTTGAAAGTATTGAAACCGAAAAACAGCTATCGTTTACAGGAACTCGTAGCAACCCTAACAACTACCAAGGCACCAAATCACAGTATAATTTCATCATATCACAATTTCAAACCCAAACTATAGATAAAACACGCTGTAATGCACATACTAAAGCACATAAACAAAAAGCAAATTGCGAGAAATCTTGCGTATAATCATCTGACACTCGTAAAATTGCAGATTATCTGGAATGATATATGATGTTAAAAGGGCAGATTATGATGACAATAGTATTCACTATAACAGTAAGAGTCTCTTTCAGCAAAGGATAAAATGTATCTCATTACCCAAGGTGTTCTTCGATGACCATTCAACACCTGTAAACAGTTTCCAAAATATGAAAGACATTTCTACCACTAAGTCTCAAATATACAGTTATTAAGTCTCAAATTTTACGATACCCACGAAATGTTCATCAATTGTCATACCCCATCTCAAAGCCCTTTATAGAAAAACAATATGGCTTGTGAAAACAATATAACTTCATAGAAAAAGGATAATACCTAAATATCAAAGCCCTTAATCCAAATCAACTCAGCTAGAAACCCAAATTGAAGCCTGCAACAAAACTAATAAAACCAAGTGAAAAAATCATTAAACCATGAAATTATAGAAGCTATAAAATTCAAACAAATTTTAATCGAGAAAGCTCTAAATCGAAAAAGCACAAAATTAAAGCACACCTAAATCATAAAAGACCCAAAATAAAGCCAACTAAACACTAAACATAGGAGATCCGATTAAATATGAGATTTGAAACCAACCCGAAGAAACCACAAATCAAATCCAAATTCAAGAACGATTCCAATCAGGCCCAAATCAAAGAGCAATCAAACTAATTTGAAGTCTCAAACTGAAGAAGGCTCTTATTCATAGTGTTGTAGGCGTGTGAAAGAGAGATTGAGACAGAGAGACTGAGAGAACTGATCCGCCAGAGAGGGAGAGAGTAAATGTTAAAGGAAATCTGAGTGTTAAAGTGAAAAGATAAGAAAAAGCGGTCTTTCGTTGAAGCAAAAAATTTAGAATGGACGGTTCTTTTGCCGCTCTCTAATTTTAAGGTTCTAAATTTCATCTATTTTTTTCAAACTTACGAGTGGTATCTATATCAGTATATATATTTTTATATGCATATAAATAATAGCATTATTTTAGAAAACATTATAAATTTTATGTTTACAAACATATTTTAATTTTTACAAAATTATTAAAATTCACGTAATTGATAGAATTTAATTTTCATGAAAAAAATACATATTTATAAGGGAAAAATTTATAGTTCCGTACTAATTTTCGAAAAAGGTCAATAGTTCAGTGACATTAAAATTCATTTTCCCTATTTATATGTAATTAAAGAAAGAAGAGTATAGGCAGGGGTGTTTTAACATGGTCTGGGTGTTCAAAAGTGAGAGCGGGATGTGAAAAACTGAGAGCGGGATAATTGGCCACCCAGCTGATTTCATTTTGTTTTTAATAAAAAAAAATTTATTGATACATTTTTGCTAATATAATTAACTTTAATTCTTATACTATTAGTTAGCTATTAACATCCGTATGCTTGGATTGTCAAAAAAATAATTTAAAAAATTAGAATCATCATTCCGAACAAGACTAGTTAAAAGAAAGATCTATTTTAACTGATTTGACCATTATAAAACCAAACCAAATAAATTTGGGACTTTTTAAAAAAATTATCACATCGCTAAAATCTTTATATCTTAACATCCGTGAGATTGGAATGTCTACTTTAATCTTTATATCTTTATTTCATCAATCAGGACAAGACTAGTTAATAGGAAGTCTACTTTGATCGGTTTGACCGTTATAAAACCAAACAAATACATCTAGGAATTTTTTTACAAAAATACCACATCACTAAAATCGTTATATCTTGATATCCGTGAGATTAGAAAGTCGAAAAAATAATTTAAAAAAATAGATTCATCATTCGGGACAAGACTAGTTAAAAGGAAGGTCGACTTTGACTGGTTTGACCGTTATAAAATCAAACCAAATAAATATAGGAAATTTTTTAAAAAATTATCACATCACTAAAATCGTTATATCTTGACATCCGTGTAATTGGAACTTCCAAAAAATAATTTAAAAAAATAAATTCATCATTCGGGACAAGACTAGTTAAAAGGAAGGTCGACTTTGACCGGTTTGACCGTTATAAAACCAAACCAAATAAATATAGGAAATTTTTAAAAAAATTACCACATCACTAAAATCGTTATATCTTGACATCCGTGCAATTGGAACATCCAAAAAATAATTTAAAAAATAGATTCATCATTCGGGACAAGACTAGTTAAAAGGAAGGTCGACTTTGACCGGTTTGACCGTTATAAAACCAAACCAAACCAAATAAATATAGGAAATTTTTTAAAAAATTACCACATCACTAAAATCGTTATATCTTGACATCCGTGAGATTGGAACGTGGAAAAAATAATTTAAAAAAATAGATTCATCATTCGGGACAAGACTAGTTAAAAGGAAGGCTGACTTTAACCGGTTTGACCGTTATAAAACCAAACCAAATAAATATAGGAAATTTTTTAAAAAATTACCACATCACTAAAATCATTATATCTTGACATCCGTATGATTGGAACGTCGAAAAAATAATATAAAAAAATAGATTCATCATTCGGGACAAGACTAGTTAAAATGAAGTTCGACTTTGACCGGTTTGACCGTTATAAAACCAAACCAAATACATGTAGGAAATTTTTTTAAAAATTACCACATCACTAAAATTGTTATATCTTAACATTTGTGCAATTGGAACGTCGAAAAAATAATTTAAAAAAATAGATTCATCATTCGGGACAAGACTAGTTAAAAGGAAAGTCCACTTTGACCAGTTTGACCGTTATAAAACCCAACCAAATACATGTAGGAATTTTTTTGAAAAATTACCGCATCACTAAAACTGTTATATCTTGACATCCTTGCGATTGGAACGTCGAAAATATTATTTAAAAAAATAGATTCATCATTCGGGACAAGACTAGTTAAAAGGAAAGTCCATTTTGACCGGTTTGACCGTTATAAAACCAAACCAAATACATGTAGGATTTTTTTGAAAAACTACCGCATCACTAAAATCGTTATATCTTGACATCCGTGCGATTCAAACGTCGAAAAAATAATTTAAAAAAATAGATTCATCATTCGGGACAAGACTAGTTAAAAGGAAAGTCCATTTTGACCTGTTTGACCGTTATAAAACCAAACCAAATACATGTAGGAATTTTTTTGAAAAATTACAGCATTACTAAAATCGTTATATCTTGACATCCGTGAGATTGGAACGTGGAAAAAATAATTTAAAAAAATAGATTCATCATTCGGGACAAGACTAGTTAAAAGGAAGGCTGACTTTAACCGGTTTGACCGTTATAAAACCAAACCAAATAAATATAGGAAATTTTTTAAAAAATTACCACATCACTAAAATCATTATATCTTGACATCCGTATGATTGGAACGTCGAAAAAATAATATAAAAAAATAGATTCATCATTCGGGACAAGACTAGTTAAAATGAAGTTCGACTTTGACCGGTTTGACCGTTATAAAACCAAACCAAATACATGTAGGAAATTTTTTTAAAAATTACCACATCACTAAAATTGTTATATCTTAACATTTGTGCAATTGGAACGTCGAAAAAATAATTTAAAAAAATAGATTCATCATTCGGGACAAGACTAGTTAAAAGGAAAGTCCACTTTGACCAGTTTGACCGTTATAAAACCCAACCAAATACATGTAGGAATTTTTTTGAAAAATTACCGCATCACTAAAACTGTTATATCTTGACATCCTTGCGATTGGAACGTCGAAAATATTATTTAAAAAAATAGATTCATCATTCGGGACAAGACTAGTTAAAAGGAAAGTCCATTTTGACCGGTTTGACCGTTATAAAACCAAACCAAATACATGTAGGATTTTTTTGAAAAACTACCGCATCACTAAAATCGTTATATCTTGACATCCGTGCGATTCAAACGTCGAAAAAATAATTTAAAAAAATAGATTCATCATTCGGGACAAGACTAGTTAAAAGGAAAGTCCATTTTGACCTGTTTGACCGTTATAAAACCAAACCAAATACATGTAGGAATTTTTTTGAAAAATTACAGCATTACTAAAATCGTTATATCTTGACATCCGTGTGATTGGAACGTCGAAAAAATAATTTAAAAAAATAGATTCATCATTCGGGACAAGACTAGTTAATAAAATAAAATAAATATCTAATGCAACATTTCAGACAGCAAATGCAACACTACTGTTATCTAATGCAACGCTTCTGCCACGTCAGCAAATGCCACGTCAGCATATGTGGGTCCCACTTCTGTAACGTCAGCAATTGTGGGTCCCACAATTTCCACATCACCATTGGTGGGCCTCCTACCATGTCACCCTTCTGGGTCCCACAGTACCACGTCAGCAGTGGTGGGTCCCACACCTGCCACGTCATATTTTTAAAAAATATATATATATATATATATCTAATGCAACACTTCAAACAGCAAATGCAACACTACTGTTATCTAATGCAACGCTTCTGTCACGTCAGCATATGTGGGTCCCACTTCTACCACGTCAGCAATTATGGGTCCCACAATTGCCACATCAGCATTGGTGGGCCTCTTGCCATGTCACCCTTGTGGGTCCCATACTGCCACGTCAGCAGTGGTGGGTTCCACACCTGCCACGTCATATTTTTTTAAAAATATATATATATATCTATTGCAACACTTCAAACAGCAAATGCAACACTACTGTTATCTAATGCAACGCTTCTGCCACGTCAGCATATGTGGGTCCCACTTCTGCCACGTCAGCAATTGTGGGTCCCACAATTACCACGTCAGTAAATGCCACATCAGCACATGTGGGTCCCACTTCTGCCACATCACAATTTTTTAAAATAAAAAAATGTCTAACGCAACACCAGCAGTTAGTGTTGCATGATGTGAAACACCGTGGGTAATATGCAACACTAAATTATATCTAACGCAACACCAGTTCAGCTCAGTTGCAAAAGACCCAAAATTTCTATCTAACGAAACGCTTTCTGTGCAACGCTTTGTAAAAAGGGTTGCGTATGCTCACTTATGGCGTAGTGTCTTAAAGACTCAAATCTTACTGCCTTTTTCTCTGATTCCTCCTGTTCTATTCAAACCCTTACTTGGAAGAGGGAGCTAGAGATTGGTAAAATCAAAGATGGCTTGTATGTCTTCAATTCTGATGTGCAGCAGTGTTCTCCTTCACCTGTTGCTTTGTCTTCTCAGTATTTTTGTAATAATGCTTTATCTAGTTGTAATCAATTTCAAACAGTTTCTTCTGATATCTGGCATGCCAGATTGGGACATGTCCCAGTGTCTATCTTAAAACAATTATCTGTGAAATGTAATTCTGACTTTCAAGCCTGTGATCTTGTCATTGTTCTAAATAAGCTATTCTACCATTTTCTAATAGTGATACTTGTTCTACTGAATTGTTCCAATTAATTCATGCTGACTTGTGGGGACCTTATTCAAGGACCACAAATGATAATTGTAATCAATTTTTGACCATTTTGGATGATATGTCTCGAACAACTTGGGTTTTTCTGTTGTCTAGTAAGACTCAGTTACCAAATATAATCAAAGAGTTTTTGCTGAATGTTCAAAATCAGTTTGCTAAAACAGTTAAGGTCTTAAGAACAGATAATGGTACCGAGTTTTTAAATAAAGACTTAGCAGCTATTTTATCTAGTTTTGGCATATTACATCAGACAAGTTGCCCCTATACGCCTCAACAAAATGGGAAAGTTGAGCATAAACATCGACATTTGCTCAACACTGCCAGAGCCTTACGGTTTCATACTAATTTACCAATACATTTCTGGGGTGATTGTCTATTAACTGCAACGTATCATATCAATAGATTACCAACAGTAGTTCTAAATGGTAAAACTCCGTATCATATCTTGTTTAATCAAGCACCTGATTACAGCAATTTACGAGTTTTTGGATCATTATGCTATGCTACCACAGCTCCAAAATCATCTGATACGTTTGCTCCTCGAGCAGTTAACTGTGTAATGCTAGGGTATCTTTTGGTAAAAAGGGATATCGGTTACTTAATCTTGAAACAAGGAAGGTTTTTGTTTCTCGTAATGTTCAATTTGTTGAACACATATTTCCATTTCGAGAAATACAATCCAGGGTGCCTTCTCAGCTGTTTCCTTGCAATTCTTCTGTACCAGATGAACCATTGGCCTATACTACTGTTGAGTCATCTCAAGCTGAGCCTCAGCAAATAATCAGTGTTCCAGCATATATTGATACAATTCCTTCAGACAGTATTTCTGATAATGATATTCCTACTGTTAATGTGTCTTCACACGAGTCTCCTACTGTACCTGTTCCCACTGCTCGTCCTACTCGATAACGAACTGTTCCACTAAAATATTCAGATTATACTGGGTTGCCAAAGAAGTTTGTCTCAACAGCTAGTAGAGTGAATTTACCTGATATATTACAATATGATACTTTTACTCCAGATTATACCCATTTTTTAGCTATTGTTACAAAAATTCCTAAGCCATATTCATACAAATAGG
The DNA here is from genome assembly GCA_036435485.1 of Saposhnikovia divaricata. Lineage (NCBI taxonomy): Eukaryota > Viridiplantae > Streptophyta > Magnoliopsida > Apiales > Apiaceae > Saposhnikovia > Saposhnikovia divaricata. The sequence goes on along the minus strand of CM071596.1, from coordinate 244,262,235 downwards.
CTGCTGTTTCTCCTGAGTGGTGTACAACCATGGCTACTGTGTTAGCTACTTTGGAAGCTAATGATACATGGGATGTGGTTCCCTTACTTGAAAATCAGAAGTTGGTTGACTGTAAGTGGGTATACAAAGTCGAGTACTTACCTACAGGTGAGGTTGAACGTTATAAGGCACGTCTAGTTGCCAAGGGCTTTACACAAACTGAAGGGGTTGATTATTTCGAGACCTTTACCCCTGTATCTGAGATGACATCCCTTCGTACCTTGCTGTCTGTGGCTGCTGCTAAAGACTGGATAATTGATCAGCTTGATGTAACTAATGCCTTCTTACATGGTGAGTTAAAAGAGGATGTCTATATGGTGTTACCACCAGGCTACACTCCCTCTGCTACTGTTCAAGCAAAGTACCCAGGTCAAGTGCTGGTTTGTAACCTTAAAAAGTCCTTGTATGGACTTAAACAAGCGCCTCGACAATGGTTTTTAAAGCTCTATGAAGCTTTACTACAGTTTGGTTTTGTTCAGTCTGTAAGTGATCATTCCTTATTCACTTATAAAAATGGTGCTTTAATTGTTACATTGTTTGTCTATGTCGATGACATGGTGTTAGCTGGTAATAACTCTGCTCTTATGCAATGTGTGAAGACCTTTCTTAGTTCACATTTTAAAATCAATGATCTGGGCACACTCAAGTATTTTTTAGGGATGGAGTTGGCTCGTTCATCAGCTGGAATCTATCTTAATCAACGTAAATACACTCTTGATCTTCTTAAGGATGTTGGTTTGCAATCTAGTAAACCTTCTGTGGTGCCTAAGGAACAGAATCATCAACTCCTTGCCATAGATTACTCAGCTGTTATCTCTGATATTTCACTTTATCGTCACCTAGTTGGTCGTTTGATCTATCTCACGATCTCTCGTCCTGATATTGCATATGCAGTTCATGTTCTAGCTCAGTTTATGGCCTCCCCTAAAGCTTGTCATTTACAGAGAGTTTTCAAACTTTTATGTTACATCAAAGGTACTTGTGGTCAAGGCTTGTTGTTATCATCTAGTTTTAATCTTCAATTAACTACCCACTCTGATGCTGATTGGGGCAGTTGTAAGATTACACGCCATTCTGTCACTGGATTTTGTATTACTCTTGGTTCTTCTTTGATTTCTTGGAAAAGTAAGAAACAGCCCACTGTGTCAAGATCATCATTTGAGGCTGAATATAGGTCTATGGCTTATACAACGTGTGAGATAGTTTGGTTGCGTTCGTTAATCAATGAGCTTGGAGTTCCTCAACTTTCACCAACTACATTGTACTGTGACAACATTTTAGCACTGTATATTGTTGCGAATCCTGTTTACCACGAACGCACAAAACATATTGAAATTAACTTTCACCTTATTCGTGAAAAGCTTCAGAAAGGAATCATCTCTACTGCATATCTCTCTACTACTGAGCAACCTGCAGATTTGTTTACCAAGGCATTAGGTGCTGCTCATTTACAGTTTCTCTTGGCCAAGTTAGGAGTTACAAATCTCTTTTCCACTCCTCACTTGAGGGGGGATGTTAACCATGTTCAGGTGAACCGTGACTCAAATACATACTGGCAGGTCACTTGGTCTAGGTGCTATGTTTAAGAGTGAGGTCCAGCTGGCAACATTCGATTACTCAAGTTAGTTAGGACCACACTCACATTTTGATATATATGTAGAGAGGTGTAGTAGGCAGCACGTTAAGCATTTTCCAATTCCATTTTTCTCTGTACTATCTCCTTTCTCTGTAACAATGAGATTTATTCTAATATACTTTGTCTTCCTCATTTCTTATGCTCATTAACAAATTGACATAACCCCAGTCCCCTTATCATATATAGTGCCATAATTCCTTGACCCTTCCAAACCCAAACTACCCTCTAAACACTACAAGTCTAGTCATGTCGCAGTTCAAAGTAATTATTGACTATTTCAAAAAATAGAGTATGTATTTGCGTAATAAGTTTGAAAGTGACCTAAAATATGTATATAAAAACAAGTTAAAATCTAGTGGCACTTTTTCCAACGATTATTTTAATTTTTGATAAATATTATTATCATGATTTACATTTTGGACTTACAAATTTTCTTTATTTCTTTAATAATTTTTATGAATTACATAAAATAATAAATCACTCAATCAATAGTGAACTTAGAGTTTTCATTTTTTACTTATGACTTCAAAATTTAAATAGCTTCGAGTGAAGTCATGAGTCATTCATACAAGTTTACACAAACGGACTCAGCTAATACATTTCTTTTAAAAGTAAAATATTATACGTTCAATATTCTTTATCAAAATATCAATAACTTGAGATCAATAATTTAAGACAATTCTTTCGAAAAAAAATAATTTAAGAAAAACTGTTAACACAACTTAATTAAAAAATAATATCATTAAGACACAAAATAAGATAAAAGCCACAAATTCCTTACTAAATATAATCTAATCCCTAACATATAATTGGTAGCTATGACATGATTCAGACATATGTCCTAAAACAGAAAATCCATACAAAACGTGTTGTTTTGGGAATTTATTTGTTGGATAATTAGAATTAATTCAAAGTTAATATTTTGACTTTTCGATTGTTTATCATGAATAAGTTAGTGTAACTAACGTAGCTAGGTGCTTAGTATATTAGTTTTTATTTATTAGGAATTCTGGACCACGTCTAGTAAAGTAGTTGTTGTTTCTTAGGTCTTTGTTGTTTTTAGGTGTTTTGTAAAACTTATACATTACGGGCTAGTACGTTCTCTTTATTTGAATGCAAATAACAAAGTTGTGTTTTCACTTTATTTTCCATCTTGGTATCAGAGCATAACCAGGTTAGATCTCTGTTTATTTGAATGAAAATAACAAAGTTGTGTTTTCATTATATTTTCCGTCTTGGTATTAGAGCATAACCAGGTTAGATCTCTGTTTATTTGAATGCAAATAACAAAGTTGTGTTTTCATTATATTTTCCATCTTAGTATCAGAGCATAACCAGGTTAGATCCTTCATTTAAAAAAAAACATAAAGAGAGCATAGCGGGTGAGGAAGCAAGCAATGCAGCTTGTTTCAGTTGAAAACAGTTATCTACAAGAATGAAATCATGGACCAGTTTTTTAGGGTGAGAAATATGAGTTTTGGTCAATCAAAATGAAAACCCACTTCAAATCTCAGGAGCTGTGGGAATTTGTTGAGGATGGGTATGATGAAAAAGAAAAAGATGAACAGAAATTAAAGGAGTACAAGAAGAAAGATGCTAAATCTTTGGTTTTTTTCCAACATTCTGTAAGTGATTCTCTTTTCTCCAGAATTGCATATGCAACAACATCCAAAGAGGCCTAGCAAACCTTAAAAATTGTATTTCAGGGTGTTGCAACCAATTTCCGTCAGTGTATCCGTTCGGTCGGACCTGCAATTGAAGAAGAATGCGAGGGTGTGGCCCCCCGATTCACCTCCGGTGTAAGAATAAGTTAACTGGTTTTTATGAATAAAGGTAAACGCAGAGTGTTTGTGTTGTGTGTAAGTGATTGAATGAATGAACCCAAACCTTGGTTAACCTCTTTATCCTCGATGTTGGCAGTTACCGGAGAGTAAAGTGAGTGGCGAACGTGTTCCACGTTCCCACGTTCCCAGGGATGTACAACCGAACGAACCGTTGTAAATGAAGGGACCGGATGATATGGGCCTTCGCCAAACCGGTACTCATTCCACGACTGGGCCTTCGGTCATTCCACTACTGGGCCTTCGGTCCAGCCCAGTAGGAAGTTGGGCCTCTAACATGTCCCTAGGCTTCGTTCGGAGTTATCCTCAGGACGAAGGCTAAAGCCCAAGCCCATCTTCAGAACTCTGTGTTCGCACGTTCCCTTCGGATAAGAATGGCGATGGACAAGACTGAGACGCCTCCTAGGGAGCCGTGTCCATTTATTGCTGACAGCTGTCTGTCCTCGAGATTTGCGCTTCAATCCCTGCCGTTGAATATGAAACGGCTCTGTCCAAACGTCACATCCTTTCTATTTAAACTCCACAGTTTCTTTCTTTCTTTCTTTTACGCATATATCATTTCTTTAACATTCAAAGGAAAAACTCCCTCTAGAGAGATCTCAAATAGCAATTGGGAGCGTTGTTTCATCACCGGAGGCCCCCAAATCGCCGATTCCAATCGACATTCACGTCCAAGAAGCCTACCCCCACGAACTCGATCTTATCAGAGATCTCAAACAAATCAGTAAGTTCTCATTACTTCCCTTCTTTTTCCGATTCATCGCACACTTGAATTACTTTCTTTCCTGCTTTTGTGTTCTTATCTGCTTTCCGTACTCATACACACATGTATATATCTATATGTACACATATGTAAAGTTACCCGTGCATTTTATTCTTGTCGTTTTGAGTAGAACATGCGCGTGTCTTTTCCTTTTAGTTTCCGTTGTGTTGCTCTGATACAACCCCTTACTTGAACCTTGAGATTTGTCTGGAAGTTGTTAGGGTTGAGATGTCCTTCGGGATTTCCGAACCCTGAGAACTCCCTTCGGTCTGTCCCAATCTTTATAACTTTTAGATGACCCGTGATTTGCCAAACCTTAGATTTTAGGATTTTCCGACCGATCCTGGCTCACTGTACTCGGCCTCTCCCCTTTTTGTTTTCGTCTTCTTTGTCCGAGTACAAAGCTAATGTCTCTTCATTTCCGAATGCAGGGACATGGATCGGTCAACCGAAGGTGCCGGTCCTTCGGAGGTATCACCGTTCAGTGATGTCGGGGAGTATCCTGCGGCGAACTTTCGGTCGCACCTGACTGAGGAAAAAATAGAAGAATTCCATTCCAAATACCTAGTAGAGAGGAATGTCTGGTACTTCTTCACTCCCAGGAAGTGAGACCGTATTTGGCACAACCCTGAGGTTCCACCTCTCTTCGGCGGAAGTGTGGCCACCGGCATATCCGAGATGGCCTTCAAGTGTGGCTTTCGGCTGCCGATGCTGCCAATACTGAAAAAATTGCTGAGGCAAGTTGGGATCGCCATAGGACAGCTGGATCCGAACAGCTTTTTTCATATAAATGCTTTCCAAGCCCGATGCTTAGCTAAAAAGATGACTCCGAGGACAACCCTGTTCTGGCATCATTATGAGCTTCGGAGGAATTCCAAAAGCAACGGCTTCTACACTATCGCTCGTCGGACCGGCAGGGCCGATTGGGCTCAAACGAACTCCAACAATAGGGGGGCCCATGAGAAGTGGGTTTTCATCTCGGGCCCGAAGATGGAGAAGTACGGCCGCTGGCAGGATCTGGACCCGTCGAGGTTGCAGTATCCCGAGATGTTGGAGGCGGACAAACACGATTATCGTCTTCTTTGTGAACTCGATATGGGTAGGGTTCCCCTATCGGACAGCCGGGACAACGCCTGGTTGGTCTCCCTCTGGGGTAGTGGTAACATTTGTCCTTACTCCTTTCCATCCGAGTGTTTCCTTAACTGTATTTTTATTTCTTGTTGCCAATGTTTGACACTCTTGTTTTTGTGCAGTATCTTCTCTTGGTCATATTATTGAGCGCAAACGCAAGAAGGCAGCTCAACTCTCGATAGCTGCTACAGCCGAAGCCGATGCTGCCGCTCAATCGGCCGGCAAGGAGCTGGAATCTGTTCCCGACACCGGTGGGAGAAGCGAAACTCCAATGGCTTCTCTTCCGCGAGATCAGGGGGATGGTATCGTCCAGGCCCTCTCAACCGATTCCCGAAAAAGGGGTCGGTCGGGGGATGCCGGACTGAAAGTATACCATCCTCCCTGGGGAGTCCTTGAGACGGATCAAATCATTGTCCCTGCCCCCCAGCTGTCTACCATAGTAGGTCCCGATCTTTGCCGGGGTCTCATTCTGCCAGCCGATAGGCCCACGTTTACCATAGTAGCTGAAATGCTGGCTCTGCTCTCCATGGTAAGCTTTGCTTTTTCTCGGTGTTATTTCTTTCACTTGTATTCAGTGTTTAATTCTTTTCCCTTGTTTGTTTCCAGGGGGTCTCTTGGTCGGCCGTAGTGACTGAACGGATGGAGGGTATCCAGAAAAAGCTGGAGGCAGCCAACCTGACTGAAGTTCGGGCAGTCAAGGCTGAAGAGGACCTCCGGAATGCAACTTCTGACTTGGAGAGGGTCACCGGCCAATCTAACTCCTTGAAGGCCGAAAATGATGCCTTGAAGGCAAAGTTGCAGGAGATGGACACCTTGAGGGCTAGGGTCGAGTGGAGGAACAAGCAGCTCAAGCTTTCAAGGAAAAAGATTCGGAAGCTGCAGAAGACCCTGGAGCTGACCGAAGAAAGATGCTACCAACTGGGGTATGACGGCGCTGTGCTGAAGGCACATTCTTTGGGCTTCGATCATACTTAGCTGGTAGATCCTTCGCTCGGGATGACGGATCCGGTTGGTCGGGAGGAGTCTGATCAACCCTTGGAGGTTTCTTCGGGCGAAGATGAATCTCTTTCCGACGATCCTTCAGCTGGTGACGCCTTGTAATTTTGTAGATTTTAATATTTTCGAACTTGTAATGTTTAACTTTGCCTTCGGGCTCCTTATTCGTGCCTTCGGGCTTGTAATACTTTACTTTGCCTTCGGGCTTGTTTTATTTAAGTTTGCCTTAGCATAATATTCTTCTTTTATGCGTCTTCGGCTTCGGCCTTAATTTGGCTTCTGTTTCTGTTCATGCGTCTTTGGCTATGTTTTGCCTTAGCATGATTTTTCTTTTTTATGCCTCTTCGGCTTCATTTTGCCTTAGCATATTTATTTTATTTTTATTTTTATGCGTCTTCGGCATTATATTGCCTTGGCATAATTACTTATATTTTTATGCATCTTCGGCCATTTTCGCCTTAGCATAATTACTTGTATTTTTTTGCTTCTTCGGCCATTCTTGCCTTTTTGTGCATCTTTGGTCGTAACCTAGCTGCCCCCAAGTATTTAAGGGGTTTTGTAAATGATTAAGGTCTCATTCGGTCGGCTGAAAAATATTTTCTCCCGGCCTTAATGTCAAAGCAACTTGAATACTAAGACAATTTTGTAAGAGGCCAAATTTTATTCGGTCGGCCCCAAATTTGGGTTCGTCAAGTATTTGTAGCTTAAAACACAATGTACTTAAACACTACCAATAAGTTAAGGGGCGCATGTTTTATACGGTCGGCCCCAAACATGGGTCTATTAAGCTTAATATTGCGTACTTAGCTTTTTGGCTATAAATGTACTTAGCTTAACAACGGATAAAAAATGGAGCAAAACAATCTTTTCATTAACCATGCAACTCTTACATAGATTTGATTACAGATTGATGCTAGCTTATAGAATTCAGAATAAAGTTGCATAAGACAAAATACCGAAGTAAAAAGCAATAAAAGTTGGACCAGTATGCTTACTGGTAGAAACGGCGAAGGCGAGCGGCGTGCCAGGTGTTTTTGATTGGGCTGCCGTCCGGATGAGCCAATTTGTAGGTGCCTGGTCGGACCACTTCAATCACCACATATGGACCTTCCCAGTTGGGCATAAGCTTGCCTTTTTTTGCTGGCATGGAGGTGGCTAACTCCCGAAGCACTAAGTCCCCGGCTCGAAAAAATCTCTTCTTCACCCCCGAATCATAGTACTGGGCTGCCTGCAGTTGGTACCTTAAGTTTCTTTGGTGGGCAGCCTCTCTTTCTTCTTCTAGTAAGTCCACATTTGCTCGAAGTCCGAACTCATTTGTCTCCACGTTAAACGTTTCTGTTCGGTACGACTCTAAACACTACACCATAAAACGGCTATTGCAACAACAGGAAAACATTGCCTTAAGGCCTATATTCGTTGCAGTAGAGTCTGTGGCAACAAATTTGCAAAATTTGGGCGTTGCATCCGGTTGCCTTGCAATAGGTCGATTTAGCAATGTTTTTGATACCATACAGCAACATAATTAAATCATTGCAATAACTTTCAGTAGCAACATTTTAGACTATATAGCAACAATTAAAAACTATTGCAGTAACATAAGAAGGTAATTTATTGACACTTAAAGGCAACATTTTTCAGACTAATTGCAATGATTTTTTATAGATTAATGCAACGTATTTTGACCCTATTGAAACAATTTTTTTCAAAAAAAAAAAATTGGTAGGAACATGCTGAAAATACAGTAAACTAGGCCATTTATAGCCACAATCCAAGCATCATCAATATTTCATAAACCAGGGCAACTTAATGCCAAATATCCAAATGTACAAGCAACACCATGTAACAACATGGCCGTACAAACATTTTAAAATGTAAAGCAAAATTAAAATGACTAAAGCGCAACAGTCGCGCACAAATTTAAACATAAAGTACATGCAGTCTACCAACTATTAACACATAATTTAAACATAAAGTGACAGAAACGACTCATGCGTCGTCTTCTTCATCATCTCATTCATATTCATGATGATAAAGATGACTTTATTTTGGATATCTTCCATCTGGACTCCATGACAGTGCAGTAACTTGTTGATCAGCATGTCCTCGGAGAAAATCCACTAGTGTCCACAGAATTCCAGAACTTCCAATTTCAAAAGCAGCTTGCAACTCATGTATCTAACAAGTTTAAACGACCCAGTGTTAGTACATAGACAAAATATTTAGAACTTCTCCAATCCATGCAACAAATGACTCGCCCTGAAGCTAATTCCAAGAAAAGGTTTAGGTTATGAGTTATAGCATCCTCACACTGCACATAGAAACATAAAACGAACTGATTATTATTTCATAAATTTGAACCACACAAGTAATTATTAAATTATAAAATTTACCGCAACATAACACTTTAAGTTTGTTGCAATCTTTCCAACAATAACATTTAGAACTTGTAAGGTCATATTGTGTGGTCTCACTGGGATCCCCCCATCAAACGGTGTCATTCCAAAATCTCCGATGCACACTAAGAGTTTGGCTACACTTAAGCATCAGGTTTACATATATCACAGACACGCCACACACTTCTCCTCATATGTTAAAATCTTTAAACTACTGATGAATATCGCTGCTGTCTTTATTAAACTTCTCCTCAGGAATTCCATTAACATAGTCTTAGTTTTCTATATCTTTCCTTTTCTGATCTACATACTTGTACAGTTAGTCAACATTATTTTAACTTTATTCTTGGAACTGAGATTAAATGAATTAAAAGACTCAACTATTAAATCAGCTTCAAGCATGGGAAACATTAGTGCTCCAATTGACGAGTCAGTATTTGATGTTGAGAAAGAGATTGATGATTTGATACCTGTTGAAGTGAAAGAACAGAGAGTCAGTAATCTACTGCAATCTTTAATGGTGGGAGGATGTGTTGCAGCTATGCCTCTGCTAAAAAAGATTCCAACGTCAGTACTCTGGGGATACTTTTCATATATGGCCATTGAAAGTTTACGTGGAAACCAGTTCTGGGAGCGGATCTTACTGCTATTCACAGCTCCAAGCAGAAGATACAAGTAGCTACTTTCCTCTATAGACATTCTTATAAGTTCAATGAATTTTTTAATTCCTTTAGTTGAATTTCTGCAACTAACCAATATGCATCTGAAAACCAGGAATACAGCCTCTGTGGTTGCAGAAAACCAAGGAGAAGAATTAGATATAACTACTATATGATGGAAATACAAGCTTCTGACTATCTCCACTTTAAGCAATGCTGGAGTACCAATCTTCACCTTGGATGATTCCATTGCCTGCTCACCAATATAGGACCTAAGGAAATGCCAGAGAAAAAGTAAAATAGCATGATCCAGTCTCTGCTTGCTTAATTCATTATATCTCTGGAAGTGTAAATTCAGGAAAACGAATAAGGATTCATAAAAAAAAAATACCACTGGAATGGTGATAAATAATTTATATCACTATATAACTAATCAGTGTATTTATATAATTTGTATTCTCTTTATTAAGTGAAGGAAAAGATGGTGTACAGAAGACAAACTAAGATACAGCATACAGTCTATCTTAAGATACCTTTGCTAATTACGAAGACAGAAGCTTTAAGCTGCAGGCCTGTCACTGGGGTCTGAAGCAGAGTTCTCCATGTGACTGCTATATTTTACAGAAACCCCAGTAAATCTTTGCTATAATTTAGCAAATTCAATGACCCCTCGTGCGACAATTTTTCTAAGATTCCTCGCTCTACCACAGAGCCAATACTTCAACTAATTTGTTTAAAAGTGAATGGTGGAACAGTCAAATAGCAGCTTAGACCGCATTACCTTTATTGGAGGGTAAAGTAATAAGGATAATTACATCCACAAACACGAGGTAAGTATTCTTCGTCTTTAGATTGACCTCGGCTGAATATACCTAATTGGACATATGAATTAGCACATCTAAAGGGAGTTAGTTATACACACTTGACAAAGTTAGATTCTAAGATGGTGGATTAATTCAATTACATACACTTGACAAATATCGATTCTGATGTAGTCCATTTAGTTCTAGATTGATGAAATATAGACAAATGGATGCACGAAAGGGGTGATTGGATTAGACAGAATGATTAACATGGTATGGTGACAGAATTATGCTTGCAGCTATAAAATTTGAGTTGACAGATTGACTCAAATGAAATATTCACTACGATTATTGGTCAAAGAAAAAAAGGTAAAGAATCTTCAGCACAACCAGAACCTAGTTAAAAATATAACAGAGCGTATAACAGTTCAAACAAATTTTCCTTTCTCATAGAGTATGATTGTAACAAAAACTAGAATAGGCTTGAGGATGACAAACTGCAAGCACCCTTGTTTGCACCTTCGTATAAAACGCCTGCATAGCATTAAGAATTTAAGTAACATGACTCATCAAATATGATTACCAGGGGGGAGGGGGGTAAACATTCAGATTTGTTTAAATTATAATGAAATCAACATAAAATTTGTACAGTTACTAGATCATACAGTCAACAGAAGAACATAACCCTAACTTATATAAACACCAAAATTATCGGAGATTTACCATCACACATAATACAGAAAACATTTAAATAACCCCTATTGCATATAGGACCGAAAGAACAACGCAACCCCTATGCACAAACTCAAGTGAGAAAAAAAAGGTCACAAACATGAGCTCAAATTTTAGAATCAAACTATTAATTACCTCATAATCATAATATTCTATAAACATACGGCAAACATCTACCTTTCCCAATTTTCCAACCCTTTCAACAATAACTTACAGATGCAATATAAAAACAAGATGCCAAATGAAATTATGCAAAAATATACTCTGCATATCAAGTTCATCCTTTTGCCGAAGAAACACATCAATGTAATACTGAAGCTATTACATATGAAACGAAGTTAATCGGAAAAATTAAAGTCTGAAAGAAACTGTCATAACATATATTTGATTCATATTGTATTAAGGTAAACATGCACTGTGTTGACCACTAGTCACCACTGATTCACAACTGGTGTCTTTGGAAAGAAGACCACTCTGCAACATGAAAAAAAAAATTGAATTATCAACCTTTAAAATGTTTACAAAATTACAAAAGAAAAAATATGCTGAGAATAACTTAAGGATGGATCATATAATTGTTTATCAAGAATCTCACATTTTGAGTAATGAACTTGGGGCAAACTTCTCCACCTCCTCAGTTAATGTGTTTGCAGATAGCTTTAGGCTATCTACAAGAAAAATACAAGCAAAAATCTACAAGAAAAACAAGAAATTAACAAGAACCAAAAATACAAACAAGAAACACACAAGTAATACAAACAAAAACACGGAAACTGAAAAATACAAATAAAAATCTACAAGAAAAACAAGAAATTAATACAAAAACTTACTAATTGCAGATTTAGGGATGACTATTTGAGCTTCCTCTTCTCTATTTCGATTTAGAGATTAATTAGGGTTTAATTAGAGAAAAGTGAGGGTTTAATTTAGAGACAGAGATACGGGTGAGAGAGAGGGTCGAGTGAGAGAGAGAGGGTCGAGAGATGAGCGAGGGTGAGAGAGAGATGGACAAGAGTGAGAGAGATGAGAGAGAGGGATGACTGGGAGAGAGAGAGAGAGAGATGAGGGTCGAGTGAGAGGGATGAGTGAGAAGAGGGATGAGTTATGTTGATTGTTGAGTCTCTGTGTTAGTGTTTATGTGTTTGTTTCTTTTTTGTTTTTTTTTGTTATTTTTGGTAAGCCGGGCAAACACAATGTAGAAATCCCGCTCAACAAATTTGACAAGCCCGCCAATTTTTTGGGTCTAAAAGTTAAATTTATTGCAACAATTTAAGAAAATTGTTGCAATAGACAAAATGTTTTTAACTCTCTTAAGTTTTTTCAATGCTATTGCAATGTTTTTCAAAGGCGTTGCAATTTATCTGATTTGGTTTCTCAATAGCAACGTTTTTCGACAAACCTTCAAAAATATGGTTGCAATAGCCATTTTATGGTGTAGTGAAACCAACTTCGACAGGTAGAAGGGCATCAGTTCCGAAGGCCAGTTTGAAAGGTGTTTCCCCGGTTGAAGATCTTGTAGTGGTTCGGTAAGCCCATAGGACCCATGGTAGTTCTTCAGCCCAAAGTCCCTTAGCTTCCCCTAGCCTTTTCTTGATTCCATCGAAAATGATTTTGTTGGCCGCCTCGATCGCCCCGTTTCCTTGGGGATGCCCTACTGAACTGAACTTCTGTTTTATCCCGAATTGAGCCAGGAATTTTCTGAACTTGCTCCCAATGAATTGAGTACCGTTATCGGACACACAAACCATAGGTATGCCAAACCTCAAGATCACCTGTTCCAGCATGAATTTCTTCGCGGCCTCTTCGGTAATGGCCGAAAGGGGTTTTGCTTCTATCCACTTTGTCATATAGTCGATTGCCACAATACAGTATTTCACTTGCTTAGTGCTGGTGGGTAGGATCCCCACAATATCGACCGCCCACATAGCAAATGGGATCGGGCTAAGGACTGAAGACATTTCTTCGGGAGGTTGCTTCGGGATTGTGCTGAATATCTGGCATTGCTTGCATTTCTTTGCATACTCTGTGGCGTCTTCTTTCATTTTTGGCCAGAAGAATCCCTGCCTAAGGATCTTGAAGGCTAAGGATCGTCCTGCCAAATGTTCTCCACAAATCCCTTCATGAACCGTCTCCAAAGCAAGCTGTTGTTCATCTTTGTCCAAACATCTGAGTAGCGGCTGGCTTACCGATCGTCTGAACAAACGGCCCCCGACCAGAGTGTAATTTCCCGACCGATACTTAACCTTCTGTGCTTCCCTTCGATCAAGTGGTAGGATGCCTTTTTCCAAGAAGGCCCTGATGGGAGTCATCCAATTGACCCCTTGATGAATTTCCATGCACTGCTTCTTGTCTATCGAAGGTGTCTTTACTTCGGTCAGATAGATGGACCCACTTAGGTTTTGGGTTTCTGCCGAAGCTAACCTCGAGAGGGCGTCTGCCCGACTGTTGTTTTCTCTAGCTACTTGAGTTAACTCGAAAGTTTCAAACAGCAAAGATTGTTCACGTACCTTAAGGGCGTATGCCTTGGTTCGGGGATCTTTTTGCCCATACTCTCCTGAGAACTGTTTTACCACCAACATTGAATCACTGAACGCCCTTATGTGCTTAACTTCCAAATTTCTTGCCAAATCTAGCCCGGCCAAGAGTGCTTCATATTCGGCTTCGTTGTTCGTCAGCGGGAAAGTGAACCTGATAGCTTGACAAATCTCGAATCCTTCTGGGCTTGTAAGAATTAGCCCTGCCCCGCACTTTTCCTTGGCGACCGAACCATCGACAAACAACTTCCATTTTCCCGGTGTCTGAATCATTTGTTCTTCAGGAGCTAAGTCATTCGGCCCCGAAAAAGAGCATTCTACTATGAAATCCGCCAATGCTTGGGCTTTGATCGAAGTCCTTGGTGTATACTCCAAATCATGCTCCCCCAATTCGATCGCCCAAGCAACCACTCTGCCCGATGCCTCTGGCCTTTGCAATATTTTCTTTAACCGCTGATCGGTTACAACTTTGATCGTCCTTCCCTGGAAATAGTGCCTTAGCTTTCTTGCGGCCACTACCAGTCCATAAGAGAATATGAGAGACATAGAATACCGGATGCTGGTTTCCTTCATGTTCTTTGACCAACACGGCTCCAAGTGTTCGGTCGTTCACAGCCAAGTACAGCTGCAATGTCTCCTTCGGGTCGGGTCTCATTAAGAGTGGGGCTTTCACTAAGTACTCTTTAACATCCTCGAATGCTTTCTGGCAATTTGGCCCCCACTCGAAATTCTTGGACCCCCGAAGCACTTCAAAGAATGGTAAGGCCTTTTCAGCCGATCGGGAGATGAACCTCCTCAGGGCTGCTAGCCGTCCGGTCAGCTTTTGAATGTCCCTGATTGTCTTCGGTGCCTCCATATCAATGACTGCTTTAATCTTCTCCGGATTGGCTTCAATTCCTCTGGCGCTAACCATGTATCCCAGAAATTTCCCACTATTCACTCCAAACGTACATTTGTTCGGATTGATCCTCATGTTGTTTCTTCTAAGCATTTCAAAACATTCCCTCAGATCTTCGGCATGATCCCTGAAAAGGGACTTAACAATCATATCGTCCACGTAGCATTCCATGTTCCGGCCGATCTGGGCTTTGAACACTTTGTTGATCATCTTTTGGAATGTTGCCTCGGCATTCTTCAAGCCGAAGGGCATCTTGATGTAGGCATAAGTACCATTCGGTGTGATGAATGCTGTCTTGGGAACGTCCTCGGCATTCATGGCAATTTGGTGATATCCTGAGAATGCATCCAGGAAACTGAGTATTTGATGCCCCGAAGTAGCATCTATCAGTTGGTCGATGTTTGGCAAGGGATAGTGGTCTTTCGGGCAATGCTTATTCAGGTCGGTGTAGTCGACACACATCCTCCACTTGCCATTAGATTTCTTCACCACCACTACGTTTGCCAACCAATCGGGATAGTCTATCTCCTCAATGAACTTTGCTTCCAGTAATTTTTCGACTTCAACTTGGATTACTTTCTGCCTTTCCATGGCGAAATTCCTCTTCTTTTGTCTTACGGGCTTGGCTTCGGGAGCTACATTTAAACAGTGTTTGGCAATCGCAGGGTCCAGACCTGGCATATCTTCGGGATTCCATGCGAATACGTCGTGGAATTCCCTAATGACCTTGATGACTCTCTCTTTTAATTTCGGCTCCATGTTCTTTCCAATTTGGATCATCTTTCCCGACTGACCCACGTATAGTTCTACCTCTTCGGTTTCTGCACCGGCTCAGCAATCGGGCTTGATAGGTCGGCCCCAAACTTTTCCAACTCAATGTTCAGCAGTTGGTGGCTGCCCCCAGCTTCGGTCTCATTTCTTTTCCTTTTTCCGGCTTCAGTCATCTCTATGTCTTTGTCTCTTTCCAAATCCTCCAACATGATTATTCTGGCGGCTTTCTGATCGCCTCTCATTTCGCCAACTCCATGTTCTGTTGGGAACTTCAACTTTAGATGAGGGACAGAGGACACGGCCTGGAACAAAGATAAGGCCGGCCTTCCCAAAATTCCGTTGTACGGACTATCGACCCGGACGACATAAAACTTTGCTTCCTTCACCACAGTGTACGGCGCTTTTCCCATCATGACAGACAAAGTGATGGTCCCTTCTATCGGTACAGGCTGATTACCGAAACCATACAAGGGCGCCTCGTGGCATGGCTCCAACTGTTCACCTCCCAAATTCATCTTGCAATATGTCCGGTGATATAGAATGTTGACTGAGCTCCCTTCGTCCACCAGCACTCTCCATATCTTGTTTTCCCCGATTACTGGGTTTATAACAAGTGGGTCTTCGTGCGGCCATATCACGTCTTCGTAGTCATCTTCTGTGAAGGAGATAGGCAATGGTTGCTTAGCTGAACTTGATTGGTACAGGTTGTAGATCTGTCTGGCGTACTTTTTCCTTGCTGTCTTACTATCCCGATCAAGCACTGTTCCTCCGGAAATTGTCCTGACCTCCCCTCTGTACTTCTCCGAACTCTCAGCTTCCTTCCTTTTCTCCTTGGACTCGAGTTTGTCCCTCAAGTCGCCCACAAATTGGGTCAGTTCCCCATCTTTGATCATTCTTTCAATTAACTTCTTCAAATGATAGCACTCCTCGGTGTTGTGACCTTTGTCCCGATGGTAGTCACAATACTTGTTGTCGCTTCTTCTGTTCTCAGGGGTCTTCAACTTGGGTGGTCTGACAAACCCAGGTTTACCCTTTATCTCATGGAGAATCTTCGAGATAGGTGTGTTTAACGGTGTGAACACAGTGCTATCTCTATCTCTTCTTCGTTCGGCCCCTTTGTCGGGCCTTGTATCATTCAACCTGCTCTTGATATCTCCTCGACCCCTTCGGTCGTCTCTTCTGTCATCCCTTCGGTCATCTCTCCTATCATACCTATCATTTTTCTTCTCCTTGTACCCCCCAATTGATTCCAATTTTCTTCTAATGGCCTCTCCTCTCACATATATATCATTTAAAGATTTGGGAGGCATATCATAAAGAGAGGACCGAAGCTTCTTACCTTTGACAGGGTCGAGGCCTGCTGCGAGGAATCCAGCCGCCTTGACTTTGTCCAAGTTGGTGACCATGCCAGCTTCTTCTTTGAACCTTGCTAAGTAATCACCCAAATCTTCGTTCGGTCCTTGCCGGCAGTGGATCAGTGCTTCAGTATCCTTCTCTCTTCGGCACAAATGTGAGTAGTGCCTCAAGAATTTTTTCTTCACTTGCTCATACGAGCCTATCGACCTAGGTCTCAGCGACCTGTACCACATGGATGCATTCCCCTTCAGGTAGGTCTTGAACATCTTACATAGCATCACATCGCAGTGCCCCATCCCAGTCATGAGCGATTCATATTTCTCACAATGATCTTCGGGGTCACCCTTTCCGTTAAATTCATTCATCTTCGGGAACTGCCTTCCGGGAGGCGGTCGAAAGTGTTCGACGTCTTCGGTCACCACTGGCTCGTGGCTAACCTTTCTCTCTCCAAACATGGCCTTCTCAATTCTCCGGATGCGATCGTCCGTATGTGGACCCTCCTCTTCCGAATCGGAGGAATAAACCACCTTTGACCGAGTTCTCCTCGAGTTTGATTCAGAGTCCCCTGACTCATCTTCATCAACTCTGGTTCTTGGTCTTTTGTCTCTTCGGTCGTCTAACTCCGGGTCTTCGGCTTCTAGAGCCTCGCGGAGTACCTTTTCTTGTAACTCGATCTCCTCCCTTTGGATCTTTAGGGCTTCTAGCCTCAAACGGTCGGCCTCCCTTTTTTTGGCCAGACGTTCGGCCTCCCTGCTGCTTTTCTCTTTCTCTATCTCTTTCCGTTTCCCCTTGGCTTTTTGTTCTTCTCGCCACTTCATCAGAATTTCCCGTTGCTCTTCGGGAGACGGTATGTCCCCCTCCTCATCGAAAATCAAATGTCTTGGGGTGATGGGAGGAGTGGTGCGAGTGTTTACAGCCATAGTGCCATCGTCAGCCGTTGGTATCTCGGTTTCGTTCGCCATTACTAACAATATAATCCAACACAAACGTAACTCTGTGTTCCCACAGACGGCGCCAAATGTTGCAACCAATTTCCGTCAGTGTATCCGTTCGGTCGGACCTGCAATTGAAGAAGAATGCGAGGGTGTGGCCCCCCGATTCACCTCCGGTGTAAGAATAAGTTAACTGGTTTTTATGAATAAAGGTAAACGCAGAGTGTTTGTGTTGTGTGTAAGTGATTGAATGAATGAACCCAAACCTTGGTTAACCTCTTTATCCTCGATGTTGGCAGTTACCGGAGAGTAAAGTGAGTGGCGAACGTGTTCCACGTTCCCACGTTCCCAGGGATGTACAACCGAACGAACCGTTGTAAATGAAGGGACCGGATGATATGGGCCTTCGCCAAACCGGTACTCATTCCACGACTGGGCCTTCGGTCATTCCACTACTGGGCCTTCGGTCCAGCCCAGTAGGAAGTTGGGCCTCTAACAGGGTTCAGCAAAAGTGATTGAGGTAAAATTCCAAACCCTTTGTTCTGATTTTTAAAATTTGATAATGGAAAAGAAGGAGTTCGTTCAAAATTATCTATCTAGGGAAAGTTCAATTGTTAATAAAATGAGGTCTTATGGAAAAAAAATTACTCAAAACTCGATGGAATGACCTACTAGTACTTGATTCAATAAACCCATGAAATCATAGGATTTCTTAGATCGTTACCCACTATATGCAGAAATCTAGCAACTTGTTCTTCAATCGACATTCGTTTAGTGGGTCGAAGACCGCCATCTTGTACTAAGACATTGCACAACTTTGAAAAAGCACTTATATTCATACGAATAATATTACGTGCTTTACCACCTTAAGAGAGGTTTTTCAAAATTTCTTCTCACACCTTTTGTCTATGTAAACGAAATTCTCTTATTGGTAATTTAACACATCTGTACTGGAGTCTACGTCGTGTGATAAAACCAAATAACAAAGAAATTAAATGAATTGCAACAAGTTGCCTACTTCGAACACAACGTCGGAGTTCTGTGGCTCTCTCAGATATACTGTTATCCATCTTCATTCATAAACATAAAATTGTATTATACTCGATATCAAAATTATGTGTTAGTCATAGTCTTTAATGTTAAAGATGATTGTTTTATGTACTCAAAGTCAATATATGCAAGTCATAACTTTAACATACAAAACATCAAATCAATAATGAATAAAAGTTTAAATTCATGAATATGTACACATAAACAGGACATGAAAGGCAGAGTGTGTAAACTTGTAACACTATAACTAATGTAACTCAACTAAAGGAAAAGATACTTAACCAGAAGACAATCAAGAACAAGAAGCCACAAAGAAATCAACACTAAATGAAGACAAGGTAATTGATACAATTCAACATGTTAACTATGATCAAGCCAAGAAGAAATCATTGAGAGAAGTTCAAGTCAAAGTTGTTCATGCCTCAGTGATTTGAAAAGCCAAGAATCAAGATCATAACTATCAGTATCAATAAGACAAATTGATTTCAAGTGAACAAGAAGGAAAGCTAACATTGGAAAGCCACATTACTAATTGAATATGGTAATTTATTCAAGAAGCAAAAACACTATCAAGACTAGTCACTTATGAACCAGACCAGTGCATCAAGTGTCAGGACATTGATAGCAAGTTTATGTCAGTAATAAAGATCCATGTTCAAGAGCTTGGTGAAGAATAAAGAACACATGAAGATATCACAAGTTCAAGATGTGCATTGAAGTTTCAAGTTGAAGACCAGAATATTTTTTAAGTACTAAATATTCTAGATGACCAAGTAGAATATTTCTAAGTAGAAGTTCTACTTAGAAATTCGAGATGGCTAAGTAGAAATTCTCAAGTAGAAGTTCTACTTAGAGTGCAGTTTCAACATGACACATGGCATCTTCTAATTGGCAGATTTCTAAGCTTTCAAGATAAGACAAGATTTATGTGGACATCATTGGGCCACATATATCTTAGTCTTTGAAGACTACAGGACATAGATTACATGTAGTATAAATAGAAGTACTTGTGTAATGTTTTAGGAGAGCAATTCTTGAGAGAAACACATGTAAAAGAGAGAGAGTGTGTATTCACAGAGCTTAGTATCATTCACTACTCTCTGAACTTCTGTTATACTTTGTAATGAATGTTGTAGCAACCACTTCAAGTTATATATAAGACATATATTCCTTGAATCCGTGTGTTCATTTATTGCATCGTATTTATTGCTTATCAAATTTGAAAAGTTGTATTCACCCCCCCTCTACAACACATTTGGACCTAACAATTGGTATCAGAGCTATATGTTTAACACACAAAACATAGATCCTTGTGTTTGGTAGAAGAATCGTGAGTTTTCATTTTCTAGATATACTTTTCTAAAATTCTAGAAAAGTGAGCTTTAATTCGTTTGTAGTGAAAACTCATCCGAAAAAAATTATTTAAATACTCCAGGTGTTATTATTTAGCTTGGGTGTATTTTAATTAAATTTTGTGAATTAATCTGGGTACTTTGATATTTGGTGTTCTTGATTGTTCATCATTTGTTCTTATTAAAGAAGACAACCCAACAACTTTTTGATTTCCTTCTCAAAAAGATAAAAAGTAAAAAAAAGAGTGTTTTTGGACTTTTGATGTGCATTATTCACGGCAGAAAGCATAACAGAACATACTCAGTACCTAGCACGTGGGTTAGGTAATTTAGGTCAGTAAAGCCTCAAAAGTCAAAAAGGTGTTAAAGAGATAATATTGTTTATTCAATATTAAAGTGATCTTCAGCAAAGTTATTCCAAGGACAAAAGTTCTACATAGAGTTTCTACTTGAGATGTTCTGCATAGCAATTCGACTTGGTTCGACTTGAACAAAAATTTCTGCTTAAAGAAATTTCGACTTAGACAGAAGTTCTACATAGAGTTTCTACTTGAGATTTTCTACATAGAAATTCGACTTGGATAATTTCTACTTGGTGAAGTTCGACTTGAACAAAAATTTCTACTTAGATAAATTTAGACTTAGGCAGAAGTTCTACATATATATTCTACATAGCCGAGTCTTGGGTACTTAGAAACTTTTGGTGACCAGAATTGAAATGGCTCCTAAAAATGCATTCAAGATCCCAATGTTCAACCGAGATCACTATGAAGAATGGGTTTTCAGAATGAGACTCTACTTAGAGACAGTTAACCCTGAATATCTGGAAGTCCTTGACAAGGGTAAATTTGTTCCAATGGTGATTATTCCTGAGCATACGGAAGGAAAGGAGGTTATACCACCTCGGTCTGAGCCTAAAAAGGCATTGGACTTTTCAGATGCTGACAAGGAGCAAATAGCTTATGATACTTCCGTACGACAAACCTTGATGGAATCCCTTGATCATGAAATGTTCAACATAGTCAAAGGTCTGACTACAGCGAAGAAGATTTGGGACAAGATAGAAGTTGTCATGGAAGGATCTGCAGAGGTTAGAAGCAACAAGACACTCATACTCAAGATGGAGTATGACACCTTCAGAATAAGAAAAGGAGAAGGCATAATAGACGTCTATCTAAGATTCAGTCAGTTGGTATTGGATTTGAATCTGAGAGGTGTAACTCTCCCCATGGTTGAGACCAATACGAGATATCTGAGAAACCAGCCAAAGAGCATTGAACATAGGGTCTACGCTGTAAGAGAAACCAGAGATTTGCATACAACTTCTCTGGAAGAATATTATGGAATACTAAAGACCTATAAGCTGGAGACACTTCAAGATCAAGCATGGGACAATGATTCAAAAGGAAAAGAAACTGCATCAGGATTAGTTGCTGATGAGGAAGAGTCTAAGAAGGCAATAGTTGCAGAAAAGTCTAAATCATCACCTGCATCACATCAAGTTAATAATGATGACGAGTGCACATCTAACAGTGATGATGACTACTTCACCCAAGAGGAGCTGGACAACATGGACGATAGTGTCGTGGCATACATGGCAAGGAAGTTCAACAACATGAGATTCAGAAAGAGCAACCGACCTCAGAGAAATTCTTCATCTTACTATCGGGTTGCTAGTGGTGGTGGTAGTTCATCAGGCTACAAAGGTAAAGGCAAGAGTACCAGCTACAAATCTCCTTTGGATTTCAAAATGAAGTTCAAATGCTATAACTGTGGTAAAGCTGGACATTTTGCTACGGACTGCAAAAAGCCTAAACAGACTTATCCAAAAGAGACATATGAAGCCCTCAAAAGCAAGTATGAATCGTTGGTGAAGGAAAGACATGGAAAAAGAGCTTTATTAGTAACAGAAGGAAGAGCTTGGGATGATTCAGATGAGGAAGATGTTACTCATGTAGCAAACTTTGCCCTCATGGCTGAGACATCAGAGGAACCAGAGGTACCAGTTCTGACCCTTAAAGTAGAAATGTCCATTGATGAGTATAAGGAACAGAACGGGGCTCTTAGTGAAGAGATCTATATGTTGTGCAAAAGCCTAGACACTTCTCAAAAGGAACAGAAAACACTTGTCGCCAAAAGCAGAATGCTTGAGGCAAAAGTGGAAGAGTTAGAGGCTGCTTGCACTGTAGATACTTCCCTAAGAGACTTTATTAAATCTTTGGAACACAAGCTCATCCTTAA
The DNA here is from genome assembly GCA_036435485.1 of Saposhnikovia divaricata. Lineage (NCBI taxonomy): Eukaryota > Viridiplantae > Streptophyta > Magnoliopsida > Apiales > Apiaceae > Saposhnikovia > Saposhnikovia divaricata. The sequence continues at coordinate 244,240,108 of CM071596.1, read as the reverse complement.
GGGAGAAATAGAAGCATGTCTTAGGAACGACCTAGCTGAGTTAGAAACTAAATGCGAAGCTTACAAACTAGCTGCTAGTAAAGTGTATGTAGATAACGGCACATTTAAGAATATAACTGGAATAGGTATAGGACTTGACTATTCTAACTTATCTAAGAAAGAAGGAAATAGACCTATCGACACTAGTTCTAGTGACCTTAAAAAGGAAATTCCTAGCATTCTCAAATCAGCTGTCAAACCTATCTTCAAACACCTTGTTCCTCGATTAGAAGAAGAGACTGAATTAATAGCTAGATATGAGATTGAGATGGAAGATCGCCAGAAAGCACAACCTATAACTCCTATCAAACAAGTTAAAATCAATTGCCCTAGAGATGAATCTAGAGCAGGATTAGGAGCTAAGGCTGTTAAACAACAAGGTAAGAAAGAAAAAGGCATAAAAGAGGTTAAGGCTGAACGAATAAAGAAAGCATGTTATCACTGTAAATCTACTGAACATCTTTCTTATGCATGTAAAGCTAACATAAATGTTCCTGCTGCACATGCCATGCCTGCCACACATATAATGAATAATCTGCATCAGAATCATGCACAGTGTGGTCAACCTAATTGTATGCCATGCACTTTTAACATCATGCAAACTTTTGTGAATTTAATGAATGCATCTAGCCAGTCATGCTCAAATACTGCTCCTAGTTCAAACATCAAAAAGAAGCATGTGAGAGCCAAGACTGTCAGTCCTCCTAAAGTTAGGAGTGACAAACCTTCTCCTAAGACCGACAAATCTGTCAAGTCTGAGAAAGGAAAGGAGAAAGTCGAAAGCTCTAGTAATGTTAAGAAAAGTGCATCTCCTGTTGTTAAATCTGTTGATTCTCGATCTTATAGAAAAGCCGGGCCCAATCAAAGTTGGGTTCCGAAGAATGTCTAATCAATCTGTCAATGCAGGGCATTAAGCAGAATAGAAATAAAGTTATATGGGTGCTAGACAGTGGAGCATCGAGGCATATGACTGGAAACAAGTCCCTGCTTACAGAGTTGGTTATGAAGGCTGGCCCTTATGTTACCTTTGGAGATGACAGCATAGGTGTGACAAAGGGATATGGCAAACTGAAGACGGGTAATGTCATCATTGAAGATATTTCCTATGTTGAGGGACTGAAGCACAATCTGTTGAGTATCAGTCAATTCTGTGACAAAGGTTACGAAATTGTCTTCAACAAGAAAGGTGTATCAATTACTCACATCAAGGAAGGCTCATTGGCTTTGAGAGGAGTTCGAAAGGCAGATCTTTTTGTTGCGGACATGGATTCAGCAAATCAGAATGAGGTCACCTGTTTCTACAGCAAAGCTTCGGATGATGAAAGCTGGTTATGGCACAAAAATCTATCTCACTTAAACTTCAAAACGATGAATGCTCTCGCGAGACGAGAATTGGTGAGAGATCTACCTCAAATGGAGTTCGCTCCGAAAGGACTATGTGAAGCTTGTGAAATGGGAAAGTCGAAGCGAGCATCGCATAAAAGCAAAGAAATTTCTAGTATTACTGAGCCTCTGCAACTTCTTCATATGGATTTGTTTGGCCCAGTGAATGTCTTATCTTTGTCTAGGAAAAGATATGCATTAGTAATCGTGGATGACTTCTCCAAGTATACATGGGTATTGTTCGCAATGACGAAAGATGAAGTACCTTTCCTAATCATTGATCACATCACTCAAATTGAGAATGTTTCAACACTTACTGTGAAGACGATTAGATCAGATAATGGCACTAAATTCAAAAACGTAGTGCTGAATGACTTCTGTGTATCTAAGGGAATACGTCGTCAGTATTCAGCCCCGAGAACTCCACAGCAAAATGGAGTAATTGAAAGGAAGAATAGAACTTTGGTTGAAGCAGCAAGAACTTTGTTGTATGATTCGAAACTTCCTCTGTACTTCTGGGCCGAAGCAGTGAGTACCGCGTGTTACACTCAAAATAGAACCTTGATCATAAAAGATAAAGAAAAGACATCATGTGAGCTAATGAACAACAGAAGACCAACAATCAAATACTTTCATGTCTTTGGAGCAAAATGCTATGTACTTATAGATGATGAAAATCTAGGCAAGTTTGCAGCAAAAGCTCGTGAAGGAATCTTTGTTGGTTACTCCACAGATGTGGTGGCAGCTTATAGGGTGTTCTTAGTGAATGATCGAAAAGTGACTGAAAGCTACAACGTCAGATTCGACGGTACCAAACTCCCATCAATTTCTAGAGATTCTAGTGAACCTGAGTCCCTAAAATTTCAGAATCTGGACTTAGATGAAATTGAAGATGAACCTGAGTTAGTTGTCCCATTAAATGTCCCAAGTGTATGTGAAGAACCTGAGTCTAGTGAACAATCTAATTCTACAAGATCAGAAGAGACTTCTTCAGTATGAACCGGCAACAACTCAGGGGGAGTAAATAACAGCTCATGGACAACTGTTCAAGGCTCGAGACGAGTTGACACTAGTTCTGTAGGAGCTGGCACTAACTCAGGGGGAGTTAGTGAAAATAATCAAAGTAGTCAACACCACAACTCAGAAAGTCAAGCTGAATCATCAAGACAATTTCCAAGAGAACGGGTATGGAATAGAGACCATCCGTTTGAATTTATTATTGGTGATCCAGATGCTGGTGAGACTACTAGAAGAACTGCAAGAGCTGACCTGGCTAATATTTGCTTATATTTTGGGTTCTTATCCAAGCTTGAACCTAAAGAAATAGAAGAAGCTCTTGGTGATGCTGATTGGGTGATTGCAATGCAAGAGGAACTCAATCAGTTTGAAAAGTAGAAATTTTGGAAACTGGTACCCCGACGAAAAAACATATCAGTAATTGGAGCTAGGTGGGTATTCGGAAATAAACTGGATGAAAACGGACTTGTAACACGAAACAAGGCTCGTTTGGTTGCAAAAGGTTATTCTCAGCGAGAAGGAATTGATTATGATGAGACCTATGCACCGGTTGCAAGACTTGAGGCAGTCAGGATGTTCTTGGCATTTGCAGCACATAAGAACTTCAAGGTTTTTCAGATGGATGTGAAAAGTGCCTTCCTGAACGGAGAGTTAGAAGAAGAAGTGTATCTGGAACAGCCGCCTGGCTTCATCGATCCAGAACTTGTAGATTTTGTGTATCTTCTCTTCAAATCTGTCTATGGCCTCAAGCAATCCCCAAGGCGATGGTATGAAACCCTATCCTTATTCTTAATTGAAAGTGGTTTTACTAGGGGAGTAATTGATAAAACATTGTTCTATAAAAATGTAAAGAATGATTTAATACTTGTTCAAGTCTATGTGGACGATATTATTTTTGGGTCATCTAATGAGCGCTTGTGCGAGAAATTTGATAAGCTAATGCAGGAAAAATATGAGATGAGCATGATGGGAGAGCTGTCCTTCTTCCTTGGATTACAGATCAGTCAGAGAAAAGATGGTATCTTTATCTGTCAATCCAAGTACGTCAGAGATTTACTCAAGAAGTACAATCTAGAAGATGCATCAGCAGCTAAGACTCCCATGGCAACAGCCACGAAGCTTGATGAAGACAAATCAGGTAAATCAGTTGACATCACAAGCTATCGAGGTATGATTGGCTCACTTCTCTATTTAACTGCAAGTAGACCCGATATAATGTTCGCAACTTGTTTATGTGCAAGGTTCCAAGCGGATCCTAGAGAATCACATCTCGTAGCCGTCAAAAGAATTTTTAGGTATCTCAAGGGCACACCAAATCTAGGGATTTGATACCCAAGAGATACAGGTTTTAATCTAATTGGCTATTCGGATTCAGACTATGCAGGTTGCAGGATTGATAGGAAAAGCACATCTGGTGCTTCTCAATTTCTTGGCTGAAGATTGGTGTCCTGGCAAAGTAAAAAGCAACATACAGTATCTACTTCTACTGCTGAAGCTGAGTACATTGCTGCTGGAAGCTGTGTAGCTCAAATACTGTGGATGAGGAACCAATTAAAGGATTATGGCATGGAGCACAAGAAAATTCCAATTATGTGTGACAACACAAGTGCCATTGCCATAACCAAAAATCCTGTAGATCACTCAAGAACCAAGCACATCGACATCAGGTATCACTTCATAAGAGAACATGTCGAGGAGGGGAATGTGGAGCTACATTTTGTGCCCACAATGCAACAAATTGCAGATATATTCACCAAACCTCTTGATGAAGTAACATTCAATAGATTGGTTGGTGAATTGGGAATGCTTAACACAAGTTAGTAAAGCTTCCTATCTGTAAAATCCAGATTTTTTTTTGTGCAAGCTATTTAATCATTATGTGCTTAGACTTTAAAATGCCTAATTAATGATTGTTATAGGTTGCATATAGTGTTATTTTACATGAATTCATTGTGTTTTAAGTGTATTTAATAGTACAAATCTTTGAATTTATGCTTGTTAGATTGCATGATCATAGGGGGAGTTAAATACATAATATTCTAAATTTTGCATGATTTTTTGATGAATTTACCTATGTTTTTCATGTAATTAGAGGCCTTAGAATTATCAAGGAATGTTTTAATTATGTCACTTATTAAAAATCCTTGAATTGATATTTATATTAATTTGGAAATTTAATTGTTGAGAAATCTAAGTATCTTCAAAATTTTGAGTTAGTTTCTATCTCGAAACTCATCTAGAAATTCGACTTGGATTTCGATTTGAGCTTCCGGAGTGAAGTTTTGAAAATTCTAAGTCTGGGAAGATTTTCGAGTTAGTGTCTATCTCGAACTTCATCTCGAAACTCGACTTCGGGTTCGAGTTCGAGTTACCAGTGTGCCTAGTTCCATCTTCAAAATATTCGAGATAAGGTCTATCTCGAACTTTATCTCGAAGTTTGAGATGAGGTTCCACTTGAGGGGATATTTTGAAAAGATCCAATTCTGAGAATAACTTTGAGTTAATCTCTATCTCGAAACTCATCTCGAATTTCGACTTGATGTTCGAGATAGAATTCTCAGTTGGTTACAGGGATTTTTCGAGTTAACTCCTAACTCGAAACTTATTTCGAATTTCGACTTGACGTTCGAGATAGGTTTCCCTGGTAGTTTTTGCTGCTTACATGGTTCAAGTGTGTTTGTTCGAGTTAGCATCTATCTCGAACTTCATCTCGAAGTTCGACTTAATGTTCGAGATAATGTTCGACTTAGGTCTTCCCTGTATGTACTTAGTGTTTCACTCTTTTTAACAGGGTCACTTTTGTCATTTCACAATCATGTCTATATATACATCTCTAACTCGATGATTCTTTCACTTTTACCTAATTTCACTTTTACAGCAGCCTCCACACAAAAACAAGGCGATTTCAAAATTACAAACCACTATTCGTTGTTTTTTTGATTAAACTCATACAGACCACGAATTACTGCCAATTTTAGACTACTATTATCTGTGTGTGATCACGAACATCAAGTGTTTGTGTGTTTGTGTAACTGTTCATACACACGATTTCCCTATTCTCTATATATATACACACACGATTTCACTGGTATACACACACGTATATACATCTCCATTGACTATTACAGATTTAGTAATTGGCTATTGTTTATATCCCGTAGTTTAATTTCTCAGAGTGACTTTTGGTCTTCTCGATAAATTAGAAGGGCTATAACTTTGGATTCTTTAATTGCTTGTTTTTCAAAAACAAAAAATATCACATTTATTAAGGAAAAACATTTAATTAAAATGGCTCACCAATTTTCACTTGCCAAAAATAATTTTTATAACATCTCTACGGAAATTGGTGATCAACTCCCGCACTTTAAGTTTTGGGTACGATTTCTTAATTTGTACTCCAAGGCTAGCTTCGCTTTTACTGCTAAACCCGCACTGGTACATGATGCTTTACAGCAATTATGGACTAGTGCGGTTACCTTTGGGAGCAAATCTACCCCCTATGGTTTCAGGTTTACCTTGGCGGGTCAAGAATATGAGGTGACAGAGGAAATTTTCAACAGGGTTCTGAAATTCCCGGTCAAAGCTGTTTATGATCCCGAACCTACAGCGGCAGAACGCCTCACATTCTTTGAAAAAATAGGATGTTATCCTCCGACTGGCCGGATCACTAGAAATGTCCAGAAACAATTCTTTCATGTGGAATGGAATTACTTTTTCGAGGCCATCACAAGATGTTTTCGGGCACGTGAAAGAGATTATCATCAGATTCCAATTCCCATGCAAATCTTTGGAGTTGCCCTAGCACGAGAACTGGATATCAATTATGGACGCATAGTTCTCTCCGAGATAGTGGCTACAATGGGATCTCCTGCAAGCAGAAACCTTACTACAACTGATGTTGTATGCTGGTATCCTCGTTTCTTACAAATGCTTATTAATCATTTAGTACCGAGGGATGCTCTTGCTGTTCGATAGGGATTTGCCAGAAGTCCAACATCTGCACCGCTAGGGATGGGCACTAAGTCACTTACTACAATTGCCAATCAGGATAACCATCAAGGTAAAGCGATGTCAATTCCTGACAACATTCAACTGTGACTTACGTATGATGCAGGAGTTACTACTTTGGCGGAACCATCGCAAGTAACGTCATATGCTCAGAATCCGTCTACTCATGCTGAAGCATTTGAAGGGATTCCTGATGAGCAAAGTGATGATGAACAAGGTAATGAAGAAGGTAATCTCTCTCTGCATACTACTCAAACCTCTTCCTATATATCTGATTCCGTGACCCAAGAGACTGCTAGCCCGCAGGATCTATCCCAGGGTGAGAGCTATATTTCTGAGTCTGACACACAGTCTTATTCTCTTTCACCTCTGTTGCCGGAAGCTAAAAGGCCAGCACCTGTAGATTTAGGAAATGATTCTGAGAGTGACCCCGAAGTGCAGCCACTTATTCGGAAGAAAGCCAAAATTTTTCATGCTGCCACTTTAAAAGCCCAGTCCAAACCTAGTGTGTCGCACTCAACCACTCCAAGTCACGTGAGTGGTTCTCCCCTTGCACAGTCTGCACATAGGGATTTTGGTGAGGAATTTGTACCTTTTGAAGATATTGTTGCTTCAAAAGGACATGAAGCTTTACGAACTTCAGCAGTACCTTCACCGGTACGTACTGATGCTGCAAAGATGGTCGGTTCTGATGTTGTACAAGAACACTTTGCAGCCTCTCAGCCTGAGATTCCAACTCAGGAAACAACAGGAACAGATCCCATAACTGCAAATTATTTTTCTTATCCAGTTTCTGCAGGTACTGCTTCTTATTTTGGATTTTTTATTGAAGACATACACGAGCGTGAGACAGGGAGTGTGTGTGAGCGTTTAGGGAGAGAGGGACCTTCATTTTTAAGGCCCAAAACCGAGCGCCAAACACCGTCCCTTAATATTCAAAATCTTGACACACGTATGACATCAATGGAAGATCAAATGAGGCAGTTCGGGCAATCGATGGGGCAGTTAGGGATCAATATTGGAGATAATCAAAGGGCTCTTGATGACTACGCAGCACGAATGGCAAGTCAAGCTACAGCATTCGATGTCTTGACAAACAAGGTCAATGACTTGGGCCAGGCTGGTGGTGTCTTGGGAAGCACTCTGAATGAAAGAATTGGAGCAATGGAGTCTACAATGCATACAATGGCGGTGGAGATCAGTAAAATGATGTTTGCATTCAGGAGTTTTGTGCCCCCAGAGTGTTTCGAGTCGCAATACAATCAACCTCCCCCCGATGATGGTGCTGGTGGTGCTAGTGGAGCTGGAGCCTCCGGTTCTGGTTTTGGTGGTTCCTATGCTGCTGGTGGCTTTGGAGAGCAAGGTGGTGTTCAGGATAACTCACATAAGGGGGAGAGTGGAAAGGAGACGAGACAGCAGGGAGTTCAAATCGAAGAAATTGAAGAACAGGCTGATCTTGTCAAAGAAAAAGAAAGTGAGCTGGTTGGTCATGACGAGGCTTTGAGGAAGAGAAAGGGTAAGGCAAGGATGGTTGAGCAACATGAACCATTCATTGACCTGAGTCATCATCAAGAAAAAGTACAGGAGGTACTTGATTCAGACTCTGACATGGAGGACGTATCTTTAGCACATGCAATAAATAGATCTTTGAAGGAACAAGGTGGAGGTGCTGGGATGTCTTCCGGAAAGCCTGAAGAAATTCCTGTTGATGAGGAGACTCTGAAATCTCAACAGTTAGCCTTGGAACAAGCTCAGTTCTATAAAATGAAGTTGATGCAAGAACATGTTGCGTTCCTTGAAAAGAAAGTAGAGCTCAAAGGGAAGCAGTATGATCATGAGCTTGCAAGGCTAGCTGATCCTCAAGTTGATTTGGACAAGAGAAGGATTGCAAAAAAGTGGGATGATGCAAGGAAGATTTTTGATGGGACCTTGTGCGAAAGGAGTTAACAACAAGGAGGCAGATGACTTGTTCTATAACTTGAACATGCAGAATCCACTGACTGTGAACTACATAAGTGCGTTGAAGAGCATAATTTCGAAAGCCAGGGTTGGATACAATGCGATGCTTAAGGAGTGGCAGGTTATCTTGTCTTTAGTAGAAGGAATCCCGACATCTTTCCTGTATGTGGATGATCAATTCATCGCGAGAAGATCTGCGTCAGAGTTGTTCTTGCTAGCAACAAAAATTCAATACTCTCAATCTGAGGAGCTCAGCATTCTGTATAGGGATCAGTTAATGCAGCTAGCAAAGGACAAGGGTCCAGAATTCTCAGCATATCTTGATGTTGTCCGAATGGTAGTAGATGGGAAGATGAAGAGGGTAAGTATGGAAGAAAATGATTTAATGGATCTTTCAGTGGAATCTCTCAAAGCTGTCTATAGACAAATGATGAGTAAGGGGTTTTACTCTGAAATTAAAGAAAAATCGGTGAAGGTCAATGAAAGAATCATTTTCAAGAAGAGCAATGAAATATGGAAGTGTGATATTATTGCTCCAAACCCTCTAGATAATGTGAAGGTTGAGCCGGAGCTAAGGGAGAAGAAATGGAATACTCTTCAAGCAATGAAAAATGTAGATGAAGCTCTGACTCTTCCGTCTGGATCACTGGAACAAGGAGAGATAAGGGAGGCAGTTGGTGTTCCAGGAAGAGATAGTGTATACTGGATACACGCATATGTCGATGACACAGCTGATGCCTTGGCATTCATAGACGCAGACCAGAATCAAACACTCTTGCATATGAGTAGAACATGGCTGTTACATACTCAAGATGCTGCATTTCTGGAGAGAGTTTTATATGTGTTCAAATGGAGCGAAGTGGAGAATGAGTATGTGGAAGAAAAGCAGAGACTCATGAGTTACTTGTCTGAGGTAGTGGTGGAAAAGAAGTGGATGGAGCGAGATGCGGCTAGTGTCCACAATACTAACCGTGTCAAGGGCTACCCTAAAATGATCTATTGTCAGTTTAAAGCTGATAAAGCACATTGGAAACCTCAGCTCATAATGAAGAACTTTGAGGACATTCCAAAGATCAGGACTACTCAGGAAGTGGACAAACTCAGAAGGCTTTTCAAACATCCTTATTCAGAGCCAAAGAATCCTCTAGAAATGGAAGCAGTAAGTTTATTGAATGCTAGGTGGAAGCAGCTTCATGATCCAGTATATAAGAAAGAATAGCGGCAGAAAGAGAAGCGCAGAGAGCAGAAAGAGGAGAAGCGCCAAGCTGCTGAAGCTAGGAAGAGGAAACGGAATTAGGATTAAAGGTCAGAGTGGTGTGAACTTGAAGTTGGAAAAACTTCATGTCTTTCGGTTGCTTTAACTCACTTGAGGAAAATTCACCTCAGAGTGGATCCAATAAGGTGATATAAGTTTGACTAAAAGGTATGAAATAATCCAGGTGATAGGAATTACTCAAATGATCTTTAATTCGAAGTTCGAATTCTGTTTCTAGTTTAAGTTCTTTGTATCGTTTTCCAAGTACAATTCAATTGTAAATTATTCAAGACTTTAATGTTAGTTATCTTTTCTCGTCTCATTGTTTAGTTGAGTTATCCTTCATTAATTTGAATGTCATTGTTAGACAGTCAAATAGGGGGAGATTGAAAGGTAGAGTGTGTAAACTTGTAACACTATAACTAATGTAACTCAACTAAAAGAAAAGATAATTAACCAGAAGACAATCAAGAACAAGAAGCCACAAAGAAATCAACACTAAATGAAGACAAGGTAATTGATACAATTCAACATGTTAACTATGATCAAGCCAAGAAGAAATCATTGAGAGAAGTTCAAGTCAAAGTTGTTCATGCCTCAGTGATTTGAAAAGCCAAGAATCAAGATCATAACTATCAGTATCAATAAGACAAATTGATTTCAAGTGAACAAGAAGGAAAGCTAACATTGGAAAGCCACATTACTAATTGAATATGGTAATTTATTCAAGAAGCAAAAACACTATCAAGACTAGTCACTTATGAACCAGACCAGTGCATCAAGTGTCAGGACATTGATAGCAAGTTTATGTCAGTAATAAAGATCCATGTTCAAGAGCTTGGTGAAGAATAAAGAAGACATGAAGATATCACAAGTTCAAGATGTGCATTGAAGTTTCAAGTTGAAGACCAGAATATTTTCTAAGTACTAAATATTCTAGATGACCAAGTAGAATATTTCTAAGTAGAAGTTCTACTTAGAAATTCGAGATGGCTAAGTAGAAATTCTCAAGTAGAAGTTCTACTTAGAGTGCAGTTTCAACATGACACATGGCATCTTCTGATTGGCAGATTTCCAAGCTTTCAAGATAAGACAAGATTTATGTGGACATCATTGGGCCACGTATATCTTAGTCTTTGAAGACTACAGGACATAGATTACATGTAGTATAAATAGAAGTACTTGTGTAATGTTTTAGGAGAGCAATTCTTGAGAGAAACACATGTAAAAGAGAGAGAGTGTATTCACAGAGCTTAGTATCATTCACTACTCTCTGAACTTCTTTTATACTTTGTAATGAATGTTGTAGCAACCACTTCAAGTTATATATAAGACATATATTCCTTGAATCTGTGTGTTCATTTATTGCATCGTATTTATTTCTTATCAAATTCGAAAAGTTGTATTCACCCCCCCCCCCCTCTACAACACATTTGGACCTAACAGGACATTATGGGTGACTTAAATTAATCATCACATCACGAACAAAAAGTTTCACAGAATTAGTACAAGAGAAACCCAATTAATTGAGAAATTGCAAGTCCAATTGAAAACACATAATCAAAATAACAAAATGAGAGTAAACCAAGATATATAAAATATTCAGTACCTTAATATGAAGATGATAGAGTCGGCTGAAAGGATGTGAAGTAAAATCATCTTTGAATGGATCTTTATAATAAGTGATGAGCGCGCGGCAAAAAATGAAATTAGGCGGGAGAGAATAATGGGATCGTGAAAAAGGGTAATACATATATTTTGAGATTATCTCATCTTCCGCAATTTTTGCTTCTCTCCCAATCTTCCCATTTTTGGGAGGAAAATATCCTGAAGAAAATGATCCGTATTTTCCTCAACTTCCTTTACCTTTCTATCTATCAAAAAGTTCGGGAACAGCTTGCAGAAAATTTATATCGATGATTCCCCCTCTTTCTTTTCTTTTCTTTCTAAAAAATGGTTCGGAAACACAGTGTTAGGGTGGGCATCTTAAAATTTCAGGAGATATGCACATTCATCACCTCCTCAGTGAATGATAGGTTGAATCATCAAGATCTCCTAATTAAATGCCACCAATGTACTTTCTCCAGGGAATCTTCTATCTCAATTTCTTTTCTTTTGTGTGTTATTCTCTTAGGATATATTATTGATCATCATAGTTGTGAAATAAGTATTATTGTTTAAAAGGCGGTATTCTCGTACATCAGTGGGTAGATTGGATATACATGTAATTTAAAGTGGTTATTTTGGGCAATTTTTCTTTAAAATTTAGACTTTAGATGAGGGATGGAGGTTAAAATATTCAATCCCACAAACGAATCCTGACAAAAAAAAAAATCCCACTAACGAATCGAATATCTATCGATCAATAAACTATATCAAAAAATGTTAGTAAATTGGTATATACTTTATTCGTCTCTTTATAAAATTTCAAAATCAAGCTATATCAATTTTGATTGATGATTAAAAAAATTACTAGACATAAAAATTATTGAAAAAATTTAATTAAAAATATTTGATTTGCTATCAAATTTTATTTTTAAATTTGTAAAACAATAAAATAAAAGTGTATAATTTCTGATTGAACAAGTTTTGTAATAACCTAAATTTCTATACTTGAGAAAAAATTTCATTTAAGGGATGAATAGTGATTTGCATGGATGAATAGTGATTTTTGAGGATTGAGAAATTTTTCATGTTATCCTATGTACGGGATAGGAAATGGATATTTTGAAGTTATATTAGTAATCTACGAGGTAAATAAGTATATGTAAATGCGATCGGAATTCAGAAAATCCAAAGTTTATTTTTATGGAATATTTAATCGGGCAGGGAAGAGCATTTCAATGCGACCAAGACAAGAGATTTATTAAAATTGATGATTTGAGGATTTTATGATTTATTATTTTATTAAAGGTGATTTAAGGATTTAGAACGAAAACCCCTGAGTTAGTATAACGAGCGTTCTAGGAATCGCTAGTACTTTATAGCGAGATTAAGCGATTAAGCGAACGAATTATGGAATTTGGTTTGAGTTCATAATGATATTAAATATCCTACATGATCATCAAGCGAATTATATCAAGTGGATTAAAAGATTTAATTCTAGGATTAAAACAAAACAATTTAGGATTTAAGTGATTTAAATCACTTAAATCAAATCCAAAACATAACAAATATCAACCAAGCTTCTTAAACACACCTTACACAAGAACCAAGGAATTGACCACATCCATAACAAATGATAATATGAAGATATTATCATCAAAAGTAGAGTTGACAAGTGAAGATTGGAGGGAGAGATAGAAAAGATCCAGAACACAACATTTTTCCAGATTCTGCCCAGTAGGAAGAAGTGGCTCAAACCCCTAGCAACCGAGCACCAAATCTTGTTATCTATAGCTCAAAAGAAAGCCCTAGAAGAGTAGAATGTGTGGTAAAAATTTGAGAACCAAACTCTAATTTTTTCGATTTATATAGATGTTATAAAGTTGATGATGAATAGTGTTTTAAGTTGTTTTCATGTTTTGTTCATGGCTTTTAGGCTTTGTTAAGACTACCCAAGGCTATTATAAGGTGTACAAAGCTTTGTTAGTGTTGTGAGAGTATCAAGAAAGGTATAAACCTCAACTTTACCTTTTATTTGTATGAGTTTTGTGGAGTTTCGATGTTGTGTAAAGATGAGTTCATGTTAATAGTTTATATGATTGTTTAGCTTTGTTTTGAGGTTTATATATTGAGTGGTGGTCATTGGACCTTACCACTGCCCTTAGAGGCCTATTATGAGTGTTGGTTTGTGATATTAGAGTATGGGTTGCTTTGTGTGGCTTGTTTAAGATGAAACAAAATGGAAATGTTCAATTTAGAGCCATCGTAATGCCCAAATTTTTCGTACCATGTTGACAGTAGCCATCCGAGACCTTAATCATGTTTAAAGGGTAACCACTGACCATATTGTGTAGATATTGTTATCTAGTTTATGTGGCCACAAGAATTATGTCAAAAGAGTTTACGGTTTAGGAGATATGACCATTTTAGTGAAAGTTGTTCGAAGAATGATGTCGCAGAAATGTACCAACTTTGTGGTTATGTTTGACACTTAAAAATGGAATTAGAGTATAATATTTTGATAATAAATAATAAGGTTAGTTAGAAAAGTATGAGCGAAGGTTTCTAGTCAAAAGGTTTATTTTTCGATTTTATAAAAATACGTTAGCCGAGGTTGCGCGAGTGAAAAGCCCTTAAAGGAACGACGCTATTCACCAAAACAACCACTACCCTGTTTTGGTAATTCCAAAAAATGAGTTCTCTGACCAGAGCCAAATCTTGAGTTGGTTATCTTCTAGACATTCTCTAGATCGTGCACGCGAAAACGGTGCGTCATTTGAGTTAACGGTTATCGAGTTACGAAGGTTTTAGTAAAAGTGGTACAAGTAGTAAGAATCCGCAATCGACCCAACTTCGAAAATACATTTTACAAATCTAGACCCGTGTTTTCAAATCAAGATTTTTATGATAAATATATAATTACCAAAGATGATTTCAGAAGTGGTTTTGCATTTAAATACATTTCCAATGATTTATTAAAATTGTTGGAGTGCGAGTCAGGGAATAGTAATTTTCAGGAAATTCAAATCTAGAGGTGCTACTTTGACCATCCGTTTTGGCTAAGTTAAAAGAGGAATTTCGAGTCGACTACAACACGAGACTTGTTAAGAATTATTAAGGCAACATATTGGTGTAAAGAACGAGGTTATAAATGGTTAAGTATACCTTGAATTTGAGGAGCGGTTTCGGAATAAACTTATGACTAAGGTGTTTGTCGATTAACATGGATTTAGTAGGAGTCTAGAGGGACCCCTTAGTGCCTTGTTGGTGATTGGCTTAAGTGTCTGAGCGTTGAGTTATAAGTGGATCGTATAGGGGATTAATCACGTGTTTTCTTGACTTTGTTTAGATTATCGGATCCCGCTACGAGCCCCTACTACATCTGGAGTACGAGGCAAGTTTACTTATGCATACTCTATCATTCAGAGTATATATATATATAATGAAATGCAGGAAATATATTGATTAAGTTTTCGATCCTTCCTTGCAAGTATAATAACTCTTACTCTATCGTTCGGAGTAGAGATATTTTGTAATGAAAGTTGTTCGTAATAGTAGTTAAATGCTAGTAAACATAATGAGGAGATAATGGAAGTATGGTTAGAAGTAACCTACGTTCCAAGTAGATGATGTAACATAAGGAGTAGGTGATGAGCACGAAGTGCTGAGGAGAATTGAATTTTCGAAAACTCGGACAAAGCTTTTTAAAAGAATTTCGCAATAATTAACCTAAAGCCAACATTACAAATAAACCTTGTTCGTTTAACAAAATTTATTTAATTAGATGAATATCATTTTCAAAATGTTTTCTTAAAAACCTCTTTGTTTCGGAGAAATAACAAAGAAGATTTAATGAAATATTCTATCTAGTTGATTACTTATCGGAGATGTTTTCTTCTTGCAATTTAATGCATATACCTTGTTGTTGATTGTTGTCATCCGCTCAATATAGATGATAGTAGTATATCTTAGGGTGAGGAGGCGTACTCATCCTCTATCAGTATATCTTAGGGTAAGGAGGCGTACATATTCTCTATCAGTATATCTTAGGGTGAGGAGGTGTACTCATCCTCTATCAGTATATCTTAGGGTGAGGAGGCGTACTCATCCTCTATCAGTATATCATAGGGTGAGGAGGCGTACTCATCCTCCATCAGTATATCTTAGGGTGAGGAGGCGTACTCATCCTCTATCAATATATCTTAGGGTGAGGAGGCGTACTCATCCTCTATTAGTATATCTTATGGTGAGGAGGCGTACTCATCCTCTATCAGTATATCTTAGGGTAAGGAAGCGTACTCATCCTCTACCAGTATATCTTAGGGTGAGGAGGCATACTCATCCTCTACCAGTAGCACTTAGGGTGAGGAGGCGTATTCATCCTATACCGGTAGCAAACAGCAGCTGTAATAGGACTGATCATCCTTTACGGATAGATGACGAGGGAAATCTCCTGAATATGGTCCATTAGTACTAATGGAAGTATATAATCGCCCAATGCATATGGGTAATATTCAGTATGGCGGAGAACCCAAGGGGTCATTTCTTAAGAAGTATTAATGTGTGTTGTGGAACGAAAAGTAGGGTGTATTTATTGCGTATTGAATGCAAGGGTTAGGGAGAGCTTCGAGCTTTGATGGCTGTTAGGTCCAATAAGATTGTAGAAGGGGGGGGTTGAATACAATCTATGTCATTTTCTCGAAATTTGTTCTTTGAATAAAATTTATCTTAAACAAATTTTGTGCGGAATAATATAACACAGAATTCAAGTTGAATATATCAATATATTAACTTGACGGGTGTTACAAATTATTATCAAGAGATTAATAACTAATTAGAAAATTCGACATGAACTTTTCTAATTTTGCTAATTAAAATCAAGATATCAAGATATGAACTAGGAAACTTAATTCGCTAGTAGTACAAGAGTAATCAATAAACAAGTTCCAGCGGATCAGATATTACAATAGGCTTGAACTGAATTTATTGTGTGAATTAAAGCTTGAGCACTTGTGTGTAGAAGATGAGAGTGTTTAATGTTCTTGGTTCTCTTTTTTCTTCTTGTTTTTGTCTACTGAAGCTTCTGTCCATGTGTTTGTTTTTATACAAAAACAAAACAATTGCTTCTGTCCATCTGCCACAATTTCACACGGCGATAGTATAACAGCTGCGCTGATAGTATAACTGGCACGGTGATAGTATAGCAGCCTAAGGATAGTAGAACTCATTCCCTTAAAATAGTATGGATTTACTTAGAATTAATATACATTTACTTAGAAATAGTTTACTTAAAACTTCGGTAATAGTATAAATATTTCGGTCATAATATAACTGGTAGAAATAGTATAGTTTAAATATTTCGGTAATAGTATAGTATATTATTATTTTATTAGTAATAATATCTATAATACTTCAGAAATAATATACTATTAATTCCAGAAATAATATAATTTCGGGGATAGTATAAATTCGGGGATAGTATAGTATACTATTAATAATGCATTAATAGTATCTATATTATTCCAGAAATAGTATACCACTTATTTCAGAAATAGTATAACTGAATTTCCAGAAATAGTTCAACTGAAATTCAGAAATAGTATACCCAAAATTCTCCGAAATAGTATAATCCATATATTATTACTGATTGAATAAATCAGACATTAATTAACTTAATTAATTAATTAAATAAATTAATTCGAATTGAATTAATTTGTTTAATTAAATTAATAATATAGTTAATTAATAATTGACTTACTCCTTGTGAATCACTGTAAACTTTGAGAAACTTCCACTGGATAATTGTTGACGTTCGATGTACTGTCTGGTTCATGAATGACTAACTCCAATATCTGTTCTTCAATTTGACTCTCAGTTGTGATCCACATACTTTCTTAGCACTCTTTAATAACTCCTGTACTGATGCTGTCTCCACGGTAATCTCTGTCACTTTAAACGAATCCGATTGCTTCAATGCTGAACTGGGGCATGATCAGTAAACTGACTCTTCTTCTAGTGTAAAACATCAAAACTATAGATTGAATTTCTTCTTTCTTCTGAGATATAGTACTTTGTGAGATTCCTGAGACAGTGAGCATTAATTACTTATTACAATCTAATTTAAGTTGAGTCGAATCCTCGAATTACAAATAGGCTGTGTCATATGCCTTTCAATCTCCCCCTATTTGTTTGTTAAGAATTAACAAGCAAATTCCTAGAGGATAACTCAACTAACTCAACTTAAACTAGTAAAAGGTAAAACTGTAATTGCAAAGTAAATAATGAAAATGGTTCTCGTTTATATTTAACATTTCCAGATTCAAACATAAAAGATAAATACAAGATAGATGATCCTCTAGACTGATCATATTTCACATTAACCTATCTTGTTCTATCTAAGCTCTAAAGATATAACATGTAGAGCGATTCTTCACTTCGGGCTGTCTTCTCTCCTTATCTCTCCTTCTTCAGGTTCATCCAAGTCTGGAAGCATCTCGTGCAATTCTGCATCAGTAATTAATTCTCTTCTAGATGATGACACTGGATGAACTAGAGGTGTTCCAACTAGTGGTTTTTCAAGAGGTATTCCCAGCTTCTTTCTTAACTCACCTTGATAAAACTTGTACTTCTTCATGTTGTCTTGAGCATAAGACTTAATATGATCTGCAGCTTCACTTTTCAATGTAGTTGCAAAACCATGATTTCGTAGAGCATATTCAATATACACCAAGTGTCTGGCATGATGTTCACGGAGTTCCTTGGTCTGAAGATTAACAGTGTGAATGACATCTCCTATAAGAACTTTGACTTGAGGAGGATTACTTATTACTTCAGGACCTGCTCTTTCAGCGAAATCTAGGAATTTTCCATGAAGTAGTACACCAAGTTCATAAGAAGTTCTGACTTTTGGTCTCATTACCCAAAGTTCTGAAAGTGATCTATCATAGAAGAACTGAAGAGATACCTTTTGAGTTCCAAGCTTATGACAATGAACAAAGATTAGTAACTCTTCCATCTGATCACTTGCACAAGTTATGCTTAAAATTTCAGACTTCAAAGCTCTTAGATAATCATCTTGGAAAGGGTTCTTATCTTTAAACCTTTGAAACATATCACCTAACCGACGATCATCACAGCCAGAAGTTTGTGGTGAATCTATGATTCTTTGAGCACGTTCCCACTTATCACCACTCTTGTACTTAATGTACATTCTTCTTGCTTGAAGCTTTTGAGAATGTTGCTGTTGAAGTGCTTCCTGTTCAGCCTTTTGAAGCCTTTCATTATGAGCT
Source organism: Saposhnikovia divaricata (assembly GCA_036435485.1). Classification (NCBI taxonomy): domain Eukaryota; kingdom Viridiplantae; phylum Streptophyta; class Magnoliopsida; order Apiales; family Apiaceae; genus Saposhnikovia; species Saposhnikovia divaricata. The sequence continues at coordinate 244,221,553 of CM071596.1, read as the reverse complement.
ATCTGTTCTATTGTTTTTCTGAGTCTTTCTTCTCTCATTGTCAGATTAGCTTCATTTTGTTCAAGTTCTTGATTGGCTTCAAAATTCATTCTTTGGAGTTCAGCAGGATCAGGAACTACAACTTCTTCATCCTCATCCCAGAAATTGAGATCTGGTTCCCCAAATGCTTCACCTTTATCTGAAAAGTCTAAATCAGCAAAAACATCAAGGTTATCAGGTTCACCTGAGTAGTAATAACCTTCTACAGTGTCATCCTTCGGTGCTGATTGAGCTTTCTTTCCCTTGTCACCTTTATCAAATTCTTCCCCTCTTGATTTGTCTTTGTCTCCCCCTTTAGTACCAGCTCCCCCTGTTGACTTCTCCCCCTTAGTTGAGGAATCCTCTACAGATTTATCAAATGCACCATCTTCAGGGTCTTGCTCATCACCATCTCCACCTTTTCCTTGAAAGAATTCTACCTCTTCTGTTGTGGGGATGATAGTGCGGCTAATCATGTTATATAAGTGTTTTAGCCCTTGACTTTGATGTGCACTTTGGCTTTCAATCCGATTAAGACGACTTTCAGTAGATAACTGATTTTCATGTACTTCTATTTGAATGTCTTCAACCTTATTTGAAAGAGCCGTAATAATTCTGTCTTGAGTAACTGTTATGTCCGAGGAGTCAGAGATTATCTGTTGTTGAGAGAGTTCAAGAGTATTGATCTTGGTGTTAAATGTAGTCTTCATTATTTGAATGTCATGTTTCACTCCCATAAGCTGACTGTTGACAGAGGTAGATGAAGAAGACGGTCCATCCACTTGTGCTCGAAGTAAATTTGCTTCAGCTTTAGTTGCCTCAAGTTCCTTTTCTAGAGCTTTAATCTTTTCTTCCAATGAACGAGTGTATGTGTCAGTGTGTGCACTCACCTGATTATCACTCTGAGTTTCACTCATCTGACGTGCATGTGTTTCACTCAATTTAATGGTGATCCTCACATCACTCCTCACTATTTCCTTAGCTGCTCCAGAAAGTGTACCTGCAGGTAAAATCACCCTAGCCTCCTTATGGAAGGTCAGTGGTGGTGAAATGGGAGTTCGCAAATCCCTATCCACAGTCATTTCTGTCATGTCAGTTGGAATTGAAGTCTGAATTGCTTCAGTGACAGAAAGACTGAGTTGCCTTCCACTTTCTCCAGTTGAAACTGCGAGTGGAAAATCCCTTGAGGGAGCCAGGAATGTTCCTCCTTGGAGGGGAGATGATGACTCTATTAATTTTGGCGAAGAGTCAAGATTTCCCTCATTAGCCTGTGAAGGCTCCTCTACCGTGACTATGGTAGGCACTGTTTCAGTTCTTAAGTGCTCTCCTCTCAATGTGTCCCTATTTTCATCCAGTTCTACATGTTCTCCCATTGTTAGTAATAACAGTGGGGTTGTGCTTGTCACATTACAGGATGCCATGGCCGACTGGCGAAATTCAATGAACTCATCCTGTTGAGAGAATGGTTCCAGAAGCTGTTCATTTGCCATTTCAAAGTCCATATCCTTTTGGGAGGGTATGGATGAGCTTACAGTTGCCTCGGGTTCATTCCTACTCTTCTTTAGTAGAGGCAGAGCTGTGGGTTCACTCACTTCTTCACTACTTCTTTCAGTTCTTTTAAGCTGTGATTTCTTCTTTCTGACTTGATAGACTTTATCTGTTTTTGACCTTGTGTTTGGCTCTTTGACCTGGGATAGAGATTGTGGTTCTATAATCCCTTGGTCAGTCCTAACAACCACTTGGGTTCCAGAAGAAGATTGAGAGATAGAAGTAGTTAAGGGATCAGAATGTAATACCTGGTCAGCAGATGAAGTGACATGAGCCTCTTGTGATTGAAATTCCGGCTCAGCTTGTTCAAGAGCAGGTGCATTTTGTTCTGGATGCACAATAGCAAGTGCTTGTTGTTCTATGATTGGTTCTGGTTGCTCAGGTACAGGTCCAGGAATAATTGGAAGATGTATGAATGTGGACATGTACTGAGTAACAAGCACTGGTACGTTGTTGTAGTCATTCTGTTGTGAGACAGCTCTTGTATGAAATTTCTTATGAAAAGACTTTGAATCTTGAGCTTCCTCATCAACAAATGTATTTTGTACCTCCTCAGAAACCAAGTGATTAAAAATAAGAGTGAAAAATCTAGGATAATAGATTAATACCTTTTCACCCTGACTAAAATTCTTTTTAGCAGATACTATTCTTCTAAACATGTTCTTCCAAAGAATTTTACCTATATCAATTCTTCGATTGTGGACAACCGAATAACCAATATACTGAATCAGAGAAGGAATATTTGAAAAAGAAGTGTTAGCACAGTTAGCAAACACTCGAATTAAAGTATCAAACAACAAGTACCATTCAGCTACCAAACCATTTTTCGGCAAGTTGCTCAATTTCAACTGTCCCTGATAATTAATATCAGTGAAAAACTGAGTCAATTCAGTGTTGGACGGATTATCAACAAAATCAGCAGTAGGAAGATTCAACACTGTCTTGAGTACTGATTCATTGACTCTGAACTGTGAGTTCCCAACCTTGAATGAAAAGGCATTGGTTGCTGCAGATATAATAGATGTAGAACACATCAGTCGTAGAGGTTCCATTTTCATTGGAGCGTCAAGAGATAAAGCACTACTGACGATTGGATGTTCATTCAAGAAACGAATCCAGGGCTTGAATCTTTCAACCATACATTCCTCTGGATCATAAAAACCAACCATGTTGTGCTTAACTAGTTCGAATTCAACAGCCATTTTAATACAGATTTTAAGCTTTTGAAATTTTTAATTTTTAGCACAAAATTTCAATAAAACTTAATTAATTCGAATTATTAATAAATCAAAAATCCGAAAAATAACTAAGTTCTTGAAAAATTCTTAAAACCTCAGTATATGATCTAGATACCATCACAAACAACCAGGTATTTTTAGTTTTCTGAAAATCGAACCCAATCTCTTGTAAAAATAGATCGAAAAATATAATTTTTCAAAACAAAAGTTCCTAAAAACTCGAAGAAATCGGGTTAAAGAACAGTTTAATCGATGATTTTGATCAAGGAATCGATAGGAGATCTTGGATTGTTGATACAGTGATGATTTCAGTCTAAAATCCGGCAGCACTTCGTTATACCGATGTGTATGTATCGTATGTATCAGTACAAGAAGTTCTCTGTGACTAAAAACGAGAGATAGTATAGATTAGAGATAGTATGACTAGAGATAGTATAGACTATATATATACTCTACTGTGTATACTATCATCGGAAGCCCTATACTATTGCCGCAATTTATATTATTTCTAAGTCTATTTTTATACTATTTCTAGTCACCTATATTATTCCCGACACACTATATTATTTCTAAGATTAACTCTATTTTTACAGATCGTTATATTATTACTAACAATAATTCTATATTATTTATAGACACTTATACTATGACCGGACACTGTATTATTAATAAGAAATTCTATACTATTTCTAAGATTCTAAACTATTTATAGAATTAACAACTATTTACAGATATAACAATTATTGCTAATAATCTATATTATTACTGAAAAATACATTAACAGATTTACACCAGATTAAATTAAGCAAGCTATGTACAAGTTATATACTCAGTAATTTACAGAACTTCGAAATCTTAATAAAATAATAATTTACAACAAATTATTTATTTACAACACAAAAATCAACATAGGTTAGCCCTTTTACGAAATCAAACAATAATAACAAAAGGACAAACACTACAAAACAAATAAAATTAAAATATTCACATAATTATATTATTTCTAATTTCATAATTGACCAAATAAAATATTAACATGATTGACAAGTGTTCTAAAATAAGCAAGTGGAATTAATCAATGATAAAATAATTACACAAGTGATTTTAAACAACAAATATTCACAAAATAATCACTTGTTAAATTATTAAAGAACAGACCTCAGATATTAACCAAATTAATTACTAGGACTATTTAACATACCCAATTCACCAACAATTCTGGTGAATGTGGATTCGTCAAGAGACTTAGTAAAAATATCTGTTGTTTGTTCTTCCGTGGGAACAAAATGTAACTCCACGGTACCATTCATGACATGCTCTCGAATAAAATGATACCTGATGTCAATGTGCTTTGTTCTTGTGTGCTGCACAGGATTGTTGGAGATTGCTATGGCACTTGTATTGTCACACAAGATAGGAATCTTGTCAAGTACAAATCCATAATCCCGTAGCTGATTTCTGATCCACAAGATCTGAGCGCAAAAGCTTCCAGCATATGTATTCAGCTTCGGCTGTAGAGTTGGAAACTGTTTGTTGTTTCTTACTGTACCAAGAAACCAACCTGCCACCTAGGAATTGACAACTCCCAGAGGTGCTTTTTCTATCTACAACACTTCCTGCATAATCTGAATCTGTATATCCAACAAGATTAAAACCAGAATCTTTAGGGTACCAAATTCCCAAATTAGGAGTACCCTTAAGATATCTCAAGATTCGTTTTACAGCAATGAGATGGACATCTCTAGGATCCGCTTGGAACCTTGCACACAAGCATGTAGCATGCATAATATCAGGTCTACTTGCAGTGAGGTAAAGTAATGAGCCTATCATACCTCTGTAGCTTGTGATATCTACCTTGGCAGAATTTTCACATGCTCCAAACTTAACAGCTGTAGATGATGGTGTTCTTGCTGAAGAAGAGTCCTCCATTTGATACTTCTTGAGGAGCTCTTTGACATACTTGGATTGACAGATAAATATTCCATCTGTCCTCTGACTGATTTGCAATCCAAGAAAGAACTTCAGCTCACCCATCATGCTCATTTCAAATTTACCCTGCATTAACTTAGCAAATTTCTTGCACAAAAGATCATTAGTAGACCCAAATATTATATCATCCACATAGACTTGGAATAATATAGTATCATTCTTATGTTTCTTAGTGAAGAGAGTTTTGTCTATGACACCTCTAACAAAATCATTTTCAAGTAAAAATTCAGAGAGAGTGTCATACCATTTCCTTGGTGCTTGCTTAAGACCATAGACAGCTTTGAAAAGGAAGTAGACATAGTCAATTAGATCTGGATCTTCAAAGCCAGGGGGCTGTTCTACATAGACCTCTTCATCTAGCTTGCCATTTAAGAAAGCACTCTTGACATCCATTTGATAAACTTTAAAGTTTGAGAATGCAGCGAATGCCAAGAATATTCTTATGGCCTCAAGTCTAGCCACTGGAGCATAGGTCTCATCATAGTCGATGCCTTCAGATTGTGAGTAACCTTTTGCTACCAGTCTTGCTTTATTTCTCGTCACTGTACCATCTTCATCAAGTTTGTTCCTGAATACCCACCTGGTGCCAACTACTGGTCTGTCTGTAGGTCTGGGTACCAGCTTCCAAACTTCTTGTTGTTTAAATTGATTGAGTTCATCTTGCATAGCAATCACCCAATCAGGATCAGAAAGAGCTTCTTCAGTTTTCTTAGGTTCCATTTCAGATAGAAACCCTGAATAATTGCATTGATTCTGAAGAGCTCTTCTAGTTTTTACACCAACAACTGGATCACCAATGATTAACTCAAAAGGATGAGCTCTATTCCAAACAGTCTGTCTGGGAAGATTAGATCTTGATGATTCGCCTTGACCTTCATTGGGATGTTGTGTGTGACCAGTTGACCCTTCATTTTCTCCCCCTGAGTTGTTGCTAGGTTGACTAGATGATGATTGATTATTAGAGATAGGGGAATTTTGACTACTATCATTGATTTCATCACTATTACCCTGATCATCATTGTTGTCATTAGCATCAGCAAAAATCTCAGGTGCATTGTCATCATCTGAATCTGTATCTGTCATGTCATCGAAAGATAGCTTCTCAGATGGATTCTCAGTTTGGATACTAGGGAGTTTAGTGTCATCGAATGTTACATTGACACTTTCCATCATCTTCTGTTCATCAATCACATACACCCTGTATGCTCTCATTGAATAACCAATAAAAATTGCTTCAAATGCTTTGGTATCGAATTTACCACCTTGATCATCACCTTCTTTAAGCACAAAGCACTTTGCCCCAAATACATGAAAGTATTTGAGTGAAGGTTTCTTATCAGCCATAATTTCATAGGGTGTCTTCATTTGATCTTTATTGATTAGAGTTCGATTCTGGGTATAGCACGCAGTATTGATGGCTTCAGCCCAAAAGTACAATGGAAGCCTTGATTCACTTAGCATAGTACGTGCAGCTTCAATCAAGGTTCTATTCTTTCTTTCCACTACCCCATTTTGCTGAGGAGTTCTTGGAGCTGAATATAGTCTAGTTATACCCTTCTCAGTACAAAAGTCATTTAGAACTGCATTCTTGAATTCAGTTCCATTGTCTGATCTTATAGCTCTCACTGGATACGTAGAATCTCGCTCAATTAATTTAATGTGATCAATCACCAGTTGTGGAGTCTCATCTTTAGAATTCAAAAACAGAACCCTTGTGTATTTTGAAAAATCATCAACAATCACTAGAGCATATCTCTTCCTTGACATAGACATCACATTAACTGGACCAAACAAATCCATATGAAGTAATTGTAATGGTTCAGTTATTGAAGATGTATCAGTGCTCCTGTGACTTGCCCTTTTTAGCTTGCCCTTTTGGCATGCATCACACAGTCCTTCTTGAGTGAATTCCATTGAAGGCAAACCTCTCACCAATTCTCTTTTGACCAGAGAATTCATTGTCTTAAAATTAAGATGAGAAAGTTTCTTGTTCCATAGCCAACTCTCATCATTAGATGCTTTAGTGTAGAAGCAAGTGACTTCTTCAGTGCTTCCTGAGTTCATATTGGCTACGTACAGATTGCCTTTTCTAACTCCTGTCAGTTGTGGCTTTTCATGTCTCTTGTGTGAAATTAGACAATTCTTCTTATTGAAATGAACTTCATAACCTTTATCACAAAATTGACTGACACTGAGCAAATTGTGCTCAAGTCCTTTCACAAAAGAAACTTCATCAATGATAACATTTCCAGCTTCAAGTCTGCCATATCCATCAGTTCTACCTTTGCTGTTATCTCCAAAGGTAACTACTGGGCCGGCCTTCTCCACCACATTTGTCAGCAGGGTTCTATCTCCAGTCATATGCCTTGAACATCCACTGTCCAAGATCCAGGTTACTCGATCAACCTGTTCAATACCCTGCAATGACAAATGAGTTAAACCTTCTTCGGGACCCAAATTTGATTGGGTCCTGCGTATTTAAAGTATTGACCTTTATCAGGTAAAACAACATTTTTAAGTTTAACCTCTTTAGTCAATAAACATTTAACCTTATAAACAGATTTGAAAATCTTTTGTTTAATCTTGGGTATCCATGTTTCTCTCGCAGCAGTAACACTTGTGTCATTGACTGGACATTTGACCTTGTAGACATTCTTGGTAATCTTTTGTTTAGTCTTAGGTGCAAATGTCTCTCTCCTAACTTGAGGAGGAAAAGCAGTCTTAGATCGAACATTATTGTTCCTGTTCATGTGTTGTCGAGGAGCATTCTGTTTAACACATGCATAATTACCATTAAAATAAGCACGCATATTGTTAAAAGCACAAGACATACAATTGATAATACCACATGCTTTATGATTAGAATCAATAGTAGACATGGTATTTTTCTGTTTTAACTTGTTACTACCTAATCCAGTCTTAGAAGAACTAGCTGATTCAACAACTTTGACTGGTACTTTAGGTACATCTTTCTTGGATAAAACATTTGTTGTGTTAACGTCCTCAACTGATTTAGCCTTAACAAATACTGTGACATTTTTCTTGGATGACACATTCTTTGTATTAGAGTTCTTAACAGTTTTATCCTTAACACATTTATTCTTAACAAGGACTGTGCCATTTGCACTATCCTCATTTCTCATTTCTTCTTGTATAACCATAGAACGAATATCTGGTGGACCAGCATCAGATTTTGTAAACATTGGTTTTTCAACATTCTTGAGAATATGTGGTATACCTCTTTCTTTAGCTGGGATAGAATTAGGAGAATGATTACTCAAAGAACCAACAGCTTGACTGTAATCAAATCCTATTCCTACAGTTCGTTCTACTGCTTGTTTGTTGAAGAAATCTTTAGAAACCTTAACAGTATTATAACAAGCTCTAACCTGTGTTTCAAGTTCTCTAATCTTGGTTTCTTGTTCAGCAATCCTATCAACTTGTTTTACCATGTATTCTCCTAGACCCTTTTCTCTGTAGTTAAGTCGAGCTATTTCTTCTATATTCTTATCTTGATTAACCTGCACCTTTTTTAAATCTAACATTTGATTTTCAAGGTTAGTGTTAACAAGACTTATTCTCTCGTACCCTCTTTGTGCATTATTCAAGGAACTACGTAAACTATCAATTAACTGAGCATCAGTAAGAATTACCGGTGTGGTATAATAAGTTGAAGATTCAGCATTTTCCACCAACGCAAAGTTTCCATATTCTTCATCTTCGCTATCTGTGTCATCCCAGCTTTTACCAACAGCCACATAAGCTCTTCCACTTTTCTTCTTTTCAGAAGCATAATCTTTCTTCTGTGCTTGCTTGGGTTTCTGACACTCAGTAGCAAAATGTCCCAACTCATTACAATTGAAACAACGGATTTTGCTTCTGTCAACAGTTCCAGTTTTATAACCTCCCCTGTTACTAGAGGATGAAGAACCTCCTCTCTGAAATCTGTTACTTGACTTAAACCTGAACTTTGGATTTCTTCTGAATCTGAAGTTACTAAATTGTCTCACCATCATTGCCATAGATTCATCTTCCAATTGATCCAGCTCTTCAAGTGAATAAAATTCTCCACCATCCCGAGTAGCTGGTGTTTGGCCAAGTTCTACTTCAGTTTGTTCCTTGTTGAAACTATTAGGTTGAACAACTTTAGTTTCCACTTCCTTAGGAACCTCAACCACTAGAGTTGTAGAAGAATTTGTCATTCTGCCTTTGCCATAGAATTCCTTTTGCTGTACTTGTTCTAATTCATATGTTTTCAGAACACCAAACAGCTTTTCAAGAGCAACCTGAGTTAGATCTCTAGATTCTCTGATGGCAGTGATTCTATGCTCCAAGTGAGTAGGCATAGTTAGTAAAAACTTCATGTTGATCTCCTTCTGAGTATATTGCTTGCCATGAACTTGTAAGTTGTTGATTATCTTGTTATACCTTTCGAACACTTCCTGAATGCCTTCATTAGGGCCAGCTCTAAAGTGTTCATATTCAGAAGTTAGAATTTGTAGTCTATTTTCCTTGACTTCATCACTCCCTTCATTAATGACCTCAATAGTTTCCCAGATGTGCTTAGCAGTTTTACAATTCCTCACATGGCTATACATTACAGCATCTAGGGAATCCAATAGAATGAGTCTCAAATTTTTATCCAATCCAGCTTCCTCCTTATCTTCAGAGGTATAATTCTTAGGGTCCTTTGGATAGGATTTGGCAGGGACTGTTACAGTTCCATTGACAACTGTTTCAGTATCATGTTGCATGGGAGTTACTGGTCCATTTTCCAAAACCCACAAAAATCTTGGGTTTGCTACATCAAGAAATAACTCCATTTTGTTTTTCCACATATCATAGTTATCTTTATTAAAGATAGGAATTTTAACATTGCCTTTGGTTGACATGATGAATTTTTAAGAGAGTTAAAAATTCGAGCTTGATTTTTTGATTGAGTAAAAATAGGATCTTGATTTGTGTATCAATCAATAGGCTCTGATACCAATTGTTAGGTCCAATAAGATTGTAGAAGGGGGGGGGGGTTGAATACAATCTATGTCATTTTCTCGAAATTTGTTCTTTGAATAAAATTTATCTTAAACAAATTTTGTGCGGAATAATATAACACAGAATTCAAGTTGAATATATCAATATATTAACTTGACGGGTGTTACAAAATATTATCAAGAGATTAATAACTAATTAGAAAATTCGACATGAACTTTTCTAATTTTGCTAATTAAAATCAAGATATCAAGATATGAACTAGGAAACTTAATTCGCTAGTAGTACAAGAGTAATCAATAAACAAGTTCCAGCGGATCAGATATTACAATAGGCTTGAACTGAATTTATTGTGTGAATTAAAGCTTGAGCACTTGTGTGTAGAAGATGTGTTTGCTTTTATACAAAAACAAAACAATTGCTTCTGTCCATCTTCCACAATTTCACACGGCGATAGTATAACAGCTGCGCTGATAGTATAACTGGCACGGTGATAGTATAGCAGCCTAGGGATAGTAGAACTCATTCCCTTAAAATAGTATGGATTTACTTAGAAATAATATACATTTACTTAGAAATAGTTTACTTAAAACTTCGGTAATAGTATAAATATTTCGGTCATGATATAACTGGTAGAAATAGTATAGTTTAAATATTTCGGTAATAGTATAGTATATTATTACTTGATCAGTAATAATATCTATAATACTTCAGAAATAATATACTATTAATTCCAGAAATAATATAATTTCGGGGATAGTATAAATTCGGGGATAGTATAGTATACTATTACTAATGCAGTAATAGTATCTATATTATTCCAGAAATAGTATACCACTTATTTCAGAAATAGTATAACTCAATTTCCAGAAATAGTTCAACTGAAATTCAGAAATAGTATACCCAAAATTCTCCGAAATAGTATAATCCATATATTAATACTGATTGAATAAATCAGAGATTAATTAACTTAATTAATTAATTAATTAATTAAATTAATTCGAATTGAATTAATTTGTTTAATTAAATTAATAATATAGTTAAATAATAATTGACTTACTCCTTGTGAATCACTGTAAACTTTGAGAAACTTCCACTGGATAATTGTTGACGTTCGATGTACTGTCTGGTTCATGAACGACTAACTCCAATATCTGTTCTTCAATTTGACTCTCAGTTGTGATCCACATACTTTCTTAGCACTCTTTAATAACTCCTGTACTGATGCTGTCTCCACGGTAATCTCTGTCACTTTAAACGAATCCAATTGCTTCAATGCTGAACTGGGGCATGATCAGTAAACTGACTCTTCTTCCAGTGTAAAACATCAGAACTATAGATTGACTTTCTTCTTTCTTCTGACATATAGTACTTTGTGAGATTCCTGAGACAGTGAGCATTAATTACTTATTACAATCTAATTTAAGTTGAGTCGAATCCTCGAATTACAAATAGGCTGTGTCATATGCCTTTCAATGGCTGATCAAGTGTTTCGTGACTTAACTCGGGTCCTCACATGATGCCTATGTATCTTGCAGTTATCAAGAATCAAGCCAAAAAATGTAGTTCTGTTTGTGGAGGAACAGGTCCTTATATAGGAGATGAAAACCCTAGAATAAGAGTTGAATTAGGAGACTTGGTGGGCAAGTCACAGCTTTGGCCCAATTCTAGATCCTTCCAGGAAGGAGGTGGATAAGCATTGAAGTTGTATGCCTTGGAGGCTATCCAGAATTGATTTGATTCCGTGTTGGACTCGATATTGGAGTCAAATATTTGGCTGATTTATTAATTACGAATTTATTATCATTATTAGGGTTTTGGGCCTCGTAATTGGGCTTTGACCTTGGACCAACTTAGGTTCATTTAATGTAACATTAAACGTGTCTTTAGGACTTGCTTTCAGCCCATATCATTTGCCCCCCAACTTCTAGGAAAACTGATCAGGTTTTCGTGGAAGTTATAATTGTTTTTTCGAGACTCGGGGACGTTTTTATCCCTTACCTAGGACTCCTTATTTTTCGTACCCTCATATGGGGATTTTGATTTACACTAGTGTTTCACATATACCACCTTATTGTAAAGTGTGGAGCGACCTACACTTTTACGACGATTTGCCTTATTCGAGGTTTTAACTTGTGTCTTGTGCTTGCTTTTAGCAATTTTTGGCACTTTTATAGAACTTTTATGCATTATTAACATAAATTATTGCTCATTTTATCAAGAAAATATTTCTATAATTTTACTCGTATTTTTCTGTACTTTTCCTAATATTTGATGAATTTTCGTGTACTCACAGGTTTTTTCTAAATTATTCCTAATATTTTAGGAATTTTCTTGTACCCACAGGTATTTTTCTAAATTATTCCTAATATTTTAGAAATTTTCTTGTACCCACAGGTATTTTTCTTAATTATTCCTAATATTTTAGGAATTTTCTTGTACCCACAGGTATTTTTTCTAAATTATTCCTAATATTTTATGAATTTTCTTGTATCCACAGGTATTTTTCTAAATTATTCCTAATATTTTAGGAATTTTCTTGTACCCACAGGTATTTTTCTTAATTATTCCTAATATTTTAGGAATTTTCTTGTACCCACAGGTATTTTTCTAAATTATTCCTAATATTTTAGGAATATTTTAGGAATTTTCTTGTACCACAGGTATTTTTCTAAATTATTCCTAATATTTTAGGAATTTTCTTGTACCACAGGTATTTTTCTAAATTATTCCTAATATTTTAGGAATTTTCCTGTACCTACAGGTATTTTTCTCGGGCCCTACCATTTTTAACCTTTCCATTCGAAAAGTTTCAGTTGACTTTTTTTTTTTTTTTACAATTTTCGATTGAAAAATCAGATGGGCCCCAGGCCTTTTTTGCATCTCATTCGAAAAATAGGAATCGAATTTATTTTTTTTACAATTTTCGATTGAAAAATCAGATGGGCCCCAGGCCTTTTTTGCATCTCATTCGAAAAATAGGAATCGAATTTTTTTTTTTTAAAAATTTCGATTGAAAATTTGGATGGGCCCAGCCCTTTTTTGCAACTCATTCGTAGACTCCCAATCGAAAAAGGAGTTTTTTTTTTCACAACCCAATTTTCAAAAGAAAATTAATAGGTGGGACCAGTCCATTTTTGGTCTTCATTTGATAAGTAGCAATCGAAAATTATTGTTTCGAATCTTTATTTTTCGAGCGAGATTTTCTTAATGGGGCTCTTGCCCTGCTTGGATTTTTCAATTTTTCCTTCCTTTTCGAAAAATTCGAATCGAAAAATATTTCTTATTTATATTTGTACCAGACTAACCCTCTGGGGTTTTATTTATGCATTTTTCTGATATTTCTTTTAATTAATTATTTTGTCATTTGTACTTGGCCTTTCTTGGCTAGCAATTCAAATATGCTTTGATACATAACAGACATAGAACTTGAGTAAAGAAAACCAAATTGCATTAATAAATTCTGAAATGGGTTCAACCCTTACATAATACTCTACTTCTTACTCGGAGTTTGCAAACTCTGATATGGTTTCGTTGACCTTATTTCTACTTTCCTATTAGATATAAGCTATATCCTACTTAGGATAATCAAACATAATAGACTTGAGGTTCGATGCATGCCAAGTGCGAGGCACCTCGTTTCCTTCCAAAGTCTCTAACTTGTATGATCCTCGTCCCAGTGTGCCTTTGACCCGATATGGGCCTTCCCAATTTGGAGCCAGCTTCCCCTTCTGTCCAACTCCGGATGCTTCAATCTTTCTAAGTACTAGGTCCCCCTGACGGAAGAACCTTTCTTTCACCCTTAGGTTATAGTAGAAGGAGGCTTTCTTCTGATGTTCAACATTCCTATCATGAGCTTCATCCCTCACCTCATCTATCAGGTCGAGGGCCAGCTCCATTCCTTCTTCATTGGTGTCAGGTTCGAAGGCTTCCACCCGTGGAGATGTATGCATGATTTCTACGGGTACTACAGCCTCAGCTCCGTAAGCTAACATGAATGGGGTTGCCCCAGTGGTCACCTTACAGGTGGTGCGGTACGCCCAGAGTATGGGTAGCAATTCATCCACCCAGGTCATGTTCCTAGAGCGTTCTACCCTTTTCTTAAGTCCATCAAGGATGATTCGATTAGCAACCTCAGCTTGCCCATTGGCTTGAGGGTGGGCAACCGAGGTGAACCGAAGCTCAATTCCATTATCATCACAGTAGTCCCTAAATTCTTTGTTGTTGAATTGTAACCCATTGTCCGTAACCAGGATTCGTGGTATTCCATACCTACACATGACGTTCTCCCACAGGAACTGCGCGACTTGCTTGGTCGTAATCTTGTCCAACGGTTTGGCTTCAATCCATTTGGTAAAGTAATCAATAGCAACTATCAAGAACTTCCTTTGTGCAGTGGCTATGGGAAAAGGCCCAAGTATATCCATCCCCCACATAGCAAAGGGAATGGGGGAGTTGATGGATGTCAACATCTCTGGCAGTTGCCTAACCACTGGTGCATGTTTCTGGCACCGGCAACACTTTTTCACGTAATCCTTAGCATCGGCCATAATCTCAGGCCAATAGAAACCGAGTCTAACTATCTTGTGAGCTCGGGCCCTGCCCCCCAATTGCTGTCCATAAATCCCCTCATGGACCTCCTCAATAGCTGATTTGGCCTCCTCGGGTCTTAAGCACTTTAGATATGGAATCACAAAGGACTTCTTGTGTAGCCCTTCAATTAGTGCATACCTTAAAGCCCTCACAGACAATTTTCGTGCCTCCATGGCATTAGTCGGGAGCCAACCGGTCTCGAGGTGTGCTTTTATGGGATCTATCCAACATTCCCCAACATCAATAGGCGCGACCAACTTTGAATCGATGGTAGGGGCTCTCAGAACTTGGAAGTAGACACTTCCAGAGTAATTCTCTATCTCGGAGGAGGTGAACTTAGATAAGGCATCGGCCATGATGTTCTCCTCCCTCGGAATGTGCTCGACACTCATCAAATTGAGTCATTACTACCTTCACAAGCCTTAAGTACTTTGCCATGGTTTCATCCCTTGCCTCAAACTCTCCATTGACTTGGGCCACAACTAGCATTGAATCTCCACAAACTTTAAGATTCTTAACCCTTAATGCCCCTGCCAGACCAATCCCGGCTATCAAAGCTTCATACACTGCCTCGTTGTTGGTTGTTGGGAAGTCCAACTTCAGGGCGTATTCAATCGCGAATCCATTGGGACTTTGCAGAACATGACCTGCACCACTTGTTTTTGTTTTTGATGCCCCATCAAAATAAAGCATCCAGTATTCCTTCTCCTCGAGCACGGGTTCCTTATCCTCCTTATGCGGTTTATTGCCTTCTTGATGTACTATCTCTTGCCCCCCGACTTCTTAGTTGTCGATGGTACATTCAACCACGAAGTCAGCCAATGCCTGGGCTTTGATGGCCGTCCTTGGCTTGTACTTAAGATCAAATTCTCCCAACTCAATTGCCCACTTGATGAGCCTACCACTAGATTTAGGGCTGTGCAAAATATTCCTTAACGGTTGTTCTGTAAGGACCTCTATCTTATGTGCTTGAAAATAAGGCCGTAACTTCCTAGAAGCGGTCAATAACGCTAAGGCAAACTTCTCAATGGTGGAGTAATTCAACTCTGCTCCATGTAAAACCTTACTCACATAGTATATGGGTTTCCGAACCTTGTCTTCTTTCTTCACAAGCACAACACTCACTGCTTGATATGAAATTGCCAAGTAGAGATAGAGGATTTCTCCCATACTTGGCTTAGCTAGCAATGGGGCCTTAGCCATATACTTCTTCACTTGCTCAAAGGCCTCTTGGCTTTCCTCTGTCCATTCAAAGTTTTTTACCTTCTTCAAGGTTTTAAAGAATGGCAAACACTTGTCCCCGGATTTGGAGACGAATCTCCCCAATGCAGCAATCCTCCCAGTTAATTTCTTTACGTTCCTTATAGAACGTGGTGGTTCCATGTCCAAGATAGCCTTGATTTTGTCGGGTTTAGCCTCGATTCCCCGTTTCGAGACCATGAGACCCAAGAACTTTCCTGACCCAACACCGAAAGCACAATTGGTTGGGTTCAACATCATCTTATGGTGCCTCAGCACTTCAAATGCCTCACGTAGGTGCTCAATGTGATCTACCTTGTGTAGGCTTTTCACCAACATATCATCCACATAAACTTCCATAGTCTTTCCAATGAGATGGGCAAAAATCTTGTTTACCAACCTTTGATAGGTAGCTCATGCGTTCTTCAGTCCAAAGGCCATGACCAGGTAACAATACACACCAAAGTCGGTGATGAATGATACCTTAGGGATGTCGTCCTTGTACATCTTAATTTGGTTGTAGCCACTGAAGCCATCCATGAAACTCAGCATGTCATGCCCAGCCATGGCATCTATCAATATATCAATCCTTGGCAAAGGGAAACAGTCCTTTGGGCATGCATCATTCAGATCAGTAAAGTCTATGCACATCCTCCACTTTCCATTGGCCTTCTTGACCATTACAGGATTGTCCAACCATTCTGGGAACTGAATTTCCTCAATGAAACCCGCTTCTAGGAGTTTATCAACCTCCTGTTTTATGGCTTCTTGCCTCTCAGGTGCAAAATTTCTCTTCTTTTGTTTCACCATCTTCCGTTCCGGATCCACATTCAAGTTGTGTGTTATCAGTTGGGGATCTATCCCAGGCATATCGGCTGTTGTCCATGCAAAGACGTCATTATTGTCTTGTAGGAAGGCAATCAGCTTGCTTCTCAAGGGGTCTTTCAGAGATGCTCCGATGTAAGTAACCTTCTCAGGATCTCCCAACTCCAAAGGTATGGGAATCAAGTCCTCTGCTGGCTTTCCTCTTCGTTCTTCATCCTCACGGACGTCCATATCCTCAATCGGGAGGACCTGCCCCCCAGTTCCATCAGGCCTCAAAGCGGCCACACAACAACTCCTTGCAATTTTTTTATCTCCTTTTTCTTCTCCCACACCATTTCTGGTTGGGAACTTAATTTTCAAATGATAGGTAGAGGCAACCACCTTGAATGCATGGAGTCCCGTCCTGCCTAGGATAGCATTGTAGGTGGATGTGGCTTTGATAATCAAGAAGTTTAACATCTGAGTGGCCTCCCGTGGCTCCTGCCCTATAGTCATGGGTAGCTGAATTGTCCCCTCAACTTTCGACTCTACTCCATTAAATTCGTATATGGGCATATTCGATGGTGTCAACTGAGACTCGGTATATCCCATCTTCAAAAAGGCATCATGGAACAGAATGTCAACTGAGGCTCCATTGTCTATCAAGACTCTCTTCACTTGAAAGTTGCCTATCACAGGTGAGATCACCAGCAGGTCATCATGGGGGAACTTCACCCCTTCAAGGTCCGAGTCATCGAATCCAATCGAGACTTCCCTCTTTTCACGCTTCGGTGCTTCACCAACAATGTGCATTACCTCTCGTGCATATGCTTTTCTAGAATTTCTGCTAGTTCTGGCCGCTGTTGGGCCACCAAAAATCATGTTTATCACTGGCCCCCGGGGCTGTGGATTACGGTTACAATCTTCATCCTTCCTATCCTAATCCCATCTCGGGTTTCCTCGATCCCCATCTTTGCAGAATTTATTTAACTTTCCTTTGTGGATCAAGAACTCAATCTCATCTTTCAATTGCCTACAATCGTCGGTATCGTGCCCCATGTCTTTGTGGAATCGGCAGTATTGGTTCTTATTTCGCTTCTCAGGATATGTCCTTAGTGGCTTCGGCCATCTTACGTCCCTATCCTTCTCTATGTCCATCAGGATTTGGCTTCTTGGGGCGTTCAACCTTCCATAATCCGTAAACCTTTGTCCTTGACTACCCTTTTTAGGGGTTGAATCAGAATCTCTGCCCGTGCGCGGGTACTTATCTCTTCCATCATATTCTTCTTCCGTCTTTCTCTTCCTAGAATTGTCACCATTCCCGGTGTTTCCCGTTACTGACTCTTTCTTTAGACTATCCTCAGCTTTGATACTCGCCCTTTGTTGAAGCTCAGTCATGTTCTCAGGGGGATGCTTGGCCAATGACATCTTGAAATAAACATTTGAAGTCCCATTCTGCAAAGCTACCATAGCCACTTTGTTTTCTAAATCAGTAATGTTGAGAGTCTCCTTGGTGAACCATTTGAGGTAATCCCTCAAATTTTCATTCTTCCCTTGTATCACAGTCATGAGGGATGCAAAATCTTTCTCATGAATCCGTCCACTAATGAACTGGCTAACAAAAGTGGTGCTCAGCTCTTTGAAAGAGGCGATAGAGTTTGGTGGTAGCCGACTGTACCAACGTTGCGCCATGCCCGCTAGGGTTTGGGGAAATGCCCTACACTTCAAAGCATCGCTAGCAGGTTGTAGTAGTAGTGCATTAGAGAACATCCTTACATGATTGGCGGGGTCTCCCGTTCCATCGTAAGCCTTTATGGTAGGCATCTTGAACTTTCGTGATATGCGCGCATTCATCACCTCCTCAGTGAATGGAGGAGTTGGATCATCAGGATCTCCAAGTTGCATCAGGTATTTAGGGTCGCCTCTGGGGTTTTGACCCTCATGTTTCCTCTTCTAGGGACCTCAGCCCTCCTCTCTCTCCTTGGGGTTCCTTCCAAATCAACAAAAGGAATTTCTCCTCCTGTTGTTGGTGTTCTCCGGGTGGTAACCATGGTTGATATCCGGTTCCCACAGACGGCGACAAATGTCGTGGAACGAAAAGTAGGGTGTATTTATTGCGTATTGAATGCTAGGGTTAGGGAGAGCTTCGAGCTTTAATGGCTGATCAAGTGTTTTGTGACTTAACTCGGGTCCTCACAAGATGCCTACGTATCTTGCAGTTATCAAGAATCAAGCCAAAAAACCTAGTTCTGTTTGTGGAGGAACAGGTCCTTATATAGGTGATGAAAACCCTAGAATAAGAGTTGAATTAGGAGACTTGGTGGGCAAGTCACAGCTTTGGCCCAATTCTAGATCCTTCCAGGAAGGAGGTGGATAAGCATTGAAGTTGTATGCCTTGGAGGCTATCCAGAAGTGATTTGATTCCATGTTGGACTCGATATTGGAGTCTCATATTTGGCTGATTTATTAATTACGAATTTATTATCATTATTAAGGTTTTGGGCCTCGTAATTTGTCTTTGACCTTGAACCAACTTAGGTTCATTTAATGTAACATTAAACGTGTCTTTAGGACTTACTTTCAGCCCATATCAATGTGTGTGTGTGTGTATATATATATATATATATAAGTAGTATTCAAAAAGGGTGGAGAACATAGGAGTGCATTATGCTACCTGCATATGCAAATGGCGGGATTCTTTTTCTAAATACCGTCCTTTGGATATTATGTTGTTGGTATATATTCTAGTGATATAAAACTTGTTGGGCATTTTTGGCTCAATCTTCCTATTTTAAATATTCTAAAACAGCGGCGTCCGGAGCAGGCACTAATGTGGCGAACCGAGATAAAGGGAAGGGGAAAAGCAACTGATTCTGTGTGTTATCCTTATAGTACCTGAGGAGGGTGCAAGCTGGGAAGAAGTTGTTTAATGCTTTATTATCTAGTACTTTGAAGTTGTAATAAGATTCTGGAGGATATTCTGATGTGTAAACACTTTTGGATTAATAAGTACTTGTTCTAAAACTATAACCTGTGGAGTAGATTATGGAGTTTATTATGATTATTGTTGTAGATTATATTGTGAGCAGGTGATTGAATATTCCGCAAAGGTATGGTTAAGGTTGTGACGACCTGAATTCCTGGTAAGGAATTAGGGGGCGTTACAAGTTTGATTTTGAGAATTTTTATACCTTCAATTTTTGAGGGTATATATTATAAACTCGTTCTTCTAAAGAATATTTAAACTCACAATAACAATCCATAAATTCTAAATTCATCCTTATAAAAATTCTAAACACAAGACGTGGGATGTTACATAAGCACAAACTTAATTATAAATGTTTTTAGGCTTTCTGTCTTGATTTTTTAGGCGATATCCAGCCTTTATATGTTAATTTTTTTTATTTATTTTAAGCAATTTGATGAGTTGAATTTTAAAATTGCTTTCTTCATATTTTTAATTGCTTTATGAGTAAAATGAATTTGAAAACCTACTAAAGAAGTGTAAAAAAGAAAAAAGAAAACAAAAAGAACAAGTAATAATTTGTGAATGAGAAAACTGGAACTGAGGACAACCTCAGAGATCTCTACTACTATATAACACGTTTGTGCCGAGCATTTTTGTAAATATACAACTTTTTTCAATAATTTACATAAATGCCCTTAAAATTGTATTAAAAATTGTTTTAACTTCAGGATTCTACCTGAGCTCACCCTCAGGCCTCACGCACATGAAACCCTTTGTAAATATAGTTGGAAACAAAGGAGAGTGAGCTGCATTCTCCATTTTTCGCTCAAAATTGCCGGGTTAGTGGTCATACCGTATATTGTCTATACTTGAATGGACTGATATTTGAGACAAATATAATCATTCTGTGTTTTTTGTAAATTTTTTATTTTTTTTCCTAAGTTTTCGTGTAAATTTTGATTGGTAAAAAATATAATTAACCCAAAAATAAACTATAAACAATTATTGAAAATTGGTGGTTTAACAAATTTTATAAATTATTGAATTTTGTTAAATTGTTATATTGTCTTGGTCTGGATTCAACCATAAGATTTCTAAAAATATATAAAAAAAAAATCATCATAACATATATTTTTTTCAAATTTATTGCATAATTGAAAATCAACTATTTAAAACGAGAAAACAAATTTTGCTAATTAAAATCTAGAGTTTGAGATCTAAATCCAGTTCTGGTGCATCTTCCTCTTCCTCCACTACATCTTCCAAATTAATAACATTGGCAGCACTTCCACTTGCTCCAATGCTTGCAGTTGTTTCGGGGGCAGAAGAATCTCCCAAGAAGTCTCGAACTCCAGAAAACATCGTACCCGTGGCTGCAGCATGAGGAGCAGATGTCGATGCAGGGTGTGGTTTGGTCCGCATATTGGCATAAAACTCTGCCACACTACAAGGAAAACGAAATTTGCTAATTAAAATCTAGAGTTTGAGATCTAAATCCAGTTCTGGTGCATCTTCCTCTTCCTCCTCTTCATCTTCCAAATTAATAACATTGGCAGCAGTACTTCCACTTGCTCCAATGCTTGCAGTTGTTGTGGGGGCAGAAGAATCTCCAAAGAAGTCTCGAACTCCTCCAGAAAACATCGTACCCGTGGCTGCTGCATGAGGAGCAGATGCCGATGCAGGGTGTGGTTTGGTCCGCATATTGGCATAAAACTCTGCCAGGAGACGCCAGGTATTGGTGGAAGAAGTGGATGATTCCATGGACGTATAATTCATCGGGTTGTTATAAGTCAATATTCGTCCTGAAAAATTATTGTTGGGAGCCACTCTTGTGTAGTGTGGATACCTTGAATAATTAGTGGGGGGTAGGGCTGGTAAGAAACCGGAGTTTCAGCCTTCTTTTTATCCAAAGCCCTCTGTCTCCTGTGCCCATTTTGGTGTCCTCCAAGGGCCGTTGATGTAGAGAAGGTTTTGTTGCAGTAACTACACGGAAATGTCTTTTTTTCTTTTGGTTCCTCTTCATTTATTTGTTGTTCAAGTTGTTGTGGTGGTGGTGTATTTGAGATTGGTTCGTTTTCGGGTTGGACTGCATCGGAGGACTGGGAGGATGGAGATTGTTGGACGTTTTGGTCAGCCATGATAAATTTACACACACTAACTAAAGGAAGGATGTGTGTACTCAAGTTATAAAACTTCTGAAGAACTGGAGATTGTCCAAGCAAAGCTTTATAGCAGAGAAATCTATGTGTGCGTTTCATGCAAGATAATATTTTTATTACTTTTCAAAGAATATTATATATAGTTACCTTTTCATTATTTATTTTATATATTTCAAGGTCCTGTACCAATCCAATCTCCTTGGTTATATTTGTTTATGTTAAAATAAAATTCAGTTAAGATAAGATTTCCTTATTAATTTTCTATACTTTTGTCAAAATAACTATCCAATAAAATATTATTTAATCAAAAGTACTGTTTCTAAAACAAACATAAACATGATAAATGTATTCTTTTTTTGGAAAAAAGAGGTTTACTTTCATAGTAATAAAAAATAAGATTAATTGTAGATACTTATTCTACTAGGATATTATATAATCTTAGTTTTGCAATATCTTTTATACTTAAAACATTACCATCTTAACATATAGAACGTTTCGGCTTTAACAACGGAAACTTTTCTTATAAATTTCCTTACTTTTTTTTTTTGATAATCATATTTCATTCATAAATAGAAACTAGTTTTATAGCCCGTGGTTTGCTAGTAAATTCATGTTAATATGTATTTATGTTACATTAAATGGTGCTTGAACATGTTAATGCTTAGTATGCAAAATATATCTAAAAGATTATCTATTCAGGATGTAAATACAACCAATAATAAAATATTTTCAAAATTCATGCATAGTGGTAAAAAATCTCACTTCTAATTAAGTTAGAGGTAAGGGGTTTAATTTTCATTAGAAATTTTTTTTATCATTACTATAATATAGAAGGGGTAATTTAGTAATTTCATGATAATTAAATTGTCTCACGATATATTAATAATAAGTTTTATAATATATGCAAAATTGATGTAGTATAGTGATAATTAAGGAATCTCCATTCTAAGTTAGGGATCAATGATTCAATTCTTATTAGGAACAATTTTTTTATCATTAATATAATATATGGGGTTGTCTCGCGATATATTAATAATTTGTTTTATAATATTTTCAAAATTGTTGTCTAGCCTAGTGGTAAGGAATCTCGCTTCTAATTTAGAGGTCAATGGTTCAATTCTTTTTAGGAATTTTTTTTTATCATTAATATAATTATATGAGGGTTGTCTCACGATATATTAATAACGAGTTTTAAAATATATTAAAGTCTCATGTCTAGCATAGTGGTAAGGACTCTCACTTCTACCTTAGAGGTCATGGGTTCAATTCTTACTAGGATCAATAGCATCTAGGTGGTAGCTAATGTGGATTAAATTGTTTTTGCTACTGAATGTTAGTTACCATTGACCAACAAAAGAATTTAAACAATAATATGGGCTTGGACAACTAGGATCAATGGCATCTAGGTGGGAGCTCATGTGGATTAAATTGTCTTTGCTACTTAATGTTAGTTACCATCGAGCAACAAAAGAATTTAAACAATAATATGGGCTTGGACAAATTGAAAAATGTTTGTGAGTTTGGGATTTTTGCAAACTTGTTCTCCTGCATGACTACCTTTACTAGACCATGACTTAATACTGTTAATAATAATATGCTAATAAAACTGAACAACCACTACTACAAATTTCATCTTAAGAGACGCTAGCGTTTTTTTATGTGCTATGTAAGAATGCTACTTACATAGCGTTTTTGTAAAAAGCGCTATGCAAGTTATTAAAAAAAGAATTGAAAATAAATGTAAAATAAAAGAAAATGGTAGTATAGCATTTTTTACGCGAGCGCAATCTAAGTTAGATGTTATGTAGCGTTTATACAAACGCTATATAAGAAACCATATTTTAAGTAATTAATTTTTTTTAATTATTATTTAAATAGTACTAAAGCCGAGTATACGTATCTTTAGATAGGAATATTGTTTTACAACTATTAATCTTTCTATTCTCTTCGTCAACACACACGGTCGACCACAACATCGATATCAACACTTCATTGTTACTGTTCTTGGGTCATCTGGATTTAAAAAGGCTTCGATTCAATTAGTAATCTAAGGATTATCAATTGAGTTCTTGTCAATTGAGTTCTTCCTAATTGGGGTTTTTCATTTTAGGGTTTGCTAGAATACACTTCGATTCAATACTTATCTAAGGATTATCCAATTAAAGCTGTGATTCTTGTTGCTAAAGATGTACATAAAGCTAGAGTTCTTCTCATTCAAGGGGTGGCTACACTGCTTCAATTTGTTCCTCTCTGGGCTTGCAAGTAATCTCGCTCTCTCCTATGTGATTGTATGCGTTGTGATTAGTTAATTATCTCATATCTACCGATTACGCTATGAAAGTGTTGTAACTTCAATTACATTAGTTGGGTTAAATTTCCTTATTAAGTCAATTCTTGAATTGATTGATTTTTGAATTTGTTAGAACTATTAATTTTGCAAACCATGTTTAATTTTACGCTCAAAATATTTGTTTGAAATCCTTAATCGTAACACGTATCGAATTCGCAACATTTTGAGATTACATCTTTTTTATGTATATTTAGAGATTATATATGTGTTTCTGCTCTTGTAAATTAATGATTATAGGTTGAACATTCATTCTTGTCGTATTCGTAACTTTTCGGCAATCCTTATCATGCTTGTATTGATTATTGTTTTATAATATTAGGAATTAGAAAGGGTTTACATGTAGCATTTCTAGTATTCTATCTAGTTATTACATTTCTTGTGCAATCCTGTTGAAGATTGGATGACTACTAATGAATATGCTTAATGTTCTTTCTTTTTCTATTATCTGTACCTCTGTACTACTTGTACGGGTTATTGTGTAAGAACCCAGAATTTTTGTAGTAATTAAAACCTTTATTATGTAATGGATATGGATTCCAATGTTTATATGCCATGAAGAATACAATAGGTTGACAACTTAGATTAGAATAATCTATCTCCTAGAAAGTAGGATGTGGTGATTCTAAACGAGGAAGAGTATTCTCATGTCATCCAAATCGATATCTGTTATAAGTCCAGTGGTTCCGTAAAAGGGTTAAGGAACGTTCAAAAGAGAACAAGGACATTTTTCTAATTAAAAGGAATAAAGAGAGAATAAGTGATGAATAGTGTTTTTTTGGTGGTAATTGGAATATTATTAGACGACGCTATATAGGAGTATTCAGAACGGATTTCTGAGTTCGTATTAATTACCGATAGGCAAAATAAGTGTATGTAAACGATATCATAATCAGAAAAATAGCACTTTTATTTTCTCTGAGATTTCCCTGAACACTGAAGGATTTAAGGGGTTAATATAAAGATTTAAGGGATTTAAATTCAAGAATTATAAAAGAGGATTAAAGATGTGAGCAAAAATATAAAAAAGGTTTCCGGTAAAACCCTAATTAGAAATCCTCGAGATATTCCTCCGAACGATCAATGAAATTGAGCAATAATCGGACAAAAGAGCAAGCAGAGTACCAAGGTGCATGCATGTGATAGTGGATATGATCAAGGAACTAAGTAGTTACATGAGTAACTAACATACTTAGCAAACAAACCAAGTACTTAGCATTCATCTCATCATCTTACCATTAAAACCAACACTTGTCCACTTGAATTACCTCATCCACGACCACACCACTTTATTAAAGGTGCTTTATGCAAGATATTATCCAAGACATCAACAATAATTCATTTCATCACGAGCCAACCAAGAGAGCAAGCCAAGCACTCCATCTCTCCATATCCTTCCAAACTGCCCGCCAGAAACACTCTCAAAGAAAAGTTCATATCTCCAATTCTACCCATTCATAAATCACCAAATTTGAACCATAGCTTCCCCAATATATGTATAACATTCGTTCAAAATTTCATGGCCAACAAAGAAGTGTAGCCTAGTCAAATCCCTTCCCCAAGTTGAAGAAGCAAAACTGCCCTACTTTTGACAGTTTCTATACCAATTTTCAAACAGTCATATCTCCTTAATTTCTCAATGGAATTTTGTGTTCTTTAGCTTTTTGGAAAGGTATTAAGATGCTCTACAACTCTTCTTTAGGAGCCTCATCCAGAAAAGCTCGGTAAGGCCCTCGTTTTTCATGTTCGTTCAGCTGGGGTGTAGCAGCCTCGAAAATTTCTAAGCATGTTCTTGATGTTTCTTGTTAGTTTAAGGTTGTTAAGGATGATCTAAGGCTTATTGAAGGATCATCAAGCTTTTTTAGTGTTATTACAGCATCAAGAAAGGTAAAACCCTAACCCACCATTTGAGTTCATATGAGTTTTAATGTAGTTTAATGATATGTATAAAGATAAGTTTATTTTAAGGAGTTTATGATTGTTTGGTTTTGTAAAATGTGTAAAATGAATGGGTATTAGATTTAAACATTACCACTGACCTTCGAGGTTTATTTTGGTTGTTTGTTGATATTGTGGATGTATGGTATGCCCAGTGTGACTTGGTTGTGATGTATTAAATTTGGAAACGTCCGATATATAGCCGTAGTAATGCCCGAATTTCGTTAGGTCTTAAAAATTCGTGCATAACAGTAGGTATAAATAGGTATAAATATCTGACCTTAATGATTTTATGACATATCTTTGTAGATCTCGAGTCATAGATCATTTTAGCACAAGAATCGAAACAAACGGACTTACGGTTTAGAAATTATGGTCGATTTACTAAAAGTGGTTCGAAACCGTAAGTGCGAGTTCGTAACTGACAGTTGCGAATCTTAATAATTAAATATTAGAGATCATAAGGAAGGTGTTAGAGAAGACCTCATGTCAAACGGATCATTTTTTGATTTTATAAAAATATTCGAATCAAGGTTAAGTGCGAATGAACCCCTAAAAAGGATACTTGGTTATAACTTTGGAAAACCACTTGGATAACGATCGATAAACCTCGAGGTATAATCTCTTTTAGTAAACGACCGACCTTAGCACTTTGTGGCATAAGTACCTACCAAGTGTAGGAGTAATGACATGCCTTAATAGCGAACCAATGTCGGGTCATAATGGTGTTAATAATAGTTACACTAGAGAGTGTATAACGAGATAACTTGAAAACGTGTTTCGACCTAAGTTAAGTATATACTTAGCCTTTTTAAAAGCGTTAAGTGATTAATCTCGAATATTCTGATTATTTATAGATCACCGGACAGACCCAGGACACGCTACCCCTACTCGACTACCAGGCAAGTTTCCAATACTTTGGAACTGTTGTTGTGATAATATATATGGTTTGATTTTGTTATACATATGCCATAGCATGCATGCCTGTTTTTCAGATTATATTGTGATACTTGTTCCGAGATTTGGTATTGGCTTATAAGCTAGATATGATATATTGGTTATAAGCCGGATTTTGTTAAGACCCTTAATGAAGGGCATATGATCTTCATTCAATAATATAGACCGGGAGTCGATATTTTGAAATACAGAGATAGTCGTGGAAACCCGGAGGGATTCAAGCGATAGATTACTAACCACTCGAGGAATGTTATTTGAATATTATCTCAATCGAGAAGTACTATATGGATATTATTTTGAATATTCATTCGAGTTTATTTATTTAATGAATATTATTTTTAATATTCATTTGAGCTTTAATTATTTAAATGAATATTATTTTTAATATTCATTTGAGTTTATTTATTTATTGAATATTATTTTCGAATATTCATTTGAGCTTATTTACTTAATGAATATTATCTTGAATATTCATTTAAGGTTTTAATTATTTTCTTGGATATTATTTTGAATATTTATTCGAGGAATTATTTATTTAATGAATATTTTATATATACTTATTCGAGGGTTATTCATGAGCAATATTTTATATTAAGAATATTCTGGAATTATTTATGGTTTAACAAATATTCTTTGAATATTTATTTAATTTTTTCAACTAGTTCTAAAATAAGATATTTTATTCAAAAATTTCCTTGATCTTCAAAAATTATGTAAATTATCTCTGGGTCTTATTATTAATATTATTTTATCAAAGAAGGTTCTCAAAAATCCTATTCTTCATTCAAAACTATCTTTCAACTTATAAGGGAACCTTACTTGGGAAATGTTATTTATCTTGTTGACTTCCGTCATAAATCTTTTGAAACTATTCTTTTCACTCGCAACTTGGTTGCTGTTCATCGATTGAATCTTTTGTTACTTCCTCATCATTCGAGGGGTAAGATTTTTGGAACAAGTGGTATCCATTAACAAGCATCAGCTTCGGAAATATTGGTGAATTTTCCTTTCCAACTTGATACGACTACTTTATGGAGTCTTATCAACAAGTGTTACACTTGGGGAAAGGAGGACGAACTTTACGCTTCAGAGTCATGGATTTATTCGAACTAGGAGTCGTGTGTAAACGGTCGAGTCGTGCGGTCCATCACAAGGCCCAACCGTTGGCCAGGGAGTTACTATTAAGGGCGGTGGACAAGTAAATTCGTCAGTTCTTCCTTCTACCGGTAGTAAACTATATTGGGCTGTACCACCTACGACTGATCATCGGAGGTTGGGACAGCTGGCGCGTGATAACTCAAGTATTAGTTCATCTCCCAAATTGGGAATTTCCTGCAACACGTATTGAAGAGACTTCTTTCAGGTTGATGGGTATCCCCCGTAACACGTGTCGAAGAGATTTCTTTCAGGTTGACAGGGGTTTGAAAAACATTCAAAACTATGATTGCAATATTTTCCTGCAATTTTCTCTTTTATGATACCTGTCGATATCTGCTTATATTTTGCAAAACAGATATGTCTATAGAATATATATATATATATATATATATATATATATATATATATATATATCCTAAGTTACCTTGTAACTTCATCTTTTACGTTATACTGGCATCATTTTCGTAAATGCGTGGCATATGGTTTCAAAGATACTTTTGAACTGTTATATATTATTGTTCAGTTATACATTATTTTTGGTGGGCTATTGCTCATCCTTGCTTTATTTATTACATCATAACAACAGTTAGATCAGGTGGCCTGCATAAGGCGTAATCGGCGTAAGCAGGTGTCAGCCGTCAGAAGATTAACCGCTGACGTCATAGCTACCATGGCTGAGGAGGAAGCTACTGGTAGGCTAGTTGTTAACTTCTAAGTATCAAAGGTATTTAGATATATGACTTATGTAAATGGATGGCAAAGAGTTTGTAATAATTAATTGTAATCTTCTTGGGTTGTAAGACCTCAAGCTTGTGATTATAATATTTGGCAGTTACTCTGATTTCATCTCTAGAACTATAACGGGGGTGTTGTTGTTGTTTTGAGTCACAAGGTTGTAATTTGGTTTATATTGGTTTGTGGATGGATATTGAGACCGTGACGACCGGATCCCCGACCCTGGATCTGGGGCTGTTATAGAAATGGTATCAGAGCGTTACGTTATAAATCCCAGAGATGATGTGACGTTAAAGCAATAAATTCACTAAGATAATAAGAACTCTTACCAAGTTCATAGTCAGACTACTTAATGTAGTACTGACATATAAAACCCTTATGGTAACTCTTAAGTATCATGATAGTAACTTAGCTCGTTCTCGTGTCGACTTGTAAGGCGGCAGACCTTGAGGCGTACGAGCAGCAGTACGGTGATGCTTTATTATATGTTGATGATCGGCTTGTTGATTCGATGGAATACCCTACTGAGAAATAGGAGGAGGTTTCAGCTAAAGAGGAGAATCCTGTTGGAGATAAGGAGTTTACCCTTGAGAAAATGAGGGCTGCTGCTAGAGAGACTGTGAGAGTTAAAGGTATTGTGCTCAGAGAAGTGAGCGTAAAGAACTGATATATTACTAAAAGAACTAAAGGTGCATATTGGATTCATTGCCGGACTACCGGATGTAGTACCAGTAATAAGACGATTTGGAAGAATTACTTGAGATCTTATATGGGATTAGATAAGAATCCTTAGGGACTTTCAGATTAATGAGAAAAGAGTAGAATGATGCATTATTATCAAAGACATCGATATAGGACGGGGAGCAGAGTCTCCAGGAGCAGTCGAGATAGAGGCATCAATTGCCATAACATTTGATGAATGGAATAGTGTGAATATTGTGGTAATTCGCCATGAGAAGGCAGATTTCATAGGTTATAATTTATAAAGTCAGATTGAGATTAATGAGGTGGTTTGATTCGGGGAAATGTTCATTTTATGAATGGATCAACTTCGAAAATAAAGACATTGGAAAGTGATGGCATGATTGGATAAAGTATATAAGGAAGTAGTAAGCGAAACGATGATCTCAGAACCTACAAGAGGAGAAGACCAGTGAGTCTATGATAAACTAGTAATGAGACTATTGTTAGGAACCAAGTATAGGTTTAGTTCAACTCAGTGAAATGATGAACTAGAAACATTAGTTGCATGTGATTCTGAGGAATATTTAAATTCTTTTTTTTCCTTGAATGGATTATTGTAAGAACCAAGATTTTTGGTAGGAATTAAAACTTTTACTATGGAATGGATCAATATTTATATGTCATGAAGAATGCAATGGGTTGACAACTTAGGCAAGAATAATCTATCGTCAAGAAAGTAAGATATGACATACAAACAGAGAAAGTATTCTCATGTCATCCAAATCGATATCTAGTATAAGTCCAGTGGTTCCAGAAAAGGGTTAAGGAACGCTCGAGAAAGCGCAAGGACATTTTTCTAATTATAAGGAATAAAGAGAGAATAAGTGATGAATAGTGTTTTTGGTGGAAATAGGAATATTATTAGACGACACTATATAGAAGTACCCGGAACGGATTTCTGAGTTCGTATTAATGATCCAAGGGGAAAACGAGGGTATTTAAAAGTTATCGGATTCTGAAAAATAGTACTTTTATTTTCCCCGAGATTTTCCTGGATACTGAAAGACTTAAGGAATAATTGAAAGGATTTAAGGATTATAGGTTCAAGAATTTTTAAAGAGAATTGGCAATGGTAGTATAAATATTAAGACGGTTTCCGGTAAACCCCTAACTAGAAACGCCTGAGATATTCCTCCGAACGATCAATGAAATGAGCAATAACTGGACAAAGAAACAAGTAGGGAATCAAGATGCATGCATGTGCAAGTGGATAAGAGCAAGTAACCATGTTAGTTACAAGAGGAACTAGCAGCCTTAGAATCAAACCAAGTAGCTAGCTTAAACCAATACTTGTCCACTTGATTAACATCATCCATGACCACATACCTTTATTAAAGTGGCTTTGTGGTCTAGATATTATCTTGGCATATCAATAATACAAGATTAGATGAGATAATAGCAAGAGAACAAAGCAAGAACACCAACTCTCTCTCATTTTCTATTCGGCCAAGGCCTAAATTCCAAAACAAAAATCCACCTTCCCACCATTTTTTGATTTTGAAATTTTTATGGTGAGTCTTACATTTCATAAAAATGATCTCCTAGACATCTTAGCTTCAAATTCCTTTTTTTCCATTTTCAAATAAATCATCCAATGTGATGATGAATAGTGTTTTCTAGAAACTAACTTTGATTTCTTGTTTTGTTTGGATGATCTAAGGTTATTAAAGCTAGACAAGGACAAATCAAGGCTTGTTAAGGTCTTAGAACACTCCAAGGAAGGTATAATTCTTAAGAACCCTAGATCTACTTTGAGTTTTAAGCATGTTCTTGATGGATTCAAGCTTAGTTATGATGTTACTATGATTATAAGCTTGTTAGCATGATCTTGTGAATGATTTAGAGATATGATGATCATGTGATAAGTGACATGTTTTGGACTTAATAAGTTGATTATCATGTCTGAAAGATGTATGGTATGCCCGGTGTGGCTTGGGTTTGATATTATGAATTTTGGAACGTTCGATTTATAGCCGTCGTAATGCCGATTTTTGTTAGCTCTTGGAAGCCGTGTAGGACAGTAGCCTTAAATTTATGTTCTTGATGATTTTATGTACTGAACTTATAGATCTCGAGTCATAGATCGTTTTGGCGAAAGAATCAAAGCAAACGGACTTACGGTTTAGGAATTATGGCCGATTTACTAAAAGTGGTTCGAAACCGTAAATGCAAATTTGTAACTAAAATTGAACCTTCTTAAAATGAGTTATGCAGTGATGAATCATAGTAATTAAATATTAGAGATAAAGAGGAAGGTGTGAGAGAAAACCACATGTCAAACGGATCATTTTTCGATTTTATAAAAATGTTCGAATCAAGGTTAAGCGCGAACGAACCTCTTAAAAGTACACTTGGTTATAACTTTGGTAAATCACTTAGAAAACGGGCGACATATCACTACCACTGCCCAACTACCAGGCAAGTTTCCAATACTTTGGAACTGTTGTTGTGATAATATATATATATATATATATATATATATATATATATATATATATATATATATATATATATATGAATTGATTCTGTTATACATATGCCATAACATGCATGCTTTCTTTCAAGATATATTGAGATACTTGTTCCTTTATTATTGTTGGCTTATAAGCTAGATAGTTAACGTATCGGTTATAAGCCGGATATTGCTAAGACCCTTAGAGAAGGGCATATTGTGACGCCCCCAGATCCGGGGTCGGAGATCTAGGCGCTCACGGTCCATTTTCCATTAATAACATACCTGTTCTTGCACATAATATATAAAACAGCCATCGACCCCACAATAAACTCACACCGCACACACACACACACAGGTTAGAGTCTCAGAAACGTCACAGCATTGATTAAGCAGAAATAAAAGTATCAGAGTTATTACAGACCGAATTAAATAGTATTTATGCTACCAGCAACACTTCGATATGAAGCGAAGTTGGCGGCTTGAAAGTTTGTTACGGTACACTGCCTTGCACAGGTCATACTGATAAATAAAACGAACTAACAAAAGTTGCCAACCAATCCGGCTAATGGGGCCTACCGGTGGAATCTCAACTGCTGGCTCGGGTCTAGTCACCTGCTTTCGGGCAGTCTGTCTGGGTCTTGCCATTTCGCTTAGCTGTTGTGTTTGTAAATTTGAAAACAAGCAAGAGTGAGCAACTATAGCTCAGCAAGAAATATATGTATAAGGTAAGCAATATAAGATTTCATATGATTGGCAGTTATTAAACTTGTTTGTATCAATCAGATATAAAATCACTTGTCATTGTTGATAAATCTCGAAGGTGCACCAATACGTGCCCTCGTTTTCAAAATAAACTTACAGTTCTAGATACTGCACAGAGTCAACATCTTTCTCATCAAAATAGAACACTATCAGCAACTTGGCACAAAAGCCTAAGAAGCAGTGTCAAAGAATTTTTCCAAAATGGAGGAATGGGACTTAAAGAAAACATAAAGCGTAACAAGGATTGACGATGATCATTCGCCACATCCAAGTCCAATAATCCGCGGGTCTTCTCTACCAGTAGAAGGATAGAAACTACATCCGTAACTATCCCCGGGTGAAAACTACATCCGTAATCACCCTCGATGAAAACTACATCCGTAATCATCCTTCGGCAACACCTGGGCCGGAATAATAATTGATGGACCGCCTGGCTCACGGTCGCTTACACATCCCGGGAATCGTTCGTCAACGGTTCCCACACCTGCCAGAGTCCCTTTTTCTTTTTCTTTTGAAAACTTGATTTTGATTGAAAACAGAGTAGTTGAGGTCCGACATCAGTCGACCGATGATTCTTGAAATCATACAAGAAACAGAACCTGACCGGGGGTTTTCGAAAATGTTTTGAGTTCGAAAGAGTTCGAGATTGAAAGTATTAAATGTATCTTGGATTGACTTCGTCTTTAAAATAATGAACAATAATTAATAAATAATATTTTAAGATTTAATATTAATAATTAATAAAATAATTATTCGATAAAATAAACTTTTAATCCAAGATAGGGTTTCGAGTATTTACGAAGATATGAAAATAATTACTTGAGTATACGATACTCCCCGAATGACCCTTCGGGTTTTCGCAATCTAGATACGATATAATAATATACCGCTCCCTAGTCAATATTATATACGGACCGCTACGACCTCTATTGCTAGAGTCGTTGTCCGAGGAAAACATTTCAATCTAAGTTCAAGAGGTACAATCATATATGTACTTATACAATCTCAATTGCATCAATACTTCGATAAACATAACATTTGATATTATTGAAAACTACAAACACAACAGTGAAAGTCCTTGTATATGTATAAGTTTTGAAAAGTAAACTTGCCTTGGTTTGGTTGGGGTGGTCGAGCGTGCGGAGTGGAACGATCTATACATAAGCAATAACCGCTCGTTAGTACCTTAACAATATCTCTATAATTACCGGGTTTTAGGGGGTACAAAATTAACTTAATGACTTCGTCTTATGACACTCTAGCCCCACTATAGGTTCATGTCATCACTCGATTACACTCGTCACTTATTCGACTTAATTTAGTTACCACATTCGAATCATAACCATTACCCCTAGAATTATGCTCCACTAACGACTTTTTCCCTTGCGCGAAATTTACTCTAGCATTTTTATTAAATTCAAAAATTCATATTTTAATCAAATTCTTTTTGGGTAGTCTTCACAAGTGCATTTCCTAGCTTCTTAAATTTTTCCATGATCCCACATATATTTTTAGGGTTTAAACAAGGTTCACAAGGGGGTCACTTAGTGCAGTCCGGAATCCAGAAACACATTTTACTTCTCCGGCCATAACTTAAAATCTATACATCACCTAGTCATGAGCCTTACATTTCCAGAAACTACATTCAAATACCTTTCCAACAATATAAGGTAGGACCTCAGGGGACAAGATTTAGGGGTTAAAAACCATGTTACAAGACAGGTCAAGTTTCTGCGAAAAATTCAGCATGCATGTTTCACTTAGATCAACCAATATTCTTACTTCCATAACACAACCAACATATAATTCACTTAGTTCATGCTTTATAACATTCATGGAGATACATATACTAACCACAATCATAAAAATCACAATCACAACACTAAAACTCAAGATCCATATCATCCATCACTTGAACATCCAAGATTAACACATTATATACATGGATCTATCATTGAACACCATAAACACTACATGGCCAAGAGGGGTTATGATTTTTATACCTTCTTGAGTACCTAGGAGCCTTGGGTAAGCCTTACAAAACTCAAGAACACCTTGAATGATCTCCTACAACCCTTATAATCCAAGATCTAAAAGAAAAACTAAACATGGTTACTATTCACAATATCTTTAACAATTAATATCTTGAAATATAATGGATGAAAGGGCTTGAAACTCTTAGTATACCTTGCTTAGATGATGGAGAGAGCCTAGTAATTATGCCTTGAATTATGAGTGAGGAGAAATGGAGGAAGTAGAAATTTTCTTCTCCTTTTTGAAGCTTGGCCGAGAGCACTTGTGTTCAAGGGGGGGGGGAGCTTTTGGTTTTTGATTTTTTTGTGGTTGGTTGAATAATTGATAAAGTAGTGATTGGGTGATACATATTGGTGTAAGTATATGCATGGTACTAACCTAGGTATGGCCTCATGTACTCTTGTCTCCTCTTTGGAAAAAGCAATGCAACTAGTTACTATTCCTCTTCCATTTGGTTTAACTAGTTTGCTTTTTCCTAACCACTTGGTTGCATGGGACTTGCATGCAATACTACTCCTTGTATCATTATTCTTTCACCAATGCTTGACATTTAATCTTTAATTCGTATCGTATCTTAATTAATCTCTCGTAATAATATTTTGTCGCGTAGAGATTTCCCCTATAATTCCTTAAGTACGTAATTGTGTAAATTCCTCGAATATCCATAATTCCTCGTCATAATCCTTAATAAATCTTTTAATATTCTAATCATTCTCAAATCCCAAGTTTTATAAATCTTACTAACGATAAGACTCTTACCCTCAACAATCTTCTCTTTATCTTACATAGTGAGTGCAACAACATAGTTTCTCAGACAATCAATTCCATTAAACAACAGGGATGACTAGAAAGGTTCCAAATTAACAATGTCACATGATATTAAATAAAAGAAAATATTACCAAAAATTAGGGTTCTTACACATATGAATCCCATTCTTCGAATATAGACCGGGAGTCAGTATTTCTTGATATATCGTGATTATTTCGAAGAAAAATATTTAAGTAAATATTTTTCCATTATTTAACTAATGAATTTATTTTAAATATTCATTTGAAATTTATTTATTCAATGAATATTATCTTCAATATTCATTTAAAGTCGATTCAATTATCAGATAATTATCTTCATTTGATAATTATTTCTTTAATAAGTATTATTAATTTGAATATTCATTATTTATCCAATGAATATTATTTCGAATATTCATTTGATAATTATTTCTTCAATAAGTATTATTAATTTGAATATTCATTATTCACTCAATGAATATTATTTTAAATATTTATGCGAGGTTTATTTTGAGCAATATTAAAAATATTCTTTAAACATTTATAATTTAATAAATATTCTTTGAATATTTATTTAATTCTTCTAACTCGTTTTAAAAATGATTTACTTCATTCGAGTATTATGTCAATTATGCTGAGTCCTATTATTACTATTATTCTATCAAGGAAGGTTCTCAAAATTCTATTCTTCATTCAATCTATCTTCCAAATTATAAGGGAACCTTACTTGAGAAATGTTATTTATCTTGTTGACTTCCCGGTCATAAATCTTTTGAGACTATTCTTTTCATTCGCAACTTGGTTGCTACTTATTTATTGAATCCTGGTGTACCTACTCATCATTCGAGGGGTAAGAATGTTGGAAAATTTTGGTATCCATTAACAAGCAGCAGCTTGGGAAATATTGGTGAATTTTCCTTTCCAACTAGATACGACTACTTTATGGAGTCTTATCAACAAGTATTATACTTGGAGAAAGGGGGACGAACTTTACGTTCAGAGTCAAGGATTCTATTCGAACTACGAGTTATGTAAGAGGTCGAGTAGCGCCGGTCCATCCCATTTGGCCCAACCGTTGGCCGGGGAGATCTAACAGGGCGGTAGACAAGTAAATCTGTCAGCTCTTCCTTCTACCGGTAGTAAATCTAATTTGAGCTGTACAATCTGCGACTGATCATCGTAATGATTGGAACAGCGGGCGGGGTGAATACTCCAACATTAGTTCATTATTCCAATTTATTTATTTTCTGCAACATGAGATATCGCTCTTGTTGACAGGGTTTGAATACTGATCAGAACTGAAAGTACCTTTGCTTACCTTGCAACTTCAGCGTTTACCTTATACTGGTACTATATTCTTTAATGCATGGCATATGGTTTCAAAGATATTTTAGAACTATTATATATTATTGTTGTTTAGTTACATATTATTTTTGGTGGGCTGTTGCTTACCCTTGCTCTATTTATTAGATCACAACAACAGCTAGATCTGATGGCTAGCACAAGTCGCACTCGGTGCAAGCAGGGACAGCAGTTATAGGGTTGCCTACTGATGTCATGGTCGGCATTGCTGAGGTTGGAACAACCAGTAGACTAGACTGTCAGCTTTTGATTCATCAGACTTATTATATGTATGACCTATGTAAATGGATGGCAAAGAGTATGTAACAGTTAAATTATAATTCCTTTGGGTTGTAAGAACTCAAAACTTGTGATTAATAATATTTGTTGGTTACTCTGATTTAATCTCTGGGACTATAACGGGTGTGTTTTATGTTGTGATTTTAGGGTCACAAGGTTGTAATTTATTTATATTGATATTATGGATGGAAATGGAGACCGTGACGACCGGATCCCCGACCCTGGATCTGGGGCTGTTACAATTATAGTAGTTACCTTAAGTTTATTCGGATACTGAATCGTAAATGGATCAAGTAAGGCGATCACTGGTTAAGATGTGATTGAGAATGTTTTTAGATGAAACCTGAAAGAACAAGTGTAGGCCAGGTTCTCAAAGTATGAGTTTCGGCAAAATGAAGTTCAGTTATTAATACATACGGTCAATAGTGAGTAGTGTTGGTTGACCCTACCGAGTTAAAGACAGTTTCAAATGGAGAAAGGCCAACCACACCAGCAAAGGTGAGAAATTTCATAAGATTCACAAGGTAGTACCAAAGATTTGTTCATAATTTTACAAAGATTGCAGTACCGTAACCCGACTTATTTGTAAAACTAAAAAGTTTGCATGGACAAGAAAAATGTGAGAAAATCTCTCTGGAGCTAAAGACGAAATTGGTAACCACCCAGCATTGGTGTTGCCTAATGAAAAAAAGGAAGACTGGGTGATATATTATGATGCATCTCATACAGGTTTAGGTGGTATCAACTATTTGGACGTATATGTATCAAGGAGACGGGGCATGTTTCAGTTTGGAACTTTTGGTTCCTTTCCAGTGATTAGACTTCAAACGTCATTCCATTATTATAACTACTTACGATTCTGCCTGCTTGGATGTACCTAGAACTATTCTTCAGGTTCCAAAATTAATCTTCTTGGTGTTATCAGTGGGCGAATAGATTGACTAAAATTTACCTGATACTGGAAAGAAATTCAACAAAATGTGGCAAACCTTATCTTTCCGATTATCAGAGGACGTCATTAAAGAGAGTGGAAACTGGAGCGAACCTTGTGGATGGGGTAAGGTAGTCAAGGACCAAAATGGACTGAGAAATTCCGGGACTGACTTAAATGAAAAGGCTATTATGCGGCACGTGGGATTGATAAGAGAAGTTGAAAGGAAAGGTGACCAGAGACGGTACCGAGAAGTCGATTCAGATTTATATATGGAGTAAAATTTTAAAAAGATTAGAAGGTATCAAGGAAGAGGGAGGAGCGAAGAGTGGTAGTGCTCGAGTTGAGTGATTATGCTACTCTGGTAGCTAAGATTTGCTGTGCAAGGGAAAGCAGTGAACAAATACAAAAAGAAGAAATTTAAGAGTACGTGGGAAAATTTATATTGATAAGCGTAACCTATACCAGATAAATTATATTCGCTATAGACGAAGGAGGCACCATGCCGGTAATTGCTATTAGTTAACCCCTAAACTCACATATGTTAGTGTGGCCAGTTGGGGCATGTCACAAAGGATTATTAAGTGACTAAACTTGTGATGTCAGGACAAAGCGGGGGTTGCTTTTAACAAAGCGCCGACCGCGAGGGTTTTTGGATAAAAAGTGAATTGAGATACCATGGATACATCATTAGTAAGGTAAATGATCAATCTAAGTGTATAGAAATGGTCAAAGTTTGTTTAGTATGGTACATAAATGCTGTCTGAAGCTAATATCTTTGATAAAACCAATAGGTACTAAGAGATTCACGTTGAACTCGACAAATACCTTCCAGAACATCCTTGCTACCATTACCAAATTTTGTAAGATAGATAGGCATATGTTGTCTTTAGGAGGTCATGTAGACTGACATCCATTTGAAAGAAAAAGGTTAGCGTTAAGCTACCTATAGATTATCAAGATGAGAATGATTGGAAAGATACCCTTATTAAGAATATAGGATTTTATTGTCAATTAAAGGGTGTAAGTATTTCTTGAAAATCGAATTGAGGGTAGAATATCCATAAATTAAGACGAACCCTAGGGATGCACAAGGGATGGCATTACCCCTAATAAAGACATTTTGAATTTGGACGAGATAAGTTGGGTTGACCAAGGCACCAATAATATTTAGGGATTTATTGAAAGGAGTTTCAGACGAAAGTACATAGACAGAATTGGTATAAGATTGATTAAATGATATTTTGATATACCCTGTACCCAGGAAATATAGGAGGAATGATGAGGATGACCTAAGAAACCTCACGAGGAAGAAGGTAAAATTCTGAGTCTCAAAATGGAAGTTTGGTAAGGAATGTATGACATAATAATAATGATGCCAGATAAGGCATGTGTGAAACCATGATGAGGTATGGATTGAACCAATGAAGGTTGAGATTATCCTAAAATAAGAAAGGACTAAGGAAAGAAATATCCTAGGTATGATTGGGAGTAACTGCGATAATTTCACACCGAAATGTGGAAGCAATGACTTATGGAAAAAGATTGATGTATATTTTTCTCCTTCGGCAGAGTCTAAGGAAGAACACTTTCACCCAACAGTGATGGGAATGAGGTAGAAAAATTTGAGTTAGAATAGATCCAGAAAACATTGATTACAAGAAATTATTATCAGGAAAGGCCAATGAGGTGGCCGACACTTTAATTATAGAGGAGTAATTATAAATGCTCATACCGAAGAAACAGAATGATATTTGGAAGGACCATGAAGGTCATATTGGAGTGGAGGAATTTACATTCCTTGTGATGATTGTGCAAGAATCGACTGTAATAATAGTTTAAGTAAAGATTCGATTCCTGATATCGTCTTAAGGAAATTACACACTTTAGGAGGTCCTATTTTGAGGTAAACTAGGACCATGATACAAAATGACCAGATAAACCGTTAAGCTTCCAGTCTCCTACTGAAGATATATGTTAAATAATTTCATTAACCTGTCACAGCTGCGATGCTTGAAGCTCTTCTACAATTTTATCTGCTTCATGTTATATCTACATTAAGTTCCGGAGGTATTCCTATGTATAAGGAATAGGGATGATTTTGTTTTCCTAGAGTATTTTGATCTAATAATTATGAAACCTGTATGATTAGCTATTAAAGCACTATGTCAACGACAAATGATAGTGATTCAACAATGGACTATATTAATGTAGTGGTGATCCTTCTGAGAAATTAGGTGATAACGACTGTGGATGTCGGAATGAAAAATAGAAATAGATTGTATTGAATTTCAGTTAGAGAAATCGTCAAGGTTTATTTCGGATGGTTTAATTTTGGAATGACGTGATGTTTGAAATAAATAATAATGCCATGATGGTTCATAAAGTGATTGTAGTAGAAATGGAAACCAAATGACTGATAGAAATAAATATAGAGTTGAGGATCAATAAGGGAGTTAGATATGTGGACTCCTGAGAAACCCCAGCAATGAAGCTAGAAAAGTTGAAATTAAAAGCATAAATGACATATGGATTAACTCCCTTTTAAGTTGGGAGAATTCGAGGATATTTGGAATAGATCGATTGAGTAATAAGGAGACTCATGCATCGAGAAAGTGAGAATTTAGATGGTTGAACAAAGGAAAGTTTGACCCCAAAGATGTGATGCTTATTGAATAAAAAGTGATGGGATACCAATAAGAAGGTGTCAAGTACAAAGGATGTCTTAATAATGAGATGACGGCGGAAATGAATAACAGAAATGAATAAGAATCAAATAACGAGAAGGATGTGATTGATAAAGAAAAGATTGGGAAAATGCCTATGGAATGTGAAGCAAGGAATGTTATGAATGGATTGATGAATGGGTTTTCTAAACGAACTCTCGGGATGACCACCTAATAGTGTTAGTATTGTGAATATGAAAGAGCTAGTAGCGTGGCGTGGAATGTCAGTAACAATGATGTCAAGCGAGAAATCCAAGATTTAATCTGAGAGGTTGAAGGATTTTCCAAAAGTGAGTGTTGCTAAGATTAAACAAGAGTATAGGTCCATAGAATGATGGACAGAGCAGCGAGGATTACGATAAAGTAGTATTTGATGCAATTACGATTATTTTTCTTCTCTAATGAACCTCTATAGTTCAGAGGTAAATTCTAAGTAGGGTAAATGGCCAAATTCATCACTGTACTATGTGAAAACTTTCACTTGGGTCACCAGTCCAAAAAACCTTTCAGTCAAACACTTTAAATATTAAAATCTTTCAAATAGGTTTCCAACGTTAGTTCCGTTAATTGCACTAACGGAATGCTTGTGTGGCAGCTTGTTTGGCAAATGACATGGCTATTTAATTATAATTACAAATTAAATTATATATAAAAAGTGAAATATTATATATTAAAAAGAAAAGAGAAGAAGGGAGGAGGGAGAGAGATAAGAAGGGGAGAACGGGGAGAGAGAGAACGGTGGAGGTGCCAGGAAAGAGCTTCAAGCTCGCCCGATTTGGTCAGTTTTGGATCGTTCTTGTTGGTTGTGAATGGGTAATTGTCATTGGGTTGTGGAGAGGGGAGAAGGGGGTTGTTGAATGTAGGAGAAGGAGAGAGGCTGGTGGTGAAGGGGAGGTGGAGGTAATTGGAGGAGGGGCTGTTGGTTGGAGAATAGATTGGAGGGGGGAAGCAGTGGGGGCTGGTGGTAATGGTCGGAGGAGGAACGGCGGGGGTTGAGGGAGATGGATGGGGGAATATTGAAAGGTTGAAGGAGAGGCAGAGTAGCAGTGGGATTGCGAGGAGAACGGTGGTGACGGTGTGACTGTGGGTTGTTTGGCGGAGAGGAATAAGTGGAGTGGTGGTGGTAAATGCGAGGTGGGTTGTGGGTGGAGGAGATGACGGCTGGATGGAAAACGGAGGAGATGATTTGTTGTAGGAGGTGGGAGAAGAGGAGAAAATGGTGGCCACATAGGTTCTGTGGATTATGTATATATGTAGATAAATTATTACCTCCGCAAAATTATGTAGATAAATAATTGAGAAGAAATGATGGCAGGCGGATTTTGAAGAATCGCGAGAGGTGAAGGTCGGAGTTTGTGATTTGGAGGTGAGGCTGTTTGGTGGGTTTGATGTGGTGAGAGATAGGATTGAACAGTGGTAGAAGGTTGAAGGAGAAGGTGTAGTTGAGTTCGGAGGTGGTCTGGTGGTGTTGAACTGGTGGGGGCAGTGATGTGGGCGATGGGATTAAAGTGGAGGCAATCGGAGTTGGTTGGGTGGTGTGGTGCTGTTGCTGTAGAAGGAGGCGTGGGGAGGGAAGAAGGCTACCGAGGCTACAGTGAGGTGTGGTAACGGAGATGGGTGTGTGGCTGTTGAATAAGGAAATGGTGGCTGTTGAATAACGGAGATGGTTGGTTTGATGTTTGTTGCTGGGTTGTTGAGGCTGTAAACAAGTTAAATTGTAGCTGGAGTTGTATGTGTGTGTAAGGGCAGCAGGGCAGCAGCTTTTCCGGTCATCGGAAACTGGAAATTCCGTAAAGAACAGGGGGAGATGGTGGTAAATGAGAGAGACGATATGGATGATATGGATGATGATATGGCACTGAGCTGGCAGTTGATGTGTAAAAAATTAACGGACTTCCGTTAAGTCAACAAAAATTTAACGGCAGTGAAATATTTTTAATGTATAATGATCTAATTGAAAGTTATATTGAGTTAAGTAATTCGTTTGAAAGGTTTTTTGGGCTAGTGACCCAAGTGAAAGTTTTCGCATACTACAGTGATGAATTTGGCCATTTACCCATTCTAAGTATGATATTTTGCAATCATGAAAACTTTCTATAATTCTTTGAAATTCTTTTCTTCTCTCTTATTCATCTTCTTTTTGAATTGAGAAGAACAACCCTTTAAGGAGGCACTAGTACATAAATGACCTATAGCGTCGCACCTATAGCGTCGGTTGTTTGCAAAAACCGACGCTATAGGCCTCGATTAAACCTATTGTGTCGGTTGTTTGTAAAAACCGACGCCTTTTGGCTTCTGCATGGACCTATAGCGTCGGTTGTTTACTTTAAACGACGATATA
Source organism: Saposhnikovia divaricata (assembly GCA_036435485.1). NCBI lineage: Eukaryota > Viridiplantae > Streptophyta > Magnoliopsida > Apiales > Apiaceae > Saposhnikovia > Saposhnikovia divaricata. The sequence goes on along the minus strand of CM071596.1, from coordinate 244,178,450 downwards.
GGTTTAGCTTATAGCGTCGCCACTTAAAATTTCGACGCTAAAAAGTGTTTTTGCGTCGGTTATAGAAGAACCGACGGTATAGGTACAACTTATAGCGTCGCCCTTTCCGGAACCGACGCTATAGAGTGAACTTATAGCGTCCCCAGTTAAACGCCGACGCTATAGGTACGCTGTAGGTGTGACTAGAGCGTCGCCCCAGAAAACGCCGACACATTAGGTTTGACTTAGAGCGTCGCCTCTAGGAACGGCAACGCTATAGGTACGTAACAATTTTTTAATATTTCGCAAATATTATAATATTTTAAATTAGATAAATTATATAAATAAAATTTTATTTTAAAAAATAAGAAAATGAATAATATTATAGAAGTAAGTTTTGTAAAATAATATTTTTAAAATTTTTATCGAAAATAAAATGAAAAATGTGTTTAAAAAAATTCTTAAATTAACAAATTACAAATAGCTAGTGATTTAATTATATTTGTGTTATGTAAGCACTTTATATTAATTTGAATATATTTAAAAATATTATATTGTTTATTTGAATTCGTTAATTATTGACGGATCTCTTTGTCGATTAAAATCGCAATTTGTTAAAAACAATTTTTGACCCAATTTTAATTAGCAAAATCGAATCGATTATTATTACCATTTAGTAGTTAATATTAATTAATTTTTACTTTTAGAATATAATAAATAAATAACATTATTTTTTGTATCATATAATTATACTGTATTCTTATAATTAATGGAATTAATCGACTAAATATGGATAAATCGAATAAATTAAATAATAATTTTTTATAAAAAAATTTCACTTTTAAATTTTTTTAATTAAATAATACTTACAGATCGAGTACTGAACCCGGTCCTTTGCTTTTAATTACTCTTCCCCCTTCTCAACATATCTTAATTTCGCGCCTTTTGTTAGAGCCCTAATTTCTCACTCCCTCTCAAAATCTCCATCTCCATCTCCCAATTGCTTTTATTGTTCCTTTTATTGTTCAAAAGATTGTTAGTAGAGGAATTGAAAAGGACAGAGGAAGACGAGGACATTAGTTGAAGATTTAAACGAGTACATCTCCATTTCTTCTGGTATGCTCTCTCTCTCTGCTTTGTTCTTCAGCAACTGTGCCTTGTTCTTGAGAGATTTAGGATTTGTTAACGCTTCTTGTCCTCTACCTCTCCTTCTCTCTCTCTCTCTCTCTCTCTCTCTCTCTCTCCCTCTCTCTCTCTCTCGCTCTCAAGTATACAGAGACACCCAAATTTCGATTTATTCTATTCAGATTTTAGTTAAGCAGGTTGCACATAATCAGTGTTTTCGTGGTAAATAAAATTCCTATGTTTGCTGCAGTAATTGCTTGCAAGCACATTGAGTGGCATGTCCTTTATATTGAAACTCGTGATTGTTTATATGGAAGAGAATTAATTATTTAGTGCAAATCTTAGGAGAATAATTTGTTTTTACTTTGTAAATTTGTATCTACTTGTTCGGTTAAAGTTTCTTAGTGTAACTTAGTTAATGTGTGCCAATGATAAAACTTATTTGATACTAAGTAGACTCTCTGGTATAGAATGAAAAGAATCCACAGTTAGAAAACAAATGCATCGGCAGGGAAGTTGTAGTGTCGCAGAGTAAAATTCTAGCATATTTTACTGCATTGATGTTTAAGCACAACCTGGGTGGACGAATTTTGAGTTCCAAAGTTCTTGTGGAACCAAATAGTTATTCATTTTTGGGACAAATTACGTTGGACTTCTCGTAGGTTGTGAATGTATGCAATACAAAAAAGACTTGTTGAATGTGCTATTGAAAGTTTTATGTTGGGCAATGAGGTTTCTAGGTATATGGGCTCAACATGCCAATGTTCTAAGTTTTTTTTTTTGTCGATGTTTAAGCTTGAAGATTTATTACCATGAGGTATGAAATAAGCATCCAAGGGGAATAATGTTCTTCATTTTTGTACACTGCCTTTGAAGCTTTGTCTGATTTTGTCTTTACAATTGCAGACTATAGCAAGGAAAATGAACTGGAGCAGCTCAGTGCCTCAGTTAATTTCCTAGTAGAACTTTGTGACACTGTTTCCTCTGTCGAGGTGTGTGAGTTACTTTCTTACCTATGTTTCTGTTTGTTAAAAACATAATTACATGTAAGCTTGTGTAAATATTTTTACTATTTTTGTTTTTGTTTGAACTCTCTTGTAGGTAGGCGATACTAGATATCTGGGCTGGTTGCACCAGGCTGTAAACTTCGTTCTGGGTAACTAAAAATCTTGAAGTGTGTGTCCTCTCTCTCTCTCTCTCTCTCCCTCTCTCGCTCTCAAGTATACAGAGACACACAAATTTCGATTTATTCTGTTCAGATTTTAGTTAATTTGGTTACCACCAGAATGGTGGTGGTGGGTCCGTTTCTGGTGGTATTCTAATTAATCTGTAAACTCAGATTATATTGCTACAGACCTATATAGTGCATACTTAATTTAACATAAGATTAACATACCCTCGTGAGTTATTAGCAAGGGCTAATACAATAAACATCTATAAACTACATAAGAACTCAAGAACAAAAATCTGATCAGGGGACATGTATACATAATGAAAGATTGAATATCTGACCATTCTTAGCTCATTTTAGAATCAAATTTACGTCCCTATAAGAGCATTTTCATGTCTGCTGTTAGGTGTAAATTCATAAACATAGTGTCAAAGTGATCTTTAATGTTTAATTTGATAAATTAGTACATAAAGTTGCAAACTTTATAATGAATGAGGTTGAATTATAGTCACCAGAATTATAAATTTTGAATCATTAGCTTCTGGGGATCTGTTAAATGCTTATGTTAGTTGGTTTGTGTAATTTTGTTGATTCAGTTATGATGAAATGGAAGTTTGTAAATAAGCAAACATGAATGCTACTGACCTGAATTATAAATAAGCAAACATTACATATTAACATGTATATTTTTAAAATGCTGCCTAGTCTTTAATAACATAATAGCTACTGACTTCTTATTCAATATATTCTATAGATATATAACATGGACCGCCTTACATAGATGTATAAAATATCACGGACATCCCATGAGTATATCAGCCATGTTAATGACTTTATTAAATTTGCGAAGAAAAATCTGAAGAGGACTGAACATGGAAAAGAAAGGATTACATGTCCATGTCGCGATTGTTATAGTTTTACTTGCCAAAGTAGCACGACTTTTGTCTAATTCTGAATCATTTTGCAGATTTTGAGCTTGAAGCAGTTCAATCAAATGATTGTACTGATCAACAGAAATTGAACCAACAACTTGTTGTGTGTCATTTTGATTCTGAGTCCGAACACCCTCATTAACAGATAATGCAGCAACTTTCTTTCCTTTTGAGCTCTTAAAACCAGGAGGGTAACCATGAATTTTGAAGCTCCTGTAAATACTATGTCCTGCAATCTTGCAATGATTACAGTAATAATTGGATCCAGGCTTAACATTTGTCTTCTTGAAATTATTTCCACCAAGATTGAACCAGGGTTAGTGAACCTAGCTAGAGTTCCCAGAAAAACCTGAATTACCAAAGTTATTGCTCCTCTTGTCTGCAAAGAATACTATATACATGTGCATACTATATACAGTTACTAGGAACTATGAAGGGCTGAAATAGGAAACTCAAGTCTTGGCAGATATTTGTGTAATTAATTTGGTTAAATGATGCAATTATTGTTGTTTCCTGAACCTTTTTATAAATAGGAATTGTACAAGCAAGCTTATTGAGCTGATTCATATATCTGAACAATTTTGCAGGAGCGGAGAAAGTCAGGAAAGTCACATGCAGTTGACCAGTTGGTACTGAGAATCTGCATTAATGAGAATCATAGAATCTGCATTAATGATCAGTTCGGAGAAACATGGACAAGTTCAGGGGCTACGAACATGGGCGGCAGCGCTGTGGTGGTTGCAAAATCAAGAATGCAAGACACATTGCCTATCTAAGGATGGTGGAAAAAACAGCTTTGGAAAAATTATTTAATGTTCTTGCAATTTGTAATAATGTGTTTCAATAGGTAAACAATGGTTATTGTGTAGTTTTTATGGTCCACAAATTGTTACGTACAAGCAAGGTTGTATTGTTACTACCATAACTCTCTAAAGCTTTGTCAAAGAAAAATGTAATTCAGTTTATAATCTTGCAATTTGGTTTATATATTGTACAATAGAATAGCATTGAGTATCCAGGCCAATGTTCTCTTTGTAATGGTGAAATTCCAATTTTCAAATTATTTTTTTTAAAAAAAATTGACCTATAGCGTCTGTCATTTGAAATGGCGACGCTATAGGTTTTTTCAAAAAAAAAAGATTAACCTATAGCGTCGGTCATTTGAAAGGGCGACGCTATAAGCTATACCTATAGCGTCGGCATTTTAAGGGGCGACGCTATAAGCTGTACCTATAGCGTCGGCATTTTAAAGGTGCGACGCTATAAGATATAGCGTCGGCATTTTAAAGGGCAACGTTGTAAGCTATACCTATAGCGTCAGTCATTTAAATGATCGACGCCTAAAGTAGACTTTAGCGTCGCCATTTTAACCAACGCTATAGGCCTATACCTATAGCGTCCCCTGCATATACTACGCCAAACAACCGACGCTATAGGTCTATATAGGCGATGCTATAGGTCCAGTCTGTAGTAGTGAGGGGAGGTACTGCTACGTGACTATCTGTCTGTGTGATAGAAGTCTAAGTGGAATACCATAACTTGTTTAATTGCTTATCAAGTACTAAAGGCTGGCCACCTTATGTACTAACTATGCAATATGACAAATGTTCATTGATCATAGTGATCTCTCAATAAATAATTCTATTTCTATATATTGATCGAGATTGCGAAGATAAAAGCGATCAGGAAATGCGTAGTACGAGCGAGGTTATCTTCGAATTCGCAGCGCGATAGTGATACCAAAGTCACTGCAGATACCAATAAGGGTAATAGTATATGACTAAGTAAGAACATAACCGGTGTGTTGTACGAAAAGTAGAAATGATTGAGGAAAAAGGATAAAGAGTGTATTGTAGCACCAGCGAGGTGTGTTGTAAAAAGGATTGGAATGATTAATGATGGATCGGGGAACTAGCTTCCGAACTAGTTTTGGAAATCATAGACCGAAAAAAACAAGTGCTCCGAAACAAAGTCATCAAGCTAGTCAAAAGTTTTGCGGCAGAACCACAATGTGGAAGAGTCAACATAGGAATTGGAAAGCGCGATGTAAGAGTAGTACCCTCATTTGTTTTCAGACTGATTCTGGGACGGAATCTTTTTAAGGAGGGGAGACTGTAAGAACCCAGAATTTTAGTAGTAATTAAAACCTTTATTATGTAATGGATATGGATTCCAATGTTTATATGCATTGAAGAATGCAATAAGTTGACAACTCAGATTAGAATAATCTATCTCCTAGAAATTAGGATATGGTGATTCTAAACGAGGAAGAGTATTCTCATGTCATCCAAATCGATATCTGTTATAAGTCTAGTGGTTCCGTAATAGGGTTAAGGAACTTTCAAAAGAGAACAAGGACATTTTCTAATTATAAGGAATAAAGAGAGAATAAGTGATAAATAGTGTTTTTGGTGGAAATTGGAATATTATTAGACGACGCTATATAGGAGTATTCGGAACGGATTTTTGAGTTCGTATTAATGATCGATAAGCAAAATTAGTGTATGTAAACGATATCAGAATCAGAAAAATAGCACTTTTATTTTCTCTGAGATTTTCCTGAACACTGAAGGATTTAAGGAGTTAATATAAAGATTTAAGGGATTTAAATTCAAGAATTATAAAGGAGGATTAAAGATGTGAGCAAAAATATTAAAAAGGTTTCCGGTAAAACCCTAATTAGAAATCCTCGAGATATTCCTCCGAACGATCAATGAAATTGAGCAATAACCGGACAAAAGAGCAAGCAGAGTACCAAGGTGCATGCATGTGCTAGTGGATATGATCAAGGAACTAAGTAGTTACATGAGTAACTAACATACTTAGCAAACAAACCTAGTACTTAGCATTCATCTCATCATCTTACCATTAAAACCAACACTTATCAACTTGAATTACCTCATCCATGACCACACCACTTTATTAAAGGTGCTTTATGCAAGATATTATCCAAGACATCAACAATAATTCATTTCATCACAAGACAAGTAAGAGAAAAAGCCAAGCACTCCATTTCCTTCCAAACTGCCCAGCAGAAACACTCTCAAATAAAATTTCATATCTCCACTTCTACCCATTCATAAATCACCAAATTTGAACCATAGCTTCCTCAATATATGTAGAACATTCGTTCAAAATTTCATGACCAACAAAGAAGTGTAGCCCAGTCAAATCCCTTCCCCAAGTTGAAGAAGCAAAACTGCCCTGCTTTTGGCAGTTTCTGTACCAATTTTCAAACGGCCATATCTCCTTCATTTCTCACTGGCATTTTGCGTTCTTTAGCTTTTTGGAAATGTATTAAGATGCTCTACAACTCTTCTTTAGGAGCCTCATCCATAAAATCTCGGTAAGGCCATCGTTTTTCATGTTCTTTCAGCTGGGTTATAGCAGTCTCAAAAATTTCTAAGCATGTTCTTGATGTTTCTTGTTAGTTTAAGGTTGTTAAGGATGATCTAAGGCTTATTGAAGGATCATCAAGATTTTTTAGTGTTATTAGAGCATCAAGGAAGGTAAAACCCTAACCCACCCTTTGAGTTCATATGAGTTTTGATGTGGTTTGATGATATGTATAAAGATAAGTTTATGTTAAGGAGTTTATGATTGTTTGGTTTTGTAAAATGTGTAAAATGATTGGGTATTAGATTTAAACATTACCACTGACCTTAGAGGTTTATTATGGTTTTTTGTTGATATTGTGGATGTATGGTATGCCCGGTGTGGATTGGTTGTGATGTATTAAATTTGGAAACGTCCGATTTATAGCCGTCGTAATGCCCGAATTTCGTTAGGCCTTAAGAATTCGTGCATAATAGTAGGTATAATATCTGACCTTAATGAGTTTATGACATTTCCTTGTAGATCTCGAGTCATAGATCGTTTTGGCGCAAGAATCGAAACAAACGGACTTACGGTTTAGGAATTATGGTCGATTTACTAAAAGTTGTTTGAAACCATAAGTGCGAGTTCGTAACTGAAATTGAACCCCCTTAGCATAATTAATCCAGTTGCGAATCTTAATAATTAAATATTCTAGATCATAAGGAAGATGTTAGAGAAGACCTCATGTCAAACGGATCGTATTTTGATTTTATAAAAATATTTGAATCAAGGTTAAGTGCGAATGAACCCCTAAAAAGGATACTTGGTTATAACTTTGGAAAACCTCTTGGATAACGATCGATAAACCTCGAGGTATAATCTCTTTTAGTAAACGACCGACCATAGAACTTTTGTGGCATAAGTACCTACCAAGTGTAGGTGTAATGACATGCCTTAATAGCGAACCAATGTCGGTTTATAACGGTGTTAATAAGAGTTACACTAGAGAGTGTATAACAAGATAACTTGAAAACGTGTTTCGACTTAAATTAAGTACATACTTAGCCTTTTTAAAAGTGTTAATTGATTAATCTCGAATATTCTGATTGTTTATAGATCAACGGAAAGACCAAGGACATGCTACCCCTACTCGACTACCAGGCAAGTTTCCAATACTTTGGAACTGTTGTTCTGATAATATATATGGTTTGATTTTGTTATACATATGCCATAGCATGCATGCCTGTTTTTCAGATTATATTGTGATACTTGTTTCGAGATTTGGTATTGGCTTATAAGCTAGATATGATATATTAGTTATAAGCCGGATTTTGTTAAGACCCTTAATGAAGGGCATATGATCTTCATTCATTAATATAGACCGGGAGTCGATATTTAGAAATACAGAGATAGTCGTGGAAACCCGGAGGATTCCAGCGATAGATTACTAACCACACGAGGAATGTTATTTAAATATTATCTCAATCGAGAAGTACTATATGGATATTATTTTGAATATTCATTTGAGTTTATTTATTTAATGAATATTATTTTTAATATTCATTTGAGCTTTAATTATTTAAATGAATATTATTTTGAATATTCATTTGAGTTTATTTATTTATTGAATATTATTTTCAAATATTCATTTGAGCTTATTTACTTAATGAATATTATCTTGAATATTCATTTAAGATTTTAATTATTTTCTTGGATATTATTTTAAATATTTATTCGAGGAATTATTTATTTAATGAATATTTTATATATACTTATTCGAGGGTTATTCATGAGCAATATTTTATATTAAGAATATTCTGGAATTATTTATGGTTTAACAAATATTCTTTCAATATTTATTTAATTCTTTCAACTAGTTCTAAAATAAGTTATTTTATTCAAAAATTTCCTTGATCTTCAAATATTATGTAAATTATCTCTGAGTCTTATTATTAATATTATTTTATCAGGGAAGGTTCTTAAAAATCCTATTCTTCATTCAAATCTATCTTTCAACTTATAAGGGAACCTTACTTAGGAAATGTTATTTATCTTGTTGACTTCCCGGTCATAAATCTTTTGAAACTAATCTTTTCACTCGCAACTTGGTTGTTTTTCATCGATTGAATCTTTTGTTACTTCCTCATCATTCGATGGGTAAGATTGTTGGAACAAGTGGTATCCATTAACAAGCAGCAGCTTGGGAAATATTGGTGAATTTTCCTTTCCAACTAGATACGACTACTTTATGGAGTCTTATCAACAAGTGTTACACTTGGGGAAAGGAGGACGAACTTTACGTTTTAGAGTCATGGATTTGTTCGAACTAGGAGTCGTGTGTAAGCGGCCGAGTCGAGCGGTCCATCACAAGGCCCAACCGTTGGCCAGGGAGTTACTATTAAGGGCGGTGGACAAGTAAATCCGTCAGTTCTTCCTTCTACCGGTAGTAAACTATATTGGGCTGTACCACCTACGACTGATCATCGGAGGCTGGGACAACTGGCGCGTGATAACTCAACTATTAGTTCATCTCCCAAATTGGGAATTTCCTGCAACACGTATGGAAGAGACTTCTTTCAGGTTGACAGGGGTTTGAAAAACATTCAAAACTAGGATTGCAATATTTTCCTGCAATTTCCTCTTTTATGATACCTGTCGATATCTGCTCATATCTTTGCAAAACAAATATGTCTATAGAATATATATTCTGAGTTACCTTGTAACTTCATCTTTTACGTTATACGCATCATTTTCGTAAATGCATGACATATGGTTTCAAAGATATTTTTGAACTGTTATATATTATTGTTCAGTTATAAATTATTTTTGGTGGGCTATTGCTCACCTTTGCTTTATTTATTATATCACTACAACAGTTAGATCAGATGGTCCGCATAAGGCGCACTCGGCGCAAGCAGGTGTCAGCCGTCAGAAGATTAACCGCTGAGGTCATAGCTACCATGGCTGAGGAGGAAGCTACTAGTAGGCTAGTTGTTAACTTCTAAGTATCAAAGGTATTTAGATATATGACTTATGTAAATGGATGGCAAAGAGTTTGTAATAATTAATTGTAATCTTCTTGGGTTGTAAGAACTCAAGCTTATGATTAATAATATTTGGCAGTTACTCTGATTTCATCTCTGGGACTATAACGGGTGTGTTGTTATTGTTTTGGGTCACAAGGTTGTAATTTGGTTAATATTGGTTTGTGGATGGATATTGAGACCGTGACAACCGGATCGCCGACCCTGGATCTGGGGCTGTTACATATTATGTGGTTGCTATGAATTTGTATTTTTTTATTTAAGAGTTTTTGTTAGTGGACTGATACTTATACATATCTTGACAGTGTTGGATAAACTAATCTCATAAGAGTTTGTAGAGTGCATTAAATATGGTTCATAGAATCAAGGAGATGTATCTGATCATGTATCTATTATTATCATTCATGTATTTGGTTTGTATTCTCCTATTATATAAAGGAGGTAAAGATTGATCAATAAGATAACAGAAATTCAAGCCTCTTGTTTCCTTATTCTGTTCCACAACACACACACTAAAATATATACATAAACCCTATACATATAATAACAACAGATTGGTATCAAAGCCTTAACCAAACCCGAGTCTACAATCAGAGTTTACAATCAGAGTTTATATAAAACAACCATCAGAGTTTACAACCATCAGAGTTTACGATCAGAGTTTAGGTCATATCAGAGTTTACAAACATGAATAATTCTTTTGCTGTTCCAAAACTTACCAAAGAAAACTATGGCCACTGGTGTCTACGAATGAAAGCGTTGCTTGGTTCACAGGAGGCATGGGAAATCATTGACAAAGGATACGATGAACCAGAGAATGAAGGTGCTTTAAATCAGGGTCAGAAAAATGCTCTTACCAAGTTACGAAAACAAGATCAACAAGCTTTGTCTATCATACATATGGGCCTTGATGAAGGCATGTTTGAGAAGGTTGCATCTGCAACAAAAGCAAAGGAGGCCTGGGAGATTTTGCAGAACAATTTTAAAGGTGTTGACAAAGTAAAAAAGGTACGATTACAAACTCTACGTGGTGAATTTGAGTCTTTACATATGAAAGATATGGAATCAGTCCCGGATTACTTCACGAGGGTTTCCTCTGTTGTGAATCAAATGAAGAATTATGGAGAAAAAATTGAAGATGCACGGGTAAATGAGAAGATATTAAGATCTTTAAATACAAAACTGCAACTTGTTGGAATTACTATTGAAGAGTCAAATGATGTAGAGACCATGACTGTTGATCAACTGATGGGATCTCTACAAGCATATTCAGAAAGATTATTAAAGAAGGAGGAGACAGAATCTCAAGTATTGAAAACTGATGTCTCAGTTGAAGACAAAGATAAAGTACTATATACACAATACAGTAGAGGAAGAGGACGTGGACGTGCAAGACAGAATTTCACTCGAGGCAGAGGACGTGGTCCTGTAAGCAACAGATTTGAGGAGAAGGTGCAAACAAATCAACAAAATTGGCGTGACCAAGGATGTGGTCGTGATCGTGGCAGAGGTGGAAGGTCATATTCTGGAAGAGGAAGCAGACCTGTAGAATGTTACAATTGTGGAAAATTTGGACACTTTGCCAAAGATTGCTGGTTTAACAAAAAGGTTTCAGAAAATACAAATCTAGTCGAAACGGAGGAGCAACAAAATGAAGGTGTTCTTCTAATGGCCTGCAAAGGTATGATTCCTGAAGATGAAGTTTTGTGGTATCTTGATAGTGGGGCCAGCAACCATATGTCTGGTCTCAAGCATCTCTTTACTGACTTAAAAGAAATAAATAATGGAGTTGTGTCATTCGGAGATTCATCGAAGATAGAAGTGAAAGGAAAGGGTGAAATATGTTTTACTAAAAAAGATGGCAAACAAGGAAGAATTGAAGATATGTACTATGTTCCTGACATGAAGAATAATATTCTGAGTCTTGGACAGCTACTCGAAAAAGGTTACTCAATTTTTATGGGTGATAAAGTCATGATATTGAAGGACAAAAATGGCAGGACAATTGCTAAAACTGAAATGTCTCAAAATCGAATGTTCAAGTTGAATCTGAAAAACATACAGGAAAAATGCTTACAAGCAAAGTCAGAGGATAAAGCAACTTTATGGCACAAAAGACTTGGACACTTACACTATGGTGGTCTGAAGGAGTTGGCAAACAAAGGGATGGTTCATGGAATACCAAGCATGGATCATACAGGCAGTTTTTGTGAAGAATGTGTGCTGGCAAAACAAACAAGGAGTTCATTCCAGAAAAAGGCAACTTATCATGCTTCAAAGCCTCTCGAGTTGGTGCATACAGATATATGTGGTCCTATCACACCTGGATCATATGGTTCCAAGAGGTATTTCATCACTTTCATTGATGATTATTCTCGAAGAACATGGGTTTATTTCTTAAATGAAAAATCTGAGGCATTAAAAGTATTCAAGAAATTCAAAGTGTTGGCTGAAAAGAAGGCAGGAATACAAATCATGGGATTGCGTTCTGATAGAGGAGGAGAATATACATCAAAGGCCTTTACGGAATACTGTGAAGAACATGGCATTAGAAGGTTCTTAACAGCCCCCTATTCACCACAGCAGAATGGCGTGGCTGAACGGAAAAATCGAACAATCTTAGACATGGTTCGATCGATGTTAAATAGCAAGGAATTACCAAAAGAATTCTGGGCGGAAGCAGTGCAATGTGCAGTTTATATTCAAAATCGATGTCCACATTCAAACTTGGGGGATGAAACTCCTCAAGAATTATGGAGTGGAAAGAAGCCTACTGTTTCACACTTGAAATTTTTTGGGAGTGTGGCATATTCACATGTTCCTGATCAAAGGAGAACAAAATTGGATGATAAGAGCAAGAAATATATCTTTATTGGCTATGATGAGAAAACAAAAGCCTACAGACTACTTGATCCAGTTGTTATGAAGGTTGTTGTGAGTCGAGATGTAAAGATACAAGAAGATGATGCATGGAGTTGGAATAAAGCACATGAAAAAGAAAAAACAGAAGATAATATTCAGATTTCTAAGATTTCAGCAACAAACTCTGATGCTGAAAATGAAGAATCAGATGAGGATGAGCCTATGAATCCTAGAACTCGAAGTTTACAAGATATATATGAACATGGTGAAGTACACCTAGTATGTTTGGTGGCTGATGCAGAAATCATAGACTTTGAAGAAGCAGTAAAAGACAAAAAGTGGAAAGCTGCAATGGATGATGAAATCAAAGCTATTGAAAAGAACAAAACTTGGGAAGTGGTGGCACCTCCAGAAGGATGTAAACCCATCGATGTTAAATGGGTTTATAAGAAGAAACTGAATGCTCAAGGAGAAGTAGAAAGATATAAGGCGAGGTTGGTAGCAAAGGGCTATCGACAGAAGGCTGGAATAGACTATGATGAGGTTTTCGCACCTGTAGCAAGGATGGAGACAATTAGACTGTTAATCTCTCAAGCAGCTCAAAACAAATGGCCTATTTACCAGATGGACGTGAAATCTGCGTTCTTAAATGGATTGCTCGAAGAAGTGGTGTATGTAAACCAACCACCTGGATATGAAAAATCAGGGAAAGAAGGAATGGTGTTAAAATTATAGAAGGGATTGTATGGTTTAAAACAGGCGCCACGAGCTTGGAACACTCGCATTGATGCCTACTTCAAAAAGAATGGTTTTGTTCAATGTCCTTATGAGGCTGCTCTCAATGTCAAAGAAAAACAAGGTAAATTACTGTTTGTTGCACTTTATGTTGATGATCTTATTTTTATAGGCAACAATGAAGAGATGATTAAGGAATTTAAGAAGGAGATGACTCAAGAGTTCGAGATGACAGATTTGGGCTTGATGAGATATTTTCTTGGCATTGAGGTGAAGCAAGAAAAATCAGGCATTTTTATTTCTCAAGAAGCATATGCAAACAATATTTTGAAGAAATTCAGGATGGAGCACTGCAATCCAGTAGCAACTCCGATGGAACAGGGCATCAAACTCTCTAAATTTGAGGGAGGAAAGTCAGTAGAAGCAAATTTATATCAGAGTTTGGTTGGAAGCTTGAGGTATCTTACTTGCACAAGACCGGACATTGCTTATAGTGTTGGGATTGTAAGTAGATTCATGGAGGATCCAAAACAGTCACATTGGAAGGCAATAAAAAGAATTCTGAGATATATTCAAGGAACAAAGTCATTGGGATTGTTTTATTCCAGAACTGAAGACTATAAATTGATGGGATATTCTGATAGTGATTGTTGTGGAGACGTGGATGAAAGAAAAAGCACATCTGGTTACTTGTTTTTTATGGGAGACACTGCATTTACATGGTATTCTAAGAAGCAGCTGATAGTGGCATTATCAACCTGTGAGGCAGAGTATGTGGCAGCCTCTCACTGTGTTTGTCATGCTATTTGGTTAAGAAGGTTACTTAGTGAATTGAGAATCCCACAACAAAGATCAACTGAAGTTTGCATTGACAACAAGTCTGCAATTGAGCTTGCCAAGAATCCAGTACATCATGAAAGGAGCAAACACATAGATGTTCGTTTTCATTTTATCCGGGAGCATGTAAAGGAGAAGAATGTGAATTTAAGTCATGTTGCTAGTCATGACCAGGTCGCAGATGTGCTCACTAAACCAATGTCAAAAGCTCTACTAGATACTTACAAAAGGATGATGAGAATGAAGGATCGAAAGGAATTAGTTTAAGGGAGGAATATGTTGGATAAACTAATGTCATAAGAGTTTGTAGAGTGCATTAAATATGGTTCATAGAATCAAGGAGATGTATCTGATCATGTATCTATTATTATCATTCATGTATTTGGTTTGTATTCTCCTATTATATAAAGGAGGTAAAGATTGATCAATAAGATAACAGAAATTCAAGCCTCTTGTTTCCTTATTCTGTTCCACAACACACACACTAAAATATATACATAAACCCTATACATATAATAACAACAGACAGAAGTTCTTCCAAGCCCTACAAAGAAATTTTGGGTTTAAAGTTGTCAGAGCCCAGAACAGGCGACAATAAACATTTAAGTACTTACTGGTATTTACTTTGTGTAAAAAGTGCACATTGAATTTTTGAAAAGAAAGAATCAAGAATTAGAGGGCATGTGTGGATAGGCAATAGCAATCTGGGTAATCTTTGCCAAGAAAATGAGGAGATTTCAAGAACGTGTGCTAGGACTAAACAGGACTGGTGTTTCTATCTCAGTCAGTGAAATTTGGCTGTTAGGTGTGTGTTACAGTCTATCAAATGAAGATTCGTCCGCAGATCGAATCCAGAGCCATGGGTTTGCTACATTTGTTGAAAATTTCGAATCAAGAATTTTATTGACGTAACGCAAAGGTTTGTGTTAGTAAAAGATTTATCTGAATGTGTGGCTGCTTAAATTGGAAGATGCAGATATAGACTTAATGTTGTTCTTCATAGGGTTCACTGCTATTGGAGAAACTAAGTATACTAGTGATGTGAATTGGGGTTGTATGCTTCGAAGCAGTCAGATGCTTGTAGCTCAGGTATTAACATGTGTTACTTAGTTTTAGTAGTGTTAAACTTATTTAATAGGACTTGATAATTTTTGTAATACTGTAACTTGTAGATGGAAAAAAGTGAATAATAGATCTCATTATTTTTCAGGCACTTGTTATCCAAAGGCTGGGCAGAAATTGGAGAAAATCATTTGAGAAGGTATTTGTAAAATGGAACAGGGTAGTATGCTGGTAGTAATGAAGCTCAGTAAGTCAGTGGATTTTGATCTATGGTTTGTAGTCTGAACTATTGATACTTAAATTAAGATGTCTGAACTATGGTTTTAAGGAGGTCGACACACTGTCAAATTACCCCTTTGATAATTGTTTACGTGCTAATGATGCAGCCACTGAATAAAGACTATATATATAGATCTTACACTATTTTGGTGATTCTGAAGCATCAGCTTTCTCTATACACAACCTACTTCAAGCTGGAAAACTCCTTTCTCCTGGATCTAGACATTGTCGTAAATTTTCACGAGGTCAAGCTGATTGGACCCCTATTCTTTTGTTAGTACCATTGGTTTTGAGGCTTGACAAACTTAATCCTAGATATGACAAGTTTAGTGCTTATCGATTAATTTACTGTTGTTTCATCTGATATCTATTCTTTATATGGTTTAGTGTTTTTTATATCGCAAAAGCTTGCAAATTCTAGTAACAGTGACTGTGATTTTCTCAGGAAGCAACACATTTATAAACTTTGTTCTAAGGTTGGAAAATATAGTTGTTGAGTGTTCCCTAATATGCTTCTGAAATGGTAAAAGTGTTACTGCATATGGCAGTAGTACTTCTGTTGTAACATTTTCAATTCAAATTATATAAGTTTGGTTAAGTACTGAACAATGACTAATTCAGTCCTTTCTCTCTCTCTAGATCTGTTTGGAATCATACTTCTTGTTTTGGAAGATTGCTTTGTCTACTGAATTTACTGAATTTACTCTGTACTTGGGCACGTTAGGTTTACTTTGTTTTTCTGATTTTAAGTGACTATTATCCTTTGACATTCAGTGTTCCTGGCTGATTTCAAGTTTCAGGTGCAGAGGAGGATGTGAATTGAGCAACTGCAAAGTCCTCACTAAAAAAGAGCGAGAAAAAGAAATCCACACAGCAAAGGACAAGTTGAGCTACTTGAAAACAAGCAGGTTGGCTTCCAGAATAATGTTGGGCCAACTCATTCCTCAAGGGCAAATTGTTAATTGAGTAGTTTTCTATATTTTATTGTAGTTTATAGTTGCTAGGCATTAGGTTTATTATGTATAGATACGGAAGATTTCATTTGTAAGTACTGATCTTGTTTTATAAGATTATGTAAGTTGTGATATTTGGAATTTATTTTAATTATACAAAAGTATTTTAAGTTGATAGTATAGTTTATTTTTGGATTTTAATTGGCATTTGTGAAATTTTATTGTATATGTGAATTTTGATTTATAAGAAATATTACAGGTTAAAAAATGGCAAAAATGGATAAAATTAGAAATTTTTAAAAAATTTAAAACTTGAATAGCGTTTCCCAAAGGGTTATGTAAGTTATGTTGTTTTAATTTAAAAGGCTTAAATAGCGTTTGTAAAAGTTCTATCTAACAAATGGTACTTGGATAACGTTTACTTGCATAGCACTTCTAAAAGCGCTATGTAAGTAATGTACTTAGAGAGCGCCAAAAAAAGCGCTATCAAGAGATATGAACTCACATAGCGCTGGCTTACATAGCGCTATGTAACCTTAAAAACAAACGCTATGTAAGTTCAAATCTGTAGTAGTGAACATATGCTCAGTAACAAAAAGGATTCGTTTGATTCACCTCTCCAACTTCCTTCTTCAATTGTGCTACCCCATGCCTTGCATGTTGATATCCTGCACCAACATATGCCCTTCATCAACATCAGCTCCATGTTCCATGGCTTCCTCCACTACATCCATCTCCTGCACAGTACCATTAATTCTCGTATTCATCTTCCGATATTTTCTCAAGCATTTCTGCAATGCTTCCTAACCCCAGTCCCCATATCATAGTGCCAGAACTCCTTGACCCTTCCAAACCCAAACTACCTTCTAAACACTACAAGTCTAGTCCTGTCGCAGTTCAGGGTAATTCTTGACTAGTTAAAAAAATAGAGTATGTATATGTGTAATAAGTTTGAAAGTGACCTAAAATATATATAAAAAAATTAAAAGTAAAATCTAGGGGCATCTTTTCGAACAACTTATTTTAATTTTTGATAAAAATTATTATCATGATTTACATTCTAGACTTAAAAATTTCCTTTAATTGTTTAATAATTCATGAATTACATAAAATAATAACATTATTCAAACAATACTGAACTTAGAGTTTTCATTTTTTACTTATGACTTCAAAATTTAAATAGCTTAGAGTGAAATCATGAGTCATTCATACAAGTTTACACAAACGGACTCGGTCAATACATTTTTTTTAAAAGTAAAATATTATAAGTTCAATATTCTCTATCACAAGATCAATAACTTGAGATTAGGGATGTAAAATGGATATTTCGGATACGGATCTGCTAATATAGTATAATAACATATAGTGACGTTTGGATGGTGGAGGGAAATGAGAATAGGGAGTGGAAATCAAGGGTATGGAAATGGGAATGATTTGAAATCCCAAAAGGGTATATTCAGAATGATTTACCCGGTTATTTGGAATGAGGTTTTTATGCCAATCATTAACATTGTTCATCCACACAATAGCACATGTATTTAGGTTCCGAATTCCTTTAACCCGATTTTTTTAATATGATTAAAAGCCCCATATGATTGAAGGTTGGCGGTCAACAGCAAACGTTTGTTATCGTTTGCTGCTATTGTACACGTATTGCATAAAGTTTCTACGATACGCAAAGAGATGGGGGGCCTGTTTTCACACCAAAAACCCTACTGTACATGTACCTACCACAGAAACATTCTGTGGTACGTGTTTCGCCATTTACCATAGCAACCGTTTGCCCCTGACCAGTCCCCATGATTAAAATTGTTAAAAAATGGAAAGTTTGAAGCATATTCTATATATGTTCTTGAAAGAATTTCCGAAAACTAACAAGTGGAGGTTGTTCCTTGTAATTAGCACTTAAACTTTCATGTTTTGATCTAAGACATTTTCTTAGTGAAATCCATAAATAATTTGAGTTGAAAGAAGGATATGTGAAATGGGTAATGTGGTTTGTTTTAGTTGAAATAATTTGAATCCCATATTGAATTGGTAATGAGAGGTTGATGGCTTTATATAACTCCATGTGCAAGTGTAGTGCACAACTACTAAGGCATGTGGGTCTGCATGGTGTTAGTGTGGGCCTCGTGCGCGCACACTCACGCACGCCGCCGATGCCATGACTTGGATCTGGTTAGGTCGGGTTGAAGGGCGATTTAGGGGAATGTCTCGGTGTCTCGCGTACGCGATGTAACGACTGGGAAAATTTCGTGTATTTTATTCTGTTAAAATATGTTTTTAGTTGATTTTATTGTGTTTTTATTTAATTTTTAATGCATTTAAACACATTATGATTTTTATTAAATAGGAAAATCATCCCATACGTGTTATGTGACTTCTGTGTAGCATAAGGTTATTTTATTATATTTTTCTGTAATTTTTATATTTTTAAAATACAATTATTTTGCATTTTAAATTCCGGAACCAGCCCCTATACTGAATCTGAGACCCTGTTTTTGATACCAATATTTTTATAAAATGGTAGGATATATAAAAATGAATTTTGTTGTAATTTTTGTAATATTCATAATTTTTGGGAAATTTTGGCATATATATTATAATTGTTTAAAATTAAAAATATTACATTTTTATCCCATAAAAATTATTTTTAAGGCTTAATAATTTTAATTAGGGGTTAAAAAAAATTTTGGGGTATTAATTTTCAAATTAGTATAAATAGCATAATTTTATTTATATTTATTAAAATGAATCAAAAAACAGATTTTTGATTTAATAATTCTGAAAATTCTGGAAAATAGTGTTCTTGGTGTTCTTCAGAATCAAAGCGACTTTTGAAGGTGATTCTGTTATTCAAATTCTTCATATGAGTAATCAAACTGAATGGCATGACATGTTCTATCTGATTATGTGGGTGTTTGAATCCAAAAATGTCTTGTTCGAAAATTTTTAATTTTTATTGTTATATTCGAATTTCTTGAATTAATTGCAGCTTGTATACTGATTTGTTGTTGTTGTGGTTAGTTCCTACAGATTGTATATAATCTCAGGAGTGTAGTGATAATTTTTGTTTGATTTTACATAGCCTAGAACTCGAAGTCGAGTTTTTGTATGGGTGAAAATTTTTGATTTTAATTTCCGGATTCTTGATGGTTTTTCTGTTGTATTTGATGATTGGTATAGTTTGTACAAGTCCTAAGCTTCATTTTGATATATTAAACGTTCGATTTGGTTTAGAAACGAGTGATTTCGAGTTTTGGCCGGTGAGATCGCCGGATTTCTTTTGGATTTGGCCGGATTCTATGTTCGGTTGATTTTAGGATTAAACGAATGGTATAATCGTGTTTAGAACACGATTTGGAACGATTTTGGTATGTAAAACGCACCAAATGGTACGTTTTTGTGGCTCGTCGGAAAATTTTTCCGGCCACCGGAATCTGGGTAGCAGGCATTGACGGCGAGGTGTGTTCTTCGAGCATTCATACGAAGAACAACGTAGGTGGTGATGAATAGTACCAGTTTAATCTTCAAAACCTAAAAACCATTTTTAAAAACTGATTTTGGAAAATTATTTTCAAAATTATTTATAAAATTCGAATTTTATTTTCAGCAATTTGAAAAATACTTTTAAAAATTCGAAAAATCATTTTTAAATTTTGAAAAATTATTTTTAATTTCGAAAAATAGTTTTAAAATTTTAATAAATTATTTTTAATTCGAAATTTATTTTATTTGATTATTTTAAATCTATTTAGCTAATATTTTAATTAATTTAAATTGATTGGTTAATTAATAATAATCAATTAATTTAATTAATTAAATATTATTTAAATATGATGAAAACTAATCAAATTTAATTATTTTGAAAAATAAAATAATTTATTTATTTTATAAATATTATTTTACCTTTAATATTTATTTCCTTATTTGTTTAAAATGGAATAAAATTGTTCTAAAATTCTAAAATAATCCGGGAAGGATAAAAATAGTTTTAAAATTCTAAAATTGATTCTAAGACCGGATTAGGTAATTAGAAAAATATTTCAATAACCCAATAATTATCTGTAGGGTTTTAAATTATCCTTTTTAATCCAAAAAGGGTAATTTAAATTCTTTAAAATTCCGAAAAATGTTCTAAAAATGTTTATAAGGGTTCTAAAAATACCTTGAGTGTTCTTTTATATGGTGAGTCATATCTGCTATGTGAATTACGTGTTTGATTACTCTGTACATGTTACTATTTGTTTAAAATATTTAGTCGGTAGCAATACAACGTATGGGTAGACCCTAGAACCGAGGTTTGATTGGTAATTGACCTTGTACCTAGCCAGATATTTGAAATAGCATGTTTTATTGTAGAAGTGGGAGAAACCCTAGCTAGTGGGCAGAGTTACCTGCAGTATTCCTAGAAGTGAGAAAACCCTAGCAAGACAGCATAAATTACCAGCAGTATATTCAAGCAAGTATTTTCTCCCTTGATCATCTTAAACACTTTTATTTTATGTTTCATTGATTCATATCATGACGAATAGCTATTGTTCAGAGCTATTTGTGATTCTTAAATATTTTGTGCGAACACGGTTGTTTGATATTGGTACCCTTGATGTGGGGAATTGTTTAAGATAAACTCTTCATATCCTTATTATCGTAGTAAATAATAGGGATGTGAACTGTATGTGAAACTATGCATTTCCTGTTGAATTCGGAAATTGCTCTATTGGATTTGGAAAATGATAAAGCGTAGGAGGCCATGATAGCTGTCATGGTCCAGCAATATTTAAGGAGGATATGGTAACCATTCCATCTTCCTATAGACTGACATTACTTGCCTATTTTGGTACCCTCATGAAATCCGGATTATACACACGGGTATAGCTGTACCAGTGAAGTATAAAGGGTCCCATTGCTTTTGAACCTGATCAGGGGGCAATGGTGTTTCAGTTATGTATATCCAATCCATATCGCCCGAATGGCTATTATATATTGTGAGTTGACAAATGATTCAGTTTTATGTCATGTCAAATGATTTCAGTTATGATCGAATTATAATTCAGTTGTTGATTCAGTTTGCTTTATAAACTGTTTTACTTTTCAGTCGATATTATGCAGCATTTGTTCTGGTTTTATTTTGAAACTGTTTATATATATACTTGCTGGGCTTTTCTTTGGCTCACTCTTGCTTTCACTAAACCTTTCCAGACGGGAAGTATGGTTCCGATCAGCAGTCCAGACAGTATTAAAGGGAGTCAGAGTGGTCGGGTATCCGCACCTCAGGCCGTGCAGGTACTTGTGCGTTTCAGTTGGCGCTAGATAGAATTTTAAATAAAATGGGATGTAATAATAAAATTGAATTAGACTGGATTTAAGTTGACTTGATTTGGTGGTTTGTAATAAGTGACTAGTTTATTCTGGAATATGTCTGCTTGTATTCATACAATAACCTGTTTGCGATCTTTGGTTGCGGGGTCGGTTGTGTATTCTGATATTTTTGGTTGTGATTGGTTGGTGACCCCCGGATCTGGACCCCGGATTTGGAGGGGTGTCACAGTTGGTATCAGAGCTGACAGGTTATAGTCATTGAAATAAGCAGATATATACCATAGGAAAGATTAGGCAGATCACATGAGATAGGACGTCGTTTTTGTGTTACGTTGCGTTTGTTTTTAGTCTAAGCCTAAGTTGTGAGGTGATTGTGATATTGTGTTACTGGGTTGCGCAGGTGTCTGTTGTGGTGACTGCACCGGTAGTTGCACCTCAGCCTATGTCGGCCCTGGAGTCAGTTACACCACCGCTGTTCCCACATATGGATTTACCACCTATTCCAGCTATTATGGATCCTGACTACCCAGTGATGGGGGTAGACTATTGGCTGGGTTGGGAGTTTCCGCGGGAGCCGATGAGTCTCGTACCACCAATTCATCCTGTTGATCCAGGTGAGTGGATGGGTTTACCAGTGCTTGGGGAGCCGAGTTATGTGGCACATTTGGGTATGGCTCATGAGGAGGAGATCATGGTGATTGACCCTCCAGCACCAGTCCCCGTACGGATGTTTGTTCCTGATCAGCAGCAGGGAGTAGTGATGCCACCCGCCTTACCTGAGCTTCATCTACCCGATGCAGAGGCAACTATAGGAGGATTTCTTATGCCAGCTGAGTTCACGGATCAGTCAGACCCCACTGTGCAGGGTCCCTATGTACCACTCTCACCAGTTATACCTTGGCATCAGATGCCACCAGGAGAGGAGAGAGTGTGTGCTTTGATAGAGGAGGTTACAGGCGGGGCAGAGGCTGAGTCGAGGGGCCATATAGGTGCACCGCACACTGTTCCTTTTGGTGAGTACCGCGAGCTCTGGGAGGCATATGACTTTTTGAGAGGGCAGAATATGGAGCTGCGTAGGATGACAGGTCGTCCTGTTTCAGACTCCGAGATTCGTCATAACCTCCGGGAGTTGATTGCAGCCGGTACTTATGAGGTGGAGGCATTGAGGTTGGGTGATTCTGGTACTATCGATTATCGTCGGGCCTACCGTATCCTCCAGAGGATGTTAGCGGATCTTCAGCAGATGGTAGATCCCAGTTAGGATTAGAGACTATGGGACAGAGACATAGAAGGAAGAATGCTACCTGTGTTTGTTTGGTTTTGGTCGTTTGTAAAATAGTGTATGTGTGTATTAGCAGCAGTTTGGTAGAATAAGTCGGGAATTTTGTTGTATATAGCCGACATTAAAGTCGTTAAGGTAGGTTATGAGCGATATGATGAAAAGTGAACCGATCAATAGTCATGTATGACTGTAAGTGGTTATCTATATATCAGCAGTACTTTTGTCGCGTTACGTGTATCGATTCCATCCAGCATGCATTTATTTATTTTTCCAATTCAAGTGAATTAGTGATTGGATGACATGAGTTGATAAATATTCTTGATTCATGCTTCTTTTCAATGAATGTCTATCAAAAACATGTGTAGCCAATTACTAAGGAACTTGTGTATTTTCCTCTACCAGATTATGGATAATCAGCAACCACATGGAAATCACGCGGGAAATGCGAATAATAATCAGAACGTCGGGGAGCAGGGCAATATTAATATGATGCAGCAAATGCTAGAGCTGTTCTGACAGCAGACCGAAAACCTCACTCGTCAGCAGCAGCAGCAGCCGCCAGTACCCCAGGTGACGACCTTTAAAACTTTTCAATCTGTTAAACCCCCAGAATTCCAAGGCTCAGCGAATCCAGTTGAGGCTCGAGCTTGGTTAAAAGAGATGGAGAAAGCTCTTGCATTTGTGAATGTAGAAGAGAATAAAAAGACCGAGTTCGTGAGTTACTTTTTGAAAGGAGAAGCGAACTACTGGTGGGAAGCCAGGAAGGCTTTGGAAGGAGAAGGGGTAACTACGTGGGAAAGATTCAAGGAGTTGTTTTTGGAAAAGTATTTTCCCCGCTATATGCAGAATCAGATGGAGATTAAATTTTTGGAATTAAAACAAGAAGGCAGTGCCATTGAAGCAAAGTTTACAGAATTAGCCAGGTTTGTTCCAGACTTGGTTGATACTGAAGAGAAGCGAGCAAGGAGATTCCAGCAGGGTTTGAAGCCGTGGCTCCGAAGTCGGGTAGCCGCTTTTGAGTTGACCACCTATTCCGCTGTGGTCCAGAAGGCATTGATCATAGAAGGAGAAAGTGATAGCTCTCAGAAAGAAAGGGAAGGTAAGAAGAGGAAATTCCATAGCCAATCCGGGAATTCGTTCCAAGGTAGAGTGCAGAACAATTTTAGCTATGGACCAGCATTTCAGCCTAGAGGCAACGGAGGGCCAGGGAATGGAACCCAGAATTTTTGGAATCAGGGGAATCGATTTCGGAATAGCAATCAACAACAAGGAAGTCGGTTTTTGGGCAATAATCAACAACAAGGAGGTCGAATTCCAAACAATAATCAGCAACAAGGGATGCGACCACCACTGCCAGCATGTGGAATATGTGGAAAGAACCATGGAGGTGCATGTAATCTGGCTAATGTAGTATGTTTTCGGTGTGGCAAGAAAAGGCATTTTGCCAACGGATGCGATGTGCCAGCAGCTAGTGGGATTGGTTGTCACAAATGTGGAAACAAAGGGCATCTTGCTTAAGATTGCAGAGTTAACTTGAATTCGGGAAATCAGAATAAAGCTACAGGGACAAATAATGCGGGACAGCCAAGGGCCCGAGTTTTCAA
Organism: Saposhnikovia divaricata; assembly: GCA_036435485.1. Lineage (NCBI taxonomy): Eukaryota > Viridiplantae > Streptophyta > Magnoliopsida > Apiales > Apiaceae > Saposhnikovia > Saposhnikovia divaricata. The sequence continues at coordinate 244,153,945 of CM071596.1, read as the reverse complement.
TATGACCATGTCAGATGCGGAGCAGAATTCTGATGTTATTACAGGTACACTTTCCGTAAACTCTACTAATGCCAAAGTACTTATTGATTCAGGAGCTTCTAAATCTTTTATTTCGAAAGAGTTTGCGGGTAAGCTAGAATGTGAATGCCAGTTATTAAATGAAGCATTAGTAGTAGAGATAGCTAATCAGGAGCGTATACCCGTTAGACAAATTTACCCAGCATGTGATATCGAAATATCCGGTCAACATTTTCCTGCCAATTTGATTCCTTTCAAGTTGGGAGAGTTCGAGGTTATACTGGGAATGGATTGGTTGACAAAGTATAATTCCCAGATTGATTGTAAAAAGAAGGAGTTGAGGCTGAAGCTAGATGGGGATAAAGAAGTGGTGTTTCATGGGCAAAAGCAAGCGAAGAAACTTTTGACTATGATGCGAGCCAAACGATTGTTGCGACAGGGATGTAAAGCATGCTTAGCTTATGTAATGGATACCAATAAGGAAGTCCCACAAATAGAACAGATTCCAGTAGTGAATGAATTTCTGGATGTGTTCCCTGATGAATTGCCAGGCTTACCTCCAGATAGAGAAATTGTGTTTGCTATTGATTTGGCACCAGGTACTGAACCTATATCGAAAGCCCCGTACAGAATGACGCCAGTAGAAATGAAAGAATTGGCCAAGCAGCTGCAGGAATTGCTAGACAAAGGAGTGATCAGACCAAGCGTATCCCCCTGGGGCGCACCAGTATTGTTTATGAAAAAGAAGGATGGAAGCATGAGACTTTGTATTGACTACCGGGAGTTAAACAAATTGACGATTAAAAATAAGTACCCATTGCCGAGGATCGACGAATTGTTTGATCAATTAAAAGGCGCAACATGGTTTTCCAAAATCGATTTACGATCGGGATATCACCAGTTGAAGATCAATTCAGATGATATTCCTAAGACAGCATTTCGTACGAGATATGGGCATTACGAATTTTTAGTTATGCCATTCGGATTGACTAATGCACCAGCCGCTTTTATGAAATTGATGAATAGAGTTTTCAAGAAATATCTGGATAAATTCGTGATCGTTTTCATAGATGATATCTTGATATATTCTAAGACAGAGGAAGATCATGCGGAGCATTTGAGAACAGCTTTAGAAGTTTTGCGGAAGGAGAAGCTATACGCCAAATTTTTGAAATGTGAGTTTTGGTTAAGGGAGGTACAATTTCTGGGGCATGTTGTCACTAACGAAGAAATTAAAGTGGATCCAGCCAAGATCGAAGCTATTAAGAGTTGGGAGCGACCAAGAACACCAACCGAAGTTCGAAGTTTTCTGGGATTAGTTGGATATTATAGAAGGTTTGTTAAGGATTTTGCTAAAATAGCAGCATCTTTGACAAAACTCACCAGGAAGAATGAGAAATTTGAATGGAACGAGAAGTGTGAGCAGAGTTTCCAAGAATTAAAGAAGCGATTGATGACTGCACCAGTATTAGTTCTACCCAACGAAACTGGAGATTTTGTAATCTATAGCGATGCATCTCAGAAGGGGTTAGGGTGTGTGTTGATGCAGGATGGCAAGGTAATTGCTTAAGCGTCTAGGCAACTCAAGAATCATGAACGGAAGTATCCAACGCACGATCTAGAATTGGCAGCAATTGTTTTTGCACTCAAGCTTTGGAGGCACTATCTATATGGAGAAAAGTGTGAAATATTCACGGATCACAAAAGTTTGAAGTATATCTTCACTCAAAAGGAGCTCAACATGAGGCAAAGACGATGGTTGGAGTTGATCAAGGATTACGACTGTACTATCAGCTATCATCCAGGCAAGGCCAACGTGTAGTGGCAGATGCACTAAGCAGGAAGGAAAGGTTAAATCTCTTAACCTCATCTGAGGAGTTGCTGAAGGAATTCGAGAAATTGGAAATAGAGGTCCATACATCAGAAGAGACCAGTGAAGTATTGTATGTCATGACCTTTCAGCCAATGTTATTGGAAAAGATCCGTAGGTATCAAGAACAGGTAATGGACCAAGACAAAGCAAGTTTAACCGGAGAGGAAATCAGGAGTCAAAAGGATGATAAAGGAATTCTCAGGTTTTCTTCACGTATATGGGTACCTAATGTCGCAGAACTGAAAGATGAAATCTTACGTGACGCGCACAACTCCAGGTATTCTATTCACCCTGGCAGCACCAAGATGTATAGAGACTTAAAGCAACACTTTTGGTGGCCCGGTATGAAGAAAGAAATTGCAGAATACGTCAGCAAATGCTACACCTGTCAGAGAGTTAAAGCTGAACATCAAAGGCCAAGTGGATTGCTACAACCTTTGGAAATTCCAGAATGGAAGTGGGAACATCTTGCAATGGATTTTGTAGTAGGACTTCCGAAGACTAAATCAAACCACGATGCAATCTGGGTGATCATTGATAGGTTGACTAAATCAGCACATTTCCTCCCAATCAACGAAAGATTTTCGCTAGAGAAACTGGTTCAACTATATTTGAAAGAGATCATAGTACGACACGGGGTTCCCGTATCTATAGTATCTGATCGAGATCCTCGTTTCAATTCAAGATTCTGGAGGCAATTTCAAGAAGGTTTAGGAACCAAACTAAACATGAGTACGGCATATCATCCTCAAACGGACGGGCAAAGCGAGAGAACAATCCAAACCATTGAAGATATGCTAAGGGTATGTGCCCTAGATTTTAAAGGTAGTTGGGATGAGCACTTACCATTGGTAGAATTCTCATACAATAATAGCTACCATGCCAGCATTGGAATGCCACCATATGAAGCTCTTTACGGCAGAAGATGTAGATCTCCGGTGTATTGGGAAGAAGTAGGAGAACACGCAATCTTAGGTCCAGAACTACTCCAACAGACGAAGGAAAAGATTGGATTGATACAGAAAAGATTGATTGCCGCTCAAGATCGATAGAAGAAATATGCAGATCAAACCAGAAAGGACCAGAGTTTTGAAGTTGGGGAATTGGTATTGCTGAAAGTATCACCATGGAAAGCAGTGACCAGATTTGGGAAAAGAGGTAAACTCAATCCAAGATATGTGGGACCGTTTGAGATATTGAAGAAGGTAGGGAAGCTTGCTTATGAACTAGCATTACCGCCTCACATGCAGAACATCCATAACGTATTCCATATATCGATGCTGAAGAAGTACAATCCTGATCCAATGCACGCAATAGAAAATGAACCTGTAGATATTCAACCTGATTTATCTTTTGTCAAGCAGCCAGTTAAGATATTAGATTATAAGGATAAGGTATTAAGAAATAAGACAATACCTCTAGTTAGAGTTTTATGGAGGAATCCCATGGTTGAAGAATCAACATGGGAAGTAGAGAGTGAAATGCGAGCTCAGTACCCTCAGTTATTTTCTTAAGTAGGATTCTGGGGACAGAATCCTTATAAGGGGGGAAGGATGTAACGACTGGGAAAATTTCGTGTATTTTATTCTGTTAAAATATGTTTTTAGTTGATTTTATTATGTTTTTATTTAATTTTTAATGCGTTTAAACACATTATGATTTTTATTAAATAGGAAAATCATCCCATACGTGTTATGTGACTTCTGTGTAGCATAGGTTATTTTATTATATTTTTCTGTAATTTTTATATTTTTAAAATACAATTATTTTGCATTTTAAATTCCGGAACCAGCCCCTATACTGAATCTGAGACCCTGTTTTTGATACCAATATTTTTATAAAATGGTAGGATATATAAAAATGAATTTTGTTGTAATTTTTTTAATATTCATAATTTTTGGGAAATTTTGGCATATATATTATAATTGTTTAAAATTAAAAATATTACATTTTTATCCCATAAAAATTATTTTTAAGGCTTAATAATTTTAATTAGGGGCTAAAAATATTTTTGGGGTATTAATTTTCAAATTAGTATAAATAGCAGAGTTTTATTTTTATTTATTAAAATGAATCAAAAATCAGATTTTTGATTTAATAATTCTGAAAATTCTGGAAAATAGTGTTCTTGGTGTTCTTCAGAATCAAAGCGACTTTTGAAGGTAATTCTGATATTCAAATTCTTCATATGAGTAATCAAACTGAATGGCATGACATGTTCTATCTGATTATGTGGGTGTTTGAATCCAAAAATGTCTTGTACGAAAATTTTTAATTTTTATTGTTATATTCGAATTTCTTGAATTAATTGCACCTTGTATACTGATTTGTTGTTGTTGTGGTTAGTTCCTACAGATTGTATATAATCTCAGGAGTGTAGTGATAATTTTTGTTTGATTTTACATAGCCTAGAACTCGAAGTCGAGTTTTTGTGTGGGTGAAAATTTTTGATTTTAATTTCCGGATTCTTGATGGTTTTTCTGTTGTATTTGATGATTGGTATAGTTTGTACAAGTCCTAAGCTTCATTTTGATATATTAAACGTTCGATTTGGTTTAGAAACGAGTGATTTCGAGTTTTGGCCGGTGAGATCGCCGGATTTCTTTTGGATTTGGCCGGATTCTATGTTCGGTTGATTTTAGGATTAAACGAATTGTATAATCGTGTTTAGAACACGATTTGGAACGATTTTGGTATGTAAAACGCACCAAATGGTACGTTTTTGTGGCTCGTCGGAAAAATTTTCCGGCCACCGGAATCTGGGTAGCAGCCATTGACGGCGAGGAGTGTTCTTCGAGCATTTATACGAAGAACACCGTAGGTGGTGATGAATAGTACCAGTTTAATCTTCAAAACCTAAAAACCATTTCTAAAAACTGATTTTGGAAAATTATTTTCAAAATTATTTACAAAATTCGAATTTTATTTTCAGCAATTCGAAAAATACTTTTAAAAATTCGAAAAATCATTTTTAAATTTCGAAAAATTATTTTTAATTTTGAAAAATAGTTTTAAAATTTTAATAAATTATTTTTAATTCGAAATTTATTTTATTTGATTATTTTAAATCTATTTAGCTAATATTTTAATTAATTTAAATTGATTGGTTAATTAATAATAATCAATTAATTAATTAATTAAATATTATTTAAATATGATGAAAAATAAACAAATTTAATTATTTTGAAAAATAAAATAATTTATTCATTTTATAAATATTATTTTACCTTTAATATTTATTTCCTTATTTGTTTAAAATGGAATAAAATTGTTCTAAAATTCTAAAAATAATCTGGGAAGGGTAAAAATAGTTTTAAAATTCTAAAATTGATTCTAAGACCGGATTAGGTAATTAGAAAAATATTTCAATAACCCAATAATTATCTGTAGGGTTTTAAATTATTCTTTTTAATCCAAAAAGGGTAATTTAAATTCTTTAAAATTCCGAAAAATGTTCTAAAAATGTTTATAAGGGTTCTAAAAATACCTTGAGTGTTCTTTTATATGGTGAGTCATATCTTCTATGTGAATTACGTGTTTGATTACTCTGTACATGTTACTATTTGTTTAAAATATTTAGTCGGTAGCAATACAACGTATGGGTAGACCCTAGAACCGAGGTTTGATTGGTAATTGACCTTGTACCTAGCCAGATATTTGAAATAGCATGTTTTATTGTAGAAGTGGAAGAAACCCTAGCTAGTGGGCAGAGTTACCTGCAGTATTCCTAGAAGTGAGAAAACCCTAGCAAGACAGCATAAATTACCAGCAGTATATTCAGGCAAGTATTTTCTCCCTTGATCATCTTAAACACTTTTATTTTATGTTTCATTGATTCATATCATGACGAATAGCTATTGTTAAGAGCTATTTGTGATTCTTAAATATTTTGTGCGAACACGGTTGTTTGATATTGGTACCCTTGATGTGGGGAATTGTTTAAGATAAACTCTTCATATCCTTATTATCGTAGTAAATAATAGGGATGTGAGCTGTATGTGAAACTAAGCATTTCCTGTTGAATTCGGAAATTGCTCTATTGGATTTGGAAAATGATAAAGCGTAGGAGGCCATGATAGCTGTCATGGTCCAGCAATATTTAAGGAGGATATGGTAACCATTCCATCTTCCTATAGGATAACATTACTTGCCTATTTTGGTACCCTCATGAAATCCGGATTATACACACGGGTATAGCTGTACCAGTGGAGTATAAAGGGTCCCATTGCTTTTGAACCTGATCAGGGGGCAATGGTGTTTCAGTTATGTATATCCAATCCATATCGCCAGAATGGCTATTATATATTGTGAGTTGACAAATGATTCAGTTTTATGTCATGTCAAATGATTTCAGTTATGATCGAATTATAATTCAGTTGTTGATTCAGTTTGCTTTATAAATTGTTTTACTTTTCAGTCGATATTATGCAGCATTTGTTCTGGTTTTATTTTGAAAATGTTTATATATATACCTGCTGGGCTTTTCTTTGGCTCACTCTTGCTTTCACTAAACCTTTCCAGACGGGAAGTATGGTTCCGATCAGCAGTCCAGACAGTATTAGAGGGAGTCAGAGTGGTCGGGTATCCGCATCTCAGGCCGTGCAGGTACTTGTGCGTTTCAGTTGGCGCTAGATAGAATTTTAAATAAAATGGGATGTAATAATAAAATTGAATTAGACTGGATTTAGGTTGACTTGATTTGGTGGTTTGTAATAAGTGACTAGTTTATTCTGGAATATGTCTGCTTGTATTCATACAATAACCTGTTTGCGATCTTTGGTTGCGGTGTCGGTTGTGTATTCTGATATTTTTGGTTGTGATTGGTTGGTGACCTCCGGATCTGGACCCCGGATTTGGAGGGGTGTCACACGCGAGACGACCTGGGCGAAAAAATTTATTACCTGGATTATTGATTTCTTTTAACAGGAAATCAGACTTTATTTAATAGTAATATTGATGGATCAGTACTTGGATTAATGGACCTGGTCAGACATCAAATACTAATTCGCCAAATCCTGATAGACATTAGATCCTGACGGTGACCAAATACTGATGAACATAAAATCTTGACTGGTATCAGATCCTGATGATGACCAAATTTTGATGCTACTGTAACTAAAAAATAAATCCCGATCTACTGCTGTTAATGCAATTAAATCAGAATAATTAATCTTTCCTTTTAATGTTGTATCGGTTACATTTTTATTTGGTATTATATAGATACAAAATATAACGTTGGTAGATACACGCTTTTGAGAGAAAACCCTAGCAACCTCTATCTTCTTTTCTGCACTCAATACATACAATCAATATACATAGTTCTCAGGTGAACTGAGGTGCTAGTCGTAGTTGATCTCTGGTGTATCTGTGAACACCTTGATCTATTTCTGTTTTATCCTGGAAGCGATATTACTGCAACCCATCACAACGTAAGTGGGTCAATAATCTCTTCAAGAACAGTCAAGACTTCTCTAAGGCTTGACGACTCAGCTGTTCTGTTCTATTCTTTCAGAGATATAAAGCTTTTGTTAGAGCTAAGTGTTCTATATTTTTTTCTTGTTTTACAGTCTCTGATTATATCTTCTTTTTGCCATCGTGTTTTGTTTCATTATTTGGCTAATTACATGTTCTTGTTAATATATATATATATATATATATCATTGCCTCATTGTTGTTGTAGTGTAATTTTCTCCAACAATCTTGAAGAGATTATTATATGTTATATATTGTTTTTAGACAAGATGGTTAACGAAACTGCTACTCCTAGTGTTGAGACTGGCTCTGGGTCTGGTGTTACTACACCCACCATCGATTGGACCACGTACCATTTTCCACAGCCTATCGATTTGTTGGGTATACCTGATAAATTCGGTGGGGGTATTAGTTTTTCTTGTTGGCAGAAAAAGATGAAATTGTGGCTTACGGTAAAGGGTCTTTGGCCGGCGGTGCATTATGAGAAACCAGTTGTGGTTAAAGAAAAGGCTGAAACTGTTAAGACTTATGCTATGTGGGTGGAAAAGGATGGGGTGGCTAGGGCTGCAATTTTGATAGCTTTCTCGAACACTCTATTTGATGTTTATTCATTGGATTCCTACACAGCTAAGCTCTTATGGGAGAAGCTAGACCAGACACATAATACTGACTCGCAATGGTTGGAAAATTATTCTGTGGCTCGGTTCCTTGACTTTAAACTGGTGGATACTAAATCCATGACTATGACTGAGTTGGTGCACAAATTTGAGACGTTGGTACATGATTTGAAGGAGTCCGGTATGGACCTTCCTGAAAAGTTTCATGTTATGGCGGTGATTAAAAAAATCCTGAAGTCTTGGGAAGGGTTTCCTCTCTCCCTGAAAAGACAGAAAGTAGAGATTACCTGGACAAACCTTATGTCGGACATCTTTATGCAGGAACAACATAAGCCCAAACAAGGACATGTGATGATTGCTGAACATGGGATTTCGAAACTGAATGTAGTGACTGTTGGATAGAAAAGAAATTCTGTTACTAAGAAGGAAAACACTAAGTCTAATAAGGACAAGAACAAGGCTAAGAAACCAAAGGCAAACAAACCATGTTGGTCTTGTGGACAGCTTGGTCATTGGAGCAAGGACTGTCCAGTAAAGAAAGCGAAGAAATCTGTTGTGAGAGCATAAGCTATTACTGTGCTTGGAACCACTGGTGGGCATATGGTTAACATGGTTGTTGGTGAGGACGTTACTTCTGAAATCGATAACGGGTATGTAACCCACAACTCTATACTTTTTTCTACTTGTTCATCTAATGAATGGTTGATTGATACTGGAGCCAATGTACATATTTGTGCTGATATTACTCCCTGTGTATCTTATCAATAGACTCATGGCAAGACTGTGACAATGGGGAATACGAGTGCATCTCAAATTCCTAGAATAGGAAATGTGGACCTGAAGTTTACTTCTGGACATGTTCTATCCCTCACTAGAGTACATCATGTTCCTTACATTCGTAGAAATATAACGTTGATAGATACACGCTTTTGAGAGAAAACCCTAGCAGCCTCTATCTTATTCTCTGCTCTCAATACACACAATCAATATACATAGTTCTCAGGTGAACTGAGGTGCTGATCATAGCTAATCTATGGTGTATTTGTGAACACATTGATCTGTTTCTGTTTTATCCTGGAAGCGATATTGTTACAACCCATCACAACGTAAATGGGGCAATAATCTCTTCAAATATTCAAGACTTCTCTAAGGCTTGGCGACTCAACTGTTCTATTTTGTTCTTTCAGAGATATAAAGCTTTTGTTAGAGCTAAGTTTTCTCCTTTTTTTCTTGTTTTACAGTCTCTAATTATATCTTTTTGCCATCGTGTTTTGTTTCGTTATTTGTTTAATTGCATGTTCTTGTTAATATATATCACTGCCTCATTGTTATTCAAGTGTAATTTTCTCCAACAATCTTAAAGAGATTATTCTGTGTTGCATATTATTTTTGGACAAGATGGTTAACGAAACTACTACTCCTAGTGTTGAGATTGGCTCTAGGTCTAGTGTTACTGTACCCACCATCTATTAGATCACATATCGTTTCCCACAACCTATCTATCTGTCGCGTATGCCTGATAAATTCGATGGGGGTGTTGGCTTTTCTCGTTGGCAGAATAAGATGAAATTGTTGTTTATGGTAAAGGGTCTATGGCCGGCGGTGCATTATGAGAAACCAGTTGTGGTTAAGAAAAAGGCTGAAACTGTTAAGGCTTATGCTATGTGGGAGGAAAAGGATGGGGTGGCTAGGGCTGTAATTCTGGCAACTTTAGAAAACACTCTGTTTGATGCTTGTTCATCGGATTCCAAAGGCAAATAAACCATGTTGGTCTTGAGGATAGGTTGGTCATTGGAGCAAGGACTATCCAGTGAAGAAACCAAAGAAATTTGTTGTGGGAGCATAAGCTAATACTGTGCTTGGAACCACTGGTGTGCATGTAGTTAACATGGTTGTTGGTGAGGATGTTGCTTGTGGAATCGACAACGGGTATGTATCCCACAACCATGTACTTCTTTCTACTTATTCGTCTAATGAATGATTTATTGATACTGGAGCTAATGTACATATCTGTGTTGATATTACTCCCTTTGTATCTTATCAACAGAATCATGGCATGACTGTGACGATGGGGAATGCGAGTGCGGCTCAAGTTCTTGGAATAGGAAACGTAGACTTGAAGTTTGCTTCTGGGCGTGTTCTATCCCTCACTCGAGTACATCATGTTCCTGACATTCATAGAAATATAATAAGTGAAAGTTGTTTAGTGAAGAATAGATTTGAACTTTCTTTGAAATGTAATAAAGTATTTATTACACATACTGGTGTATTTAGGATCCTTTTAGTCAATAATAAATCCATTTTTTAATTTCTTTCGCTTGATTTTATTATCATTTATAATATCTTTCTCTTTATTAAAAGTTTTAATATCCCGTCTGTGAAAAAAATTGGGTTCATTAACTCTTCTTATTGATTTAGATTATACAAGATTGTAGTTACAGTTATTTGTTCAATGCATTTTGATCAATTAGGTGTATATATATATATATAGTTAAGTTCTACGTAGACCAACTTTTTTAGTGGAGATCGGAGACCATATATCAATCAAAACATTGCAAAAACCTATTCATTGAAAATCATGTTCTATGAAAAATCACTACTGCATTTATTTCATTGAAATCTTGAAAATAATATATGTTTTACATGTAAATTTCATTAAAAATCTTGAAAACCATGTATGTTCTGCAAACAAAATATTGCAGAACGTATTGTTCTTCAAAACATGTTCTTTATGCAAATCGTACATAATTTTTAAGATTTTGAATAAAATAATAATGTTCATTGAACATTCTTTGCAAATATATATGTTTTGCAATATTTTGAGTGCATAATGTATATGGTCTCCACGGTCTCCACTCAAATGTTGGTCTCCATAGAACTTAACTCTCTCTATATATATATATATATATATATATATATATATATATATATATATATATATTATTCATCACTACAAGAAAAAATCGATCAGACAAAGGTTTTTCACCGTCGTGTGAAGCCCTGATTTTCCGTTGTTTATTGGAATGCCGTCTGTTACGCGTATCAGACAACAGCAGCATAACCGTTGTACGTGTTGCAGAAAGACAACTACAGTGTTTCTTAAAACAATTGTGTAATACCTGGGTCACACAATGGTGTTTAAATTTGGTCTATCGTCTGATTATGTTTTTAACAAGGGTTTCTTCAGACATGTCTATTGTCTAATACCTGGATCATACAATGGTTTTTTAAATTTGGCCTATTGTCTAATTATGTTTTTAACAAGGGTTTCTTCAGACATGTCTATTGTCTAATACCTGGATCATACAATGGTTTTTTAAATTTGGTCTGTTGTCTGATTATGTTTTTAACAAAGGTTTTTTTAGACGTGTCTATTGTGTAATACCTAGATTATACAATGGTTTTTTTAATTTGGTCTATTGTCTCATTATGATTTCAACAAGGGTTTCTTGAGACAAGACTATTGTGTACTACCTGGATCAGACAATGGTTTGTTTAATTTGAACTGTTATTTTTGCCATATACAGACAATGATTCCCGAAAAATAAAGCATTGTCTCTTCGTTATGTTTACAACAATTTCTTGAAAGATAACCATTGTTAGAGATCTTAACCCACAATGGTATTAATCATCCAAAGCATTATTTTTATTTGATTCACACTATGGTTTAATTTAAACTATTTTCCCATTTTTATTCATAAACAATGATTTACCAAAACAAAAATACAAAATCAGAACATTTACAAAAAATCCAAATTTTACAAAAATTACAAATACACAACTTGTCCACAAAATTAAAATAAAAGGACAAAAATCAAAGCCCTATCACTATCATACTAGAGCTAAATATTTCAAGGCAGTGCTATAGAGCTACTACCGGTACCAATCAACATTACTTCCGCATGTTCCAATTTTGAACCCAAATGGTGTCTCAAAGTGCTATTACCCAGTGAAGTCAAATTTTGTTGTGCTAGCATTAGTTGTTGGTGATGCTGTTGTGTTAACGTCTGAAGTTGATGATTTGGCTGAGAGCCCGGCATAAATGACTTCTGTTGCTGGATAAGGCCGGATTGAAGCTGATCAAGACCCTAATAGATGAGGCATAGATAATAATTAGTGAAATATACAAACACAAAATTAAATCCAGAGACATATCGAAACAAAACTTTGTGAGAGATTTATATGACCACCACAAAATATATCATAATACGAACTGCAACTACCTGACTTCATTTGAAATTGCTTCTTATATGTTAGCTTCTAGAAACGTATTTGCTGCTAGTAGAATTTTCGAATATCTCTCCTACATTATTAAACAATTCGATTAATTATCAAACTGAAGCACAAGAATTTTTCATTACTAGTGTTGAACTTGAACAAAGTAATCGAAGTACTAGCTCTGTAGAAACAAATTACCTGCAGCGTTACACAAACTACCAGCAATCATGTCGTGAAATGGAATGGGAAGTCTTCTGTTCTCCTCTGCAGCTGCAATTAGCAGGTCTCAGATATATAAAAATCAAACAGAAGCAATAAAATGATAAAGAAATTTCTGCTCCACCATAGCATACACAAGTTAGTTTTTATTCAGATAAACCATAAGGAGAAATTATGAGGAATGCCAATAAAAGCAAGTCCAGGTATTGACCTTTTCCATGCATCGTACAGTATCTAATATGTGGCAAAAATAAGCAAGCTGCTTATAAAGCTCTGCTTCAGTGTACGGAAAAAGTACATGACAAAAAAATTAGAATGGGAAAAAAAATCTCACTTTAGTTAAAAATCATTGTTATTATTGTCAATATTTGATGGGGAAAACCTTTCTCACGAGGTGCCCATTGCAACGAGGATAGTTTGGACAAACAGTTCCTCTCTCGGAATCACCAACTACTCTCAGGTTTAGGCTACGAGTGGAATACTTGCATGTGTCATCATCACACTGTAATTTAAATACTGTTAGTCCAGCAAAAGCCTCCTATATTTACTACTAGTAGATGCCAGAAAAGCTGACTTTACTAGTAGATACAACTGCTATGAAGCAATAACACTATCCTAAAGCTATGACTAGAAAAGCTTCTCACTACATCCAATGTCATAATGAATTAAGTCATGGCTTGTAGATTCAAACAAAAATGTAAGATGAGCATCAACTTTCTGTATGATCAGGAAACCAGATGAATACATCTTGTTCTCATGTATGTTAAAAACTGAGAAGGTAGTTCCCAAAATAGATTGGACAATAGAAACCTCTCCACCTGCAAGCAAAAAGTTGTATATATATATATATATATATATATATATATATATATATATATATATATATATATATATATATTTTGCTAAGTAAAAAATACTTTGCTAAAGCACTCATGAAAGTGTGATAGCATATGATTATATATGATAGACAAGCATCAATGTAAGTACTTACAATTTTTTTTGCTAAATAAGTACATACTATATACATCTCTGAATGGAACAAACTGAACTATATCAGTATCACGAGATGCTACACGTCCTGTTGTACTTTCAAGTCTTTCACATTTATCTGCATCTAAAATCTGCTCAACCAAATACAGAATCAGAAAACTGAGTTCCACACCTTAGTTTGCCACTAGCAAAAGATTAACAAGACACAAGCTAAGTAACTAGAGGAATATCATAAATTGTAATTAATAATCATGAAACAGGGCCTGGCAGACTACAATGAAAGAAAGAGAACTTTATAGGATGAAGGTACTGAATTTCTGACTTGGTTTAATCTATTCATCTGATCCATGGAATCAAAAACACCACCTCCATCACTCCTCTGCAGATAATCGCAGTTAGAAACCATTATGTAGTCAAATCATTATATAAGCCTGCACGTGGTAATCTAAAATAATTTAGTACCATGTAAAAGTGTACTGCCAAAAAGTTTGCCAACACATTCCCCGCTGATTTGTAGCAGGTTCCAACCAAATTAGCAAGTGGAGCTGAATGCTCCTTGCAAGCTTCAGCTTCTACAGGCATTGTTGGGAAATAATTTTGTAGTATGAGGGAAGCACTTTTTGAGTTTAATGGCTTCGATTCTTTTCTGTTCGGGCAGGACCCTTGTATCACTCCACCATCTCCAGCTGACCCCTCAATTAGGGATTCTTTTTTAACCCCTTAATTAGGCTCTGCATTCATCAAACAAGTAACAACATCCATTAACACCCACACAATAACAATTTTACTAGGCTCGACATTTCAACAAATAGGTAAAAGGGAAAAATTCATTAACAAGTATTGAATTACACACACACACCTTAGCTGCAAACACAACAAATAATCAAACACACACAAAATTTCTACAAAAAAAATCTCATAGTCATACCAGTCTTAACCTAAAAAAATCCATCAAAACCCCATTATCAAACCACCCATATCTCAAAAACACATACTATTCAAAAAAACAAAGCAAGAAAATAACCAACTGAGCCAGTAGAGGAAGGTTGTATGTACAATTCATCAGCCAATCAAGCAAAATACAGTAAGCAAGAGAACAAATCGAACAAATCAAGGAGAGAAGAGAGCAAATCGAGCCTTCTTGACAGCTAATCGAGCCTTCTTGACAAATCAAACAAGAGCAACGATTTTTATATTTTGATTTGAATTGAACAGATGAACAATCGAGGGTTTAGGTTTTGATTTTGATGAAGTGGATAAGTGTGACTGTTCGAGTGCGTGAGTTGTTTGTGTCAGAAGAATGAGGGGGAATGAGAATAGGGTAAAAATTTTGTTAAGGGGGGAAACAAATTATTAGCAACAGGGGGGAATGAGGGAGAACAGAGAAAGTGGGAAATGAAATCGAAATGAAATTTGTTAGGCGGTAAAATGAAATTTGTTAAACTGAGTAGTATTTTAAGAGATTTTATTTTAAAATCAAGTAGTATTTTAAGAGATTTTATTTTAAAATCATATAAGATAAATTTAAAAAAAAAATTGTGCACATTATTAAAATAATTAGATATTAACATTCGTATGGTTTGATCGTCAAAAAATTAATTTAAATAAATATTATGTATAATCGGGACAAGATTATTTAGAGTGAGTATTACTTTTGGGAGATTTTATATTAAAAAATCATACAAGATTAATATTAATTTTCTAATTTTTTGAATGATTTCTTCGATGATCGAACCATATGGATGTTAATAAACATTCGTTTTAGTGTTGGGAAAAATTATCAAAAAATAAAAAGGTCGGGTTGTATTAGATTTTAACAAAAACGTAGTAAAAGTGTTGATTCCTATAATGGGGCATGATCAAGATTCACTGAATAAATTTTTTTGAATGATTTATTCTACGATCGAACCGTGCGGATGTTAATAAACACTCGTTTTAGTGTTGCGAAAAAATAATTAAAAAATAAAAAGGTCGTGTAGTACGAGATTTTAACAAAAACGTAGTTAAAGTGTTGCTTCCTGTAACGGGAAACGATCCAGATTCACTGGATAATTTTTTTAAATGATTTCTTCGACGATCGAACCGTATGGATGTTAATAAAAACTCATTTTAGTGTTGGGAAAAAATAATCGAAAAATAAAAAATGTCGGGTTGTACGAGATTTTAACAAAAATGTAGTAAAAGTGTTGCTTCCTATAACGGGGCAAGATTCACTTAATCATTTTTTTGAATGATTTATTTGATGATCGAACCGTAAGGATGTTAATAAGCACTCATTTTTGTGTTGAGAAAAAATAATCAAAAAATAAGGAGGTCAGGTTGTTCGAGATTTTAACAAAAACTTAGTAAAAGCTAGTGTCAAATACCGTTGTCTCGAGTGATACCAAAATTTTTAGTGATATATTCGGTCACACTTCTCGCCGATCAAACCGTACGGATGTTAATAAACACTCATTTTAGCGTTGGGAAAAAATAATCGAAAAATAAAAATGTTGGGTTGTTCGAGATTTTAACAAAAATGTAGTAAAAGTATTGCTTCCTATAACGGGACAAGATTCACTGAATCATTTTTTTGAATGATTTATTTGATGATCGAACCGTAAGGATGTTAATAAGCACTCATTTTTGTGTTGAGAAAAAATAATCAAAAAATAAGGAGGTCAGGTTGTTCGAGATTTTAACAAAAACTTAGTAAAAGCTAGTGTCAAATACCGTTGTCTCGAGTGATACCAAAATTTTTAGTGATATATTCGGTCACACTTCTCGCCGATCAAACCGTACGGATGTTAATAAACACTCATTTTAGCGTTGGGAAAAAATAATCGAAAAATAAAAATGTTGGGTTGTTCGAGATTTTAACAAAAATGTAGTAAAAGTATTGCTTCCTATAACGGGACAAGATTCACTGAATCATTTTTTTGAATGATTTATTTGATGATCGAACCATAAGGATGTTAATAAACACTCATTTTAGTGTTGAGAAAAAATAATCAAAAAATAAGAAGGTTAGGTTGTTCGAGATTTTAACAAAAATTTAGTAAAAGCTAGTGTCAAATACCGTTGTCTCGAGTGATACCAAAATTTTTGGTGATATATTCTGTCACATTTCTCGACGATCCAACCGTAAGTATGTCAAGATATATCTAATATATTGATATTCCCAAATTTTCAAAAAATCAAAATTGATTTAGTTTGACATCTTAGTAGATCACTACTATATTGACTACTACTCGTAACTAGTGCTTTGTCACTGATTGTTGTTTCTATTTTTTAAAAACTATTTCTCTACGATCCATTCATACGGATGTCAAGATATATCTAATATAGTGATATTCACAAATTTTCAAAAAATAAAAAATTAATTTGCTTGGAGATCTTAGTAGATCACTAGTATATTGACTAGTACCCGTAACCAGTGCTTTGTCACAGATTGTTGTTTCTATTTTTTAAAAAATATTTCTCGACAATCCAACCATAAGGATGTCAAAATATATCTAATATAATGATATTCACAAATTTTCAAAAAATAAAAAATTAATTTGGTTTGTAAAATTTAATATTTAATAAACGAAGTGGTCTTGCTAAACGAAGTGGTTATTTGTCAAATACCGTTGTCTCGAGTGATACCAGACAACGATTTTGGACAAATAAACCGTTGTCTGATAACAAACAACAGTATTTTAACAAATACAGTTGTAATGTGAAGCTTCAGACAACGATATGTTATAAGATACCGTTGTCTGAAACTAGTCATGCTTTTTTTGATCATAAATATAAATTAACATAATAAACCGTTGTCTGATAACAACTAATATTTTCTTAATCTAACGGCTAATATCTAATCTCATTTCAATCAAGGGTTCTTATTTTGCCACCTCAGCAATCTAGATGAAAGATTTTCCACCAATCACGTGTTGTCACATTAGACAACGGTTTATTTGTAAAACACTTGTATATATAAGTTTATGACAACAGTTTAAATAGAAAAAGCTTGTCTGAAACTGTTGAAAACAACGGTTTTATATACAAACCCGTGGTGTGAACATGTATATATATTTTCTTAATCTAACGGCTAATATCTAATTTCATTTCAATAAAGGGCTCTTATTTCGCCACCTCAGCAATCCAGGTGAAATATTTTCCACCAATCACGTGTTGTCATATGAGACAACGGTTTATTTATAAAATGCTTGTATAAACCATTATCTGATTACATTTTATACAACGTCTATCAAAACACTTGTCTGATTTTAACAACGCTTTTTGAAAGCATTGTTGAAAGCATTGTCTGAAGAAACTTCAGGCAATGCTTTCAAAAAGCGTTGTTAAAATCAGACAATAGTATTTAGTCATCGTTGTGTGAATACTTTTGAAGCAACATCTGAAAAAAACAGTTGTCTAAGTTTTACAATGCATTTGAGAACCATTGTAAGACAATATGTTAAACAACAGCACTTTCAGAAATCGTTGTAAAACGGATGTCTATTTTGATCTTCTAGACAACACTTTTGAAAACTGTCGTTATGTTCATGATTAGACAATACACCAAAATGCTTGAAAAAAAACCGTTGTGCAAAAATTTCAACCAACGCTTTTTCGTCGAAGTGTTGTCTGATGAGTGTCGTCTGATTCAAAAATTCTTGTAGTGCATAACTATAATAGATTGTTAGATTGTCTTTTCAGAAAGACTAATATATTTCAACAATCTATGACCTTTATCAATAAGCGAAATCCCTTTTCAAGTGTACCTCGATATCAAATTTGGTACCACCTTTATTTTGGTTTCACCCGTAAATTCCTATTTTTCCTAGAATTTTATCATCTTTTAATAAAATAAAAAAATTATTGGAATACTATTATAATTGTAATTTTGTAATTATAACTTTATCGAGTTACACAAATATTGCATCTATCAGAACCATATATGTTGTATATTTTTGATTTTTTTAAAATATTTTAAACTAAATATTAGAAAAAATAATCTTTATTAATAAGTGAAATCCTGTTTAAATGGTACTTTGGTACTAAATTTGATTTGATCTCTATAATGATTTTATAGCATATTTGTATCTCCCAGAATTGTTATAATTCGATTATAATTACAATTCGTATATTATAATATATTGATTTGCACGAAACCTTTCTTAATAAGAAAAAATTATTTTTAATTGAATTCTATACCAAATTTGTTTACAGCAATAAATTTCTATTTCTCCTAAAAATTATATATTATTTTTTACAATAACCCTTAAAAAAGTATAATAATTACGAGAAATTGCCCAATATACCCACTTTTCCCCTACCCCTGCCCAAAATACCGATATCCAAAGTTGTCCGCCAATTTTAACCACGGAGTACGCATCTGACAGATGCGTTGTTCGGAATACGCATTTGGATCATGCGTATTACAAGTTACTCATTTCGGTGATGCGTATTGACGTCATCTGACGTCATTTTCTGCATTTCTCTTCTCTCTCGTTCTCGGAGCTCTCGTCGGCGATTCAATGGTTCTCTCGTCTCTCTCTCGTGTCTCTATTATTTCTCATCGACCACGCTCTCTGAATACATCAAAATGATCATCACATCCTCCTCTCCATTTTCCCTAATCTAGTTGTCTAGATCTGGCCCCGCAGGGGCATGAACTAAGCTCGCCAGAAACATCAAGCTTGACGGAATTGTATTTTGGGTTTTCAAAATCCGGGATTACAAATTGAAAATAACTGGTACAGGGTTGTAGAGGTTTTAGAGGTGAATCGAATGGTACGTACTACGTGATGGGAAAGTGTCGTCTGAGAGAAAACGGATTGATTGAAAATTCCGATCAGAATCGCCTTGTCGCCAGAAGTCGTGAGCTCTGAGAAGTGGCGATGAACAGTGCCTAACACGCATATTCAACATGCGTGTCCTTGAATACGCATGTTGAACATGCGTTTTGCAAGTACTGTTCACGTGTATACTGAAGCTGAATTAACAAAGTGTATGCAGTACTGTTATGCGTTCTCGACGTATACGCATTGCAAAAATGCGTGTACCCTATACGCATTCTCAGAATGCGTGGCCCGTGGGTAAAAAAGGCGGACAGTTTCATTCGTGAGTATTTTGGGCAGCTGGAATTAAAATGCGGGCATTTTGGTTTTTCACCCAATAATTACCATAAAATTATAATAAATAAGAATGTAAATTTTAATAAGAGTTTAAAAAAATATATCACCATGAGAAAAGTCCAGCAGAAATTGAGAAAAGAGGATTCCCTGGAGAAATGAGAAAAGAAGTCCCTGGAGAAATCTGTGGACTTGCTCACAACCAAAATTGGAGCAATGGAAAAGGAAATGGCAACCCAGTCAGCAAATCAAAATCTAATCAGATTTCTTTTTTACAAATCCTATAGACCAAAGTTGATAAAACCACCTTATATCTAACATTCAATTAGTGTTTATCTTTCTCTCTATCTTATAAAGCAATTACATATTTTTTGAATCATAAATCACATGTAAAAAAATTAAACCATTCTTATTTTGAACCAAAAAGAAAACATAAACTTTAAATTCAAAAAGCAGATAGCATCTCAGATTTTAATTTTTGACAATTTTTCCCCTTAACATTATCAATATCGACATTTTGTCATAAAATATTTTAAATTCAGATCACTACATAGGACTTATATATTATGAATAATTGAATCAAGGGAAATAAAATCACGAATGAAAAAAGAAATTTAAACATTATAAAGAAAATTACCGATTCTGAAAATAAATGTTAAAATCATCTTTAAAAATTAGGTTTGCGCATTACCTTGTAGTAAATGTTACAATCACCCTAAAAATTAGGTTTACGCGTTCGATGTATAATAAATGTGATAATCACCCTAAAAAACTAGGTTAACAAATTAGGTTTATTATCACCCTAATGTGGTAATTAGGTTTATTATTACACAATAATAAATATGACAATCACTCTAAAAGGAAATTATAGGTTCCCAAACTTTTCTACACTTTCAATTTATCACAAACTCTAATATGTTAGGTTCCCGAACTCCTCTACACTTTCTATTTATCACAACGGCACTTTTATTCCATTAATATTGTACTTTCATTTTTGAAATTAAAATTAGGGTTGACGTTAAATTTAAATAAAAGTAAAAATCACCTAACAGAAGAACAAAATAAATATATAGTAAATTTCGAATTTGTTAAATGAATTAAACAAAATTTATGTAAATAGTAATAATAACAACATTATTATATCGACACGTTCAGTTATCCCACATCTACCTTATAGATGTTACTCCCTCTGTCCCTCTCATTTCTTTACACTTTCCTTTTTGGGACGTCCCACCAATTTTTTACATTACTAAAAATAGTAAATTTTAACAATAAAATACATTATTCCATCCACTACTTCACTCCACTTTTTCAATATTTTACACTATTATACCCACTACTTCAATTATTTTAACAATAAAATCACTATTACACCCAATACTTCATTTATTTTAATAATAAAAAAACACTATTATTCACTTATTTTAATCATAACCCTTGGTATTCGTGCAAAAAGCAAATATAAAGAATTTGGAGGGACGGATGGAGTAAATTTTATGACCAACAATGTAGAAATTTTGACTTTGGTATGAAAAATGACAAGGGTCGCAAAGTTCTGGAATCAGATGCTAATTTTCAAAATAAGTAGTACACTAATAGCCCGTTTAGATTAGCTTAAAATTATTGCTAATGACTTAAAGTTGCTTAAAGTTGTAAGTGAAAAGCGAAAATTTTAAGTTAATATCTGTTTGGGTAATTTAATGTTATATATAAATTATAAAAATAAAAATATAATTTTCAAGTTGATTATATGAATGATGATATTGATTTTTATCAAATAAAATTTTAAAAGTGAAATAAGTAGTTCAAAAAAGTACCTCCTGTTAGATAAAATATAGTCACTAAGAAATATTAGAGAAGAGAGAAGAGAAAAGTGAGGTTTGTATTATTTTTCAAGTGTCTACAAACTCAATTTGAATGTCTATATATAGGTATATTACATGTAGGTTACAAGAAACTAAAAAGCATCTAGAGACATCCAAATATCTTAACCCTCCCCCTTGGATGTCTATTTTTTCAATAATCGTGACTCGTTAAAACCTTTCTAGGAAAAAACCCATTGGGAAAAAAATTCTAGTAAAGGAAAAAGAGTACACCGATTATGAAAATTTTATCTCAAGTCTTTGAGTTGACGTAACCCAATTTTATGTACCAATTTTTCA
The DNA here is from genome assembly GCA_036435485.1 of Saposhnikovia divaricata. Classification (NCBI taxonomy): domain Eukaryota; kingdom Viridiplantae; phylum Streptophyta; class Magnoliopsida; order Apiales; family Apiaceae; genus Saposhnikovia; species Saposhnikovia divaricata. The sequence goes on along the minus strand of CM071596.1, from coordinate 244,132,275 downwards.
AAAACTGATGGAGGTAGCGACTTCGTGAATAAATCTACAAGGTTGTCACTTGAACGGATTTGTTGAATTTCAATTTCTCCATTTTCTTGAAGTTCATGTGTGAAGAAAAACTAGGGCAAGATATGTTTGGTATTGTCGCCTTTAATATAACCCTTCTTTAACTGCTCAATGCATATTGTGTTGTCTTAAAACATTATTGTCGGGATCGTCCTGTCATAATGCATGACACATGACTCCCGAATAGGCTGACATATTTACCTCAACAAAACACATTCTCGACTGGCTTCATGAATCGCAATAATTTCTGCATGATTAGAAGAGGTAGCAGCCAAAGATTGTTTCACAGAGCGCCATGAGATGACTGTGTCTCCATAAGTAAACAAATAACTTGTTTGCGACCAAGCTGTCTGGGTCAGATAAATATCCTGCATCGGCATAACCAGTTAGTACAGCTTTGGAATTATTAGAATAAAACAGTCCCATATCGATTGTTCCTCGGAAATATTGAAGAATATGTTTCATTCCATACCAATGTCTTCGTGTTGGAGCAGAACTATGTCTTGCTAACAAATTCACTGAAAATTCTATATCGGGCCGTGTATTATTAGCAGATACATAATTGCACCGATAGCATTAAGATATGGTACTTCGGGACCAAGTATTTCTTCATTATCTTCCCTTGGTCAGAACACATCCTTCTTCTTATCAAGTGACCGAACAACCATTGGAGAACTAAATGGATGTGATTTGTCCATGTAAAATCATTTAAGTACTTTTTCAATATATGTTGATTGGTGCACAAAAATTCCATCTCTTAAGTGTTCAATTTGTAGTCCGAGACAAAGTTTTGTTTTTCCATGATAATTCATTTCAAATTCTACCTTAAGGTAATGAACCGTTTTCTGGAGCTCTTCGAGAGTTCCAATTATATTTAGATCACCAACATACACAGTAACTATAGCAAATGAAGACTCAGTCTTCTTTATAAAAACACATGGACAAATAGGATCGTTTTTGTATTGTTCCCTTAATAAATACTCACTTAATCTTTTGTACCACATTCGGCCCGACTGTTTTAATCCATATATGGACCTCTGCAACTTAAATGAATAAAGATCACGAGAAAGAGATCTAGATGCTTCAGACATTCGGAATCTTTCAGGGATCCTCATATAAATATCATTTTCAAGGGAACCATACAAATACGCCGTCATAACATCCATCAAACGCATTTCTAATTTTTCGATTATAGCCAGGCTAATTAGATAACGAAAAGTTGTAGCATCCATTACAGGGGAATATGTTTCCTCATAATCAATGCATGGTCTTTGCAAAAATCCTTGAGCAACTAGGCGTGCTTTGTATCTCACAACTTCATTTTTATCATTTCTTTTTCGCACAAATACCCATTTATAACCAATGGGTTTTGTCCCTTCAGAAGTCCGGACTACAGGTCCAAAAACTTTATGTTTATTAAGTGAGCTCAATTTATTTTCAATTGCTTCTTTCCATTTTGGCCAATCATCTCTACGTCGACATTCATTGACGGATTTTGGTTCAAGATCCTCATTTTCTATCATTACATCAAGCGCTACATTATATGCAAATTTTCATCGATGATAGTATCATTTCGGTTCCATCTCTTTCCCGTGACAACATAATTAATTGAGATCCCTTCATTTTCAACATTTGTAAGTACCTGTTCCTCTTCTTGGGTTTCATCTATCGTGTCATAGGTCTCTTCTGGAGATTTTATTTTCTCTATTTGGGCATCTTCACTCTTTGCTCCTTTCCTTTTTCGAGGATTTTTATCTTTGGAACCGAGTGGTCTGCCTCGCTTCATGCGAGGTCTTGACTCATTTGATCTAATAATTTGTCTTTCCAGGATTTCTATTTTTGAAGGAGCATTTTCAGTTGGTATGTGTGACTTAGTCACCCTATTTATGTCAGTGAATGCATCAGGTAGCTGATTTACAAGGCCTTGTAGATGAATTATTTTATGAACTTTCAGTTCACATTGATTTGTATAAGGATCATAAGTATTCAATGTTGATGCATTCCATGTAATTTCTCTTTCCAGCTGTTTATTTTCTCCCCCTGATTTTAAGATAATCTTGTTTTCTCCTCTTAATCTTGGGAAAACTGTTTCGTCAAAATGACAGTCAGCAAATCTTGTCGTAAACATATCACCAGTTAATGGTTCAAGATATTTTATTATAGAGGGAGATTCATAACCGATATATATCCCTAACCTTCTTTGAGGACCCATCTTTGTACATTGTGGCGGAGCAATTGAGACATATACCGCACACCCGAAAATCCTAAGATGGGAAATATTAGGCTCTCTTCCGGAGGCCAACTGTAAGGGAGAAAATTTATGATAGCTTGTAGGTCTGATGCGTATAATTGTTGTTGCATGTAAAATACCATGTCCCCAAACTGATATTGGGAGATTTGTTGTCATAATCAATGGTCTAGCAATCAATTGGAGTCGTTTAATGAATGATTCTGTGAGACCATTATGTGTATGAACATGTGTGATGGGATGTTCGACATTAATTCCAACTGACATACAATAATCAATAAAGGCACGTGACGTAAATTCTCCAGCATTATCCAAGCGGATCGTGCCAGTATTATGATCCGGAAATTGTGCTCTTAATCTAATTATTTGTGCAAACACACATGTGACCATCGAGTTGATGCATCAATTAATACCATAAAATATTTAAATGGTCCACATGAAGGGTGAATGGGCCCACATATGTCACCCTGAATACGTTCCAAAAATTTTGGAGACTCAAATCCAATTTTGAATACGTGTTAGATAAATAATATAGTCACTAAGAAATATAAGAGAAGAGAGAAGAGAAAAGTGAGGTTTGTATTATTTTGCAAGTGTCTACTAACTCAATTTGAATGTCTATATATAGGTTTATTACATGTATGTTACAAGAAACTAAAAAGCCAAAAGCCTTAAGTTATAAGGATTTGAAAAGACAAAGGTCTGGTGAGAAGCCAAAGGTTTTACACTAGAATAATCTAGAGACATCCACATATCTTAACACCTCCCACCAACTTTTGGCTTTAAGCTGTTTTTTCAGTTTTAAGTCATTTTCTGACCTATTACACAAACAGACATTTTTCAGCTTAAAGTCAAAAATCACTTAAAGCCCCCGGCTTTAAGTGTTACCAAACGGGTTCTAAGGCTATATAGGCTATGTTTGGGTCCTCTTATTTATGACTTATAAGTTACTTATTTCGAGAAAAAGTCCGTATTTACATACTTTTTTAAAAAAATACATATTTTCTAACCTTTTTTCAAAATAAATTACTTATTCATGAAAAATAAGGTAAGACAAACAGGACCTAAATTGTATCAAAGTATTTTTCGAGGCTGCATAGTGTAAATAGAAAATTATGCGACAACAAGTCAACACCTGAAGTCCACGTGGAAGCTCGTGATTGGCTACAACAAGTCATTTTACTATAAACCCCCGACTGACTCAAATCTTATTGGCTCATGTCAGTTTACTAAACTCTGATTGGTCCAGCTCAGCAACAATGACAGGCCCTTTATAGATTTTGTCCAGAAACTTCTTTTGGTAGCTGCTTTGTTATAAATTTACAGTCATTCCCTGTCGAAAGCTCAATTCAACAACAATAGAAAAACATAGAGTAATAAACAAAAAAGTAAGGGTTTTAGAGAGTGTGTAAGAAAAACACAATGTTGGTTGCTGGGAGGAGTCGCGGCTCTTTTCTCGTTTTTGCTATCCTTGTTTTCGGTACGATGTTGTTCAATTTTTATTTTCCTAATCAGGTCTACTGAGAATTAAATGAGAATCGATTTTAATTAGTGATTTATGTAAATGGTCTGTATTCGTTATTTACCAAATCATGTTTAACGAAAATCAATTTAAAATTAAAATCGATTTAAGTGGAGATTTATGTTGATGGTATGTAATCTACAACGTAAATTATTGATTTATTTAAATCAAGTTTCAATTGTACAAATCACAAGGTCTCGTTGTTTTTTTTATACATGGTGCACAACATAATTATGTGAAATCTTATGACCTTGTGATATGTAGTTAGGGTACGTTCTTAAATTCGAGGTTTTATGATTTTTGGATTTAGAGTAAATAAATTGACAAATGCTTGTCTATATTTAAACAGAAACCTTGTTTGCGTTTTCTATCGCTGAGGAAGCTGCGAAATTGGGAACAGTAATCGGGATAGATCTTGGAACAACGTACTCTTGTGTTGGTGTTTACAAAGGTGGTAAAGTTGAGATCGTAGCCAATGACCAAGGTAACCGCATCACCCCATCATGGGTTGCGTTTACTGATGGCGAAAGATTGATTGGTGAGGCTGCCAAGAATCAGGCAGCTGTTAACGCTGAAAGGACGATCTTCGATGTTAAAAGACTTATCGGTAGAAAGTAAGATGTCACTTGATACACAAATGCATTTGAAATTTGCCATGACATGCATCTGTAAAGTGTTGAGTAATGTGTTTCATGGGTTATTAATAGGTTTGAAGACAAGGAAGTTCAGAGAGATAAGAAGCTTGTCCCTTACAATATTGTCAACAAGGATGGCAAGCCATATGTACAGGTCAAGATAAAAGGTGGTGAAACGAAGGTTTTTAGTCCCGAGGAGATAAGTGCGATGATTTTGACAAAGATGAAGGAGACAGCTGAAGCATATCTTGGAAAGAAAATTAAGGATGCTGTTGTAACTGTCCCTGGTAATGAACTTTTCCAATTTATCTTTTTTCTCGGCTTCATGCCAATGTGTGTTTACTGAAATTGATAACCAATTGTGTGAATGCTTTTGCAGCTTACTTTACTGATGCACAGAGACAAGCTACGAAAGATGCTGGTGTTATAGCTGGACTAAATGTAGCAAGAATTATCAATGAACCAACTGCAGCTGCTATAGCCTATGGTCTGGATAAGAAAGGCGGTGAAAAGAACATCCTTGTTTTTGACCTTGGTGGTGGGACTTTTGATGTCAGTATCTTAACTATTGACAATGGTGTTTTTGAGGTTCTTGCAACCAATGGAGACACTCATCTGGGAGGTAAATACCCTAGTGGCTAGTAGGCACACCGTAGGACATTATATATTCACTTTTGATTGCTTTCTTGTTGCATATAAAATTGGTAGATAACTGATAATTGAAATGAAGCTGCGTATGAATGTTTACTTGTCTTCAGCAAGATTTAATTATATTGACGGATTATATGCAGGTGAGGATTTTGATCAGAGGATCATGGAATATTTTATCAAGTTAATCAAGAAGAAGCACGGAAAGGATATCAGCAAGGACAATAGAGCACTAGGGAAGCTAAGAAGAGAAGCTGAGCGTGCCAAGAGAGCTTTGAGTAGCCAACATCAGGTCCGTGTGGAGATTGAATCACTCTTCGATGGTAATGATTTCTCCGAACCACTTACCCGAGCTCGTTTCGAGGAGTTGAACAATGATCTATTTAGAAAGACCATGGGACCTGTTAAGAAGGCCATGGAGGATGCGGGATTGGAGAAACGCCAAATTGATGAGATTGTACTTGTTGGAGGAAGTACCAGGATTCCTAAAGTCCAAGAGCTTCTTAAAGATTACTTTGACGGTAAGGAGCCTAACAAGGGAGTGAATCCAGATGAGGCTGTTGCATATGGTGCTGCTGTACAAGGAGGCATCTTAAGTGGAGAGGGTGGTGATGAAACTAAAGGTATAAACTCTTTTTTTGCAGTATGCAACTTAAAAAGATTGGTTTATTAATCTAGGTTGCCAAGTTTCATAAGATCCTGACTTGTCAATATTGCTCACTTTTATCCAGATATTCTGCTCTTGGATGTGACCCCACTCACTCTTGGTATTGAGACTGTTGGTGGGGTGATGACGAAGTTGATTCCTAGAAATACTGTCATTCCGACCAAGAAGTCTCAGACTTTTACTACTTACCAGGATCAACAGACAGTTGTTTCTATTCAGGTACTCTTATCATTTTAAGACAAAATTTATATCATCGCAGTCGCTGATTGTTTCTGAATACAAAACGTTCATCTGGATATTTGATTGCATTTGTTCTGATTTTTCTCAATCCGTTCATAGGTATTTGAAGGTGAAAGGAGTTTGACCAAAGATTGCAGATCTCTCGGGAAGTTTGAATTAACTGGAATAGCTCCGGCACCAAGGTAGCCACTATCCATGTTTCTAGTAAGCTTTTCTAATTTAAATTATTACCTGTGTACATCTGACACTATTTTAATTGAGCAGGGGAATACCTCAAATCGAAGTCACGTTTGAGGTTGATGCCAATGGTATACTCAATGTCAAGGCTGAAGACAAAGCCTCGGGTAAATCTGAAAAGATTACAATCACAAATGACAAGGGGCGTCTTAGTCAGGAAGAGATTGATCGCATGGTTCGTGAGGCTGAAGAGTTTTCAGAAGAAGATAAAATATTGAAGGAGAAAATTGATGCTCGAAATAAGTTGGAGACCTATGCATACAACATGAAGAATCAGATTAATGACAAAGACAAGCTTGCCGACAAATTGGAGTCTGCAGAGAAGGAAAAGATCGAGGAAGCTGTCAAGGAGGCACTTGAGTGGTTAGATGACAATCAAACCGCTGAGAAGGAAGATTACGATGAAAAGCTCAAAGAAGTTGAGGCTGTCTGCAATCCAATCATCACAACTGTATACCAAAGGTCTGGTGGTGCCTCTGGAGCAGGTGCAGACGATGAAGACGACGATGATTCGCACGACGAGCTGTGAAGATCACTCGAGTGCCAATGTCAAGTGTTAAGACAATAGTCAATAGGACAAAGGATTGTTGTTTGTTAATCTTTTATACTTCTCATAGAAATGTTAGAGAAAAACAAGATATAGAGGAGAAAACATTCACAAGGAGCTATACATTAACTCCCTGTGATTTGTTTTTTCCAACTCTACATTTTTTGAGTATGTATATGGAAATATATTAAGATGTTGGAATCAACAGCCTTTTAACTTCCAGCACAGATTTTTTTTTATTATTATTTTCCGAACAGCTTGCACTATACACCGAAACTTAATCATCTTCATAAAAATCGAAAAATTTCCTGAGGTTGTCCTCGTGCTTAAGATCTTTTTACATACATGAATATGGAGTTATATTTGTAAATTCATAGTTCATACTCATGTGTAATCATAAGTATGCCCTCCTGCAGCAAGCTCATCCTCTGAATCAATCTATAGGAAGTGTATTTGCGCAAGTACTAGATTTTTTTTTTTTAGTTAATATCTATGACAATATGTTTCAAGTATTGCATTTAAAATTGAAAAAGAATAAACTTTTCAAAAATTATTACCATATGTAATATACTATTCTTCATAATTATTTTCACTACACCAAATCTGCTATCAGACAACACTGATCAGACAACACTCTGCAAAAAAAGTGTTGCCCGAAAAGATCAGACAACGGTTCCCGTGTTCAAGAAAAAAAAGTATTGTCTGATCCCAGTTTTTACAACCCGCAAAAAACCATTGTCTATTAGATGAAGTCAGACAACGGTATTTAAAATGTAGTGTTGCACAGATTTCATATTTAGACAACAGTTTTCCGGAACCATTGTCTGAAAATGTTTCAGACAATAGCACACAAAACTGTTGTTAGAAAGAGACAACAGTTTTTCTGATCCGTTGTTTGAGTTTAATTCAAACAACACACAGAAAATACAGTTGTCTGACTCTCGTCATTCATACGACGGTTTTTGGGACTGTTGTTGGAATCAGACAACAGTTTTGCTATATATATATAATATAGTTCTTGTTATCGATCGATTTATAAACCACGATATAATCACACTCACAATATTGAACAAATTAACATATTAATTACTAATTAATAATATAAGATTCAAAGGATAAGAACGGGAGTGAAAATTTATAAATTAAAAGCGTCAATTTGGGCGAAAACGAAATAGTATTCAGACAATGGTTTCTGTTAAAAAAATGATTGTGCAAACGGCAATCCCACAACAGAAATTTTAAAAAAAACCGTTGTATGATCCATACGACGGTTTTTTAAATATGGAAAGGGTTGTTGGAAAGCATATTGCACAACAGAATTTCAAATATTTCCGTTGTTTGAATTACACAACGGTATTTTGGAAAAAAGACTTGTCTGAGGTGCTTTGGCACAACAGTTTTGGCAGCAAAACCGTTGTCTTTTTTTTCCAGCTATTTAAATCAATTTGTACCGTTTATACGACTTCGAATGTGTTATTAAGTTGAAACATAATAGCGTAAGACATTTTTGACCGTATTTACTTATACTTATTCGAATAATACATGGGTAATGTAAAATCCGTATCACGTGTTAGGGTTTAGAGTTTCGATAACTTTATTTTATCAAGAATCGCGAACACGAGACTGGTTGATATTTCATTTATATAAATAACAAATTTATTCGATATATGAACGATAATTTCCTTTGCAAATAAATAGTACCACGTATTAATAGAGTGCTATATATATATAATATAGTTCTTGTTATCGATCGATTTATAAACCACGATATAATCACACTCACAATATTGAACAAATAAACATATTAATTACTAATTAATAATATAAGATTCAAAGGATAGGAACGGGAGTGAAAAATTTATAAATTAAAAGCGTCAATTTGGGCGAAAACGAAATAGTATTCAGACAATGGTTTCTGTTAAAAAAATGCTTGTGCAAACGGCAATCCCACAACAGAAATTTTCAAAAAACCGTTGTATGATCCATACGACGGTTTTTTAAATATGGAAAGGGTTGTTGGAAAGCATATTGCACAACAGAATTTCAAATATTTCCGTTGTCTGAATTACACAACGTTATTTTGGAAAAAAGACTTGTCTGAGGTGCTCTGGCACAACAGTTTTGGCAGCAAAACCGTTGTCTTTTTTTTCCAGCTATTTAAATCAATTTGTACCGTTTATACGGCTTCGAATGTGTTATTAAGTTGAAACATAATAGCGTAAGACATTTTTGACCGTATTTACTTATACTTATTCGAATAATACATGGGTAATGTAAAATCCGTATCACGTGTTAGGGTTTAGGGTTTCGATAACTTTATTTTATCAAGAATCGCGAACACGAGACCGGTTGATATTTCATTTATATAAATAACAAATTTATTCGATATATGAACGATAATTTCCTTTGCAAATAAATAGGACCACGTATTAATAGAGTGCTATATATATATAATATAGTTCTTATTATCGATCGATTTATAAACCACGATATAATCACACTCACAATATTGAACAAATTAACATATTAATTACTAATTAATAATATAATATTCAAAGGATAGGAACGGAAGTGAAAAATTTATAAATTAAAAGCGTCAATTTGGGCGAAAACGAAATAGTATTCAGACAATGGTTTCTGTTAAAAAAATGCTTGTGCAAACGGCAATCCTACAACAGAAATTTAAAAAAAAACCGTTGTATGATCCATACGACGGTTTTTTAAATATGGAAAGGGTTCTTGGAAAGCATATTGCACAACAGAATTTCAAATATTTCCGTTGTCTGAATTACACAACGGTATTTTGGAAAAAAGACTTGTCTGAGGTGCTTTGGCACAACAGTTTTGGCGGCAAAACCGTTGTCTTTTTTTTCCAGCTATTTAAATCAATTTGTACCGTTTATACGACTTCGAATGTGTTATTAAGTTGAAACATAATAGCGTAAGACATTTTTGACCGTATTTACTTATACTTATTCGAATAATACATGGGTAATGTAAAATCCGTATCACGTGTTAGGGTTTAGGGTTTCGATAACTTTATTTTATCAAGAATCGCGAACACGAGACTAGTTGATATTTCATTTATATAAATAACAAATTTATTCGATATATGAACGATAATTTCCTTTGCAAATAAATAGTACCACGTATTAATAGAGTGCTATATATATATAATATAGTTCTTGTTATCGATCGATTTATAAACCACGATATAATCACACTCACAATATTGAACAAATTAACATATTAATTACTAATTAATAATATAAGATTCAAAGGATAGGAACGGGAGTGAAAAATTTATAAATTAAAAGCGTCAATTTGGGCGAAAACGAAATAGTATTCAGACAATGGTTTCTGTTAAAAAAATGCTTGTGCAAACGGCAATCCTACAACAGAAATTTAAAAAAAACCGTTGTATGATCCATACGACGGTTTTTTAAATATGGAAAGGGTTCTTGGAAAGCATATTGCACAACAGAATTTCAAATATTTCCGTTGTCTGAATTACACAACGGTATTTTGGAAAAAAGACTTGTCTGAGGTGCTTTGGCACAACAGTTTTGGCGGCAAAACCGTTGTCTTTTTTTTCCAGCTATTTAAATCAATTTGTACCGTTTATACGACTTCGAATGTGTTATTAAGTTGAAACATAATAGCGTAAGACATTTTTGACCGTATTTACTTATACTTATTCGAATAATACATGGGTAATGTAAAATCCGTATCACGTGTTAGGGTTTAGGGTTTCGATAACTTTATTTTATCAAGAATCGCGAACACGAGACTAGTTGATATTTCATTTATATAAATAACAAATTTATTCGATATATGAACGATAATTTCCTTTGCAAATAAATAGTACCACGTATTAATAGAGTGCTATATATATATAATATAGTTCTTGTTATCGATCGATTTATAAACCACGATATAATCACACTCACAATATTGAACAAATTAACATATTAATTACTAATTAATAATATAAGATTCAAAGGATAGGAACGGGAGTGAAAAATTTATAAATTAAAAGCGTCAATTTGGGCGAAAACGAAATAGTATTCAGACAATGGTTTCTGTTAAAAAAATGCTTGTGCAAACGGCAATCCCACAACAGAATTTTCAAAAAACCGTTGTATGATCCATACGACGGTTTTTTAAATATGGAAAGGGTTGTTGGAAAGCATATTGCACAACAGAATTTCAAATATTTCCGTTGTCTGAATTACACAACGTTATTTTGGAAAAAAGACTTGTCTGAGGTGCTCTGGCACAACAGTTTTGGCAGCAAAACCGTTGTCTTTTTTTTCCAACTATTTAAATCAATTTGTACCGTTTATACGGCTTCGAATGTGTTTTTAAGTTGAAACATAATAGCGTAAGACATTTTTGACCGTATTTACTTATACTTATTCGAATAATACATGGGTAATGTAAAATCCGTATCACGTGTTAGGGTTTAGGGTTTCGATAACTTTATTTTATCAAGAATCGCGAACACGAGACCGGTTGATATTTCATTTATATAAATAACAAATTTATTCGATATATGAACGATAATTTCCTTTGCAAATAAATAGGACCACGTATTAATAGAGTGCTATATATATATAATATAGTTCTTATTATCGATCGATTTATAAACCACGATATAATCACACTCACAATATTGAACAAATTAAAATATTAATTACTAATTAATAATATAATATTCAAAGGATAGGAACGGAAGTGAAAAATTTATAAATTAAAAGCGTCAATTTGGGCGAAAACGAAATAGTATTCAGACAATGGTTTCTGTTAAAAAAATGCTTGTGCAAACGGCAATCCTACAACAGAAATTTAAAAAAAACCGTTGTATGATCCATACGACGGTTTTTTAAATATGGAAAGGGTTCTTGGAAAGCATATTGCACAACAGAATTTCAAATATTTCCGTTGTCTGAATTACACAACGGTATTTTGGAAAAAAGACTTGTCTGAGGTGCTTTGGCACAACAGTTTTGGCGGCAAAACCGTTGTCTTTTTTTTCCAGCTATTTAAATCAATTTGTACCGTTTATACGACTTCGAATGTGTTATTAAGTTGAAACATAATAGCGTAAGACATTTTTTACCGTATTTACTTATACTTATTCGAATAATACATGGGTAATGTAAAATCCGTATCACGTGTTAGGGTTTAGGGTTTCGATAACTTTATTTTATCAAGAATCGCGAACACGAGACTAGTTGATATTTCATTTATATAAATAACAAATTTATTCGATATATGAACGATAATTTCCTTTGCAAATAAATAGTACCACGTATTAATAGAGTGCTATATATATATAATATAGTTCTTGTTATCGATCGATTTATAAACCACGATATAATCACACTCACAATATTGAACAAATTAACATATTAATTACTAATTAATAATATAAGATTCAAAGGATAGGAACGGGAGTGAAAAATTTATAAATTAAAAGCGTCAATTTGGGCGAAAACGAAATAGTATTCAGACAATGGTTTCTGTTAAAAAAATGCTTGTGCAAACGGCAATCCCACAACAGAAATTTTCAAAAAACCGTTGTATGATCCATACGACGGTTTTTTAAATATGGAAAGGGTTGTTGGAAAGCATATTGCACAACAGAATTTCAAATATTTCCGTTGTCTGAATTACACAACGTTATTTTGGAAAAAAGACTTGTCTGAGGTGCTCTGGTACAACAGTTTTGGCAGCAAAACCGTTGTCTTTTTTTTCCAGCTATTTAAATCAATTTGTACCGTTTATACGGCTTCGAATGTGTTATTAAGTTGAAACATAATAGCGTAAGACATTTTTGACCGTATTTACTTATACTTATTCGAATAATACATGGGTAATGTAAAATCCGTATCACGTGTTAGGGTTTAGGGTTTCGATAACTTTATTTTATCAAGAATCGCGAACACGAGACCGGTTGATATTTCATTTATATAAATAACAAATTTATTCGATATATGAACGATAATTTCCTTTGCAAATAAATAGGACCACGTATTAATAGAGTGCTATATATATATAATATAGTTCTTATTATCGATCGATTTATAAACCACGATATAATCACACTCACAATATTGAACAAATTAACATATTAATTACTAATTAATAATATAATATTCAAAGGATAGGAACGGAAGTGAAAAATTTATAAATTAAAAGCGTCAATTTGGGCGAAAACGAAATAGTATTCAGACAATGGTTTCTGTTAAAAAAATGCTTGTGCAAACGGCAATCCTACAACAGAAATTTAAAAAAAACCGTTGTATGATCCATACGACGGTTTTTTAAATATGGAAAGGGTTGTTGGAAAGCATATTGCACAACAGAATTTCAAATATTTCCGTTGTCTGAATTACACAACGGTATTTTGGAAAAAAGACTTGTCTGAGGTGCTTTGGCACAACAGTTTTGGTGGCAAAACCGTTGTCTTTTTTTTCCAGCTATTTAAATCAATTTGTACCGTTTATACGACTTCGAATGTGTTATTAAGTTGAAACATAATAGCGTAAGACATTTTTGACCGTATTTACTTATACTTATTCGAATAATACATGGGTAATGTAAAATCCGTATCACGTGTTAGGGTTTAGGGTTTCGATAACTTTATTTTATCAAGAATCGCGAACACGAGACTAGTTGATATTTCATTTATATAAATAACAAATTTATTAGATATATGAACGATAATTTCCTTTGCAAATAAATAGTACCACGTATTAATAGAGTGCTATATATATATAATATAGTTCTTGTTATCGATCGATTTATAAACCACGATATAATCACACTCACAATATTGAACAAATTAACATATTAATTACTAATTAATAATATAAGATTCAAAGGATAGGAACGGGAGTGAAAAATTTATAAATTAAAAGCGTCAATTTGGGCGAAAACGAAATAGTATTCAGACAATGGTTTCTGTTAAAAAAATGCTTGTGCAAACGGCAATCCCACAACAGAAATTTTCAAAAAACCGTTGTATGATCCATACGACGGTTTTTTAAATATGGAAAGGGTTGTTGGAAAGCATATTGCACAACAGAATTTCAAATATTTCCGTTGTCTGAATTACACAACGTTATTTTGGAAAAAAGACTTGTCTGAGGTGCTCTGGTACAACAGTTTTGGCAGCAAAACCGTTGTCTTTTTTTTCCAGCTATTTAAATCAATTTGTACCGTTTATACGGCTTCGAATGTGTTATTAAGTTGAAACATAATAGCGTAAGACATTTTTGACTGTATTTACTTATACTTATTCGAATAATACATGGGTAATGTAAAATCCGTATCACGTGTTAGGGTTTAGGGTTTCGATAACTTTATTTTATCAAGAATCGCGAACACGAGACCGGTTGATATTTCATTTATATAAATAACAAATTTATTCGATATATGAACGATAATTTCCTTTGCAAATAAATAGGACCACGTATTAATAGAGTGCTATATATATATAATATAGTTCTTATTATCGATCGATTTATAAACCACGATATAATCACACTCACAATATTGAACAAATTAACATATTAATTACTAATTAATAATATAATATTCAAAGGATAGGAACGGAAGTGAAAAATTTATAAATTAAAAGCGTCAATTTGGGCGAAAACGAAATAGTATTCAGACAATGGTTTCTGTTAAAAAAATGCTTGTGCAAACGGCAATCCTACAACAGAAATTTAAAAAAAACCGTTGTATGATCCATACGACGGTTTTTTAAATATGGAAAGGGTTCTTGGAAAGCATATTGCACAACAGAATTTCAAATATTTCCGTTGCTGAATTACACAACGGTATTTTGGAAAAAAGACTTGTCTGAGGTGCTTTGGCACAACAGTTTTGGCGGCAAAACCGTTGTCTTTTTTTTCCAGCTATTTAAATCAATTTGTACCGTTTATACGACTTCGAATGTGTTATTAAGTTGAAACATAATAGCGTAAGACATTTTTGACCGTATTTACTTATACTTATTCGAATAATACATGGGTAATGTAAAATCCGTATCACGTGTTAGGGTTTAGGGTTTCGATAACTTTATTTTATCAAGAATCGCGAACACGAGACTAGTTGATATTTCATTTATATAAATAACAAATTTATTCGATATATGAACGATAATTTCCTTTGCAAATAAATAGTACCACGTATTAATAGAGTGCTATATATATATAATATAGTTCTTGTTATCGATCGATTTATAAACCACGATATAATCACACTCACAATATTGAACAAATTAACATATTAATTACTAATTAATAATATAAGATTCAAAGGATAGGAACGGGAGTGAAAAATTTATAAATTAAAAGCGTCAATTTGGGCGAAAACGAAATAGTATTCAGACAATGGTTTCTGTTAAAAAAATGCTTGTGCAAACGGCAATCCCACAACAGAAATTTAAAAAAAACCGTTGTATGATCCATACGACGGTTTTTTAAATATGGAAAGGGTTGTTGGAAAGCATATTGCACAACAGAATTTCAAATATTTCCGTTGTCTGAATTACACAACGGTATTTTGGAAAAAAGACTTGTCTGAGGTGCTTTGGCACAACAGTTTTGGCGGCAAAACCGTTGTCTTTATTTTCCAGCTATTTAAATCAATTTGTATTGTTTATACGGCTTCGAATGTGTTATTAAGTTGAAACATAATAGCGTAAGACATTTTTGACCGTATTTACTTATACTTATTTGAATAATACATGGGTAATGTAAAATCCGTATCACGTGTTAGGGTTTAGGGTTTCGATAACTTTATTTTATCAAGAATCGCGAACACGAGACTGGTTGATATTTCATTTATATAAATAACAAATTTATTCGATATATGAACGATAATTTCCTTTGCAAATAAATAGTACCACGTATTAATATAGTGCTATATATAAATAATATAGTTCTTGTTATCGATCGATTTATAAACCACGATATAATCACACTCGCAATATTGAACAAATTAACATATTAATTACTAATTAATAATATAAGATTCAAAGGATAGGAACGGGAGTGAAAAATTTATAAATTAAAAGCGTCAATTTGGGCGAAAACGAAATAGTATTCAGACAATGATTTCTGTTAAAATAATGCTTGTGCAAACGGCAATCCCACAACAGAAATTTAAAAAAAACCGTTGTATGATCCATACGACGGTTTTTTAAATATGGAAAGGGTTGTTGGAAAGCATATTGCACAACAGAATTTCAAATATTTCCGTTGTCTGAATTACACAACGGTATTTTGGAAAAAAGACTTGTCTGAGGTGCTTTGGTACAACAGTTTTGGCAGCAAAACCGTTGTCTTTATTTTCCAGCTATTTAAATCAATTTGTACCGTTTACACGGCTTCGAATGTGTTATTAAGTTGAAACATAATAACGTAAAACATTTTTGACCGTATTTACTTATACTTATTCGAATAATACATGGGTAATGTAAAATCCGTATCACGTGTTAGGGTTTAGGGTTTAAGATTTGTACTCGGTGATATTTTATTTATAATAATAACGAATTTAATTTAATTGATAAGAACAATATTTTTTTACACATAGAAGGTTTAATTAAATCAATTTGAATTTAATTTAATTTGATTTAGTCGATAACAACGATATGAACGAAATTTAATTTTTAATAATAAATATTATTAAATTAAATTGAACAAATTATTTATTTTTATTATTAATACATTTTGGTTCAATATAAAAGTTAGTATAACAATTTTTCACATTTTTTTATCATTAAAAAAAATATACATATATGTATAATTCAAATTATTAAGTGAATCTGGATCGTGTCCCGTTATAGAAAACAACACTTTCACTATGTTTTTGATAAAATCCCGTACTACCCGACCTTTTTATTTTTTTGATTATTTTTTCTCAACACTAAAATTAGTGTTTCTCAACACTCATTTAATATTAATCTTGTATAATTTTATAATATAAATCTCCTAAAAATACTACTCACTCTAACTAGCCTAGTCCTTATTGCACGTTATATTTGTTTAAAACTATATTTTCAACCATCCAACCGTATGGATACTACACTACGCCATAGATGACCTGCATCAACGCTTTTTTTCGGTGTTGCAATGAAAAACGTTACAGTAGCTCTAAACTTGATGGCCTGCAGCAACGTTTTATTATTAAAATTTACAAAATTTATCACATTTTAAGACAAACAAATCACTTTTTAAGATTTTTTTTATAATTTAAAGCCTATATAATTTGAAAATTGAATTTATATATTCAAAACAAAATAATAATTAATATAGCATAGCTGCACACACGATGATACATGAAAATTTTGGGTGGCTTGCTCAAAATTTTGGGCGGCTTGTTTTCCCCCCTTAACGAAATAATTCACAAATAGATTCCCCAAAAAACTCTACTTTTCCCAAAACACAATCTCACCTGTACTCCTCTCTCTCTCTCTCTCGATAATGAATATGGACATTCAAACTCTGCACAAAATAGAACCAAATACTCTCCAAACCAAAATTATATACTCCCATTGGTAATTAAATACTTATTTTCTAGCATTTGATTTTCTACTGTAACTCATTTATAGTTTTTTTTTATTTTGCAGGTAAAAGAATTTGGGGCTTTCATTCTAGGACTTTCAATGGAGGACCTTCAATTAGGTAATTGATTTCTAACTCATTTGACTTTCAATTTAGACCTTCCAGATAATTGAGTTCTCGCCCCCGGATTATGTTTGTTTTGCAAAGCAAAATGAATTCTCATGCTCGGAAGCTAGCTAATGAATCTTCCTTCCAGATGAGGTGTTTGCGCAAGTTTCCTTGATTCCGGAGTCACAGGTGTGTGTTTTTATTGTGTGATTCTGAATATAGGGGATAATTTGATGTTTGGGGTAATTGAAGAGGATTATGTTGTCATGTGTTTTAATTGGGGGTGTTGATGTGGCTATTTGAAGCAGATTGAGATGAAATGGAAGGAAGGAAAATCTGAAGCGCAAGTTGAAGATGAAGATGTTGAAGTTGCTGGGAAAGCAATGACACCGCATATGTTCTACAAAACTCTTACTGCTTCGGATACGAGTACACATGGAGGTTTCTCTGTTCCTCGTAGAGCTGCAGAGGATTGCTTCCCTCCACTGGTAAAACTATATCCGATTTCATTTTTTCTTCCTTTTGTTCTTGCAAAATTTTTGTGTTAATATGGTACATTTATTTTCGATCTGTAGGATTATAAGCAACAGAGACCTTCACAAGAGCTTATAGCCAAAGATTTGCATGGTTTGGAATGGAGATTTCGGCACATCTACCGAGGTGTGTTACTCTAAGCTCGAGTTACCTTGTAATTTGTTTCTGTATCCACTCAAAGTTTGTTTTGTGCTACAAGTTTCATTGATAGTTTTTCTTAAACTTGAGTTCGATCAGGTCAGCCTCGCAGACATCTGCTAACTACTGGTTGGAGTGCATTTGTCAACAAGAAGAAGCTTGTCTGTGGAGATGCCGTTCTCTTTCTTAGGTGAGGATAGTATGCAGCTCCTTAATTTTTTTAAAATTTGGGTCCTAATCTTTCGTGCTTTTAATATAAGTATTTTATTGGCAGGGGTGGTGATGGAGAACTGAGGTTGGGAATCAGAAGAGCAGCTCAAGTCAAAAGTGGCACCAAGGTTTCTGTAGCTTATAATCAGTAGATGAATGATATTGCTTCTGTGGTCAATGTTGTTTCTATGAAAAGTGTCTTTAACCTTTGTTACAATCCAAGGTACATTGTTTGAGGCATTTTAGTGCTAGCAATGACCTGCTCTGTACTTTTCAATTTTAAATACTTGGATTGCCATATGGTTTGTAATGTATGAGTGTATTAGCTTTCTGCTAATGTGTTCGGAATTCTTTAGACAACACTTCCTAGAAGGTAGTCTGCCCATGGTATTGCCCACATTTTTCTGTATACCAAGTACATAGAATCGTGTAGTTTTTTAGCTCATGAACTTTTAAATGATTTAAAAGTCTGTTGTGCCTCCTGCATCATTGTTTTATATCTTAATTGCAGATTTATTTTTTTGATGAAAATGTAGTTGCTGGTGAATGGTGATAGATAAAGGCTGATGAGAAGCAGGAATTTCGAACATGCAGAAATATATAGCAGTGGAAGTGAACAATCAACAACTCACATAACTAATGAATTCCACAGAAAGAATATTGGGTTCTACTATTTCTTGTTCTGAAACAGCTATATTGCAGGTAACATTCTGAAACATTCATGAAAATGTTTATTGTTTCTGACAGCTAAAGAAGCTGCTACTATTGGTATATTGACAAACACCAAGAGTATCTTAGCCTTGATTTATGTTTCCAATCTGAACAACATTATGCAAAGAGATATTAGCAGTTGTGTGCTATCATGTTTCCAGAAAAGATTATGAAGTTGTGGTAATATTCTAACTCCTACAATTTACTTGTTATGTAGGTACTCTTTTGAATTTCTCGCAAGCATTCCTGTCAAACCACCCTACTTCACTAAGATGTACCTGGATGTAAAGAAAGTGAGGGAGTTTACAGCCCATCTGTTCAGGCCACTGTGTATCAGATGGGAAAGGCTTAGGTGATGCATGCTGCTCCTATCTACATTGCAGTGACTTAGGTGAGCATCAGTAAGAAATTAATCATGCCCCGGGGAAATAGTCAGCCGCTGAAGAAGCCAGTACAACAGTAGGACATATTTTGACCCCGAGAACAAACTTTGAAGTGGTTGTGTGATTCTTGGGAATTTCACTACAAGGAAAATTGGATTTGGATTTTATGGTTGGAATTTTAGTAATGTTATTTACTAAAGGTTTTAGACAATGCCATTTAGTAGTTTGTTTACTTTGCATATTTAAATTATACCTTTGTCTAATGTACTTGTAGACAATACTATTAAAAACCATAGTATTGTCAAAATAGAACCTAGACAACAAGAAAATTAATTGAAGCTTGTGTTACAGTTGCTCAGACAACACACAAAAGTAAACAATAAGATAAAGATACTTGTATTACAGTTACTCATACAACACACAAATGAAAACCCTAAAACAGAAAAACTTGTGTCAAAAAAGCTCAGACAACACTTTATAAAACTCATACATTGTCTAAACTGTATAAGAACAACGGTTTCGGGAATAAGGACCCATTGTTGTAATGGGCTTTGGATAATACTTTTTAAAATCATACTGTTGTTGTTTCTGGTAGTCATACAACGGCTCTTTAAATACGGCCTGTTGTGGAAGAGAGATCACACAACAACTGTAAAATAAGAAACTCTTGTCTAAACTGCATACAAACAACGGTTTCTAGAATAAGGACCCATTGTTGTAATGTGGTTTGGACAATACTTGTTAAAATCATACTGTTGTTGTTTATGGTAGTCACGCAACGGTGCTTTAAATACTGCATGTTGTCGAAGAAGGCTCACACAACGGTTTTCGTACCGTTGTCTGATATAGGCGTCAGACGGCGCCTCAATAGACAACAGGAAAACAGGGCATCAGACAACGGGCAAAAACCGTTGTCTGAGCCTGTTTTCCTTGTAGTGTTTTTACCAGGTATTTGGGCCGAATCAAGCCGGTCTTAACCAACTGAGACACCGCTCCAGGACTATTCTTCAATATATTACCAACAAGCTATTTACATACAAGTAGGGTAACCGTCCGTGCAAGTCACAGGCTTCTATGTGAACGGCCCTAATTTTGTTTTAAGAAAGAAGATAGAGATTGACTGGAAACTCGTAATTATGAAATTGTAATATGAGTAGTGATATGTGTTAGTAGTGAATGTAAATAATTAAGGACTATATATAGATGCCAAAAATATTATTGAGTATGCGATGTAAAAGTTCGAGTTATAAACGGGGATCAGGTAATTATAAATTTCAGAGAGTAAGATGATAATTTTTGTCTTTCCATAGTGATAGGCATTGTTTTCCATAACAATACAATTACAACGGTCGACAATTAGTCGCAAGGAATAGCATACTTATTGGAGGTAATATTAAACACAATATTGTGATGATATTATTAGGAAGAGAGAAAGTAATTAATGTATGGAAGTCGCAAGTAACAAAAGGAACAATTCGACTTGCAAAAATATATATCAATGCAAAATTTTTTATAAAGTGAAGAATGCACTACTTTTGGCTAGCATATACTTATTAGGAAGAACAGATGAATCATGAAGAAACGCAATAGGTTCAAGACGAACAATTTTGCTTCCTTTAAAATATGTTAATGTCATCTCTATTGCAAGTGCATAATGCAATGTTCTCACACTAGTCATGAACCTATAAAAACACCGTTCATATAGGCCAGGTCAACCTGGAAGAAGTTAGCTATATTATTAATCCTATATCCAAAAGGAGATTAGATATTACGTAATATTCCACTAAATAAAATATATTCTTTCAGGGGATAAATATATACTTGAATAAAAGTGGTTAACAAAAAAAAAACTTTTTTTAAACTAACTTGTATTTTATTTCCATAATTTAATATATATATATATATATATATATATATATATATATATATATAGAGAGAGAGAGAGATAAACGTTTGTGAATCTTTTTTTTAATCTAGACTCAGTAACATTCATGTATAACCAGGAATTTTATCTTGACATTTTATTTTTCATGTTAATCATTTATAATGACAAAGAAAGTGTAGAATGTGTTAATTTTAGATAATATAAACAAATTCTGAAAGGAAAATTATTAAGAAACAGATGCATTGAATGTATAAACATGATTATTGTAATAATTTCAAAAATAATTTTCTTAATTTAAAATGATAGAAGTAATGAATTATGAAATACATTACATATACTATATTCCTTATATTAGATCAAATTTCAATATATTTTTTTAGGTATCTATTATCAAGTAATTCAAATAAAGTATGATAAGAGATATAATATAATATAAATATATGAATTATAAATAACATAATTAATATATTTAATCGAAAACATACAGGTTTAATAAAATTTATTAGATGATTGAATATATAGATAAATAAAACTTGAAAATTGAAAAAATAGAATTATATAAATAATATAAACTAACATTTTAGTTATTCAAAATTGAAAACAAAAAAATAAAATAAGTTAAGTTAAAATGACGTGATTTGTCATATAAATTTTTTAAGGAAACTCGAAAAGTAATGTAGTATAGTGGATACGACACCAACCTCTAAAAAATGAGGTTGGTGGCTCGACTTCGAAAGCTAACAGATATTCTTCCATTTTTTACATAAATTGTAAAGTGGTGGCGCTATTGTTATTTTCAAAAAATGAGGATGAAATAGTAATTTCAAAACCAAATTATTGGCAATTTTTGCACTTGTATTTAGGTTTAATAAATAGCTGAAATAAAAAAAAGGACAAAAGGAGATGATGTGGTTTTTATATCTAATAAATGTTTAAAACTTACTTAAAACTAAGTGTAGCATAATAGTTATGTCATGAGTTTGAGAGGGGAAGGTTATGGGTTCAATTCCCAACACTAACATAATTTTAACTAATTTTTACACAAATTTAAAAAAGGTGACATTTTTGTTAATTTTTAACAAATAAGGTTAAAACAGTAATTTCACTACCAATAAAATGGTACTTTTTGCCCTTGTGTTGATGTTTAATATATAGTAATAGATAAATTGTTCACACAAGTCTAAAACACACCTCAAAGTGTACATTCACTTATTCTTCTTCTATTTGAACAAAAAACACAAAATAGCATAAACAAGAAATTTAGAATATGGATCTAACAAGAGATATTCACTTCTTTGACAAAATTTAAGGATTTTTTTCAATATTTATTCAATATATATATATATATATATATATATATATATATATATATATATAATGAATTCAAAACTTTGGAGATAGGTGATAATATTAAAAGATAACAGGAGGGGTGATGGTGTAGTTCATGTGGTAAATGAGGACTATGCCTTGTTGAACGGTCAAGGTTCGATTCTCCCCTACCGCATGTATCATAACAAATACTAGAATTACAAGCAAAAACTGTATTTCGTGGCAGTCTGGTTCCTATGCTTCAATTTATCTTTCAATTTGCAACCCCTGAGCGTAATTCCGTTAAAAAATGCTTCCGTTAACGTTAAATGAAAGGGGTGTTTTAGTCATTTTATTAATAAATATATTCATTTTACATAAATATATTAACATATTTTATATAAAAGATTTATTATTTATTTTTTATTAATAAATATGATCTTTTTATTTAAAATTATTGCAGCACTGTTTTATTTAATTGAGTAGTGCGACCATGTAATTGTAAACTAATTTTCTTTACAAACTTATAATTATACTGAATAATTATTCAATGACAATTATTCAATTATCTAAAAAAAATTAAAATTTACAAACTTCGCTAATCAGAAAGCTTGAATTGGGTACTTGAAAATATCATTATCATTCCATGTGCTCGGAAGACGAGTGATAAAACAATAAGCCAAAAAGTGGATCAGTGAGCCCGTTTGGGAAATCTTTTTTTTTTGACGAAAAATGCAGTATTTCACTAAAAATCACATAATACAATCAGAACAAATCTCCAACTGCCATTACAACCAGATTGAGAAATAAATAACAAACTAAACATAATTAGCTGATTTGTTTTCTGATCATTTAACACATAGAAATTAAAAATTCTTGAAATTAAAAACGAAGTCGAAGACATCCCGAGTAATCCATATTGCACCAACATCCCGGAAAGCAGCAGCATCACAAATGACCATATCACATAAAAACAATTGTTAACCCAGTGTTCAAAAACCCCAATTGTAGGAGCGACACCCCAGCTATCTACATGCCGGATACCAGCTATAGACGTGCCGAAAATGGATTCTTCACCCCAGCTATCTACATGCCGGATACCAGCTATAAACATGCCGAAAGTGAAAACCGATAACGAATGAACAATCTTTAATTATGAAATGTGAGCTCTTGCAATAATCACCACCAATCCAGTTTCAATGCGGGTTTTCCAGATTTTCCAAAACATCACCAAAATCATTTTCAACAAAACCCCGCTCACAATTAAGAAGCGAAAACCAAAACTCTCACATAGGAGAGACATAAAACCACCCAAAAAGATGGACGAAAATAATCAAATGTCACCCAGAGATGAAGATTAATGAACTTATTAACAAGAAAAAAAGAGAGAAGATGGGGTAGATCTGGAAGAGGGAAAGAAAATGAGAGGATGAAGAGGGGGACGGATGAAGAAAATGAGGGTGAAGGGAGGGGGCGGGATGAAGAAGGGAGAGGAAGAAGGGGAGGGCGGCGACAGATAGGTAGGTTAGAGGGAGAGGAGAGAGTCGACTCTCATTGGATCTCCCAAGTTGTTCCTTGCTAAACCAATATTGATTTTTCGTTTGGGAAATCTTATTTATGAGAAATAAGTTACTTATTTTTGAAAAAAATTCGTCTTTACTTTTTTATGAAATAAATTACTTATTTTTTGCATATAAAGAATATTTAACCACTTCTAAATACTTAACCCTAAAAATTAGCATGTAAATATGAAATTTTTTCCCAAAATAAGTCCAATTTTTGGACTTAAAATTTTTGCCAAACATGGTCAATATCATGTTAATACGAATGATCACTTTAATTATCAGCTCTAGCTGCATCTAATTGTTGTAGAAGTGATATACTTGACCTCAAAAAAATTTATGAATATTTCTGTAGAAATGAAGTACTCTCGTTTTTGTGCAACTTTCATTACAACTAATTTTTAAAACACACTCCTGTCTTAACTTAATATTAAAGATTTAACTGTTAACATGTATTTAGTGTTACTCTGATTTTATTTTTTAAAAGAGCACTCTTAGCTGTTTGACTAATTCTATATTTTTTCCCAACAAAGTAACTTTCTTTTTATTTTGTAACTCGCTTAGGGTTAACTTAGTTGGAAGTTCAAGTAATTGTTAGAGGCAAAACAAAATAAGTTTCCTTTCCTTTAGATTTGACTAAACAGAAACTCAGCTTTATATTAGTTGGAATGGTCTTTTTTGTTAAATTATTATATCTGTATTAATTAATTAAAAAACTTATGATTCTTAAATATTAGTTGCCTCATTGACATGATCTGTTCCCCGAGATGAATGGAATGAAGTCACAATGTTCATGCACCCAGCTTGCATCATTTCCAGATACTGAGGAGTCTCTCTGGTCGAAATTCATTGTGGTTGGTCCCCGATCCCGTGTCTTGATGCAGTTTCCAGATACTGAGGAGTAATTTAGTTCCTTTTATGATAGAATAGCCTGAAGTAGTGCTATCCTCCAAGTCCTCGCAAGGCACTGACATCAACCTTTTATTATCTGATTCTTCTACGGAGATGTTCTACCCATCGTTCTTCCCCAATATAGATGTCTATGTTAAAGTCTCAGATCAGACTTTATGAATCAAACCAACAATTACAGTAAATGCATATGAATCTAGCTAATCGACTTGAATAACTAGAAAGAATAAATTTCCAGAAAGATATCAATCAGAGAGAGATGAGGAAAAAGATAGAGAAAACAGATGAGAAACAGAATTGATATTGTTGTATTTCTCAGATTAATTCTCCACCACAAGCTGTTGTGTTCTTTTAAGCATTACAAATTCCAGTTGTACAAACTCTAACTGAATTTCCCGCCAAAAACATGAAATTGAATTACAACTGAAATTGGAATTAAAACAGAAATTCACTTTTTAATATCTAATTATAGTAGGTTTTTAACTACTATAACATATCCTCCTCCTTCCCTAAAGACTTGACCTCAAGTCTTGGAGTTAAATTGAAACTGGAAATCAGGAAATTTATGCACAAACTCCTCTACCACAACCCATGTAGCTTCATGACTGGGAGCTGCAGGTCTCACACCTGTTGTACCATTACCCCATTACCAGCCAATATCCAATTAGGTGTTTGCACTGTCAAAGGGATTTCTCCATAATAGGGTTTCAACAATGATACATGAAACACAGCTGGCAATTGAATTTTGTAGGCCACCATACCAATCTTGTCAATAACCTGGAAAGGACCATAAAATTTCATAGCCAGTTTTTGGTTCCTCCTGATTTGAACTGATTGTTGTCTATAAGGATGTAATTTTAACCACACCCAATCTCCAACAGAAAAATTCCTCTAAGACCTCTTCTTATCTGCTTGGTTCTTCATCCTGTTCTGAGCTCTAATTAACTGTTCCCTCAATTCCACAATCATTTGCTCCCTCCTAACCATACTCCTGTCAATCTCCACATTAGAGGATTCCCCAACTAAATATGGCAAGTGCACAGGTGGTGGTTGATTGAACACAATCTCATAAGGAGTCATTTGAGTTGCAGTATGGAAATGAGTATTATACCACCACTCAGCCAGTGGTAACCATTTGCACCAATTATTCTCATTTCCCCCACACATGCATCTAAGATAAGTTTCCAAACATTTATTGACTATCTCAGTTTGACCATCAGTCTCAGGATGATAGGCTGAAGACAATAACAACTCAGTACCATGCAATTTGAACAGAGATTGCCAAAAGGAACTCAAGAATACAGTATCTCTATCACTGACAATACTCTTAGGCCAACCATGAAGTTTAAATACCTCATCTAAATATGCTTGGGCCACAGTAATGGGAGTGAAAGGATGACTCAAAGGAATGAAATGAGCACATTTACTAAACCTGTCAACCACAACCATGATAACACTTTTACCCATTGACTTTGGTAAACCAGTGATAAAATCCATAGATATGTCAGTCCAAACTTCCTCTGGTATTGATAAAGGTTGTAATAGACCAGGTTTAGCTATAGTTTCTGATTTAGAAGCTTGACAAACCTGTCATTCCCTGACAAACCTCCTCACATCCTTAGTTAAACCTTTCCAAGTAAACAATGTTTTCACCTTCTTAACTGTGATTTCCCTGCTTGAATGACCTCCTTCTGGTGAACTATGATGCCAATTCAGGATCTTGAGCTTAAGGTCCCTATCATCTCCAATAACAATTTTATTGTTCTTCCTTAATAGACCTCCTTGTAGCTCATAATTCATATCAGGCTGTTGTGATTGAATTTGAATTAACACATTCTGAAGATGGATATCTTTTTCATAACTGGCCATAATCAATTCTTCTAGATTGGAGCTAACTACAGAAATTGCCATGCATAAAATTTCTGCACCTTCTACCCTGGATAATGCATCAGCTGCAACATTTTCTTTCCCACTCTGATATTGAATTTCATAATCAAACCCTAACAATTTAGATAACCAAAATTGTTGAAAGGGTGTAGAAATCTTCTGCTGTAAAAGCCATTTCAAACTTTTCTGATTAGTTTTAATTAAGAAATGACTATTGCTGAGATATTGCTCCCACTTCTGCACAGCAAATACAATAGCCAATAATTCCTTTTCATAGACTGATAACTTCTGCCACTTAGGACCCAATGCTCTATTAATGAATGCCAATGGATGCCCTTCTTGCATTAAAACTGCTCCAATCCCAAATTTAGAAGCATCAGTTTCCACCACAAAGGTTTTATCAAAATTAGGAATAGCTAACACTGGAGCAGAACATAAAGCCCCTTTTATTGTCTCAAATGCTTGTAGAGTTGCTGAATTCCATTGGTAAGCTCCTTTCTTCAACAATTCAGTCAAAGGCTTGGCTAAAATAGCATAGTTTTTTACAAATTTCCTGTAATAACCAGCTAACCCCAAGAAACTCCTTAGATCCTTTACATTTTTAGGAACTGGCCAATTCTTCACAGCATCAATTTTCCTTGGATCAGTTTCCACCCCTTTTCCAGAAATAAAGTGACCTAGGTATTCCACTTTGTGAATAGCAAATGAACATTTAGAATCTTTAGCATATAGTAAATTAGATCTCATCAGCTGAAAAACTTCTTCCAAATGCCCTACATGCTCTTGAAGATTCTTGTTATAAACAAGTATATCATCAAAGAAAACCAGTACTGATTTCCTAAGTACATGATTGAAAACAGAATTCATCCACTTCTGGAAAGATGCAGGAGCATTGGTGAGTCCAAAAGGCATCACCGAAAATTCATAGTGGCCTGAATGTGTCTTAAAAGCAGTTTTGAATACATCATTTTCATCCAACCTCATTTGATGATAGCCTGCTCTTAAGTCAAGTTTACTAAAAATTTGAGCCCCAGACAATTCATCAATTAACTCATCTATCAAAGGAATATGAAATTTGTCTTTGATAGTTTTGTTATTCAACTCCCTGTAATCTACACAAAGCCTCCAAGTTCCATCCTTCTTACCTACCAGTACCACAGGTGAAGCAAATGGACTACAGCTGTCTTGTATAATTCCTCTATCCAACATCTCTTGCACTAGTTGTTCAATAACATCTTTCTGCTTCAAAGGATACCTGTATGGTCTGATATTAACTGGTTCAGCTCCTTGAATAAGAGGAATTCTATGATCCAAAACACCTCTAGATGGTGGTAATTCTTAAGGATCTTGAAAAATACTGTCATATTTCTTCTTAAGTGCAACTATTTCTGGAGTAACTGTCACATCTGAAATAGCTTGAACCTCTGACTCTATATCAGTTTGTGTCTGACTGGTATCATCATGTAAAACTGACTTAAGTTGGATAATACAAAGCTGAGCTGCATTCTGCATCATTTTCATACTTGGAAGTCCTTCCTGAACCTTGATTTTCTTAGGTAGCTCCCCTTTTAAACTCATTTGTTGTTTATCAATGAAAAATTCCATTTTCAATTCCTTAAAATCCCAATTGATTGGACCTAAAGTTCTTAACCATTGGATACCTAAAATCATATCACAGCTGCCCAAAGGAATCAACATAACCTCAGTATTAAACTTTTTAGCATTCATTTCCCATTCAAAAGATTTATAAACTTGTTGACAATCAATATGATTCCCATCAGCTACAGTAATTGTTTGATTTGGAATAGTACTTAGATGGCATTTCAATTGCTGAGCCACTTTAGTATCCAAAAAATTATGAGTGCTACCAGAATCAATCAAAATATGCAAAGGTTTCCCTTGCACCCAACCTCTAATTCTCATTGTCTGAAAATTTTGACTACCAGATAGGGCATTCACAGAAATGACAGGATCTTTATCTTCACAAGTCACCTCTTGTTCAAACTCCTCCAAACAAGGTGCCCAATTTTCATCACTGTTCCCTGGTACCTCCACTGTAAACAATTGTGGCTGCTCAAAATTACACTTATGTCCCCTCTCGTAAGGTTTATCACAATAATAACACAACCCATTTGCTATCTTTTCAGCCCTAACATCTGCAAGTATGTATTTTCCCCTAAATCCAGAATTGTTAGTAGGTAAAACAACCTTAGGAGTTGGCAGTAAAGGAGGTTTGGTATTAGCTAACATAGGAACAGTTTGAGTATTCTGCTTAAAAGCCCCCTCAAATTTGGCACCATTACTTGCATTTTGAATAAAACTTTTGGACCTGTTTATATGCATAGCAATCAATGCTTCTTCCTGTAACCTAGCATACTCAACAGCCTCTACAATACTTTTAGGTTTAAAAGCTTTTACAAATGGCTTAACTGATGGTTTAAGACCTCCAACAAAGCTATCCAACAAATACTGATCTGGAAGTACAAGACTAGCCTGCATCATACAAGAACTTAATTCATCAAAATCAGTTATATATTTCTCTAAAGTGTCTCCTCTTGCTGAAGTTTATTAAACTGTTCCACAACATTACTTCCAGATTCATCTTTAAACCTAGCATTCAAATCAATCAGAAATTCTTCCCAAGTAACAGACCTAGGCATCGATAAGTAGCTAGCCACCCAAGTCTCGGCCTTACCAATCATATGCAGAGATGCTAAATCAATCTTTTGAGCACTAGGTATTTTACACAGATCGAAATATTTTCCACATTTCTTAATCCACAATCTAGCGTTATTACCATCAAACTTTGGAAATTCTAGCTTAGTGGATAAATTCAGAGGTTTTGGAACGATAATACCTTGATCTGTGTTGTTATTGTTAGCAGGTTGTTCAGCTCCGCCTCTTGAAGAACTTGCATCATTATTGATTCGATGTGTTTGCAAATCTGCCATTGTTTGTAACAATTTGCCCAAAGTATCTGCAACACTCTTATTCTGTATCGCCTGTTGCTTTACAAATTCATCCAACCGATTATCCACCAGTCTGAGTTGATCCTCCACGGATCCTTTATTTCCTGTGTTGTTTTTATTCCTTGTATTGTACTTATACGCCAGATTGAATGACGATATACACTCCGATCTAAAATCAACACTCTAAGTTTCAATGACGAACTGAAAGCTTGAACTCTGTACTTTAATGGCGAATTTCTTATTTCAAACCCTAGATTTCACCAAGATAGAACTGCTCTGATACCAATGTTAAAGTCTCAGATCAGACTTTATGAATCAAACCAATAATTACAGTAAATGCATATGAATCTAGCTAATCGACTTGAATAACTAGAAAGAATAAATTTCCAGAAAGATATCAATCAGAGAGAGATGAGGAAAAAGATAGAGAAAAGAGATGAGAAACAGAATTGATATTGTTGTATTTCTCAGATTAATTCTCCACCATAAGTTGTTGTGTTCTTTTAAGCATTATAAATTCCAGTTGTACAAACTCTAACTGAATTTCTCGCCAAAAACATGAAATTGAATTACAACTGAAATTTGAATTAAAACAGAAATTCACTTTTTAATATCTAATTATAGTAGTTATTTAACTACTATAACAGTCTAGCTCTTGTTGGGCTCTCTTCGACACTCGTTATGGTTTAGAAGTAGTGCATGAGTCCAAGTCAAGGTACCAGATGAGGGTGTCAACTCCTGAAAAATAAGACTCTTCACCAAACAAAGTATTGATTCTTGTCCTTGAAAAATTGATTGATACAGGAAGCACACAAGTAGAGCAACATGAGTACATATGCAAAAGTTACAATTTGTTAGAATATAATATAAAAATCCAGTTGGCCTTCCTTTAACACCTTATAATTTTAGACGGACTGGTTACTTAACATGGTATCAGAGACAATTCAAAGAGGACTCGGAAAATGTATGGATATTGTTTATCCCACAAGTGTTGCCTTGATACCATCTGTACTTTTCCTCTTTCAACTGACCTTAAATACCCCTTGATTATGCTCATCGAGCCACGAACTCAAAAGAAAGTCCAACTCCTTTACCGTTCTTCATGGCCCTGCAATTTCCTTGCAGATCCGTGCCTCCAGTTATAAATCCGTTTTCTTATTACTTCCAAGAGAATAAATCATTCAGGGCATAAATTAACCTTTATTGTAATTGTTTAAAACTCAAAATTACATAAACTAAAATATGATCCATGCCTATAATAGCAAAACCCAGTCTCTTATTATTCTGAAGAGAGTAAGTATTCAGGGCACTACATGGAAAACAGGCTCAGACAACGGGTTTTGCCCGTTGTCTGATGCCCTGTTTTCCTGTTGTCTATTGAGGCGCCGTCTGATGCCTATATCAGACAACGGTACCAAAACCGTTGTGTGAGCCTTCTTCGACAACAGTCTGTATTTACTGAAACGTTGTGTGAATACCAGAAACAACAACAGTATGCTTTTAAAAAGTGTTGTACAAACTACATTACAACAATGGTCCTTAACTCAGAAACCGTTGTTCTAGGCATGTTTAGACAAGGGTTTCTTGTTTTGGTTGTGTTGTCGATTTCGTTTGCATCCAACACAACATTAACTGGTTGGGTTGCAGTATAGTTTTATAGACAATGGTCTTCTATATCTGTGATTTTGTGTTAAATACTTTCTCACAATGGTTTTATAGAAAGAAACCATCGTTGTTTCGTTTGTTAGACGATGGAATTGTTTTAAAAAGTGTTGTCTGAATATTTGTTACACAACGGTTTACTTGAACAGAAACCATTGTAGTTTTTGTTGTTAGACAATGTAAGAGCTTTATAAAGTGTTGTCTGAATATTTCGTTCACAAGGGTTTTAATTGTTAGATTCGTTGCCTGAGCTGTTTTGACACAAGTTTTTCTATTTTAGCGTTATCATTTATGTGTTGTGCGAGTAACTGTAATACAAGTATTTTTATCTTATTGTTTACATTTGTGTGTTGTCTGAGCTACTGTAACACAAGCTTCTATTCATTTTCTTGTTGTCTAGGTTCTATTTTGACAATACTTTGGTTTTTCGTAGTATTGTCTACAAGTACATTAGACAAAGGTATAATTTAAATGTGCAAACTAAACAAATTACTAAATGGCATTGTCTACAACCTTTAGTAAATAACATTACTAAAATTCCAACCATAAAATCCAAATCCATACAACCATAACATTCATACCAACATATCTACTCCGTTAGACAAACATACCATCAAAAGTACGGACATTGGGCCCCTATTTCGGAATGAACATATTCCACAAAATATAAAACTAACGGCCACCACAGTTTACTGAAAATGTTCATTTCATTCTGAAATAACAAGTACTGAAACTGTTCAACGTGCATGGTTCTTCATGAAATACTTGGCCCATTCGATCCTTATCTCATTGAGGTCATCGTTGTTGTAAGCAAGGTTTCCCCTCCGCTTCCACTGAAAAGCAGGAAAACAACATTATAATTTATATACTTTCAATACAAAAAACAAGAACATTAGTCAGGGTTAAATATGTGTAATTTACCTTAATATGAAAACTGAATTCCTTATCAGTGCATATCTCTTTCATATACCGCATCACAAATAAGCCACAGTCCTTAGTTCCAGTTTGGAGAGGAACACCCTAATCAACACGTAAAAAAGAATTTATACATTCGTACAAGAAACTCATGAAAATCAGGAAAACCGATGAAAAAGTACAAATTATTACCGCCAGATTCTCCCAAGTGATTTTCTTCACCACCAACGTCCTGGAACTTTCCTTGTAAAATTTGATCGCACTACGACAATATATTATAAATCAAATTACTATACATTTTTATTAATTGTTAAAGCAGATTAAAAATTAATTTTAAATTCTGAGAGGTACTCACGTATCAACCACCTCAATCCATTCTGCACATGCTAATCTACGCTTCAAAGGGTCCATGTGGTAAACCACTTGTGTTTCAGCATGCACAACAGTTAGCGACCAGTGGTTCCTAGTAAATAATGACACCGAAAAATAAGAACAATAATATTTACTTAACGTTTATAGGCTAAAACAAGTATGTAGTTTCAATTTAATAATCACGAAGGGATATTGATAATTAGAGCACCAGTGCATATATCTTAGTTAATAACAAGGGCCTCTGTGACTTAAATTGAAAATAACATGATTATTAAATTAGTCTTCACACAAAAGTTATTATGTGATGATAATTATTTGTTAGGACTAATTAAGGACATATATCTTAAATATTAATACTCTAACAATGATTTACCTGATTAATTTCTCAAATTTTAGGACTAAATATTAAATGTTTTTCCTGATTAATTTCGTTAATTTTATATCAGTTTTTATTAAAAAGCATGTATTTTTATAAATAATACAAATGGTAAAAGTAAAGAAATAAGTACTCACGCGGCGTTGTATGGCACTAGAAAATAGGCTCCTCGCTCTCCATTGCTGAATCTGAAAGATAATTCACGGGCCCTCTCTTTAACAGTACCGCAACCATTTGCGCCAACCATCCCAGGATCAACGAAGCATATCATGCTGGACATCTTGTGTCTTTTCAAAAACATCTCCAATAAACTATATAAAAAGTAAACAATTATGGACACAATTAAAAACTAAGTTGCAGAAATAAAAACAATTATTGGAAGCGATGATCTAAATATTAAACTTAGATACTTACTTAATAAACAAGCAAATAACGGACCCTCATATTTCTCCTCCTGCGCATAAGGCATGGACATCTGTTAAAGTAGAACTTGTTTTTTGGCTGATCCGAAAGCTTCTTTGCACAACACAAATCTGGATGTTTTGCCATCCTTCAATGCCTCCTTTGCCCACCCAGAGCCACATATGCTTCAGCGTCGGAGGATAATCATCACCCATGTCTAACATGTTAGGTCCGATAAGATTGTAGAAGGGGGGGTTGAATACAATCTTAACCTTTTTATCGAAATTTGTCCGTTAGATAATATTTTAGCAAAGACAAATTTGTGCGGAATTATTTAACACAATTTTTCAAGTTGAATATAACTGTATATTAACTTGATGTGGTGTTACAAAATCAGTATAACAACTTATCAAGATGTTAATAACTAATTAGAAAATTCGACATGACCTTTTCTAATTTAGTTAATAATAATCAAGAAAAGAACTAGGAAACTTAATTCGCTAGTAGTACAAGAATCACAAATAGACAAGTTCTAGCGGATAGAATATTACAAAGATGAAGAACTTGAATTTCTGGGAATTGTTTAAGCTTTGGTGTTCTTGGTGTTCTTGAGAGAGAATTCTTTTCTGCTGAATTTGATATTTTCTGCTATGTTTCTTGGTTATGACTTAATCTGCTGTGTTCTGTTCTTTTGTATCGGTCATAAGTCTTGCTAGCTTTCTGTAGGATATTTAACTGCTCCAGCATGACTTAAACTGCTTCCAAGACTTAGTTTTTCTTCATTAAGACTTACACAAACCTCCATTAAGACATAAACCTAGTCGGTATGACTTAATAAAAATTCGGTAAGACTTAAAACAGCTGGCAGGAAGTCGGTATGACTTAATCAGGTCGGTAAGACATAATCTTGAATGGCTCGGTGAGACATACTCTTGAATGGCTCGGTAAGACATAATCTTGAATACTGTCGGTATGACTTAATTTAGGTCATACCGAATTTTTCTTCTCCAAGACATAATTCAACCTTCTTTCTTTAAGTCATATTGATCTATTTAATTAATTAATGATTAACTAATTCATATTTAATTGATAAAATAATTAATTTAATAAATAAATTAATTCTTCTAGAATTAATTCATTTAATTAAATCAACTAAATAATTTATATCAATTATAAATGAATTTAATTAAATCAATAAATAATTAATCTAATTCTTACAATCCACTGAAGGTAATAAAGAATTACCACTGACTTGTGTTGACGTTCGATGTACTGTCTGGTTCATGAACGACTAACTTCAATGGTACTTCTTCACTTTTGACTTTAGGTTGTGGTTTGTTTCTTCTCTCAATTCTCTTGTACTGTAACTGACATTCAAACTATCACTCGAAAAATCTCTGTCACTGTTCCAATGAATCCATTCACTTCAATGCTATACTGGGGCTTGATCAGATTACTGAATCGTCTTTTAGTGTACGACATCAAAACTATAGATTGACTTTTCTTCTTTCTTCTGACAGATAATACTTCTTGAGATTCCTGTGACAGTTCATATGTATATTTACTTATTACAATTTGGTTTAAGTTGATTAGGATCCTCTAACTACAAATAGGCTGAGTCATATGCCTTTCAATCTCCCCCTATTTGTTTGTTAGACAATAACAAGCAAATTCCTAGAGGATACCTCAACTAATCCAACTTAACCAAATGAAAGATAAAACTTTGAATACTAAGTAAATATGAAAAAAAAAGTTCTGGTTTATATTTAACATTTTCCAGATTCAAACATGAAAGATAAATACAAGATAGATGATCCTCTAGACTGATCATATGATACAAATTCCTATCAAGATTTATCTAAGCTCTAAAGATATAACATGTAGAGCAATTCTTTTTCTTCAGTTGTCTTCCCTTCTGAATTCTCCTTCTTCTGGCTCATCTGTGACTTGAAGTTTCATGTGTAAATCAGAATCAACAAGACGCTCTCTTCTTGATGACAATCCTTGAGGTAAGACTAAAGGAATTCCAAGCTTCTTTCTCAGTTCACCTTGAAATTTCTTGTAATCTTTTATATTTGTTTGTGCATAGGATCGAATGTGATCTGTAGCTATTACCTTTTCTTCAGTCAAGAATCCATGATTTCTGAGAGCATATTCAGCATATACCAAGTGTTTTGCATGATGTTCATATAACTCATCTGCCTGAAGATTGATTAAATGAAGTACCTCTCCCTTAAGAAATTTTACTTCTGAGGATCCTTAATCACTTCTGGTCCAGCTCTTTCAGCAAATTCTTTGAACTTCTCATATAACAACACACCTAGCTCAGAAGATGTTCTCACCTTAGGCCTAAGTACCCAAATCTCTGTCAGCGATCTGTCATAAAAGAACTGAATAGATACTCTGAAAGTTCCAACTTTATGACAATCCACAAATATTGCCAGCTCATCAGATTTGGGTTCAAATGCAGTAGTTATCCTGATGACTTCTACCTTTAAAGCCTTTATATACATATCATGAATTGGATTTGCCAGTTTGAATTCCTCGAGAATTTCTCCAAGACGACGATCTTTATAATCAGAACTCTGAGGTGAATCAATTGCTTTTTGAGCACGTTCCCATTTATCACCGCTCTTTAGTCTGATATATGTCTTTCTCTTCTCAACATTTATAGCATGTAATCGTTGTAATGCTTGCTGTTCAGCTTTCTGAAGTTCTTCATTTCGTGCAATTTGCTCTAATGACTTTTGAAGCTTTTCTTCTCTCATTAGCAAATTAGCTTCCCTCTGAGCAAATAATTCTTCAGATTCTTTCTCTGCTTGTTGAGCTTCAAATTCAGATGTCACTGGTCCTTCATCTTCCCAGTGACTAAGATCAGGTTCAGGAAGTTCTTCACCTTGATCAGGGAATTCAGGATCAGCAAAAACATCGAAGTTATCCGGTTCACCCGTGTAATAATAACCTGTGTTCTTGTATTGAATTTCTTCTTCAGTTTCTTCAACTACTTTCTTCCTCTTATCTCTCCTATCTTCACTTTGGTCAGATTTTCCAGATTTTCCCTCTCCTCCCTCTCTTTCTTTAGTTTTATCTTGTGACCCCTTTGATTTCTCCCCCTTAGTTGAGGAATCCTCTACAGATTTATCAGTTGCCCCAGCTTCAGGATCTTGTTCATCATCATCACCACCCTTACTTGTAAAGAATTCAATTTCTTCATTTGTAGGTTTGCGACTTTGACTTACAAGATTAAACAGATGTCTTAACCCTTTAGCCTGGTGTGCATTTTGCTTTTCGATCTGGTCCTGACAAGAATCAGTAGATTCATGATTGTGCTGTACCTCTGACTGTAGAGTGTCAACTTTCATGGAAATCTCAGAAATTAACATGTCTTGAGCAACAGTAATATCTCCAGAGTCATCAAGTGCCTTTTCATGAGAGAGTTCGAGAGAATCTATCTTCTTGGTGAAAGATGTCTTTAAGTAGTTTATCTCCTTCTTGATTCCAGCAAGCTGACTGTTGACAGAGGTGGATGAAGAAGATCGCTCACCCACTTGTGCTCTAAGGAATTCTGTTTCAGCCTTGCTGACTGCAAGTTCTTTCTCTAAAGCAGCTATCTTTTCTAATAGTGAGAGAGTGTATGTGTCAGTGTGTGCGCTCACCTGACGTTCACTTTGAGATCCACTCACCTGAAGTGCATGTATTTCATTCAATTTTATGGTATTCCTCACATCACTCCTCTTAGATTCCTTAGCTGCTTCCAGATTTGTACCTGCAGTTAAAATCACCCTAGCCTCCTCTGGGAAGGTCAGTGGTGGTGCAATGGGAGTTCGCAAATCCCTGTCCTTAATCAATTCTACTTGTACATTTTGATTTGTAATCTGAATTGCTTCAGTAGTAGATTGATCAAGTTGCCTTCCACTTTCTTCAGTCGAAACTGAGAGTGGAAACTCCCTTGAGGGATCTAGGAATGTTTCTCCTAGGAGGGGAGAAGATGGTTCCATTAAAGTTGGCAGGGAACCAAGATTTCCTTCAGAAGTCTGTGAAGACTCTTCTACCGTAACTATGGTAGGCACTGTTTCAGACTCTATGTGCTCTCCTGTCAATGTGTCCCTATTTGCATCATAATCTATTTGTTCTCCCATTGTTAGTAATAACAAAGGGGTTGTGCTTGACACATTACAGGATGCCATGGCCCTATGGCGAATTTCAATAGTATCATCCTGTTGAGAGGATGATCCTAGTAACTGTTGCATGGCCATATCAACGTCCATATCTTGTTGAGAAGATACGGATGGGTTTACAGTTGCCTCTGAATCAGTTCTACTTTTCTTTTGTAGAGGCAGAGCTGTGGGTTCACTCATTATATTTCTTCTTTTCTTTGATCTATGAAATGGAATTATCTTTCTGGAGTGAAAGGTTTTAAGTGATGTTGATTCAGTGTTTGGCTCTAAGACCGGGGTTAGAGATTGCGGTCTTACAATCCCTTGGTCAGCCCTATCAACCACTTGGGTTCCAGAAATAGATTGAGAAGTAGAAATAGTTTGAGGAACAAAAGACAATACCTGGTCAGCTGATTCTGCGATAGTCTCTGATAAGATAGGTTGATTTAATTCAGGTTCAGGAACAGATGCAGTTTCTTCCACTGGATGTTCAACAGCAAGTGCAGGTGGCTGAGGAACAATTTGCTGAGCAGGTTCAACTTGTTGATTGCCTTGAACTTCATTATCAACAAGTATGTTATCCACTGGTGGTTCAGGGTTTTGTTCAGGTTGTTCAGGTTCTGGTACAGGTTCAATGACAGGTAGTTGTATATAGTTTGACATGTATTGGGTGACAACTACAGGTATGTTTGTGAATTTAGGCTTGTTGCTGTACTCAGTGAACAATCTGGTAGTAGGTTTACCTGACGCCAGTGATTCTCCATTCAGGAATTGGGCTTGGTTTTCTTGTTCCACTAAATGATTAAAAATCGATGACAGGAATCTTGGATAATAACATGATACTTTTTGTCCATTATCAAAATTCCTCTTTGCATTAATGATTCTTCTAACCATAGGAACACACAGTAGTCTACCAATATTAATTCTTCGGCTATGTGCAACTGCATATCCAATATGCTGCAAGAAGGATGGTAATACTCCGAAGTTCCCTTTAGCTAATGTGTCAAACAGATAGTCCCATTCCTGAACAAAGTTCTTTTTATTCCAGACAGTTTGATCAGGACTGTCTTGATAGAATACACCATTCAAAAAATTTATCAATTCTTGATCTGATGGTAACTCTTCGAAATTGTCAGTTGGAAAATTTAAGACCGTATTTATTGTATTTTCATTCACTGTGTACTGATTGTCTCCTACAGAGAAGATAAATGATCTGTTATCATTAGAAATGACAGCAGTAGTACACATGATTTGCAAAGGTTCAATTTTCAATGGAGCATCCAAGCTCAAAGCAGTGCGAACCAGTGAATTTTCATTTAAAAATCGAATCCACGGTCGAAAACGTTCAACTGAACATTTTTCTGGATCAAAATAACCGATTAAATTATGTTTAATAATTTCAAATCGATCAGCCATTTTAATCAAGATTTAATATCTTTGCAAATTTCAGATTTTACAAAATTATGATTTAAAAATTAATTTTTCGAATTAATAATTAATTAAAAATTCGAAAAAATTAAAAGTTGTTGAAAAATTTAGAAAAATTCACACAACAATCTCCTTACACACACGAACACACATATATTTTTAGATTTTCAAGAATCGAACTCAGTTTTTCAGAAAAACATATCTTAAAAAACGATTTTCGAAACTAAAAACCTTCAAAATCCGAACCAAAACTTGTTTTTAAGCAATCAAACTGATGAGAATTGAACAAGGAATCGACGTTTGTACTGTGTTCGTGATTTCAGTTCGGTTTTAAGTCAAAAATTGGGCTTGAACTCTGTGTATATACGCGTGTATATATGTGTGTATCGCTGGGAGTTTTCTGTGACTTAACACGAGAAAGACTTAAAATGTTAATAAGACTAAACACATTCTATTTGCTATATATATATAAACTGGTCGAATAAGACTTAAATAAAACTAACAAGACTTAATAATAATACTTAACAAATGAGTGAATAAGACTTAATTAAATACAGGTGAATAAGACTTAACTTATATACAGACAAGACTTAAAAATTATATATATAAATTATAATCGATTATGACTTAATGTTAACAGACTAGAGAATATGACTTAATTTAAAAAAAAACTCGGTAAGACTTAACCTGTTTAAGTCATACCGATTTTAAGTTAAGTCATATTGATTGTTTTTCCTAATTTTAAGTCATATTTACTTTAAACAAACATTAAAAACACAATAAAATATACAATTAACTTATAAAAATAATAAAAATATTATAGAAAATTAAACAAATAATTAAAATAATTATAAATACCATATGCTATCCTATTAATGAAAACAAAGCAATATTAACAGGACAAACATTACAAAACATATGATAAATTAATTATTAAAATAGAAATAAATATCTACAAATATTCTAAAAATACAGAAGTATGAAGTATTAAATAATATGAATAAACAGAGTGAAAAATAACTAAACAAGCAAGAAAATCATATGGTAAAATAATTATACAAGTGATTTTAAATAACAAATATTCACAGACTAATCACTTGCAAAATTATTAAAGATCAAATTTCAGATATTAACAGTATTAATTACTAGGACTGTTTAACATACCCAATTCACTAACAATTTTAGTGAATGAGGATTCATTAAGCGACTTAGTAAAAATATCCGCAGTTTGATCTCCAGAGCCTACAAATAGTAGTTGCACTGTACCATTCATTACATGTTCTCTTATAAAATGATACATTATGTCAATGTGCTTTGTCCTTGAGTGCTGCACAGGATTGCTGGCGATTGCTATGGCACTTGTATTATCAAATAAAATAGGGATATTTTCCAATACAATGCCATAGTCCATTAATTGATTCCTAATCCATAAGATCTGAGCACAACAGCTTCCAACAGCTATATATTCAGCTTCGGCTGTAGAGTTTGAAACTGTTTGCTGTTTCTTACTGAACCAGGATACCAATCTTCCACCTAGGTATTGACAACTCCCAGATGTACTTTTCTTGTCTACAACACTTCCTGCATAGTCAGAATCTGTATATCCAATTAAAGTAAAACCAGATTCATTAGGGTACCAGATGCCTAAATTAGGCGTACCCTTTAGATATCTTAAGATTCTTTTGACAGCAGTGAGATGGATTTCTTTAGGGTTCGCTTGGAACCTTGCACACAAGCATGTTGAAAACATTATATCTGATCTACTAGCAGTTAGGTAAAGCAATGAGCCAATCATACCTCTATAGCCTGTGATATCTACCTTGGCAGAACTTTCACATAAACCAATTTTGACAGCTATAGTTGATGGTGTCTTTGCTGATGAGCACTCCTCCATGTGATATTTCTTGAGGAGCTCCATGATGTACATAGATTGACAAATAAATATTCCATCTTGTCTCTGACTTATTTGTAATCCAAGAAAGAATTTCAGTTCTCCCATCATGCTCATTTCAAACCTACCCTGCATTAACTTAGAAAACTTCTTGCATAGAAGCTCATTAGTAGACCCAAATATAATATCGTCCACATAGACTTGGACTAGTATTATATCATTCTTATGTCTTTTAGTGAAGAGCGTTTTGTCTATGACACCTCTTATAAAACCATTTTCTAATAGAAATTCAGAAAGAGTGTCAAACCATTTTCTTGGGGCTTGCTTAAGACCATAGATAGCTTTGTAAAGAAAGTAGACATAGTTCAGATGATCTTGATCTTCAAAACCAGGGGGCTGTTCTACATACACTTCTTCATCTAGCTTACCATTCAGAAAGGCACTCTTGACATCCATTTGATAAACTTTGAATCTTGAATAGGATGTAAATGCCAAGAATATTCTGATGGCCTCAAGTCTTGCCACTGGAGCATAGGTCTCGTCATAATCAATGCCTTCAGCTTGAGAATAACCTTTAGCTACCAGTCTTGCTTTGTTTCTTATCACAGTGCCATCTTCATCTAGTTTGTTTCTGAATACCCATCTTGTGTCCACCACTTTTCTATCTTTAGGTCTGGGTACCAGCTTCCATACTTCTAGTTGTTTAAATTGATTGAGTTCATCTTGCATAGCAATCACCCAATCAAGATCAGATAGAGCTTCTTCTACTTTCTTAGGTTCCATGACAGACAAGAACCCAGAATAATTACATTGATTCTGATAAGCTCTTCTTATTTTCACACCAACATCTGGATCACCAAGAATCAGCTCAAAAGGATGAGCTCTATTCCAAACAGTTTGTCTGGGAAGAATTGATCTTGATGATTCGCCTTGATCTTCAGTATGATGTTGAGTATGACTTGATGACCCTTCATTATCTCCCCCTGAGTTGTTGCCAGTATAACTTGTTGATGGTTCAAGAGTATCAGTGGTGTCTTGAAAATTATCATTGTTTTCACCAGCATCACCTTGATCATTACCACCAACATTTGGATTATTATTATCAGCAATAACGTCAGGTTGATTGTCATCATCTGAATCTGAGTCTGACGTATCATCAAACTTAAGCTTTTCAGATGGATCTTCATTTTGGATACTTGGGAGTTTTGTGTCATCAAATGTAACATTGACACTTTCCATAGTTTTCTGTTGATCAATAAGATACACCTTGTAGGCTCTTCTAGTATAACCAATAAATATTGCTTCATGTGCTTTTTCTTCAAATTTAACACCTTGATCATCTCCTTCTTTCAGCACAAAGCATTTTGTCCCAAATACATGGAAGTACTTGAGAGTTGGTTTCTTGTCATGTAGAGCTTCATATGGTGTCTTCATTAAGTCTTTATTGATAAGTGTTCGATTCTGGGTATAGCATGCAGTGTTAACAGCTTCAGCCCAAAAACTCAATGGAAGCCTTGATTCACTTAGCATAGTACGTGCAGCTTCAATCAAGGTTCTATTTTTTCTTTCAACTACCCCATTTTGTTGAGGAGT
This sequence comes from Saposhnikovia divaricata, assembly GCA_036435485.1. Lineage (NCBI taxonomy): Eukaryota > Viridiplantae > Streptophyta > Magnoliopsida > Apiales > Apiaceae > Saposhnikovia > Saposhnikovia divaricata. The sequence continues at coordinate 244,089,494 of CM071596.1, read as the reverse complement.
TCTGGGAGCCGAGTACTGTCTAGTTATACCCTTTTCAATGCAAAAGTCATTCAGAACTGCATTCTTGAATTCAGTTCCGTTGTCTGACCTTATAGCTCTTACTGGACGATTAGAGTCCAGCTCAATTAACTTAATGTGATCAACTACCAGTTGTGGAGTTTCATCTTTTGAGTTCAGAAATAGTACCCATGTGAATTTTGAGAAATCATCAACAATCACTAGAGCATATCTTTTTCTTGACATGGACATTACACTAACTGGACCAAACAAATCCATATGGAGAAGTTGTAATGGTTCAGTTATTGATGATGTGTTAATGCTCCTGTGAGTTGCCCTTTTTAACTTTCCTTTTTGACAAGCATCACATAGACCTTCCTGAGTAAATTCAATCGAAGGTAAACCTCTCACCAATTCTATTTTAACTAGAGAATTCATTGTTTTGAAGTTTAGGTGAGAAAGTTTCTTGTGCCATAACCAACTTTCATCAGTGGATGCCTTTGAATAAAAACATCTAATTTCTTCTGTGCTTCCAGAGTTCATATTGGCTATGTACAAGTTTCCTTTTCTTACTCCAGTCAACTGCGGCCTTTCATTTCTCTTGTGTGATATTAGACAATTCTTCTTGTTGAAATGAACTTCATAACCTTTGTCACAGAATTGACTAATACTGAGCAAATTGTGCTCAAGGCCGTTCACAAAAGAGACATCTTCAACGATAACATTTCCAGCTTCTAATCTGCCATATCCATCAGTTTTACCTTTGCTGTTATCTCCAAAGGTAACGACTGGGCCGGCCTTATCCACCACATTTGTCAGCAGGGCTCTATCTCCGGTCATATGCCTTGAACATCCACTGTCCAGAATCCACATGACTCGTTCAACCTGTTTTAAACCCTGCAATGACAAATTGGTTAAACTTTCTTCGGAACCCAAATTTGATTGGGTCCGGAGTACTTAAAGAGTTGGCCTTTATCAGACAAAGCAACACTTTTTATTTTAACAACATTTTCTTCAGATACTGGACATTTAACCCTATAAACAGCTTTAACTTGTTTTGGTTTCAGCTTGGGTAACCATGTCTTCACCATATCCTGAGAAGGATTTGAAGCCCTAATCTTAGAATTAGGTGGTGTTACAGTCCTGGATCTAACATGTTTATTTCTGCTCATATGCTATCTAGGAACATTCTTATCAACACATGCATGATTACCGTTAAAGTAAGCAGACATTATATTAAAAGCACAAGACATGCAATTAACAGCATTACACTTTTTATGAGCAGTATCAATAACAGGAATAGCATGCATGGTAGATATGTTGTTGCATTTATTCATGTTGTTACTTCTACTACTAGTTTTCAAGGAACTAGTAGACTCACCAACTCTTTCTGTTTTCTTAAACACAGACTTTCTATCTTCATCATTTATAACAACTTGATTACTTTCTAAGACTACGCCATTAGCTAAATCCTCAATGCGCAATGTCCAAGTTCATTACAGTTGTAGCATCTAATTTTACTTCTTTCAACCGTTCCAGTTTTGTAACCTCCTCTCTTACTTGAGGATGAAGAACCTCCTCTTTGGAACCTGTTATAGTTAGATTTGTACCTGAACTTGGGATTCTTCCTGAATCTGAAGTCACTGAATTTCCTTACCAACAAAGCCATGGACTCATCTTCCAACTGATCTAGCTCTTCTAACGAATAGAAGTCTCCTTCATCTGGACTAGCATTCGTTTGACCAACTTCAACTTCAAGCTTGCCACTGTCAACACTACAAGATTGAATAACCTTATCTTCCACTTCCTGTTTGTTCTCAACAATAAGAGCTGTAGAAGTATTAGCAACTCTTCCTTTTCCATAAATCTCCTTTTGTTGAGATTGTTCCAGTTCATAGGTTTTTAAAACACCAAAGAGTCTTTCTACAGTAATTTCACTTAGATTCCTCGACTCTCTGATAGCTGTAATCCAATGTTCTAGATGAACAGGCATTGACAGTAGAAATTTTCTGTTGATCTCTTTCTGAGTGTAGTACTTGCCATGCATTTTTAAATTGTTGACAAGTTTGTTATATCTTTCAAACACATCTTGAATACTTTCATTGGATGCTGATCGAAAGTGTTCATACTCAGATGTCAGAATTTTTAGTCGATTCTCCCTAACTTCCTCTGTTCCTTCATTTACAGTTTCAATGGTTTCCCACATTTGCTTTGTAGTCTTGCAGTTTATCACATGACTGTACATTACAGAGTCTAGAGAATCTATTAAGATCAGTCTTAAATTAATGTCAAGTCCAGCTTCCTCTCTTTCAGCAAGAATGTATTCAGAAGAATCTTTGTGTACAAACCTTGCAGGGGCAACAACTTTTCCATCAGTAACAACTTCAGGAATTAATCCAAAAGGTATTATTGGTCCTTCTGATAAGACTTTCATGTATTTAGGATTTGCAACCTCGAGGAACATTAACATTTTGTTCTTCCACATATCATAACTGTTTTTATCATATATGGGAATTTTCACAGTTCCAACTTTAGAAGACATGATGAATTTTTTAAAAGAGTTAAAAAATTCGGGGATGATTTTTAATCGAGTAAAATGGGATCTTTGATTTGTGTATCAATCAATCTGCTCTGATACCAATTGTTAGGTCCGATAAGATTGTCGAAGGGGGGGTTGAATACAATCTTAACCTTTTTATCGAAATTTGTCCGTTAGATAATATTTTAGCAAAGACAAATTTGTGCGGAATTATTTAACACAATTTTTCAAGTTGAATATAACTGTATATTAACTTGATGTGGTGTTACAAAATCAGTATAACAACTTATCAAGATGTTAATAACTAATTAGAAAATTCGACATGAACTTTTCTAATTTAGTTAATAATAATCAAGATAAGAACTAGGAAACTTAATTCGCTAGTAGTACAAGAATCACAAATAGACAACTTCTAGCGGATAGAATATTACAAAGATGAAGAACTTGAATTTCTCGGAATTGTTTAAGCTTTGGTGTTCTTGGTGTTCTTGAGAGAGAATTCTTTTCTGCTGAATTTGATATTTTCTGCTCTGTTTCTTGGTTATGACTTAATCTGCTGTGTTCTGTTCTTTTGTATCAGTCATAAGTCTTGCTAGCTTTCTGTAGGATATTTAACTGCTCCAGCATGACTTAAACTGCTTCCAAGACTTAGTTTTTCTTCATTAAGACTTACACAAACCTCCATTAAGACATAAACCTGGTCGGTATGACAATAAAAATTCGGTAAGACTTAAAACAGCTGGCAGGAAGTCGGTATGACTTAATCAGGTCGGTAAGACATAATCTTGAATGGCTCGGTAAGACATACTCTTGAATGGCTCGGTAAGACATAATCTTGAATACTGTCGGTATGACTTAATTTAGGTCATACCGAATTTTTCTTCTCCAAGACATAATTCAACCTTCTTTCTTTTAGTCATATTGATCTATTTAATTAATTAATGATTAACTAATTCATATTTAATTGATACAATAATTAATTTAATAAATAAATTAATTCTGCTAGAATTAATTCATTTAATTAAATCAACTAAATAATTTATATCAATTATAAATGAATTTAATTAAATCAATAAATAATTAATCTAATTCTTACAATCCACTGAAGGTAATAAAGAATTACCACTGACTTGTGTTGACGTTCGATGTACTGTCTGGTTCATGAACGACTAACTTCAATGATACTTCTTCACTTTTGACTTTAGGTTGTGGTTTGTTTCTTCTCTCAATTCTCTTGTACTGTAACTGACATTCAAACTATCACTCGAAAAATCTCTGTCACTGTTCCAATGAATCCATTCACTTCAATGCTATACTGGGGCTTGATCAGATTACTGAATCGTCTTCCAGTGTACGACATCAAAACTATAGATTGACTTTTCTTCTTTCTTCTGACAGATAATACTTCTTGAGATTCCTGTGACAGTTCATATGTATATTTACTTATTACAATTTGGTTTAAGTTGATTAGGATCCTCTAACTACAAATAGGCTGAGTCATATGCCTTTCATAACACAAACTCTGGTTTCTTCACTATATCAGCCACCTTCTTAAACTTCCTTTGGCTAGATTTCTTGACGCCCTTGAAAGAAACAATGTAGTCGAAAATTCAGAACACAAACTAAAGTAGTACGAAAAGTTGGACGGTTACGTAAACAAATATAAAAACTAACCTTTTGAGTTTCTTTCGATGCATTACTGCTTTTCTTTACTTCTACAATGAGGTGTCTTGGCCACTCAACAAATGTCCCCACAGCTTGTTCCACGATGGTGATCTCATCTTGGATGGGGAAAGGAATTAAGGCAGATCCTTGGACTGCACGAGTAATAGATACTCGTGCATTCTCTTCTGGTAAATGCTTCCCATGAATAACTTTACACACCGTATCAACAGTTCCATAAGCAACAACATTGGTAGGGGAGTCTATGGTTAATTCCCACTCCACAGCGCACCCAGCCCCCCCAATATTCTTGTCCTCATCATTTGCCATCTCCTCAAACGCATTACTCTTAACCTGAACAATCTTATGAATCTCAGCCTCATCTTCAACCTTTTCCTCAACATTTTCAATCTTCTCTTCAATATTGTCAACCTTCTCAATATCGGCAACCTTCAACTCCAGGTCATCAATCTTCTCACTCGATTTTTCAGCCACCAATTTGTCAGTATCAAGATCCAGTGGCTTTCGTACACCTAGCAACTCCTGGTCATTCAAAATTGCATGTGCACCCTTGCTACAGCTTCCTCGCTGCGAGACAACATTTGGACTGTTACCGGCATCTGTAAGCTTTCCACCTAAAAGAGCTGTTATATTCTCCATCTCCGCAGCCCAAAACACATCCCGCTCTTGAACAATCTTTTCTCTTTCTTCTTTCATAAACTTCTGGATACCATCTTGGATCCTCTCTTCAATTGTTTTTTTCTTCCTCTGCCTCGGCAGGTTAAAGTACACAGACTGCTTGACATGAGTCCCTTGGCCACGGACTCGTCCTCGATGCTCAGGTTTACCGAGCACCTTTGAGAGGACATCATCAGTGCCTTCCTCTGTCAACTCCCCTTCACTGATTCTCCGTTTCATAACCGCCTGAAAATTTAACCAAAAATTAAAGGGTGACCACAAATATTTTGGTAATGTGGAAATTTAATTAAAAGGTAAATGAATAACTTACAATCTCTTCAGCAATCTCTTTAACTTTAGGATCCTTATAGTTTCCATCTTTATCCTGTCGCGCACGAACCCGGGTAGCTGACCGATCTATCTCCATTTCAGGATTGCTTTGCAACTGCATGAATAACCATGTTCGAGATATCAAAATTAAGAAACATCAACCCGTTTGAATATGACTCTTGTAAAAAATCAAAGAGTGTATATTACTAACCATTTCTTGTTCAAGGTTAGCATAACCCTTGCGAGAGATGCAGTGAGGGTATTCATTCAACTCCCTTCTCTTTTTCTGCGTAGTGTGGATCTCCTTTTTCACATAACAGATAGTTAAAAAATTAACAATAAAGCCTAATGTAACTTGTAAGAACTTTGAAAACAAATAAAGTCAAAAAATCACACTAAACTCAATAGAGAGACGATTAGAAAGAAACATATCCCAATGTGCTTTCTCGATAAATGAGTAGTCAACTGGAGGAGACTCCAACAACTTAAGTTGATCCCGGAAAGGAAGGATGTATTCAGTTGTTAATCGACTTTTAAACTCCCTCCACTTCTGGCACGCTGACTTCAACACCATCTTCCTTGCTGTTGGCGGCACATCAAATGCCATCTACATTCATAAGAATTGTTACTTAAGTGCAAGTTAGATGGTAGGCAACAATATGTACTTAAGTACTAGTAAGGGCAATCAATGTTACCTGCACACAATCCCATATTTTATTCTTTCTTTCTTTCGGAACACGTATCCATGAATCATACCATACGGCGAATTTAGTTCTTGCAAGAACTCCGACGTAAGACTGCATTTCAGTTCCGGCATCACCGTAGGGCACACCCTTTGCATTGAAAGGCACTGGGAGCTTGATGCCCATGATTTACGTCGTACAATCCTATGCATTGTCACAGTTCCGCGTTTCAAGAGTTTAAGTCCCTCTTTTTTCTCAGCCACTGCTTGACTCCCACGTTTCCTTTTCTTGGATATTTGAATTTTTCAATTGCTGGAAATGGCCTTCCCTTTAACAGACACAGGGGAGGAATTACTTTGAGAGGGCTGCACTGGTGTTTCGGTCATTGAGGCTGACTTGTTCTTCTTTAATGCCTTTAAAAGGGCAGAGGTAGTACGAGCAGAGGCATATTTTGTTTTCCTTGAATCCATGATAAATCTACACACAAACAGAGAAAGAAACATAAATCTCAACCAAAGTCACATAAATCATAGTCACAAACAAAGAAACACAGTCACAAACAAAGAAACATAGTCACAAACTCAATCAAAAATCACATAAATCTCACACAAACAATGTCAAAAACTCACTCAAATATCACATAAATCTCACACAAAGTCCAAAACTCACACAAATATCACATAAATCTCACAAAATTTACAAAAATGACATGCATTGGCTTAGTTACATAGGATGTTCTTACGAATTAAGAAATTAGCAGAACAAATCTTTATATGTAAACGATTAACACATCTTTAAGTAAATTACCAGAAAAATTTAAAAAATCAAATAAAATACAAACAAAATTACCAACAATCTAGTAAAGAACACAACAATCTATATACGAATAGACCCAATTAGATTTTAACATAATAAGTTAAAGAAAATTGAAAAAATTGAGCAAATCGATGAACAAAATATACAAAAAGCACATGCATCAGCTTATTGATGAACAAATCGATAAAAAGTTACATAGGATATCATGTACTTACGAATTGATGAACAAATCGAGCAAAGAACTGAACAATCGAGCTTATTGAGAGCAAATGAAGACCTCGTCGGAATCAATCGAGCCTCCAGGTGAACAACTTGAGAAACTAGGGTTAACAATTATACTTTTGTAATTAATTAATGAGGGAGGAAAAACTAGGGTTCATATGAAAAAAGATGGGAGAGAGCGAAAAAAGATAGGAGAGAGTGTGTAATGTTTAGTGTTTAATGTTTAGTGCGGCTGTGTAGGTGGGTGTGTTAATGTCTTAAAAGCAAAAGGGGGGAAATGAAAATTATTCTAAGGGCGGGGGAATGAAATTTTGGTAAGGGGGAATGAATATTTGGTAAAGAATATATATATATTCTTTAGTTTTCTTATAGTTTTTAAATTTTATTTATAATATTCTATATTTTTTATGCAACTAAAATATTTTTATATTAAATTTTAAATATATTTGTACTTTTATGTTTGCTTAATGTGATTATTTTAATTTTGAATTAAAAACCGATTTAGACCCGAATCCGATCCGAAACCCGATAAAACCCGAAGATTTGGATTCGGATTTTGATTTTTGTTAGGAATATGTTGTACTTGATGATAACTTCACAATCAATCAAATTGTTTAAGGTTTTGTAGCTGTCAACGGATGAGGACTTATAACTCTATCCGTTGACAGGTAGCTCATCAACGGATGAGGTTTTGTAGCATACTGCAAGTATCTCTATGTTATCAGTTGATAGTGTTTTTATCCATAGTCATGTTGACTATCAACGGATAGGCAGAATAGGGTAGCCAATTGTAAATAAGCTATGCTATGTAATTCTGTCTAAGTGAAAGTGTATCAACGGATGAAGACAAAACTCTATCAACGGATACAACTCAAATCCACTCTATCAACGGATACAGCTCAAGTCTCAATATCAACGGATACCGCTCAATACATCATCAACGGATAATCATTGACACTGTCTTCTATGATTAGCTGGGGATTAGCAGTTGATAAGGACATGTTTGACTGACAGATCACATGGGTTGATAGTAGATACAAAAAGCAGTATGGCAGCCATACTTTGGAAACACAGAAGAAAAAAGCATTCTATTTACACTATGAATACAAGAAAGGTGCAGGAGACATATCTGAACACAAGGACAACCTTTCGGCTACATGTGTATTTGGAGTGTAGTAGCAAGTCAACTAGAATTAGATTAGTATTATCTTATTCCAGTAGTACTTGTAAAACTTGGGATATATATAACCAAGTGTAGCAACTCTTTGTAAAAAAAAAAACAGACATATTTGCTTAGGGTTTCTTGAATATCCTTAGAAGCAAAGAGTTGTAAAACGGCAGCTGTGTACATTTTGTATCACAGAGTTTTCTTCAAATAAAAGCTTCAGGTGGTGCATATTAACCACCTGATTTTATATGTGTTTGTGTTTAAATCTTACATTGCAATTATCTCTGCATAAGTTTCTGGAATTCTTATCAGAAATTTATAAATATCAAGAATTGTATTCAACCCCCCTTCTACAATTATACAAGTGTGTAATCTGGGAATAACAATTGGTATCAGAGCAAGCTTCTAACATATTTGAAGTTTAAAGATCAACACACTTCCAACATGTCTAAGAAGGATTATGGAGTGAAGATTCCAGTTCTTGATAGAGAAAATTACTTTCACTGGAAAGTAAAAATGCGCTTACATCTCTCGTCTATTGATGAAGGCTTTGTGGATTGCATTGACAAGGGTCCTCACGTTCCAATGAAGACAGCAACAAGAGTTGGCCTGGCTGATGATGTGCCGGACACTCTCATTCCCAAACCTGTTTCTGAGTGGAGTCTTGAAGATATTGCAGAAGTCCACAAAGACAAAAAGGCCATGAATATTCTGTTCAATGGTCTAGAAACAGACATGGTTGACAATGTTATTAACTGTACTACCGCCAAGGAAGTATGGGACATTGTTCAAACCCTGTGTGAAGGAACAGAACAGGTAAGGGAAAACAAGATGCAACTACTAATCCAACAGTATGAACATTTTCACTTTAATATTGGAGAAACATTGAATGATACATTTAGTAGATTTCAAAAGCTACTAAATGGTTTGAAACTGTATGGAAGAATCTATCAAGTTAAAGATTCTAATCTCAAATTTCTGAGATCACTGCCCAAGGAATGGAAGCCAATGACTGTTTCTCTAAGAAACACTCAAGAGTACAAGACATTTACTCTTGAAAGGCTCTATGGAACTTTAAAGACCTATGAGCTGGAAATGGAGCAGGATGAAGAGATTGAGAAGTCTCAAAAGAAAAGTGGCTCAGTTGCACTTGTTGCCAACTTGGAGCAAAAGGAGGAAAGGACAGAAACTGCTAGTTCTACACCAAACAGGGAGGTTTGTAAAGGTAGAGCAGAATCAAGCAGGAGCAAGGAAAAGGTGTCTGAGGAATTGAATGCTCTTCAGCAGGATGAATTGGATGAGATAGATGAGCACTTAGCTTTTCTATCTAGGAGATTCTCTAAGCTGAAATTCAAGAGAAACTCTGGGGTGGCCAAGCCATTTAACAAGGATTTTTCCACAAGCAACTATGTGGATAAATCCAAAATTAAATGCTACAATTGTGGAATTGCTGGTCACATGATAAGTGAATGCAGGAAACCTAAATCTGAGAACAAGGGGAAGCCAACTGAGGCTGTTGACTATAAGAGGAAATATTTTGATCTTCTCAGGCAGAAAGGAAAGGCATTCTTGACCCAAGAGTATGAATGGGCTGTTGATAACAATCGTTCTGATGATGATGTTGAGTTAGTCAACCTTGCTTTAATGGCTGATTCTGGAGAGCAGGAAGCAAGTTCAGCTAGCAATCAGGTATTTTCTACTAATCTCTCTGAGCTCACCAAAGAGGAATGCAATAGTGTTATAGATGAAATGTCTACTGAACTATATCACTTAAGTGTTACTCTTAAATCACTTACTAAAGAGAATAATAGGATTAAAGAGTCTAATCTGTTTTTAAGTGATAGAAATGCTGCTCTAGAAACTCAATTTCTAGAATTTGAGAAAATGAGAGTTGATTGCAATAATGCTAAAAGTGAAATTGAAGCTGTGTTAAAAAGAGAACTAATTTTAAAAAGACCAGCTTGAAAAAGAACAAGGGATAATTGCTAAATTTCAAAGTTGTACGAATATTTCTCAAAACATAATAGAAGTTCAGGGAATAGAATCATTTGTGAAGGATACCTGGACTCAAAAGAAAAAGGAGCTAGAACCTGGCCTTGAGGATCTAGAGACTATTTGTGAATCAACGGATAGTGATCATCCGTTGACAGATGAACCGTCAACGGATGAGAGGTATCCGTCGACTAACAAAAAGTCTGTTAGTAAGAAGGAACTTAGGAAACTGGATATCAAGTATGGTCCAGTAAACAAGAATTTTGTTAGTGGTGAGTGCAGCAAAACCAAATCCAGTGGGAAGGCTAAGACAGGTGATTTACACAACAAAAAGGCTGTTGGTAAATCACAATGAAAAGGTAGAAATTGAGGGCAAAAAGAAAAAGAACAGAAATGGTAAGATAGGCATCAACAAGAAAAACAATTACTCTCCTGACAAGTTTGCTCCTAGGAAAACTTGTAGTAATTGTAATAGTGTTAATCATCTATCTTCCAATTGCAAGTTTGTTAACAAGGCTCCTGTTCATGTACCTCAACCAATGCCATGTATGCCTGCAATGCCTGGTTTGTATCAAAATGCTAGTTTCTCAAATCCATATGTGAACATGCCATATGTGTCTAATCCATACTTTCAATCTATGAATGTGTCACAAATGTCATGGAACCTACCTAACATGAATAATATGTATGCCAATTTTCCACACATGCATGCATCCAATATTCATGCAAATGAGCATTTGTCAAACCCCATTACTCAAGCATCTACACCTAAGTTGAAGAATGCTAAGAGTGCAAAGTCAAAGGCTAACAAGAAAGGACCCAAGGAAGCTTGGGTACCAAAATCAACTTGATTTGTTTTTGAAATGTGTGCAGGGAAACAGAAGGAATCTATGGTACCTAGACAGTGGATGCTCTAGGCACATGACAGGAGATTCAACCCTGCTCACAGAGTTCAAGGAAGGAGCTGGCCCTAGAATTACCTTTGGAGATGACAGCAAAGGATATACTAAGGGATATGGCCTGATTTCAAAAGACAATGTCATCATTGAAGAAGTGGCTTTAGTTGAAGGTTTAAATCACAATTTGCTGAGTATCAGTCAGATTTGTGACAAAGACTATAAAGTAAAGTTCACAAAAGAAGCCTGTGTTGTTTCTGCCAAGGAAGACAACAATGTGGTATTGACAGGCTTTAGAAAAGGAAATGTTTACATAGCTGACTTCAATTCAGCATGCTCAGAATCCATTACTTGTCTCTTCAGCAAAACAAGTAAGGATGAGAGTTGGCTATGGCATAAGAAGCTGTCACACTTGAATTTTAAAGTTATGAATGATTTGGTAAGAAAGGATCTTGCTAGAGGAATCCCTCAATTGGAGTTTGTCAAAGATGGGCTGTGTGATGCCTGCCAATTAGGGAAACAAAAGAAATCATCCTTCAAAAGCAAGACAGAGTCATCCATTGTTAAGCCTCTTCAATTGCTGCATAAGGATTTATTTGGTCCAGTAAATGTCATGTCTATTTCAAAGAAGAAATACTGTCTGGTGATTGTAGATGATTTTTCTAAGTTCACATGGACCTTCTTCCTGCACTCCAAGGATTGTGCAAGTGAAATCATCATCAATCATCTCAGAATGCTAAACAATGGTTCTGAAGACAGAGTACAAAGAATCAGGAGTGACAATGGTACTGAATTCAAGAATTCCACAATGAAGATTTTCTGTGAAGAGAATGGAATCGTCCATGAGTTTTCTGCTGCCAGAACACCTCAACAAAATGGAGTTGTTGAAAGGAAAAACAGAACTCTCATTGAAGCAGCTAGAACAATGTTAAGTGAATCAAGGTTACCAACATATTTCTGGGCTGAAGCTGTCAACACTCCATGCGTTACTCAGAATATTTCCTTGGTCAATCAAGCTAGAGGAATGACTCCTTATCAGTTATTAACCAACAAGAAACCAACTTTAGCTTTCCTACATGTCTTTGGGTGTAAGTGTTTTGTGCTAAGGAATCATGGAGATAACTTGGGCAAATTTGAAGCAAAGGCAGATGAAGCTATTTTCGTTGGATATGCAGCAGGGAAAGCCTACAAGGTCTACAATCTAAGAACCAACATTGTTATGGAATCTGTACATGTTGTGTTTGATGATCAAAAGATTCTAGGCCTAAATGATGAAGGTTACCATGAAAAGTTGGAATTTGAAAATGACGGTGAAGGAAGAATGTACTATGATGATGATGAGGAAAATGAAGATCATGACCACAGAGATCCACCTAGAGCTGTTATACCAACTAGAAGTGATGCTTACACTGAAAATGAAGCATCCGTTGACAGTCATTCTGCAACATCCGTTGACACTATTAGAGATGCATCCGTTGACAGATATTCTCAAGCATCCGTCGACAGGCAAAATGATGCATCCATTGACAGTCAACTTCATAATTCAGCAAGGACAACAAACTTAGGGGGAGTTTCTCAAGGTCAAAGTTCAATGCTAAATCAACATGATCATGGAAATGAAGCAACCTCATCAAGATCAAACCTTCCACCTGCAAGAAAATGGACTAGAAATCATCCATTTGAGTTAATCATTGGTGAATCAAATTCAAGAGTCCAAACTAGAAGGGCCACTCAAGCAGAATGTCTATACGGTAGCTTCCTGTCTCAAGAGGAACCTAAGAAAGTGGAAGATGCCCTTCTAGATCCAGATTGGGTGTTAGCAATGCAAGAAGAGCTAAACCAATTTGAAAGAAATAAATTATGGAAACTTGTGCCCAAACCTGATGATAGAAGTGTCATAGGTACTAAATGGGTTCTCAAGAATAAGACAGATGAAAATGGCATAATTGTGAGGAATAAAGCTAGATTAGTGGCAAAGGGCTATTCTCAAGAAGAAGGAATAGATTTTGATGAAACTTTTGCTCCGGTGGCAAGACTTGAGGCAATAAGAATCTTTCTAGCCTATGCAGCACATGCCAATTTCAAAGTCTATCAGATGGATGTCAAAAGTGCCTTTCTAAATGGGGAACTGGAAGAAGAGGTCTATGTCCATCAACCTCCTGGTTTTGAGGATCCAGAATTTCCAGAATATGTATATCTTCTCATGAAAGCACTTTATGGTTTGAAGCAAGCACCAAGAGCCTGGTATGACACTTTATCTTAATTTCTTTTGGAGAACCACTTCACTAGAGATGCAGATTATGCAGGTTGCAGAGTTGATAGGAAAAGTACTACAAGTTCCTGTCAATTTCTAGGAAACAGGCTTGTTTTATGGTTCAGTAAGAAACAAAACTCAGTCTCCACTTCTACAGCTGAAGCTGAGTACATTGCGGCTGGAAGCTGTTGTGCACAGATTCTATGGATGAGAAACCAACTCATTGACTATGGTCTAAAAGTTGAGAAGATTCCAATTTTCTGTGACAACACAAGTGCTATTGCCATCACAGGGAATCCAGTGCAACATTCGAGAACCAAGCACATTGACATCAAATACCACTTCATTAGAGAACATGTGATGAATGGTACAGTAGAAATGCACTTTGTGCCAAGTGAAATGCAGCTTGCAGATATCTTCACCAAGCCTCTTGATGAATCCACATTCACAAGATTGGTAGTTGAGCTAGGTATGCTTAACTTGTCATAATTCCTAGTGATATTTGATTTCAATGAATTGAAGCTAGAAATGTGTTTTGATTTACTTGAAAGTTAAAACTTTCAGAAAAATTTTCTGCAGAAATTTTGCCTAAGGCAAAATTAGCTTATCAACGGATATCCTTTTATCCGTTGATAGTATAAACACATTACTAGATTTTTGCATGTCAACGGGTAACAGGCTATCCACGTCATCAACGGATAAACTGTATCTCAACCGTTCATTCTATATCCGTTGATAGACATTTTTTTTTAACCGTTGGTAACCGTGTATATCTAATCATGGCTGTATTTATTCTCTTTTTATTTATTATCTGACAGTTACTTTTGACCAATGGAGTAATTACTTTTAATTATTTCATTTTTAATTCTTGAAAAATATAAAAGGCGGACTTGTACTCTCACATCTCACTTTTATTCATTTTCAAGCATATCAAAAGTTAACTGCATCTTCTTCCCTAAAACTCTATGTAACCAAAGTTCAATCACTTCAATGGCGCCTATTATTAAGATGATGTCCTCCACTGGGTTTACCTATGAGAAGAACAATTTCGTGGCCTTTGTTGACACAGTGAATGCTCCAGAAGCTTACCACACTTTGATGAGTTTCATGAAGAAATGCAAACTGTCATATGCTATGACGGCCACCACTCCCTTAATCCACGAGGTAATTGAAGAAATGTGGACATCTGCTGAGTACAATGGCACAGACGGTATGCTTTTTCTTTAAAGGGTAAAAACTATGTGGTTAATTCTGATGTAATAACTGCTTGTTTAAAATTGCCTGAGAATAACTGTCTGAAAGTACGTACTGATGCTGAAATTGTTGCCATGCTTAATTCTATTAATTATGCCTTTAGTACTGAAAACTTAGGGAAAATTGTTAGGAAAGGAATGGTTAAAGAATGGAGCTATTTCTGTGATGCCTTCATTAAAACTTTTTCAGGAAAAATTAGTAATTTTGATGTTGTTACCCAGTCCATGCTAACAATGATGTGTATGCTTTTAAATGATAAATTCTATAATTTTGGCACATTAGTTATGTATGAGATAGCTGCAAAGTTGGGTAAAAAGGAAACTAGGAGCAAGAATATCTACTTTGCTAAATTTTTAATGCTCTTAGCACTGCATGTATCTGAGAATAAGCTATCCATTGCTAACCCGGATAGCAAGTTCCAATGTTTTGTTCAGGAGAAGAGAGTCTTAAGTGACCTGATTCGAATGAACCTCAATGCAGGAGTACAATTGGTATATCTACCAATTGTTCAGGTAACTATCTCTAACTCTGAAACCCCTATCTTCAACCCCCAAATTTCTTTGCCTTCTAGTGTCACAATGGAGTCTGTAGTTGTGACCAAACAGGCTCCTACCAAAGTGACCAAATCCAGAGTTCCAAAATCACAGTCTAAAAAGCAAACCTCAAGTGTCTCTCAAAAGACACCTGTTGTAAAACCTACCAAAACTCTTGAGGGGAGTGTGAAGGTGGTAGTGAGTGGTGAGGGATAGGGTGAACATAAAGAAGCCCTAAGGATAAGGAAGGAGAGATGAGTGCAACCACCATTTCAGTCTCTCAAAAGACTGCTAATGTAACTTCAAGCCAAATTCCAGTTACACTCTCTCAACAGAGTGTGACCACTGAATCAAGTTCCCCACAAGGAACACTGCACAAGAGGGTTAGAGACACATATAGCCCAATCTCAAAAACCTATTGAAGAAGAGTGAAATCTAAAACCACAGGGGAATCACAGGGTGCACACACTGTACAGGAAACTGTTCCTTCTCAAACTCAGTTTGATGTGGCTTCAATAAATGTGGAGTCACAGCCCCTTGATCTTAATCTTCAAATCGACACACATTACAATCCACCATCACCAACTCCATCTCTGGATGTGGATATGATATCTACATCAATTCCTGATTCTCCATCTTTAAGATTCTTGGAGAAGCCCCACTCTGTAATTGGTGGTCATCATCTTTTAGATGATTTGTTGGACCATCAATCTTCCCTTCCAGAATTCTCAACACAGATTGTGGCCTCAAACTTAAAATCAATCTCCACAGATTCAGTGTTGGTTCTCTCTTCAACGGATAAAATTATTCCTTCCTTAACGGATATCCTTCATCCGTTGACAAGTGTTTCTCCATCAACGGATGCGCCTCTATCTAGCCATCCGTTGACAGCTATAACTACACCATCAACGGATATTCCTTATCAGTTGATAACTCACTCTACCACTGCTATATCTGACATTCCTGTGTCAAGTGTGGAGGAATTCTCAGTAGTTGAAACACTTTTAGGATTGAGGGAAGGGAGTGAGAGGCTGCCTTGTGAGCAGGCAAAAGGAGAGGTAAATAATGAGAGGCTGGCCATTTTTTCCGGTCAGGAAAAAGGAGAGTTTGAGAGTTCCACCTTAGTAGGTGAAGGTGAGGGTGTGAGAGGTGTGAGCCAAGGGGAGCCCTTGATGCAAGAAAAGAGAGATGAGGGGAGAGAAGGGACTACAGGAGAAATAAGGATGGAAGAAGCAGCCATTGCTAGTGAGTCAATGGAGGTTGAGGATGCATCCAAGGACATGGAATATCAAAGAGAATATCAGTCCATGATTGACTCCATTTCTTTAGATGCTGAAACCTTTACTCACCCTGTTCCTGCCTATCAAATTCTGGCACAACAGGGCAATGTGGAAGCAGAGGAGGCAATGCACCTAGTGCACACCTCACAGTCTCTACTTAGAGCTAAGGAATCTATAGCAGCTCTGCCAACCACTGCTGAGAGTGAAGAATTTGACAATTCTGAAGATGAAGACAGCCAGAGCTCTGAAGATAAAGGTGGTAGCAGTATTCATGATTTTGCATTTGCTCACAACTACACCTATCATCAACTTGATATGGAAATCATAAGGCAATATAAATCTGCCCTGGCTGAGCACCCAGAAGCAGATCCACAGAGAAAGGTTGTTCTTCAACAGGCAATTGACTCCCTAAAGTTACAAAAGATGCAAATGGTGATTCAGAGATCCAACTTAGAGGAGGTCAAACAAGAAATCAAGGATGTGAAGATCTCTGTGGATTCCAAGCTAGAGCAACTAGCACCTACAGCCACTCAGAGGGTGTTGCAACAAAGGTTCCTCAAAGAAGACAACCTGGCTAAGTCTGTGCAACTTCTCAATTCAAGAGTGGAAAAGATGGAATCCCAGATGGAGCAATTTCTTCAACATCAGAAACTGCAAACCCAACTGCTAGAGAAGTTAGTTGCAGCCCCAACTTCTAGTCAAACCCTTGATGCTAACAAAAAGGGGGAGAAAGTGGAAGAGGCTGTGGCAACTACAAGCCAAATCTTAATTTCTGAAAGCAGGGAAGCAGCAAGTGAGGGGGAGCAGCAGCCTACCATAGTGGTCAATCCACAAGAATTCATTGTCACAGCTTCCCCCAGCAAATCCAAACCTGAACAAGTAGCTCTATCTGAAGAGTTTGATTTCTCAAACTTGACAGAAGAGGAAAAGCTAGCCAAAATTGAAGCTCTACAAAAGATGAAAGAGGAAAACTATGAAAGGATAATGAGGACAGAAAGATTGATCAATCAATCTATTGCATCAACTCTGTTCTCTAGCCAAACCTCAGCTCCAACAATATCTACAACAATTCTGAAGGTGCTCACTCCAGCAATTGTGGCTCCTACATTCTATGATGCTGAGCCTTCTCATGTTAAGGAATTTGAACCCTACATCAAAACAAGACCCTTCTCACCACCAAAAGCAAATGGGAAGAACAAGTTACAACTGGACTTTCCATTTCCCAAGGATGATGAAGAGAAGCTGATGGGTAAGGCAATCAAGGAATTCAAGGAGAAGACTAACAGTTGTGTAAGAGAATGGATGGCTGTAATCATAAGGAATGGAAAAGTTCTAAACATATCCAATAGCCATCCTAGATTTGTTGAAGCCAAGAGAGAAGAGACTTCAAGGCTGCTAAGAGAATCTCAACCAAGCACTGAATATCAATATGAAAACTCAGATGAGAAGCAAGCAAGGCTGGCTCAAGAGTTATTGGATGAGGTAGAGGATGAATTGAGGGAACCTGAGGAAGTCCCCAAATTCAAAAAGAAAGGGAAATCAGTCCCCAAATCCAAGAGAATAAAATCAAAGGCAAGGAGGCCTGTCTCTCCAGAAATTGAAAACAAGGAGACAGTTGGTTCATCACAACCTATTGATGTAAAAGTATTCAACCCAGATGTGAATTTCCATGGTGAGCCTATAGTACCTAAAGAGGAACCAATGAATCTTGACTCCATTGAGGTTCCTTCATTCTTGCTGAAGCCTCAACAGAAGCCTATACAGAAGAAAAGGAAACCAAGGAAGCAACCTTCAAAGGAACCAATTCAAGTTGCTAGGGTACCTGCTATTGTCAGGCAGCCAATCTTGGAAAACAAGGATGATTTTATCTATCAGGCAGATATTGAAGAATACTCTGGCATGAATCTTTATCTGGATGAATTGTCAGAAGTAAGAGGAATTGACAAATATAGACATTTTCCTGAAAGATTGGTCTTTGTATACAAGGGAGGAATGGAAAGGACATGGCCACTACAAAGGGTTCTTGGAGAAAATTATCAAACCTTAACCAAAGTGTTCTCTGCAATCAAGAGATACACAGGGTTCTCCAAGATAGCAAAAGGGGAGTTACTGGACAGAATAGAACAATTAAGGAGGGAATGGAACTCACCATCAAGTCTACCAAGGAAAATGAAGATCCCATACAATGGACAGAAAATCCACCTTCATCCCTTCTGGATGATGGAGTTCAGGGATGAAGATGGTAACAGGAGATTCTTCAGGTTAGAAGACCAACTACCAAAGGCTAGTTCTCAATACCTGAGATGGTTACAACAAAAGCTAAATCCAAAGGTAGATGAAGAAGATGCCTTCTATAGGCAACTCCAAATACAGATTGAGTCCAACTCTGCCAAAGAAGGAAAATCAAGGGTGATGCCAACAAAAGGAAAGAAACAGTCTTAATCTGCTCAGTCTAGAGGAGCACTTCTCTGTAAATTTCTCAAACTTTCAGTTTTTAATTATTGTAGCTTAATACAATTTATGCATTGTTCTTTATATATCTTTAGGACTGCTTTGTTATCATCAAGGTCCTGAATTTATGCTTTATTGCCATCAAGTATAAATTGGGGGAGATTGTTAGGAATATGTTGTACTTGATGATAACTTCACAATCAATCAAATTGTTTAAGGTTTTGTAGCTGTCAACGGATGAGGACTTATAACTCTATCCGTTGACAGGTAGCTCATCAACGGATGAGGTTTTGTAGCATACTGCAAGTATCTCTATGTTATCAGTTGATAGTGTTTTTATCCATAGTCATGTTGACTATCAACGGATAGGCAGAATAGGGTAGCCAATTGTAAATAAGCTATGCTATGTAATTCTGTCTAAGTGAAAGTGTATCAACGGATGAAGACAAAACTCTATCAACGGATACAACTCAAATCCACTCTATCAACGGATACAGCTCAAGTCTCAATATCAACGGATACCGCTCAATACATCATCAACGGATAATCATTGACACTGTCTTCTATGATTAGCTGGGGATTAGCAGTTGATAAGGACATGTTTGACTGACAGATCACATGGGTTGATAGTAGATACAAAAAGCAGTATGGCAGCCATACTTTGGAAACACAGAAGAAAGAAGCATTCTATTTACACTATGAATACAAGAAAGGTGGAGGAGACATGTCTGAACACAAGGACAACCTTTCGGCTACATGTGTATTTGGAGTGTAGTAGCAAGTCAACTAGAATTAGATTAGTATTATCTTATTCCAGTAGTACTTGTAAAACTTGGGATATATATAACCAAGTGTAGCAACTCTTTGTAAAAAAAAAAAACAGACATATTTGCTTAGGGTTTCTTGAATATCCTTAGAAGCAAAGAGTTGTAAAACGGCAGCTGTGTACATTTTGTATCACAGAGTTTTCTTCAAATAAAAGCTTCAGGTGGTGCATATTAACTACCTGATTTTATATGTGTTTGTGTTTAAATCTTAAATTGCAATTATCTCTGCATAAGTTTCTGGAATTCTTATCAGAAATTTATAAATATCTAGAATTGTATTCAACCCCCCCTTCTACAATTATACAAGTGTGTAATCTGGGAATAACAATTTTCAAACCCGGATCCAGACCCGATCCGATCCGAAAACTTTGGATTTGGATTTGGCCAAACCCGATCCGATCCGACCCGTTGCCATCCCTACCCGGGGTCTTTTAAAATTAATTAAAACCTTAACAACGGTTATTTTATGGTGCTGATGTCCAAAGAGGGCCCCCTGCATAATAAAAAATAGTAGTGATCTACTAAGATCTCCGATCAAATTAATTTTTTATTTTCTTTAACTTTGGGAATATCATCATATTAGATATATATTGACATCCGTACGGTTGGATCGTTCAAAAATATTTTTTAAAAAATAGAAACAATAATCCGTGACAAAGCACTAGTTACGAGTCATTTTAAAAATAGTAATGATCTACTAAGATCTCCGATCAAATTATTTTTTTATTTTCTGTAACTTTGGGAATATCATCATATTAGATATATATTGACATCCGTAAGGTTGGATCGTTCAAAAATATTTTTTAAAAAATAGAAACAATAATCCGTGACAAAGCACTAGTTTCGAGTCATATTAAAAATAGTAGTGATCTACTAAGATCTCCGATCAAATTAATTTTTTATTTTCTGTAACTTTGGGAATATCATCATATTAGATATATATTGACATCCGTACGGTTGGATCGTTCAAAAATATTTTTAAAAAATAGAAACAATAATCCGTGATAAAGCACTAGTTACGAGTCATATTAAAAATAGTAGTGATCTACTAAGATCTCCGATCAAATTAATTTTTTATTTTCTGTAACTTTGGGAATATCATCATATTAGATATATATTGACATCTGTAAGGTTGGATCGTTCAAAAATATTTTTAAAAAAATAGAAACAATAATCCGTGACAAAGCACTAGTTTCGAGTCATATTAAAAATAGTAGTGATCTACTAAGATCTCCGATCAAATTAATTTTTTATTTTCTGAAACTTTGGGAATATCATTATATTAGATATATATTGACATCCGTACGGTTGGATCGTTCAAAAATATTTTTTAAAAATAGAAACAATAATTCGTGACAAAGCACTAGTTTCGAGTCATATTAAAAATAATAGTGATCTACTAAGATCTCCGATCAAATTAATTTTTTATTTTCTGTAACTTTGGGAATATCATCATATTACATATATATTGACATCCGTACGGTTGGATCGTTCAAAAATATTTTTAAAAAATAGAAACAATAATCCGTGATAAAGCACTAGTTACGAGTCATTTCGGATTAATTAAGATCTCCGATTAATTAATTTCGGATACGGATATTTTCGGATATGAATACGGATAATATCCGATATCCCCAAATCGAAGACCCATCGATTTGAATGGCAAAATCGAAGACCCAACTAACTCACAGTCATCTCTTCTCTTCTTCCCAGTGGTAGCAGCTTCAAGCTCAAGCTCTTCTTCGTCATCTCTTCTTCCGGTGGTAGCTTCAAGCTTCAATCTCAAGCTCTTCTTCGTCATCTCTTCTCTGCTTCATCATCTCAGTAGCTCAGTTGACCAACACAGCTTCTCAATCGATCTTAGGAGCTTCGATTTATTCATCTCAAGCTTCGATTTTGTAAATGGTGAGTTTATTCATCTTTTAGTTTCGATTTTGTTAACTGTGGTTCTTCTATTTTGTTCTCTAGCTTTGATTTTGTATTCTCCTTAGCTTCGATTTTGTCTCTTTAGTAGCTTTGCTTTGAAGTGCAATCTCTATTTGAACTATGGAAAAGTGTGGATTATCAAATTGAATTGTTCCTACTGTGGTATGATTATCAATATTTGATTTATGGTTAATTATTTGCTCTGAGTTTTCTTAATTATTGTTAAGATTTTGAATTATTTGCTCTAAATTTTGCAGTATAGGGCAAATTTGAATGCTCTAAATTGGATTTTATGTGCAAATTATGAGGAGGTTGTGTTAATGCTCTGTTAAATCAAGCAAAATAAATATCTTGATACTTAATCCAACCCAAACACAGCCAAATTTGTCAAATTTGTATTTATTATAATAAACTAGTAGAGAAAGCTTTATCTGTTAAATTTTAATGCAAGTTATGCTAGTAGTTTGAATTGCTAGTTAATTTGAATGCTCTGTTTTAATTAATTAAACTGCATTACATTCCTCCTAGGTGTGCCTTATGTAATCCATGCTTTTTTTGAATTAGATGGACAGGGATTGGTTGATGGCTGACAGAAGATCAAGAGAGTTTCAAAAAGGAGTTGAAGACTTGTTGATGTTTGCATTTGAGAACGGATATAATGAAGATAAAATTAGTTGTCCATGTATGAATTGCGCACATAGTAAATCATGGAAAGCTCGGATAGTGATGGATCATCTTTTCCAAAATGGTATCGATAAGACCTACAAGTGTTGGATTTGGCACGGAGAAACAAATGAAGAAGGAAGTCAGCCTTCGACGGAAGGGACCGACAGTTCTCAATCTGTGCATCAGCAACCGATGAATACAGATCAGAATATTGATGGTGACGATGATATTTCCCTGGACTCAGATATATTTAACCATGTTCAATCTAAACATGAACCTCTTTATCCAGGATGCGATGGATTTTCAAAGATGAAGGCTTTAGTAAAGTTATACAACATCAAAGCAAAATATCAAATATCTGATTGTGGCTTCTCTGAAATTCTACTTTTGGTCGGGTCTATGCTCCCGGAAGGTAACACATTACCTTCTTCATTCAGTGAAGCCAAGAAAAGCTTGCGTGTTTTAGGCATGGAGTATGAGAGAATACACGCTTGCCCTAATGATTGCCTATTATATCGTGGAGAGAGAGAGATGAAGATGAGACAAGGTGCCGCATTTGTCAAGCTTCTAGATGGAAGTTAAACAAAAAAGGGGATGAATTGGAAGGGACTCCTACAAAGGTTCTGTGGTATTTTCCTTTGATACCACGTTTAAAGAATTTGTTCAGTTCACCTCAAACAAGCAAGGATTTGACTTGGCACGATTCAGAGAGAATAAAAGATGGAAAAATGAGACATCCGGCAGATTCAAAAACATGGAAGGAAGTTGATGCAAAATGGCCAGATTTTTCTTCAGATTGTAGAAACCTTCGGCTAGCTTTATCATCGGATGGATTCAATCCGTTTTATACCACAAATATTGATTATTCTTGTTGGCAAGTTTTGATGACAATCTACAATCTACCACCGTGGCTTTGTATGAAGAGGAAGTATATCATGCTATGTTTGTTGATATCCGGACCCAAGGAACCCGGCAATGATATTGATGTGTTTCTTCAACCACTTATTCAAGATTTACAAAAGTTATGGAGTGGGACACATGTTTATGATGCATTAAAAAAGGAGCACTTTTTGCTTAAAGCCATTTTGTTATGGACAATAAATGACTATCCGGCCTATGGTAACTTGTCCGGAAATGTTGTGAAAGGGTATAATGGTTGTACAATTTGTGTTGATGAAACAAAAGCAACTAGGTTGGTTAATTACCGTAAGTGTGTGTTTCTCAGACATCGGAGGTGGTTGGCCCATGATCATCCATATCGGCGGCAGAAAAAAAAATTTGATAACACCATTGAAAAAGAAACTGTTCCACTTCCATTAACCGGAGAGCAGGTGCTTCAAAGAGTACAACATTTGAACGGACATGTTTATGGTAAGACACAACGCCAGCCTCGATTAAAGAAAGGTGATCCTCGGCCAATTTGGAAGAAAGTTTCTATATTTTTTCAGCTTGTGTATTGGAAATATTTGTCGGTTAGGCATGTTCTCGATGTGATGCACATCGAGAAAAATATTTGTGAAGCTTTCCTTGGTACCTTTCTTAATATACCAAAGAAGACCAAAGACAAAGAAACTGTTCGTCTTGACATGGCAGAAATGGGAATTCGTGTGGAGCTGCGGCCAAAAAATACGGGAAAAAAGGAGAAGTTACCGTTAGCATCTTGGAATTTAACTCATGCTGAGAAAAAGGTTGTTTGCTCTTCCTTTCTCGGAATGAAGTTGCCTGATGGATTTTGTTCTAATATTAGGAGTCTTGTGTCAATGGAAACACTTCGACTTACTGGTTTGAAATCTCATGACTGTCATATGATTTTGCATCACCTGCTCCCCATTGCAATTCGGTCATCGCTGCAAAAACAGGTTAGGAACACTGTTATTCGATTTTGTTTATTCTTTAAGGCCATTTGCAATAAAGTTATTGAGTTCGATAAGTTGGAGAAAATGCAATCTCAGTTAGTAGAAACTTTATGCCAGCTTGAAAAGTACTTCCCCCCTTCCTTGTTTGATATCATGTTTCATCTTTCGGTTCATCTTATACGAGAATTTGAGCTTTGCGGACCAATTTTTCTTAGATGGATGTATCCTTTTGAGAGGTATATGAAGACATTTAAGGGATATATAAGGAATCGGGCTCATGCAGAAGGTTGTATTGCTGAGGCTTATATTGCGGAAGAGGGGGTTGAGTGTTTGGTGGACCACGAGGAAGCGACTATTGGGGTACCGAAAACTGGTAGGCATACAAAAGATTCTACTTACAGGCCTTTATCTGGCGCAACAATGGTAAACCCGAGTAGCACTGATTTGCATGTAGTGCATTTATGTGTACTACAAAATACAACTGCCATTATGCCATATTTTCAGTAAGTCGTGAAATTATAATTTTGCAGAATTTATAGGAAGTCATTCTAATTATTTTCTACAATTGTGGGCAGTGAACACATGTCAATTTTGATGACCACCTATCCAGATCATGAAAATGATGAAATGTGGCTAAAAAACAAGCAAAATGAGACATTTCCGAAATGGTTCAAAGATAAGGTATTATGTGCATTTTCATAATATTTTTGTGCATGTTTTTAAACTTCGTTGCTCACACAAATCATTTTTCAACTAATATGTATTTTTTGGCAGATTGCTTCTGATTTGTTTGATGGTAATGAGGTACAAGATGAGATAAGGTGGATTGCAGATGGCCCCAACAAGGACGTTCCTACATACAGCGGCTACAAAATGGATGGTGCTACCTACAGTACTAAAGACCGTGATGATACACGGCAAGTTCAATGCAGCGGTGTTTGTGTAGAGGCCGATACAATGGTTGTGCAGGGCAAGGATAAAAAAATAGAGCATTTGTCACATACATTTTATGGTGTACACATTGGTTAATTTGAACAGGTTGGGGTTTTTGAATGATCCATTGGTTAACTTTAGGATTCCAATATTTCATTGTAAGTGGGTAGATATGAACAAAGGAATTAAGGTCGATGACTTGGGGTACACATTGGTTAATTTGAACAGGTTGGGGTTTTTGAATGATCCATTTGTGTTAGGAAAACATGTGAAGCAGGTTTGTTATATCGACGATCCCCTTGATAAGTTATGGTCCGTTGTGTTGAAGCTACCCGAAAAAAAAAATTATGAAGATGAAAATGAGGGATCCGTAGAAGTTGAACTTGAGAATGAATTCTTTGTACCCAACCTACCGGATGATGATGATGAGGACATGGCTAGTTATATTCGAGATGATGTAGATGAGCTAATAGAAATTTTGTGATGTAAAATTTTATTCGTGTTGTTTGAATTAATTATAACTATGATCATAACTTTTGTGATGTAATAAATGGTTTATAAGCTACTGTTGTTTGGTATGTTGGCTAACTGACAAAAGTAGATTGATTATTGGTTTACATTTGTACTGTGAGCAGGTTAGCTCCATTTTCAATTTTTTTCTGTATCCTGTAAATCAGACAACGGTTTTAAACAAGAAACCGTTGTCTGAATCAACAATAGACAATTAGCCTAAAAGGGTTGTCTGATAGCTTTAACTCAGACAACACTATAAAAAACTGTTGTTTGAACAAATGTTACACAACAGTAACAGAAAAACTGTTGTCTGATTCCAACAACTGTATTTTCTGTATGTTGTTTGAATTAAACTCAAACAACGGATCAGAAAAACTGTTGTCTCCTTCTAACAACAGTTTTGTGTGCTCTTGTCTGAAACATTTTCAGACAATGGTTCCGGAAAACTGTTGTCTAAATATGAAATCTGTGCAACACTACATTTTAAATACCGTTGTCTGACTTCATCTAATAGACAATGGTTTTTTGCTCGTTGTAAAAACTGGGATCAGACAATACTTTTTTTTCTTGAACACGGGAACCGTTGTCTGATCTTTTCGGGCAACACTTTTTTTGCAGAGTGTTGTCTGATCAGTGTTGTCTGATAGCAGATTTGGTGTAGTGGGGTACAAACCTTTATATTAACTAGTATATGGAACTTTGAACTTACAATAACTACAGCAAACCCGATTTATTGTTACACTGTTACTCGGAAGAAAATAAAACATTCCTGGTACAACAACAGGGGTCCAATATGTTTCATCTTAAAACTTATTTTAGATACTCACACACTCTTTACTCCATCCCTCGGCATATACTTGAACTCTACGCTGAACCCTCTAGTCTTCATCGTAAAGTTTATTCGGGAGGCGTGGAGTAAGCACAACTTCTAATGGGTATTTTCTATGGAAAGTCAATCCTGCTGCTTCAGTCATATTAACTGGTTTATTCTCGGGAGTACACAAATCAAATCCCTGAAGCAGACGAGCTAGAGTTAGATGCATCATCGGCATAGCGGCTGTCATTCCTTGACAAGATCTCCTTCCTGAGCTAAATGGAATGAACTCAAACCGTGAACCTTTTGCATCAGGTCCTCCATGACCAGATAGAAATCTCTCTGGTTGGAATTCATCAGGGTCAGTCCATGACCCAGAGTCTCGGTGCAGTTTCCAGATATTTACGAGTAATTGAGTTCCTTTTGGAACATAATAACCTGCTATCGTGCAATCCTCCATAGCCTCGCGAGCAAGTGATAAGGGAGCAGCAGGGTAGAGTCGTAATGTTTCTTTTACAATGGCTTGTAGGTAAACCAAATGTCTGATATCTGATTCTACAACACATCGTTCTTTTCCAACATGGACATCAATCTCGTGTTGGGCTCTTTGTAACACTTTCTCGTGCCTTAGAAGTAGTGCAAGTGCCCAAGTCAAGGTAACAGAAGTGGCATCTGCTCCTGCGAAAACAATAGTCTGCAGAAAAACGGAGTAATCAAAATTTTCATTATTAAGGTGAGGTACACAAACTAAGACATAACGTTTTTCCACTAAAAAGTAGGCAAGTTATAATGAAACAAGCATTGGAAATATTGTATTAAACTTACCATGACAGTTGCCTTGATAACATCTACACTTTTGCATCCATATGTCAGTCCATCCGATTCTGCAAACAGCGAGATCATGACATCAATAAAATCGCGATCCTCATCTGAAGAACCTTGTGTGACCCTTCTCTGATTGTGATCATTAAGCCAAGAAGTCATAAAATAGTCCAACTCCTTTGCTGTCCTTTTCATGGCCCTCCGATTTCCTTGTAAATCCATCCATTCAGTAAATGGTACCACATTTGAAATATCAAAAGCTCCCACCAAGGCAAAAAAATCATCAAATGCTTTTCTAAAACGCCTCGATTCCTTTTCCATCTCACCTTCGCCAATACTGCTATACCGCTTACTAGCAATCATTTGTATCATCATATTGATAATCACTTGCTGCAACCATGTTGACATGTTGAACTTAACCGAACCTACTGTCCCATTCTTGCAGCAGACTGAGTACAATTCCTTGATGCATGTTGTCAACTCCATGGCTCTCACAGGTTTAAGCAGCTCCAGGCGGTTTTGTGATAAAAGGTGAGAGGTGGAAGTCTTACGCATCTCCCGCCAGAGAGGACCGTACGGGGCTAGTGCAAATAAAGCACCGTTGTAACCCATGTATTTTAAGGCAAGAGATTTAGGACGAGACAGGAAAGTGGCGTCATTGGTGGTGAAGATCTGCATAACTGCTTCCTTACTACTCACTACCAGTGCATCATGCAAACCAAGCTGAATTCTGAATACGGGACCGTATTTATCAGCCATGTCTGCCAAAATCCTGAAAGCAGTATCTGTACCTGCAAGAAGTGGAAGGTGGCCTAAGATTGGCCAAGCCCCATCTGGCTTAGGGGCTTGTATTTTCTTCTTATGGTTGTTTGTTCGTGACAACCATACGCTAAAGAATATAATAAACGCAACAAAAGCTACAGTTGCTTGAAATAGGAGTAAGAGATCCATCCTGAGTATTCTGTATATTCCAGTTTATGATATACTAACTAAACTGGAACGATACTTATAGCACACCTGTAATTGTAGAATTTATATTTAAATGTAAGACTTGCATAAATATTTGTATTAGTGGGAACAATCTGCAACAAAAAATGCCTAAACTTCAAAAAAAGTGAGCTAATTAGATTTACAGTACGAAACTCGTTCCGAATGTGTATAAGCTTGGAATCTTGGATTAAGTTATTACAAATGTAGTATACTAAAATGCATAAATTCAAGATAAGTGAGCTAAACTTACTGTGTGTGCAATATTTTTTATGTAGGGGTTCTAAGAGCAATTCCAACAACCTATTCTTGTGTTTTCCTTATAAATCTATACTATTATATAAATTCCGAAACATTGAAAGTTCCGAAACATTGAAAGTTTTGGTACCTTTTGGTACTTAGTGAATTTATTTATATACCCTTCATTATAAAGAAACATATATACATCTAAAATAAATAATAACATAATATAATTAATGGTAATTAGTCGAGATAATACCTTTTATAAACACCTAAAAACATCAATCGTATCATATCTTTCCATCATTAATATTTTCGTTCCAATTAAAACACGTTATAATTAATGATAATTAGTCGATTAAGATAATAAAATTAATGGTAATTAGTCGATTGCCTTTTTCAAATTGTTGTGGAATAAAAACTAGGCTACTAGTATTGCGGCTAGGGTTTATGTATTTATTGCAAGGGTGTGTGAGCTTCGTGCTTTAATGGCTGCTCTTGTGCTCGTGGCTGATTCTGCCTTCACAAGATGCCTACGTACTTTGATGAATATCAAATATCAAGCCAAAAAACGTAGTTCTGAGGGTGAGGGGTCAGGCCCTTTATATAGGCTGAGGAGCCTTAGAATTATGGTAGGATTTGGAGACTTGGTGGGCAAGTCTTTGAGGAATGTTCTAGATCTATTCCTTGTAGGAATCAGTTTCCATATTGAATTGGATGCCTTATTGGATAAGTTTGAAAGGGATATTATCCTTATCCAACTCTTATTTGCTGAGCTGTTTATTACCCTTAATATTAATTACAAAATTAATATTATATTTAGGGTTTTGGGCCCAGCTAGTGGGCCCCACGTTTGGACTATTCTCGGCCTAATTAATGCCACATTAAATGTGTCTTTAGGGCTTATTTTCAGCCCATATCATTTGCCCCCCAACTTCTTAGGAAAACTGATCAGGTTTTCGTAGAAGTTATATTTGCCTTAATCGAGACTCGGGGTCGTTTTTATCCCTTACATGGGACTTCTTAATTTTCCTACCCTTATATGGGAGTTTTGGTTTACACTAGTGTTTCACGAGTATCGTCTTGATTGTAAAGTGTGGAGCGACCTACACATTTACGACGATTTGCCTTATTCGAGGCTTTAATTTGTGCTTGCTTTTAGCAATTTTGGCACCTTCATAGAGTTTTTATGCATTATTAGCATAAATTATTGCTCAACTTGTCAAGAAAATATTTCTATAATTTTCCCGTATTTTTCTGTACTTTTCCTAGTATTTTAGGAATTTTTTATATACCAACAGGTATTTTTCGTAATTTTTCCTAATAATTTAGGAATTTTTATATACCAACAGGTATTTTTCGTAATTTTTCCTAATAATTTAGGAATTTTTATATACCAACAGGTATTTTTATTATTTTTTGGGAATTATTTTTCAATTTCCCAACATTATTTTAAAATTTTTAAAGGAAAAAGTCATCCTGGCAAGAAATGCCTCCTGGGCGTGGGTACCCCCGCCTAGGAGACACCCTCCTTAGGCACGCCTAGGGGGTTTGGTCTCCTGGGCGTGGGTGATCTTTCTCCCTGGAAATGCTTTCTGGGCGTGGGTACCCCCGCCTAGGAGACACATTCCTTAGGCACGCCTAGGGGGTTTGGTCTCCTGGGCGTGGGTATGCCCTTCGTTCCTTGAAATGCTTTCTGGGCGTGGGTACCCCCGCCAAGGAGACATTTTCCTTAGGCACGCCTAGGAAGTTTGGTCTCCTGGGCGTGGGTATACCCTTCTTTAAAGAAAATCGAGCTGGGCGTGGGTACCCCCGCCAAGGAGACACCTTCCTTAGGCACGCCTAGGGGGTTTGGTCTCCTGGGCGTGGGTATAGCCTTCTTTAAGGAAAGTCGAGCTTGGCGTGGGTACCCCCGCCAAGGAGACACCTTCCTTAGGCACGCCTAGGGGGTTTGGTCTCGTGGGCGTGGGTGTAGCCTTTTAATTGGGCTTCCTGCCTTTAAATTCTAACGGAATTTTATCCTATTTTCTAAAAATGTCGTAGAACATTCTAGAATTATTTCAAAATTTGAATTTCATGGGCTTCCCGCCTATTCAAAGGCCCAGTCACCTGTTGACAGCCCATTTACTGGATATAACCGGTTGAATGACCAACCATGAACTCTATAAAAGAGTAGTGTGCATCCCTCATTTCTCATTTCACTATTCAGCAAAATTATCATTCCCTTATCACAAATATTTTTCAAAAAAGCTCTGCTAGGGTTCTGTCGTGAGGCGATTTCCGGCGTCTTTACTCCGCCCTATTTTCCAGTTTCTGTTTGAAGATCGTTGAATCTTCATCTTCTTCAACCTCCTTTTTCAACTTTTCTGGGTTTCAAGCTTTCAAGGGAAGCATATCAATGGAGGATTCTAGCTCTTCAGGCCAGTCACAACTCGCTAACACTTCCACCACCGCTCCACGGCTTTCAAGGGGTAAAAACCCTAAAACATCTCTTGTCCATGCCAGTGTTTTTTCCCTTAGAGATCTTTTAAATGAGTTTGGTCAAGCTTTTCCAAACATGCTTCATTTAGATGCTTATGAATATAAATCGAAATATAAACAACATAGGGTAGACATTCTAGCCCAACTTTTTCATATTAATGGGCCTTATAGGGCCGTTGTTCCGGCCTCAAACGAAAGGGCCTGTCACCCAAAGCCTGGGGCCATTAGGATTTATAAAGAAACTTTTTATGCTGGTTTTCGCCTTCCTCCTCCTCCCTTTGTTTACCGTCTTTTGGCCGAAGCCCGGGTTTGTCCAACCCAACTTATGCCAAATGCATGGCGTTTTATTTATTGTTTCTTGGTCCAATGTAAGAAACATGGGCTTGAGCCCAGTATCTCTGTTTTTCGATATCTATTCAAATTTGTCAATTCTTCTGATAATTCGGGCTGGGTCAAAATCCAACACCGTTCCTTGGCCCGTTCTTGTTTTGTTTCGGATTCCGCTCCTGATTCCCTTCCTAATTGGAAAAGGGAATGGTTTTATATCTTTTTGGATGGGGATGACTGGGACAACTATTTTCGGCCCAACTTCTGCAGAGCCGTTGATGGGCCTGTTAGGAGTTTAAAATTGGGCGTGGAAGAAGAGGCCGCCATAACTTTGTTAACATCGGATAATTTGCATCAATGTGCAAATTTGATTTCTGAAGATTCGCTGCAGGCCCATGGGCTAAGCGATTTGGGCCCTGAGGGTAATTCTCACCTCTTGCTTTGTTAACATTTTATGCTAGATATAATTTTCTAACTTTCTTATAATCATTTTGCAGCCAAAACTGCTCTGGGAGCGATTTTTAGGCAGAGGGAGACTGCTGCCACAGCTAGGGTGGTAACAGAGAACCCTAGGGCCAAAAGGGCCAGGACAGATGAGGCTTCTCCCGCGGTGGAGCGTGTTCCTGCTTTTCTTCAGGAAAAGCCTGTTCCTATTGAGGAAGACCTTACTCCCTTTACAGTGGGATGGGGTTTATGCAATAGGGACACAGCTGTAGGTGACTCCAGGGCTGCAGCTGAGTGGTCCAGGAGCGTGGTTACTCCACGGGACAGGGTCCACATTGTGGAGTCCTCTGATGACTTGCAGATTGAGCTTCTCGGGGCTCAAGCTGTTGCTTCGGTAATTTCTTATTCAACTTCTTTAATTTAATTGCATTTACTTTTCCCTTATTTACCTGTTTCCTTTGCAGATGAACGCCTACCTTCAGGCCGCCGTTCATAACCTGAAGGAGGTGCGTGCTGAAAAGACCATTGCTGAGAGGGATAGAGACAGATACTTTGATGCCTCTGAGGCAAACTTTGCTCGTTTTAGGGAGGTGGAGAAGGAGCTGGCTGTTGAGAGGGAGAAGAACAGGAAGCTTCAGCTGGAGGTGCAGCAGAACAGGGAACACATCATTGCTGATTACAAGGCTTCTAAGGACTTTCAAGATGTCCTGAATGCCGAGTATGATGCAAACTTTCCTGGCACCTTCAAGGAGTGTTGGGAGGGGATCATCGAGGAGCTGAGTGGGAAGATCGAGGGGGTATCCTTGGAGAAGTTCCCGGTACCTGCTATCCCTGGATTGACAGATACCTTGGAGATCGCTACAGAGACAGCAGTGGATGGGGACTCTCAGCCCACTCAGGATCCACCTTCTTCTCCTGGGGTAGAGACAGCAGATCCTTCTTCCACTCAGGGAGATGTAGTTATTGAGGACTTAGATGAGTAGATGGCCCTGCGTGGCTTATTTCTGTTTGTCTTTATTTATTCTGAACTTTTGCCCTTCGGGGCTTATGACTTAACTTATTTATGCAGTAGTTCCTTTTGTTTCCATGTTCTTATTTTTTGCTTATTGTTCGTTAAACTTTAGAATTTCTCAAGTACTTGGCCTCCTGGCTGGTACTAAACTCACAAGTTAGTTCAACGTTTGCCTTTCGTGTTTATTTTAACAAAGAGAAGTAACTCATAAAGAAAACAATATAAATTCCATTATGCTGTCAATGGATATCAATAGAATGGGTTCAACCCTTACATAAATATTCTATCTTCTACTGGGAGCAACATGCTCTAAAATGGTTTCATTCGAACCTTATTCCTAATAAATAGATAAAAGTCCAAGCCTTTGTCAAAAGAACTTAGATATAATAAACTTTGAGGTTCACAGCATGCCAAGTTCGGGGCACCTCAACCCCATCCAAGGTTTCTAACTTGTAGGATCCTTGCCCTAACACCTTTCTGACTAGATATGGTCCTTCCCAGTTTGGTGCTAACTTTCCTTTCTGGCCAACTCCTGAGGCTTCAATCTTCCTTAAAACCATGTCACCTTGTCGAAAGAATCTTTCTTTAACTCTCTGGTTGTAGTGAAAAGATGCTCTCTTCTGATATTCAGCATTCTTCGCATTAGCTCCATCTCTAACCTCATCAATTAAGTCAAGGGCAAGTCTCATTCCTTCGTCATTAGTTTCTGGCTCATATGCCTCAACTCGAGGTGATGCTTGCATGATCTCTAAAGGCACAACTGCCTCGGCTCCATAAGCCAGCAAAAATGGGGTTGCTCCAGTCGTTACCTTACAAGTGGTACGATATGCCCAAAGTATGGGTAACAACTCATCTACCCAAGTATTCCTAGAGCGTTCGACCCTCTTTTTCAGTCCATCAAGGATAATTCGATTAGCTACCTCAGCTTGCCCATTGGCCTGAGGGTGTGCCACCGAGGTAAAACGGAGCTCAATTGCATTCTCTTCACAATACTTCTTAAACTCCTCATTGTTGAATTGTGTCCCATTGTCTGTCACAAGGATTCGTGGGATTCCGTATCTGCAGATGATGTTCTCCCAAAAGAACTGGGAAACTTGCTTGGTGGTTATCTTGGCCAGGGGTTTAGCCTCAATCCACTTAGTGAAATAATCAATTGCTACTATTAGGAATTTCCTCTGTGCTGAAGCCATGGGAAAGGGTCCAAGTATATCCATCCCCCACATTGCAAATGGAATGGGAGAGTTAATCGAGGTCAACACCTCAGGCGGTTGCCTCACAATTGGGGCATGCTTCTGGCATCTCTCACATCTCTTGACATAGTTTTGTGCATCAGCCAACATCTCCGGCCAATAAAACCCTAAACGAATTATCTTGTGAGCTAGGGCTCTGCCCCCCAAGTGTTGCCCGCAGATTCCTTCATGAACTTCCTCCAATGCTTCCCTTGCCTCTATAGGCCTTAGACATTTCAAGTACGGGATTACAAACGACCTTTTGTACAGAATACCCTCAATCAAAGTATATCTCAACGCTCTTACTGAGAGTTTTCGTGCCTCCATGGCATTGTCTGGGAGCCAACCGGTCTCCAGGTGTGCCTTAATAGGATCTATCCAAGAGCCTCCTATGTCAATTGGTGCCACTAACTTTGCATTAACGGTCGGGGCCTTCAAGACCTGAAAGTAGACACTCCCGGCATAATTTTCTATTTCAGAAGAAGCAAACTTAGATAGGGCATCGGCCTTAATGTTTTCCTCTCTTGGAATGTGCTCAACATAGCACTCCTCAAACTGGGACATAACAGCCTTTACTACTCTCAAGTATTTTGCCATAGTCTCATCTTTAGCCTCGAATTCACCATTTACTTGTGCTACCACAAGCCTTGAATCTCCACAAACTTTGAGATTCTTGACCCTCATGATTCTGGCCAAGCCCAAACCAGCTATCAATGCCTCATACTCTGCCTCGTTGTTGGTAGTAGGGAAATCCAACTTTAAAGCGTACTCAACTGTGAACCCATCGGGGCTTTGCAAAACCAAACCTGCACCACTAGATTTTGTTTTTGATGCTCCATCAAAATAGAGCACCCAATATTCCTTCAGATCGGGTGTGAGTTTCTCTTCTTTTTCCTCTTGCCCAGGGGTAGTCATTATCTCTTGCCCCCCGACTTCTTGGTTGTTAATAGTACATTCAACCACGAAGTCAGCTAATGCCTGAGCTTTGATAGCTGTCCGAGGCTTGTATGTGATGTCAAACTCTCCTAATTCAATCGCCCATTTGATTAGCCTTCCACTGGCCTTAGGGCTATGCAATATGTTCCTCAATTGCTGGTTTGTCAGAACTTGAATCTTATGTGCCTGAAAGTAAGGTCGCAGCTTTCTTGAGGCAGTTACTAATGCCAAAGCAAACTTTTCTATGGGTGAGTAATTCAACTCAGCCCCATGCAACACTTTGCTCACATAGTAGATAGGTTTCTGGACCTTCTCCTCTTCCCGAATAAGGACGGCACTCAGGGCTTGTTCGGATACCGCCAGGTATAAACTAAGAATCTCCCCAGGACTTGGTTTAGTCAACAACGGGGCTTCAACCATGTACTTCTTCAGTTGCTCAAAGGCCTCTTGGCTTTCAGGTGTCCACTCAAAATTTTTCACCTTTTTTAACGCTTGGAAGAAAGGCAAGCATTTGTCTCCAGACTTGGAGATGAATCTTCCTAAGGCTGCAACTCGACCTGTCAACCTCTGCACATCTCTTATAGAGCGTGGTGGCTCCATGTCTAAAATCGCCTTGATCTTGTCAGGATTGGCCTCAATGCCTCTTTTCGAAACCATCAGACCCAAAAATTTGCCTGATCCAACGCCAAAGGCACACTTGGCTGGATTCAACATCATCTTGTGGTGCCTCAGCACTTCAAATGCCTCTCTGAGGTGCTTGATATGATCTGTCTTGACCAAGCTTTTAACCAGCATATCATCGACATAAACCTCCATGGTTTTTCCAATCAGATGGGCAAATATCTTATTCACCAATCGTTGGTAAGTAGCTCCCGCATTCTTTAAGCCAAACGCCATAACAAGATAGCAGAAAACACCAAAGTCGGTTATGAAAGATACCTTAGGGATGTCATCCTTGTGCATCTTAATCTGATTATAGCCGCTGAACCCATCCATGAAGCTCAGCATCTCATGTCCAGCTGTGGCATCTATCAACATATCTATCCTTGGCAGAGGGAAACAATCCTTTGGGCATGCATCATTCAGGTCAGTGAAGTCTATACACATCCTCCACTTCCCATTCGCTTTCTTGACCATCACTGGGTTTGCTAACCATTCGGGAAACTGAATTTCCTCAATAAAACCAGCCTCCAAGAGCTTATCCACTTCTTGCTTAATGGCTTCTCGCCTTTCCGGAGCAAAATTTCTCTTCTTCTGCTGTACTATCTTCCGATTAGGGTCAACATTCAATCTATGAGTTATAAGTTGAGGATCAATCCCTGGCATGTCAGCTGCTGTCCAAGCAAAAACGTCACTATTCCTTTGTAAGAACTCTATTAATTTGCCCTTCAGGGGTTCTTTCAGAGATGCTCCAACATAAGTAACTTTTTCAGGGTCATTAGGTTCTAGAGGTACGGGAATCAAATCCTCTGCTGGCTTCCCTCTATGCTCTTCATCATCGCGAACATCCATGTCTTCAATCGGAAGTACCTGCCCCCCGGTTCCGTCGGCTCTCAAAGCAGCCACATAGCAACTCCTGGCCATTTTCTGATCTCCTTTTTGTTCCCCAACACCATTCCTGGTTGGAAATTTGACCTTCATGTGATAAGTAGAGGCAACAGCCTTGAATGCATGAAGTCCGGTCCTCCCTAAGATTGCATTGTACGTCGAGGCAGCCTTAATTACTAGAAAGTTTAGCATCTGGGTGGCCTCCTAAGGTTCTTGCCCTATTGTCATAGGCAGATGAATGGTCCCTTCAACCTTGGACTCAACTCCATTAAATCCGTAGATTGGCATGTTAGTCGGGGTTAGTTGAGAGTCAGTATACCCCATCCTCATAAAAGCATCATGAAACAAGATATCGACGGAAGCTCCATTGTCTATCAGGACTCGCTTCACTTCCGAGTTTCCAATTACTGGAGTTATGACCAACGGGTCATCATGGGGGAATTTCACCCCTTCAAGATCTGAATCATCAAAACCAATCACTGCCTCAGTCTTAGCACGCTTCGGGGCTTCTCCTGTGATGTGCATCACTTCCCTGGCATAAGCCTTTCGAGAGTTTCGGGTAGTGCCGGCCGCTGTTGGTCCTCCCCAAATCATATTAATTACTGGCCCTCGAGGCTGCGGGTTACGATTGCAATCGTTATCCCTCCTATCATTGTCTCTTCTTTCATAATCCCTCTTCTGGGTTCCACGGTCTTCACCTTTAGTGAACTTGTTTAACTTTCCCTTCCGGATTAAAAACTCAATTTCATCCTTCAACTGTCTACAGTCATCTGTGTCATGCCCCACATCCTTATGGAATCTACAATACAGATCTTTGTTTCTCTTTTCGGGATCACCCCTGAGCGGTTTAGGCCAGTGAAAGTCCTTATCCTTCTCAATGTCCAATAAAATTTGGCTCCTAGGAGCGTTCAACCTCGCGTAATCAGAAAACCTTGACCCAAAACCCTTCTTAGGTGAAGAATCAGAGTCCTTGCCAGTCCGGGGATACTTGTCCCTAGCGTCATACTCTTGTTCTGATTTTCTTTTCTTCGAATCATTAGAGCCCTTGCCATTACCTACTGTGGTTTCCTTCTTAATGCTGTCCTCAGCCTTGATATATTTATCGGCTCTTCTTTGGAGTTCGGCCATGTTTTCAGGAGGATGTTTTGCTAAAGACCTTTTGAAGAAGAGGTCAGTGGTTCCGTGTTCCAGGGCTACCATGGCCACCTTATTTTCCAGATCGGTGATATTCAGCGTCTCCTTGGTGAATCGCTTGAGATAATCCCTTAAGTTCTCATTCTTCCCTTGCACCACATACATAAGGGATGCAGAACTTTTTTCATGAATTCTCCCACTAATGAATTGGCTGATGAAAGCAGCGCTTAACTCCTTAAAAGAGCCAATCAAATTTGCAGGTAGACGGCTATACCATCTTTGAGCCATTCCTGACAGAGTTTGAGGGAACGCCCTACATTTTAAGGCATCACTAGCAGGCTGCAGCAGCAGTGCGTTCGAGAAAGTTCTGACATGATTTGCGGGATCGCCCGTTCCATCATAGGCCTTAATAGTTGGCATCTTAAACTTCCTTGAGATGTGGGCATTCATCACCTCCTCAGTAAACGGAGGTGTGGGATCGTCAGGGTCCCCAAGCGGCATCAGATCTTTGGGGTTACTCCTGGGGGTTTCCACCCTCATAGCTTCTCTTGTTGGGACATCAGCCCTCTTCTGTCTTCTTGAAGACCTCTCCAAATCTATAACAGGAATCCTTTCTGAGATTGGAGGGGGTCGAATCAGACTCTGTCTTGCCTGTTCCCTTGCTATATCATCTTTCAACCTTTGGATCTCAGCCTCATGAGCCTTAATCCTCTCCTCAATCGTTTGTGGAGGCCCATCATGGATTCTCCGTGTTCTTCTTAGGGGTTC
This sequence comes from Saposhnikovia divaricata, assembly GCA_036435485.1. Taxonomy (NCBI): domain Eukaryota; kingdom Viridiplantae; phylum Streptophyta; class Magnoliopsida; order Apiales; family Apiaceae; genus Saposhnikovia; species Saposhnikovia divaricata. Next base: position 244,051,276 of record CM071596.1, on the reverse strand, counting down.
CTTGCTAGCTCGTCGTCTCCTCGGGGCTTCATCTCGATCATCATCCTCAGATGATGATGAATCATCAGTATAGGGACCCGAGTAGTCATCATATTCTCGATCCCGGATCTGTAAGGCGTGTCCGCTCGGTCCAGGTTCCCTTCGTCGCGGGGGATAGTTAGGCAGTCCATACATAGGGTTGGTGTTCAAAGGGAGATCCGTAGTGTGGATCTGTACCCCCGTGCGATCAACGTTACCAAGAGGAGAAACCACCATCTGGATAGGATTGGTTTCTTGGACGACCACAGAGTGAGCCCCCTCTACATGGGGAGTCGTCCCTGGGGGTTGAGTGGGCAGAGGTTGAACGACCGTCCCTGTTGATGGGAGTATTTGTCCTTCCTCAGTGACGATGAGCGAATCTGAAGTGGCTGGTTGAGCAGAGTTAAGGGGCACGGCCTCGGTTGACGTTGTCCTTCGTGTTTGAACCATGGTTGATGTTGTCTTCCCACAGACGGCGCCAAATGTTGTGGAATAAAAACTAGGCTACTAGTATTGCGGCTAGGGTTTATGTATTTATTGCAAGGGTGTGTGAGCTTCGTGCTTTAATGGCTGCTCTTGTGCTCGTGGCTGATTCTGCCTTCACAAGATGCCTACGTACTTTGATGAATATCAAAGATCAAGCCAAAAAACGTAGTTCTGAGGGTGAGGGGTCAGGCCCTTTATATAGGCTGAGGAGCCTTAGAATTATGGTAGGATTTGGAGACTTGGTGGGCAAGTCTTTGAGGAATGTTCTAGATCTATTCCTTGTAGGAATCAGTTTCCATATTGAATTGGATGCCTTATTGGATAAGTTTGAAAGGGATATTATCCTTATCCAACTCTTATTTGCTGAGCTGTTTATTACCCTTAATATTAATTACAAAATTAATATTATATTTAGGGTTTTGGGCCCAGCTAGTGGGCCCCACGTTTGGACTATTCTCGGCCTAATTAATGCCACATTAAATGTGTCTTTAGGGCTTATTTTCAGCCCATATCACAAATTAATATAATAAAATTATTGGTAATTAGTGATTGCCTTTTTCACATTTACTTTTAGTTGAACATATTACCTTTTATAACACCTAAAAACATCAATTTTATCATATCTTTCAATCATTAATATTTTTACGTTACCTTTTTAATTTACAACAAATCTTACAATCATTAATATATACATGAAAATATCACATCATATTTCTCAATTATTAATAAAATATATTAAAAATCGTATACATTGTTTTTAATAATGAAACATGAATATAATCTGTAAACATGAGTATATTAAATTATATTAAATAAAAATTATTAAAAACTATTAAAAATAATGATTATGCAAAAACATAATTATAATATTAAATAAAAATTATAATATAATACAAGAAACCCGTGCATTGCACGGGTTATAAGCTAGTATTATAAAATATTAGGTTGTTAGTAATTTAGGATATTACTAGCTTAAAACTCGTGTAATGCACGGATTTTCCACGGATTTTTTTTAATATTATATGATTTTTTTAATAATTTCAATAATTTTTTGATGATGTAAATTTTGTAAGTTAAATTTTTAAATGATATGATTTGATAATAATTATATATATATATATATATATATATATATATATTGACCATAATTATATATATATTGACCATATTATTTTTTAAAAAGAAAAAGTTTAGTTATAAAATATAGATAAGATGATACGTTTTAGCTGAAAAATGTAATCAGTCAATTATTAATTATTATGGTATTATTTTATTGAATACAATTATTCGTGGTACTATTGGAAAAGAAGAGGTTTAGTAAGATAAAATATAAAAGGTAATGTGTTTTAGCTGAAAATGTCACTACACCAAATATGGGCTATTGCAAAGCCAATATATATTTGTGTTACATAAAGTGTTACAATAGACACAAAACTTGGTAGTCTATTGTTTTTATAAAATTAATATTAAATGTGATTGTCATTTAAGTCCAAATGGGCTAGCTATTAATGTCAAATATGACCAACTTCATTTTTGCTATAAATACCAATCTCTTGTAAACCAAACATTTGTACCAAGTAATGTTAAAGAGGTAAGCTCCATTACTCTCTCTCTCTCTCTCTCTCTCTCTCTCTCTCTCTCTTTCACTCTTGATTTTATTAACACTTGGCCATGATATATAAAATCATAATATCAAATTTTTTATAATACGTTATCAGCACGAAGCTCTGCCGGAACTGAGAAGGTATAATTTTATTTTAATATACATATATGGTCGGTTAATCCGCCTAATATACTGGGTTTTTTTTAATTTACATGCTCGGTTAATCCGCCTACTACACCGGATTTTTTATTTACATGGTCGGTTAATCCGCGTACTATACGGGAATCTTTAAAAAAGAAACTCTGCACTTAATTGCCTTAAAAGAGAAATGCCCATATCACTATCAAAATGTGCTTTATTATGTTGTTGATTAATTATTATCGGAAAATAACTTCTGTACATAAGCTAACATATGCATGATATTCTAATTTAAGTTTATTTATTGATCGAAGATAACCTGTATACGCATACGTCCGCATGCGGGTGAAAATTCTTTTGATATTAGATTTGTGATAACAATGATATACAGATTAATTATTGCATGGGATTTTATGTACATCAATCATTAAGATTTAATACTTTCTATGTTAAATTCAGATTTAGTATGACAAACCTTATAAGCTTATCGTTCGTTGCATTAGATATTTCTGGAGATAATTATTTGTCGTGGGTACAAGATGTAAAATTGCATCTTGGTTCAAAGAAATTAAGCGATACAATAAAGGCAGGAAATAAAGCTACGGTTGAAGAAAAATTTACCTCCATTATTTTTCTCCGACATCACATGCATGAAGATTTAAAATCTGAATACCTAGAAATCGAGGATCCTTATATTTTATGGGAAAATTTAAAAGATAGGTTCGATCATCAGAAACTAGTTTATCTACCTGCAGCTGAAAATGATTGGGCTAATCTTAGACTTCAAGATTTCAAAAGTGTCCGGGATTATAGCTCTGCGTTATTCAAAATAAGTTCTAAGCTCATTTTGTGTGGTGAAAAAGTTACTGAGAAAAGAAAAATCGATAAAACCTTATCAACTTTTCATCCCAATAATATCAACTTATCAGAGATGTATAAGGAGCGCAAATTCACCAAGTTCGGGGATCTTTTATCCACTCTCCTTGTTGCTGAGCAGAATCATGAATTGGTGATTAAGAATCATCAATCTCGTCCAACGGGATCTGCCCCTTTACCTAAAGTAAATAAAATGTCATTCCAGCAGAATGTACATGGACGAGGGCATAGAGGTGGACGAGGCCAAGGACGATACCGTGGACGAGGTCGAGGTCGCGGAAATTTTCGTCCTCATAAAGGCTCTAGTCACCAGAAGTGTCAAGCTAAAAAACAGAACAAAGGAAAGGCACCACAAGGAGGGAAAACTGATAATATATGTTTTAAATGTGGAACGGAGGGACACTGGTCACGAAACTGTTATATCCCAGAACATCTTGTTAAACTATATCAAGCATCCATAAAATCAAAAGGGAAAATGGTGGAAACGAATTTCGCCAACAATGAACTAGATAATTCCCCAATAATCACATCTTGTGGAATAAGCACTAATGATCCAAATGAATATGAAACTCCCATGTGGGAAGCTGAAGATTAGTTTCATAAAATTACTATAATATTGTGTATTATCTTGTTTTAAACAATGTAGTGTGTTATGTTTTCTATCGAATAAAAGTGTGTTTCTTAATTATGCACAGAATGGTTTCTGAGGATATATGCATTGCTGATTGTGGCACAACTCATATGATTCTATAGAGCCGAAAATATTTTACCCTTCTAACCAAAACCGAAGCACAAGTTGGGACCATATCTGGTGTTTCCAATATAATTGAGGGTTTTGGAAAGGCTAGTTTTATCTTACCTAATGGCACACACTTACGTGTTCCAAATGCATTATTTTCTAATAAGTCCATTAGAAATCTTCTTAGTTTTAAGGATATCCGACTCAACGGTTTTCACATCAAAACCACTTCCGAGGCTGGTAAAGCATATCTTCTTATCACTTCAGCTAATTCTAGCAAAAAGAAAATCTTAGAAAAGTTTCTATCACTTCCTTCAGGATTATATATGATGAAAATTAGAGCCATTGAGTCACACAATGTCATTGCTTCGAAACTAGTAGACCCAAAATCATTTACACTTTGGCATGAAAGATTAGGTCACCCTGGTGTCTCTATGATGCGTCGCATTATAGAGAATTCTACTGGACATCCTCTAAGATATCTTAAAGTTCTTTCAAACAATGACCTTCCTTGCTCAGCATGCTCTTTAGGAAAACTGATTACTCGACCATCTCCTACTAAAGTTCAGCTTGAGAGTCCAAATTTTCTTGAAAGGATCCAAGGGGACATATGTGGGCCTATCCACCCATCTTCTGGTCCATTTAGGTACTTCATGGTATTAATTGATGCCTCAACAAGATGGTCTCATGTTTGTCTTCTCTCAACTCGTAATGATGCTTTTGCAAAATTACTTGCCCAGATAATCAAACTACGAGCTCAATTCCCAGATCATTGCATTAAGTAAATTCATGTAGATAATGCCGGCGAGTTCACATCTGCAACTTTTGTTGACTATTGCATGTGTGTAGGGATCTCAGTTGAACACCCAGTTCCTCATGTACATACACAAATGGATTAGCCGAGTCCTTTATCAAAAGACTTCAACTTATTGCAAGGCCACTATTGTTGAAAGCAAAATTACCTACATCCATTTGGGGTCATGCAATACTTCACGCTGCCAATATTATTAGGATTAGACCAACTGCCTATAACAAACATTCTCCACTACAATTGGTACTTGGTCAAATTCCTAATATCTCTCACTTCAAAATTTTTGGAAGTGCTGTATATGTGCCGATTGCTCCACCACAGAGATCGAAGATGGGAGCTCAAAGAAGAACAGGTATCTACGTTGGTTTTGATTCGACATCTATAATTAGATATCTTGAACCACTAACTGGAGATTTATTTACCGCGAGATATGCAGATTGTCATTTTGACGAATCAGTGTTTCCGCCTTTAGGGGGAGATAAATATTCGAATAAAGCTAATCCTGACATTACATGGAATGCATCGGGATTACATTTTCTAGATCCACGTACCGGTCAATGTGAAATTGAAGTTAAAAGGATTATTCATATGCAAAATATCGCAAACCAAATGCCTGACGCATTTAACGATTCTAGAAAATTATAAAATCTCATATACCTGCAGTAAATACTCCAGCTAGAATAGATGTACCAATTCAACAATTAAATACAAAAGAGTTGGTTACGGAATCAAATCTGCGCTTGAAGCATGGTAGACCGGTCGGTGCAAAAGATGTTGCACCACGAAAACGAAAAACAAAAAAAAATGCCCCTGAAGTGGCACATGCTCCAGAAGTAACAAATACCCCGGAAGTGGTATTATCTCCTGAAGAGATTCTAGTCCCTAAAGATGAGGGATTAAGTAATCATGAAATTTCAATAAATTATGTGCATGACAGGAAATTATGGGATCGAAGTAAGGCCATAATCGATGATGTGTTTGTGTATTCTGCGGCATTGGATGTTGACATAAATTCTGATCCTGAACCACAAAGTGTGGATGAATGCCGTCAAAGAAAAGACTGGCTGAAAAGGAAAGACGCAATTCAAATAGAATTAATTTCATTGCGTAAAAGAGAAGTATTTGGACCTGTAGTCCAAACACCAATCGGTGTAAACCCAGTTGGAAATAAATGGGTATTCATAAGAAAACGAAATGAAAAGAATGAAATCATGAGAAATAAAGCCTGGCTTGTAGCTCAAGGGTTTTCTCAAAAACCTGGTATTGATTATCAGGAGACATATTCTCCAGTAATGGATGGAATTACTTTTCGTTTTATATTAGGTATGGCATCTAAAGAAAAATTAGAAACACGTCTTCTGGACGTCGTTACTGCATACCTATATGGTTCACTTGATAGTGAAATCTATATAAAAATCCAAGAAGGATTGAAAATGGATGAGTTTAAGAAACCTCGTCATATGTATTCCATTAAACTCCAATGATCACTTTACGGATTAAAACAATCTGGTCACATGTGGTATAACAGACTTAGTCGTTATTTACAAAAGAATGGATATATAAGCAATGAGATTTCTCCATGTGTTTTTATAAAGAAATCACAAACAGGGTTTGTTGTTATTGTTGTATATGTGGATGATTTGAATCTGGTAGGAACATCTATAGATGTTGAAGATGCTGTCATATATCTTAAAACTGAATTTGAGATGAAAGATCTTGGAAGGACAAAATATTGCCTTGGTATGCAAGTAGAGCACTTGTCATCAGGCATTTTTCGCCACCAATCCACATATACCAAAAAAGTCTTGAAAAGATTTTACATGGATAAATCTCATCCTCTAACTACTCCAATGGTAGTTCGGTCTTTGGAACGTGATAAAGATCCATTCCGACCATATGAAGATGGTGAAAAGATTCTGGGACCTGAAACTCCATATCTTGGCGCAATTGGTGAACTCATGTATCTGGAAAACAATACAAGATCGGACATTGCATTTACTGTAAATTTATTGGCTAGATTCAGCTCTGCTCCAATGGAAAGACATTGGAATGGGATCAAACATATATTTCGTTACCTTAAGGGAACAGTTGATTTTGGATCATTCTTTCCAAAAGACTTGACATCACAGTTGATCGGATATGCAGATGCTGGATATTTATCAGATCCTCACGTTGGTAAATCACAAACTGGATATATATTCACATACTGCGGTACAGCTATTTCTTGGAAATCTACAAAGCAAACTATAGTCTCAACCTCATCAAATTATTCAGAACTGATTGCAATTCATGAAGCCAGTAGGGAATGTGTTTGGCTGCAGTCTATTATCAAGAATATCCAAGAATCATGTGGATTATCAAACATCACGATAGATCCTACTATTATTTTTGAAGATAACACTGCGTGTATTGATCAACTCAAGGAAGGATATATCAAAGGAGACAGAACGAAGCACATATCACCAAAATTCTTTTACACCCATGAGCTTCAAAAGAATAGTGAAATTGATGTACAACAAATTCGGTCATGTGACAACCTTGCAGACTTATTGACGAAATCATTACCAAATTCAACATTTGGAAAACTACGACATAACATTGGGATGCGCCGACTTAAAGATATGTTGCGGCAAAGCTTCACTGAATGATTAGTTTTTCCAAGGGGAAATTGTACTCTTTTTCCTTCGTCAAAGTTTTTATCCCACTAGTGGGTTTTTCTTTGACAAGGTTTTAACGAGGCAATCTATGATCCATGTTAAATGACAATCAAAGGGGAGTGTTATAAAATTAATATTAAATGTGATTGTCATTTAAGTCGAAATGGGCTAGCTATTAATGTCAAATATGATCAACTTCATTTTTGCTATAAATACCAATCTCTTGTAAACCAAACATTTGCACCAAGTAATGTTAAAGAGGTAAGCTTCATTACTCTCTCTATCTCTCTCTCTTTCACTCTTGATTTTATTAACCCTTGGCCATGATATATAAAATCATAATATCAAATCTTTTATAATAATTGTAATATTTTAAAAAATGTGGCAATACATATAAAAAGTGTTGCAAGCAAAAGGATTATTTTGAAATTTTAAAACAATTGCAATACTTTAAAAGAGTGTTACAATGGATAAAACGATTTTGGTCAAATTGACCAAAAGTTATAGGCGGGAACTGAAATTTTTGCTGGGCGGGCTGATAATTGGTAATAAAATTTGGTCCTCCTAAATTAAACTTTTCACAACCTCATCTTACATCTCTCTCTCACACTCGTCTCTCATCTCTCTCTCACACTCGTCTCTCTCGTCTCCGCCGAAACAAAAGCAGTACCTCATCTCCGCTGCTCCTCATCTCTGCAGCTCGTCTCATCTCTCTCTCTCACAAAAACATAAACTCACTCATCTCTCTCTCACTCATCTCTCACAATATCGATTTGAGCAAGATCCCCAAAACTGATTGAGCAAATATTTGAGAAAATAAGCGACTAAAGCTTCAATTAGAGGTAAATTACCCATCTTTCTCTGATTATATTGGATTATACATATATATATATATATATATATATATATATATATATATATATATATATATATATATATATATATATATATATATATGAGTCCCACTCTATGGAGAACCATCTTACGTGGAGAACCGTGGAGAACCACTTAAAATGCATTAAAATTGTCCTTTATATAAGGCCCTTGGCGGGGCCCCTTCATAAAAAAGTCTTATAATTCTACCCTCTATCCATTCGTCAAAAAAAAATTAAAAAAATAAAAAAACTACTGCCACGTCATCATTTTAAAAAAAATTAAAATTTATTTTTTTATAATTTTTTTTATAAATTGATAGAGGGTAGAATTATAAGACTTTTTTGTGAATGTGCCCCTACAGGGCCCTTATATAAAGTGCAATTTTAATGCATTTTAAGTGGTTCTCCACGTAATATGGTTCTCCATGGAACAATGGCCTACATATATATACATGTGAAAATTTTCGATTATATATTGGAATAAAGCTGATATTAAGCGTTAATTTGTAGATTTTGTGTTAATTAGTAGGCTTTTTAACATACATAAAATCAGCTGTGATAAGGAACTACAGTGAAAAATGTATAAACAATATCATGGATTTCGTTTCCGGGTCAACTAGCCAGAATTTTGGGCTTTTGAAGGAGTTCTATGAGACCACTTTGAAGTCCCTTGAAGAGGCTAAAAATGAGGTACGATACAATTTATATATATACTCTTAATAAGGAAATACACATTCTTAGAGGTATCACTTTATATTCTCTCTGTCTATGCAGAGGTTGTGGTTTAAGACAAATCTCAAGCTATGCAAAATTTGGTTTGACATGGGCGAGTATGGTAGAATGAACAAGGTAAGCATTAGACTTTCCCACTTCCCTTGGCTCTTATTGAAGGAATTTATATATACCTTGACCATTTTTTGAATTGTACAGATTTTGAAGGAACTCCACAAGTCTTGTCAGAAGCCAGATGGTATTGATGATCAAAAAGATGGTAGTGATGATCAAAAGAAAGGGACCCAACTTTTAGAAGTGTATGCAATTGAGATTCAAATGTACACTTAAACCAAAAATAACAAGAAGCTCAAGGTGAGAAATGTTTATTACCTGTAAGTTAGATAGATTATCCACTAATAGCTGTTGATTTTAAAAGTATGACAATGTGAATTTTTATAGATGTTGATTCATGTCCGAGGGAGATGATCCTTTTATTGTTTTTGTGTTTATAAAGTAGAAAAGTTGTTGGATGCCCATATAATATCGACGTGTTAGGATTTTTAGTTATTAATTTTTTATGTTTGATGTATATCTGTGTGTGGAATGGCGCTGATATGTTATTTACCGTCCTTGTGATCCATTGTATGGGCTGGTTGTAGACAGTTATCTCGTTCCTCCTAGAAACCTGTTCCAGACATAATCACCTGTAAAACTTGAATATTGCTAATAATTGCAATTTTAGAGGAAAGTGGATATACTTATCTTTTTCTTTAATATCTATATCTTTTCCTTCAGTATGGTGAAAATCACGAATTGTTTTTGTACAAGAAATGTGGATGAGTGGACCATATAGTAAGCTATTCAAAAATTCTTTCTTTGAGTGCCGTGGAAGGATGAGTAAAATCTGGTTATATATTGATGGAAGGCAAGTGCTCATTCGTATTTTATATATTGATTTTTAAATTTGTTTTATACCTGCACAGATACTTGGTATTGGCCAACATGTTGATGGAGTCTCAAGTTAATCCATTTAATGGGCAAGAAGCAAAGCTGTATGTCACATTTTCTATACACTTAATCAGCATTATTCGGCTATGTTTTACATTATTAATGAATCAATTATTTGTTTTTGCAGATACAAAATTGACCCTGAAATATTGGCTATGACAAATTTAATTGCAGCCTTGCTTAAGCTCATCAAACCTTGCACAAGGATCAGAATCCCTTTCATTTCAAAGGTAGCAAAGGGCCAGATGCCTTTATTTTTTGATATATATTTGCCATGCCAGCCATCTAGGTTATTTTGTTCTCTTTTTTTTTTCACAACAAACTGAGTGTGATTATGTAGACATACATAAATATACACATAAAGCAATCCCCATCTGTAGAAACTACTTCTTTACCCGAGTTTATAATCGATGTTATGTATGTGGATTCGAGGTGTATATTGTTATATGTTTATGTTGAATATTCATAATTATAAACTAACTTTTAAATTGGTAAGACTGAAAATTTAATAAATAATTTTATATATCATTCATTACATTGTTACAACTCTCCTCTCCTTCCATCTTTTTTATTGTCAAACTTTTAATATAAAAATGAATGGATCTGTTTCTATCCTCTCTTTTTAGTGCGGACAAGCAAGTGTACCTTTGACACCTATAATTAGGTTGTAAGTTTCCGACATAGATATAATTAGGTTGTAAAATCTTACTGCCAAACATAGATATTTTTCCTCTCTTTTCTGGGGGTATAACTAAGTTGTAAGTTTCCGAAGCAAAGGTTAATGATATATCCATACGGTTCTGTCGCAATACGTAAGAACCTTCTTGCTATTTTAAATATTTTTTATACATGTATTAATGTATATATTTTCAGAATTCATGAGTACCAACATGCTTCCAATGTTTAGTGGCGAGCCAACTGTAGGGAAGACAAGGCCAGACACTATACTTCGCCAACTAACTACGAAAAAGGGGGAGGTATTTATTTAACATGTACAATTGATCCTTACATACTAAAAGTGTAAAAGCTAGAAACTAGAGTGCTGACATACTAAGTTTTTCTATTTCTGTCGGATTTTTTTTTTCCTAGCACCAGTTATGTTCTACTTTTTGGCTTAACCATATGCTTATTTGCATATTGAGCATGCTCAGCATTTGGCCCCAGGTCCTGCAACCAAATTCGGCCAATAATGTGTTGTTGCTTCAATGTAGGTTTTTGAGCTGCTTCTTTTTACTTATAGCGTGCCTTACCAATTTGAGAGTTAAATGGGTCTGTGAGTTAAAAAATATATATGCCTATCTAAATTCTCTATGTTCATATGCCTATCTTAATTCCTCTGTCCAGGTGGTAACATAACATATGTTCTGCAGTACAAGTACTTAAGCAAGTCCAGTGCTAATATGGCTATAGTCAATGCTTATATTTTGGCTAAAGTGACATATGGTGCTAAAACATAACTTGATTTAAAACAGAACTTGATAAATTTACCAAGTTTGATAATTTGATCTAGACCAAGCTGGACCGTGATCTCCCCTAATGCTATCAATTGCAGACTATGATCATTCCTAATGCTGTTGATTGAAGTATGATTAAATCGAGATTAGTTAAGGTTTTAATAGTTCAAGACCTGATTACATGTATATTAAAATGCCCAGATAGTTATACCTTTACCATTTAAGCAGGTGCATAATCTTTAACTTACAAAGTGCTTGCTTAGTAGGGTTCACAATCTTCTCAATTAAGCAGCCCTTTAATTAGTGCTTCTTCTGTAAATGATACATGGTAAATTCAATAAAATTACATGAATTCTCATTGTCCAATTTATGGATTCTGCTACTAAGTTGTAACAACAATTAGCATAATGCCTTTGTTTTTATCATATTATTCTTCTATACATGATTATAGTGCAGCTTGGTAACATATATATGAATTTTACTTCTACAAATGTGATTGTTAGTGCATAACAAATTAACTGAAAACTCTTATGTATGCAGGCAATGCAGGATTTCACCAATGCAGATGAGGCTACCATAACCTGTCCGTAGTTGATGACGTTGTTGACAACTAAACAAAGGCTCAAATCCCACTTGATGTGATCTGGAATGATGCAACAAAGGCAGGATGCATAGCACATTTAATCAATCAATCATGTGAAGTATGTATGATGCCCAATGCTATTACTGTACAGAATCTTAAATTTTACTTTTACAGGACTCTTTTGTGGCCCCACCTAAAGAAATTTGGGTATAAAAAGACATTAAAATGAACTTTGCATGAACATTATGCTTGAATTTTTTTAATGTAAAATAAAAACTTGAGTTAATACCAGCTGATAGGCCATAAACAGCCAAGGCCCAACAAGGAGCCCAAAACAATGAGTAAATCATCTCATGAGAGTAAGAGCGGCCCAGCCCAGAGTAGTGGACCCCGGGCCTGGGGCCACCACTACGTGGCGCGGTCTCCACCCCAGACTAGGGGGCCCCAGATGGGTGACACTCGACACACGTGGCACCCCACCTCAGTTGACATTCCGACACATGGCGCTGACCAACACTAAAAGACAAGGGAAGGCACGTGCCAAGTCATTTCTGCAACAACATGGCCACACTCCAGTCAACGGTCACCCCAGACTAGTCCACGTGTCCTACATCCCGAATATTCAGCGGTTTGTCCCCCAGATCCGACGGTCGGGGGTGAAGGTAACCTACCCCTAAACCCTAGGCCTAGGGCTATAAATACCCCTAGTGAAGAGGGTTTAGGGGTTGAACACTATTACACATCCACACACTCTTATTACTTTGTGGTACTCTACTTGATTATTATCTTCCAGAGCCAACTCTTATTCTCACGCCGGAGGCACCTCGGGGCCAAACCCCCCCTCCGGTGTTGTTTTGCAGACACCCCACAGCAGCTACACTACTTCCGAGACAGGAGTTGGCGAGGAAGGACCCGATCAAGATTTGGAGTTATCATTGGCGCTAGAAGGAGGGGCTGAACCTCCGAACCCCAAAACCCCGAACCAACAGCCAAACTGAAGCAACCCGAACTACCTAAAACCGCGAACCATGCCCCGAAGAACCACCTCTGCCCAGCGCCAAGCACCCAGCGCAACTAGAGACGAACCCCTAATAACTATCCCGGAACAAGTCCCACCTGTCCAGATCCCAATCCAAGAGAGGCTCGGAATTGGGCCAAACGACGCTCGGGTAACCGTTGAGGTGAACCGGTACAAGTATACAGATGTGCCCCTGGACTCCGCTCAAATGGAAAACCTGACACCCGAGGAGCTAGCCCAGGCAATCCGAAATTATAGGAACCGTCCCTTCCCGGAACCTGAACCTGTGCAAGCGGAAAATTCCGGGGAATCAGCCAACTCCCATCATTCCCGGGCCTCGGTCTTTGACCGCCTTGGAAACCGGGGCAAGGGAAACAGAAAGGACCAGGAGGTTCGGAGTAGGGACAGAAATGATGAAGCTGATAAAATCAAGAGACTAGAAATGCTCCGGGAAAGAATAAGGCAGGAGGAACAGGCTAAGTTGGAGCTCAGAATCCAGAAGAGGCTCCAAGAGGAAGAAGAAAGGATGAGGAAGTCTAAATCCAAAAGAACCCGGAAGGAGGTAAGCCCGGAGATTATCTCGGATGATGAAGAAAATCCAAACCACCTGGTGCAAATGATCCATGAGCTACAGAGGAAAGTCAACAGTGACTCCGGGTTTGAGATCCAAGACACACTCACCCCTTTCAGCCATTCCCTTGAAGCCATACCCCGGCAAAAGAACCTCAAGCACTACAACTTTGACTCCTTTAATGGGCTGGAGGACCCAGAAGAACACCTCAACTACTTTGAGCAAATAGCCCAGATCTACTTCTACAATGACCTAACCAAATGTAGGTTCTTCGCTTCCACCCTAAAGGGAGCAGCTCAGAGATGGTTCAGCCGGATCCCTTCCCGGAGCATACACAGCTGGAAGGAGTTCCGGGAAGCCTTTCTCCGGAGATTCCGAGCCAACAAACCCCCGGAATATCACATGTGCCACCTTGAAACAATAAGGCAACATGACAACGAGACGCTTGCCGCATTTATGAAACGGTTCCAAGAAGCCATAAACCAAGTCACGAACCTAGACGAAAGAGAAGCCTTGAGCATATTCCGGAAGAACCTAGACCCGGAGCGTAGTGAGCGCTACGTTATTGAATTGGTAAACAAAGAGCCCCAAAGTCTAGCTGCAGCCTACTCTATGGCCGCCAAGTTCATCAAAGAAACTAATGTCCTACAAGCAATGAGAATGACCCGGCAGGGCACCTCCTCGGGAAGAGGTAAAGATGATCGCTCTAGAAATGATCACAACTCGGATAAGAAGTTTAAGCCCAACAAACAGTACAACTATATCCCGAGTCATCAACTGACGGTCCCGGACAAAGGCCACTCCTCCGGGGCCAAGTCTGAAGCCAGACCCCCGAGACCGGGGAGGGCCGAACCAAGGCCGGAGCCAGAATGGACACCTTTGAATCGGCCACGCGCCGATATATTAAAAGAAGTCCGGAGCAAGCCCTTCTTTTATCCTCCCAAACCCTTGGTTTCGGCCCCAGAGAATAGGCCCCGTGACAAGCATTGCGATTACCATGCAACCCATGGCCACGAGACGGAAAGCTGCGTCTCCCTTAAGTTCTTCATCGAAGACCAAGTCAAGAAAGGAAATATGGGCCAATATCTAGCTCGGAGAACCACGGAAAGGGGCGAGGGACCTGGGGCCCAGAAGACCAAGAATGTGGTGCACGTTGTATTGGGAGGATCCAATTCCCCTCCGGGAAGCCCGGACTCCGGAGATGAAGTAATGATGATAAGCTCGGCCCCAGAGCAAGTCATATCTTTCAGTAACGCTGACTTTGAGGGAGTAGATCCTAACCACAATGAAGCCCTAGTCGTAACCCTGGACATCGCCGAAAATGAGGTAAAAAGAATTCTTGTTGACAACGGCTCCTCCGTCAACATACTATTCAAACATACCATGGACAGGATGCAACTTGGAAGCACCAGGATGAATGAGTGCCGGGAAGACCCACTATATGGCTTCGGCCACAACTTGGTTCCGATTCAAGGAACCCTTTACTTGCCCGTCCAATTCGGCACCGCCCCGAAACAGATAGTTCATATGGTCAAATTCTATGTAATCAATAGCCCTTCCTCTTACAATGTAATCCTGGGGCGCCCAGCCCTGACCAAGCTCCGAGCCGTAACCTCAACCCCACATCTCAAGTTTAAGTTTCCCACACCCTCCGGGGTCGGAGAAGTTAGGGGCGACACAGAAACAGCCAGCCGGTGCTATGGCCAAGCCTTAGTCATGGCGGAGGCCGACCCGGAGAACAAGAGGAAAGCTTCCTCTTACCACAAGAATCTAAGCAGAAAGAAGCACAGAGTTTCAACTTACAAGAACCCCGGAAAAGAGGTACAAAACATTAAAGTCTCCGGAGCCATGTCCCAGGGACCAAATATGACTGAGGCCCGGGAATACC
Source organism: Saposhnikovia divaricata (assembly GCA_036435485.1). Lineage (NCBI taxonomy): Eukaryota > Viridiplantae > Streptophyta > Magnoliopsida > Apiales > Apiaceae > Saposhnikovia > Saposhnikovia divaricata. The sequence continues at coordinate 244,035,837 of CM071596.1, read as the reverse complement.
AGATCTCCAACTCCCAGGCCCGAGTGCAAAAATCGTCCCTGCTTCAAGACCAAGCTAAGGTGGAACCTGCAGTAGAAACCGAAACAATCGAACTCATACCGGGAAACTCAGAAAGAAAAATTAAGATCGGAGCTGGTCTAGAAACCGCCTTCAGAGAAGAATTAATCCATCTACTCCGGGAATATGCTGATGTTTTTGCTTGGAGCCCATCTGATATGCCCGGGCTCCGGGAGTCCCTCGCCATGCATAGCCTGGATGTTGATCCCCGGAGGAAGCCTGTGAAACAGAAAAGGAGGAACTTCGCTCCGGAGAGACAGAAAGCTATAGACGAGGAAGTGGACAAGCTGCTCAAGGCAGATATCATCTGCGAGGTCAAATACCCGGAGTGGCTAGCCAATGTAGTTCTAGTCAAAAAACCTAGTGGGAAATGGAGGATGTGTGTTGATTACACGGACCTAAACGAAGCCTGCCCCAAAGATCCATATCCACTGCCAAGCATAGACCAGCTCATCGATGCCACCTCCGGACATGTGATGCTTAGCTTCATGGACGCCTTCTCCGGATATAACCAAATCAAGATGAACCCGGCAGACATAGCCAAAACCGCATTTATCACTCACAGAGCTGTCTATGCTTATAAGTTCATGCCCTTTGGACTCCGGAATGCTGGAGCTACATACCAAAGAGCCATGGTGGAGGTCTTCAAGGATCAAATCGGCCGGAATTTGGAATCCTATGTCGATGATATCATTGCCAAGTCTGAAACGGTCAAGGAGCATGTCCCCGACCTGCGGGAATGTTTTGAAAATCTTAGAAAAAATGAGATGAAGTTGAATTCGGAGAAGTGCACCTTTGGGGTAGCAGCAGGAAAGTTCCTAGGCTTCATGATCAGCCAGAGAGGGATTGAGGCTAATCCGGAGAAGATAAAAGCCATCTTGGATATGCAATCACCCCGGACTCAGAAAGACATTCAGAAGTTAGCCGGATCATTGGCAGCCTTAAGAAGATTCATACCCAATTTGGCAGAAAAGTGCTTACCATTCTTCACTTTGCTCAGGGGGGCGAGCAACAAAAAAGAAATTACCTGGAGCCCGGACTGCCAGCAAGCTCTTGAAACCATCAAGCAATATCTCTCATCACAACCACTTCTAACAAAGCCGGAGCCCGGGGAACCCCTACATCTATACCTCTCCGCCGGGCCCCTGACCGTGGCCGCGGCCTTGGTCCGGGAAGTCGAGGGAAACCAACGGCCGGTGTACTACATCAGCCAGGTTCTAAAAGATGCAGAAACCAGATACCCCAATCTAGAGAAATTTGCCTTCGCCTTAGTCACGGCCTCAAGGAAACTCAGACACTACTTCCAAGGCAGAGAAATCAAAGTGATAACAGACCAGCCGTTAAGGCGAATAATCCACAAGCTAGATGCATCCGGAAGATTAATAAATTGGGCAATTGAGCTAAGCCAATTTCACTTAACGTTCGTGCCCCGGACCGCCATCAAGGCACAGGCTTTGGCAGATTTCATAGTAGAATGCTCCTTCCCGGAACCGAAGCAAGCTACGACAGTAGCTGGACATTTGGTAAATCAGGACCAAGCCCCGGGGTCATGGACTCTCCATGTGGATGGATCCTCAACAGCCGACAGGTCCGGGGCAGGAATAATCATGAAAAGCCCGGAAGGCTTCCAAATCAAACAAGCCATAACATTCAAATTCCCAGCAACGAACAACCAAGCCGAATATGAAGCTCTTCTAGCCGGGCTAAGGTTAGCACGAACTTTGAGAATCAACAGCCTGAACATCTATAGTGACTCCCAAATCGTGGTGCGGCAAACCAAAGGGGAATACCTAGCTAAAGACCAAAAACTGGCCCAATACCAAGCCCTTGTCAAAAGTTACCTAGCCACCATTCCGGAGTATCAAATCAGCCAAATCAACAGGGAAGAAAACTCCGAAGCTGATGAATTATCCAAGCTGGTTCAGAACTCAGCCGAACTAGACAGTTCGGTCTACTTTGAAGAACTTGAAACCCCGGCCATCGATCAGAAAGAGGTAACGGAGATAGAGGGAACCCCGAACTGGATGACCCCCTTCATCCTCTACTTGGAGAAAGGAGAGTTGCCCGAAGACAAGAATGAAGCCAGAAGATTGAAAAACAAGGCTTCGAAATACTTCATAGAAGAAGACCAACTCTATCGCCGAACCTTCTCATCTCCGACACTGAAGTGTGTAGGCCCGGAGGAAGCCAATTACTGTTTACAAGAGGTACACGAAGGGATTTGTGGGGATCATATGTCCGCAAAGTCCCTCGCATACAAAATCATAAGGCAAGGTTACTACTGGCCAACAATCCACTCAGATGCAGTAGAATTCGTCAAGAAGTGCAGAAATTGCCAACTGTTCAGCAATGTACCAAGACAAAGCCCGGTGTTACCATCCTCGGTCTTATCCCCTATCCCATTTGCTGTATGGGGCATCGATATAGTAGGGCCTTTCCCCCGGGCCAAGGGTGATCTGAGGTACCTCCTGGTAGCCATTGACTACATGACTAAATGGGCCGAAGCAAAGGCGATGCGGACCATAAACCAGCAAGACTGCATCAAATTCATGGACAACATATTAATGCGGTTTGGCCTGCCCAGGGTCCTGGTTTCAGATAATGGTCCCCAGTTCATCGGCTCAGATTTTGAAAACTATTTGAGGGAAAGGGGAATCAAACACAAGAAATCTTCAGTAGCCTATCCCCAGGGCAACGGGCAAGTGGAAGTGACAAACAGAATTCTGCTAAGGGGAATTGAGAAGAGGCTGAAGGAAAGCAAGAACAAGTGGCCCGAAGAGCTGCCACATGTATTATGGGCATACAGAACTAGTCCACGATCCGGGACAGGGGAAACCCCGTTCAAGCTAGCATACGGAACCGAAGCAATGTTGCCAGTCGAAGTGGGTTCTCCTTCCCACAGGGTAATCAACTTTGATGAAATTGCAAATGAAGAAGGGCTACGAGTCAATCTAGAGCTAGTCGATGAGGTCCGGGACAAAGCAGTACAAAGAATGGAGAAGTATAAAGAGAAAACAAGAGAATACTTCGGAAAGAAGTCAAGAGTCAAAAACTTCCAAATCGGGGATCTAGTACTCCGGGATGCCGAGGCTTCAGACCCCACTAACACAGGAAAACTTATGCCTAAGTGGGAAGGTCCCTACAGAGTTAAAGAGGTACTCCGCCCCGGAACCTACAAGCTCAGTCACATGGACAACTCCGAAGTCCCCAACACCTGGCATGGCCTCAGACTAAGAAAATACTACCAGTAGAGGGAAATAGTTTCAGCTCATACACGGGCGTTTTTTGGGAATTGTACTTGGAAATCATGTAATCGTTCTGTTATCAATGAAAAAGAACTCTATTTCCTACTTGGCATTTCAATTTTATAATTATCATCAAAATTCCTACTTGGAAAAGTTTTCATCCTTTCCAAGTAGGCCAAAGCCCGGGACCTTAGCAACGCTTCGGCCCGGGAAGCCATAGGCATCAAAATTCCTACTTGGAAAAGTTTTCATCCTTTCCAAGTAGGCTAAAGCCCGGGACCTTAGCAACGCTTCGGCCCGGGAAGCCGTAGGCACCCGAATTCCTACTTGGAAAAGTTTTCATCCTTTCCAAGTAGGCCAAAGCCCGGGACCTTAGCAACGCTTCGGCCCGGGAAGCCATAGGCATCAAAATTCCTACTTGGAAAAGTTTTCATCCTTTCCAAGTAGGCCAAAGCCCGGGACCTTAGCAACGCTTCGGCCCGGGAAGCCATAGGCATCCAAATTCCTACTTGGAAAAGTTTTCATCCTTTCCAAGTAGGCCAAAGCCCGGGACCTTAGCAATGCTTCGGCCCGGGAAGCCATAGGCATCCAAATTCCTACTTGGAAAAGTTTTCATCCTTTCCAAGTAGGCCAAAGCCCGGGACCTTAGCAATGCTTCGGCCCGGGAAGCCATAGGCACCCGATTTCCTACTTGGAAAAGTTTTCATCCTTCCCAAGTAAACCAAACGACTCCCCAATCCGGAATACCCGAATTAAGGAGTGGGGGGCAATAAAAACTACAAACAAACCAACAACAAAAGAATAAGGCAAAACTTGCAGAACAAAATAAATATAAAAGCAGCAGACCGGCCGGGCTGACCGACAGCCCGAAACACCCGACAGTTGAAAGTTACACACGACAGCAGAATTTAAAGTTATAAAACCAAGTTAAGATTACATCAACAAAATGAAAGAAATTACAAGGGCACAGCCCGGGCACTGGACGCAGCCACATAACGAGGTTAAGCCGGAGGAGGACGGGAGGAGCTGGGAGCAGCGTAAGGAGTCGGTTCCCCTTCACCCCGGGCAAGAGCATCCTCGGCCTCCATGTACTCTTTAATGAAGTTTTCCCAAGTGGCAGACCCAGGATCGCTCTTACACATCTTCTCGGCAACAACCCAGCAGCGGCTGATTTTCCGGGCTGCGACCAAGGAAAGGTCATCGTCGTAAGCATCCGAAGCCCGGAACTCAGCAATGACATCCTCTTCGGACTTCTTGGCTTTCAGTTCATCCCGGAGCTTCTTCACTTCTTCTTTGTACTCCTTGACCTTAGCCCGGTACGCATCCCTCTCATCAGCAACTTGCTTAGCCCCGGCCTTGAGCTTCTCAACCCGGGATTCCATGCGCTCCTCCAGCTCGGTGACTTGCATCTTCAGGCCGGAAATCTCTTGATCTTTCCCAGATGCCCCAGCCAACGCAGCCTGGCCCTCCTTGATCTCTCGGCATGCAGAAGCTGCAGCCCCGGCCATCCGGACCCCGAGCTGTCAATATAAACGCAATTAGAAGCCTAACAAGAAAAACAAGTGTGGGAAATTCGGGGAGATGCATACCTGACCGTAAACCCCCATCATTTCCTGCAAGAGCGAAGTGGCCGAAGTTTTACCCATATCCTCCCACTCCGTCTTGCTGGGAAGATCAGCCAGGAAACCGATGAAGTTTCTTTCTTCCGGAGACACGGGGGCGGCCTCGTGAGGACGGAAGTTAGCCTTCTTCGGGCTACCACCAGCAGAGCTCTCCTGCACAAGCTCGCAGTCCGAGAGCATGGTCCCAAACTTCTCAGCTTGAACAGAAGAAACCCTGGGCCTCTTCCTCGGAACCAGTCCGGATTCGTCCACCACAGCTTCGGGGATCACTGGCCCCGAACCCCCCGTTTTCCCCTCCTCGGCTTGGGAGTCACCAGCTTCCCCGGGGGCCTTAGTGTTATCACGAACATGTCCAATGCTCCGAAGAGCCGCTGCCAAAGCCCTGTTGGATTTGTTCATCTCAGCAACTCTTTCAAACTCCGGGTTATAACCTGGAAGACCTGGAAATAAATAAAAAAAAAAAAAAAACAACAAAGGAGATTTTTACATTAGCCCGGCGTAAAACAAAAACAACAGATATGAGTACGATGAAAATATAGCCCGGACTTACATCCTATCCGGTAAAGGTAGGCATGACTCATGAGATCCTCCCGAGTCACCAGCCTCCCAAGACCTCGGCAGAAGGCATGTACCCGGTCCAACGCCGCATCCTGGAGATCGAACACCTCGAAGTGCATAGCCAAAGGATTCTCCTTGAAGGTGGGCATGAACCGGATATCAACACCCCGGAGAAAGACGAACTCTCCGTTCCAGCCTTTCAAAGACGGAAGCATAACTAGTGGCTTCGAATCCGAAGAAGGATAGCCACAGGCTTTAGCCCGGAATCTAAACTCAAACAAAGGAACATTGTTGGACCGGACCATCTGGAAAAGATGGTGGAAAAGCTTGAAAGTAGGTAACACTCCGGCGGCCTCACAACACCCCAGAAAGTACGAAATCCACTTGACCGCGTTTGGAGTCAATTGGGTAATGGGGATCCCATACTCAAACAGGCACAAGGACTTAACAAACTGATGACACCTGGGCCCGTATCCCGACCTCAAGTGCTCCAACCATACCCCGACCCAACCGCCATCGGGCCTGTGGTAAATCTTTTCCCCGGGCTCCGGCCATCTCCACTCCACGTCACTATCTATGTGGAAAGTAGCCCGGAATATAGTGTCCCACTCAACCGGAGTCTCCAAATACTCCGCCCTAAAGGGACCAACATCCATTCCGGACCCTGGCTTAGCCCCGAACTTAGAGTCAAGAAAAGCCCTATTGTATCGGGTCATCTCTGCCACATCCGGACTCTCCCCAAACTCCGCACTGAGATCCCTGAAGAAGTAAGCTTGAGGAATCCCCGGGTCCCTCTTCACAAAATAATACTTAGAGTGGCCCCAGCTACCGTCCGGCTCACTCAGACTGTACCCCGGTCCCATGTCCTTGGTCGCAATACTCGTTAGTACGGGAAGGCGGCTCTTCTTCTTACCCATTATACCCCAATCTAGGTCTATCAATTCTAGACTACTATCCGGAGAGTTAACACTACTTGAAGAAGTACTTGGGTCGGAAAGAGGAATTAAAACTCGTCTAGCAGTTACTTTCCTAACCATACAAAGGGACTACCCCGGGCTACCCAACAAAAAGATAAAGCCTACAATCAGTATCTCTACTCAGTCCGGGCCAAGAAAGTAAAATAAACTTAAAGACAAAAAGGAATACAAAGACCGGAGCAAGAAAACTTACAGGGAAGTCCGGAGGTCTTGGTGCGACGATGAACGTGGATCAGATCACGCTTGTAGCCCGGAGTGCAGGTCTTCAGAGTAGCAGAATCACAACAGCAAATCAAAAACTCGTAAAAGACAAAATGAGGGGAGGGAGCCGCTATTTATAGGCAAGATCAGAATCCAAACCGCCCAAGACACGTGGCGGCCCAAAAAGACCGGCCCACTATCTCCAAAGCCCGGAGATAGTGGATGACAGCTGTTATTTTTCCAAAAAAAAAAAAAAAAAGAAAAGAAGCGAGAAAAGAAACAAAAACAAAATCCAAAAATGCACTTAGAACATTACATATATTCCTTAATAGACGTGCATTTTTGTATACGCGCAAACCCAACGCCCCGGGATGTACACTTCAATCCCGACCCCGGGCCTGGGGGCAACCGAGGCCAAAGCCCACCCCACAAAGAAGACGCACTCACAGAACCACAAAACGTCCAGCCCCGAGGACATATGTCTCGCACCCCGGAGTATCCACAAATCCACTCCCCAAGGCAGAAACACCCCTTACTACTCCCCCATCCGGAAAATCCGCATTAGGGAGTGGGGGGCAAATGATAGGCCATAAACAGCCAAGGCCCAACAAGGAGCCCAAAACAATGAGTAAATCATCTCATGAGAGTAAGAGCGGCCCAGCCCAGAGTAGTGGACCCCGGGCCTGGGGCCACCACTACGTGGCGCGGTCTCCACCCCAGACTAGGGGGCCCCAGATGGGTGACACTCGACACACGTGGCACCCCACCTCAGTTGACATTCCGACACATGGCGCTGACCAACACTAAAAGACAAGGGAAGGCACGTGCCAAGTCATTTCTGCAACAACATGGCCACACTCCAGTCAACGGTCACCCCAGACTAGTCCACGTGTCCTACATCCCGAATATTCAGCGGTTTGTCCCCCAGATCCGACGGTCGGGGGTGAAGGTAACCTACCCCTAAACCCTAGGCCTAGGGCTATAAATACCCCTAGTGAAGAGGGTTTAGGGGTTGAACACTATTACACATCCACACACTCTTATTACTTTGTGGTACTCTACTTGATTATTATCTTCCAGAGCCAACTCTTATTCTCACGCCGGAGGCACCTCGGGGCCAAACCCCCCCTCCGGTGTTGTTTTGCAGACACCCCACAGCAGCTACACTACTTCCGAGACAGGAGTTGGCGAGGAAGGACCCGATCAAGATTTGGAGTTATCACCAGCAACTATATTTGACCTCAATATCTCATTAGACACAATTATGGTTCTAGTACGTCTGGATTTTCGTTATTCTTATATGGTTGCGTTCTCTCTTTAAGAACTTCCTTTTTCAATAATTGCAGCCAAATTGTTACTCAAGAGTGAGTTATTACTGTTAATGGTGATGAGCACATAATTATATTTTCAAAAAGAGATATAAAGCAATGGGAGGAGCTGACATGATTACAAGTTTTTCTCTTGGAATACTCTGCTTTGCATTAATTTTTCTATGCATCTAAACAATTTAATTTAAATGAATATGTAAATTCTTAACAGTTGATGAACAACTTGCTTGTTTTTGTGGCTTCCCGAGATGCCGGGGTGTAGTTAATGATGTTGATGCAGTGAAACGAATTGCTAAGATATGCGTTCCTCGCATTTGATTTGACAGCGGAGTCTAGAATAACTGGTAAATAGACTTCTTCTGTATTTGCACCTGTCACATTACTAAGTGTTCAATACAGACATTTTATCATGAGGTTAAATATAAAAGAATATCTCAGAAGAGTACTCATTTTCTTCTTGTGATATTCATTGTAAGATTTTCATTTCAGCGAAATTAGTTTGGTTTATAGTTTATATGACTCCTCCATACGCGTCTATTTTAATAGACACAAATTACCTTTTCAACATATGCATATGGCAGTTTTTGTACTAGTGGCTCTGTCAAAAAGTTCATGAAATGGTTACTTACAAGAATTTTAACATATTTGATTTACTTTACTCCTTTCCAGATTGGTTCTAGATATATAGTCCGTAGACTTGTACAAAAGGTTGTGGCGGTAATGATGAAATGAAGGACAACGATCAGGAGGATGATGATCGTGAGGCTCACAATCAGGATGGCGAAAGTGATGATTGATGATCAATACTTTATTTTGTATGTGGATACTTTTGGTAGTAGGTTGTTATTTTGACATGAAAGACTAAGTTCAATGTAGAATTGTGGTGTAAGTCGATATGTGTTTTGACTTTAGATTTAGGTACTAGATGTAAGATGATATTGTAGTACAAGCCGACCCATTTTGGGCTTTACTGACATATATTCTATTGGATTTACTATCTGGGAAATTGGAAATGTGATTCTGGTTTGATATGCTTTTGTATTGTTTTATTGACATTTCAAATAGGATATTGCAAATTGGACTAATACAAAGTGTTGCACATAAATATTGCAATAAGTATACATATGTATTTCAATAGAAACAAAAATGTTGCATATAAGTGTTGCTAAAAAAAAAAAAAAGCATGTATACGTATTTCAATAAAAACAAAAATGTTGCATATAAGTGTTGCTAAAAAAAACAAAAGCAGGGGAGAAAATGTTACATAAAAATGTTGCAATAAATTGACTTTGCAACACTTTTAACTAAAATATGTTGCAATAGTCTATTGCATCATAAAAGTGTCACAAAACATGACAAAAGTGTTGCACTAAAGGGGATATTGTAATACTTAAAAAATGTTGCAATAAGTAGGTAAAACGTTGCTATAGGAGTCTATTGCAACGGCAGCAGATGTAACGCTGAATTTTGGCAAAAGCGTGGCAAAAACTTCTATTGTAACACCTTTGGGGTCTTATACGACACTTTCTTGGCGTTGCAATAGCCCATATATGGTGTAGTGTGTAATTTGTTAGTTATTAATTATTAGTAATCATAATAATATTATTTTATTTTATTAAATATAGTTGCCCGTAGTATTTTTAGAATATAAAAATGAAATAAATTAGTTATTTAAAAATAGAAAAGGTAACATGTTTAGATTAATAATAAATATTTAATTAAGGATAATTAAGTAAGAAAAAAAGTTAGAAAATATAGAAAAGATATTACATTTTTGCTGAAAAAGGTAATCAATTAGTTATTAGTAATTATAATTTTATTAGTTTATTTCATTAATAGAATGACCCGTGATATTTTTGGAAATGAGAGGTTTCAGTCAGAAAAATTAGAAAAGATAATGCGTTTTAGCTGAAAAGGGTAATTGTATTAGAAACTATAATATCATTATTTGATTTTATAAAATAGAAATACATGTTTCTATCAATAATAAATATTTAAGTAAGGATAATTAAGTAAAAAATCAAGTTTGAAAATGAGATATTTTTGTTAGAAAATATAAAAAGGATATTACCTTTTAGTTGGAAAAGATAATTAGTTAGTTATTAATAATTAAAATATCATTAGTTATATCATTAATTAGAACGACCATATTTTTGGAAAAAAATAGATTTTAGTTAGAAAAGTTAGAAAAGGTAATTATTTAGTTATTATTTAGGTGAAAATGAGATATTTTAGTTAGAAAAGATAGAAATATATTTCCTTTTAGTTGGAAAAGATAATCATTTAGTTATTAGTAATTATAATATTATCGGTTTATTTCATTAATTAGAACGATCATATTTTTGAAAAGAAGAGATTTTAGTTAGAAAAGCTAGAAAAGGTAATAGCTGAAAAAGATAATTGGTTAGTTATTATTTAGGAGTATAGAAAAGATATTACTCCCTCAGTATCATAATACATTTCTTATATTGATTTTGATCACTGTTCATTGTAAGCAGTTGACTACTAATTTACATATAATTTATAAGATTAAATATAGTCATGAGTGATCTTGTTAAATTCGTATTTGTTAGTACATTAATATAGTGAAGTTTTTATAATTAATAATAATATAAAATTAAATATATAAATGATTAAAAGTATGCGTTGGCAAATGTGCCAAAAGTAAATAGGAAAGGTATTTTGAGACGGATGGAGTACCTTTTAGCTGGAAAGTTAATCAGTTAGTTATTAATAATTATAATATTATAAGTTTATTTCATTAATTAAAATGATCATATTTTTGAAAGATATTACCTTTTAGCTGTACAAGGTAATAAGTTAGTTATTAGTAATTATAATATTATTAGTTTATTTCAATAATTAGAACGACAATATTTTTTGAAAAAAGAGATTTTAGTTAGAAAAGTTAGAAAAGGTAATAGCTGATAAAGGTAATTGGTTAGTTATTATTTAGGGAAAATGTTAGGGAAGAGCTGCGTGTAATATTTTGAGAAATGATTGTGTTTTGTTTTTTTTATAATTAAGTTAAATAATTAAGGGTAATAAAGTAAAACAATTAAATAAGGTAAGTACCGTACTGTACCAAAACTTTCAATGTTTCGTTTTTTATAATATAGTATAGATAGTTTACATGAAAAGGAAATTAATTAATTATGGAAAAGTAGAAAAGGTAATATGTTTAACTTCAAAAAGGAAATTATTAGTAAAGAAGAACTTTTACTTAGACAAAATATAAAAGATATAAATAAAGGAAATTATTTAGTTATTGAAAAAAAAAGTAATATATTTAACCTGAAAAAGAAAATTGATTAGTAAAAGAGAAATTTTGTTAGATAAAATATAAAAGATATAATTTGCTTAGTTAGTAGGATGATTTTTATCTGTGATTGAGTAAGGGTAAATAGGTAAAATCAACAGGTACCGTATCGACCGACCGACCAAACTTTTAATGTTTTGACTTTTATATAATAGTATAGATAAGGTATGACAACTCCAACAAAACTTCCTTGTAGTTGATCCTTATAATTATTAAATAATAAACAAAAGGAAGGAATTAAGAACAAAAAAGAGGGAAACAATTGGAAAGAGGAGGGAAAATAATATTTTATTGATAAAAGTGAAATAAGGGAGCCCTTAAAGATAATGGATAATATGATGCTCTTAAATTTTTAAGGAAAAGTTAAGAGGTTGTTGGAACACAATTTTAGACCTAATTCCTTATAATTTAAGTTAGGAGATCATATAAGGGATCTGTTGGACTTGCTCTAACTCCTATAAACTTGGAACCTCTCTGGAATCTGGAATGGTATTAGAGCGTGAAATAGGAAAAGAAGTATTATAAAACAAACATGGTGATGGTCCCAGTTTCCAAGGCCTTAGGCTGCCTTACGGCTAGCAAATGAGATGTATGCCAAGAATACCCCTACCCGTCGGAATACATTCCCAGGGAATTGAAGCTATCCTACAGCTAGGCGACTCTCGCCCACTGACCAGAAACCCCTACGGCAGTTCGCAGACGAGTCCTTTTCCTTCTACCAAGTAATAGGCGCCTTTGGTGCTACAATTCTACGGATAAACTTCTGGACAGGTGTCATTCATACAGAGTCCAATCATCCCTGAAAATATGGAAACACTTCCAAGTGGTGATAGTAGCTTTGCCTAATCATCATTAGGCCAACCAGATGGCAGTTACAAAAGGAAAGAGATGATGACTCATCCACCAGGAAGAACAAGATAAAGGACCCGAAAAAGAGAGGAGAGAGGTTAATTAATGACATTCGCCTAAACACTAAAAAATTAAACACCTAAAACACACAGAACCCCGCATAAATTCCGAGATGATCGCTACGGATTGTCTATAAAATCCCTACGATCATCATTTGGCGCCGCCACTAGGGATCGAAAGTACTTACCATCGTACCATAACCACTACACAACGATCGAAAATCTTCATTTGCTCTATTTTTGGCTTGTAAAAATGAATGACGAATCTTCTAACCAGCATAGTTCTTCACGATCTTCGTCCACGAAATCTTCTCGATCACTTGATAATAGTCAGTTCTCGAATTTGAGAGCACAACAGAGGTATATGCGAGAACAGATGGACCGCCTCGCTACCCAAATGGCCTAGAATTATTATGGACCCCCTCACTACCCTTATTATCTAGATGATGTGCAAGGCTCTTACAAAAATATCCGCTTTTTTGAACAACAGTACAAACTACCCGGTTTTGAAATAGTGTACAAAACTATCTGGTGGAATGCCCAGCCACCAATTACGTATTACTTATTCCCCCACTTTGATTTCTTCTCCTCCCCTCGTTCTTCTCCCTATGTTCCACAAACAGCAGCGGTCTAAAACGAAAAATAAGACGACGTAATTCTCTGATGGACTCGGCGACCTCCACGGATTCCGACAGCACCGCAACCATCACTCCTCAATGGATTCCTGATTGCGGCCCCGCAGGGGCAGCTATCGATGGGCAAGTTGATTTATGTGTTCGTCGAAATTGATTATGTGTTCACCATCTTTGACGAACGGTGAAGAGAGACGAGAGATGAGAGAGATGGGAGAATGGGTATTATAAAAGGGGTGATACGCATATTGGAAATGCATATTCATTTAATACGCATTTGCCATATGTGTAACCCAAGCATAATTAAAAAAATAGAATTGTGTAAGATACGCATTTGTCAAATGCGTATCCCAATTACCCATTTGACAAATGCGTATTGAAACGGGTATTTTTGTCAAAATTTCTGAGAATGGGTATTTTCATTACTGTTATTCTAAAAACCGAGTATTTTTGTCTTTCACCCGACCTAATCCATGTAACATAGAGGGAGCTACGGACAAAGTTCTAACTCCGGTCGGCACACCTCTCGAAACAGGGACAACTCTTCTTCAGGATCCCAAAGGTCCGTGCACTCGAGATATGGTCCATAGGAAAGAAGGGATACTAAAGGAAGGAGCCCTGCAACTAGCCACATGAGGAGGTTTCGGTCACCTAACACCGTAGGCATGCCACTCCCATCATAATTCAGCAAAATACACAGGATGAACAGCCCGGAGGGTCGGAGGGGCTATGGGCCAGGTTGGAAGGGTTAGTTCAGGGCATCCAATTAGAAGCCCCCGAAGGGACCTCACCATTTACCGAGGAGCTGGAAATTACAAGGGTGGATCCAGGAGTTAAAATCACCGATTTAGAATCATACAATAGACTGACGGACTCGAATGACCACCTCAGCTATGAGAATCTCATGATCTGCAACAGGTACAATGATATCACCAAATGTTGTTTGTTTATGTCTACCCTTAAGACTTATGCAAGAACCTGGTTTTCTGGTTTACCCCCACGTTGTATCAACTCGTGGGAAGAGTTTAAAGCTATTTTTTTAGCCAAGTTTCGAGTCAATACCCCGCAGGCAGTACACACAATATCACTTGAGGATGTAAAGCAAAATTCAGGGGAGTCCCTACGGGACTATATGGAAAAGTTCAGAATAGCCGCGTTGAATGTTGAGGAGCTATGGCCGGCCAATGTCGTAGACTCCTTTATTCATAATATGAATTATCAAGAGTACAAAGATTGTGGTAAGGAGCTGTGACAAAGAGCCTTCAGACCTCTACGAAGGCTACAGCATCGCTTCAACCAACATTTCCATGGATGAAAGAATTATGGCGTACTATCCTAGTTACAGAGACGAAGGGATGAGTTCGGGAAAAAGGTCCATGCAAATTGATGGGATATGGGATTTCAGAGGACAGGGTCGCCCAAGCTTCCCTACGGACCAGCGGGCCCCCCAAGGCAATCCAGAGAGGAGCCTCAGTTTACCCCACTCACTCAAAGCCCTTCGATTATACTAGAGCAGATTCGCCACAGAGAATTCTTTCAACACCCTCTACCTATGCGGACCCCCGCGGAGAAAAAAGACAGTGCTAGATTCTGTAACTATCATGTCAGCATTGGCTAACATACCGACGAATGCACGGCCCTGAAATATTTCCGGGAAAGGTCCCTGAAGAAGGGGCTGCTAAGTGAATATCTTGCGCCTCAGAAACGTCCGGTAACCTCACGGGCAGAGCCACAACCACAACCTGCGAAACCTAGACATGTGGTGGACATGATAATTGGCGGGGATCCCCGAGAGAAGTGTTACAGTTGGAAGCCCCTCCCCGTGCTTTCAGATGGTCAAATGTTGCCATCTATGAAAATTGAAAAAATGGAATTATATAAATAATATAAACTAACATTTTATTTACTCAAAAGTGAAAATAAAAAAAGAAACTAAGTTAAGTGAAAATGACGTGATTTGTCATATAAATTTTTTAAGGAAACTCGAAAAGTAATGTAGAATGGTGGATACGACACCAACCTCTTAAAAATGAGGTTGGTGGCTCGATTCCGAAAGCTAACAGAAATTCTTCCATTTTTTACCTAGTTTGTAAATAGGTGGCACTATTGTTATTTTCAAAAATTGAGGATGAAATAGTAATTTCAAAACCAATTTAATGGAAGTTTTTGCACTTGTATTTTGGTTTAATATATAATTGAAATAAAAAAAAGGGACAAAAGGAGATGATTTGGTTTATCTATATAATAAAATGTTTAAAACTTTTTCAAAACTAAGTGTAGCATAATGATTATGTCATGAGTTTGAGAGAGAATGGTTGGGGGTTTGATTCCCAACACTAATACAATTTTAACTAATTTTTATACAAATTTAAAAAGAGTGACATTTTTGTTAATTTTTAACAAATAAGGGTAAAACAGTAATTTCACAACCAATAAAATGGTGCTTTTTTTCCTATGTTTAATATATAGTAATAGATATTTTTTCACAATTTTTATTTAATATTAAAAATTAGATTTCAAATTTTGTACAAAACAAATTCAGGACTGGCTCGTTTCAAATTAATAAACTCTGATTGGTCCAGCTCAGCAACAATGACAGGCCCTTTAAGATTTTGTCTAGACTAGAAGCTACTATGAATACGTATCATTCCCTGTCAAAACCTCTATTCAACAACAGCAGAAAAACATAAAGTGAGAAAATAAGAGTTTTAGAGTGTGTATCACAATGTTGTTTGCTGGGAGGAGTCGCGCCTGTCTAACAGTGTTTGCTATCCTAGTTTTCGGTAAGTTGTCTGTTCGATCAAATTTTTTTATTTGAAACTTGTGATATGTAGTTAGGGTATGGCCTTAAATTTTTGGATCAAGCGGACATAAAATTACAACTGCTTGTCTTGCTTTAACAGGAACTTTGTCTGCGTTTTCTCTATGTAATCCGGAAATATTTTTTTGGGAAACCAAATGGAATCCAGTTATCGGAATAGATCTTGGAACAAATTACTCTTGTGTTGCTGTTTACAGATATGGAAAAGTTGATATCATAGCCAATGACCAAGGTAACCGCATTACCCCATCTTGGGTTGCCTTTACTGATGATGAAATATTGATCGGTGAGGCTGCGAAGAATCAAGCAGCTGTTAATGCTGAGAGGACAATCTTTGATGTTAAAAGACTTATGGGTAGAAAGTAAGATGTTGCTTGATGCATACATACATTTGAAGATTGTTATCGTACATTTAAAATTTTCCTTAGCATGGATCTATAAAGTGTTGACATATAAGCTTCATTGGTTATAAATAGGTTTGAAGAAAAAGAGGTTCAGAGACAGAAGAAGCTTGTCCCGTACAATATTGTTAACAAGGATGAGAAACCGTATATACAGGTTAAGATAGGGGGCGAAATTAGGCTGTTCAGTCCCGAGGATATAAGTGCGATTATTTTGATAAAGATGAAGGAGATAGCAGAAGCATATCTTGGAAAGAAAATTAAGGATGCTGTTTTAACTGTCCCTGGTAATAAACTTTTCCAATTTTTTATTTTTCTCGGCTTCATGTCAATGTATGTATACTGAATTTAGTGACCAGTTGTGTGGATGAATTTGCAGCTTACTTTAATGATGCACAGCGACAAGCTACAAAAGATGCTGGTGTTATGGCAGGACTAAACGTTTCAAGAATTAGTAATGAAACCACTGCAGCTGCTATCGCCTATGGACTGGACAAGAAAGGAGGCAAAAAGAACATCCGTTTTTTCGACATGAAAGGCAGTGAAAGGAACATCCTTGTTTTCGATCTTGGTGGTGGGACATTTACTGTCAGTATCTTAACTATTGATAATACTGTTTTTGAGGTTCTTGCAACCAGTGAAGACACTAATTTGGGAGGTAAACACCCCTTGGCACACCGCAGGACATTATATGTTTCAATAGTTTGGTATGGTTTATTGCTCTTTTGTTGCTTATAACTCATCTAATTTAGATGTAATGTAATTGAAATGAAGCTGCGGATCAATATTTATTTGTCTTCAGCCTAATAATTAAGTAATCACGAATTATATGATTTATGAAGGTAACGATTTTAATCAGAGGTTCATGGAATATTTTATCAAGTTAATCAAGAAGAAGCATGGAAAGGATATCAGCAAGGACAACATAGCACTTGGGAAGCTGAGAAGAGAAGCCGAGCGTGCCAAGAGAGCTTTGCGTTGGCAACATCAAGTCAGCGTGGAGATTAAATCACTCTTCGATGGTAATGATTTTTCTGAACCACTTAACCGAGATGATTTTGACGAGTTGAACAGTGAATTATTTAGAAAGAGAATGGGACTGGTTAAGAAGGTTATGGAGGATGCTGGATTGGAAAAACACCATATTGATGAGATTGTACTTGCTGGAGGAAGTACCAGGATTCCTAAGTTCCAACAGCTTCTTAAAGATTACTTTGACGGTAAGGAGCCTAGAAATGGAGTGAACCCTGACGAGGCTGTTGCTTATGGTGCTGCTGTACAAGGAGGGATCATAAGTCCAGAGAGCGGTTATGAAACTGAAGGTATAAAGGTTGTCTTTTGTAGTATGCCTTTAGAGTCTAGACAAGATTGGTTTACTAATCTGAGTGTCCAAGCTCCATGTGATTCTGAGGATTCAGTTATATGATTTTGACTTTTTGTAGGTATTCTGAGTCAGGAAGAGAATATTCTGAGTCAGGAAGAGATTGATTGCATGATTCGGGAGGCTGAAGAGTTTCATGATGCTCGATATAGGTTGAAGACTTATATACACAACATGAAGAACCAGACTAATGACAAGGGCAAGCTTGCTGACAAATTGGAGTCTGGAGAAAAGGAGAAGATTGATTCAGCAGTTAAAGAGGCTCTTGATTGGTTAGTTGACAACCATAGCGCTGAGAAGGACGATTACGATGAGAAGCTCAAAGAATTAGAGGCTGTGTGCAAACCAATCATCACTGCTGTATACCAGAGGTCTGGTGGTGCCTCTGGTGCAGGCGCAGAGGATAAAGATGAACATTCGCACATCGAGCTAAAATAATAGGATAAAGAAGGATTAGTATTTGTTTATCTTCAATACTTCTCATGGAAATTTAAGAGAACAATATAGAGGAGGAAACATTCACAAGTGTGGAGCATCCTTTAGCTCCCTGTGATTTGTTTTAATATCTAAAACAAATATTATTTAATATCTAAAAATATTAAATATTCTGTATTAGCATTATGTAAAAGTATTTCAATTATTGTATTGGAAATTATTCAAAAGGTCTGATTTTTTTTTTTATGCTGTATCTGTTGCTTCAGTATGTAAATTTGAGTTCTTAGTTAAATGTTGAAGTCTACAATTATATATGTTGATTGTGTGTGTAGCTTGACATAGCTTGAAGTATTAGTATCTTATACGCCAAGACATGCTATGTGAGTTTAAAACTATTAAGTTCTGCTTAAACTAAACTTTTTGACAAAGTTAGAACTATGTGTACATCATTCTATCTTCATGTCTTTACTCTTTAAAACCTTCTTAGTTGACAAAGTTCATGTGGTTGCTTTTGCTTATGATCAACATAATATTAGACGTGTACTCAATAACTAACGCCTTAAAAAAAACACAATTTCTCAAATTCTAGTACGAGTCTCATCGTGTCTATTTATAAATACATGAGCATGTCAATGTTCATTCATGCATTTTTGTTGTATTAGTCGAAAATTCTCCAAAAATGACTCGATTATGTTTTGTGTTCTTTCTTTTGTTTGCTCTTATTAATGAACCGGGTGTTAGAGCCTGGAGCAAAGAAGGTCATGTCATGACATGTCAAATTGCGCAGGTAATAACTAGAGACTTTGTGTAGTTGACTTGCCTCTGTCTCGCTTCCACTTTATTGTTTCTTAATATAAATGGTTAGTTATGAAAATATAAAAACTTGGGCGCATGCTTCTGTTTCACTATAGGATCTGTTGGAGCCAGAAGCAGCAAATGCTGTAAAGATGCTGTTACCAGACTATGCTAATGGCAACTTATCGTCGCTGTGTGTGTGGCCTGATCAAATTCGACACTGGTACAAGTACCGGTGGACAAGCTCTCTCCATTTTATCGACACACCTGATGAAGCTTGTTCATTTGATTATCAGAGTAAGTAGTCTGTATTTTAAGTAGTATCATATTCAGCTACGTTGGAAGTAAATTTTAATACTAGACTGTTGATTGCCGTTGCTGTTAAATTGCTTGCTTATGCTCAAATTATTTGTTACTTACTGTACTAATAAATATATGAAAATTGGACAAATTAAAGGAGACTGTCACGATCCACAAGGACGGGAGGACATGTGTGTTGCTGGAGCTATTCAAAATTTCACATCTCAGCTTGGACATTTCCACCACGGAACATCTGATCGTCGCTGTAAGGACTTTCACAACTTTTTCTGGAGAATTCTAATATTTACATAGAAATTTAGTACCTGTTTAAGGTCCTGAATATGTTTAATGATTGATATAGATAACATGACAGAGGCTTTGTTATTTTTATCCCACTTCATGGGTGATATTCATCAGGTATGTAATTATAATTAAAGAAAGCATTTTAACTTCTTTCTCGTCCTCGTTTAGTTTCTTTACACACATTATATATGTTTATGATCTTCAGCCGATGCATGTTGGGTTTACAAGTGATATGGGAGGAAACAGTATAGATTTGCGCTGGTTTCGCCACAAATCAAACCTGCACCATGTAAGTATTATACAAGGACAACCCTAAGTAAAAAGATCGATTTAAGGGCACTTTGACAAATTATCTTTTTGTTAAATCTCTTACTCTCGCAGAGTGAAATATAACAGATATATTGTATATAGGTATGGGATAGAGAGATAATTCTTACAGCTGCAGCAGATTACCATGGAAAAGACATGCACTCTCTCCTACAAGACATACAGATGAATTTTACAGAGGTAGGTTAGGAGTTAATTTTTTTTCCCTGCTTGTAAGTCATCGGAAAGTAGTTCAAAAGCACTTCTAGCAACAAATTTCGACTTGTAACTTGTAAGTCGGACTGAAAAAAGTTAGCCTGAGTACCATCAAATCTGAGTATTAATTCCCACAACTGATTGTTGGTAATTTAGGAACTTTAATTAACAATGTGTGTTTGTCATTAAAACAGGGTAGTTGGTTGCAAGATGTTGAATCCTGGAAGGAATGTGATGATATCTTTGCTTGTGTCAACAAGTAAGACCCTGCCTTGTCATTTGCACACACAAAAACTCACATTTAACTGCATATATATTGTGTTGGTGCATTGTTTTTTAATTAAAATTGCAAATTAACAGGTATGCTAAAGAGAGTATAAAACTAGCATGTAAATGGGGTTACAAAGATGTCGAATCTGGCGAAACTCTGTCAGGTAAGAAAGCTTGAGCAGTTGGTTTCCATATTTAAATTTTGGTTTTAGGTTGGTTAAATAAATATCCACTGAACACGGTGTCTTTAAAATGGTTTGAATCAACAGATGAATACTTCAACACAAGAATGCCAATTGTCATGAAACGGATAGCGCAGGGAGGAATCCGTTTATCCATGATTTTAAACCGAGTTCTTGGAAGCTCAGCAGATCAGTCCTTCGCATGAACTTAAATACTCGCATTTGGCATAACACCCTTCACTTGAACATCCGCAGATCAGCTGTGCTTTCAGTAATTGCAGATTTAGATTGTATTTTCGCTAATTTGAACATACTGTTTGTAAAGGACTGTGATTTCATTGATTCACTAATTTCTGGTAACACTGTTCTTTAATATGTACTCAGATTTGATTATTGATATGTTGTAAAGAATTGTAACCAGTAAAAGGTAACCGCAGGGTTATAAAAGTTGGCCTTTCTCCATGTAAAAGTTCAGATTATGGGGTGATTGTCCCAGAAAAAAAGGGTCAACTTCTGATACAGCTTACAAGTATAGCGAACATCAAATTCCACATCTATATGATCCACTATATAAACCCATAAGATTACTTGCCAGCATGATGAACCCAAAATCTACACGTAAAATTCACGAATCATTAATAAAATAAATAAATTTTTGATCATACAACAACAAAAAGATCAACTAAAAATACAAAACGCATTGAATTTTTATTGATCCAACAGTACAAACTAAGCAATACAAAGAGGTACGGTGGATCACAAAAACTTAAGAAAAATGTTAGAGATCCGGAATATAGTGTACATTTTTTTTCAAATAATACATAACCTGTTTCTATTGATAGAATTCAAAATCTTCTCCGTTCCATAATACTAGTCACTTTTCAAATTTTTACAATTATTAAGAAAACATAAAAAGTTTCACATATACCCATCATAAATGTATTGATTTAATAAGAGTATAAGTTAATTTAGATTATTACTCACTTCTCATTTACTGTTATACAATTTCCAAGGGCAATTATAGGGAAAATATTCACATTTTTGCATTGAAAGTTATAAAAAATATGTATTATATAAAAAAATTTATCAAAAAAGATTACTATTGTGACTTGTGAGACTGATAATGTACATGTGGGAGGTTTGACGTAAAATTTAAATTTAAAATTTTGTTTGATGTACAATGTAAGTATGGAAGTGTTTTTAAAATTTTGTTGACTTATTTTTTAGAATAAGTAAATTTATTTTAAAATAAAATTAAAGATTTTTAAATTTTTTCTGAAAAATTTGACTTTTTTTATAATTTATAAAATTTCAAACATATATTAAATATTTGTATATATAAAAAACTATTAAAATATGAAATTTTTACCCGAAAATAAATCCATAAAAATTTATTTTAAATTAGTGCCAAAGAGGTGCTAACATTCAAAAAATGAACTTAAACAATAAAAATTGTAGAAAGTGACTTTCAAAATTAATTTATTTTTTCTCGATTTATATATTCAAGCCGAATTGTCAGGGTCCAAATTCCATATACAACTATACATACACAACTATACATACACAACTTAAACTACGGATTCCTCAACGTTAACCTCCCTACTAAATTAACACAAAAAGACACCCCCAAATTCACACTTTTCTAGGGTTTGCTCTCTTTTAAAATCAAATTTCAAATTCAATCCAATTCCCACACAAACAATGGAGAATTCAAGCATAATCCCCTACGAGAAGCTCAACGACATCGCCAATTGGGTCGGCACAAGTGTCGCCTCCGCTTTTTTCGCCTCGCTTGAACGCTGTTCTTGTGTCAATCTCAACACTGCTGATGATGACGAAGAAGATGAAGAGGCTAAAGATCGTCCTTTGATGCTCACCACTCTTCAGTCTCCAAGAATTTCGTCTGCTAATGGTGTGGATAGTCTCCCCGTGTAAGATCTTGATTTGGGTCACTTTGTTTTCTTGATTTTTGTTTGAATAAGTGGTTGGATTGTGGTTTTTGTGGTGTTTTGTGATGTGGGGTTTGATGGGTTTGTCGAAAAATGGAGGATTTTGATGAGGTGTAATTGGGTTTTGTTTGTGTAATGTTATGTGATTGAATTTTGTTGAATTGTTATCAAGAATGGATTTTTATGTAAGTAAATGTGTTTCGGGTTTATTTGTTTCTTGGTTTTTTTAATATTTGCTAATTAGTGTATGATTCGGGGTTGTTTCATGATTTGCTATTTTTTTATTGTGTTTTGATTTTGATAGAGTTTTAATTAAGGGAAATGGGAAAATTGTAGAAAGTTGCTTGTTATTAGGATTATGACTTATGAGTGTAAATCTGTGTAGTATGAGCTGCTGTTATTAGGATTGAATCGATTGACTGAGTTCGACGGATTGCGTGATAGAAATGATTTTCCCAAAGAATTATTTGGCAAGCCGTTTGTCAAGGGATGATATTGAGTTAAATTTGAGATGGTTAAAATTAGATAAAAGAGAATATATCTGTTTTTTCAATACAGGATTACCGCCAAGGATAGTAGTTAGTCTTTTGAAAATTAGGGGAGAGACCTAAGAGCTAAGAAATTTAGGTGATGGGATTGCTTTAATAGTGTTTTCAAAACAAATTTATGCTTCTGTGAATAATAAGGGCATTGGTATTCCCTGCCCGATTCCTTGCTTTTAGGCTGTAATTGAGCTGACTTTGATTCGCGTTAGTCAAAGTAGAGTTCCTTGTTAAAGCTTTGAATTTTTGTTTGAGTATCAGTTCATCAAGTGAACTTTGCGAGTCTGTCCATAGATATCATAAGTGAACATCAAAGTGAGCCTGTCGACGAGGTTGTTTTCAGGTGTCTATGTGATTCTAGTTGTAATTGAACATAAACTATAATTAAACATACCCTGATAAAATTAATTGATTAACCAGTAACCAGTAAATTAATTTACAGATTAATGTGTATCTAAATAAACGAGCCTATAAATCGAGTGAGCCTTGGTTAACATTATAATCTAGTAAGTTCACGATCTTGTTCTTTCACGGACCTGTTCATGAACATTATAATCCAGCCAGTGTGAACATTGAAATTGAGCTTGCAGAAACTCGTTTCTTCATGCTTAAGCTTCTTGGTTACGTTCCGTTATGTTCAAGCTTGGCTCATATAATCGAGCCTCTCAAAACCCTATTTCAAGCATGGCTCTTTTACAAACGAGTTGAACCTGAGCCGAGTTTTTTCTGGTCGAATGTTGAGCCACTCAGGAGTTCTTGGCTCATTTACATGCTTTCAAGAAGATAGTGCACTCTTAACTGACAGAAGGCAGAGTACAATGTACATAGGAGAGATAATGTAGTCTTTAATCCAATTCAGGAACTGAGAAAACTCAAAAAACTCAAGTTTTGAAAGCAGGAAATCCCTAGAGAATAACAAGCCTTTTTTCATTTGAAGGCCCTGCATTTTGTTGAATATTTCTTGAGCTATATATAAAGAATACTGTCACCAATGCTTCGCCGATAATAAAAGTATTTGTTGTCATGAGCCTTCTAGCTTTAATTATTGAGATGCATTCATAAATGCTGTTGCAGCATGCCGTAGGGTGAATATTCTCCAATATACACCTGTAAAGGAACTACGGGAACCAATGCCCGAACAGTACCATTTGTTTCTCTGAGAAGATTTTCTGTTTACTGTTATGATAGAAAATTGATAGCTGAGGTTAAATAACTTTTAAGGTTTTGAGGTAGCTAGTAAAAGGGGCTATTGAAGTAATCTGTTCCATAACTTTTTACTGAGGTTGTCTTTCCATCAGAGATAAAAAGGGTTCTAATCAGTAGAAACTTAAAAAATTGCATTTGTGATTTAGATTATTCCAATCATGATTGTCACACACATAGCCAACAATAAAGACTAATGTCTGGCACCCAAATTTATTTGGTTGATACTGGTCTGCAAGTTTAATAATCTGTAGAATCTGAACCTGTAAAGTTCACTGAGATGGATATTTTACATCTTATAAATATGTCGAACCATCTTGCAAGAATAGGAACGGTAAAAATATGTCCATCTGAATTATATAAGCAAGCATCAACCAAATATAATGTAATGTAGCAGAACGAATAAATTTCATTCGTTGATTACATAAAATCTATAGTTTAGATTAGTGTAAGTTCTAATTTAATATAAGGTTCTAATTTGAACCTACCCATAAACTATGACACAAAAGTCAAAAGCTACTTAGGACAAAAATACAGGGTGTCCGATTATGAAAAAGTTATATGAAGTTATGAACTATGAGTATGTAACTATGTTGATCTATAACTAGGAATGAAAACGGCGTACTTTTTTACTCTAGCCACTCTAGGTGCAGGAGGAAGAAGAGACGTTATTCGCTGCGGAATCTTGTCCATCTCAATCACTGTATTGTAAGGACTTACTTTAAAAGCTTTTAAGCATGGAAGAGCTCCGTCATCAACTTGGAATTCTTTAGGATGAAGAACGTCATCTAAAGTTAAATATCGTAGATATGGAAACGAATCTGCGCTGCAAACCATTCTGTCCCAACTGTAAACCCCGAGACCCAAACAAAGGGCGGTAAGATTGGGGAAACTTCTTAAAATGGGCATCGGATCTTCTGTGAAATAAGTATGCCTTAGTGTTAGATCAGTGACCGAATCTGGCAGAAAACTTAATTCTGCTGCATCGTTTATAGTACCTAGCAATGACACCTTCTTGAGATGTTTGCAAGATGAAAGTGGTTGAAGTGTTAAAATATAACAGCCATTCACACACAGGGATAATGTTCTGAGCCTTGTTAAGTTAGCTAGGGATTCCACACTGTACTCATATTGTATTTCGTCCACATTTTGGTCGATTATAAGTGTACGAAGATTGGGCAAATTGATGGTATCAATTTGGAACCATTCCGCAGACATTATGCGATTTAGAGTCTGGAGCTTTGTTTGCTTGCTGCCAATATTTAGATTTCCTTTAACATTGGAAAAGATTAGATGTCTTAATTCCTTGAGCTCACACAACCCTTTAGAGATTCGTACCCGGTATAGCCTGAACCACGCAAAGTTTGTAGCTTTTTCAAATCGCCTATACTGGGGGGAATTACTAAAGCTTTTTCAGAATCACTACCCATTAAGCCTAAGAACTTTAGGAGAACTAAATCTCCTATTACTTCTGGTATCACCTCTGAATTTTTCACACTTGTCAAGTCTAGCACTTTGAGGTATTTAAATCTCTTGTACATCAACTTCATTTTTTCTACTTCGAGGCTAGCAGTTGAATTAATGAGTGCAAATGAGTGTAACTTTAATTTATCAGAAGTAAACCCAAATAAATCCAAGTACTCACCAATTCCATTCTGAATGACATGTCGTGTCTGTCCTTGCAACAAACGGCTGGGATTTGGATGTTCTTTACTTGAGTCAAAAATTCCCAATATCTTATGATCCATGGCCTTCTGTAGGGCAAGATCGCGTACAAGTTCATGGACCCGGCACGACAAAACTTGTCCTTCCTCATATAGTAATTCTATCTGGATCATATTGCGGTTAACTAGCTCATTCACATAATCCTCAGCCACATCCTCCATGTCTTCTCCATCTTCTTCGTCAGATTCTGAAACAAATTCCTCTGCAATCCATAACAACTTTAAATCGAAAACATTAATAATATGGTCTTCTGGAAATCTTGCAAGGTATAGAAAACATTGTCTCGTCTGTGGAGACAAGTCATCATAACTCAGGTTTGGTAGTTCTTGAATCTCCGAAGACTTGCCCTTTAACTTTTTCCAAAGATGGTCCTTCACACCCGATCAAAACGTGTACGTCTTATTTTGTAATAATAGCCCACTGAGGATTACAATTGCAAGTGGTAAGCCTCCACATTTACCTACCATCTCCTTACCTAATATCTCCAGGTTCGGGGTTGGCTTTGCTCTCTTCCAGAACAATTGCCAGCTCTCTTCTTCCCTCAAAAATCGGAGTTCATGGACAAAACCTATGTCATATTGTCATCTACACCCTTGGCAACTGTTTTATTCCGTGTGGTTATAATAACTCTACAACCATCCTTCTTGTCTGGAAAAGCATTTTTAATCTTTTTCCAAACCTCCAAATCCCATATATCATCAATTACCGCTAGATAGTGATCACCATCTAGCAGTATCTTTCGCAGGTGCCGCAACAACGTCCCCTCTTCATAGTCCTTGGAGACACAAACCCAAGCACGACTTCTAAAATGGCTCAATTCGCTGGAGTGGTACAGCTTACTGGCAAGTGTAGACTTGCCCAATCCCCCCATTCCGTGAATGGAGATGATGTTGAGGGAGCGATTACCATTACCAAGTTGAGCCAACAAAGTCCGAACATCATCCTCAAAACCAATCACATCCTCTTTGTGGTTGAAGGAAGCTTCTCTAAGCAATGTTCTCTTTCTTTGTTGGGCATTCGGAGGAGCTATGATTATGTCGTTAATACGGTATTCGTCTCGCCTGCTCTTGATCGCGACGATTTTTTCTTTGAGTGACTCGATATCCTTACCGATATCATAAATATTGGCTTCCTTCTTGTAGATGCAGATAAGGCTCCGCATACGATCCAGAACACCACCTTGTTCATGAGCTGCATGTTCCTCTTGTTGGGCGCTAAATCTCTCCAGGATAATATCGGCTTGATTTGCAACATCTTTGACTTCTTGTATCCATAGGCGGATGTGAGCCAAATTTTGTTTTGCTTCTGCTGCATTCACAGAAATTAGCAGGTAGCTCAATTCATTTTTGAGCCACTCCAGTCCTAATATTAACTTGTTTGATAACAAATTCATTAAGCTTTTCAATTGTGAAGGATACAGCGGCATCAACCATTCTTCCTTATCAAGAATAAGCAAAGTGTGGATTGATGATTTGAAACAGATCAAAGGGATCTGCAGGATACTTCACTATGGTTTGTTCGAGGGAGGCCAGTAAATTATGGGACTGGAAAGGATAAAGGGAATTTCAGTGGAAACAATATGAATAATATATATTTTGAGGCAAGGGGGGCTAAACTGAAATTATTGAAGGCCTTTGTGATTTGTAAGTTTTGTTTAGCTGTTATTATGGTGTATATGGTGAATGATTCAGAGATACTACAACTATACAAGTCACATTTCAGATGATCAGAGCTGGTTTTGAATAAAATATAAGTTTCCCTACTATATAAGATAATCCTTAAGAGTAGACTTTCCCTACTATGATGCCGCATATGGTGCACTGAAAAATGCCCTTCACCTCAGACATAATTAAAATTCTATTTCACAGTAGAGTAATGCTAGGTACAACTAAATGAATGGCAATCACCCAATTTTTACCAACACAACAACACAATGATTAAATTAGCAAGACAAGAGATATTTGACCCAAGGATATTGCAAATCAAGCACTTCAACCCAACAAGCAAAATATATCCAACTCTACCTAACCAAGATAATTGGTGAAGCACACAATCACTTATTTCTCTTCTAAAAACAATAATTTAGTGAAGCACATAAATTAGTTTTCTTGATACTAGCAACCAATAGTGAAGCACTACCAATTTAACCAAATCAAGGAATCAATCAAAGAGAGGTTAGGACAAACCCAAGGATGAGAAGCTCAACCTAGGTATTTGCACTTAAAGCTTGAGAATTTAGGTACACTAAAATTGTGCTACTATAATGAATGTACTAACAATTACGGATTAGCACAAACAATTAGCAATTGATATTACAAGAATAGCAAATTGAAGCAACTTACAATTCTCCAAGCAAAATCATAAACAATACAACTCAAGAATTCAAGATAGAGTGAAATAGATCTTACTTATATTGAATTGGTTTTGTACAAGAGATGCTTCCTTGAGCCAAATAAATGGAGTTAGTTACTCATAATCTACTCCTACTAACCCTAATTTTATGTTCTTGAAGAGCTAAAATGAAGATGAAGAAGTTAGATGTGTTAGAAGTGATTTAGGTTAAGAGATGTTTTGTTGCCGTATAGCTGCCCGTACAGAAAATCTGCTTCTTTGAACGGCCTGTCGAACGGCCGTACAGCTGCCCGTTCGAGACAAAATATTCAAGATAATACATTAAACACCTCCCGACATCGCGAGCTTTTATCTTCTAACTTCCTTCTTGAATAATCTTTGCTTTTATGCCCAAAATAAGCCATCTTCCCAACAATTAAGCATGAGGCACTGAAATATGAAAAACATAATTAATATCGATAATACTACATTCGAAACTAACAAAAATGCAAGAGAATAAAAGACAAAACGTATATAAAATACACATTATCAATAATCCAAAGGAGTAGATATGTACTATTAGAAAAATTGCATCGATTTTTAGTCGTTGTCTTTGTCGATAAAATTGTAACTCATTAGTACTCAATTATTGATTTGAAGTACTTGACAGAGTCATTAATTCAAAGGATTAGATATTTACTACTAGAAAAATTGCATCAATTTTTAGGCGATGTCTTTGTCGGTGTAAAGTAAGGTATGCAAATCGAACGCCGGTGTGGATACAATCGAAGGTGATCGAAATATGAATATGTGATATGCTTCTTCAGTTCTTCTATCCCATGCTACCAGAGTATTTCATTATTTTTAGATGTATTTTAGTATTTGTTTGGCCGAAAGGAAAAGGTGGTTTAAACAAACCCACCTAAAATGCTATTAAAATCTAAAAACATTGTTGAGAGACGTTTACATTTGTTCAGCAGTGAGGTTCTGCGTATAGCATAAGTGAATGTTAATTATTTATATATCCATAATGTAAGAACCACCATCCAAGATGCATTATCTTGTGCATACCAGAGACAGATGCATTTAGAAAATAGGAAATAAACTTCGGGACCTTGTCTCGGTTTGTTTCAGAAGAAAACACGTCCACCGAAAATTTGACATGCTGATTCTATGTGGTATTTTGGCTATTTGTGATTTTTCAGACCAAACTTTCCCGAAACTTATTATTGTCTCTTTTTCTAGCATCTTAGAGGTTGTTTGGTTAAGAGACACTTATGTATGTATTTCAAATACCTAGGAAGTGAGATTTGAAATAGTTGTTTGGTTAAATAAAAATATGGGTATTGTAAGTTACTGGTAAGTGCAAATACCAGTGGGAAGTCACACTTCCTGTATCACACAAAACATTACAAAACTAATAAAATCAACCAATAAAATTAGAAAAACTTTCTACATAAGATATAATTTTTTTAATAAATTGTTTTAAAATAAATTTAGAGTATTGCTTTATTTTTAAATTATTTATTTTCCTAGTAAATTTTAATATTAGAACATATTCTTTGACCTTTTTTCTGGTAGTTTCTGACATTTTAAAAAAAATCACATTTTTTATTTTTTTAAAATGTTAGCGTTCAAAATTTTAATTTTATTATTATAGGGATTTGTAATTAAAATTTTATGTTTAAATCTATTTTTTATGTTAATTCAACTTCTAATTCATTTTAAAATTTAGAATGCACGTTTGCTATTGATTAAAAAATTAGAAATATAAAAAATAAATAATTTTTTAAATTAAAACCTAAATCAAGAAATAGTTGGTAAACACTAAATTCACATAAATTTGATAATCTATACATCTTTTAAAATTTAAACATTAAAAAATATAATATAAATACCAAATTACAAGTTAGTTATTTTTATTGGTAAAAGAAAGAATTGTTAATAAATCCAAATATTATAATATTTATAATATATTCGAGATCATTATAGTCAATCAGTGGGAAGTAAAATATTTTACCAAACAACATGAGGGATGATGGGCCATAATCAATCCCAACTGGACTCAGCCCAAGGTACCAGGAATCCGGCCCATAGGAAGCCCGGACTGGGCCCAAACCGGTCTAGTGGGCAACCCAGCCACAGGGAGCATAAGAGCACGGGAGACATGAGTCATGACCAGGGTCCTACGTGACAGCGACAGATAAGGGAATCCTAGTATTGGCACAAACATATCCCCATCAGACCACATGCTGACACGCCCAGGGCACACGCCGCCACAGATATTACCTGGACAGGTGGGAATTATCAGAGAAGGACAAGTGTCCCACCTACCTAGGATCCGACGCTCATGATTGCAGGTACCAACCCCTAAACCCTAATCCTTGGCCTATAAATAAGACAAGGAGAAAAAGGTGAGGGGGTTACATTCTCCTTTACATACACACTCATATACACACACCCTCCATAATTAGATACTCTAGTCCTTATCTTTACTCTCCAAAGCCGTCACTTATTCTCACGCCGGAGGCGCCGCGGGGCACAAACCCCCCTCCGGTGTTGTTTTGCAGACGCCCAACCACCAGCTTCACCTCTTACCGGGCGTGGGAACGGCGGAGGAGGCACTAGATCGGGTCTTGGAGTTATCATTGGCGCTAGAAGGAGGGGAGGCTCCGTCCTTTGGTCTCGGTGCCACTGGACTCGACTACATCAACAAGCTCTTGAAAAAGAGTCCTAGTTAAAATCAGTAAGATCTAATACAACCCTAAAACCTTCACCAAAGATGTCACCTTTGCACGTTTCTTTGCCGTGTGTATGCGTGTTCAACATTATTTAGCTTTGATAGCCTAGATATTGGTAAAAGTTGCGATCTTTGGCCTATAAGTATAGCTGACATACAGATCTGTGCTCATAGTCACCTGCTTGTCTGTCTATACCTGTTTACCTGTGTTTATATCTGAACATTTAGCTCATACACACACCGCTTTACTTGAAACTTAGCCCCATTCTGTTACAATCAATATTTTGTGAAATATTTTGTGAGTTTGAAGTCATGCCGAGAGGGAGCAAATCTACTCAAAGAAACAATAATCGAGACCAGGATCCGAATCCCGTCCCCGACTTGCCCTTGGTTCCGGCAGAAACAGCTCCAGCTTTGGGAAGGGTAGGGATCGGTCCTGGAGATGCCCGAATTGACATCGAGCTCAACCAATACAAGTATACAGATGTACCTCTAGCCGCGGCACACATGCAAGATCTTACTCGGGACGAGTTGGCGGATGCAATCCGAGCATATCGAGCAAGCCGGATAGCACCTCCTCCCGAACCAGAACAAGCTGAAAATTCACAAGGCTCTGAACACTCTCACCGATCAAGAAGATCAGTCTTTGACCGAATTGGCAACCAAGGAAAACAAACCGCCAACAAAGCCCAAAGCAAAAATCATGAAGCAGAAAAACTCAAAAAGCTGGCCGAACTCAAAGAGAAGATCAGGCAAGAGGAAGAAGCAAAGCTTGAACTCAAAATCCAGAAAAGGATCCAGGAGGAAGAGGACCGGGTATTGAGGCGGTCCGGATCTAAGAGGGCCATGAGAGAAATCAGTCCTGAACTTATCTCAGATGAAGAGGAACCTGAAGACAATCTCATGCAAATGATTCATGAGTTACAGAAAAAAGTAGGCCAAGACTCTGGACTTGAAATCGAGGGAACTTTGACGCCCTTCAGCCGTTCCTTGGAAGCTATTCCAAGGCAGAAAAACTTGAAACACTACAATTTTGATTCATTTGACGGACTGGGAGACCCGGAAGAACACATTAATTACTTCGAGCAGATTGCCCTGATCTACTACTATAATGACATCACCAAGTGCAGATTCTTTGCATCAACCCTGAAGGGAGGAGCACAGAGATGGTTCAGTCGCATCCCCTCCCGAAGCATTCACTCCTGGAAGCAGTTTCGAGAATCTTTTCTGAAAAGGTTCAGAGCAAACAGGACACACGAGTTACACATGTGCCATTTGGAAACCATTCGACAGTATGATAATGAATCCCTTTCGGATTTCATGAAACGCTTTCAGGAGGCAATCAACAAAATCTCACGATTGGATGAGCGCGAAGCTCTCAGTATTTTCCGGAGAAACCTAGACCCCGACCAGAATGAAAGATATGTTTATGAACTAATCAACAAAGAGCCCGAAAGTTTGGCTGCAG
This sequence comes from Saposhnikovia divaricata, assembly GCA_036435485.1. Classification (NCBI taxonomy): domain Eukaryota; kingdom Viridiplantae; phylum Streptophyta; class Magnoliopsida; order Apiales; family Apiaceae; genus Saposhnikovia; species Saposhnikovia divaricata. Next base: position 244,003,622 of record CM071596.1, on the reverse strand, counting down.
CATACTCCATGGCTGCTCGATTCATCAAAGAAAGCGATGTTCTCCAAGCCATGAGGATGACTCGACAAGGGAATGTTTTTTCCCGGATTACTCAAGATGACCGCTCTCGGGGCGGGTACAAGTCCGAAAAAAGGTTCAAACCGAACAGACAAGCTAATTACATCCAAACTTCCCAACCACCCGCCTCGGGAAGAGCTACCGATCCGGTAACGGTGACGATCAAATCAGACTCGAAGCCTCAAAAACCGCCCAAACCCGATACAAAACCTGAACCTCAGTGGACTCCACTCAGCCGAACTCGTTCTAATATACTGAAAGAGGTTCGGGACAAGCCATACTTCTACCCACCTAAACCAATGATAACTGCCCCGGAAAATCGACCTACTCACAAACAATGTGATTACCACGGCACACACGGTCATACCACAGAAAACTGTCTCTCCCTCAAATACTTTATTGAGGAACAAATCAAAAAAGGAAACATGGGGCAATACATAGCTCGGAAGACCATGGAAAAAGGAGAAGCATCCGGAGCAGGAAAAAAGCATGTTGTCAACGTGGTCATGGGAGGTTCCAATTCTCCTCCCCCTAGTCCGGACTCAGGTGATGAGGTAATGATGATTCAATCTTTCCCCGAGCAAATAATAACTTTCAGCAACGCAGATTTCGAAGGAATTGATCCAAACCATAATGAGGCTTTGGTGGTCAGCCTAGATGTCGCCGAAAATGAGGTCAAGAGAATTCTGATCGATAACGGATCCTCGGTCAACATCATCTTCAAACACACATTCGACAGAATGCAACTGGGCAGTATAAGGATGAACGAATGCAGAGAGGACCCGCTCTTCGGGTTTGGAAACAATTTAGTACCGATTCAAGGAACTTTATACCTACCTGTTCGGTTCGGAAACTACCCAAAGCAGGTCACTCACATGGTAAAATTTTACGTGATCAACACCCCATCCTCGTACAACATGATACTTGGTCGTCCAGCGTTAACCAAGCTCCGAGCGGTAACCTCTACCCCACATTTGAAGTTTAAGTTCCCCACTCCATCTGGAATTGGGGAAGTCAAGGGCGATTCCGAAACTGCCGGTCGTTGCTACGGTCAAGCTTTGATCATGGCTGAAACAGACCCAGAAAATAAAAGAAAAGCAGCCTTATACCAAAAGAACTTGAGCCGAAAGAAGCACAGAGCCCACTTCAAGAAGGAACCCAGACATGAAGTTCAAAATATTGAAAGTATCGAAGCTCAAACCAAGGAAGAACTAATTGCGAAAGCCCGAAGTTATCTAGAGTCCAATACACAAGCCCGGGTTCAGCAGTACATCTCAAAGAAAGATCTCGGAAAGGTAGAACCCGCAGTTGAAACCGAGATGATCGAGCTGGAGGAAGGTAGTCCGGACAGAAGAATAAAAATAGGATCTGGACTAGATCCGGAATTTAGGCAGAAACTTATACAGCTGCTTAGAGATTATGCGGACGTTTTTGCGTGGAGCCCGGAGGACATGCCTGGACTCAAAGGATCTGTAGCCATGCATAGCCTTGATGTTAATCCTGACAAAAGACCAGTGAAACAAAAAAGGAGGAATTTTGCTCCGGATAGACAAAAAGCAATCGATGAGGAGGTTGAAAAACTTCTCAAAGCGGGAATAATTTGTGAGATAAAGTATCCAGAATGGCTGGCCAATGTCGTCTTGGTCAAGAAACCTAATGGGAAGTGGAGAATGTGTGTGGACTACACAGACCTCAACGCAGCGTGTCCTAAGGACCCCTATCCTCTCCCAAGCATCGATCAACTCATTGATGCCACGGCAGGTCACGAGATGTTCAGTTTCATGGACGCATTCTCTGGCTACAACCAGATTAGAATGAACCCGGCAGACATTGCAAAAACTGCTTTCATAACTCATAGGGCTGTCTATGCGTACAAATACATGCCTTTCGGATTGATGAACGCCGGATCAACCTACCAAAGAGCAATGGTCGAAGTGTTTAAAGATCAGTTGGGTCGAAACCTGGAATCCTACGTAGATGATATGATAGCTAAATCACAAACGGTACAAGAGCACATCCTGGATTTGCAAGAATGTTTTGACAATCTGAGGAAGCACGAGATGAAGCTAAATCCGGAGAAGTGCACATTCGGGGTGGAAGCAGGAAAATTTCTAGGCTTCATGGTTAGTCAGAGAGGAATCGAAGCGAATCCTGAAAAGATCAAAGCTATAATAGAAATGGAACCACCCCGGACTCAGAAGGAGATACAAAAATTGGCTGGCTCGCTAGCGGCTCTGAGGAGATTTATTCCTAAGCTAGCCGAGCGGTGTTTACCATTCTTCGAGCTGCTAAGAGGGGCGAAGAATAAAAAAGAGATAAACTGGAGCCCGGATTGTCAAAGGTCTTTCGATTCTATAAAGGCATACCTATCGTCCCCGCCAATCTTATCCAAAGCTGAACCCGGAGAAGCGCTATCCCTTTATCTGGCCGCAAGTCCTTCGGCGGTGGGGGCGGCACTAATCCGGGAACATGACGGGCAGCAAAAGCCGGTCTACTATGTTAGCCAGGTTCTAAAAGATGCAGAAACCAGATACCCCAACTTGGAAAAATTTGCTTTCGCCTTGGTAACTGCCTCCAGAAAGCTAAGGCATTATTTTCAAGGGAGAGAAATTAAAGTTATTACTGACCAGCCCTTGAGAAGAATAATTCACAAGCCAGATGTATCTGGTAGACTCGTTAATTGGGCTGTGGAGCTCAGTCAGTTCCAACTCACATTTGTACCTCGGACAGCAATAAAGGCTCAGGTGTTGGCCGATTTTGTCGTGGAATGCTCTTTTCCTGAACCTCAATCTGGTCCCATGGTAATAGATACGAGGGTAGAAGGTGAATCTAATCCGGAGGTCTGGACTTTATATGTCGACGGATCTGCAACAAGTGAAAGGGCTGGAGCAGGCTTGGTTCTGAAAAGCCCCTGCGGCTTCCAGATACAACAAGCGATAACCTTCAAGTTTTTGGCTACTAACAATCAAGCAGAATATGAGGCACTTTTGGCCGGACTCCGATTGGCCAGATCATTGAAAATCCAAGACTTGAAGGTTTATAGTGATTCTCAAATTGTGGTCAAGCAAACGAAAGGAGAATATATCGCTAAGGATCCAAGGCTGGCTCAATACCAAGCTTTGGTAAAAAGTTACTTAACTACAATTCCAAATTTTGAGATGATGCAGATTAATAGAGAAGAAAACACGGAGGCCGATCTACTATCCAAACTAATCCGAAATGATGCAGAGCTAGACAGCTCGGTCTACTTTGAAGAAATAGAGAGGCCTACCATTGAAAATAGTGAACTAATGGAGATAGATAATCAGCCCGGCTGGATGACCCCTATAATGTCATATCTAGAAAAAGGAGAGTTGCCAGAAGATAAAAACAAAGCCCAGAGACTCAAAGCCAAGGCTGCAAAATTCTTTGTCGAAGAAGGACAACTTTATCGTAGAACGTTCTCTAGTCCGATCTTGAAATGCGTGGGACCTGCCGAAGCGGCATACTGTTTGCAAGAAGTGCATGAAGGAATTTGCGGGGACCACCTATCAGCAAAAGCTTTAGCATACAAAATAATAAGGCAGGGATACTATTGGCCAATGATTCACAAAGATGCGGTAGAGTTTGTCAGAAAGTGTAAGAATTGTCAGACATTCGGCAACGTCCAGAGGCAGAGCCCGGTTCTACCCTCTTCGGTCCTCTCTCCCATACCGTTCGCAGTCTGGGGAATCGACATCATGGGTCCTTTTCCCCGGGCTAAAGGGGATTTGAGGTACTTGTTGGTGGCTATTGATTACATGACAAAGTGGGCAGAAGCCAAAGCTATGAGAACAATAAATCAGCAAGATTGTATCCGATTCATGGATAACATACTGATGAGGTTCGGGATTCCCCAAGTGTTAGTCTCGGACAATGGACCTCAATTTGTTGGTTCAGACTTTGAAAATTACTTGAAGGAGAGGGGCATCAAACACAAGAGATCCTCGGTGGCATACCCACAAGGTAATGGTCAGGTTGAGGTAACAAATCGAATCTTACTGAGGGGAATAGAAAAAAGGCTTCAGGAAAGCAAAAACAAGTGGCCCGAAGAGTTACCAAACGTGTTATGGGCTTACCGGACTAGCCCGCGGACAAGCACGGGAGAGACACCTTTCAAGCTAGCTTATGGGTCTGAAGCAATGTTACCAGTTGAAGTAGGATCACCTTCTCACAGGGTAATCAACTTTGAAGAAATTGCAAATGAAGAAGGGCTTCGAATAAACTTGGATTTGATAGATGAGGTTCGGGATGAAGCGGTGACAAGAATGGAAAAATACAAAGAGAAGACCAGAGAATACTTCGGAAAGAAGGCTAGGGTCAAACACTTTCAAGTGGGAGATCTAGTCCTTCGAGACACCGAAGCCTCCGAACCAACAAACACTGGAAAGCTAATGCCTAAATGGGAAGGACCCTATAGGGTCAAGGAAATTCTTCGTCCTGGAACTTATAAGCTATGCAACATAGATGATTCGGAGGTTCCCAACACCTGGCACGGCATCCGACTTCGGAAATTCTACCAGTGAACGAAAGGCCTAGGACCGGAAAACCAATCAAGGAGCTGCTTCTGAGCCCAAAAAGTCTTCAACAGATAGATTAGTCTCTGTAATGAAGCAAGAATAAATACTTTGTAATTTGAATATCAAGACTAATGAAATCGGACCTAGCCTCACAACCTTCATCTGTTACTGTCAAATTAGTATATCACCAACACACACAAGTCCCCGACCGGGAGCTATAGGCAAAGTCGGAGCCGGGGCAAAAACGATCACTCTAGTCCGGTCCATTTTCTATGAAAAGCGTCCGGACTGGGGGCAAACATGAAAAATTTTCTAAGTAACCCAAAGTTTTCAAACTTTGGACTTAGCTAAAAACGATCACTCTAGTCCGGTCCACTTTCTATGAAAAGTATCCGGACTGGGGGCAAACATAAAAAATTTTCTAAGTAACCCAAAGTTTTCAAACTTTGGACTTAGCTAAAAACGATCACTCTAGTCCGGACCATTTTCTATGAAAAGTATCCGGACTGGGGGCAAACATGAAAAATTTTCTAAGTAACCCAAAGTTTTCAAACTTTGGACTTGGCTAAAAACGATCACTCTAGTCCGGTCCACTTTCTATGAAAAGTATCCGGACTGGGGGCAAACATAAAAAATTTCTAAGTAACCCAAAGTTTTCAAACTTTGGACTTAGCTAAAAACGATCACTCTAGTCCGGACCATTTTCTATGAAAAGTATCCGGACTGGGGGCAAACATGAAAAATTTTCTAAGTAACCCAAAGTTTGTAAACTTTGGACTTAGCTAAAAACGATCACTCTAGTCCGGACCATTTTCTATGAAAAGTATCCGGACTGGGGGCAAACATGATAAATCCCCCAAAACCTAGGAGTCTCGGAAAGAAGAACAATCGAAATACAAGCAACGGAAAAAGAGAAACAATACAAGAACAGCGGCAAAAAGTACGAGAATGGAGTCACAATGAAATATTTATGGCTGTGTTTCAAGCCATTTTTATTTATTTATAATAGGGGGGGATACAATATCGTTACAATTAAACGGCCGTCCCTCCAGAAGCAGGACCAGGACCGCCAGAACCCTCCCCACCCTTGCCAACCTTCCCCTTAGTCTCATCGGTGACCATCTTCCGAAGTGCGAGCGCCTCCTCGATCCTTTTCATCACTACTCCAATTTCAGCCATGGTGGTTGGCCCGTCGAAGACCATACCATCCACGATAACTTTGTTGTTTTCGTAGTCGTAGACCAAGTTTTTGGGATCCATTACGCAGAAAGGAAGAACAGAGGAAGACTTTAAGTGTTTCTGAGGAGAATATGGAAAAAGGAAACTACAAGGGCCAGTATTTATAGAGATGGGAATAAAGGGGAGGCCAAGCGATTCAAATCCCCTGTCATACTTGGGAATTGGAGCGGAGTTAATATCAGTTGACGACGCGAGAACCAAGAAGTTTGACCGTTGAAAATACGCGTAACGAAGCGTCATGATAAATGCTGTCAAGAATTAGTTAAGGAAGGTACAAATTTCGCACCACAGTTCGAATCCAACCAATTGGAGAAGACCCGGACTGAGGGCCCAACTATATTCAAACTTCTATGAGCAACTCAGAGAAGTTTCAAAATCTTCATCACAATCCGGATCTACTCACTTCGAAGTACTCCGGACTGCAGAAGAGCCACATGCAAATTTCCCTAGGTAGTTCAAGAGGTTCGGCTTTGAACTTAAGGGACGCATTACAAAATTTCCTAAGTAACCCAAAGCCTCAATCTTTGGACTTAGCTGATGGCAGTTGCTCTAATCCGGATCATCGCATGAGCATAATGATCCGGACTGAGGGTAACAGCAATAACAAACAAATACACAGAGGGAAATAAGCAAACAAGAGCAATTAGAAAGGAAAGCGGACAGATTCAGAGCGCACATAAGGCGCAAAATTCAAAGTTACAACACATAAGTTTGGAATAACAAATGATAAAATTACAGAGCAAGAGTTCAAAAGATTGAAAGTTCAAGCGGTGCGACCATCCGGATTCTCGAGGGTAAGAGAAGGATTTGCAGGAGTTGGATCCGTAGGAGGGATGGCAGGAATGATCGGATTAGGACCAGCATAAGGTTCGGGTTCGGAGCCGTCCCGGTCATGGGCCTCTTCGGCGGCGACATAGAGATCAGTAAACTTGTCCCAAGAAGACTCGGGATCAGTTTTTATTAGCCTCTCCGAAACAAGCCAACACCGGTAGAGTTTCTCCGCGAAAGATTCAGCAACGGACTCAGTATAGCTTTCAGAGTTCTTGTATTCAGTGATAACTTCCTCCGCCGGCTTACGAACACTCAGTTTGGCCTCCAATTCGATCACTCGCTTCCTCAACTCCCCGGACTCCATTTCAGCTTTGTTAGCCCGATCTGTAGCGGACTTAAACCCACCCTCCAAATCCGAAACCTTGCCCTCCAACTCGCGGATCCTCAAATCTTTCTTGGAACTTTCAGTCAAAGACCGCTCTAGATCAGTAATCTTCGAATCCTTTTCGGTGCACTCTTTCTTTGCGGCATCCAGCTTCTCAGACAACTCTTTAATTTTTTCCTCCTCAACATGGGCATTGGCCGCAGCTCCGGCAAGCATGATCCCGGACTGAGTAACATATCACAGGTTAGTAAAAATTTACAGCAGGAAGCAGAAATGATTCAAGGGGCAAAACAAGTTACCTGAGCCCAAGTGACAAAGTTCCTCTTCAAAATTTCGGTCTTTGAAAGACGCTCCATGACTTTCCAGTCTTTTTCCTCAGCAATAGAACCAGCCATTTTAGCTATCTGCCTTATGCTAAAGTTACCAACTTGGAACCCCTTTTTCTTACTAGTCCCAGCCTCTTCTGGGGGGGTGGCATCAGTGCCTGCAGAAGGAGCAGCCCCAACATTCACACCTGGAAGAGATCCAGGTTCGAAGTCCTCATCTGTTTGGAATAGCTTCGCTCTTTTGGCAAGAGGTGAATGAGTTTGGGCTTGGTCGGGTGGAGATTGACCGCCCACCGTACCCTGGACCAGAGACTCGCCACCCACTTCCTTGGGAATATTAGAACCACCAGTACCGGTCTCAGAATCGGTGGGGACTCGGTTGCTGGGGACTTTGGTTTGGTGAATACCAGTTATCTTCTTCAGCTTAGAGGCAAGAGCCCTTGTAGCATCGTTCTTAGACATTCTCTCGGTTAATCTGGGATCGTAAAAAGGTAAACCTGAAGGAAGAAAAAGAAATAGAGTAAATACACAACACAAAAATAGTAGGAAATAATGAAAGGGAGCAGCTTACATCCAAGATGGTACATTTTCTCGTGATCCATGAAAGTGTCCCGGGTCATCTGATAACCGATACACTCACAGAACCGGTGCATTTTATCGAAAGCGGCTCCCTCAAATTCGAACGTCTCTTTCGCGGGAATGGTTTTCACGCGTTCAGCAAAGAGGGGCATAAACTCAAGGTCCACACCCTTTAAAAAGATCCATTCCCGGTTCCAACCCTTCAAAGAAGATTGGTGGATGACCGGTTTGGCGGACCCGGATGAATAGCCGCACTCATCACCCCGGAACCTAAACTCATAGAAGGGGTTCTTGCTCGAATGGATAAGGGTGAAAATGTTGTGGAACAGCTTAAAGCTAGGAAAGAACCCACTCTGATTGCAAGCGGCCAAAAACCATGATATCCATTTCACGGCGTTGGGAGTCAATTGCATCAAAGGTATCTTGTATTCATATTTACAGAGGTGTTTAATAAAGATATGGCACTCCGGATTCCAACCAGATCGGAGATGCTCTAGCCAGACTCCTACGTACCCATCCCCCGGTCTGTGGTAAATCCTCTCGCCATGACGGGGCCACCTCCACTCAATTTTAGGCCCAAGATGGAACACGGACCGGATTGCATCGTCCATATCGGACTTAGAGTATTCAGCATAGATTGGAAATAGAGGATAAGGGGCCTCACTTACCACAGTCTCAGAAAAGGTAGCATCTAAGAGGGCTTTGTCGTAGGGGCCGGGCACCCCACTTGGTTGCCTATGTTTATATTGGAAGCTAAGGTCTTTGTAAAAAAGGGCCTCTTCCACCTCATACTTCCGAACAAAGAAGTACTTGCTGTCTACCCAAAATCCATCGGGAGTCATGCAAGCTTGCCCGGGACCCCGATCTTTAATGCAGAGCTGGGAGAGCACTGGTTTGCCACTCTTCCTCTTCCTGGCCATCAGACACCACTCTAAATCTAATAGTGGAGAAGGTTGATTTACAGAGCTAGTGCTACCGGTGCTACTGTCGGAGCTAATAACCAAAATATCCGAAGGAGGCTTCGATTTCCTTGCCCGGCTTTTGTAACGAACCATAAAACCTGAGGAAATTACCAAAGTTAAGTCTTTTCCTTTTAACCCTATTACAAATTCATCTACAAATTTCCGTTCTACAATATTTTATTACACCTAATCCGGGCAAGGATTTACTCTAACAAGTCAATCTAGTCCGGGTTAGCGTGATTCTCTACCTATATATAGCCCAAATCACATTATACTCCTAGTCCGGGTCTAGTGAACCGTCCCGCAGCAAACAGAAATCACAGTCCGGACTACACACATACATGAAACCTAAAAACGCGATACAAAGGGAAAACACATCTTACCAAGATCTAAACACAAACATACACGCCCACATACAGGTACAAAAACCAAGAACGCAGAGAATAACAAAAAAAAAAAACCCCTTAACCCAGATCTAACATAAACACAAAAAACCTCAATTACGAAAAGGGGGACAACCAAAATCGAGTAGACAGCAAAAGACATTGTGAACTCGCACTCAACAACAAGAAGCCAAGGAATACATGAAGAACACAAAATCAGAAAGATGAACAGTTGCAAGCGAAACAGAGACGGGTCATGAATACATGCAAAAGAAAGGAAAATAGCAAAGACAAAGGAAGAGAGAAGAACACTTACAAATAAAAGCTTTCCCAAGGGGACGAAACGGAGTTCAGAGATAATAGAGAACGCGGACCAGGGGCGATGGATTCCGGTGAAGAGAACACAAGATATGTCAGAGAAGAAAGGGGGTTTTTCGTTTGTTTTGGTTTATAAGAGTGGAAGTACAATTGCAACTCAAAAGGAGTTATATATAATTTCTGAAAGGAAACGGCAGAGTGGCCCACGCGGCACGTTCTGATAGGCTGGGGAATAATTAAAAAGGGTGAAAAGACAACCGCTTTAATGACACGCAGCTGTCGCACGCCTTTTTAGGAAAAATGGAGTAAGGCGACTTCGAAATTGACAAATCAAAAAACCCCCAAATTCGCTTGAATTACCGCGGTACACTCCAACCCGAACTACCTCTTCATACAAGCTACTTCAATCCGAATTGTCTCAACCTAGAAACAATTCGGATTAGGAGGCAACATCCAACCAAAAAACTTTTTCTTTAAGCTACTTCAATCCGAATTGTCTCAACCTAGAAACAATTCGGATTAGGAGGCAACATCCAACCAAAAAACTTTTTCTTTAAGCTACTTCAATCCGAATTGTCTCAACCTAGAAACAATTCGGATTAGGAGGCAACATCCAACCAAAAAACTTTTTCTTTAAGCTACTTCAATCCGAATTGTCTCAACCTAGAAACAATTCGGATTAGGAGGCAACATCCAACCAAAAAACTTTTTCTTTAAGCTACTTCAATCCGAATTGTCTCAACCTAGAAACAATTCGGATTAGGAGGCAACATCCAACCAAAAAACTCTCTTCAAGCTACTTCAATCCGAATTGTCTCAACCTAAAAACAATTCGGATTAGGAGGCAACATTCAACCAAAAACTTTTTCTCTATCACAAACGGTCAATTAAGAAAACATCTCCACTGCCACTCCCGAACTCTCACTCCCCCATACGGAAAATCCGTATAAGGGAGTGGGGGGCAAATGATGGGCCATAACCAATCCCAACTGGACTCAGCCCAAGGTACCAGGAATCCGGCCCATAGGAAGCCCGGACTGGGCCCAAACCGGTCTAGTGGGCAACCCAGCCACAGGGAGCATAAGAGCACGGGAGACATGAGTCATGACCAGGGTCCTACGTGACAGCGACAGATAAGGGAATCCTAGTATTGGCACAAACATATCCCCATCAGACCACATGCTGACACGCCCAGGGCACACGCCGCCACAGATATTACCTGGACAGGTGGGAATTATCAGAGAAGGACAAGTGTCCCACCTACCTAGGATCCGACGCTCATGATTGCAGGTACCAACCCCTAAACCCTAATCCTTGGCCTATAAATAAGACAAGGAGAAAAAGGTGAGGGGGTTACATTCTCCTTTACATACACACTCATATACACACACCCTCCATAATTAGATACTCTAGTCCTTATCTTTACTCTCCAAAGCCGTCACTTATTCTCACGCCGGAGGCGCCGCGGGGCACAAACCCCCCTCCGGTGTTGTTTTGCAGACGCCCAACCACCAGCTTCACCTCTTACCGGGCGTGGGAACGGCGGAGGAGGCACTAAATGATGGGCCATAATCAATCCCAACTGGACTCAGCCCAAGGTACCAGGAATCCGGCCCATAGGAAGCCCGGACTGGGCCCAAACCGGTCTAGTGGGCAACCCAGCCACAGGGAGCATAAGAGCACGGGAGACATGAGTCATGACCAGGGTCCTACGTGACAGCGACAGATAAGGGAATCCTAGTATTGGCACAAACATATCCCCATCAGACCACATGCTGACACGCCCAGGGCACACGCCGCCACAGATATTACCTGGACAGGTGGGAATTATCAGAGAAGGACAAGTGTCCCACCTACCTAGGATCCGACGCTCATGATTGCAGGTACCAACCCCTAAACCCTAATCCTTGGCCTATAAATAAGACAAGGAGAAAAAGGTGAGGGGGTTACATTCTCCTTTACATACACACTCATATACACACACCCTCCATAATTAGATACTCTAGTCCTTATCTTTACTCTCCAAAGCCGTCACTTATTCTCACGCCGGAGGCGCCGCGGGGCACAAACCCCCCTCCGGTGTTGTTTTGCAGACGCCCAACCACCAGCTTCACCTCTTACCGGGCGTGGGAACGGCGGAGGAGGCACTAGATCGGGTCTTGGAGTTATCAAGGGAAATGAATATCCAGGAAGTTTAATTTCCAGCATGACAACCAAACAGTTTTTTTACACTTCCCATGAATTCTAAAAACACATAAAATTGAATTTCCAATGGGAAGTTAATTCCCACTATATACCAAACAACCACTTAGTTTCGCAATTATATGTACATAATTTAATCTCGTGCAGCACTGTACAGAAGTTCTTGACCTACAACTTGAAGCAAGATCCATGAGTATACAACTCATGATTGTTATATATTCTCTTTGTGTTCTGTTCGTAGCATCTACATGTTTTTTTAGTGTAGCACAAGTAGGTTAACGTATAGGCATTGGGTCGAATAAAATGAATTCCTTCAAGTGTTGTAACAAAACAGAGGCGACCTGGATGACTACAGTTGTGTAAATTCAGTATCCTGATTTGTGCAGTAGTGTTCTGGACTATTTGGTGACTTCTCATGATCCAATTGCAAAACTTGAAACGAAGAACAAATAAAAAACAGGGTATGCACACACATGTATGTATAAGCTATATTTAAAAGGCCGTAGTTGAATCAACAAGCTGATATTAAAAAGAAAAATCACTACATAGGATACACATACACGAGAACAGAACTATAAAGTATAAACATTGCATCGTTTAATATACAAGTATCATGAGCACTTCCTTCCGATCCGGCTCAAACTAGCGTAATTGCTATGGAGCTTATGCCATACAAACACAACCAAGGTTTTGCAGAAGCTAATAGATGATTTTTATATGAGAAATATATCTGCATTCTATCTATATTGTTGCTTAGTTAATTTCGGTTTTGCTTTTGACTGTTTTATTCTGCAGCAACTAGTCTTTCCGGAAGTATGTTAGTCTGTTTATTACATGTCTTACTTTGATTGATTTAGACACAATAAAGAATTTAAACCTTTGATAAAGAGGTTGCAGTATGCAAAGAACAAGCGGACAAATCATAAGAAAAACTGAAAGTCATCAAACTTTCAACTGAAAACTAAACATCATTGTATTACTAATTCAAAATAAGAGTACAATGTCTGAAAACTCTTAAAGAAAGAAAAAATAACTGACAACTGAAAATCTAAATTACAATTCATCTGAAAACTACAGCTACGTCTTCAATCATATCCCTTCATCTATTGCTCTATGCCGCTGCTTGAGTATTTGCTTCTCCAAGGGCATGTTGTCCTACCCGCAAAAGTGATGGCATCTTCGATCGTTGAGGATGCAAGTCAAGGATGTGGTTGATCCCGTGAACCGCAATACGAGGGGAAAGATACATATTAGGATGCGTGATGAGCGAGTTGTCGATCATGTAATGTGAAGACAAAGTGCTGGTGATGAGAATAGTTTTAGAAGGCACAAGTGTTGGGAGGAGAGTCAAGGGTTTCAAGTGGCACAAATCCGAAAACAAGAGATGGTGTCGGGGAGTAATGTGGTAAGGGATTAGATAAGGGTTCATGTCAGTAGCGTAGCGGAGGTGCGAGATGGCAGCATCGGTAGGGACAAAGAGGGTAGCGTTTGTGGGGAAGAGAGGTTTGGTTTTTGAAGCGGCTAACAACTTGGCCCAAATTGTGAAGCCACCTTCGTAAATTAGTGCATCGATGATTGCATCGACTTCTTGATCGGAAGGAGGCAAAAGGGATGATGCAGTTGCGGAGATGGAGGCAAGGTTTAGGACTGCGAATGCAGTTAGGAAGAGAAAGAGGGTTAGAAAGTATTGCTTCGCCATGCAGGTATGATGGTAAACTTAGAATGATGCAGGGTCTTAATTATAGTGTATTGTTTATATAAGGTTCAAGAGCACCGACACGAAACCAAATTCTTCCAAAGATTCTTCTACTTGTGACACAAGATTCAGCAAACATGCTTAAATATTAAGCAAACAACTAATTTTGCGAGTATCTCTCACGGTGTAACCGCCTACAATACATCAATTGATATTTTCAGTTACAGGTATCCGAGCATGCCTCGAACTTATATGCTTACTTGTACAACAATTGATTTCAGCCAACATTTGTATATATTATTGTGATTTGTGAATATGCATTTATATTATTTTTAATAATTAGACGATAATTCATGCTAATCACGAATCGTGATCGATTATCTTAAATTTCTATTTTTTTTAATTTCTTAAATAAAATTATTTATCATATTATTTCAATTAAATAATTTAATAACCTTTACTTATTTTGATATTTATATTTAAAAGTAAAGACTCATATTTAAGTTGACCATATAATTTAATTATCAATAATATTTATAGGATCTGGAAGAGATAAGCAAACATTAAAAGAGAACTGAAGAACCATTATTAGTTGTTGGATTACTTCTAAATTAACTGTCCAGATTCAAATCATTTTTAAATAATTTTCGTAACTAAATAACCATTATTAGCCGTTGGATTACTTCTAAATCAACTGTCCAGATTCAATTCATTTTTAAATAATTTTCGTAAGGATATTGTTGGACTACACTATTAGTTCAATTAATTAAAATAAGGAAATTTAATCAATGATTTATTTATTAAAAAAATTATTAATATTTTTTATCTCACATAACTTTTGGTTGAAAATTTTTCAATCTTCCTTCTTCAAAAATTTTAATTTATTTTATTAAACTGATTTTATAAAAAAATAATTCCCAAAATAATTGGGTTCCACTCCAGGATTAATTTTATTTTCGTAGTAAAAATACAATATTTTGTTACTAAATTTCAAAAGTGATGCACACGAACTTATTTACAACTGAACTTCCTTGTTTTACAAAATTGTACAACTGAACACTATCATCTCATATTATATTTATACTATAATTTTATTATTCTACAACTGAACTTAAAATTAAGCACCTGAATTTTGAAGTCAAGCACATAAATTCTAAAGTTGTGCAACTGAACTTACCTGTGTTTGTCTCCTCTTGTACATTTAACCTCATATTATATTTATACTATAATTTGAGTATTCTCATAAAAATTGATGAAAATATTGGAAAATTTTTATGATGTTAATGGAGGATTTTGTGATTGATGTTTGTGTATGATTATAACTGACAATCAAAATTGAATTGTCACTAAATGATATATCTTGTATTTTTGGATGTAAGAGTTCTTAGTTTATCCACACAATATTTATAATTGATTATAATATATGTTAACCACTTAAAAGTATAGAGGTCTGGTAATAGAGTAGCTATTTTATTACTTGTATTTATTATTAATCTATTATAGATACTATAAAATTTTAATTCATTGAGCCCCAAATTATATATAATACTATATTTCAGACCTTTATTTCGATTGTTACTTAATAAACTTCTAATATATAAATTTATTATTCAATTAAAATAATATTTAAGATTTTTATTTAAATTAATTAAATTTATATAACTTCACTCTGGTAATATAATAGTGCCAATATTATTAATTTGTATTTATTATTTATAAAAGATATTTTTTTAAATATTAATTAATTTAAGATGTATGCAATACTATATTCTCGGCTTTTTTCCCATTTTTAGTTAATAAAATCCTAGTATATAATTTTACTATTAAATTAAATTAATATATAATTTTATATTATTTAAATTAATTTAATATTTAATAACATACTACAGTATTCATGGCGGTAAAGATATAAATGCATATTGGCGAGTCACAATAATATATTAATGTTGGCTGAAATCAATTGTTGTACAAGCATAGAAGTTCGAGGCATGCCCGGATACCTGTAAGTGAAAATATCAATTGATGTATTCTAGGCGATTACACCGGGGTGAGGATTCTCTGTCCCCTTTTTCGTGTCTTCTTCTTCTTCTGTATCCCCTGTACAAAAAGAGTGCCCCTGGCGGGTCCCTGTATTAAAAAATAATAATAAAAATATTTTTTAATAAAGGGGCCCACCAGGAGCACTCTTTTTGTACAAAGGACACAGAAGGGGACAGAGGATCCAGACTCATTACACTGTGAGAGAAATTATACAGGAAGTCACAACTTTTAAACAATCGGAGTTTTATTTTATTGTAACAGGATCTCTCTATCAATGAAAAAGTGGTTGTGATTAAATGCAGTGCTGATGATGACTTAACATGCATGTGATTTATACAGAAAGCCAGAGCTTTAAATTTATACAGAAAACCACAGCTTTAAACATTCGGAGTTCTGCATCAATAAAAAAGTGGTTGTGATTAAATGCAGTGCTGATGATAACTTCACAGGCATGTGATTTATACAGAAACCCAGAGCTTTAAATTTATACAGAAGGTCACAACTTTAAACATTCGAAGTTCTGCATCAATGTAACAAGATGCAGGAAAAACATCTATATTTATGTACTATATTATTACTTATATTTATGTAATAATAATAATAATAATTTAATATTAATTATTAGTATACAACTTAAATAATAAATTAAAAATGAGAAACAAATGTAAAATAATAAATAATAATAAAAGTGAATAAATAATTATAAGTAATGTAATTTATAAAGAACAAATAATTTATAAGGACAAATAATTTATAAAGAACAATATATAAAAAATGTGCCTGGTGCCACTTAAACCGGCGAAGTAGACAATTTTTTTGCCTAAGACGCCACTTGAAGTGGCGACCCATTCATTTTTTTAACCGACAGCAACTTCGATTTCCGACCAAACCATTGGCGCCACTTCATCCGACGCCACTTCAATTTAGGGATGGCAAAAATACCCGACCCGATGGATACCCGATCCGATCCGATCCGTTTGGGTCTACCCAAATCCGATTTTTTGGATTTGGATCTTATTTTTGGACCCGAAAGAGTTTGGATCTGGATTTGAATCTTAGGTGTCCCGATCCGATACCCGACCCGAAACCCGAAATCCGATCAAAACCCGATCCGAACCCGAAACCCGATTAAAAACCCGATATATATATATATAATGAATTATTAAATATATTAATATCTTACTTAATTTTATAACCATGATACATATTACATAATTTACATACATTTCACTAATTATTGTATCATTTCATTATTAATATTTACATGCACGTAATCTAATTATTGTTTATTATATCATTTTATTATTAATATTTACAATTAATAGTTAAATAATCAATTTTCTTTAATTATAATATTTTAGTAATTCGGGTTCGGGTCTCGGATCTCGGGTAAAATCCAAACATTCGGGTTTCGGATAAAATCCGATCCGATCCGAAATCCGTTGGATCCGGGTCCGGGTCTTAGTTTTCGGGTATTTTTCGGGTCCGGGTCCTGTCAAAAAAATCGGGTCTGGATCTGGATATTGAAAAACCCGACCCGACCCGTTGCCATCTCTACTTCAATTCCCAGGTAAATTTCTATTGTAAATTTCATTGTTGTTAATTTCATTTGTTAATTTCGTTGGTTAATTTCTTTGTTTTGGACTTGTTGTGCAATTGATATCATTAAGGCCCTGCATCATTCCAAGTTAACCATCGTACCAGCTGCATGGCGAAGCAATACTTTCTAACCCTCTTTCTCTTCCTAACTGCATTCGCAGTCCTAAACCTTGCCTCCATCTCCGCAACTGCATCATCCCTTTTGCCTCCTTCCGATCAAGAAGTCGATGCAATCATCGATGCTCTGATTTACGAAGGTGGCTTCACAATTTGGGCCAAGTTGTTAGCCGCTTCAAAAACCAAACCTCTCTTCCCCACAAACGCTACCCTCTTTGTCCCTACTGATGCTGCCATCTCGCACCTCCGCTACGCTACTGACATGAACCCTTATCTAATCCCTTACCACATTACTCCCCGACACCATCTCTTGTTTTCGGATTTGTGCCACTTGAAACCCTTGACTCTCCTCCCAACACTTTTGCCTTCTAAAACTATTCTCATCACCAGCACTTTGTCTTCACATTACATGATCGACAACTCGCTCATCACGCATCCTAATCTGTATCTTTCCCCTCGTATTGCGGTTCACGGGATCAACCACATCCTTGACTTGCACCCTCAACGATCGAAGATGCCATCACTTTTGCGGGTAGGACAACATGCTCTTGGAGAAGTCAATACTCGAGCAGCAGCATAGAGCAATAGATGAAGTGATATGATTGAAGACGTACTGTAGTTTTCAGATGATTTGTAATTTAGATTTATAGTTGTCATTATTTTTTCTTTCTTTAAGAGTTTTCAGACATTGTACTCTGATTTTGAATTAATAATACATTGATGTTTAGTTTTCAGTTCAAATTTCTGAGTCATGACTTTCAGTGTTTCTTACGATTTGTCCGCTTGTTATTTGCATACTGCAACTTATTTATCAATGGTTTAAATTCTTTATTATGTCTAAATCATTCAAAGTAAGACACATGTAGTAAACAAAACTAATATGCTTCCTGAGGAGTTGCTGCAGAATGGAGCGGTCAAAATCAAACCGGAATTAACTAATTAGCAACAAAATAGAAAGGATGCTCATATGTTCCTCATAAGTTAAAAAAATATCTGTATATTAGCTTCTGCAATGCCTTGGTTGTGTTTGCATGGCACAAGGATTCAAGATTATAGGAATCACGGGTAATTGATCATTACCAAATCTTAATGCGGATCATTAGAAACCATAATGTTAAGAACTTTGTGGCCCTGCTTTCTTCGATATTACCCATGCATTGGATCTACCAAGCAGGGGTCTCTCTGCTTCTACGAGCTGTTGTAAGGTGTCTCCCAACATGTCTGATATGATTTACTTGATTGGTAAAGGGACCATTCACTAGACGCATCTGTCATACTTTGAGCTAACGGTAGAAACAACAATGAGGAAATCAGAAGTCTAAAATATTCATACTTGGAGTTTTCATTTTCATTTTCCAAAATCGTACTTAAAAATTTCAATATTTACAAAAAAAAAAAAAACAATGTTAGTAAATGACGCTTATTTTAACAAATTGGGGATACATATTTGCAAATTCGGTATCTCTTTATATTGTCATAAAACTCAATACTACTATACCCCCATCATGGTGAAGTTGTAAAATTTAACGAGATCTTTTAAAAAAAAAAAAAAACTTTCGTTTTAAGGGAAGTCGGGACTAAAGTCGAACTACTTGCAAACAATTCATGCCTGCATATGTTCTTTTATCTAGGCCCGGACTCATTCTTAACTCTACAGAGGTATATGTTCACTGACGATAACTAGATTGCAAGAAAATATAACAGTTAAATGGCTTGTTAGCACGGGATCAAGCTCAGGGAAAAACCAGCACAAGTACTTGGCCCCAGGATGTGGAAAGAGCGATACGCGGCAAAAAGGCTCGAGAGTTCAACTGAAAGTGACGCATGTTTTTTCCAACTATATTCCCTACAGCTACTGCAGCTTACAACTCCAAAACGAAAAATTATAACTAGTTCTACACAAAATTCGGTAATTCTACAAAATCCTCTAAACATCGAGATTCTAGAACAGATAAAAGAACCTAACTCTATTCAGTTCAACGGCAGAGTGATTAGGCTTGTGAATGACTTCTACTCTGCGGACCTCAGTAGTAAACCACAAAGGTTACTCATGATGGCAATCCATATTATCATGTAATGTTGCTGCCATCTTATCAGGTAATGTAGCTGCTGTCCCAGATCAATGTATTATTATTGTGGTTCCACAGGATCATATTAGTATCTGCTATGAGCGACTACAATCTGATGCTTCTACGTCGATCACAAGTAGAACACTCCACACAGATAAGGAGCTTTGTTTTGATGTAAAATGGGTGCTGTCACTGCTCTGATAGCTCACCACAAACTGACCTCCACCTTGGATCAAATGGCAAACAAGGACCTCAATCATTCTCATAGGCCAAAAACCATGCAAGGAGAGACTTGCCCTACTAATTACTCCAAGCCAATATCAACCACTGGCTGTGCACTCTGTCTGTAGATAACAACCAAAGTTTTCAACAAGGCCCCACCACGACCTCCAAATAAAGAGATGCATCTTAAAAAGTAACCCAAAAACACATCGCATCTGTTTCTTTCTTTGGCTGCCAAGAGCTAAAGTTATCAAGAAAACATGATAAAGAGAAGGGTTAGGATGAGTAGTATCCCCAGTGTGGATAAGGTAATTTCAGCTGTATGTAAATTATTGGCTGATTTCCTCTAGAATCTACAAAGGGGCCAACTAATACTTTCTAATTTTTCAGGTAGCGCATACACTGCACATGCACTAAATTCATCAATGCTTTTGCTAACAACCCCTTATTATGCTGGCCCATATGAACAAAATGACAAATTGATCAAATCCTGGAAAAGGGAAGCACCCCACCAGATGGATCTTTTAGAGAGTAACCGGTAGACCATAGCTGTGGAACGATCTTATTCTACCATCCCAACCTGCAGTCACAAGCACCAGACCCCAGGCATGAGTTTTTGATGAGCTCTGGCAGGACTTTTTTAGAAAATTGTATTGTGTTTTAAACAGTGCAGATGGTATAGCACAAGGACTCGGGGGAAGTTTCTCTTCTGGCCAAGTTGCAGATCCCTTGGGTATAGGCTCAACAAAAAAGCCTTGGCCCATGGAGAAACAAGCAGATGGTGAGAGAGAGAACCTGCTCGATACACACTCATCTACAATCTGTAAATTACATTCATTTTTTGAGATCCCCGGTCTCAAACCAGACCAAGGAATAGCCACTGAGGCATCACTGGAGAAGTACTCAAAGGACTTGCTGGTTTTAGGTTTGGACGCAGATGGTTTTTCCTTGTTGGTGGAGTCCCATAAATATACATTTGAATCATCACAAGCTGAGACGATGTGCCTCCCGTCCGAAGTAAAAGAGGCAGATATCTGGTTTGCCCCTTTTTTTAGTCCTGAAGATAAAACAACGTTCACGTCACAAACTGAAAATACAAAACTTAGAGGCAAGATCTACAGAGTAAATAAAGAATTAATTTGTCAAACTAATTAATGTCAATCTGATGCCAGACAACATTATAACATAACAAGCCAGATAACTCTCATTTCAATGATTCCTCGCCCAAAGTTAGCCGGTTAGAAAGGTATCACAAACAGCTAATGCACTTCTTAGTATGCTACATTAAATTTTAACCTCATTAAGAATCAGAACTACCAAAAAGAGCCACCAATACCTATCTACTTACCCCTGAACTTGCCAATTATGTTTATCCCCTGAAGTATTTTCACTTGAGAATCCGCACTGGTAACCATTACTTTGCTTGGATCTTGGTCGAAAAACTGTAGTGAAACATCATTATTAAGACAATTATACCAGATAAAAGAAATATCAGCATGGCAAGCACCTCTAGGAGATGAAAATTACCTGAAAGCCAGTTATCCTTTTGCAGTAAGGTTTCTTTTTACTATTTAAGCATATCTGAGCTTCCAGTTGAAAATGATTATCTGATTCGAAGAAAATCAAATTAACTGATCAAACCTCATTCTTTCCTCCCTAAAACTGGAAGATGTTAAATGGGGATAAAAGCAACAGAAACCATACTTGTACTACAAAATATACTTTTAAGACTACAACAAAATAAATGCATGCACCAAACCAACAATAATTTGTCAAAATAGCCAAAAATTGACATGTTGAACTAAAAAACAGAAGTTCATCCAATTATCTTCAGACACACTGTAGCTACAATTATTTCACGGGATACATAAGACCTTTGATAGGCTGCCATGACTATATCTTGCAAATGACCTTATACTGAATGTTATAAGTTACATAACCATTTTGGTTACAGGAACGTAATATACCCAGCAATCAACAACTTTGCATTTACACAAAACATGCCAACAGTTTCTCTTCCTCTAAAAACCAACAGATATTGAAATGTAAACTTTCACTAGTTATCTGCAAGGTAAATCAGATATATAACATAACTATAATATATATACTGATTCCGCCCATGTGTAATCAAATTACCAGCAACAACATTTATGTCCAGCAGAGTGCAAAAGCCTCTACAATAATATTGTTTCTAAAGTAAAACTACGATGGCTGAATTAGTACCTGTTACACTGAAAAATCTACAGCTGCCTGATACATTGCCAATAATCCCGCCCTATATAACATCAAGCAAAGACATTTAGTTAAGTCCATCATTTGTGAACTTAAGCCCTCCTTTAAGATAGATGAGAAGAGTTAAAGAGTCATCAAACCTGCCCATCAGGGCGATAGGAAACAGCAGTCACTAGATCTCGCACATCGGTCCAATCAACAATTTGACAACCATCAATTGCCCAGATGCGAACTTTTCCATCAATTGAACCACTAATAAATTGATTATCATCGACAGGGTTAAACTGAACACAAGTCACTGCATTCCATTAACAAAATGTAGATGCTATTAGTACTACTACTACTATGCAAGTTTAGTGTTTGATGAAAAACTATCAAGCCTGATAAGTGTTAAGACAATTACTGATATGCTGCAAACATGCATATGCTCACCGTAATTACTGTGTGCAAAAGCTTTAAGACATTGATCATGTCCTACTTTCCACAAATGAACAGTTTTATCAACAGATGAAGAAATCAGATGCTACAGAAAAAATAATGACAATTAGAAATCTTTTATTTTCTAGTAAAATACAAAACAAATGTATTTGAATAATTCAATTAACTTACATTATTCTTTGACCATGAGAGGTCCAAGATCTCTCCAGTGTGCCCCCAAAACTCGTGCAGTGGTTTCTCCAATATCCGAAATACCACTGGTGGAAAAATGATACAAGCCGAATCTGCAGTTTTCTTCAGTCTCTTTAATCTGATGATTTTTTCCTGCTCGGACGTTAGAGGATTTAATTCAGATAGATGATTTACAGTAAAGTATAAGCAGGACGGGTCAATATCTGGAATATCGATTTCATTTGATCTATCATCTTCCACAACTTGCCACACACGAACAATCCCATCTTCACCGGCACTAGCAAGGTATTGCCCATCAGGACTGAATTTCATAGTCAAAATTGAACCAGCATGTGCCTGTATATCTTGCCCGACAAAAAGAGCTGATAGCTCCTTTAAGTGTTTTTTGCTTTGGTTAACCTTTACTCTCTGAACCCTCTCTCTCACAATTGAATTGGATCTATTTGGAGGTAAAATGTCAGCTGCTTCTTTCCTATTTGCCATGCACGAAAAGGAACGAAACCTACTCACCCACCTACTTTTGACCCTGTTCCCGGCCTTCATAATATTTTCAGCAGCCTCAGCTTTTTTCTGAGCGTGTTGCTGAACTAATGACTCCATAATTTTTTGTTTTAAGCGTTGCTGAACCAAGGAAACTGATGGAGAAGGCACCCCATTCCCAATTGTTATTAACTGCTCATGACCCAAACTATCAGTAACATTTGCAGCTCGATACAAAAAATTTTCTTTTAAGCTCAATTCTCTCGACAAATCTAATTCATCATGGGACAAGGTAGTCACAAAGGACCGGCAAGAACAAAACTCATCTTCAAAAAAATCACTTCTCAACACAGCAGCACTACCCTCTCTTCTTAAGCTGCCACCTCCAACTCCATCTAATATATCAGAACTCTCCGTACCATCTAAGCTTAATCCCATGAGTCTTGAAAATGCACTACGACGTTTTTGCACACTTAACGGTCCCTTGACCCAGACATCATACTGATAGCTACTGGAAAGTCCAAATTCATTGTTATAGCTAGATTCACAAATCTCCGACCCCGAATCAGATAAAGAAGAAACAATGTCATCCTTAGCATCAAAGAACGGAGATCCTTCACCTTCATCACGGAAGCTACCCATGATTTCTTGAGTTTAACCCATGTAACCTCACCTCAAGAAACCATCTTTTGTAAGCCCTATGCAATGTGCTAATTTCCCATGAATTTAAAACCTACAACAATATATAACAAAAAATCAATTACCAACAAGAAAACACAAACACAGCAACCAAGATCAATAAAACAGAAGATAAACACATACAAAAATACCCAGCAAAAACCCATGAATAAAAATTAAAATCAATTGATCCAACATGGATCCCAATCCAAAATCATTCACCATGGTCTATATTAAACAAAAGCTAGCTCAACAAACAATATATAAATAGTCAACAAAACCCCCATTATAAAATCAAGCAAATAATGCATAGATATATGAACCCTAAGCCATGTAAACAATTATTAAACCCCCCCCCCCCCAAGAAAACACATAAAAAATGAAACCCATTATAGAATTACTCACATGGGGTTTTGTGGTCGAACATTTAACATCAGATTAATCACATTTCACAAGCAATTAACACACACACATATATAGATTTTACAAGTATGTATTTATACTTACATGGGGTTTTGTTGTTGAGGGATATGGAGTGAATTCTGGGTTGTATGGATCTGTTCATTACAATTCAGACCAATATTTCTATAATTCTCTCTCACACACATACATATAAATAAAAAAAATGAGTGACCATTAAATTAAAAAAAAATAATTAAAAGGGCGGGGGGTTAAAATGGAGAATAAAGGTGGGGGTGAGGGTTAAAATAGGGAGGAATGAAATCCTTGATATTCGTGAAGGACCGAGAAACGATAATTGTTGGGCTGTATAGATATACTTAGAGTTGTTGTAAGTATAGGAGTAACTAGTTTACAAATGATATGTACTGTTTGTTAGTTTTGTATTAGTACGGACTGTAATAATATTGTGTTATGTGTGTGTACGGTAATGAATTGAAAGTACAAAAACAAAGAAGCCGTCTAGTTCGATGTTAGTTTCATCTTCTCCGAAATAACCACCCACAAACTATGTTACTACTAGACTACACTATATGTCCTTGACCTCTCTCCAGTAGTTCAGTTTGTGTACTAATATTTTAACAAATGGAATTTCTAATATTTTATTTAGATTTTTCCACTCATGTGGTTGTATGCTGTATTTCTTAATCTGGAATTTCTTAGTATTAAAAAAATAAATCTCATTACAAGACTATTTTCCTAAGTTTTTTTATTATGCTATTGTTTTGAAATTGATGTTAAAAGTTTAAAATTGATGTGTTCTTAATAAAAATATTGGTCGAAAAAGTGTTATTATAAAAAGTTCAGTTCGTAAAATATGAAAAGCAATTTTTTTCCAAAAGTATGGAAAAATTGCTTTGAAGAAAAATAATTTTTAAATTTTTCCAACTACTTTTTCAAAAAAAAAAAAAAATGTTACACCCTATTCACAATTTAGCATATTTTTTGTTCTATTAGACATTTAGCATGTTTAGTAGCGTCTCCGTCCCTAATTATTTATAATTTTCAAAATTGAACTTGTTTAAGTTTGAACATAAATTTTATATTACTAATTAATACTATAACAAATTTAAAAATTATATTTAATGATAAATCAAATAAATTATTTAATGTTATATTTTTCATAGCTTTTTTGTCTTTTAGTAATTATTACTTATTAATCAAAATTGAGTTGGTTTGACTTTAAAATTATACCATACCAATTTTTATGAGATGGAATGAGAAGTTATTTTTGTACTTCATTTTATATAATTTTTTTCGTGTTTAAAAGAATTTCTATGTCTTGGTTTTTGGTAAACAAGGATTCTTTATTACCTATTCATCATCAACCCATACTTTTGTATTTAATTATACTAAACAAACATAATTAAATTTTCTAATTTGATTGATTCTATAATTTTTAAATTACCATTTTCGATGAAGCACGAAGAAGCAGCAACTGTTTGATCTATCTAAGCAACTGTTTGATCTATCTAAACAAATAGATTAAATTTTTTTGTCTACTAGTAAAAAGGATTTCCTATATTAATTAAATGTTATCAAAGATTTAAGATTTAGTTCCGCCAAAAAAATAATATTGATATATTATCTTTTTTGAAAATACAACAAAAATATATGAATCCAAATTATTGATCGTATATTATTTTTATTTTATTTAACTAAAAATAACCCTAAATATTCATAAAATAAAAATCTAAGTGTATATGATATTGTTTTTTTAATATATAATTCCCTAGTAAAAGTATAATTTATAAATTACATTACAACTTAATTTATATTTTTATTAATTATTTACATTCAAAATTTACTAAAATCATATATAAATATTAAAATTTAAATAAAGATGAAAATCATGGACGAAGATTACTATTCCCTTTGTTCCATTTTAATTGTTTTATTTGATTTATTTATTTTTTGTGATCAATTTGACTCAATTTTGATTACAAATTAAAATTAGTTATTTACAATTTCAAAAAACAGAAATAAATCTTTTAAAGTAAATTCAATCATCTATTCAATAATATATATATATACTTATAATTTTTTAATTATATAAAATGCAGAATTTTCATCCAAATTTTGATCAACTATATCATCAAAAAGTTAAACAAAATAATTAAATTTGGCATAAAAGAGTATTCCTTCCGTCCCATTTTACATGTCCTTTTGTAAAAAACACACATACTAAAAGAAAAGTTAGTTGAATAAAATTTTCAAACTAATACCCTTAATTAATACATTGAAAAATGAGAAGAGAGTTAAGTTTAAAAAAAGTCAAATTTTATATACAATAAATTGTTTTTGGGCAAAAAAAATGTGGGGATAGTTTTGGAAAATTACCTTTAAATTTGTAGTGAAAGAAGAAAAAGACATATAAAAGGGGACAAATTTATTTTTCAAAAGGAACATGCATTTTAGGACGGGGGAGTATATATTTATACTTATGCACGTGAAATCCTAATACTGAGTCTACTATACCATGCGGTTAATCAATAAAAAACGAGAAATTATTTTAGGACCAGATTTCATTCCTAAATTTTAGACAACGAGAAATTATTTTAGGACCAGATTTCATTCCTAAATTATAGACCAGTCATATCATATTAAAAGTTTTCCTTATTTATCTTTCTAAAATAAAGAAAACCAACCATCTACTATGTTAACTAAGAAGAGGCTGCCAATTGTGGAGTCTGATCTATTCTTCATCAAAGTAAAACAAGGCTAGCTCAAGCAGTGGAAAACAATCTGAAGCTCAATATGAGATTGCCCCAATGATCAAGGTACCGTTCTCCAATGCCTATGGTGATAAACTGCCCATAGAAGTATTAGTGATGGAGATGGATAGATCCACTTTTGAACAACTTAAAGGGTTGCAAATCAGGTGATTCCAGCAAAAAACTGAGATTATGATGCTGCAACAGGAGGTGCAAGAACTAAAAGTTACCAATGCAATCTTGTATCCACTGTGGAGAAAGCCAATTTAACCTTTGAAAGCACTACAACCTTGTTTGCCAATACATTACTTGAACTCCAATCCAAGTTGGACAAACTTGTTGGAGAGGAGAAGCCTGATTCCAAACCTAAGGGGGAGAAGAAGACCCAACTGTTGCTGAAACTGTTGATGTTAAGAAGAATAAAAAGAAGGCAACAGTCTCAAGGAAGAAGGTGGTGGTTCAGGAGAATAAATAAAAAAAAAGAAAGGAAAAAGAAAATAAGATTGAGAAATCTGGCAATGTTGAAGAAACTCAAGAACAAGTCTACAAATTTCAAATTCCTCAATGAATGAATGCTATGTAGCTACAAAGGTAAACTATATTTTTTACTTTATTTTTTATTCTCGATTTTAATAAATGAATGTTATGTATCTCTCTATGTGATTTAATCTATAGATCAGATGGACCCTTCCCATTTATCAGTAGTTTTGTACTGTATTGTTCTCTTCAACTTTTCAACTAGTTTGTTTTTAAAATAATTAGGGAGAGTAATTTAAGGAAATAACACAAGTTAACAAGTATTATAGAAAGTACTGAAAAACATTAGAGGTAAGTCAAATCTCCACATCACGTCCCAGAAGAATTAAGAGAAAAGGTACCTGCTATCACGTCCGTGTCTCTCACGGCATCTTGCACTGTCATGTTAAAAGTTCTAGCAGTTGGTGGCCTATTGGAGGCAGGTTTTCTTGCACCTGATGCTGCCGGCTTGTTCATTGGGCAATCTTTCTTCATGTGACCTTGACATCCACACTAGAAACAAGCAGTGCCTTTGCTGGCGATAGGAGTAACCGTGGTACAAGAGGCAGCATAGTGGCCCACTCGTCCACACTTATAGCAGGTTATCAGTTTCTGGTTGCACACACCGGAATGCCTCCTCCCACAAGTTGCACATACTGGTAATGAAAATCGTGGTTGAGAAGAGTGGGACACTCCTGATTGCTTGTCGCCCTGGCTCACACTTGCGCTCACAGTTCGTTTGAATCCTACATTCCTTTCAGGTAGGGAAACTGTTCCTCGATTAAACTTATTCGGGGGTTTTCCTCCTACGGAACCTCCGCCCATGCTTGCATGCTTCCTTTTTATCCCCCCTTTCTCTCTTTCCCTCTGCATCTGATCACTCCCTGCTTCAACAATTGATGCCTTCTACACCAAGGTGGCATAGTCCGTAATCTCTAAAACTGCTACCCGATTCTGGATCCACTGCTTCAACCCTTGCTGAAACCTATTCGCTTTCTTCTCCTCAGTATCCACAAACTCTGGCACAAACCTTGATAGCTCGGTAAACTTAGCCTCGTAATCAGCCACTAACAAATTGTTCTGCTTCAGTTCTAAAAATTTGAGCTCCATTTGAGTCTTCATAAACCTCGGGAAGTACTTTTCCAGAAACAATTGCTTGAACCTTTCCCAGGCTATTATAGCATCTGTCTCCATGTTTTTCTTGGCCTCCCACCAGTAGTTGGCCTCTCCTTTCAGAAGGTAAGTGGCGAAAACAGTCTTTTGCGCCTCCTCAATGCTTAGTATCTCAAAGGACTTTTCCATTTCCTTTATCCAGGCTCTCGCCTCAACTGGGTCAGCTGATCCTTGGAATTCTGGGGGCTTAAGTGACTTAAAGGCCCTGAAAGAGTTTTCCACGGTACTGTTGTTTCCCTGGGGTGGTTGGGGCTAACGGTTCAAATTCTGCATAAGTAGATCCATAAACTGACCCATGGGGTCTCTATCCTGGTTCTCCCCTTCTTGCTCAACTTCAGTTTCTTCCCCTTCTACTTCTTCTTCGAATTCCCCAGTGTAAGAGGTTTCGTCTGCTGCCCCATACTGGGAATCCTCTTGCTCATTATAATCCTCATCTTGCGCTTCATCATATTCGGGATTTTCCCTATGTTGATTGTGACTTTCTTGATCGGTAGACTCACGGGGGTTAGCCCTAGTTCCAATTCTTCGCGGAGGCATCTTACTGAAAATTTGGACAATTACACATTAGGCTAATTCACTTGTTTTAAAGATTCCTCCTTGCAAAAATCGTTACATATTTGGATTTAGGATCCCACAGTTCTATATTTCATTGCAGCTTAATCGAAAATAGTACGTGCAGAAAATAATCTAATAAACTTGTGATCGCGTCCCAACAGAACTAAATTGACTGAAAGGAAACAAATATATACATGGTACTGAAAGATACATAATTCGAGTCACATCGACAGTTTAGAAGTACAACCATCCTACCAACATCTAGTCAAAAGTGAAATACATGGTCTATCCGTCTAGTCAGTAAAAGGGAAACTAAATACAATGAAACTATCCCACAAAAGTCCGCACTACTACGTCTGTACATGACTAGAGGACTAGACTACTACATCACTGTCTCTGAAATCATCCACCAGTGTGGTCCAAAGCCCTAACCCTCGCCATAGCAATGCGAAAGATCTTCTCAGCATCTATCCTGGATACCTTGCCATCTCCATCAGTAGGTAACCCTCGAACCCTCATCCGGGCCCTCAGCTCAATACGGGTCACTGCCCTATGCATAGCTTGAGACCTAACACGCCTCCCGCTCTGGTGTCTCATCCTGGCAGCTCTCTCAGCTGCTAGCTCCATCCTGGACTCTGCTAGCCTGACCTCAGCCATCTCCAGATCTGTAGAAAGTCTACTCACAATATAGTTATGCACACATACTGGTATCCCCTCTATCAGGATATGGGGTGGGGTAGCTGGCTCTGCTGGAGGTGCAGCCTCTACAATGTTACGGTACGGGGGTAAACTCCTCAAACTCCACAGGAAAAGGGCTCACAGGCAAAGGTGGTGGGGTAGGGGCCCTCTCAGTAGGGAGTGGTGGCAAATGAAGTCCTGAACTCCAAATAGCATCATCAATTGGCTCATCAATATCTCCCTCGGTACCCTCATCCACTCTCTGCTCTCTAACCGCATCCATAACCTACTCAGTAGTCATATCAGTGTCCTCCTCCATAACCCTAATCTCAGCTATAGTCTGGATCTCCTCCGGATCCTCATCATCAGACTCCTCACCAATAACCTCGGTATCCTCAGTTGCCTGGACCTCCTCCGGCTCCTCCTCCTCAGACTCAACAACCTTTGTATCCTCGGCTGCCTGGACCTTCTCCGGGTCCTCCTCAGAATCCTCATCTCCCAGACGATCATAGTATGGGTCTGTAGTCCGGAGCAAGTCCTCATCGTGCTGTTGCTCAAAAGCCTCAAGGTCAGAGATGTCGCTCGCCTACACAATACGAACTATGTTACTATCATGATATTTAAAAAGTTCCCGTAAGGGTTTTAGGTGAATTTGGAAAGAGTTCTTATTATCTTAGTGAATTTTTTATTATATAACGTAGCATCATCTCTTGGGATATATAACTCTCGCTCTGATACCATTTCTGTAACAGCCCCAGATCCGGGGTCGGGAACCTGGTCGTTATGGTCTCATATTCCATAAACAATACTTGCACTTGAATCAAAATAAATAAATATCATGCTATGACCCCACAATAATACCACATCACACACAACCAGTTATAGTCCCGGATATGAAATTGAAATAAGTCTCTACTTACAGGATCCACAAGTTAATAGTTATTACAACCCAAAATGATTACAGTATAAGTTTAATAGTTTCTGCCGTTGATTAGCATTAGTCATACATATAATTAATGCTAATAAACAAAAGTTGCCAGTCAAGTCTACTAGTTGCTCCTACCTCAGCAATGGCAGCAACAATATCAGCGGGCAGTCCTACGACTGGGGTCACCTGCTTGCGCCGAGTGTGCCTTACGCGGGCCATCAGACCTAGTTGTTGTTGTGATATAATAAATAAAGAAAGGGTGAGCAATAGCCCACCAAAAATAATGTATAACTAAACAATAATATATAACAGTTCAAAGATATCTTTGAAACCATATGCCATGCATTAACGAACATAGTGCCAGTATAATGTAAAAGATGAAGTTACAAGGTAACTCAAAATATATACTCCGTAGACATATCTGCTATGCAAAGATATGGGCAATATATCAACATATAAGGAAGAAATTGCAGGAAAATATTGCAATTCCAGTTTGAACACTTTTCAACCATGCCAACATTGATAATGTTGCAGAAAAGTTTCAACTTTGAAAGATAAACTAATACTGGAGCATTGACGCGCAGAAGCCATAATGTTTACGATGATCAGTCGTATGTTATGCATCTCATGATTATTCTCTATATATAGAAGGAAGAACAGACGGATTTACTTGTCCACCGCCCCTGGAACTCCCCGGCCAACGGTTGGGCCATTGATGGACGGCGCCACTCGGCCACTTACACGACTCCTAGTTCGAGTAACATCCATGACTCTGATACGTAAAGTTCGTCCCCCTTTCCCCAAGTATAATACTTGTTGATAGGACTCCACAAAGTAGTCGTATCTAATTGGAAACAGAATCTCACCAATATTTCCCAAGTTGTTGCTTGTTAATGGATATCGACTTGAGTAATTTATTTTTTGTTCTTGCTAGAAAGCTTTGAACTTGAATTCTTTAATTTTTTGTTTCTTGCCGATGCATAAGTTCAACAAAGATGGTTGTGCTTGAGAAACGGAATTTGCATGAATTTCTATTTTATTTACACTATCAAATACCGAAAGTTGATTGTCGTGTATGTTTCTTATTGATTTTGATTTATAAGCCTTCAACTTGTATGTCAGTAATTTTGTTATTGATTTTATTCTTGTTTTGCAGCTACCAACTTCGAGAAAGGACTCCTTTTTACACTACAAAGATAAACATTTTTTACTTTATTTTTAATTCTCGATTTTAATAATTGAATGCTATGTATCTCTCTATGTGATTTAATATATAGATCAGATGGACCCTTTCCATTTATCTGTACTTTAATGTTCTATTCAACTTTTCAACTAATTTGTTTTTAAGATAATTAGGGAGAGTACTTTAAAGAAATAACACAAGCTAATAATTATTATAGAGAGTACTGGAAAACATTAGAGGTAATTCAAATCCCCATATCACAAACTACATTACTCAGGAAATAACACAAGCTAATAAGGTATTATAGAAAGTCATGAATGAAAAACATTAGGTAGTCAAATCCACATGATAGACTAAATTATTACCCAAAAACATAGGTAGCCAAATCCACATCATAGACTAAAGTACTCCAAAACAAGTAGCAAATCCAGTGATAGAGAATAGTAGATAGTAATAAATAGATTGGACAGTAAAGTTGTCATTATTCTTTACATCTTCCTTCCTTTTCCTTTCAATTAGGTCACTGATGACCTCCCACATCCCACATCCATTTCAAAACCTTGACCCAAATCTAGAAGCTTTTCACAATAGCATTAAACTTCCTAAGGGCTGAAAATCAACTTATGGGCCCGAAGATCACCCTTCCTGGATCACAGAGCAATATCCTCTGTTGGATCTCATTGAGATCCTTGCGATTGTCAGCGAACTTAAGAATTTCAAAATCTTGTGAATAAATTATTTTAGTTGATCTTTAGGTCTGGACATGAGATCCGTGTCTGATCCTTCTTTCTTAAACTACACACTTCACCTTCCATTATTATGGTTCAAGATTGCATCTAAGGTTCCGAATAACATGTGTACACAATGCAAGATCCGTTGAAGGCTTTTTAGTTGTTCCAAGTTATTTGAATTTACTTATGAACTTTTATTATTGATAAATTATGCATAATAATTTATGAAAGTGTAGACCGGATAAATTCAAATGTTAAATATGTATATACTATATAATTGAAGAAAAATGTTAAAAATAATGTTTGTGGTGTGTACCATTTTAATAGATATATGAAGGTTATTACAAAATTGTACTATTCAAATTGTGCTACGTATGCATTTTGACGATGTTTGAAAATTTTAACTATGTAAAAAAAAATTAAATATGCACTTTTATTTGCAAAAATCTGGTGGTGAAAAGTGTAGTGTAATTACCCGTCAGAAAAATAATACAATGTAATTATCCTTAAAACGAAAGGACAAGAGCCTACTGGGCTTAGCCCTATGTAAGATTATTTTCAATATTGTGCTCAGCCCACTAAAGGCACTATACAAAAAAAATGATTGAATTTTACGAGGGGCCGCTTTTACAAGAGATTAGATAATTAAAAAACAAAAGATAACGGCGGCTCAGCTTGGATTTGGACTTGGATCCCGTGGTGCAATCAGAAACAAGCTCAACCGAGTCGAATCTCGAGGTAACATTGTCCTTTTTCTAGATCTAATTCTAGATGCGTATTTGTTTGATATGATAATGTTATAAAAATTGCACCTTTAATCTAGATCTGGCTAAAAAATTGCATTTTTGTTATATTATGAAGTAGATCTGGATTAAAGATGCCAACTTTCGTGCTCGAATGAAACGTCTCCTGTCATCTCTCGCCAAACATCCAACTCCCACATATAGTAAGGGGGAGAATTCATGTAAGAAAAGCAAAAGTTTTGAGTTTGAAGGAAGCATCGTCATGGACGAAGAACTGGAGAACTAGAAACTGTATCTTCAAATCTGATGCCAAGTTACTGGTAGATGAAATTCATGGGCCTAAAGGAAAATCTATGTTTTATACTATCGTAGAGGATTTTAGCGAGTTACTTAAACACTTTGAGTAAGTGTTAGTGGTCTTTGTGCATAGATCTGCGAATACTGTAGCCCATTCGATAGCACAAGCTGCATATTTTATGTCAAGTTTTAAAGAATGACATTCTACGAATAGTATAACCCATTCGAGAACACAGGATGTATATTTTATGTCAAGTCTTAAAGAGTAGCATTATACTGATCCCGACTCTATTACTTTTAATCTTTGAACGAAGTTTAATTTATGCAAATGCGATTATTTTTTTTTTAAAAAAATGCCAACTTTATTTGATTATCCCAAAATATTTTCATAAAAAACTTAATCTTTACTTCAGTTAGAGTAGATCAGGTAGAAGCCATGCTCTTTATTTCATTCCACACCTCGAATCTGAATAAAAATCGAAACTTTACTCTTGTTTTCATTTCAATACTACATAAAAATTAGATTTTTACTACTCCCTCTGTCTCCTTTATAATGTCACATTTGGGGGAAAAAAATTGTTCCTAAATAGTTGTTTCATTCTTGTTCCAATATATTTCAGTACCATTTTTTCCATATTTACTCTTTCATTCATAATTACATTATTTGACTTTATAACTAATCTCATCATTCAATATAATAACTAGCGTTCTACCCGTGCTATGCACCGAAGGTAATTTTTTTAATTAATTAATATGAATATGTTGTTTTAAATTAAAAGATTGATAAGTTAGTAAAAATTTATTTCTTTAAAAAATTTGTAATTTATACATGTCCTAATTAAAATAAATTTTGTATTTCAAAAATTCGTTAAATAACCACGATAAGTAAATTAGGATGAGAATGATACGATTAGTTTAGTTTTAAAGTATATATTTATATATCTGTGTGTGTGTGTGTGTGTGGGTGCCCTTCCACAGCCACAGTTGGTTGAAAAATGGCGCACAACCACCAACTCGAACACTTCCGCAAGTGTTCATTGCGGCAGAAAAAAAGTCACCTGCCGCAATGAAGGATTGCGACAGTGTTTTTAACTTAAACAAATACTTTATTTTATGTGGAGTCGATCTCAGGTCCTTCACACATTGGTAAGGACGACTTAACCAAACCAAACCAAACCAAACATACCCAGTATATCCCGCTCAGAGCAGGGTCTGGGGAGGGTAGGTTGTACGCAGACCATACCCCCACTTTTAGAGCAGGGAGGCTGTTTCCGTGAAGACCCTCGGCTGAGTGCACGACATACACAAAGTGTGGTAAATACAACGGATAAGAAACGGAAATGGACAATGACATACCTGAGGCCCATGGCGTTCTCCACATGAGGCATACATACCTGTGAGGATTTATAATACTCCAAGCTTGATGCGCTCCACCCACACGACAAAACCCGCATAGAGATAACACCGCGCCAAGCTCCCTGCAACTGCAAAACCTGAAAACAGAAGACACCAAAAATGAGAAGTGAGAACGCTACAGCCGAACTTCTAAAAAATGGCTAACCGAGACAAGGCAACTCTGAGGCTCTCGACAACAGAACCACACCCTAAAAGGGAATCCACCACTCTGATACGCCGCCTCCAAGAACACTTATCCGCGAGCATGGTCTCATTAAAGTCTAAGGCCTTCAAATCCATCCTGAGCTGCTCTTCCCACGACCTCCTCGGCCTGCCTCTCCTCCTCACCCCCACAACCGCGAGACTCTCGACCCTCCTAACAGGGGCTTCAACCAGCCTCCTACGGACGTGGCCGAACCATCTCAACCTCCCTTCCCTAACTTTCGCAGAAAACGGTGCCACTTCAAGCTCGCTCATAAACACCGAGTTCGGGATTCTGTCCAACATCGTGCGCCCACATGACCATCGCAACATCCTCATTTCAGCCCCTTCCAACTTGCTTACGAGGGCCTTCTTTTCCGCCCAACACTTAGAGCCATATAACATCGCAAGACGGATAGCCGCTCTATAGAATTTCCCTTTCAACTTTAAAGGGACTTTCTTATCGCACATTACCCCTGACGCTGCCCTCCACCTTAGCCACCCCGCCTTGATACGATGCGTGACATCGGCTTCAATCTCACCTTCCTTCTAGATGATCGAACCCAAATACTTGAATTTATCCGTCTGCGGGACGATCTGGTCTTCAATCCGAACCTCCACCCCTTCCACGTTGGCCTCACCACTGAAGTTACACCAGAGATACTCGGTTTTAGAACGGCTCATTCGTAACCCTTGGGACTCCAAAGTAGATCTCCAAAGCTCCAATTTCTCGTTCACCTCCCTCCTCGATTCCGCCACTAGCACGATATCATCCGCGAAGAGCATGCACCAAGGGACAGCATCTTGAATCCCCCGCGACATGACATCCAGGATAAGGGCGAAAAGAAAAGGACTAAGGGCCGACCCCTGATGAAGCCCCATCTCAACAGGGAAGAAACGGGAGTCCCCTACTGGGGTCCGAACGCAAGAACTAGCTTGGGAGTACATGTCTTGAATCACCCTGACGAACGTCGACGACACTCCCCTCTCCTCAAGGCTCTTCCAAATATCTTCACGGGGGATGCTATCATAGGCCTTCTCAAGATCAATGAACACCATATGGAGGTCTTTGCGACGTTCCCTGAACTTCTCCATAAGGCGTCTAACGAGATGAATGGCCTCGATCGTATATCTCCCAGGCATAAATCCAAATTGATTCTCTGAGATTTCAACTTCTCTTCTAATCCGACTATCAACCACTCTCTCCCAAAGTTTCATAGTATGACTGAGTAATTTAATACCCCGATAGTTACTACAACTTTGCGCGTCGCCTTTATTCTTGAAAAAAGGGACCACAACACTACGCCTCCATTCAGCTGGCATCTTAGCACCCAAGAGAAGAACATTGAACAGATCTGTTAGCCATTGGACGCCAACCTCACCAAGACAGAGCCAAACCTCGATTGGGATAAGATCCGGACCAACCGCCTTCCCTCTAGCCATCTTATGCAAGGCACCCTTGACTTCATCCTTGCTGATGCGCTCACAGGGATCGATGGAAATCACAGGCGAACGAAGGACCTCTTGATCCACGATGGCACCACTCCTCCTAGCCTCGTTGAAAAGATTGTGGAAATACGAACTCCACCTCTCCTTAATAGCATCTTCATTCAATAACACTTGGCCTGAATCATCTTTAACAAACTTAACAGAACCCAGGTCGCGCCTCCCTCTCTCCCTAGCTTTAGCTAGCTTAAAGATGGCATTCGCCCCTTCCTTGGTAAGGACGACTTAACCACTACACCAAATAAACATATTGGTAATTTTCTTCAAAACAAAACACTAATACATATGATTTTACGTTATTATACTTTTATTTTTATTATTTATTAAAATTAATAAAAAATGGTAAATTAATACATTATAAAATATAAAAATGTTTATAAAATTTGAATTATTACATAAAATTTTAAATAAATTAATATAGTTTTATATTTAATAAAAGTAATAAAAAATAATAAATTAATAAAAGCTCTTAATTTGAAATATAGAAACAGGTAAAAATATGAAATTACGTTTTCACCCTCCAAATTGCTGCAGCAATGATACATAGCGGAAGAACGAAAATCTGAAATTACTTTTTTACCCTTATTTCTACCGCAATGAAACCTTGCGGATGTCTAAAAATATGCAATTACTTTTTTACCCTTAATACTTCTGCCGCAATGATACAATGCGGAAGTCAGAAGTATACAATCACCCATTACGGTTTCCGCGACTCGAACTAAACCCTAATTAAACTATCTCAGGCGATTTCCAGCAGACTCCGGGCGATTTCCATCCGATTCTGGACGATTAACACACGGAGGCAACTATCTCAGGCGATCTTCCTCCTCTAGGTATCTTCTAATTGATTTTTACACACACACACACACATAATTATACATACACACACACACACACACACTACTATATACATTGCTACTCACGATTATATGTACATGGTTTGATTCATTCTTAACTGTGGGTGGTGTTTATTTCCTTCATTTTAGTTAAAATCATGAATTAAATCGAATTATTAAGGTTTATAGTTCGAATTTTAACCATTTTTGGTTTGAATTAGTTTGAAATTAGGGCTTTTACCCTCAATTGAGTTGAAATTAGGGTTTCTCATCTTCAATTAGGTTGAATTAGTTCGAATTGCCCAATTTCTTATTATGATTCGAATTATTATCCGAATTTTTATTAAAACTATGAATTAATTCGAATTATTAGGGTTTATAATTATGAAATTATAATTATAAATTTTCTTATGAGTTGTGGAAATTTTAATTCGAATTTTTGAATTATTAATTTGAATTTTTGAGTTTAAAATTCGAATTTATGAATTAATATGATTTATTAATTCGAATTTTGATTAATTAATGTTATTAGTACTGCATTTTATTTGATAAATGATATTCATTGTTAATTTATTCTTGTTTTAAATATGTCTTCATGGAATGATAATTTTAGCCAATTTTGGTACATGTTTAAGAAATGTGCCTTATTTCTTTGATTTTGCACATTGCGGGTACTATGGATATACAGTACGGGCCTCTCAATAGGTCCCTCTTGACCATGCAGGATGATCATATTAGCAGTCACATATGGCAGGGGGGTGAGAGGGAGAAGTTGGATGTCCGGCAGTTGACAGCCAACCTCGACGAGTGGGTATTTGACGAGAGGCAGGTTAGTTTGCTGACAGACTTGGGTTTCCGAGCGTTTGCTAACCCACGCTCGATTCCCCAGAACGACATCTGATTGATCACGGCGATGGTGGAGAGGTGGAGGCCAGAGACCAACACCTTTCATTTCCCATTTGGTGAGATGACCATCACTCTAGAGGATGTTTACATGATATTGGGTTTGCCTGTTCGTGGTCGTGTTGTTACTCATACGAAGCTTTCCGCACCGCTTCCATATTGGCTGTGACGGTGGCATGATTTGAGGTTGACTGAGACCGACCGCAAAAATATGTATAAAAAAGGTTTGCATTTTAGTCCACAAATTCTAATTTCTTGCATTTTAGTCCTTAATTTGTTTAATTCTTGCATGTTATACCTTAAATTTTCATTTCTTTGCAATTTAGGAAGGTAATTATCTAGTTATTGCATTTTAGCCCATAAATTCTAATTTCTTGTATTTTAGTTCGTAATTTGTTTAATTCTTGCATGTTATACCTTAAATTTTCATTTCTTTGCAATTTAGGAAGATAATTATCTAATTATTGCATTTAGCCTATAAATTATAATTTCTTGCATTTTAGTCCTTAATTTGTTTAATTCTTGCATGTTATACCTTAAATTTTCATTTCTTTGCAATTTAGGAAGATAATTATCTAGTTATTGCATTTTAGCATATAAATTCTAATTTCTTGCATTTTAGTCCTTAATTTGTTTAATTCTTGCATGTTATACATTAAATTTTCATTTCTTTGCAATTTAGGAAGATAATTATCTAGTTATTGTATTTTAGCCCATAAATTCTAATTTCTTGCATTTAAGTCCTTAATTTGTTTAATTCTTGCATGTTATACATTAAATTTTCATTTCTTTGCAATTTAGGTGGGGTGAAGCTTCATAGGTTGAGGGAAATCTATAAAAAGAAACCGGAGAACCCTTCTCCCGAGTTTATCGAGCATGATAACCTTGTGTACACCCGGGCTTATCTTTTTTACATCATTGGGGGTGTGTTGTTTCCTTCATCGAACAGAGACGTCGTGCATCCTAGGTACTTCTTAACTTCATTTCTCTCTCTAGTCCTTGCAATTTATGCTTAAATTTATCTTATTCTTTTATTTTATGCCTTAAATTTCATATTTCTTGCATGTTCATCCTTAATTTATCCAATTATTGAATTCTTACCTTAATTTGCATTTCCTGAATTTTTGCAGGTATTTACAGTTAATCCAGAATTCGCATGAGATTAGGGGGTATGCTTGGGGAGCTGCAATTTTGAGTTATTTGTTCAGGGGTTTGACCAAGGCTGCTCAGAAGACTGCCACTGCTATTAATGGGTGCACCATGCTTTTGCAGCTTTGGTCCTACGAGAGGTTGTTACCTGGGGCACCGCAGCTAGCACCTCGTCAGGATTTTGTTAGGCCGAGGGCATTGGCATGGGCTGACCCGGTAGATGAGAGGAGGGTTAACCCCCACCACCATACAGGTCTTTATCGTGGGGACTCTAACGGCTTTCAGCATAGTTGGCTGACATGGCAGCCTTATCAGAGATTTTGTGACATTCAGAATGTTCCAAGAGATTATAATATCGATTTGATGGATGCTAACTATATGGCTCTCGGTCGTGTCCCTCTCATTTCTTTGATATTGTTGAGTATATCATGCCAGATAGAGCCTTGAGACAGTTTGGTGTCCTACAACATATCCCACAGGACCCGGTTGACAAGGTTTTACTGCGGATGGAGAGATCATCTCGTTGGGTGTGGGACAATCATATAGTGTTGCTGGCAAATTACATTGAGGAGTGGGATGATTTTAATGATGGCATGATCCTATTGTCGAGGAGGGCAATTACGTGTCTATAGAGGAGTACATGTATTGGTACAGGCGCATCAGTAAGCTAAGGATTGCTCCATTTGTGGCTGAGCATGGTGCTAAGATTGTGCCTCGTGACTGGTATCCCCAGCAGGACATGGTTGATGTGGTATGCATTTTAGACCTTTATTTCTCCAATTCATGCATTTTAGACATTTATTTCTATAATTCTGCATTTTAGACCTTTATTTCTATACTTTTGCACTTTAGACCTTTATTTCTCTAATTCTTGCATCTAAATACTTCAATGCAGCTGGATTGTGGAATGAGGACATTACATGCCATTTACCGTCGTGATCCCCCCGACTGGTTCTTTGATATCATCACTGAGTTTTTGGGTCGTTATGATCGGATCAACACTGAGTGGAGGGGTGTTGGATTTACCAGACCTAGTTTTGATAGACCCTCTCGTGCACATGATATGGATATTGACCTCAACAGTCCTTCATCTTCACAGCAGCCTCCACCATCCGTCTCTCAGAAACGTTTGCGTGAGGTAGTAATCTTTTGATACTTGTTATCTTTGAATGGCGATGTTTGAATATATGTATGATTGTTGTATATGTTATTGCAGGTCGAGACTGTTGATTCTCTTGCTTCACTTACACACGATGCCACGCCTCATGTCTCTTATAAACGTCCTCGTCAGGTAGTAATCCTTAATGCTAGGTTTAATTCGAGTCACTTAGGAGGAATTATATATATAACTATATGATCGGTGCGTTGACATATAATTGCAGGTTGAGACTACAGATGCTTTTGCTATACAGCCTACCCCGGTATCTGTCCCGCCTGTAGTCCAAGTTGAGGTATCAATCCTTAACGCTTGGTTCAATGCAAGAATTATTGAAATAAGGGTCTAAAATGCAAGAAATAGAGAAATAAAGGTCTAAAATGCAAGAATTATAGAAATAAGGATCTAAAATGCGAAATTGTAGAAATAAGGATCTAAAATGCAAGAATTATAGAAATAAGGGTCTAAAATGCATGATCGGTGTATCTTGTAGGTTGAGGCTACAGTAGCTGCTCCTCTTGTTACACAGACGACCCCGGTATCTAGCCATCCTCCTTCACAGTCTACCCCGGTATCTATCCCCCTCATGCTCATATTAATCTCTCCTAAATGTAATTTCCTTCTTATATACCAACTTTTTATATGTTCTTCGTGTTTTTATCTCATTGTGGTTGCAGGTTAGCACTATTCCTGCTGTTACAGAGTCTACCCCAGCATTTGTCCCCCCTGATGCGACTTTGTGTAAGCACCAATCCATTGATGTTTAATGCGATACATTTCATTTAACCAAACATGATCCTCAAGTTTGTACTTCTCGACCAATTCCTCCCATCTACCTTCAAATTCCGTGGGTGACAACGACTTGTACACACATGCATTAAAATCCGTTTTGAATTCCGGATATTTGGTGTACAAACTAGATAACTTCTCGAAAAATTTACTACTTATATGCCATGTACAATATAAGTGTTTTGTTTCGGGCATAACCGTGGCAATAGCATTTCCCAAAGCAATGTCTTGATCGGTAATTATTGTAGTGGGAGGTTTGTTGTCAACGGCTTCCAACCAAGTTTCTAAAACCCATTGATAAGAAGTCTCGGTCTCATCTCTCATGAGTGCAAATCCAAAAAAAATATTTTGGTAATGGTGGTTCACCCCCGTAATAGGTATGAAAGGCTTACAATACCTATTCGTTCAATAAGTTGAGTCGAACGTCACCACATCACCAAAATTCTTGTAAGCGTTCATGCATCGAGGATCAACCCACACCAAACCTTTAACGCGATTCTCGTTATCCACATCCACTCGATAGAAGAAATGACCAAACGCATTCTCTTGTTGTAACTTTCGCAACAAGACCAAGCCACACTCCGCATCACCGGAATCAAACACTCGGTGCCGAATATCCCATATGACATTGCGCACATCTTGATTAGAAAACCCTAAATTTTCAATGCCTCCACATGTCTCGCCAAGATATTTCATCACTTTACTCGTCTCGATCCCCGATTTGTTAAACAACTCAATCAATGATCGGGTGATCGGATCGATGTTGCGCGATGTTTGAAAAAATTGTCTCTTATCCGGTGTTACCATGGCATGATTGTGTTTCAAATCAACCAAAGTTACCTTCCATTTGTTTACATTCACTAGGTGACATACGTACATTCGAGCATGACAATTCGTTCGTGGATCTACATCCCTAATGCGTCATTTTCCTTTATCACGATAATCCGATTCCGGTGCTACTCTTCCACCCTTCTTACAGATAAACAAACGGGATGATGGATCATGACTCCGTTGATGTTTATGAGTATTCCTAATTATTATCTCGAATCCGACATTTCGACCATAATTTCTATAAAAACTTTCCGCCTCATCTAATGTATCGAAAATCATTCCAACACAAGGCACAACCTTATTAACATCCACAAATGTAAAATCACAATTTTCGTTTCCAATATCCTCATCATCATCATTTTTTCCCATCCTAACATCCTCATCATCATCATTTTTTCTCATCCTAACATCCTCATCATCATCAATTTTTTCATCCTAATATCCTCATCTCCTTCATCATCATTTTTTCCCATCCCAAATTTCTCATCATCACCATCACTAATAATTATTTTGTTTTTACCCTTTCCACCATCATTTTTTCCCCACCAACATCATCAACATTCATTTTATCTTTACGAACATTGTAATTCACTCTACGTTTATGAACACTACTATAATAATTATCAATATCTACATCATCAACGAATAATTTACGAGAAACATGATTTTTTTTAACGGGCGGCGTAACATAATCATCACCATTACGTTCACTAGATGAACTAGAAGAGCTAAATAAAAATGAAGCCATTGAATAGAGCACTAACCTTAATTTTGGATGAATTTTTGAGCTCCAAACCCTTGAAATTCGTTGGTGTTTTCTGTTGTTTGAAAAAAGAAAATTGAAGAAGAAGACAAATTTTGTAACCTTAAAGGAGGCAGATTCCACGCCTGCCGCATTGTTTCATTGCGGCAGGAAGCCTTAAATGCGAACTGCCGCAATGAAAAAATGCTGCAGTTGGTTCATTTATTACCAGCCACCAACCATAATTAATGTCAAAAAAAATTTTGGAGCCACAACTAAACATTGCGGCAGTAAAAGATACCGCAATGGCTCATTGTGGCAGTAATTTAAGATTTTTTTTTTGTTTTATTTTTAAATCTTCAAAAATGCATCCAAATAATAAACTATATTAATTTTAACTTTAAAGTATCTTTAATAATGTATTATGGATATTTTTTACATGTTATGTAGTTTAAATAATGATGGATTGACATGTACATCTCAATCTTAGATAACTGTTGAAAAATAAATCAGGATGGTAACATTTTTTGTTATTTTTTCTATTTAAAATATTCAATATAAATTTGTTCTTAACGCTTTCATTCACTTTAACTTACATTTCTATTTTATGCTATTTTTTTCATTTTTAAGAATATAATAATATATATTATCATTATTTTCAAGTTTTGACTTTACATAACATTTTTTTCCTAAATTTGTTTTAAAAATTAATTAATTAATAATTTAAATGTGTCATGGTTGGAGGTCATTCCCATGTTCATTGACCCGTCTATACACATTTTATATGTTATTATCTATTAATTTACTAGTTTTTTATTAATTTTATAATAAATATATATCAAATTAATAATGTAAAATAATATGTAAGGTAATTTTTCTTATATTACAAGAGTAAAAGTTGGTGGTGCGGTAAAATGTTTGTTTCATTTGGAAAAGATTAAGAGTTCGAATCCAAACAAATGGTTTTAATTTAATATTTTTTATTAATTTTATAAATAGATATATACCAAATTAATAATTTTAAATAATACATAAGATAATACTGTTTAAATTACTAGAGTACAAGTTGGTGGAGTGGGAAAAGTTTTGTATAATTTGTAAAAGGTCGAGAGTTCGAATCCAAGCTTA
Organism: Saposhnikovia divaricata; assembly: GCA_036435485.1. Taxonomy (NCBI): domain Eukaryota; kingdom Viridiplantae; phylum Streptophyta; class Magnoliopsida; order Apiales; family Apiaceae; genus Saposhnikovia; species Saposhnikovia divaricata. The sequence continues at coordinate 243,959,486 of CM071596.1, read as the reverse complement.
TGCTATGTTTTTTTAATTAAACAACTAATAAATGCTAACGCAATGAGTGGTTGCGGCACTTCTATTTTTACTATTGCCGCATTGAAGGCTTGCGACTCTACTGCCGCATTGAAAGCTTGCGCTGTCCTGGTGGTTGTTCCAACCAACGGTGGTTGTGGACCAAACCTCTCTCTCTCTCTCTATATATATATATATACATATATATATATATATATGTAAATTAATATGTAATATATAATAATGTAATTATGATTAACTATAAATCAAAAATTTATAAAATTAATATTGTGATAATTGCTTAATATTATATATTTTAATAATCTTGATTGATTTTGATTTAAAATATTAATTTAATATAATAATTTTTTGACAATAAAAAGTATGTAATATATGAATATGTTAAATTAAGTAAGTACTATATTTAATCTAGAATTGTTAACTAACCATTGTCAGTATAATATATTAGAATGCTAAATAAGAAAAACTTTTAATATAATATGATTGGTCTAAAATTTAGGAATGAGCTCTGATTGGTCCTAAAATATTTCATAATTTTCTGATTGACTAATTGTATCTAATTATATACCTGGGTAGACACAGGCTTTATAATAAAGGATATTACATGTAATTGCCATACTTTTTCTTTTCGCATATTATTTTCCTTTCGTGTACCAAAAAAATTGTTTAATTTAGTAGCATTTTGTGTTCGAATTTTGGGTACACAAATAATTTCATGTCATTTTCATGTAAGATCCCAAAGACACATGGCATGAATGTACACAACATAAACGACTTTTCAGATCTACGTAAGCACTTTCTTTAATATATTTTGAAAAAATATACTCACTGTTAAACGAAAATGAATTTCATGTTTTTAACCCGATAATTAAATTACAAGGACATATATATATAACAATGTGATTACGTGTTTATATATTACACATTTTGATTTTAGTTTCATGTACAGTTTTCTATCTTAACATGTTAGTCAAATAGAAAAAAAAGATAGGTGATACTCATTTTCAAATATCTTATTTTACACATAGGGATGACAACGGATTGGGTTTGATCCGAATTTTATAAAGTCCAAACCCATTCCAAATATTTTCGGTTTTAAAAATAAATCCAGATCCAAAACTCAATATCCAAAACCAAATTCATCGGATTTTGGATTAGATCTAGTTTTTTGGTATCCAAAATTAGTAATAATGTAGCCAAAATTAAAATAATTGCTACACGCAAACAATATTAATTTTATTTATACAATAATTAAAAATTAAATTGATTAAATTAAATAGTCAAATATAACATATTATACGATTTCACATACTAAGTAAAATTTAATATATGTTTAAAAAAAATATTTCTTTGTATACAACATAAATGAAAAATCTATGTAAAGTAAAGAAAATCACTTCTTAAATATATCAATAAAATTTGAGATTGAGAAATAGAAGTTCTAATTACTAAATTAGTAATGATTATTTCTAATGAAATATTTAAATAAAGATAAATAAATTATATGTCTTACATATAAAATATTACATAAAATAATTTCAAATTATAGAGAGAATTACCAAAATGCCTATTTTTCACAAGTTTTTGCCCAAAATACTGATTTTGAAAAAAATGGCCCGAAATACCGACGGGATACGGAGAATCGTCCTCCGTGTTAGCATAATACGGAACACCGTGTTCCGTATTATGCATGATACGGAACACCATCTTCCGTGTTAGCATGATACGGAACATGGTGTTCCGCAACACCCCATGATACGGAACACGGTGTTCCGCAACACCCCATGATACGGAACACGGTGTTCCGCAACACCCCTTATATCACGGTAGACGGTGTAGCGTTTTCAGTCAATAAAAAGGGCCAGCATGGCTCCCATATGAATATTTTGGGCCATCACCCCAAATTATAACCATAAACGCTAACAGTCATATCTTACTCAAATAATGAGATATATTGGATTTCTTTGGTTAATTGATAATGTTTATTTTTCTATAGTAAATCACTTCATTAATAAAAGAACATAAAATTTGTAAAAATGATAGAACAAACACATAGGAAACTAGATTAGAAGAAAGTTTTTCTTTATCATAAATACGTTTGTTTAATGGATTTGCACAGTAGTGATACTTTCTCATATCGCTGAGAGACAATCTAATAATTTATAATGGTCATTAGAAATAAGTGTTTATGAATTTTTAATATACTAGCTTAAAACCCGTGCGATGCACGGATTTTTTTTTAATATTGTATGAATTTTTTTCATTAGTTTAAATTACCTTTTTAAAACATGAATTTTGGAGGCTTAAATTTTTATATGAGATGATTTGATAATAATTATATAAATGTTATCCGTGATATTTTTGAAAATGAGGGATTTTAGTTAGAAAATATTAGAAAAGATGATAGGTTTTAGTAGAAAAAGGTAATCGGTTAATTATTATTTTATAAAATTATTAATTTATTTTATTTAATAGAACGCCCGTGATATGATTAGAAAAAGAGAGGATTTAGTTAGAAAAAATCAAAAAGGTAACATGTTCTAGGTGAAAAAGGTAATTGATTAGTTTATAGTAATTATAATTTAATTACGTTATTTTACTAAATACAATTGCTCGTAATATTTTTAGAAAAGGAAAAATTAATATTGTCCGTGATATTTCTATTAAAAGAGGGATTTTAGTTAGAAAATATAGAAAAGATGGTACGTTTTAACTAAAAAAGGTAATAGGTTAATTATTAATATTATAATATTATTAGTTTATTGTATTAAATAGAACCGTCCGTGATATAATTTGAAAAAAAGATATTTTAGTTAGAGAAAATAGAAAGATAACATGAAAATTAAAAGATGACATGATTTATGTGAAAAAGGTAATTGATTAGTTTATAGTAATTATAATTAAATTATGTTATTTGACTAAATAAAATTACTCATACTTTTTAGAAAATTAGAAATTAATGTTGCCCGTAATATTTTTAGAAAAAAATGAAATTTAATTAGAAAAAATAGAAAAGATGATACGTTTTAGCTGAAAAAGGTAATCGGTTAATTGTTAGTATTATAATATTATTATTCTATTTTTATTAAATAGAAATGCCCGTGATATAATTGGAAAAAGAGGTTTTAGTAAGAGAAAAGAAAAAAGGTAACGTGTTTTGACTTAAAAAGGTAACCGTCCATGATATAATTGGAAAAAGAGAGATTTTAGTTAGAGAAAATAGAAAAGCTAACGCGTTTTGGCTGAAAAAGGTAATTTCGGTTAATATTAATTATAATATAATTATGTTATTTTATTAAACAAAACTGCTCGTAGTATTTTTAAAAAAGAAGAATTTTTATTTGGATAAAATGTAAAGATATTGTATTTTTAGGAAATTATTAAGTCATTGAAAAAATAGAAAAGGTAATATGTTTAACCTAAAAAAGGAAATTAATTAATAAAGGAGAAATTTTAGTTAGATAAAATATAAAAGATATTGTATTTTACCTGAAAAAGGAAATTATTTAATTATTGAAAAATAGAAAAGATAATATGTTTAACCTGAAAAAGGAAATTGATTAGTTAGTATGATAGAAATTATTAATATTATTAGTTTATTGTATTAAATAGAACCGTCCGTGATATAATTTGAAAAGGAGAAATTTTAGTTATAGAAAATAGAATGGTAACATGAAAATTAAAAGATGACATGATTTTATGTGAAAAAAGGTAATTGATTAGTTTATAGTAATTATAATTAAATTATGTTATTTTACTAAAGAAAATTACTCATACTTTTTAGAAAATGAGAAATTAATGTTGACCGTGATATTTTTAGAAAAAAATGGTATTTAATTAGAAAAAATAGAAAATATGATACTGTTGTGGATCTAAATCTCGATTACGATTTGTTATTATTGCTAGGGTGGTTGAGCTTCGCGCTTTAATGGCTGTTTCTGCGTTCGAGACTGTAATCGGTCCTCACAGAGTGCCTACGTATCTCGTATTGAGAATCAAGCCAACGTAGTTCTGAGAATGAGGGGTCAGGCCCTTTATATAGGCTGAGAAACCTTAGAATTATGGTAGGATTCGGAGACTTGGTGGGCAAGTCTTTGAGGAAGGTTCTAGATCTATTCCTTGTAGGAATCAGTTTCCATATTGAATTGTGCATCTTGGAGGATAAGTCAGGCAAGAGTAATATCCTTGTTTGACTCTTATTTGCTGAGCTGTTTATTACCCTTAATATTAATTACGAAATTAATATTATAATTATGGTTTTGGGCCCAGCTGGTGGGCCCCACGTTTGGACCATTCTTGGCCTAATTAATGCCACATTAAATGTGTTTTTAAGGCTTATCTTCAGCCCATATCATTTGCCCCCCAACTTCTAGGAAAGCTGATCAGGCTTTCCTTGAAGTTTAACTTGTCTAACTCGAGACTCGGGTCAGGGTTTATCTTTGTACACTAGTGTTTCACGAGTATTGTCTTTATGTGAAGCGTGGAGCGACCGACGCGTTCACGACAATGTTAATTCGATGCTAACCGGTACTAATCAGTCTTAACGATGCTTAAACAATGTTTAAACAACGTTAAGCAGCATAAAACGGCACTAAACAGCGCTAAACGGCCTTAAACAATGCTTAAACAGTGTTAAACAATGTTGAAAGGATAAATTGGCACTCACGGTGCTTAAACGATACTAATCGGTGTTAATCGGCACTAATTAGTGCTTAAACGACACTAATCGGTGTTAATCGGCACTAAACAGTGCTTAAACGACACTAATCGGTGTTAATCGGCACTAAACAGTGCTTAAACGACACTAGTCGGTGTTAATCGGCACTAATCGGCGCTAAACAAAGCTAAACGGAGGAGATTCGGGAAAATTTTAACCTCTTCCGGGCAACGAGGCAGCCGACAAGGGTCCCGGTCAGCTGCCAGGTGCTCCTGGTCGGCTGCCAGGAGATCCTGGTCGGCTGCCAGGAGATCCTGGTCGGCTGACCCTTCCCTGATGCACCTGGTCGGCTGCCAGGAGATCCTGGTTGCCTACCGGGTGCTTCTCGATCGTCTGACACGTGCTTCTCGATCGTCTGACATGTGCTTCTCGATCGTCTGACATGTGCTTCTGGATCGTCTGACATGTGCTTCTCGATCGTCTGACATGTGCTTCTCGATCGTCTGACATGTGCTTCTTGATCGTCTGACATGTGCTTCTCGATCGTCTGACATGTTGACGGGAAATCCAGGTTGACATTAATGATGTCACACGATGCTTAAACGACGTTTCAATGTCTGTGTAAACGACGTTAAATGGCATAAAACGGCACTAAACGGTGCTAATTCGAAGGTCGATGTTTGTCACGGAAAGTGAGAAACCTTCAGCAAAACCATCAAACGATTCAATCAAACGATAGGGGGTGCCAAAATGAGTATCGGGAAGTCAGATTGAGCCTCTTTGTGGCTCCCGGTCAGCTGCCAGATGCTCCTGGTCGGCTGACCCTCCTCTGTGGCACCTGGTCGGCTGCCAGGAGATCCTGGTTGCCTGCCGGGTGCTTCTTGATCGCCCGACAGGTGCCTCAAGTTGTTTGGAAGTGTTTGGAAGTATTTTGGTCACCTATGACTTTCAAGGATCCAAAACCTCGATCTCGATACTAGGGGTCCAGAACCTCGATCTCGATCTCGATCTTGATCTCTGATTTAGTATATTGGTCACCCGTGACTTTCAAGGATTCAGAACCTCGATCTCGATCTTAGGGATCCAGAACCTCGATCTCGATCTCGATCTTGATCTCTAATTTAGTATATTGGTCACCCGTGACTTTCAAGGATTCAGAACCTCGATCTCGATCTTAGGGATCCAGAACCTCGATCTCGATCTCGATCTTGATCTCTAATTTAGTATATTGGTCACCCGTGACTTTCAAGGATTCAGAACCTCGATCTCGATCTTAGGGATCCAGAACCTCGATCTCGATCTCGATCTTGATCTTACAGAACCATCAAACGATTCGAACAACTGACGGGAGATCCATGAGGTCGGCTGCCAGGAGATCCTGGTCGGCCAGACCCTCTCCATGGCACCTGGTCGGCTGCCAGGAGATCCAGGTCGGCCAGACCCTCTCCATGGCACCTGGTCGGCTTCCAGGAGATCCAGGTCGGCCAGACCCTCTCCATGGCACCTGGTCGGCTGCCAGGAGATCCAGGTTGCCTGCCGGGTGCTTCTTGATCGCCCGACAGGTGCTCCATTGTTGTTGTGTCGTGCCTCTCGGAGCTTTTCGCAATGCCTGGAGTCTCGTTCTAGAATCACGTCCTTGATCATGGATGTATGAGTCTCGTTCTAGAATCACGTCCTTGATCATGGATGTTGTACACCTCCTTTCAGAGCATAATTAGTCTCTTTAATAGCAAAGACTAACTGATTGTATTCTATCTTCCTTAAACGTAATTAGCTCCTTAAGCTCAGTTGAGTGCCTTGGCACAGCTTATTACTATATCTTTACGTAAATCCTTCTTTTCTTTCCCGGAATCATATATACCGGTATAATTATTGCCGGATATAGCAGATGAAATCCATCTTTCTGTAGATGAACGATAGATGACCTGCAAACACGAACCAGGCTGTGTTTCAACCTGATATAGAAGGTCATCCATCTTCTATAAAAGAGTGGGGGGAGCCTTCATTTTCATTCACTTCACTTCTTCTTACTTCTAAAATTCTCTCTGAAGTTCTCAAGTTCTAAAGCTCTCAAGCTCTAGCTTCAAGTTCAAGCTCAAGATGGCAGATGGCGACCGCGCTCCAGCTTCGTCATTCTCTATGTCAGAGGCGATGGCCAAGAGAGCCTTGGCCAAAACATTGCGAGGTAATCTTCGACTGAATCCCCCTAGATATATTGATCGTCGATTTGATTCTTTAATTGACTTGTTGAGTACTATGAGGGATGCATTTCCCAACAATTCTGAGTTAGCTGCGTATCATAGTCCGTCCAAGTTCGACAAGCAAGATGTCGAAAATATTAAGAAGTTATATGGCTTTCCGGATGTGATCAAGGTTTGCCTTCCTGACTTAGCTGACAGAACCTGTAATTGGCACCCAGAGAGGCTATGTGTCTACAAAGGTGCCCTGGAAGCAGGTCTGAGATTCCCGGTAGACCAGTTCATAATAAGGCTCTTAGCGGAGCTTCAGGTTCATCCCTGCCAATTGTTTCCCAATGCATGGCGGTTGATTATCATCTTTATGCTGAGATGTCGAGATCTAGGTATCGAGCCTACTACTACCATGTTCAGGAGCATATTCGCCACCAAGAATTCTTCTGAGGTTCAGAAGGGATGGGTCACTATTCAGCATAGATCCAATGTTCCACATATTGTGAATGCTTTTTCATTCCCAGATTCCCATCACTACTGGGACAGAGAGTTCGTGATTCTGGTATGGCGTGGTGGCGACTGGGGCCAATTCTTTATGTCTAAGTTTGGGGAAGTGCATGATGCTACACATTTTGTATGTGATCTTGACGAGAAGGAGCTTTTTGATCGTGATCGACTACTTGCTGACGACGGCCGTACTCACTACAAAGTTTTCTTAACCGAGAAGAGACTTATAGAAGCTGGACTTAGCTTACTTTCTGCTGATGGTAATTTTTTACCTTCATGTTATGAACCCTGTTTGTTCTTATTCCGATATCTTTTCTGTTGTCTTTTCAGTTGCTGAGGAGATCGACAATCAGCCCGAAAACCAGCCGAAAGTTACTAGAAGGATGATCAAGAAAGCCGAGGCGGCTTGCATTCAACCCGGGCCGAAGATCCCTCAGTTCCTGTCGGGATGCTCTTCGAAGAGATCACGGAATGCTGATGGGAGAGTCAAGACCCCCTTCATCCCTGGTTGGGGAATTTGTGAGCAAGATTCTGTCTTGGGATGCTCAGAGTCAGCCTTGGATTGGTCCAAGTTCAGCATCACTCCCCCCGACCTTCTGACTGTAACAGCCGGGGACAAATTTGACGAAGCGGAGAAACTCGGGGCTCAAGCTCTATATCAGGTTTCCCACCTTCCTTCCTAGACATAGTGTTTTTACTTAATTTGTGATTATAACTGACTTATTGATTCTTTGTTCCAGGCGAATGCCCAGTTCCAGGCTAGCACTCGGCTAGGCCGTGCATACCGAGATGAGAATGTGGCTTTGAAGAAGGAGAAAACAACTCTTGATGAGAAATATCAAGACTTGGAGTCCAGGGCCATCCGGGCTGAAACTGATGCTCATTCTATCCAGAGACAGTATGACTCCCTGTATAACAAGAGGGCAATAGACTGCAAGCAAGTGGTGAAAGCTTACCAGGAGTCTGAGGATTTCTTTGAGCTTATAGATAAGCATGACGATGAAGTACGCCCGGGTATCATGTCTGTTGGCTGGGATCGAGCCATCAATGCTGTGAGTAAGAGGCATCCTGCTGTGGTTTTCCCGAGGGACTTTCCAAGTCCGTATTGTCAAGTTGCTTCGGGCGCCGAGGCCATGCCGGTAGCTCCGGCTTCGGGCTCCGGCTCTAGGGGAAGTCATCGTCGTTCTGGTTCCGGTTCGAGGGGTGTCCGAGCAGCTGTGGATGGCTCAATTTCCTCGGATCCTCGAGGGAAAAGGCCTATGACCGTGCAGAAGGGGAGAGTAGTTCGTCCAACAGTCCCCTCGAACAAGGTAGTTGAAGATAGCTCATCTTCCGAGGAGGAAGAGGTCGAGGCAATGGAAGTGACAGCTCCACCAGTCACGGTAGCCAAACCGGGTGAGAGACATGATGAGGACAGCTCTGAGGAAGAGAGTGACGAGGAGAGTAGCGAGGAAGAGACCGATGAGGAGGAGAATGACGAGGAGGAGAATGGCGAGGAGGATTCCTCGGATGAGTAGCTGGGGTTGCTTCGGGCCTTGCATGGCCTAACTTAGCCGTATGTGGCTTTTATTTCTAGTATTTCAATCACGGTGCTTCGTGATTAAACTTTTATTCAGTTTAAATGATGTAACCCTAACTGTTGGCCCTTCGGGGTCTTTATTTATGCACTTGTTTGTTTTATTCGTATGTTCATTTATTTTCGGTACTTGGTCTTCCTAGACTCACACTCAACAGGTGCTTGGTACATAAACAAAACATAGAATCATAGAATGGAAAACAAGTTTGCATTAATAACTCAAAAAGGGGTTAAACCCTTACACAACTCATTATTGTCCTACTCGGGGCATCAAAACCCTGGGATGGTTTCATCGAACCTTATTTCTACTTCTCCTACTAGATAAATAAAAAGCTTCATCCTCGCAGAGGCAAATTAAACATAATAAATCTTGAGGTTCAAGGCATGCCAAGTACGGGGCACCTCAACCCCGTCCAAGGTCTCCAACTTGTATGATCCTCGTCCCAACGTCTTCCTGACTCGATACGGCCCTTCCGAATTTGGGGCTAGTTTTCCTTTCTGGCCAACTCCAGAAGCCTCGATCTTCCTCAGAACCAAATCACCTTGTTGAAAGAACCTCTCCTTAACCCTGTGGTTGTAATAGAAGGATGCTTTCTTTTGATGCTCCACATTTCTGGCGTTTGCCTCGTCCCTGACTTCATCAATCAGATCCAGGGCGAGCTTCATACCTTCTTCATTTGTCTCAGGTTCAAATGCCTCCACTCGAGGTGATGCATGCATGATCTCCAGTGGCACAACTGCCTCAGCTCCATAAGCTAGCAGAAACGGGGTTGCTCCTGTGGTCACCTTGCAAGTAGTACGATAAGCCCAGAGTATAGGCAGTAACTCGTCTACCCAGGTGCTCCATGAGCGTTCAACCCTTTTCTTAAGTCCATCAAGGATGATCCGATTGGCCACCTCGGCTTGTCCATTTGCTTGCGGATGTGCTACCGAGGTAAAACGAAGCTCAATAGCATTCTCCTCACAGTACTTCTTGAATTCTTCATTATTGAACTGTGTCCCATTATCCGTCACAAGGATTCGCGGGATGCCATATCTGCAGATTATGTTCTCCCAAAAGAACGGGGAAACTTGCTTGGTGGTTATTTTGGCTAAAGGCTTAGCCTCGATCCACTTGGTGAAGTAGTCAATGGCGACAATCAGAAACTTCCTCTGTGCTGATGCCATAGGGAAAGGCCCAAGAATGTCCATCCCCCACATAGCAAATGGAATGGGGGAATTGACTGATGTTAACATCTCAGGCGGCTGCCTGACAATCGGAGCATGCTTCTGGCACCTGTCACACCTCTTGACATAATCCTGTGCATCAGCCAGCATCTCTGGCCAGTAGAATCCCAAGCGAGTTATTTTGTGAACGAGGGCCCTGCCCCCCAGGTGCTGCCCACAGATCCTTCATGAACTTCTTCCAAAGCCTCCCTTGCCTCTTGAGGCCTCAAGCACTTCAAGTACGGGATGACAAATGATCTCTTATACAGAATGCCCTCAATCAGGGTGTATCTCAATGCTCTTACTGAAAGTTTTCGTGCCTCCAAGGCATCATCTGGGAGCCACCCGGTCTCAAGGTGTGCCTTGATAGGATCTATCCAAGAGCTTCCCACATCAATTGGTGCCACTAATTTTGAGTTGATGGTCGGAGCCTTCAAGACCTGGAAGTAAACACTCCCTTCATAGTTTTCTATCTCAGAAGAAGCAAACTTAGATAGGGCATCGGCCTTAACGTTCTCTTCTCTCGGGATGTGTTCTACATAACACTCGTCAAATTGAGTCATGACAGCTTTTACAACTCGCAGATACTTTGCCATAGTTTCATCCTTGGCCTCAAATTCACCATTTACTTGAGAGACTACTAATCTTGAATCTCCACACACTTTGAGGTTCTTGACTCTCATGATTCTGGCCAAGCCTAAACCAGCTATCAAGGCCTCATACTCAGCTTCATTGTTGGTTGTCTGGAAATCCAACTTCAAAGCATATTCGACTGTGAACCCATCGGGGCTTTGCAATACTAAGCCTGCGCCACTAGATTTTGTTTTTGATGCTCCATCAAAATAGAGCACCCAGTATTCCTTCCGATCAGGTTCAAGTTCACCATCTCTATCTTGCTTCTCAGGGGTTGTTATCATTTCCTGCCCCCCGACTTCTTGGTTGCTAATGGTGCATTCAACCACGAAGTCAGCCAATGCCTGAGCCTTAATGGCTGTTCGAGGCTTATATGTGATGTCAAATTCTCCAAGTTCAATCGCCCACTTGATTAGCCTTCCACTAGCCTTTGGGCTATGCAAAATGTTTCTCAACTGTTGGTCCATCAGGACCTCAATCTTGTGTGCCTGGAAGTACGGGCGTAACTTCCTCGAGGCTGTTATCAATGCCAATGCGAATTTCTCGACGGGAGAGTAATTCAGCTCCGCCCCGTGCAACACCTTGCTCACATAATAGATAGGTTTCTGGACCTTCTTCTCTTCTCGGATGAGAACGGCGCTCAACGCTTGCTCAGATACCGCCAGGTATATATAAAGGGTCTCTCCGGGACTAGGTTTGGCCAACAACGGGGCTCCAGCCATGTACTTCTTCAGTTGTTCAAAGGCCTCTTGGCTCTCACGAGTCCACTCAAAATCTTTCACCTTCTTCAATGCTTGAAAGAAAGGCAAGCATTTGTCACCAGACTTGGAGATGAATCTTCCTAAAGCCGCTACTCGGCCTGTCAACTTCTGCACATCTCTTATAGAGCGTGGTGGCTCCATGTCTAAGATCGCCTTGATCTTTTCAGGATTGGCTTCTATGCCTCGCTTTGAAACCATAAGACCCAAGAATTTGCCTGATCCAACGCCAAAGGCACACTTAGCTGGATTCAACATCATTTTATGGTGCCTCAGCACTTCGAATGCCTCTCTGAGGTGCTTAATGTGGTCTGCCTTAAACAGGCTCTTGACTAGCATGTCATCAACATAGACCTCCATGGTTTTTCCAATCAGATGGGCGAATATCTTATTCAACAGTCGTTGGTAAGTAGCTCCTGCATTTTTTAGACCGAAAGCCATAACAAGATAGCAGAAAACACCGAAGTCAGTTATGAAAGATACCTTAGGGACGTCATCCTTGTGCATCTTAATCTGATTGTAGCCGCTGAAACCATCCATGAAGCTAAGCATCTCATGTCCAGCTGTGGCATCTATTAACATGTCTATCCTTGGTAGAGGAAAGCAATCCTTAGGGCATGCGTCATTCAAGTCGGTGAAGTCTATACACATCCTCCACTTACCGTTGGCTTTCTTGACCATCACAGGGTTAGCCAACCATTCCGGGAACTGAATCTCTTCGATAAACCCAGCTTCTAAGAGCTTGTCAACTTCCTGCTTTATGGCCTCTTGCCTTTCAGGTGCAAAGTTCCTTTTCTTTTGCTGTATTATCTTCCGATTGGGATCAACATTCAACCTATGAGTTATGAGTTGGGGATCAATCCCTGGCATATCAGCCGCTGTCCAAGCAAACACATCGTCATTCTCTTGCAAGAATGCTATCAACTTGCCCTTCAGGGGTTCCTTCAAGGAGGCTCCAATGTAAGTCACCTTCTCAGGGTCACCTAGCTCCAGAGGAATAGGTATTAAGTCCTCTGCTGGCTTTCCTCGGTGTTCATCATCGCCACGGACATCCATGTCTTCGATCGGAAGTACCTGCCCCCCGATTCCATCAGCCCTTAGTGCGGATACGTAACAACTTCTCGCCATCTTCTGATCACCCTTTTGTTCTCCAACACCATTCCTGGTTGGAAACTTAATCTTCATATGATATGTGGAGGCCACAGCCTTGAAAGCATGAAGTCCAGTTCTTCCTAGGATTGCATTATAAGTTGAGGATGCCTTGATCACAAGGAAATTCAGCATCTGAGTAGCTTCCTTAGGTTCCTGTCCAATGGTCATGGGCAACTGAATAGTGCCTTCAACCTTGGATTCAACTCCATTAAATCCGTAGATTGGCATGTTGGTGGGGGTCAACTGGGAATCGGTGTATCCCATTTTCACAAACGCATCGTGAAACAAGATATCAACAGAAGCTCCATTGTCTATCAAGACTCGTTTCATCTCCGAGTTTCCAATTACAGGAGTTATGACCAACGGGTCGTCATGGGGGAATTTCACCCCTTCAAGGTCCGAATCATCAAAACCAATCACTATCTCAGTCTTGGCACGCTTCGGGGCTTCTCCTACTATGTGCATCACTTCTCTAGCATAGGCCTTTCGGGAGTTCCGGGTAGTGCCGGCTGCTGTCGGTCCTCCCCAAATCATATTGATTACTGGCCCTCGGGGCTGTGTATTACGATCACGATCACGATTGCCGTCTCTTTTGTCATTGTCTCTCCTGTCATAGTCCCTTCTTTGGGTACCGCGATCATCATTCTTCGTGAACCTGCCTAGCTTTCCTTTCCGGATCAAAAACTCAATCTCATCTTTCAGCTGTCTACAATCATCTGTATCATGACCCACATCACGGTGGTACCTACAGTATTGATCTTTGTTCCTTTTCGCGGGGTCACCCCTAAGTGGCTTCGGCCATCGGAAGTCTTTATCCTTCTCAATATCTAGCAAGATCTGACTCCTAGGAGCGTTCAACCTTGCATAATCAGAGAACCTCGGTCCCAAACCTTTCTTCGGTGGTGACTCAGGATCTTTGCTAGTCCGGGGATACTTGTCCCTAGCATCGTACTCTTGCTCTTGCTTTCGTTTCTTCGAATCATTAGAACCCTTGCCGTTGCCTCATGTGGCTTCCTTCTTCATGCTGTCCTCAGCCTTGATATATTTGTCGGCTCTCCGTTGAAGCTCGGCCATATTTTCAGGAGGATGTTTTGCCAAAGACCTTTTGAAAAAGAGGTCAGTGGTTCCATGTTCCAGGGCTACCATGGCCACCTTATTTTCCAGATAAGTGATGTTCAGCGTCTCCTTGGTGAACCGCTTGAGGTAATCTCTCAGATTCTCATTCTTCCCCTGCACCACATACATGAGGGATGCAGAACTTTTCTCATGAACTCTTCCGCTGATGAATTGACTCACAAAGGCAGCGCTTAACTCCTTGAAAGAGCCAATCGAGTTTGCAGGTAAGCGGCTATACCATCTTTGAGCCATGCCAGACAAGGTTTGAGGGAACGCCCTACACTTTAAGGCGTCGCTCGCAGGCTGCAACAGCAGTGCATTCGAGAATGTCCTGACATGGTTTGCGGGATCGCCCGTTCCATCATAGGCCTTGATCGTCGGCATCTTGAACTTCTTTGAGATGCGAGCATTCATCACCTCCTCCGTAAACGGGGGTGTGGGATCATCAGGATCCCCAAGTGGCATCAGATCCTTAGGGTTGCTTCTGGGGGTCTCCACCCTTGTTGATTTTTCAGTTGGGGCCTCGGCCCTTCTTTGCCTTCTTGAAGGCCTCTCCAAATTTATAATTGGAATCCTCTCGGCAGTTGGAGGAGGCTGAGTTTGATTCAATCTATCTTGTTCTCTTGCAATATCGTCCTTCAATTTTAAGATCTCTGCCTCATAAGCCTTGATTTTCTCAGCAGTTGTCATGGGGAGTCCATCATGGATTCTTCGTGCCCTTCTTTGAGGTTCTTTGCTGGCACGTCGCCTCCTCGGGGCTTCATCTCGATCATCATCCTCAGATGACGAATCATCAGTATAGGGGCCAGAGTAGTCATCATACTTTCGATCCCGGATCTGTAAGGCATGACCGCTTGGTCCAGGTTCCCTTCGTCGAGGGGGATAATTAGGCAACCCATACATAGGGTTGGTGTTCAAAGGGAGATCCGTAGTATGGATCTGTACCCCCGTGCGATCTACGTTACCAAGAGGAGAAACCACCATCTGGAGAGGGTTGGTTTCTTGGCTTTGATGGACAATCACAGAGTGGGTCCCCTCTACTTGGGGAGTCGTCCCTGGGGGCTGAGTGGGCAGAGGTTGAATGACCGCCCCTGTTGATAGGAGTATTTGTCCTTCTTCAGTGACGATAAGCGGATCAGAAGTGGCTGGTGGAGCAGAGTTAAGAGGCACGGCCTCAGTTGATGTTGTTCTCCGTGTTTGAACCATGGTTGATGTTGTTTTCCCACAAACGGCGCCAAATGTTGTGGATCTAAATCTCGATTACGATTTGTTATTATTGCTAGGGTGGTTGAGCTTCGCGCTTTAATGGCTGTTTCTGCGTTCGAGACTGTAATCGGTCCTCATAGAGTGCCTACGTATCTCGTATTGAGAATCAAGCCAACGTAGTTCTGAGAATGAGGGGTCAGGCCCTTTATATAGGCTGAGAAGCCTTAGAATTATGGTAGGATTCGGAGACTTGGTGGGCAAGTCTTTGAGGAAGGTTCTAGATCTATTCCTTGTAGGAATCAGTTTCCATATTGAATTGTGCATCTTGGAGGATAAGTCAGGCAAGAGTAATATCCTTGTTTGACTCTTATTTGCTGAGCTGTTTATTACCCTTAATATTAATTACGAAATTAATATTATAATTAGGGTTTTGGGCCCAGCTGGTGGGCCCCACGTTTGGACCATTCTTGGCCTAATTAATGCCACATTAAATGTGTTTTTAAGGCTTATCTTCTGCCCATATCAGATACGTTTTAGCTGAAAAGGTAATTGTTTAATTATTAGTATTATTATTTTATTTTTATTAAATAGAAATGCCCGTGATATAGTTGGAAAAAGAGAGGTTTTAGTAATAGAAAAGAAAAAAAGGTAACGTGTTTTGACTTAAAAAGGTAACCGTCCATATGATATAATTAGAAAAAGAGAGATTTTAGTTATAGAAAATAGAAAAGGTAACGCGTTTTGGCTGAAAAGGGTGATTTTAGTTAATAGTAATTATAATGTATTTATGTTATTTTATTAAACAAAAATGCTCGTAGTGTTTTTAAAGAGGAAGAATTTTTATTTAGATAAAATGTAAAGATATTGTATTTTAGGAAATTATTAAGTCATTGAAAAAATAGAAAAGGTAATATGTTTAACCTGAAAAAGGAAATTAATTAATAAAGGAGAAATTTTAGTTAGATAAAATATAAAAGATATTGTATTTTACCTGAAAAAGGAAATTATTTATTTATTGAAAATTAGAAAAGATAATATGTCTAACCTGAAAAAGGAAATTGATTAGTTATGATGGATTTTATCTATAATTGAGTAAAGATAAATAAGTAAAATCTAACAGGTAATGTACCGACCGACCGACCGACCGACTGACCAACCAAACTTTTAATGTTTCGGCTTTTATATAATAGTATAGATATTCGAAAAATTGATCGAGATCCATGCAAATATTTTGAATGTATTAATATAATAAAAATATAGAAACCCACTGTACTGCACATTTAAATATACCAATTTTTTCAAACAACAAAACTTAAAATACGGGTAAAAAATTTATGAACGTGATTGAAAGATTCTCAAAAATGAGAGAAATCAAATGAAAATAATATTAAGAAAAAATAATAAAGAGGGGCTTAGTATGTTTGAGCGGGGATATGAATGTTATGATAATTGATATTAATGCAATTGGTATAAATTTAAGATTATTTTATATTTAAATTTTAATGAAATTATATTTTTTTCTAAATTATGATTAAAATAATATGTTTATATTAATTAATTAATATTACAGTAGAACGTTAGTATGAATATTATGAGTCATGATCCTCTGTCCCCTTCTCCATATCCCTGGTCTTTTAGTATTAAAAGAGTGTCCCTGGCGGGGCCCATTTTAATGAAAGTAATATTTTTATTTTTATTTTCCTTAAAATGGGCCCCGCCGAAGCTTCTTTTAATACTAAAAGAGCAGGGAACATAGAAGAGGGAATGGAGAAAGGGACGGAGGATCGGGGCTTGAATATTATACTGCCGGGTGAGGATCTTCTCCCCTTCTTCATGCCCCCTTTTGTGTCCCCTATATAAAATGGATGCCCCTGACGGGGTCCATTGTAAGGAAAATAAAAATAAATTTTATTTCAATTTCCCTTACAATGGGCCCCAGGGGCACTAGGGGACACAGAAGGAACATGAAGAATGGGACAGAGGATCCGGGCTCTATACTGCCCACTTGGAAAAAACGAGGTCACATTTGTCTCCTCCTTCCCCGGCCAAATTCCCACGTCAGTGCATGACTTTTTCAAAGGACGATGATACCCCTAAATTTGCAAATATACAGATCACGGATACATTATCAAGCACGTCCCAGTTGGATCCTTGTGAGGCTGGGAATCACCGTGGAAATACCGTTAGTGCACAGATCACAATCGTTCATTCACTTTCATTACAATAATAACGGCACAAGGCAAATTCAGCTCTACATGAGTTTAAATATAATTTGTCTCCTCTTTTCGATTCCTTTTCTTTTGTTAAATAAAAATCTGTTTTCCCTTTCACTGTATCCAACAGTCGAACTACTAAGATGTCTTTTGAATTGTAAAATACTTGTTATTTTGATTATTGAATTTTAGCTGAATTAATGCCGATAAAAGGTAAGATAAAGAGAATAAGGATTCTAGGGTTAAATCTTATTATACTTTTTCTGAGATTATAGCGAATACATGAAAAAAAAAATCTAATCATTAATTATTAAATATTTACTTACCACTTATTTTACTTAATTATAAATTAGGGATGTGAATAATTAATTGCCTAATCTAATATACTCAAGTCAGCCTTCAGAAAAAGTATCCAAAAATTAAACTTATGATCCTAATTTTATGATCTTTATTTTTTAAGATAAACCATACTAGTAATTTTATATGTAAATGCAGATTATGATTTAAACTATCTCTAAATTTAGGTTAATTACAATGTTCCGCATAATGTCATTATTAGAATTTTTAGAAAGTGTCATGACTCATGAACAGACAATAGGCCAAAAGGTCGAATTGTTTAGGAGTTAATTTGACTAGTGCTTTCAATCATGTCGTCATAAAATTTAGGATCATCTTTAGGCAAATACATTTTTGAATCCAACATATATATGTATTGCATATCTTACAAATCTATACTATTATATAAAAGCTGAAACATTAAAAGTTTGGTTGGTTGGTCGGTCGGTACGGTACCTTTTGATTTTACTTATTTAGCCTTACTCAGATAAAATCCATCTTACTAACTAATCAATTTCCCTTTTCAGGTTAAACATATTATCTTTTCTATTTTTCAATAACTAAATAATTTCCTTTTCAGGTAAAATACAATATATTTTATATTTTATCTAACTAAAATTTCTCCATTATTAATCAATTTCCTTTTTCAAGTTAAACATATTACCTTTTCTATTTTTCAATAACCTGAAAATACAATATTTTTTACATTTTATCAAACTAAAATTTCTCCTTTTTTAAAAACACTACAAACAATTTTGTTTAATAAAATAACATAATTACATTATGATTAATATTAACTAATCAATTACCTTTTTCAGCCAAAACACGTTACATTTTCTCTTTTCTCTAACTAAAATCTCTCTTTTTCCAATTATATCATGTGCGGTTGCTTTTTCAACCAAAACACGTTACCTTTACTCTTTTCTTTTACTAAAACCTCTCTTTTTCCAATTATATCACGGAAATTTTGTTTAATAAAATAACATAATTACATTATGATTAGTATTAACTAATAATTACCTTTTTCAGCCAAAACACGTTACATTCTTTCTTTTCTCTAACTAAAATCTCTCTTTTTCCAATTATATCATGGGCGGTTACCTTTTTCAGACAAAACACGTTACCTTTTTTCTTTTCTTTTACTAAAACATCTCTTTTTCCAATTATATCACGGGGGTTTCTATTTAATAAAAATAAAATAATAATATTATAAAACTAATAATTAACCGAATTACCTTTTCAGCTAAAACGTATAATCTTTTCTATTTTTTCTGATTAAATTCACTTTTTTCTAGAAATATCACGGGCAACATTAATTTCTCATTTTCTAAAAAGTAAGAGTAATTTTATTTAGTAAAATAACATAATTAAATTTAATTACTATAAACTAATCAATTACCTTTTTTTTACATAAATCATGGCATCTTTTAAATTTTCACTTACCTTTCTATTTTCACAAACTAAAATATCTATTTTCCAATTATATCACGGGTGCTCTATATAATACAATAAACTAATAATATTATAATATGAATAATTAACCGATTACCCTTTTCAACTAAAACGTATCATCTTTTTTATATTTTCTAACTAAAATCCATCTTTTAATAGAAATATCATGGAGAATATTAATTTCTCCTTTTCTAAAAATATTCCGAGCAATTGTATTTAGTAAAATAACGTAATTAAATTATAATTACTATAAACTAATCAATTACCCTTTTCATCTAGAACATGTTACCTTTTTTGATTTCTCTAACTAATTTCTCTTTTTTTCTAATCATATCACGGGCATTTTATTTAATAAAATAAAATAATAATAATATACTAATAATTAACCAATTACCTTTTTCAACTAAAACCTATCATTTTTTCTATATTTTCTAACTAAAATCACCCTTTTTCTAGAAATATCACAGATAACATTTATATAATTATTATCGAATCATCTCATATAAAAATTTAAGGCTCCAAAATTCATGTCTAAAAAAAATTAATCTAAACTAATGAAAAAAATTCATATAATATTAAAGAAATCCGTGCATCGCACGGGTTTTAAGCTAGTTTATATATAAAAGATTCAAAAATTGAAATCCTTAAGAACCTTTTCAACATTCAAAATCCTTAAATAAAATTAGATGACATACTAAAAATATAATTTATGGAAAATATTTAAAATATTAGTCACTTCAAAAGGATAAATTTTTTATTTATAATTTTACCGACATATTGAATCTCGTGTAACAAAATTTCACATTATCTATTATTATATTGAAATAATATCTTTCATTTATAACAAATTCAAATAATTTTAATATCATTTATTTATACCAGGATGACATTCCTGTCAAAAGCTGTACAATAATTTAAGTATTGTATAAGATAGAACAAAAATTCAATCCAGAATCATGGTCGACTCACCAAACGAGTTATGATGCTCTTGAACTAATAAAATATTCTAAAATTTTATTGAATGAATATGTTTAGGGCTTAATGATATTATAGTAATAAAAAGATACGTCATTAATGTTATTTTAAAAGTTAACTTTAGGAAATTCTCCTAAAATTAATTGTAGAAACATTTTTCTCATATGTTTAATATCTTCTTGTAAGTTTAAGATAAGTTTAATATTTTTGAAGTAAATATCTTTGATTTTAATTCAGCATAGTTTTACACAATTCATTGTAAATCCATTGTATTTTTTGTTTGATAATTTATTCAAATAAATTACTAACTTTATTAAAATCTGATTGCCTTGTAGTGATTCAGCTAATTAGGAGTGCTGCTCCCATGCGCTCCAGGCTTCCGGCACATGAACTTGCTCATGTGTCACATATGTATTCTATATGTATTCTGATTGTACCTTTGATTGGAGGTCTGTTCCGATCAAGGTTAAAGAATGTATTTCCCTTGATTTGATGATATAAAACATATGCATTCCGTCAAAAAAAAGAAGCAAAATTTGTGTTGTACAGTCAGTGTTACAGATTTCGGACAAAATGGGCAAGAGGATTTTGCAGTGATTAATCATTAAATCGGAAATTGATGGGAAGGATTAATCGGAATAAAAATTGGATGTATTTTAACATTATAATATTATTTAGTATATTATCATGAATCTATAGTTATTTATTAAATAATATGTATTTATTATATCATGAAACATATAATAACTCATATTTGATTACTATATTATTTAATATTATTAATTTATTATAAATATTTCGATTAAGAAATAATAATAAAAAATTAAAAATTAATTCAACTAGTAATCTAGTAGAGAATTAATTGACTAAATTGAGAATTTTTAGAATATACTAACAAATGACAACAAATCCATCTAGCCATCTAGGTGTAAAATAGTGATTTGAAATTATTTGATACGACTATACGAGTACAGGATTTAGAATATGTGGAGTGGGGTGTGTTCTACATCCTCTTTGCAGGACCCAACGACTCACATTTCATTTGACTCTCATTTAATATTTGTGGGATCAAATTTGGTCGTGTTTTCGTGTGTAAGATTCTAGACTCTAGTTAATATTAAACACGACAAATTAATTACTGCTAATCTGCAATATTGTATTGAAGCAGCCGAGCAGGTGAATTTAGAGGGGGGAATTAGCTAGGGAGATTATGGTTCTATGATGTCGAAATATTCATTTAATGAGATTTAAATGTTAGAATATAATATTAAGATCTGATTGAATCTTTCTTTAACATTTTAAGGTTTTACAGTGATTGGTTGATTAACATGGTATCAGGCAGGTCTAATTCTCTCGAGACCCCCTTACGCCCTTTTTTGGGGTGAGTTAGAAATGGACAAAATTCTGATTTGTTTATAAATTACATGTATCTCAGTGAATTTATCTGAGATATCCCTAATCTCTTCATTTAAATTAGTTGAGAACTTGAGATATAAAAAATGATCAATATTAATATATCAAAATTAAATTTTGTAATTGCAAAACTTAATCAATTAATAATAATTTTATCAAAAAATATACTATGTATTCATTAATTCCCCTAAATACGTAGTTAGAATAGCCCAACTAGATAATATGATAAGAGTTTCAGTACTTTAAGTTTGATTCTCGTTCATTTATATATGTAAGACATAAAAGGCTATTTACTCGACAAGGGGCAATTCTTCTCTTTAAAATATTAAGTACGTTGTTCATTTTATTATCAATTCAAAATTTTAGTGTACTGATAGACTCAATACAAATACAATACAGAGGAGTAGTATTTAGTAAATTTATATGGTAGACCTACCCTATATTGTTCAACTTGTGGTAAAACGAAACTTACTCGGTTATAATACCGTTCAAAGTGGTGTCTACGCAGACAATGCCCCTATACAATAGGAGGCTGTTTCCGAAGGACCCCGGCCATTACGAATATAGAAATACAAATACAGAAAGGAAACCTAATACAAACTAAGAAACTGACACACACGGAGGAGTCGAACTCCTGACCACTTTTAAAGGAGGCTAGTGGCTCAACCACTACACCAACATGTTCATCATAATTCATAACAGTATTTAAACCTCACATCACCAACTATTTTAAATCAACCTTATGCTACATCATTTTCTAGTTGGATTTAAGCACAAGTAGTAGCACAAGTATAAAAACTATACCAAAACAACCAAAAAGCATGCCTGCCACTTATATATACATGGATAATGTATTGATAATTGATGCATACAGCAACATATATTGCGTTGAATAATTGCCCTGTAGATACCAAATACACAGTATAAAGGCAATGGAGAGATTGAGAGAACGTATATTTACCAGAGAATGATTTCTTGCTTAAAAATGCAGCATGAATGAACATCAACAGTCCATCCAACTCAAATTAACAGGTTCGAATAACACAGATCAATATACAAAGGACTGAATCAAAGCTGAAATTCCGGTTAAATCGAAATTGGTAATTAAAAAATGTGTATATAAATTTAAATATTATTAATATAATTTTAATATTTATGGTAAAACTATTAATGAAAATTTGAAAATCTTTTAATTTTGGTAAGTTCATCAATACATGTTATCACATAACATATATAAAAAATTTAAATAATTTTATCTTTTGATTATATTTATTATAACATATAAAAATAATGTTCTATTAATATTACGTACTTATTTCAAAATTAATTTATTTGATCTAAAATATAAAAATTGTTGTCATTGTTTTACTGTTATTATTATACATCATAATTATTATGAAATTAAATTTAAACATCATATACATAACACGGACTATAATCTAATTTTTTCATAAAATTTGAATGCTTAGATCGATTTTTAACGCACCAATATGGCAATTTATAGTCCTCAATTCTCATGTTTAGTTTAACATATTTCTTGTCAACGTCTTTCTTATTTTATCCTAAAAATCCTAATCATAAAGAGTAGTATCAGGTATTCGAATTGGTTCCCAAAAAAAAATTTTGGATGATGTGACATTAATGTGTTAACAGTATGAACGATTTTAATTGGTGAGATTAATATGATCTTGACGGATCCATTAAAGTTATAACCAATCAAAAAATGACACGTATAATTTGAAAAAAAAAAAATTTGGGATCCAAATTGACAAACCTAGCATTTTCCAATCATAAATTCCTTCCACACAAATACAAATCTATCTTCTTATGTCCCCTCTTGTCCGTATATATTAAATCTTATCGGTTCAAGGACATACATTTTCCTAGAATAAAATTATTTGCACATGAAATCGTCCCTTTATTTTCTCCATGATTGGTAAGTGCCTAGTGCCTACCCAGGTTGTATTTTGTTCATAAATTAGATAGACTCATTTGCGGTGTTCATTAATCTTTATAGACCCTCAATTTGAAGAGAATTAATCAATTGATGTGATTTGTGACCGACACATTTCGATGATTGAGAATTTACTTCTCGATTACATGTTTTATTTTCGATTCTCATTCACAGGAAAAGGATATTACTTCTCGATTTATGAATTATATCAAAAACACATTTCCTATTTTTTCGGTTTTTTTCCTTTATTAATGCATGAGAGATCATTTTCAATATCTCAAGTATAATAATAATAATAATAATAATTGACAAGACAATACATTAAACTTACGATTACAATCATTCAAAATAATGAATACATAATACTATTTCCTCCGTCTTTTATAACTTTTCCTGTTTTACCTGGAAATGTTTACCAACGCACGCTTTTGATTGTTTTTTTTTTTAATTTCATATTATTATTAATTATAAAAACTTAACTGTATTAAAATATTAACAAATACGAATTCAACAAAATTACTCATGACTATATTTTATTTTAAAAATTAAATATAAATTAATAATCAATTTCTTATGATTAATAATAACAAAAGTCAAAACAAGAAACTTACAAAGAGACAGTGGGAATACTAATTTAGGTAGTCAGCCTTGTGTGAGACTATCGAACGACACGAACACCATAACACCACCTTTCATTAATTTCCCAAAATGCATAATATTGAGGAAAATTGAAGAACTTCGTGGAGTTATTTAGCAAGTAACTTGTACTTCGAATAAGGTTGGTGATGGAGAAACAAGATAGTACCATTAATCTTTCTACTTCCCAAGACTCGATCATTCGAGTACAAAGGAGAAAATATCCATTTGCTGTTTGCATAATATTTACAACCGTGTAACTTTCAGGTCGGAACTGATTCCGCTCCAATTTGAGTCAACTCTTAGAAAAATAGTAAAATTTGGAAGAGAATTTTGAAAACACTATAAGACCATCTCCAATTCAAAACATTAAATTAGTGTCCTTAGACACTATTTTGGTGACAAAATTACACCATTCATACAATATACTTCAATCTATGATCATTATACTTGACACTAAAAAAAATCTTTCACTAATAAAATAGAATATTCTAACTTTGTTCAATTTTTACATTATTAATAACTGTTATAGGGAGAATATTTGTATAACAATATTTTGGAGGTTTACGGAATCTCGAAGCAAAATACGGATATTTCGTTAAGAACACGAAGAACACGGAATGAGATTGGTGATTTTTTGTGGCTGATCTTGTTTGTTGATTTGTTGAATGTCAGAGAAAACTGTTTATTCTCTGTTGCTGCCAACTGTCAATCATCCATAACAAGGTGCCTACGTACCCTATTTATAGGGATCAAGCCATACGTAGTTCTTGGAGAAGAAGTTACCTAGACGGGCTAGGTTTTTTTGGAGATTCATCTTGGCCCAAGTTAACTCACTTTTGGCCTGATGTTAATAGTCCATTAACTCTGCTCATGACCCATAGCCCAATAAAGGTTACCTATGGCTAACATGATGCTAGAATCACGAGGCCTCATTTGCGAGGCTAATGGAGAGCTTACGAGGACCTCGCATGCGACCCTGTGGGTGCATGCATGCGACCTCGTGGGTACAGGCATGCGACCTCCTATGGGTGCAGGCATGCGACCTCCTGGGTGCAGGCATGCGACCTCTTGGGTACAAGCATGCGACCTCCTACTGGGTGCAGGCATGCGACCTCTTAGGTACAGGCATGCGACCTCCTATGGGTACAGGCATGCGACCTCGTCGGTACAGGCATGCGATCTCGTCGGTACAGGCATGCGACCTCGTCGGTACAGGCATGCGACCTCGCTGGGCTTAGCTATGAGCCTTCATATCTACTCATGCAACCTCGCTGGGCTTAGCTATGAGCCTTCATAATAAGAATATGCTAGCCCACACTGGACCTTTAGGCCTCGCTGGACCTCTAAGCCTCGCTGGACCTTGCAGAGAGATGTGGTAGATGCTATCCCATACTAGGGACTGCTGCGAACTCAACCCGTAGCTAGGGGTCGTTGTCTTCCATATTTTGTTGATAGTATATTGGACTAGCTCCTGGTGGTGGACTTTGGTGACCCAATCTTCATCTTTAGGCTCATTATGAGTTGTGGATCGCTATTCTAGCCCATTAGGCCTGCTTAGGGCTTATGTCAAGATTTGGACATAACAACTACCCCCCGAGTCCATATTGCCATTGAAAATGCGATTTGGAGTCAGAAACTGCTTTGTCAAAACTTCGATGCGAGGCCTGTGCTCGATATAGATTGCTGTAGATGAAAGCATAGCTATCTCAAGTGCCTTGGGATCTCATCGCGACCCCTATGAATTTGAATGGTTTCAGACAACTGCCGTGTTTCGAGATCTGCTCCAGTCGCTAAGATGATGACACGTGTTGTGTGTCTTTCAATTAATGCGAATCCAAGTATATGTAAGTAATGGTGAACTTAAAGGGGTCTTTCCAAGCGAAATGTGGTCCTGCAGGGACCTTGAGAGGCGATCCCATAGGGCCTTGCAATCATAGATTGTTATAATTATATCTTCTGTCCAGCTGATGTGTGAGCTTAGGCTCTCACCTATATCTTCAGGTCTTCTTAAAGTATGATGAGAGGACTCTCCTTTGTTCCTTGCTATTATGATGAGAGGACTCCCTTTATGTTGAGAGGACTACTTTTGTGGAGAGGACTACTTTTGTGGAGAGGACTCCTCACCTCTTGTTGATATAATGAAAGGACTCCTTACAGCTTCATATATTGCGAGGCCTCCTTGCAGGCCCATATGTTGCGAGGCCTCCTTGCAGCCTCATATGTTGCGAGGCCTCCTTGCAGCCTGCGAGGCCTCCTTGCAGGCTCATACGTTACGAGGCCTCCTCCTCATAGCAGTACATGGTACCCCAGTTCTTCGGTGCAGATAGTTGTAGCGGAGAACTATTTTTTCTGATATGACAACTTTGGACTTTTTTTTTAATGCGAGCCCATGTCTCCTCGTAGTGGCCACCTTGATACATTTTTTTCTTCGCGTACGCAACCTTCTTGAGTTTCTTCTCGCCTTGTGTTTCTTTACAGCCTTTTGGAGTCGTGTCCTCGTATTTGTACTTTCACCTTGCTGATTTTTTTTTTTTTAATATTTTCTCTTTTCACTTGTGCTAAGATCTCCTCGCCTTTCGCTGCTTCCTTCTTTTTTATTAACTCTTGCTGATATAATGAGAGGACTCCACGTAACCTAATATGTGGAGAGGCCTCCTCGCTGATATAATAATAGGACTCATCGTAGCCTCCTCGTTGATATAATGAGAGGACTCCTCGTAGCCTCCTATGTTGGGAGGCCTCCTCGCTGATATAATGAGAGGACTCCTCTATACATGTATATGCGGGGACACCTTGTTTTTTTTAATAAGCCACAAGTACTCCTGTTAATCCACACGCGGACCCCTGTTCATCTTTTTTATTTTAGTTAATCATGTTGCCCCGCTTTTTAACTTCCTTTTGATCCTTGATTCTATGGCCGCGTATTCCACTTTCTTTTATAGCCTTGTAGACAGACTAAATCAATCATGTTGTTGGGCACTAGCCTCGGCTCGCATATGCTTGCTGGTGGGCCATACATCTTTGAAAACTGATAATTTTGAATTTTTCCAAGTGCTTTGGGATACCTGATTGAGTCTTCATATGCTCCAATTTGCTTATAGATAGATTTTAACACTTGCCTAGAGATAGCTCCACACAGTAAAGACTTACAGACTGACCCAACATCGCCAATGGGGTTAAGTGGTCTCGCATCGTAAGATATTGGGCTTGCGGCCTCGCAACTCTATGTACAGCCTCGCAACACTAGGTGCTGGCCTTGCCTTGCAATTTTTCAAATGTCCTACTAGAAGTGGTTGCCACTACCCCCCCGGGTCCTCATTATCATTGTTGATGTGATGAGGAATCAACATGTTTCAGCAACCTTCTTGTATTATTTGGAGTTAACACCACTTGTAATGAAGAGAATTTTGATGTGGCCCCGCTATGAGTTCTCCTTTAGATTGGGACAATTTATGCTGATCTTAGCGAAGTCCATACGAAGCAGGGGGCTTGTTTGATAGATGCTCTTCCTGGTGTACTGAGGTAGTTGAGGACCTCCTCATTGCCGCCAAGGATCGGGGGCGTCCCCCCTCTCCCTAAGGATCGGGGGCGTCCCCCCTCTCCTCGACGTAGAGGTATTTCACCAAGAAGCATCTCTTGTAGAGGTGTCCAACGATTGGAATAAGATCCTTGTCCATAAATCCCATCTTCTTATAGACTTCATATGTAAGGACATTGACTGCGCTCCCATTATCCACGAGGACCCTGTAATTATTTTTAGATCCTATGCGAACCCGAACAACGAGAGATGTAAGAACCCCAAATTTTGGATATAATTAAAACTTTTTATTAAGTAATGATAAAATGAGAAATAATGATTCCGACAACAAGGTCACCAGCTCTAATGAATGGTGGTTTCAAAGAACAATGATTGTAATGAATGGATATTGCTTTGAAAAATGATCCTGATGCATTGGTATATTGTCAGAATAGAGTAATTCGATGGTTGAGGACCTAGATAAGAATAATCTACCATCCAGGAAGGAGCTAATGGATCCTTGAAGGGAAACGTGCATAGTGTTTCCCATACGTGCATAGTATTTCCCGTACGTGCATAGTGTTTCCCGTACGTGCATAGTGTTTCCTGTGCGTGCATAGTAATTTGGTGGATGAATAGTGATTTTGTAAGTTGGAAAACTTTTCACGCCACCCTATGTACGGGACGTGATATGGATGTTTCGAAGTCATATTAGTAATACGCGGAGGAAATAAGTGAATGCAGAGACGATCGGAATTCAGAAATTCCAAATTCTTTTTCGGTATAATATTTGACCGGACAGTGAATTAAATATTATTATAATCCAAGAATTGAGATATTAACTTTGAGGATTTGATATTTTGGGATGTTATTATATTTGATTTAAGAATGAAGGTAGGAAACCACTGAGGCAGTGAAACAAGCGTTCTAGAAACCGCTAAAACGTTATAACGAGATTAATCAATAAAGCGAACGAATCCTAGATTACGGATTAAGTTCGTATCGAGATTAAATATCCTACATGGTCATCACGAGGTGTAAGAACCCAGATTTTGGGTGGAATTAAAACTTTTATGTATTTAATGATGTAAGAACGAATAGTGGTTATGGCTACAATGTAATAATTGATATTTGGAAAGAATGAATGGAATTCGACTTTATTATTTCTATGTCTTGAAGAATGCTAAAGGGTGACAACATAGGTAAGAATAATCTATCTTCTAAGGGAATAAGATATGGCAATTTCAAGCAGGAGAATATTCTCATGTCATCCAGATCGGTAACGATTAATCCAGTAGTTCCGTAAAAAGGTTAAGGAACGATCGAAAGAGAATACGGACAATTGTACCACCCTAAGAGAACAAGTAAAGAATACAGAATGAATAGTGTTTGGTGGGAGTATATAATAATATGAGACGACACTATACAGAAGCATTCAGAACGGATTTCCGAGTTCGTATTAGTGATCCAGGGGGAAAATAAGTGTATGTAAAAGCTGTCGGATTCTGAAAAACCGCACTTTTATTTTCTCCGAGAGTTCCCTGGACGCTGATAGCCTTAAATATTTAACGAATGGATTTAAGGAATATAAATTGGAAAGTTAGAATAAAAGATGGAGAATGAAAGTATTAATATTAAAAAGGATTCCCCGTAAACCCTAATTAGAAATCCGTGAAATATTCCTACAAACGATCAATCGAAACGGGCAATAACCGGACACAGAAACAAGCAGAGGAAGCAAGAGTCTTGTGCAATCTACTAGTATAAAATATCTAGTAACTAAACTAGAATCAAGGAACTAGCACCTTAGAGGAAGAACTAAGTACTTAGCAAAGTAACTACCTAGTTAAGCTCTAAACCACCATAAAACCAACACTTGTCTTGCCATTTCATCATCCAACACCTCATCACTTTAATAAAGTGACTTTATACAAGATATTATCTTGATAATAGATGAGAGTGGATGAGATTAAAACAAAAGAAACCAAGCAACTCTCCCACCCCCTTGAAAATTCCATTCGGCCAACACCTTAATTCCAAAATCAAAACCCCTCTTCCCACCATCTCTTGATCTTGTAAAAATTATGGTGAGTCTTACATTTCCTAAAAGTGATCCCCTAAAAATTTCAAAGCCAAACTCTCTTGTTTCCATTTTCAAATAATTCATCAAAGAGGAGGATGAATAGTGGTTTTATGAACTAATCTTGTTTTTTCTTGTTTTTCATGGTGGATTTAGCTAGCTTAGGATCATCCAAGGATAGATCAAGGCTTAGGAAGGTTATACTACTCTCTAAGGAAGGTATAAATCATTTCAAACCCTAAGCTTTACTTTGAGTTTATGCATGATTCATGGTGATTTTGGATTAAGTGATATTAGTAGTATTTTACCACCATGTTAGCATGATTTTGTGGTTAGATTAGCTTTATGATGATATATTGATGAAGCATGATATTCTTGAGCATTTAAGAGATGATTATTAACTGTAGTAATTGATTAGATGCCCGGTGTGGCTTGGTTGTTGCGTAATGAATTTTAGAACGCTCGATTCGTAGCCGTCGTAATGCCCGATTTTCATTAACACTAAGAAACCGAACTGGTCAGTAGCCATAACTCTCTGTTCTTGGCAAGTTAATGAACCCTACTGATAGATTTTTGAACATAGATCACTTTGGCGAAAGAATCGAAGCATTTCGATTTACGGTTTAGGAATTATGACCAAATTACTAAAAGTAGTTCGAATCCGTAAACGAAAGTTCGTAACTGAAATTGAACCCTCGTATGTAACGTCATGGAAAATCTTGGTAAATAAATACTAGAGGTAAAAAGGAAGGTGTGAAAGAAAACGTATGTCAAAAGGATCATTTTTCGATTTATTAAAATGTTCGAGTCGAGGTTAAACGCGAACGAACCCCTAAAAGACGAGTCTTTTATAACTTCGGTAAAACACTTAGAAAACGGGCGATAAAACTCGGAGTATAATATTGGTTCGTAACGATCGACCTTAGAACTCATATGACTTAAGTATGTCCCAAGTATAAGTACAGTGACATGTCGTATTAACGAACGAATGTCGGGTCGGATCAGTGATAAAAAGGAATCCACTAAAAGGGGTATAACGAGATAACTCGAGAACATGTTTCGAATTAAGTATAACTTAACTTTTAATATGTTAAGTGATTAATCCCGAATGCCTTGGCTATTTATAGATCACCAAGCTGAACCGGGACCCGCTACCACTACCCCTTACCGTACTCGACTACCAGGCAAGTTTCAATTCCCTTCTTTTAGGCTGTTGTTGTGATTGAATAAATATATATATATATATGTTTTCTGTTATACATATGCCATAGCATGCATGCCCACTTTCAAGTTATATCATTATGCTTGTTCCCTGATTGTTATTGGCTTATAAATTAGATGCTATCGTATCAATTATAAGCCGGTTATTGTAAGACCCTCAGAGAAGGGTGTATACATCTTATTCATCAAATATAGACCGGGAGTCAATATTTCTTGACATATCAAGATTACCTCGAAAGAAAATATCTAAGTAAATATTTTCCATTATTCGGGCGACGAATAGTATTTGAATATTCGTTCGAGATTATTTATTTTAACGATCCTTACTTCAAATAATTATTTGAACGTAACTATTCGACGAATAATATTTATTTTAATATTCATTCAGAGTCGAATTAATTATCGATTATTATTTCGAATATTCTTCTAAAGATGAGACTATTAAATGAATATTATTTGGATATTCATTTAGAATATTATTTTATTGAATAAATATTACTTGATATTCATTTAGAATATTATTCATTAAATGAATATTACTTTTTGAATATTCATTTAAATTCCTAATTAATTATGAATATTGTCTTAAATATTCCTTTCAGGTCCTATTAATTAATGAATATTATTTTGAATATTCATTTAAATATTTATTTATTCAATAAATATTCTCCTGATATTTCTTCAGGGATTATTTTGGAAAATACTCGGATTAAAGATATTCTTTCATATTCCTAAATATTCTTTAAATATTTTTAACTCAATAAGTATTCTCTGAATATTTATTCCATACTTAGAATAACCTCAATAAGTTTTATCTTCTTCGATTATTACGAAAAATATTTCGGAGACATTATTATTAATCTTATATCAAGAAAGGTTCTCAGACATCATTCTTCTTGAGTCTATCTCCCTAAAAATAAGGGAACCTTACTTGGAAAATGTTATTTATCTTGTCGACTTCCCGGTCATAAAGTATTCTCTTCACTCGCAACTCGGGTGCTGTTGACTTATTAAGTCGTTGTTTACCTTCTCATCTTTCGAGGGATAAGATTGTTGGAAAAAGTTGATATTCGATACCAAGCCACAGCTTGGAAGTTATTGGTGAATTTTCCTTTCCAACTAGATACGACTACCTTGTAGAGTCTTATCAACAAGTATTATACTTGGGGAAAGGGGGACGAACGTTACATTCAGAATCATGAATTCTATTTGAACTAGGAGTCGTGTAAGAGGCCGAGTAGCGCCGGTCCATCCCCTTTGGCCCAACCGTTGGCCGGGGAGAGCTAGTAAGGCGGTAGACAAGTAAAGCCGTCAGTTCTTCCTTCTACCGGTAGTAAATCTAAATTGAGCTGTACGATCTCGACTGATCATCAAGATTGGAACAGCGGGCGCGGTGAATACTCCATCATTGGTTCATCATCCAAACTTATTTATTTCCTGCAACATGATTACTATTGGCAGAGCTGGAAAAGTGTTCATAACTGGAATTGCAACCTTTTCATGCAAGTTCCTCTTCTTAATAACAATGAGAATATCTCGCTTACTTTTGATGTAGCAGATATTTCTACAAACAAATACTACTTTAAGTTACCTTGTAACTTCATCGTTCATATTATACTGGCATCATTTCCGTAAATGCATGGCATATGGTTTGAAAGATACTTTTGAACTGTTATACATTATCGTTCAGTTATATATTATTGTTGGTGGGCTATTGCTCACCCTTGCTTTATTATTATATCACAACAACAGCTAGACCAGATGACTCGCACAAGGCGCACTCGACGCGGGCGAGGACGATGAGACTACCAGAGTTGAAGAAGAAGCTATTGGTAGGATATATTTATTCTTTCAGTACCAAGAATATGGTCTAGTATGACTTATGTAAATGGATGGCAAAGAGTATGTATTTATATTGAAATTCTTTTGGATTGTAAGAACTCATAATGTGATTAATAAAAATTTGATTGTTACTCTGATTTCATCTCTGGGACTATAACGGGTGTGTTTTATATTGTTGTGTTGGGTCATAGGGACGTAATTTATTTCATGTTAAGGAAAGTTCAATTGTTGTGGACAGGATTGGAAACCGTAACCACCGGATCCTGGACCCCGGATCTGGGGGATGTTACAAGAGATTCATAGTAGGGATAATGAACCCACTTCGCATCCTCCTCGGTGAACATGATATTTGTACCCTCCCCTTTGAAGAGCTTTGGGGTCTCTCCTGAAGGTGTTGTACATTGGTGAGGGGCCGCTTCTTTGTCTCACGAGCATACTTTGGCCTTGTTACTATCTCCTCCAATATGAGTCCCCCCATAATGACATGAATACTCCCAGCTCACTCCTCTTTTTCTTTGTGGGACTCTTCTTTTTGCCCAAGCGGTGGGACATTATTGAAACCGAGACCCGGCTTAGTACCATGCTTCTTCACCTCACAAACTACCCATTCAGGTAGCTGCCCATTACAAATTAGCTCCTCAATCTGCTCATTGAGCTGCCTATAATCTGCAGTCAGTATAATGCCATGTCTGTTCACAAAAGGCACAATATTTACGAGTACCCTTGGTTGCCCGACTATTCATAGGTGGGGGTCTTTTAAACATTCCTTTATTGGCATTCACTGCATAGATATGATCAATGGGGGCCACCAAAGGAGTGTACTGACCCTCAATTCTTCTACTTCGAGCTTGCGGTAGGGACCTTCCTGGCGGGCCGCGACCCCTCCTCTTGGGGCTCTCAATACGATCCTGTCTTCGCCTACGGCTTTGAGAGCCCTTCCTCTTCACTCCCTTGTCCCTACTTCCACTGTTTCTAGCCTCATTATTCTTTTTGAGGTCCTCCTTTGATTTCTCAACCCATTTGTAAGGCTCGGTCTCCTTGTAGAATTCAAAGAGAGTGCTAGGTGTTTGTGCCTGCAACTTTTTCCAAAACTTGCTGCCCTCTCTCAACCCAGCAATTAGAAAGTTTTTTACGGCCTCGTCATTTGCTCCTCACACCCTAGGGACCTCTGCATTAAACCTCTTGAAGTAATCCTGTAGGGTCTCACCCTCCTTCTGCTTTATGTTTGCCAGGGTGGATATAGGAGGTGCATAGAGCATAGAGGACTGAAACTTTTTAATAAAAATGTCCACAAACTGCTCCCAGGAGTTTATTATGACAAGAGCCCCTAGCTTAGAGAACCACTGCTGGGCACTACCCCTCAAGGAGGCCACGAATAATCTGCACCTAGCCAACGGTGAGACCTGTTACACATCCATTTCATTATTGAATTGTATAACAAACTCTGCCGGGTCAGTATCCCCATTATATGTCATGTCTGGGTTATTGCCTCGAAATATGGAGGGAAGAGGAGCAATCCAAATTTCTTGAGTGAAAGGCGAGGCCATACCCATGGGGTCAAGAGTCCCCTTCTCAGCATTTATCTTATCGAGGGCCTTTTTTAGCTCCTCCAACTTATAATCTCCGACCTTGGCTTCCTTATCCTTCACTTTTTTCTGTCCTTCTCCAGTGCTGTCATGGTGGGACTGAGTCTTTTTGGGAGCACTTGACACCTCTTCATCCTCCTCGCGATCCTTCTTCTTACGATCCCTAGGGTCGGGGTCATCCTGATGGGAATGCTCACGATCTCGACGAGGAGATGGGGGTCTGTTATCGCGATGATAGGACCGCTCACGATCTCGACGAAGAGATGGGGGTCGTTCGAAATCGTGACCCTTATCCTGGGATCGTCTATCCTTCTTAGCAGCTGTGAGCTTCTCGAGCTCTAGGCGAAGATCGCGCTCTGTTAACTTCTTTC
Organism: Saposhnikovia divaricata; assembly: GCA_036435485.1. Lineage (NCBI taxonomy): Eukaryota > Viridiplantae > Streptophyta > Magnoliopsida > Apiales > Apiaceae > Saposhnikovia > Saposhnikovia divaricata. Next base: position 243,924,869 of record CM071596.1, on the reverse strand, counting down.
CAATATGATCAAAGACACTAATTGACCTCCTCTCAGACGAAGCGGTCTCATGTTGCGACCCCGTCTTGGCTTTAATAGCCTCAACATTCTCCTCCCAATCAAGGTCTTCATAAAAGTCAGGGTTTGTCTATTATTTAACAACGTCATCGGAGTCCTCGAGGAGCTTCTTGGTGGGGCCCTTGCTGCCTTCGCCTTGATAATTTTGGGGACCCTTCCTAGCATTCCTTTTCGCACCCCTTGAGCTGTACCGCTTCTCCATCCTAGCCATCCTCTCCTGCACAAACCTGATCACCGAGGCCTTTTAGAAAGGACATGACTTCACTAGTCAAAGCCACTTGCTGGACAGGGGGTGTTTGCTCCTTCTCGAACCCAACCTTGGATCCGTCTCTAAGTGCCTCGTTCTCTGGGGGATCCTTTCTCTGGGGGTCGTCCTTGTTGACCTTATGCGACCCCAGGGTCTCCCCATTGTTGACTCCGTTCTTCTTCTTGTTCGATTTAGTCATCGCTCTGCCAATTCAATGACTTTCCCCTCCTTCTAGCGCCAAATGTTATAGGGAGAATATTGTATAACAATATTTTGGAGGTTTGCTGGAATCACGAAGCAAAATACGGATTTCGCTAAGAACACGGAAGGAGATTGGTGATTTTTTGTGGCTGATCTTGTTTGTTGATTCGTTGAATGTCAGAGAAAACTGTTTATTCTCTGTTGCTGCCAACTGTAAATCATTCATAACAAGGTGCCTACGTACCCTATTTACAGGGATCAAGCCATACGAAGTTCTTGGAGAAGAAGTTACCTAGACGGGCTAGGTTTTTTGGAGATTCATCTTGGCCCAAGTTCACTCACTTTTGGCCTGATGTTAATAGTCCATTAACTCTGCTCATGACCCATGGCCCAATAAAGGTTACCTATGGCTAACATGATGCTAGAATCACGAGGCCTCATTTGCGAGGCTAATGGAGAGCTTACGAGGACCTCGCATGCGACCCTGTGGGTGCAGGCATGCGACCTTGTGGGTACAGGCATGCGACCTCCTATGGGTGCAGGCATGCGACCTCCTGGGTGCAGGCATGGGACCTCTTGGGTACAGGCATGCGACCTCCTACTGGGTGCAAGAATGCGACCTCTTAGGTACAGGCATGCGACCTCCTATGGGTGCAGGCATGCGACCTCGTCGGTACAGGCATGTGACCTCGTCGGTACAGGCATGCGACCTCGTCGGTACAGGCATGCGACCTCGCTGGGCTTAGCCATGAGCCTTCATATCTACTCATGCAACCTCGCTGGGCTTAGTTATGAGCCTTCATAATAAGAATATGCTAGGCCACACTAGACCTTTAGGCCTCGCTGGACCTCTAGGCCTCGCTGGACCTTGCAGAGAGATGTGGTAGATGCTATCCCATACTAGGGACTGTTGCGAACTTAACCCGTAGCTAGGGGTCGCTGTCTTCCATATTGTGTTGATAGTATATTGGACTAGCTCCTGGTGGTGGGCTTTGGTGAACCAATCTTCATCTTTAGGCCCATTATAAGTTATGGACCGATATTCTAGCCCATTAGACCTGCTTAGGGCTTATGCCAAGATTTGGACATAACAATAGCTATTATATTTTAAATTGTAATGTTATGGTCGCACAATATTTAATTTATTAATATAAAAAATTATTTATAAAAAAAATCAATATCCTAATTTTGTTAAAATTTAGTAAAAAGTTTAAAAAGGAAATATAGGGGGTGTTTGGGGGAACCTTTCAACTTATTTTAAGACAAAGTTAGAGATTCCTAACTTTTTTCTGAAAAAAGTTGAACTTTTTTTTGCAACTTATAAAATTTCAAACATACATTAAATACTTATGTAAAAAAAATTATCAAAATATGAAAATTTTACACGAAAATAAATTCATAAAGATTTATAAAAAGCTAAGCCAAACAGGCTCATAGTACAACTAAATTAAGACTTTTTTACTTTTTTCAACTCTGAGAGAGAACTACAAAGAACAAGACTTATCCAAAAATTTAAGTTGTTTAAAGCTTAGAGTTGAACTATACATGGAGTTTCGCATAGAAGTTATGGTTCAACTACATAACACCTTAGTTTACATAAACTGTAGAAACAAAATGTTCCCATTCCCGGCATGTTTTTATTTTTTTTGACGATAAGCGTACTTGCATTTCTTATAAAGCTTCGGAACAAATTACATGATGAATAAAATCAGGGGCATTATCATGCCATTCCCGAAAGTCTGGCGTAGAATGAGCCGCTTTTGCTAAAGCATGTGCAACCCCATTCGCAGACCTATGAGCGAAACAAACTAACACTTCATCAAAGTGTTGAAATAAATCAATACAATCCCTAACAATTGTATGAAAGAAAGATCCTCCAACTGTCCCCTGGCAAGCTCGGGCAAGGATCTGTGAATCCGTTTCAAAGACACACTTCTGGTGTCCCTTCGCTTGGAGCCATATCAACGTCTCTTTCAAGCACATTGCTTCTGTTTCTCTTGGCGTTATGAACACATCTTCTCTTCTACTCATAGCCATAATGAATTGTCCATCATCCCCTCGAACAATGCTTCCCAAGCCAATGCATTCGATGTCTCCAAACAAAGCTGCATCGATGTTAACTTTCACCCAAGAGGGATGAGGTTTCTCCCACTTTCGATCTGCAATGGAGGCACCTGTACTTGTGTTCGTTATCCTACTTTGATCTTGTGCCTTTCTCCACTCATCAAGTAGGTTCAAAGCGGCTGCTTTAATGCCAAAAACAGATCTATTAACCTTCTCCCAAACCCACTTGTTTCTTCTACTCCATAAGCTCCAACAGACTACATCTATCAAGGTACATTGGTTTCTAGTACCCCTATCAAATCCCCTACATGTTACGTCTAGCACATTGTCTTCTGGTAATATGGTAATATGGCTTTGGAGTCCAACTTCCCTCCATACTGCCAGTGCTATTTGGCATTCAAATAGAACATGAATATCTGTCTCTGGACATACACGACACCATTGACAAGTGGGATCCATCTGAACCCGTTTCGCTGCTAGTCGAGCTGAAGTTGGCAGACACAGCGAGCACACACGCCATACGAACTGAGTAACCTTCCCTGGGAGTTTTAGTCCCCACAGCATCCTCCAGAACTTTTCATATGGGGTTTCTACTTCTCCTTGCAGCATTCTATAACAATTCTTCACTGTAAAGGCACCTTTCTCATCTGGAAGCCAGTACCAGTCATCACCACCTCCTCTTGCTGATAGAGGTATTTTTTTTAATAAGCTTCCTATCCCTTTCGTTGCAAATGTCTTTCAAGATATCATCATCCCATTTCTGTTGCTCCATCTGCATAAGGCCACGTACTTTACTTCCTTCCAGTTGATTAGGCATTTCCGTGGTCATGTAACCGTTCTCTGTGCATGGAAGCCATGGGACCTTCCATATATCAGTTTGATTACCATCACCGATACGCTTTCTGCACCCTCTTCGAACTACCTCCTGAGCAGCTAATATACTCCTCCACATGTAGCTCGGATTTGACCCCAGTTTTGCTGTTAGGAAATCACCTTCAGGGAAGTATTTAGCCTTCATGCACGATGTAACTAGGGGATTCTCGTCTTTTTGAAGTCGCCATCCTTGTTTAGCAAGCATGGAGATATTGAATTTTTTGAGTTCTCTGAACCCCAATCCACCCGCTTCTTTTGGAACGCATAGCTTGTCCCAAGATTTCCATCTAATTCCTTTACATTCCAGCCCATGTCCCCACCAGAACCCATTCATTAGAACTTCGATACTATCACAGACTTCATTTGGTAAGAGGAACAAATTCATCCAAAAGTTTGGCACACATTGTGTAGCCGTTTTCAATAACGTACATTTACCCGCCTTTGAAAATGATTTATGTCCCCAATTCTGTAGCCTTTTCTGAACTCTATCGGTTAAGAAGTGAAAGGCTGAGGTCTTCTTTCTCCCCACATTCATCGGCATCCCCAAGTATTTGCCAGGCTCCTTAACTTCATCCACTTGGAGTATCTGACAGACTGCATTTCGTTCCTGCTCCCTTGTGTTTGGGCTAAAAATGATATTTGATTTACTGAGATTAATAGTTTGTCCGGACAGTTTTTCATAGGGTGGAGCATGGGCCGGTTCGGTCCGGTTTTAGGGTAAAACCGGAACCAGAACCATATATCCCCGGTTTCTAAAATCGAAAACCGCAACCACCGGTTCGGGTTCGGTTTCGGTTTCGGTTTTAAAACCCCGGTTCGATTTGTAACGGTTCGGTTTCGGTTTTAAAACCGGATGAAAATAAAAATGAGAACAACATATTAGTTTACACAACAAAACTTAAAAAATGCACTCTTTTGGGTTGCATACGAACTGAAGGCCTGAAACTCCAGTCATACCTTTGAGTATGTTTATTTTTTACTTTACAATGTCTACTTGGAGTTATACCGGGGGGAATAATAAAAGGGGAAGCTTCAAAAAAATGGCATGGCAGTAGCTAATAAAAGGATGGATACAATTTTTAGTTCCTAGTTGATACTGTTCCAAGTGAGGATTTGAATGGTGAGGTATTGATACGGCAATTCCAAGAGGACCCATTCCAATATATTTAAGGTCAAGATATGAAGCCCTTGCTTATTAGTACTAATCATCTCCGTAGCATGCAACACAACACAAGTTGCCTCTCAAATTATGTGCATGGATTTGTAGCCTCATCCTTACAAGACTCCACAACAAATGCAACCTATGTTTATATAAATTATATATATATATATATATATATATATATATATATAAATATATATATATATATATATATATATATATTTGCATTTATTTATTTATTTTAATAATCGGTTCGGTTCGGTTTTAACCGGTTTGGTTTTAACCTATAACCGTAACCGGAACCGAAAGTCTCGGTTTTTAAAAATCAAAAACCGCAACCACCGGTTCGATTTCGGTTTCGGTTTTTTCGGTTCGGTTTTCGCCGGTTTCGGTTCGGTTTCGGTTTCAATTCGGTTTTTTGCTCATCCCTAGTTTTTCATATCGACTGAGGACACTTTTCATCGTTCTTGCTTCTACCTCTTCTGCTCTGAAAAACATGTAGCAGTCATCTGCAAAGAGAAGGTGCGAAATGCGAGGTGCCCCTCTTGCAATTGCCACTCCATGAATTAACCCAACGTCTTCGTGTCTTCTAATAATGGAACTTAGCCCCTCGGCACTTAGAATGTAAATATACGGGGAGATAGGGTCTCCGTGCCGTATACCTCTCTGCGGTCGAACATCTCCAAACACTCGACCCTTATTCACAAAGCTATAGCTCACAGTTTGGATACAGGTCATTACCCTCTGAATCCAGACATGGTGAAACCCAAACTTTTTAAGCATACCTTCCACATACCTCCATTCTAGCCTGTCATATGCTTTGGCAATATCCAATTTGAGGCCTGCAATCCCTCTCTTCCCTTGAGAACGCCTTTTGATGCAATGATTAATCTCATAATCCAATAGAGCGTTATCGGTCAGCAACCGCCCTTCGATAAAAGCACTTTGCTTGTCTGAGACTAGCGTTTTCAAACATGGCTTGATTCGATTTGCAAGGACCTTCGACACGATTCTCACTAGTACATTGCATAGTGAAATTGGTCTTAAGTTCGTCATTTGCTTGGGTTTCTTTACCTTGGGGATTAGGCATACTAAGGTACGATTGACCTCCGTTGGCATTTCACCTGTGCTAAAAAAATTCTGGCAGAAAACTGTAACATCAGCCCCGACTATGTTCCAAAACACTTGAAAGAATCCTGGGTTTAGACCATCCATTCCAGGTGACTTCTCTGGGTGCATGGAGAACGTTGCTTCTTTCACTTCTTCTTGAGACACACACTTCATCAATTCTGCATTCTGGCTCGGTGTTACCTGTTGAACTATTTCGCGGGGTGTCAAAGTCGCCTCTGTTGTCGTTGAGGTTGTGAATATTCCTTCAAAATATTTAACCACAATTTCCTGGATTTGATCATCCCCCTCCTTCCAGTGCCCGTGCTGGTCTTTAAGCCCATTTAGGCTATTATTTGTTCGTCTTGTGGATGCATAATTGTGAAAGAAGCGTGTGTTTTGGTCTCCTTTCTGCAGCCAGAATTGTTTAGCTCGTTGAGCCCTGTATATCTCTTGCTTCTCTAATAGATTTAGATATGCCCACCTGACCTCGTTATAGTAGCTAATTCCTTGAACATCACGCCTGGATCTGAGGTTTTTTAATCTCTGCTTATACTCGTGCTTCTTTATTTTGAACTCCTTCACCTTACCGCCACCCCATTCTTCCAATCTAAGGCTGCAATATTGAATCTTATCAGTGATACTATGCCCTGCCATCTCCAACCAGCAACGCTGAATAATATGAAAACAATCTTTTTTTTTTCAGCCACATGTTTTCGAAGCGAAACCTGTGCGTTTTAGGCACGTACATTTTTTTATTCATCTGCAGGTTTAAGGGTAAGTGGTCTGATGTTGATACATCAAGAACTGTCACTTCCGCCCAAGGGAACATGTCCTTCCATTGGCTATTAGCTAGCCCTCGATCGAGTCTCTCCTGAATCCACCACGCAGTACCCCTTGACCTTTCCCAGGTAAACTCATTTCCGCTGAAACCCAGATCCATCAACTGACAATCGTTAATAGCATCCGTAAAACCCTGTAGGAACCTCCTCGGCTGTGGACACCTTCCCTGCTTTTCCGTTGCCACCATAATGTCATTGAAGTCCCCTATAATACACCATGGTAAGCTCGATCTTGAGTGTAAATCTCGTAGGAGATCCCACGACTCTTGTCTTCGCTCTCTCTCCGGGCAACCATAGAAGCCCGTATACCTCCATCTTCCTATCTGCGCAATATTTACTTCAAAATCAATATAGTGGTAGGAGCTGTCTTTAACTACTATATCACACTCATTCCTCCACATTAGAGCCAAGCCTCCTCCTCTGCCTCGAGAATCCACATTATAACACCCCACATAACCTAGCTGCTTGCACACCTTTAAAACTGTTTTCTTTTTTACTTTAGTTTAGGACAAAAATATAAAACTGGGCCTTATTTGTGTGACTGTATCACGTAGGAACCTAACTGCACGTGGGCTGGCCAAACCACGGCAATTCCAAGCTAAGAGACTCATTGGTTTAGGCGGGCCTGTTCCACAGGACCCGCCTCTATCAAGTTTTTTGGCCCATCTTCGTTAACGAGCCCGTTTACTGAGTCTTCAATTTCATAGCCCATACTTTTTTCCTGTTCCACGCGTTTCCTTTTTGTCTCCCCTATTACTAAATTATTCTCAGTGTTCCCTTCTTCTGCCTTATCTGCTAGTGACTCTCCTTTTGTGCTGTTCTGCAGGCATCTTTCTTGGTTTCGTGGATTCGCTATAATTCCCCCACGTTTCCGTGTTTTTCGAGAATATTCCCATCAACTTCCATGAAATTTGTCTCCACCATCGTACCACCGTGCACAGTGGTTCCCATGCTGATACCCGATGAACCTTCGTCCCATGCTCTATTACTCTCTCCGCCATTTCGTAGCCATTTTGCTCCCAGATTACTATTTTGAGCATTCTTTGTTGGTGCTCTCAGCCATCCGCCATATGCTCGAGGTATCTCCTTACCATGGTTCGCATAGATAATAGAACAATCCCTCTCCTGATGACCAAGCAAGCCACAGACGAAACAAAAAGAGCTTAGTCTTTCGTATTTGAAGTTAACCCAGCTCCATTCACCGCCCTCCCTCTTAATTTTCATTCTTCTCTTGATAGGCTTGTCCAGTTCCATCGTGACTCGAATACGTGAATATAGTCTCCATGTACTGGTTGCATTTAACGGGTCTGACTTCACAAACGTCCCAATGTAGTCCCCAATACGTTGGAAAACATTGTTAGAGGCGAACCCATTCGGGATATCATAAGCTTGAACCCAGATATCCATGTTGTTTAGCTTTACTGAGTGTGGCTCTTCCCTGTCCTTTAGCTGCTGATACACCAGTAAGCTTTGTTCGAAGGTCCATGGACCTCCCTCCAACACTTTCTGCATATCTAGAATATGATAGAACACGAAAGAGTATCTCTGTCCACCCAGGTCGATTATGTCCATGCCCTCCTTTGGGCGCCACAGTGAGGCAATGACGTTCTGCATAGCATTAAAGTTAATATTCTTCTCCGTTAGAAAGCGACCCACCAGGACATATGTTGGACATGTTTTGATTTCCCCATTTGCAATCACAACTCCACCTTCATCTTCCTCCTCCAATGATAAGCGGGAATACAGATCCTCCACTGTTGATTTTGATGCCGCCATGGTGACTCAGATAGAATTTTACTCAGATAGAATTTTTGATTTTTTGGTATTGTTAATGAGGATAGGCTTTTGAGATAAAAAAACTAAGCAAAGTACATTTACGTCAACAAAACTTGCAAATATGCAAGACAACAACACTTGCAACAATGCAAGACAGAAAAGAATTACCAATGACTATTTTGACTACTGCATTAAGAGCATTAAGAGCATTAAGAGCATTTTCCCGGCATGTCTTTATACTCAACTTACCTTGGAACATTAAGAGCATTTTCAAGCGTAGCAATCTGTTAGCTGAAAGCTGAGGTGGCAGGCATTTTTAAATAATGAGATAGCAAACTACTACTGTTAATTAAAAGTTTAGATAATTGTAAAATGATCCTCTATATTTGCAGATTGGAAAGTATTTATCTATAATTAAAATATAGATAAAGTACAGTTCCATGTTAGCTCCCGTCAAATTAAAATGTTAAAGTACAAAAACTATAATATACTAATATGTTAAATTATTAAAAATAATAATAATATATTATTTTTGAAATATAAATAAACATTATAGATAATATCATTGGAGTACACTATCTTACACAGGTTCAGAAAATTTTACATAACCATTATTTTAAATAATTATTTTAACTACTTCTCTTGGAGATGCTCTAAGAATGCACGCTCCATGAACCGGCCTGGTTATAAAAACATCAGGTGGTAAAGGACATCTAATGAACTAGATGATCTTGTTTAAAAGTGAATCAACCATATTTGAACCACCAACAGATCTGAATAAACATAGGTAAAATTAACTACGATTAAAACTTGAGTTTATTTATTTATATGTATTATAAGTTGTAGTTAGGTAAACTTATTATCTTGTAACTTTTTATTCATCATTATGATGTTATTTTTATAATTAAATTTGGTGTGTTGTTTGTAATTCATGATTAAGAATTTTTTTCAAGATTTTGTGTGAAACTTTAAAGTAAAAGAAAAAAATTTAGAATTAACAAGAACTAAGAAGAAAAGAAGTTTCAATTGATAAAAATTTAAAGTTAAAATTACAAGAACAAATAAGTTTAGTAGGACATAGATGGAAAAAAATTGTTTTGTTAACAAATATAGGGGCATTGTTGAAATTTTGAAAGTCACCAAATTTGGTGACCAAAAATCACCAAATGTACTTTTGTCACCAAATTTAGTGACCTAAAACTCATTTGGTGATCTTGGGTCACTATGTTGGTGTTGCATTAGAATAAATTTGACACTATACCCATCACTATTATAGTAATTTAGCGTTGGGTTGTAATTATTCTAACAATGATGTTAGCAAGTACGCACCACTTAGATATTTTTAAAGTGATGGTCCTAAACCATATACAGAAAATGTAGTACCACGGCACGGACAGATCGGACAGATTCATATATGCCATAGACTTATAAATCAATCCCAAGAAAAAAGTTTATGCGTACTATGTATAATATAGACAATTTCCGATAAACAAGCAATGGTCTCAGCCTCCAGTCCTGGTCCTAGGAAGCCCCTCCCATTAACTTTCTCCATTTTTTGGTTAATTTTAGCAGTAGCATACAGGTGTAGTACTTTCTTGCAGGCCTTGCAGCGTAAGAAGAACACCAACTACAGCAAAAGCGTTACAAATTCTTTGAACAAGCAATACTGTAAATGAGGACCACCATATTTTAGGGATCGGTGAAGCAGGAGTTAAAGAGTTCAGCTACATTTTTCCTTTGAATTTTTGTACCTACGATAATTTACCGCGGGATAGCATTCATTTTTGTAAGATCAATTTTTTTTTCGACAAACAGCTAATCATAATGATAAATATACATGCACATGATTTCGTTGAAATTTGAACTCTCGATATCTCGTTAACATCAGGAGTAAGGTACTGATTACTGGTTGAGTCTCGCGTTTAGAGTATGGATCACCCTTATAACGCATAAATTGCACGCGTTTAAAACTATAGGTGTTTTTTGTCTCCTTAAAGCCGTTCGATCTCATGTCAGCATCAGGATACGATGCTGTAGAAATAAACCAAATCTGTTAAACAGAGCAATTAATAATTAGATGCAGAGTACCTTTGAATTTTGAACTCTTAGCAATTACTATAATAATTATAAAATATTCTTGATTCAGACAAAGATTTCCCTCTTACCGACTACACATTTTTTAAAAATGCTAGAAACCCTAAAATTCTTCCCAAATTTTCCCTTAAAAACTGACGTGCCACACATATATTGATAATAATATGAGACCCATCATGCATATATATGCGTCTCTAATCAAAACCTTTCATTTGTCGTACCACTGTTTTTTTTTTTTTGAAACTTTTTGTCGTACCACTGTTATTTGGGATAATTGAGAAAATTTTTGGGAACCTAGCACTACTCCACAATTTTACTTATTTTTCGTAACTTTATGAGATACTATTTAATCCTCATAAATTGTTTAGCTATATATTTACACGAATTAAGCTGCAAAGTAAAGTTGATTTGCAGTACATTACTCTAATTCAAAATTTTATGTTCAAATAACTTTCGAATAAGTTAACAAGATTCATAGAGTTGTTAAAATGAGCATTTTCATTAGGGATGGCAACGGGTTGGATCGGGTTGGATACTTGTGATATCCAAATCCAAACCCGAATCTGAAATCCAAATCCAAACCCGATCCAAATCCAATCGGATCTGGAAATTCAAAATCCAAACCCGATTTCCAAAATCCAAACCCGATCCATCGGGTTTGGATCGGGTTTGGATCGGGTTCGGGTTTATCCAAATCCGAATTACATAAAAATTTCATAAAAAATAAAATTACAATTACAAATAAATATTCAGATTCCAAAAACATAAAAATAAATATGTCCAAGTTACACCACTCTAAATATCACTATCCAGGGACATATTACTTAGTGTAACGAAGTAATATGTATTTTTTTTTTAAGATTATATATGTATATATAAATATATATATATATATATATATCGGATTTTTTTCGGGTTTCGGGTTTGGATCGGGTTTTCGGGTTTGGATCGGGTTGGATATAGTTAATATCCAAATCCAAATCCAAACTCTTTCGGGTTTAAAAATCAAATCCAAATCCAAATCCAAATCCAAAAAATCGGATTCGGTAAGATCCAATCGGGTCGAATTGGATCGGGTATCCATCGGATCGGTTTTTTTTGCCATCCCTAATTTTCATCCTACAATTGTTAGGTTAGTGAATGAATTATTCGTTGCGAGTCTATTTAATTCATTCATATGATTTTATCGGGAAAAAAATTCATTCATATGAATGATTACGTATTTAATCTGATCCTGGTTCCTGAGATTCGTATGTCACAAACGAGTTTTATAACATATCGTTTCTTAGTTGTTGGATCCATCATTTAACAGTTATTTTAAACGCATTCTATAAATTTTTAGTGGTATAAAAAATTATGTTTTTGTGCAGAGTTTCGATCAATTAAATATTTTCAACGACAAGTTCAAATTAATCTTTAAACGTACAACAGAAATAAAGTACATACTACCTACCACAAGAAACCTAGATAGATTGTTACACTATCAATGCGATTAATTTTTTTTCACAATATATACACATTTGGGTTTCAATGCAAGCCAGATCCAGACCATTGTTAGCTATAAACTGGACCACCCTATAACATTGTTGCAGATTTAGAGTGGTCCATTATATGATCATAACAATAATTTTAATCATCATCAAAAGTTTTAGGCAATGCTTTCGGCCCCCACAAATTTTCAGTACCTTCAGTTTTTTCTTTTGCACAACAAAAACCATCATCTTTCAATCTCTTTGTTCATACAAAATCTTTTGCATTGGGAACTGAGCCTGGTATAACGATTCTCCGTTTAAAGCTTCTGATTCGGATGCGTACTACCTACATATGGTCCTGGCTATATAAGTTGTTAAAACACAATAATATTCACATCTAAATGGTACTCCCTCCGTCTCACACAATTTGATTATGAAAAGTCAAACAAGGCAGTTTGAATGGAACGGAAGTAGTATCATATTACGAATGTCTGTGAGGAGATTAATAGTTCAATTTCGGGTGGAAATTTGTACGTGTGCACATCAATTATGAATGATAATCATGTTCGAAACCCATCTTATTTTTAAAAAGATGATCGTTTAGCTCATTAGATGTTTATATGCTTTACATAATTGCAGCTTCATACAGTTGATTACAAATAATCCCCAGATAATTTTACACTGTTTTTATTGTATGCGTTTTCTTTAAAGTTTTGCGAAGTTCTTTTTTTACATTGCTCTAACAGAAAGTGGCCCTCTACAAAGATAAAAGCCCATCGAGATAGTGCAAAGTCCAACCTGTTAAATTTTGGTTCTAGCCTTATCTGAAGCCCAATAAAACTCGTCTACTGGTAGTGCTTACATTGTCAGAAAGAAGCCCAATTACAAAATGACCATTTGCTAGAGTTGATTTCTTTTTTCTTTCGATAAAGGAGTTAAGCTCGATCTTTTATTTTTAATTTTAAACTATACCATAAAAGAAATAAATTTTGTTTAAAATTTATTGACGAGGAGTAAGAAAAAACTGGGTGTTGGCACTCTCTATCACAATTTAAAAGGAAATGGTCATAAATATCACAGCTCAAACATGATCCCAAATATCACTCTATAGTTGCGTCTAGCATTTTGAATTTTCCTTTTTATAAAAACGCTAAAGCGCGTAGTATTAATGGGATGAGTGGGAGGTGACACACCACTTGAAATGGCGTTTGGGATGGAGGGACGTCACTTCAAGTGGCTTTTGGGGGAGATCCAAACAATTTTAGTAGAAGTGCGCACTCCTACTCCATTTAAGTTTGGAACCAAATAATAATATGGTGTTTTGGGGGATAACGATTTTATTAGAAGAATACAAGTGTTTACACTTGTAGGTGGCTTTAATATAGCCTAGGCCGAAATAGGGCCGAATGTAATTATATAATATTGAGGGACGCTATTACGCGTTAAATTAAACACCACACAAGCACATAAACACAACTCACACATAGGGAAATGTAGCTCGCTTATCTATAAGATAAAACAAAGGCCACTATTATGAGTTAAACTAGTGCGAGAAAAATAAACACGTAAGTAGCTGGGAGAAATCACACAAGGGACTAACTTGCAGCCCACAAATAGACCTAAGCGTAGACCTAAGTGTGGATCATAGGTTAATTGGGGCATCATTTGAGAGTCTTCTTTGCAAATATTTATGGACAAACAGAAGAACTTTTATTGATAACACACTTCAAAATACAATACTTAATTTCGGATAATACTTGGTCTCTCTAATTCTGAACTCACATTTCACTCCTTTTTATACAAAATGATGATTGTTCCAGATTTTTCTTTCAGTTCTATGGTTCTTTGAACCTTACTTCTTAATTACACTGACTCTTCATTATATTAATTAATCACATGCAATTAACCTAGACAAATTCTAGAAACAGAAATTCTTAGAAGCTTCCAGAGATAATTGTTGAACTTCAACACTCCCCCTCAACGATTACTCTCTCTCAGCATTGATCTTGAGATCATTCCAAGCTGCCTTCTGAACTCTTCAAATTTTGTTGTAGTCAGTCCTTTAGTTAACAAATCTGCAACTTGGTCATTTGTTTGGATATACTTCATATCAATCTCTCCTTTGAGAACCTTTTCTCGTATAGAATGATATTGGACCTCCAAATGTTTAGTCCTTGCATGAAATATCGGATTTTTTGCAAGTCGCATTGCTGACTGATTGTCACAATGAAGTAAAACAGGCTCATCAGTTGATTGATGAAGATCTTTCAGAAGCTGTATTAACCATGTGCATTCCTGAGCTGCCATTGCTGCTGCTTTGTATTCTGCTTCCGTAGTTGACAATGACACAGATGGTTGTCTTTTGCTACACCATGACACAACTCCTGATCCAAGATTAAATGTATAGCCAGTTGTGGACCTCCGTGTATCATGATCTCCAGCATAGTTAGCATCACAGTGACCTACTACTCCGTGCATGTCACATTTCTTATATAAAATACCAAAATCAAAAGTTCCTTTGACATACCTCAGTATGCGCCGAACTGCATCCAAGTGGGGCTTCCTCGGTTTCTCCATGTACCGACTTGCCACTCCAACTGCAAACATAATATCCGGCCTCATAATCGTCAAATAGATAAGACTTCTAACTAGTTTCCTGTATCTGGTAGGATTCTCTAGTTCTTGTCCTTCAATTGCACACAATTTTGTATTTGGCTCCATAGGGGTTGATATAAATTTGCAATCTAGCATCCCAAACTTTTCAAGTATGTCCTTTGCATAGTTTTGTTGGCACAAAAAAATTCCTTCTTTAATTTGTTGTACCTCGAGACCTAGGAAGTGTTGTAGCTCTCCAAGCTCTTTCATTTGAAACCGAACTGATATATTAGCTCTAATTTCGTTGATATCATTTTCATGGTCTCCCGTGATGATTAAATCATCAACATAGATCAAAACTACTGACAGCTTTCCACCATAATATTTTACAAAAAAACTTGAATCAGCTGGAGTGATTGAATAACCACTTTGCACAAGAAACTCAGCAATCTTTGCATACCAAGCTCGTGGAGCCTGTTTTAAGCCATACAGAGCTTTCTTATGTTTGCATACATACTCTGGATGTGCCTTGCTGCGGAACCCCTCTGGTTGTTCCATATAAATGCTTCGGTCTAGCTCACCATGTAAAAACGCATTTTTCACATCCATTTGCCATAATTTCCAAGACTTTGTTGCTGCGAGTGCTAACAAGACTCTCACAATTGTAATCTTTGCTACAGGGCTAAACGTTTCTTCATAATCGAGACCATACCTCTGGGAAAAACCTCGAGCCACCAATCGAGCTTTGTGTCTTTCTATAGAACCATCGGGTCGAATTTTTAATTTGTAAATCCATTTACAAGTAATAGGACACACTTCTTTAGGTCTAGGAACTAACTCCCACGTATCATTCTGCCTTAATGCTTCGATTTCTTCTTTCATAGCCTCAATCCACTTGTTTCTTTTTGAAGCATCTTTAAATGAAGTTGGTGCTTTTGGTCCATCATCCTCCATTAGGGCAGCATTTGCATACTTTGGGTTTGGCCTTCTCTTTCTCGTTGATCTTCGAAAAGGTTGTTCAGGCGCTTCAATTTCTTCATATTGGCTTGGCCTTTCTTCCTCAAATATACTGTCATTGTTTCTTTCTTGTAATGGGATCCTCGAGCTTTCAGAAGTCTGGGATGAGTCTCTATTTCCTTTTTCCTCCATAATTTCTTCAACTTTATCATTCTCAGCATGCTCTTCTTCTGATTCTTGTATCCTTTCTTCAATATTATTGGAATCTGGAAGAACTACCGATTCAGATGACCACCATGATGATGACTCGTCAAAAACCACATTCCTTGAAGTGTAGCATTTTCGTGTTTTTGGATCAGAACACTTCCATCCTTTTCTTTGTTCATCATAACCCATAAATATACAATGAATCGCCTTTTTGTCAAGCTTGCTGCGAAGGTGATCTGGAACAAAAACATAGCACACACAACCAAATACTCGAAATTGACTTACGACAGGCTTGAGATCTTGTAATTTTTCAAATGGTGATTTGAAACTAAGTTTTGATTGTGGTAGCTTGATGATCACATGTGCTGCTGTCTTCATACATTCTGCCCAAAAATACGGGGGCACATTTTTTGCATGTAGCATGCTTCTAACCGTCTCAGCTAAATGTCTATTCTTTCTTTCGGCTATGCCATTTTGTTGAGGAGTGCTCGGACATGAGAATTGCCTTCTTATCCTGCAAACTTTCAGATAATTATTGAATTCATCTAAGGTGTATTCGCCACCGTTATCCGTACGTAGGCATTTTATTTTATTACCTACTTCAGTTTCAACTTTGTCTTTAAACTCTTTAAACTTGTTTAATGCTTCAGATTTTTCCTTCATAAAATCAACCCAGACAAACCTGGAGAAGTCATCAATGAAAGTTATCATGTATCTAAGGTGTATTCGCCACCGTTATCCGTACGTAGGCATTTTATTTTATTACCTACTTCAGTTTCAACTTTGTCTTTAAACTCTTTAAACATGTTTAATGCTTCAGATTTTTCCTTCATAAAATTAACCCAGACAAACCTGGAGAAGTCATCAATCAAAGTTATAGCGGTGCCTTAGCTCTATAGCATGACTCCTCAAATGGAAGTTGATGTATCTTCCCATATTGACACCCACCGCAAATCACATCATCATGTATTTGTAGTTGGGGAAGACCTTTTAGCATTGTCTTCTTCATCATCACTTTGAGTTTCTTGTAGTTGACATGTCCTAGACGTGCATGCCACAATTCTTATGTTTTATTTTTCCTTGTTTTCTGAACATATGACGTTTGCGCTAACATTACATACACAGACTCAAGTTTTCATCCTTCCATAATTGGTGTATCGTCCGATTTAAAACAATTATATACTTTGACATTCTCTGGACCAAACACCACATAATTGCCAGATTTTGTAAGCTGTGATATTGATAATAAATTTTTTTTCATACCTGGCACATGCATCACATTTTCCAGCTCTACTTCTTCTGAATTAAATCGTGGAGTAATCTTTGTCTTGCCGACATGAGAGATAGCCAATCTTGAGTTGTTTGCAGTGATAACAACACGGTTTCCTTTGTATTCATTCAAATTTCTTAATTTCTCTTTGTCTCCTGTCATATGATTAGAACAGCTAGAGTCTACAATCCAATCATTTTCAAAATTTATAAACTTATCACTTATTGTGACGAGGACCATATCTTCTATTTTGTCTCATGCCTTCTTTGGAGTTTTTGAATCTTTGATATGCTGCAACAGCTCATCTTCAACTGTTACTGATAAAACATACATGGCCTTTCCTGCTTTAACCTTCCATTTCTTTAACTCCTCTGCATTTGTGGGTGGTGTAGTGTTGCCATTGCTAATGATATCCCACAAGTCTTGCCCAAGCATGTAGAACTGCACCCGGATGCTCCAGGTACTGTAATTGGAATCGTTGAGTTTCTCGATGCCGCTAACTGATGTTGTTATATCCGCCATAGTGACTTGGATATAATGCCTAGCAAAATTCCAAGAAAGTTTGGTCCCTGACCAACAACTTCAAAATCCCAGGCGGTTGCAGAGGTTTCTCGTCACTTGCGTTCTTCACAAACCAAGTCTCTGACAGCCCTGGCTCTGCTCTGATGCCACTTGTAAATATTTATGGGCAAGCAGAAGAACTTTTATTGATAACACACTTCAAAATACAATGCTTACTTTCGGATAATACTTGTTCTCTCTAATTCTGAACTCATATTTCACTCCTTTTTATACAAAATGATGATGGTTCCAGATTTTTCTTTCAGTTCTATGGTTCTTTGGACCTTACTCCTTAATTACACTGACTCTTCATTATATATATTAATTAATCACATGCAATTAACCTAGACAAATTCTAGAAACAAAAATTCTTAGAAGCTTCCAGAGATAATTGTTGAACTTCAACATTCTTGTTTACTCTTATGCTTCGTCTTTTTCAGACTACCTTTTGTTTTATTTGTTTAATGGAAATTAATTATTCTCATGGTTCTTTTAGATTTTCAAAGTGATAACCAAGTAGTTTCATCTCATACGAAATCTTACTTTCATTTCAACATATTTACAATTTGTCAATGGAAGATAAATATTTATGTGGGATCAAAAAATTATCTGCACCTATTAATTTATCAATGTTGGAGTTAATCTCAAATAATAAGTTAAAAAAGTTAATGTTTTATTTGATTTGATTTGGACAGATGTCTTTGATTTGATCAATCGTTTGCCGTGGAATAAGTCATGGAATTAGTAAGATTGGAAGATGTTATTTTATAGGTAGATTGATCCTTGATTGATTTTTGTCTGATCTTTGTTTCCCGTTAAACACCTGTATGCGGATGTGTGTATATATATATATATATATATATATATATATATATATATATATATATATATATATATATATATATATATCTTGTACTTGTCCTTGTCTTTCAATAAACATGAGCACGTTCAAAAGTATATCGATAGTTTGATTTCTACAATCAATATATATGATTTATTTTATTGTATTGCGTGTCAAACTTTTTCTTCTCGTTCCCGTTTGATATATGTTTTATTATTTATTGTTAAAATTTATTAGTTCTAGTAATCAGAACTGTTTACAAGTGAATTTATTCAGACGTACAACCTACTTTACATGAATTAAAAAAACTGAACAAGAAATAGACAGATGAAGAGAAAGGTCACCCATATCACTTTAATCTGACTGTGTTTACAAGTAAATTTGGAATCATGTGTTGTATTTTAGCATCAATGATTATATTTTAATACTAAAATAGAGCAATTTTAGTACAATATCTGTATTATACTACCAAAAATATGGCTGGAAGTCTTGACACATTTGGTGAAGTCGATAAATGTAAGGAAAAAGAAGAATCATTCGGCAGTTATTATAAAGAAAATTACTATGCCCAAAAGTCGATGTTTTACATCTATTTTAACCGATGCTAAAAGTTATTTTCTGTACATGTGAGAATAGTATTATTGTACTATCGTGGATGTCCAGAACTAAAAACGAATTTGAGTTGATATTTTTTGCTGAGCTAATCATTAACTAATAAAGCTCATTTAGCATTTTCTTTTAGAAATGAACTCAGAACTACGAATTTTAGTTGATATTTCTCAATATCTCACACTGGCTTTGCCCGATAAATCAGTACCTGCAAAATGCTTATGATTTTTCATAAGTAAGTATGACTTATGATTCTGAATCATGATGTTGGTTTGGTTAATACTTGAATGTAGGGGTGTTCATCAAATCACACAAACCGCACAAATCGCCCGCATCGCACCACACCGTTTCGTGAAGTGTAGTTTTATTTTTCGTGGTGCGGTTGTGGTTTAAAATCTTGACAAACCGCGCGGTACGGTGCGGGTTACGATTTCGAATTTCGGTCACGCGGTTCATACCGCACCGTAATATTTAATAAATTATATTTATATATATACGTTATATGTATTTTATAAATTTTATAAGTCTATGAGCGATCAATCCATTTAAATTAACAGGTCCAGTCCAAACTTATTAATAATACTAAAAACTAATTAGGTTAATACCTCACAGTGAAATATTTATTACATTATATATATTAATTCATCCTTTATTGACTTTCATTTTATACAAAAATCTAGCTTAATTATTACTCTACAAATTTAGTATTATAGATTACCTACATGTTTTTATTTTTAATTATAGACTGATATGATTGGTTTAATATTAACTAGATAACAAATTACAAAATGAGTGAAGCAAATTAAATCATTGGGAATTTAATTCACATTATCAAAAAAAAGATTATTTTATATAATAATTAATATAATTAATTTTTAAATGTATAAATAGCACAAATCGCACCGCATCGCACCGCTTTTTCGTGGTGTGGTTTTCGCGGCTTTTGTGTTACGTGGTGCGATCGCGGTTTGGAAATTTGTTCAAATCGTATATACGGTTTGATTTCTGGTTTGAGAAAAAAACCACACCACCTTGATTGAATGCGTCCTAATCATTGATTACTTAAGCAGTGTCCAGAACAAGCCCGCTGAATAAATGTTAAAATCAATTTGCTATTGGATCTCCTGGCTTATATAACGGTTGTTCGGCTAATAGTCGTGACTTGTGACAATTTAATTAGGTGGGTTTGGTTTATATGTCTATTAATTATGTCGAGTTGTTTATATATTTATAGAGTAAATTATAAAGTGATTGCCATATTTTACATCAATTTTCAGAAAAATGGCTAAATTTTTAAATTCGCAAAATAATGGCCAAATTTTATTTCCGTTTTTTAAAAGATTGGCTCACGCTAATTGTGAACGTGAAAAGGAGCCATTTTTTATAAAAGTGGAAACAAAATTTAGCCATCCTTTTAAAAAAAAGTTAGCGGGAGACACTCTTTTAAAATGCGGGAATTAAAACTGGCCATTAATTTGCTAACTTGAAAATTTGGCCACATTTTTTAAATTTGGTGTAAATACGGCCACCACTCTATAATTTACTCTATATTTATATTAAAGGATACACGAAAGACAAATTTAAAATTAATCAACCAAACCTGCAGGAGTATTGTTTAAGACGTGCATATTTACAATTCAGCCTACATGTATTAAGCGTGGTTAAAACCGAAACTTGATCATGGTTTGTTTAAACATTGTTCAACCTTACTGCTGAACATATGTAAAAGTAAAATTGCTAATTCCATCCAAAAAAAATATTGAAATACCCTGTAAGAATTAAAAATGAAAAACTTAACATGGTACAGAGGGAGCAGATCATGTATTCATATGTCGATCACCTTTGGATCCGCCAATTTAAATCAACTATAATCATCTAATCAGCATCCTCTTATTTAATCCTTTCTACTAATGACTTATTTAATCAATAATTGAGTACTGTAATGAATTACAGCTGTTTGTACATGTCGACACTCCGTCAATGCTCTTATTGTGATTTATTTTAAAAAATACGAAGCTGCTAAAAACATGTATGACACAGTTAGCCTGTTTGGTTAAGCTTATTTGATGGGCTTATGGACTTATTTTCGGGTAAAAATTTTATATTTTGATAATTTTTTTTATACAAGTATTTAATGTATGTTTGAGATTCAATAAGTTGCAAAAATAAGTTGAAAAATAAGTTGGAAAGTTAGAAACTCTAACTTTGTCTTAAAATAAGTTGACTTATTCTGAAAAAAAGTTACCCCAAACACCCCGGTGTTTATAAATTAATGAGCAATTATATAGCACTAATTGAGTCGAAAACATGTAGGAGTATTTCTTCATAAGTTTTTTTGAAGAACAATAGAATTAATTCATAGAATACAAGCCATACGGCATCTACAAAGATAATCGAGTCGAACAAACATAAAATAGAAACAATTGCCAATCATCACGAAGAGATAGTCTTATTATTCAGAAAAAGACAAGAGCCTGGTTGTTGTGAGAAGTACTTGCATTTTCAAAGTAGAGGAAGTCGACTCTTATATTATATTCAGCCAGCCAGCTTTGATCTTCTGAAATGCTTAAGACATGCATCTTCTGGCATTTTTATGAGTCTTTAAATATGGATAAAAATAGTAATTTATTAATTACATCTTAATAAATTATATATTGATTTTTTTATATTTCTTAGTGAAATTCATTTTCTAAATTTTTTCATGAATATGGCCATCTCATTTTCAAAGAACTAAAAAAACTTCCACTTACACAAAATATTTATTTTAAATTATAGCTAAGAATATCATTAAAATTATATATATTATTTTAATTAATTAATATAAAATCAACTGAAAGAAGCTCTTATTTACAAATTCAAATAATACGAATATATCTTTATAATGAAAATAAATATCAAATTATTAATAATAAAAATATAAATATTAATAGTATCAATGCATCCCATCAATTTAAAAGAAAAATTGGATATTAAAATTATGATTTTAAATACATAAATAATAAATTCTTTATCAATAATATCTTAAGTTTATAAAAGGGTTAAGGTGGGAAAAACCATATGTTATGTTTTGGATAACATAACCAAATAATCAAAAGACCCAAACTTTCAATTTTGGGTGTTGGTTCTTATGGCACGTTATTAACAAAAATGTCCTAAATGACACATCTGGAAAAATGGTCCCTCGGAGCATCTCCAAGGGTGAAATGTAAAATTGTTAGCTAAAATGATTATCTATATTGAATATGTAAAATTTTAACTAAGAGGAGGTATATGTACTCCAATGGGGTTATCTATAATTATAATTATGTAAAATTATACATAAGAGATTTATGGGTTCAACAAATATAGAAGACCAAATATGATTATCTATATTTTTTGCTAAGGGGAAAGAAGGTTGGAGTACCTCAATTTATAGATATTATCTAAAAAGTGCCACATAGATGCCACTTAGATAATATAACTAAGGGGTCTCTTCCTTGGAGATACTCTAATAGCACATAATGCATGTTTCACATGCGTTTTTAATTTTTTTTAAATAAAATATTTGGAATAATAAATAATGAAAATAAAAAATTTGTTTTTAAATGCGCTTTTAGGTGTCCCAAAAGGCCACTTCTATTTTCACTCCAAATTGTGTTGAAAAGGGTCTTTTTCTCTTCAATTTTTGCATCAGCTAAAGACCAAACTTTCCTTTTTAGCCTAAACTTTTGATTTTCTCATTGATTATAAATTTTAAATTACTAAATAGTGAAAACACTGGAAATCTAAGACAAGAGATCAGGAGACTGAGAAAGAGCCTAAGATTCTACTTTAGATATATAAATAAATAGATAGAGAAGTAATGTGGAATACCTAGCACCTGCACAGATTTTCTTCCATTAATCTTCCATTGATCCACTGATTCCATCCGACAAATATATACACACACCAATATAGAGCAAGGAGCCCAGCGCTGGTAGAAATAATATATTATGGTTAATTTAGATGATTTGTATACGGCTTCCATTGCCGGAGATGTGAATGCCATAGAAAAGTTGGAGATGGAAGCAACCAAACGTCTTCGAAATGGAACAACTATCCTTCACGCTGAAGCTGAGAAAGGAACTACAGAGAATGTGCGATTCATTGTTAGCAAGATTGCAAACAAGAAAAGTCTGTGGGTCAAGCTGGATGATATAAAACAAACTGCACTTCATGATGGAAACAAAACAGTTTAACAATGCAACTGCAATGTATAATGTGGAAGAAGAACAACTGTTTTGATTGCTTTAAAACACAAGACATTACACTCTTTAAATAGAGAATACAAAAGCACACAAACTGCTTAAACAATTAACTAAAACAGAAAAACAAAAAAAAACCCATGCTAAGCTGTTCTTGAATCTCAGCAACGTGTTGTTGGATCTCAGTCACATGCCTCCTGCATATTCTCTGCAAAACCACACTGATGGCACTCCTTCAAACCATGTGTTACAGACAATGGAAGCACCAACACACGAGCAACACACTAATATAGGATGGTCGCCACTTGAAGTGGCTTCCAAGCCTTGGTCGCCACTTGAAGTGGCTTCCAAGCCTTGGTTGCCACTTGAAGTGGCTTCCAAGCCTATATAATATATAATAAGGTTTAGATAAACTCCAACAATCTCTCCCTTTATCTAAACGTGCTTCACCAGGTCTTTCACTCCAAGTAGCTTGCGCATTTCCTCAAATTTTGCAGTAGACAAAGCTTTAGTTAGAATGTCTGCCTTCTGATCATTTGTACGCACATACTTCACAACTATTTCTCCTCTCTCTACACAATCTCTGATGAAGTGATAACGCACATCAATATGCTTGCTTCTCCCGTGAAAGACTGGATTTTTTGTTAGGTTAATTGCAGACTTGTTGTCCACAAAGATGACCACAGGTTCTGGACTCATATCAGTCACTTGTCTTAGCAAATTTTTCAACCAAATTGCTTGACATGCTGCAGCTGTTGCTGCCATAAATTCAGCTTCACATGATGACAATGCTACACACCTCTGTTTCTGTGATACCCAAGTTATAAGGTTATCATTCAGATAAAATGCCATGCCACCTGTGCTTTTCCTGTCATCCACACTTCCAGCTAGATCACTGTCTGCATACCCTGACAAGATATAATTTCCTACTCCACGTGAGTATATCAATCCATACTCAAGTGTGCCCTTTACATACCTGAGTATCCTTTTCACAGCTTCAAGATGCAAGACAGTAGGTTTCTCCATGTATCGACTGACAATGCCAACAGAATAGGCAATGTCTGGTCTAGTGTGTACAAGATACCTCAATCCACCAATTATGCTTCTGAACTGAGTTTCATCTACTAGTTTACCACCACCATCTTTATGCAACTGAATCTTAACTTCCATAGGATATTTGACTGGATTGCAGTCTCTCATTCCTGCTTTGTCCAACACTTTCTTGGCATATGCAGTTTGTTTCAGTTCAATGTAGTTCCTTTCTTGGCATACCTCCAAACCAAGATAGTATGACAACTTTCCTAAGTCTGTCATCTCAAACTCACTGGCCATCTGGTTCTTGAACTTCTTGACACTTTCAACATTTGATCCTGTTACAATTAGATCATCCACGTACACTCCAACCACCAAACTCTCATCACCTTCACGTTTGGTGTAAACAGCATGTTCATATGGGCATTTTATGAAATTGAGTTCTCTTAAGCATTTGTTAAGGCGAGTGTACCAGGCTCGTGGAGCCTGTCGAAGCCCATACAAAGCTTTTAACAGCTTGTATACCTTTCTTTCTTCATTTTTCTTCACATATCCTTCTGGTTGTGATACGTACACTTCTTCGAGCAACTCACCATTCAAAAATGCAGACTTCACGTCAAGATGGTGTACCTCCCATCCATGCTTGGCTGATAGTGCCAATAACAACCTTACTGTCTCCAACCTTGTGACTGGTGCAAATACTTCGTCAAAGTCTATGCCCTTTTTCTGCACATAGCCTTTTGCTACGAGACGTGCTTTGTACTTCACAATGTTGCCAGTTGAGTCTTTCTTCAGTTTGTAAACCCATTTCAAGTTTATGGATTTTCTTCCTTCTGGTAGGTTAGTTAACACCCACGTTTTGTTTTTCTCGATTGCATCGATTTCAACCTGCATTGCCTTCTTCCAAGCATCTTCTTTTGTTGCTTGGCTGTAAGTTACTGGTTCATCAACACCAGCAAACAATAATTCTTCTGCTAGTTCAATTGCCTCTGTCACATTGTATATGTCATTGAGCCTTCGAGTCTTTACAGGCTCCATGCTCCCACTGCTAGAGTTTGAATTTGCAGACGAGCTTAGACTTTCAGCAGCACCTGTAGCATTTGAATGTACAGGAGTCACAAACTCTGAGTCTCCTTCATAATGCTCTCCACCTTGTGCCTCAAAAATGACAAAGGCATCTGGGACAACATTTCCTTCTTCTGACCTTTGCCAGTTCCAACCTTTCTTTTCTTCAAAATGCACATCCCTGCTCACGTGCAAACATCCAGTTTTTGGATCAAACAAGCGATGTGCCTTAGTTCCAGGTTCTTTACCAAGATACACCACCTGTTTGCTACGATCATCTAGTTTACTGGTGTGCACCTTTGGGATCTTCATGTGTGCTAAGCATCCAAAGATGCGTATGTGATCTAGGTGTGGTTTCTTCCCAGTCCAAGCTTCATATGGGGTCTCACCAACTAATGCTTTTGTTGGTAACCTGTTCAAGATATAGACAGCATGTCTGACTGCCTCTCCCCAATAAATTTGTGGCATCTCTTTTTCTTTAAGCAAGCTCCTTGTCATGGCAACAATGGTACGATTTCGTCGTTCCACCACCCCATTTTGCTGAGGACAATATGGAGCTGTGAGATGCCTTTGAATCCCTGCATTAGCACAATAATCCTCGAATTCTTTGGAGGTGAATTCTCCACCTCTATCAGTTCTGAAAACTCTTATCTCTGTCTTTGCTTCTTTTTCAACTAACACTTTAAATTTCTTGAAGGCAGTCAATGCCTCATCCTTCGTTTTTAGCAAGTAAATCCACATTGCTCTACTAAGATCATCTACAAGCAATAAGAAATACCTGTTACCAGCTGGTGTAGGTGGTGAGATAGGTCCACACAGATCACCATGTATCAACTCTAGTTTTTCTTTTGCAACAAAATCTGATTTTGAGGGAAATGAACGTTGTGTTTGCTTAGACAATAAACATCCACTGCACAACTCTTTTGGCCTCATCAGTTTTGGAATTCCATACACCATTTCTTTGCTTGACATGAGATTCATTGCTTGAAAATTGGCATGATCTAAACGTGAATGCCAGGTCCAGGTTTCTTCTTCCATCTTTGACAATAAACACTCAGAGCTACTATCTTCAAGTAGGATCTTGTATAGCCTGTTAGGTGACTTTTTTACTTTCATTAGTAGTCTTCATGTTTCCTCGTAGATCCAAAGATGCTCACCCTCAAGTATCACTTTATTCCCACTCTCTGATAACTGTCCAAGACTGATTATGTTGTTATGCAGGGTGGGAATGAAGTATACCTCGTGTAGCTGTCTTTCTTCACCATTCTTACACTTGAAGGTTATTGATCCTTTGCCTTCAATATCTACCATCGAACCATCACCGAACTTCACCTTTCCTGTCACCCTTGTATCGAGTTCTGTAAACTTGGAGCGTATTCCTGTCATATGGTTGCTAGCACCATTGTCTAGGTACCACAACCTTGCATCATGGATGGTGTTTTTTTGTGTTGGTGTCAAACTTTCTTCGTTTAACAGAACGAAGTTGGTTTCTTTGCCTTTGCATTCTGATAGTAACAAAGTAGGTTCATCTTCATCATCTTGCACCTGTGTTAGGTTAGACTCATGAGAGTTGTCTTTGTCTCGTGTCCTTTCTTTCTTTGGCTTCTTGCACTCTGTGGCAAAATGTCCAAGCCCACTGCAATTGTAGCACCTTACTCGACTTTTATCGAAACGACTACCACTGTTAGAACCTCCACGACTTGTTTCATGTGAACGTCCTTGTTGCTGATTCTCCCTTGTACTAGTTGCATCATTATTTCTCCTGCCTCTGCCACGATATGATCTACCTCCTCTGGTTCTATGATTCGAGTTTGACTTGCTCCGTTTTATCCATTCTTCTTGTGTGAGGAGCAACTGGCCATTAGAACTCTCAGTTTGTTGGCCTTTCATTCGTTCTTCGTGGGTTTTGAGACGACCCATTACTTCTTCCACTGTCATAGTTTTCAAATCTCCAAACTGCTCTATAGTTGATGCAATTTGAAGAAATTTTGCTGGCACTGCACGTAGGAGTTTCTTCACCACGCTTGCCTCGTCTATTTTCTCTCCCAGGATTCTTATGTTTGTCACAATTCCTGTTAACTTCATACAGAAATCATCGAGTTGGTCCATTTCCTTCATTGTTATGGACTCAAACTCTGCTCTCAAAGTCTGCACTTTTGCAGTCTTTACCCTTTCTTCCCCCATGCACATTACTTTTAAGTAATCCCAAGCTTCTTTGGCTGTCTCTTTCTCAGCAATTGACAGCAAGATTTCTTCAGGTATACCCTGGTAAATCGCAGCCAAAGCCATCTGGTCTGTCTTGTCTTCGACTGTGACTTTGGGATCGCCTTGTTCTACAGCATGCCACACTCCTTGTGCCTTCATAAAAACCTTCATTTTTAGAGACCATACTGTGTAGTTGCTTCTGGACAACATAGGATAACTGAGACCAACTGAACCTTCTTTTGGTTTTGGTGCTTCCATTGTTGTACTTGCAGATGTGGTGACTGGTGGGGTTACTGTGTTTCTAGGCATGTGTGTTTAGGCTTACAACGACCTGGGTGCTCTGATACCAGATTGATGGAAACAAAACAGTTTAACAATGCAACTGCAATGTATAATGTGGAAGAAGAACAACTGTTTTGATTGCTTTAAAACACAAGACATTACACTCTTTAAATAGAGAATACAAAAGCACACAAACTGCTTAAACAATTAACTAAAACAGAAAAACAAAAAAAAACCCATGCTAAGCTGTTCTTGAATCTCAGCAACGTGTTGTTGGATCTCACTCACATGCCTCCTGCATATTCTCTGCAAAACCACACTGATGGCACTCCTTCAAACCATGTGTTACAGACAATGGAAGCACCAACACACGAGCAACACACTAATATAGGATGGTCGCCACTTGAAGTGGCTTCCAAGCCTTGGTCGCCACTTGAAGTGGCTTCCAAGCCTATATAATATATAATAAGGTTTAGATAAACTCCAACACTTCACTATGCAGCATTTTACGGACATACTGATGCAGTTGAGGTCCTCGTTGATGGAGCTAGACAAGCTTTTCCTGATAATGATTTTAGTTCTTTTCCATCTCATAATGGTGTCGGCTCTTTTCAAGCTTATCTTAGGCATGTTAATACAGATTCGGCCACTGCCTTATCACACTCAGTTATGAAAGGTTACTTGCCTATTGTGCGAAAGTTAGTGGAGGCAGATCCAACTGATAGGCATACTGTAAACGATCAAGGCAAAAGTCCACTGTACACAGCTTTGGAAAAAGGCAACTATGGTATAGTACAGGTGATCTGTACCACTTGCACGGCTCCATCTTTGGTCGGTCCTGATGTTACTACTGCTGTGCATACTGCTATTTGGAATCTCCTCCAAGGTATATATGTAGTACTCCCAATGTCGACCACTAATTATTAACACATTCTACAATTAGTAAAAATAAGTGTAATAGTATTGTACATTAATCAATATTTGCACTTCATATGCAGCCAAGGAGAAAGATGCAGATGAGATTAGGATGATCGTCAATGCAGCGAAACGTTCACCAGTACATGTAAGTTTTGAAGCTTTATTTAATAAAACTGACATGTCGGGACACACCGTCTTAGAACTGGCAGTAATGGGAAATCATTTGTACATGGTTGATCTGATATTAAAAGAAGATCCAGCCTATCAACATGGCCGTCAAAGTAAAAAACATGGTCTCATGTGTTTAATGGATAGAGCCATCAGGGAGGACATTAATTCGGATATTATCGAATTACTCTCTCAAACTTACCAAGGTGTTCAGAAAGATGCGGCCGCTTTGATTCTTGCTATTAAAAGGCGCGATAAAGGTGTGTAATCTATACTATACTACTATAATATAATTGGTAGTCTAGTCATTTTATTTGGTACAACAAATAATAATTGTTAGATTTTAAGATAAATAAATGAGAATCGTTGGATCCAATATTAAAAAAATATCATTTTCTAATATTTAAAATACTTTTATTGTTTCCAAGTTTGAATCCCACAAAAAAACTTATTAAAATATATCTGAACATGAGATTTAAAAAGTTAAAGAATATTTTATTAACAAAAAAAATATATAATTTAAAACTTTAATAATAAAATATAATTTAAAAAATTTATAAGCAACCGTGCATCGCACGGGTTATAGGCTAATATATATATAATAATAATAATAATAATAATAATAATAATAAAACAACTAATAATTGTATAAACATATTAATATCACTTGACTTGTATGTAATATGATTGAAATTAAATTCAATAAGTGTATAAATGCATAATGTATTTTCATTCTTTTAATTGAAATAATTTGTATTAGTTGTGTTTTCAGACTTTGTGTTAAGTCTTTTGGAACATGGCAAACACCTTGTAACTTTTGTTGAAGATGAAGGGTGGACACCACTTCACTACGCTGCTTATCATGAATTTGATTCAATACTTGATGACATAATAGAAGCGCAAAATGACTTGGAACACCCATTCATTTATGACAGTATGGTCCAAACACCACTTCTTGTAGCTGCTGAAAAAGGATATACTTCTACAGTAATACAACTTATGGAACTATGGCCGACTTCATCTTCTGCATACACTGCTGTTAATAATAATGGTCAAAATATACTACATTTGGCGGCAGCTGAAAATAAAAAAGAGATGGTACAAGGCATTTTGAAATATTGTCCAGAAAAGTACAAGGACGACCTTTTGAAACAGCAAGATACCAACGGCAATACACCTCTACATCTACTTATCTCCCATGGTTGTTTTATTCCAGAACTCATAAAACATAAAGGACTTGATACTATGGTGAGAAACAACATGAAATGGACTCCTCGGGACATGTTATATTTTACAGATGATATTATTGCCGATCAGGTACGTAAAATCCTCATTTTATTTCGTTTTTACTAATTTAGAGAAATTAATATTTAATCCTATGATCATTACATCGACTTAATATGCATAAACATTAAAATTAACTAGCCGTTTATAAAAGGTTTTATATCAAACTACCTCCCATCTCCCAAAAACATATCAAGTAGCTACTCATTCTCCACGATGAGTCATTTAGATCACTAAAGTGTCAAAATATATCCCTTTGATTTAAAATTGACGATCAACATTAAGATTTTAGACTGACAGTTAGTATATTAATTGGACAGATTACCTTGAAAAAGGTAAAAATTAAAAAATAATTAAATAACATGCTATTGATAAAAAAAAAAAAAAATAAATGCGTTGTTATGATATAACACATGCATTACATTTACGCAAAGAGGGAGAATTATATGTAAAGAAAAGAAAATTATAAAATCTTAAGATAAATTCTTCAAATAAAAGTATGATATACAAAGAAAATTAGCATCCATGATTTACCGGATGAGTAAAATTTCCAAATATCCCTTTTGTGCCATCCGAGCATGACACGTCATCGTATTTTTATTATTAATTGTCAAATTTTTGAAATAAATTTAACGAAATGATATATTTATCATTTTAATGGTTTAAATGAATCGACATGGAGATTGCGTAGTTACTTGATATTTTTTAGTGGGATGAGTGGGCAGTTTGATATAAAATTAATATAAGTTTATCATAATCTTATTTTGGAAAATTAATATAATTATTCACTATTGGTTGTTTTTGATTTATAGGTAAAAATTAAAATTGCACTTGACGATGTTCAGACTAACCCGTCTCGAAAATTTTGGCGAAAAAACATAAAAAAGAAAATGGATATTAAAGAAAGTTTAGTGCTCCCAAGTAAACGAGAGAAAAAAGATGTGAAATTCAATAAACATGCAAAATTGTTGATGGATGATGTTGACGGAGGAATTTGGGAACAACAAAATTCGAGGTACGTCGCCGGAAACAAGATCTGATGCGGTGGTTCTTTGCCGGAGAAAACGGTGGTGTGTGGTTGTTGAGCGTAATTGGTGGCTGAGATTGATAGGGTTAGTGGCGGCTATTCAGAGCTCTCGACTTCCAACCCACCAATCGGCCTACGTACCCCGGTCTTTATAGGGGATCAAGCCATACGTAGTTCTTGAAGAGCAAGAAACCCAAATGGGCTTGGATAACGGACCAGCTTCCGGAATGTTCTACTATGAGGCCTAACCACAAAGGCCCAAGGCTCATCCAAGATCTCAAGACTTCACGGATAAGGAAACTTCCCCCGTCGAGGACTAGTCCTATCCGTTACCAGCTATTTCTTGATTTCAAGGATGCAGGTATAGCCGTGGTTTACCCCAAGTGCAGAACGCATCCCTGTCCCCCGAATGAGAAGCACCCACCAGATAGCAGGACAGGTGATCCAGAGCTTTTGGGTGCAAAGTGCAGGATTACTCCAAAGTTCCCCAATGAGAGCGCGCCCATTGGCTACAGGAACAGAGCTCCCAAAGCACACACCAGAAAGTCCCAATCTTTCCACCTTAGGGCGCACGGATGCCTCCCTTAGCGTCTAAGAAGGGTCCTTATATCCAGGCAAACCCCTGGAGGCCTTCTGCGACGGACATCCCCCTCCTGAGATACGACAGGAGGGAATTCTTCAACTTCTAGTATTCCAGCTTGAGTAGAATCCCACCTAAATAGAATCCTAACTTGAATAGTATCATAAGAGAAATTTCTTCAATGTCTTCTTAGAAAACCACCTTGAACACATTTATCCCCATATTTCACATTTAGGGCGCGCCCTAACTATAAGGAAAGCCAGGGCGCGGCCTAATTCCCCCAACTTGAGTCAAAATCCTAATTTATTCTAGAATTCCCCCAAATTGAACCCACATTTGGCCCGAATCCATCTTGAAAATACCCGAACCGAATTTTGGCTATAACAACTACCCCCCAATTCCATACGAAATCAGAGATGATGTATGGAATTTCTTCTATAAAACCCAAAATTTTTCACAAATCTTCACCAGGGCGCGCCTTGGCAGAGGGCGCGTCTTTAGAATCCCAAACGACTGCCGACAGCTGTTTTCCACTACTTTTTTAAACCCCTATAAATACCCCCTTCTCACTTACTTTACTCTTTTTCTTTCACTCTCTACACACAAACCCTACTCCGGCGATTTCGAATTCTCCGAGCAAAAATCCGGCTAACACAACGTTTTTTCGTCGATTCTTTTCCACAAATCCTGTTCCAGAACCTCCAAGGTATGTTTTCATGTCCTTATTTTTCATTTTGACCGTGTAAATTGTCCATTCCGACGTTGCAACTGTTCACATACCCTATGTTCTTCGTTTTCCATTGTATGTATATATGTATATATATATGTTTTGATCTTGTTTTGCTGCTATAACCTCTTCAAAATATATTTCTGATAAATAGATATGATTAATTAAACTTCAGGGCGCGTCCTTGACACAGGGCGCGCCTTGGATTCCTCTGATACCATAATATAGCTTTAGAAACCTAATTCTTCATGACCCTTCTAGCAAACTTTTTTAAAAAAAATCCTCTTTTGGGCGTACCTTCATATTGCTTAACACCATACACTAGGATACGCCTTAGATTTTTAGAATATTCATCGCATGTCTAATATCCATTTATTAAACTTCTGGGCGCGCCCTAAGTCCCTTTTTATTAATTTTGCAGCTGGAGGACAAGGGCGCGTCCTCTCCCTTCCATCCTTTTAAGGAATTCAACAAACGTCTTGGAATCTATTCACCCTTGCCATCACCGCTTCCACCTAATCGCTACAGACTTCCTTTCTCATTCATCTCTCCAGAAGATAGGACGCGCCTTATTCAAGAATTTGAAGACGGCACCATGAGTTTTTCTAGTGAAAACTCCTCCGACGCCACCACATTTGATCAACCTTCCAAAGAATTTGATGTTCAACCGTCCAAAGAATCTCAAACACCCCCTGAGGCGAACCATTCTTACAACTCTATGGAGGATAGTGATTTTGCTCCAATCTCGGAAACATCAGGGGACACACATTCTTCAGACACATATTCAGCTGAGGGCGCGCCCTCAGCCTCTTCCATTTCTCCTCCAATAAATTCTGAGCCAACATCTCCACCACCTTCCCCAACTCCCTTTGAACACTGGGAAGTTCGTGACGAAGAAATTGACCTCGAATGGGGTAGGTATGGAGATATAACTGAAAAAGAGAAGAATTCACTCCGAAAGAAACAAGGCAAACTGGCTTGTGTAAACATGTCTTCTACTGCAACAAATGACGAGGTAGAATGGGCCATGAAATACTACGGTCAAGAAGGACTTTGGGCCATTCCTCATTCTCATCACCGTCCCCACATTTTCAACTATGGTGGAAACTTTAGAATTCCAAGAATGGTTTTGACCCCTCGACTCGTAGCCCTTGGTGTGGGCGCGCCCTTGCACCCATACCTTAGAGAAATCCTTGAATGGTACAATCTGGCCCCAATCCAACTTTCTCCCAACAGCTACAAACTTGTTCTAGGTTTGCTAATTCTCTACCGTGACTTGGGGTTTGAAGCACCCTCGATGCCAGAAATTAGCTACTTCTTCAGCATCCGCCAATCAAACATTGGCTATTACTATCTAGTAATTAACAAGCTTCACAACAACAAAGGCTTTTCTGACGGAAGGATTAGCCATATTAAACGGTGGAAAGAACCCTA
Source organism: Saposhnikovia divaricata (assembly GCA_036435485.1). Taxonomy (NCBI): domain Eukaryota; kingdom Viridiplantae; phylum Streptophyta; class Magnoliopsida; order Apiales; family Apiaceae; genus Saposhnikovia; species Saposhnikovia divaricata. Next base: position 243,890,989 of record CM071596.1, on the reverse strand, counting down.
CTTCTTTGTCTGGGATGTTCCTAGAGTCCGTCTTCAATTCAACACAAACCCATGTAAGTGAGGGCGCGCCCTACACTCCTCTTTTCTTCCATCTTTATTAACTTTTTATTAATCTTTTAAAAACTAAAACAGATAGAAGAATCCAAAAAACTCTTCAGGGCGCGGCCTCAACTCGAGCTACTGCCGTCCTTAAAATTGCAGCTGAAAGATTCAATCTTCAAACCTTAATCACTGAAGAAAACTTAAAAAGGGTTGGAATCCTTTCTGATAGGGTTGGTTCAATTTGTAGATTTAGAAAATTTAGAAATGGTATCGCCGTCCCTCTATCTACTACTAGTGACAACGAAAATCTTGACTCTGATCAGGATGAAGGTATGAAATCTCAAATTAGGGCGCGCCCTAACCTTCCGATTTTACAACCTATCCTTATTATATATCTTGTAACCTGTTATATGAGTTACTTATTCCTTGACTTAACATTTTTATTATTTTTTCTCGTGCAGATATGGCCCCCCAAATTCCACGCGGCTTTGGATCCAAAAAGAAAAATGACAAGGAAAAAGCAATTGACAAAGTGGGTTCTTCTGACACTAGGGCGCGCCCTAGTCAAATTTAGCAAGAACCCAACCCAACAATTCCTACTTCCAGATCCTTGAAGAGAAGTACTGAAGCCCAAGACCCCCCTGTTGGCAAGGGCAAGAAGCCAAGAACTGAGGGCGCGCCTTCGTACGTTGAGACCCTCATTGGGCCAGCTGCTGCATCTCTTGTCGATGACAAGGAGGTTGATCATTGGCAAAACATGAATGCTGATGATGAAACAAACTCTATGATCAAAGCTTCTGCTCAACTTCTAATTCAATCCCTAGGGCGCGCCCAAAGGATTCACAAAGAGAAGCTTTACATCAACAAACTCGAAGGGGAAAACAGAAAATATGCAAAGTTGATTGTGGAGTCTGACAACAAATGGAAGAGTAAGTGCGATTCCAAGGATGCTACTATTCAGGACCTCAAAAATGACTTGCAAGATGCTGCCAATCATCGCCAACTCTTGGCCGACAAGAATGACAGGTTGGAGAAAGAAAACGAAGATTTAAAGGTGCAGCGGGACACCCTTGAGATCGAGAAGGCAGATTGCTGGAAAGATGAGAAGCAAGCCATGGAAGATAAAAATTTCCAAGCTGGGTTTGATTTCTACCTTCTTGGTTTTCTTGCAAATGACCCAGATTACAACTGGGAAGAAAGGTTTGGTCCAGAAAGTGCTGAGGACATCAAACAATTTAAAATACTGCACGCGGATGCCATCTTGGCAAAGAGGATCGAGCTGGGATTGGATAAGGATCCACAGGGCGCGCCCTCAACTGAAGAGGCTCCCCTGCAATCTGAACGAATCGAAGATCCAGAGATCCAAACCATCGATCCTTCCAACCAAAACTCTGTTCCTGAAATGATCTCTCCTCTCACTGTTGTTCCCCCTGGTGATGCTAAGGACGCGCCTCCTTCTCCCCCCAAGGACGCGTCCTAGAACTTATCTTCAAGTTTATCCGAATTTATTCTAACTTTCAAGGCGCGGGTCCTTTGTAAAACCCTGCAAGTTGTAACTTAACTTTTGAACTTTATTTGCACCGTTAATAACCTCAATGTTAATTGCCAAATTACTTTTGCCGTAAAACAATTATAGGGCGCGCCCTAACATATAGGGGGCGGCCTTTGTAAAATTTTCTTTATCACTGTTAACACATCTTCAAAAATTTTCAGGAAATTCTTCCGTGCAAACATCATATAATGTGAAAAGTTCATTAACTAAAATGCTTGTAAATTCTTCAGTGTAGATACAGGGCGCGCCCTTTTTTTTTTTGAGCGCGGCCTCTTGTGTTTTATCAGCCAATATTCTTCAAACTCTTGAAAACGTTGAAACACTTAGAATAAAAAATCTTCATTCATATTGAGGGCGCGCCCTAAGGCATTACCCTTTTTTCAATATTCCTTTTATTTGTCAATTATTGCTTGGATTTAAACAGAATTTCACAGGGCGCGCCCTAAGGCATAGAGCACGACCTCTTGTAATAAAAGGAATCTTCAAAAACTTGAAAGAATGTCTTGATAAACTTTATTAATTCTTCAAATAAACTCAAATCTCAACAGAACAGGGGAAGGTATACATGAACTACCCCCCGAGCTAAGGAGAATAAACTTCGAAAAAGCGTAGAATAAAAACAGCAAGTCTCGACTAGAACTAAAGAAGGCGTACGTGTACTACCCCCCTAGACTAGGAGAAGATTTATTTATGCTAGTCTATAACTTAAATATAAGCCTTCATACAATAGGGGGTCAAAGCCGCACCCTACTGATAATATTTCCTCAGATGCTCTGCATTCCATGCCCTTGGGATTGTGTTGCCATCCAAGTCTTCTAGATGATAAGTCCCTTCCCAGATGATAAACTTGATCTTGTAAGGTCCTTCCCAGTTAGGACCAAAGACTCCATGCGCTGCTACCCTTGTATTTGGCATAACTTTCCGCAGAACTAGATCACCCACCTTAAAAGGTTGAGCCTTCACCTTCTTGTTATAATACCGTGCAGCCCTCTGCTGATAAGTTGCCAATCTCAACTGCGAATTAGCCCTCATTTCTTCTAGGAGATCAAGATTTAACCTTTGATTAACCATATTTGATTCTTCATCATAAAAATCTCTTCGGAATGACCCTGCTCCAATCTCCACTGGCACCATTGCTTCACATCCATAAGACAATATGAAAGGAGATTCTCCAGTTGTGGTTCTTGGAGTCGTGTTATACGACCATAAGACCATGGGAAGTTCTTCAGGCCAATTCCCTTTGCTTTCTTCCAACTTCGTCTTCAAGGTGTGCTTGATTATTTTGTTGACAGCCTCTGTCTGCCCATTGCTTTGAGGGTGATACACAGCTGCAAATTCCTTCTTTATCCCCAAATCATCACACAATTTTCTCAATTCCTTGCTATCAAACTGCTTTCCATTATCCGACACAAGTTTATACGGAATTCCAAACCTGCACACAATAGAGTTGAAAACAAAATCTCGAATCTTTCTTGCTGTAATTGTGGCCAGGGGCATTGCCTCCGCCCACTTGGTAAAGTAATCCACAGCAACAACAGCATATTTCACTCCTCCTTTGGCTCTAGGGAGTTCTCCGATAAGATCTATTCCCCACATAGCAAATGGCCACGGACTCATCAATGAAGTCAAAGTGGTAGCAGGGCTGGTAGAGTAATTGGCGAACCTTTGACACTTGTCACATGCCTTAACAAATTCGTAAGCATCCTTCTTCAAGGTAGGCCAATAATATCCTTGCCTTAACACCTTCATTGCCAACGAACCACCCCCCGAGTGATTGCCGCATATACCTTCATGAATTTCCCTAAGAATGTAATTGCATTCATCTCCATCTATGCACTTGAGAAGTGGTTGATTGAAACCCCTCTTATATAATATCCCATCATACTCCACGAATCTAGCTGCTTGATACTGAAGCCGCCTGGCTTCCAACTTCTCACCGGGAAGTATCCCTTCTGGAATATATTTTTGAATGGGAGTCATCCAAGTAACACTGGGAATAGATTCCACTTCCATGACTTCAACCTCTGGAATGCTAGGAACTTCCTGTATTTGTAAAGGTACAGTCCCCAATAGCATAGCGTCTTTCTGTGACCCCAACTTGGCTAACACATCTGCACTACAGTTCTCATCTCGTGGAATACACTCTACCCGTACTTCTCGGAACTTTTTGATCAATCGTTGAGCGCACCTCATGTAAAGCTCTGTCCTTGGACCTCTACACTGAAATCCACCTTTTACTTGTCCAACCACTAGTTCTGAATCACTTAACACAATGAGATTCACTACTTTCATCTCCAAAGCCATCTTTAGCCCATTAATCAAGGCTTCATACTCGGCATCATTTTTGGTCGCCTGAAATTTGAAGTGAATAGCACTCATAAGTTGATTCCCTTCGGGGGTAAACAAGATTATTCCTGCTCCAGCCCCTCCATTGTTGACAGCTCCATCTACTTGTAACTTCCACCAAGGTTGAGGAACTTCCTCAAATGGAGTTGCCCTCTTAAGCAGAACTTCAGGCTCAATTAATACAATCGATTTTTCTTCATTTTCCGACTCGAATTCAAGAATGAAATCAGCTAAAGCTTGACCCTTTATAGCAGTCCTTGGTGTATATTCCAAATCAAATTGTCCCAGTTCAACTGCCCATTTTAACATTCGACCAGAGGTTTCCGGCTTGTGGAGAATTCCTCTCAATGGATATGCCGTACGAACTTCAATCTTATGAGCCTGAAAATAAGGACGAAGCTTCCTTGACGCCAAAACTAAGGCATAAACCAACTTTTCCATGCTAGTATATCTGGTTTCCGCATCAAGCAAACGCTTACTCACATAGTAAACCGGAGACTGATGATCAACTTCTTCTCTTACTAATACCGCACTAATAGAATGTTCGGAAACTGCCAAGTATAGAATTAACGTCTCTCCTTCCACGGGCTTAGCTAAGAGAGGGGGATTTCCCAAATGCTCCTTTATTCTCTGAAAAGCTTCCTCACACTCAGATGTCCATGCAAAATCTTTGGCTGCCCCCTTTATCGCCTTGAAGAATTCTCTGCATTTATCCGACGATTTTGAAACAAAACGATTAAGGGCTGCTATCCTTCCCGTGAGACTTTGAACTTGCTTTACACTAGTCGGAGATTTCATGTCAAGAAGAGCTTTTATTTTTGCTGGATTTGCCTCGATTCCACGATGATTAACAATAAATCCTAGAAACTTCCCGGATTCTACCCCAAAGACGCATTTTTGAGGATTCAACTTCATCCTAAACTTCCTCAAAATCTCGAACATCTGTTCTAAATGCTTTACATGGTCCTCTGCTCCCAAGGATTTAACAAGCATATCATCCACGTATACCTCCATGGTTTTCCCTATCAAATCCTTAAACATCATGTTCACCAATCTTTGATAGGTTGCACCAGCATTGATTAACCCGAAAGGCATGCCAATGTAACAATACAATCCTCGATCTGTAATAAAAGAAGTGTGCTCCTGATCCGGCTCATACATAGGAATCTGGTTGTAACCAGAGTAAGCATCCATGAAACTTAAAAGAGCATGTCCTGCCGTAGCATCCACCAACTGATCAATCCTCGGGAGTGGAAAACTATCCTTCGGGCATGCCTTGTTCAGATCAGTGAAATCCACACAAGTTCGCCATTTTCCATTTGGTTTTTTCACAAGAACCGGATTAGCCAACCAATCTGGATAATATGACTCCTTGATCAGCCCAACATCTAGAAGTCTATCCACCTCTTCTTTCAATGCTATGGCTCTCTCTCCACTTACTGGCCGGCGTTTCTGGCGAACTCCCTTCTTGGTAGGATCTATATTAAGACGGTGACACATAACCTTCGGATCAATCCCAACCATATCAGCATGACTCCAAGCAAAAACATCCAGATTGTTTAAAAGGAAATTAGTGAGCATGCCTCTTAACTTGGAGTTCAACTGCGACCCAATCTTCAGAACCTTAGTTGGATCCCTCTCATCCACCAAAATAGGAATTGTATCCTCTGCAGGACCAGTCTTTTCCACTGGTTGCGGTGTCCTTGGGTCAAGGTCGAAATCAAAACTTCGAGGATCTTCAACCGGTGCTATGTCCTTGGAGGGCACGTCCTCTTTAAGAGGGAAGTCTTCCTCGACAAGGATATGCACCAAACCTTCAAGCAACATTCGTCTCCCTTCAACCTGCTCACCCTTGAGATCAAACGAGATTACTTCCTCTGCATCTTCCTCTATTTCCTCCAAAATTCCTTCTTGAAGCTCATCAAGAATTGAGGTATCATCCTCAGGGCGCGCCCTGTATAGCAGTTCTTCCTCTTCAGGTTCCTGGACAAGATAATGGGCTTTCACCTCTTCTGGGACAACACTCGTGACTCCGGAGCCACTCTCATGAAGGGCGCGCCCTCCATCTTGCTGTCTTCTAAACCCTTTAATCGCCTTATGGTAGCATTCTCTGGAGTCATGCTGGGAGCCCCGCACGGTTCCCACACCATTTGGCGTAGGAAATTTCATCGCGAGATGATAGATGGAGGTCTCAACTTTCATTTCCTTCAACAGGGGTCGTCCTACTAGAGCGTTATGTGAGGAATCCACATTCAAAATCATGAAATCCATCATTTGCGTCACAGAAAGGTTTCCTTCCCCAAGAGTTACCGGTAATTTAATAGCCCCCATAACTTTTACCGATTCTCCTGAAAAACCATAAATCCATCCGCTGTCTTGAATCATGTCTTTGTCTAAGAGTCCCAGCTTCTTATAAGTACTGTAGTAGAGTATGTTCACCGAGCTTCCATTGTCCACGAAAACCCGATGGACATTCTTCGAACCAATCTGAATTGCTACTACCAGAGCGTCATTATGAGGATGATGTACCCATCTAGCTTCTTCTTCAGTGAAAGTAATGTCAGCACATTCTCCCTTGAACAACTTAGGTGGCCTCAATTCCAAACTATTCACATTTGTGAGAGGTCGATACCTCGCTTCCCTGGAATATCTCTCCATAGCGTGATTGCTATCTCCCCCTAAATGATGTCCTCCAAAGATGGTGTGAATACTCCCTTCTTTGACAAATTTCTTCTCTTCCGGCTTACCATCTCCATGGAGGGCGCGCCCTCCATCTCTCCTGTCGGGATTCTCCCTATGCTTCTTCACCTCCCTAACAATCCATTCCGTCAGGTATCCTTCCTTAATCAAATCCTCAATCTCTTCCCTGAGTTGACGACATTCATGAGTGTTATGCCCTGAGGATTCATGGAATTCACAATACTTTTTCTTATCCTTACTCTGCCAGGAGGTCAATGGTTCCGGCTTTCTGAAGAACCCTTTGTTCTTATTCACCTCAAAGATATGTTCAATAGAAGCTGCTAAAGGAGTATAGTTACCCGGCCTTTGATCGTAAGTGTATGTATCAGGTGGACCCCAACTCCTTCCAGTTTCAGTTAAATTTATCCGGTTCGCACCAGTTGCTATACGATAGGTAGGACTGGGAGACCTATCCTTCCTTTTACCGATCTTTGTCTTAGAACCGTTCTGACTGTCAGTTTTTCGGTTGTCTGCCAAGGATTGTTCCACAATTTTGAAAGACTCAGCTTGTGCAAACACATCAGCCAATGTCGGTGGATCACGTCCTTGCAAATGTTTCCAGAAATCTGTTCCCACCGACAATCCAGCAATTAAGAAACTCTTGAGTGTTTCATCTGTCGCTCCTCTCACCATTGTGGATTCCGAGTTGAATCTTTTGAAATAGGATTGCAGACTCTCCCCTTCCCTTTGCTTGATATTGGCCAAGGTTGTGACCGGAGGAGCATATTTTACCGCGGCCTGGAACTTAGTCAAGAACAAGTTCCTCATCACCTGCCACGACGTAATTATCCCCGGACCAAGCTTCTGAAACCATTGCTGAGCACTCTCCCTGAAAGTTGCCGCCAACAATCGACACCTAGCCAGTTCCGTAACTTGATAGACATCCATCTCAATATCGAAACGTCCAAGGAATTCCACAGGGTCTGCATTTCCATGAAATCGCAAATCATTAGTCATTGATCTATACCCAGCAGGGAGCTGCGCCTCTCTAACCTCAGTTGAGAAGGGAGAAGATGTTGGAGCAGTTGCAGATATTCTTCCTCCATCTAGGTGAGCAAGGAGTTTCTTTAAGTCATCCACATTAAATGTTCCCACTCCAGGAATATTCTGGATATTTGGTTGTTCCACAGTATGAGTACCCCCCGGGGTTGGAGGTGGCGGTGGAGCCGCCGTCTGAATACCTCCTTGAACTTCAACTTGTGGTTGAGTCACAACCTCTTGAGTTTGAATTTGATGATCCTCGGGGTTTCCATGAGGTCGTGGATTCCCTCGAGAACCTCTCTGATACTGTTCTCCCGAGCGAGAGTGCGTCCTCGACCTGGACTCACTGGAAGTGCTTGAGGGAATTTGATGGATGCGGGGGGATCTCCCACCTGAGGGCGCGCCCTGATTACGGGGGCGCCTGTTTCCCTGGTGCCAATCCATTCTTCTGTCACTGTTATCACGGTTTCTCCTCTCGGTATTACCGCGATGAGGAGTTTGGTGGAATCCAAGGGGCCGCGACCTGTTGTCAGGGGGCACGCGCTGTGGATTATCATTTCGAGCAAGAGTTCTCTCATGTCCAAGGGGCCGCGACCTGTTGTCAGGGGGCACGCGCTGTGGATCATGACTCTGAGGAAGGGCTCGCTCATGTCCAAGGGGCCGCGACCTGTTATCAGGGGGCACGCGCTGTGAATCATGGGGCCTCGATTCCACATATTTGTCTTTCTTCTGAAGCTCGAGGAGCACCATCCTCAAATCATCATCATCAAGCCTTATTCCAAGGCGTTCTTTCAAGCTGGCAAAATCTCTCCTTTCTTTAGCGATTTGCTCTTCATCCCTTTGAATCTCATGGGTAGTGCGCCCTGAACGGTGAGGATGAGGGCGCGCCCTCTCTTGGGGATTCACCAACCTGCGCTCAGAATTATTTTCACTAGGATATTCAATAATAGGATCAGAATAATCTAACCTTCGAGGAGTGACCAGCTGAAATCTCTTTTCATGACTTTCCTCCCCCCTTCGAGAATCTTCCACGATCTGAGGGGATTTCCCCGATCGTCGATGATTTCGTGGGATACTCCGAGATTTTCTCCTTGATTCTTGCTCTTCCTCCACCGAACCCAATCTCGCCCCGAAACTATTTATGGCATCTTGCATAACATACAGCTGTTCCATTAATGCCGAATTACTGATGAGAACGGGCGGCTGTCCGCCGATGGCGGCCGGAGTTCCTTGATGTCGCGGAGGAGCAGCTATATTTTCCGGGACGTAAGCTTCATGACGCGCTCGGTTATCTCCCAAGCTATCTTCAGAATCGTAACCATCTTCTCCTTGAGAACCTCTGCCATGATTGTGAGACATCTTTTCCTCCTAAGATGTAGATCTTGATTGGCCCCCCTCCTTCTAGCGCCAATTTGTTGACGGAGGAATTTGGGAACAACAAAATTCGAGGTACGTCGCCGGAAACAAGATCTGATGCGGTGGTTCTTTGCCGGAGAAAACGGTGGTGTGTGGTTGTTGAGCGTAATTGGTGGCTGAGATTGATAGGGTTAGTGGCGGCTATTCAGAGCTCTCGACTTCCAACCCACCAATCGGCCTACGTACCCCGGTCTTTATAGGGGATCAAGCCATACGTAGTTCTTGAAGAGCAAGAAACCCAAATGGGCTTGGATAACGGACCAGCTTCCGGAATGTTCTACTATGAGGCCTAACCACAAAGGCCCAAGGCTCATCCAAGATCTCAAGACTTCACGGATAAGGAAACTTCCCCCGTCGAGGACTAGTCCTATCCGTTACCAGCTATTTCTTGATTTCAAGGATGCAGGTATAGCCGTGGTTTACCCCAAGTGCAGAACGCATCCCTGTCCCCCGAATGAGAAGCACCCACCAGATAGCAGGACAGGTGATCCAGAGCTTTTGGGTGCAAAGTGCAGGATTACTCCAAAGTTCCCCAATGAGAGCGCGCCCATTGGCTACAGGAACAGAGCTCCCAAAGCACACACCAGAAAGTCCCCATCTTTCCACCTTAGGGCGCACGGATGCCTCCCTTAGCGTCTAAGAAGGGTCCTTATATCCAGGCAAACCCCTGGAGGCCTTCTGCGACGGACATCCCCCTCCTGAGATACGACAGGAGGGAATTCTTCAACTTCTAGTATTCCAGCTTGAGTAGAATCCCACCTAAATAGAATCCTAACTTGAATAGTATCATAAGAGAGATTTCTTCAATGTCTTCTTAGAAAACCACCTTGAACACATTTATCCCCATATTTCACATTTAGGGCGCGCCCTAACTATAAGGAAAGCCAGGGCGCGGCCTAATTCCCCCAACTTGAGTCAAAATCCTAATTTATTCTAGAATTCCCCCAAATTGAACCCACATTTGGCCCGAATCCATCTTGAAAATACCCGAACCGAATTTTGGCTATAACAGATGAAAAAGCGTGTAGAGATGAAAAAAGATCTAGAAAGATATAAGAAGAGGACCAGCACCCAGATAGTTGTTGCTACACTTATAACGACAGTAACTTTTACTGTGGGATTTACGATGCCCGGTGGTCTCCATCAAAGTGGAGAAGATGATGAAGGATTGGTGATTTTTACCAAAAAGACAGCTTTTAATGCATTTATGATATCAGATGCATTAGCTTTTTTACTATCAACATGTTCTTTGTTTCTCTATTTTCTGGAATCTATGTATGAAGATCCCCACCAAGTGTCAAAAATCAATGCTGCATCAGTTGGGCTCAATATTGTTTCCGTTATGGCGATGATGTTAACTTTTATTACAGGAACATATGTGGTGTTATCCCGTTCACAAGCACTTGCCATTAGTGTTTGCCTCATCGGATCCTTCTTCTTCATTTTCGTAATTGTTCTATTGATCAAGATGATAAATGACCGTCAAGTAAAAAGGAATGAAGATTGATGATGCCTGTTGTTATTTTCATATGTTTTTATGAACTTTTAATTTTCTTGATGTACTCTACATGACTCTCAAGGGGATTCTTATCTCGAGAAAGGGGACACAATTAATTTATGTTACCCAAATCAAGTGATTAGTAATGATGTACTTACATTTGTACCACATATTCGGATCTTGTATACGGAATTTTGTAGGTTTCGTTGGGTCGGAAATTGACACCTCTATAAGAAAGTAGTTTTCAGATGTAATCATTGAGTAATCATGCATCATCATGATGCACCGTCTTGACCATCGTCAAATTGATTTATATGTCTCAATTGACAGATTGTAGTATCAAGTTGATTCGAACTAACTTTGAAGACTGGGGTATTGTAGACACAATTTTTGGTTTGCCTATTGAGGACGGAGTATGGCCTAATTAATTGCGTTGGTAAGCCCATTTGTAACTCTATTCATGTCAATGTATGGAGAATTTTTCTGAGAGGTTCGGGAGAAATATCATGAAGAAGGATTTCAGTGCTTCTGAAATGCATGTATCGAGGAGCGTTGCTGCAAAAGGTAAATGTAAGGTTGTTGAATCTTCTGCTACCGTCGAGCGAGTTACAGGCATGTTGTCTGACTCGGCGACTAACTTGCCGTCGTTAGAATAGAAATCACTGTTGTCGAAGAACACTACTGACTAGATAAGCGAGAGCTTGGAGAGCTTCTCTATCGATGTCGGGAAGCCCGATAAAGATTTCAAGGATGAAGTTAGAGACGCTGCCTCCCAACGCATCATGATGATGAAGTTCAAACGTGAAGAGTGGGCATCTAGGGATGTGGACCAATCTTTCAAGACGTATAATAAGACCTATCTTGATGACACACTTTATGTTTGATAACAGTGATGTCGGTTATAGTGCCCACAAGAGCCATAACGTTCCTTTAGTAGATAGTAGGACACCTGATGGTAGTGAGTAGTAGTTTCTCGTCGATCTTTCTTCATTAAGTAACTTTGAATCTGGGACTTTGGCACCATCTTGAACAATTACTGGTACTACTTGTTTCGTTGGACGTTTATTACTCCCTCCGTCCCATTTTATGTGACCCTTATTCCTTTGTTAGACGTCTCAAAAAGAATGAACCTATTATACTTACTATTTCTTAACACTACTTTTCACTATTACACGCACTACTTCTCCATTTTATACTCTTTCTTATATTAAATAAACACTATTACATCCACTACTTTCCTACACTATCTCAAATTTATAATTAAAAATTGATAGATCCCACCACTTTACCCACTTTTCAACTAATTTTACTCTATTTCTACTACATTTTCTTAATCTCGGTGAAAATCAAAGTTGTTCATATAATTTGGGATGGAGGGAGTAGTTCAGTTTCGCTTTTTTAAGTGGGGAACCGTCATTTCTGCCCCTTGTGGCAGTGGGATGTTTTTGATTACTCATTGAACTTTGTTGGAACTTTCATGCCATCTCTAATGGTAGATTTCCTTTACTCCAATTTGTTACATAGAGTCTGTGTGATGCAGTCATCATCATGTCACATAGATTATCGTTATCGAGGTGTCACTTGTATGTGATTTGTGTAGGAGATGTTTAATTTGTGTCGAATGTGATTTGTACTTGTGAGTATATGGTCGTATATGTTGACAATTTGATTGTCATTTACACATGTCGGTATTAATGTACTTCTAATATACGTCGTAAGGGGCATATTTGTGTCATGTCATAATCTATGTAGTATATGTCATTTGTATGTATATGTAAAAAACTGTTAACATCATTTAGATATGCCAACGCTAATGCACTCGTAATATAAATTGTAAGTGATGTATTCATCACATATGTGGCAATATACATAGAATATGCTGCCAGTCATAACATACGTAGTTCATACGTAATTAATATGTGTCACATGTGTAATACGTAATATTCGTCATTTTGTAATATGCATCGATTGTATATCATCATATGTACGTACGTGCATGCACAACGTTTAAGTTGTTAAGAGGCCTTCCCTTCTTCGTAATTTTTCATGGTGTAATAACAAAGTTCGTTGCCATACGGCATCCGTCTTTGTTATTCTTATTTTATGTATATATGTAAGGGGTAGTGCCACTGGTCGTCACTCGTTGGGACCCATTTGTCAATAGTATCGGGATACTATGCCCCTAGCTATTGTTTTTATCGTTAAACGTCAATGCATTGTTCATCGTAAAATTCGTGGTATATTTGCTAATTTAAAAAAAAACAACTTAAACATTATAGACATGTTAAGTAGGAAGCGTAAATAACAAAAAACAAGGTGCATGTTTTACTATTGTATAGACAAACTAGATAGGTTATAAGTAAGTTGGGCACATAATTTCATATAAGGCATCACATGTATTGTTCGAGGAAAGAAAAGTACCAAACTATTATTCAAATGTCAAAACAAACAAGTCGTCCTAATAACACACATAATGTCATAACAGCTTAGTGTAAATTAAAATGTTTAGAAGCTGTTGCGGTACTATAGAGAACCGATTCACTTGAAATAGGAGGGATAACCGTTGAGCGATACTAGTTGACTTTATGCCTTTATTAGAGCATCTTCAATGGTATTGGCTATAATGGTTAGCTCAAATAACATAAAATAATAATTATCTAAAATTTGTTGAATCTGTAAGATGTTATGCTTCAATGGGGTTAGCTAAAATGATTGACTATATTTTAATATAATACCTTATCAATTATCATTAAAAGATTGCCTCACTGCAACAGCTTCAAACCATTTTTAATCAATTGATGTTGGCGGGAGCTGACATGTACATCACTACGGATCTGTTAGCATTCAACATATATAGCCAACCATTTCATGTTGGCTATAATTATTGCCAAAGGGAGTGATCCATTGGAGAGCTACATTTCTAATCTGTTATGTATATCTCGTACTGTTCAGTTGCCACATAGATATTATACATAAGGGGTCTCCTACCTTGGAGATGCTCTTAGTCGGTTAAAACTCTCTGGTTCTTGCACATAATGGAGGAATCAACCAATAGACTACTTACAGAAACCAAATGCATAGACCTTCAAAGACTTGCCTTAATTATTTTCATAGTTCTTGATCCAGTGCCAACAAGAAGCTTTTAGTGCAAGATAAAGAATTATACGAGGGTTGCCAGTATATCATTACAGGGCTTGTACATGGTTAATTGTTACACGCATCAATACACATGCACGACCCATGCTTCTAATTATACATTTAGGTAATGAAAAATCTTTGTCAATCATCTTCTAGATACCAGTCAACATTGCTGGGCTCTTTTAAGGTGGCTGAATCTAATTTTTTAGAGCCCAAAGACCCCAAACATTCCACAGGCTTTTCTTTACTAGTTACAATCATTCATGCAGGAATATTTAATCATATATAAACACAACACAGTGTGTGTGTGTGTGTGTGTGTGTGATCATCATAGACTTCTGTTCTTATATATTTCAGTCCCTGGAAATTCATTATTTCATTTTATTAAAATCTACAGGTATGTAATCTTCTCATTTCATCTCATGTAAAGTAATGTTGTTCATCATTCAGCAATGAATCATTTAGTTCTTGCAGAGTGCTGTTTTGTGTTAACGTTTATGTGTATATAGTGATACAATTTAAATGTGTATTTAGGATTTCAGGTTCAAATATTGGTGTTTAAAATTGGGATTAAAGTTTTTAACCGGAGATAAATCATATATATACACAATATGGGCACAATGATCTTTGAAACCTACTTTGACCTTTTTGCCCTCTTAAAATTTAGCGTTCCGTTAATTTTACAACGGCAGCTTCTATTGTGGCGTTAAAAAAATACAATTAGCCATGCATATATTCACTTTTTTGTTTCGGCCACTAATGTGCGATATAATTAAACTTCAGTTACATAAAGTGCAATTTAGTCAGGATTATTATACATGTCCCACACCAGAACACTACCTTGTATTATTATAAACTTGTTGATTGGTTGACATCATATAAGCAGTTTAATAAAACTTACAGGTCCAATTTAAGACTGTAAGTCAAAGAGGGTAATGTGAAACAAGTTGCATAAAGACATTATTAATAGAAGTGCAGAAACAGAGTTGCTGCAAAAAGGTTTGAATCACCGGAATCAGATGATACATGCAGTCTTTCCATTTTAGCAAGTTCATAACCAGGTAAAAGCTACAATCTAGCTTCAAAATTTAGATGGTACAGACAACACGCACAAGAACCCAGGAATGAGGAGGATAGGGACTAACTTGCAGCCACAAATAGACCTAAGTGTAGAACACTATAATAACAAAACAGTTACAACGAGGCATGAACAAGAACCCACAATCATATATGTATGTATAACTCAATAATCATAATACTTATATTTACACGAAGCAACACCTTTTAATTCTTGAAGACACGAACTGAAATGTCCATAGATGAAAGATGAGGAATGATACCTGCCTAGTCAGTAAAAATCGACAGACTCGAGCACTCTGCGAGCCTGGATTTGAAGTGCTGTAAGTCTCTGCTCAGGATCAAGAGTTGACCCAAATTGACTAGCTGCCCATATCAACGACGCTGATTTCTCGCCAAGAAGTCTCTTTATGTCTTCATGTATTGATAAATCCCTTCCATTAACATGCCCAATAAGCAGCAGCAAAAATTCTCCACACTTCAGTCTATAAATAAATTAATTAATTAACAAGTTCTGGTTGACATTGTGAAAAGTAGTGCCAGTTCTGACAAGTTAATCTTTGCTATATGAACAAATCGCCCAATAAAAAAAATTTAAAAATTTGAGCACTCATCTTTAAGCCCTTGATAGGCAATATACAGTATATGGTAGTAGTAATGACATCAAAAACCAGAATGACATGAGATAAATGAGTGGCAGTTAATCATAGGTTAATTGGGGCATCATTTAATCCGTAGGAGGCTGGTTGAAGCCCCAGTGAGGAGGGTCGAGAGTCTTTCGGTTGTTGGGGCGAGGAGGAGAGGCAGGCCAAGGAGGTCGTGGGAAGAGCAGCTCAGGCTGGATTTGAAGGCCTTAGACTTAAATGAGACCATGTTTGCAGATAGGTGTGCTTGGAGGCGGCGTATCAGAGTGGTGGATTCTCTTTTAGGGTGCGGATCGGTTGTCGAGAGTCTCAGAGTTGGGTTGTCTCGGTTAGCGATTTTGTAGAAGTTCGGTTTTAGCGTTCTCACTTTGCGTTTTTACTGTCTTCTGTTTTCTGGTTTTGCAGTTACAGGGATCTTGGCTCGGTGCTGTCTCTGTGCAGGATTTTCGTGTGGTTGGAGCGCTTCAAGTTATGAGTATCATAAATCCTCGCAGGTAGGTATGCCTCATGTGGAGAACGCCATGGGCCCAGGTATGGCATTGATCATTTCTGTATCATTTGGTTTCCTTTGTATTTATCACACTCTTTGTATATCGTGCACTTAGCCGAGGGTCTACACGGAAACAGCCTCCCCGCTCTAAAAGTGGGGGTATGGTCTGCGTACAACCTACCCTCCCCAGACCCTGCTCTGAGCGGGATATACTGGGTATGTTTGGTTTGGTTTGGTTTATTTAAGAGTCTTCTTCTTTACTCTGATGCTTCGTCTTTTTCAGACTACCTTTTGTTTTATTTGTTTAATGGAAATTAATTATTCTCATGGTTCTTTTAGATTTTCAAAGTGATAACCAAGTAGTTTCATCTCATACGAAATCTTACTTTCATTTCTACATATTTACAATTTGTCAATAGAAGATAAAAATTTATGTGAGATCAAAATATTATCTGCTTACGGCTGCAACTATTAATATTTTGTTAGATCAACTACCGCAAGCCAACATGAAGAAGAATAATATTATGGGAAAAACATTTGATGAGATATACCTTAAATTCTCGTCTACTTGCTTGTCTCTTATAAGTAATGCAACCTCTTCGATGCCATTGCATTCCTCGAAATCCTATAGAATAATTAATTATTAATTAAGCATTTAAAGTGCATGAAAAAGATTAAAAAGTTTTGAAGAGGAAATATGCACATACAGGTTCAAAAGTTCAAAAAAGGTGAAGACTAAGGGTGAAAAAGAGTTAAATACCTTGAAGCATTAGTATAGTCAGATACTCAGATTCTCAAATTCTATTTTTTTTACTTCTAACAGAAAATATTTTTAACCGGGTATATTCTAAGTTGTTTTATTTTGAACTATTTAGAAAATTCTGCCACTGATTACTAATTAGTCATGAACCTTGCGTACTTCATACAAGTTTAATACGAACTACCACACAAGAAATTAATGTAAACATGATTTTTAAAGATGGTAATGCATACAGTTTCTATAACATCATACATTACATTAAATATCAAATATAACATAATTTAAATTTAAATTTTTTTTTAACTATCGGTACATTAATTTATTATACACTAGTAAGTGTATCTAACATATTTAATGCACATCAATTATAGTAGCAAACTCAAACCATAAATGTATTCAAGTACCCTAAAATGACTCAGACCTGATCTAAAAAGTTGAGGTATTTTTAAATGTATTCAGACAAATATAAACGAGTATCAGTTTGGTCATATTTTGTTGCTATTACTTCCGAGTAGAACAATTCATTTTTCAGCTATAGTCAAGAGGCAGAACATTCTGCAGTAAACAAGCTTTGCTTAGGTTTTAAATTTAATCCTCGAGTCCAAGTGCAGAGGAAGGACCCTATTTTTCTTTTACTTGGACAAGGAACAACATATAGGCAAGAAATGAATTATGCTTATACTTGTGCGCTATGATACTCCGACTCGGCATTTCCGGCGGCCGTACCGGCGTCGACACGACACGACCCGGGACGCGATGCCGGATACGTGCCGGATTCATGTGCGAGCTTTAGGATCCGGTCGTTGTCGTCGTCGAAAAATTTTTGAAGCCCCGCCGGAATTTTTTCATGTCGCCGCCGCCGGTGGAAGGTTGCGAATGAAAATCTTATATATGTTAATGATTTGAATAGAACTATGTATATGTGTTGAAATATAAGCAATGCGGAAGTAATAAACGGAACTAGTAGAGAGGAGAGAAAAACACGGTAGTAATATTAGAACTACATTGATTTTGTTTTATTACATGAGAGCATAAGCTCTTATATAGGAAGTAAAACTTGGTTGGTGGCCAACCTTGGTTGGTGGCCAACCTTGGTGGACTTGGTTATATTTAACACGCCCCATCACTCGAAATCCCATCTTCGGATGAAAGACCTATCTAGGGATTGAAGAGTGGACACTAGTAGCCCTTGAGCTTAATCTGAGCGTCCAACTATACCCATTTTAGGATCAACCGATCTTGAGTTTATTGAGTCTTTTGGGATACCGGGACTCGAACTTGCGACCACACGGTATATTTTAGGCCATGTCAAAAAAATACATAAGGTGCTGATGAATGCAAGATATAGCAGTGAACTGTGTTGTCTAAAATACAACTACTTCTACTGCTTTGATTTGTGGCAGTGAACTGTGTGTGTACATCTGTTATATACACTACTTCTACGCTTCGTCGGAATAACTATTTAATTTGCAGCATCGTAAAAAATTGGAGAGATACCGTAATATCAACAACCACTTGAATACTACACAATTAAATCTATAACCGGGACAAACTCTTAAACTAAATGGACTACAACAGAATTTTCCCATAAGAAAATAACTGTCAAGTCTGGTGTTTTAAGCTGGAATTTTATTAGTGAGTCTCTCCTTAGAAAGCACAACACTGGTATGTATGGTTTCTGATTTTGAATTTGTGTTTGGCTGTTTGGAAGATCAAGTCTGGACAGCTTGTGTTTTCCTTGAAAAACCACAAAGCTTCAACTGAAAATCTCCTCCTCTCTACTCCCGCTTTGATACCATGTTGAAATATGAGCAATGCAGAAGTAATAAACGGAACTAGTAGAGAGGAGAGAAAAACACGGTAGTAATATTAGAACTACATTGTATTGATTGTGTTTTATTACATGAGAGCATAAGCTCTTATATAGGAAGTAAAACTTGGTTGGTGGCCAACCTTGGTGGACTTGGTTATATTTAACAATATGTTTGCAGGTTTTGAAGAAATGAAGAAACGACGAGAGGAAGGGTGGGTGAAGAAACGGAAGAGGAAGGAGGAAGATGTGGTGAGATCTGAGATGTGGACCATGTGGTCACGTACTTAGCAAAAAATCACGTGTAATGACTCTAAAGTCAAACTAATGTACCTGATTTTCAGTCATCTTTTAATATTTCGAAAATTACATCTAATTTTTTAATGAGTTTAAAAAAATAATGGGTACTAATCACAGTTGTCTTTACCAGCTTTTATGTACAAAACGTTTCATATTTCACATTAGATTAAGGATTTATTCGGTGTTCATATCAACGTGCTAAAAAGTTTCAATTTTTGAAAAAAAAATGGAAAAAAATTGATACATTTTTATTAATATTTGGATATTATTTTCATAAATTTTAACAAAATATTGACCAATTTATGTAAAAATCGGTACGACTCGTATCGGATCATACCCTATAATAATACAAGGCTAATCATTCAAATTGTACACACAAAAAAAAGATAATAATATAAAGGCTTATATAATATAAATAGTATAAGGGCTTGTCCATAATAATATAAAATCGGGTTTTGACCTGAATCAGTACGACTCGTATCGGATCATACCCTATAATAATACAAGGCTAATCATTCAAATTGTACACAAAAAAAAAAGATAATAATATAAAGGCTTATATAATATAAATAGTATAAGAGCTTGTCCATAATAATATAAAATCGGGTTTTGACCTGAATCAGTACGACTCGTATCGGATCATACCCTATAATAATACAAGGCTAATCATTCAAACTGTACAAAAAAAAAGATAATAATATAAAGGCTTATATAATATAAATAGTATAAGGGCTTGTCCATAATAATATAAAATCGGGTTTTGACCTGAATCAGTACGACTCCAAATATTGGGATATAGGTATGACCGTATGATTAATATATATCATATTTTCTTCATTTTTATGCAATTTTTTCATATACTTACAATCTTTTCTTTTGTCTTCTTACATAGGAGGGGACAATGTTCAAGGTGATAGTTTGTTGGAAATTGCAAATTTATCATTGGATGATCCGGAGATTGAAGTAGTCACATTTGAAGATTGAAGATGCATCATCTTTGAATATTTTACATTTGTGATTCTGAATGTATTAGACTCATTTTATTTTTGCATTGGTATTGTATGGACTATGGAACTTATGTAATTGGTTTTTTTGCCTTTGCTATGAATATTAATATTAATATTTATTAAAAATATTTGTCGTGTCCCCGTACCCGTGTCCAAATTTTGGACGGCGTCCCCGTGTCCTAAAATTTTAGAATTTTCGAACCCAACACTCGGATCCGTGTCGTGTCCAACACTCCGTACCCGAGTCCGAGTGACTTAGCTTGTGCGTAATTCTTACACTTTAAGTCATACAGCAATTGAGGAAACCACAATGAGACCTAAGAATCTTCTTTAACAAATTTTACTTCATTAGAGGAATGTTAAAAGCATGGACATGCAAGAAAAAGGAACTATAGGAAGTTTCCTTCAGTTACAACATAGTAGAATGGTGCTAGTAGTTACTGCACTAACAGGCTAGGAAGCTAGGAGTTTCGACCAGCGTAAGAGCAATCCATTGATTTAATTCTATTATCTGTATTATCTCCTTTAATATGCAAGAATATAATAAAGTTTACTCGTTTTCCAAAAACAATCATATAGTTCTTCAATTATAGAATAGATTACTTGAGAAATGTGAGCGAAAAAATATAGTTTTCACGTTTTTTGAGAAGATGAAAGGGTCGGCAACACCATACCATTTGATTAGATGAAGAATCCAACATTATTGATACCAGAGCATCCAAGCATACTCCTCGCACAAGTGCACCCCTTGTTGATAATATATTCATCAAAACCTGGATAAAACCAAACCATTGTTGCTTAAAATGTTGCATTTAGCTAGACCAGCTTATTTTAGCTATACAAAATTCAACAGAAAAGTCATAAACAAGTCCTGGGGTTTAAAAGAATATAGTTATAACCAATCTTGATGATTACGTATTTAGAAAAAAACCCATGTCTAGCTTCTTCACATCTCATTCTATCAGTGGCAGTAAGTTAACCTGACTTGACTCATTACTATTTAATCTGTTTCTTTCTTTTTTCTTTCTTAGTTTTTTTGCTACGCCTGTTTTATCATTCCACCACAAGCCTGCACCCTGTTCCTACAGGTTTTATTGGATACTTAACAAGCAAATCTAGTCATACGCACTGATGAAGAACCTTCAATTAAGCAATGATGAAGAACCACCTTCAATTATGACATGCCATCTAAAATAGAGCCTACCAGCTTCTCATATATTAGGTGTATAGTCATTATAGTCTCGTGAAGGTCAACTGGATGAACAGTATTAGACTACTAATCAACTGGATAGAATTTCTACTTATCTTACAATGGGAATTCATATTGCTTATAATCTGAGCTGAGTTTGTGTCTGGTTGGTTGTAAGGGTATGTCGGTGGGAATAGAATGAAAAATGTGAAGATAATTGTGGTAAAAGAATATAATGGTACACCTGAAAGCAGATAAAAGTGTATGTCAAGCTCTTGCTCTAGTGGCTTTGCCCTCATCCTCTTTACGGTAAATAGAGGGTTCAAGTCTTGTCAAAGGCAAGGCGGGTGGGTTTGTGCACTGAATATTAATTACAAAAAAATAGTACGAATTTATTCAAAAAAAAAACAGTATGAACATTTGTGAAAATTTTGGATGGTAAGAAATGAAGTTAGTTTAAACTTACGGCATGGACCAAGTGAGATAATGAACTTTAAGCATAGCTGTCAACCGAAATATGAATTTGTGTTTGTCCCCCCCCCCCCAATTTTCCGTACCATTCCATTTCTACCCACCAAATATAACCCAAACTTTGTGTTAACGCAAATCTATTAAAAAGTCAAAAATTCACTCGTCCGATGTAGAATTTACCTCCGGAATAACTTAATAAAACAACATGCTTCCAGCAATCTATAGTCATATGTATACCGTGCATAAACAAATCTTTAAGTGCAATACATAAAAAAGGAATCTTCAGATGCAGCAAGAATCAGAAGAAAAATTACTTGGATTGCTTTGTGTTGATGTGCTAGCACTGAGCTTTCTCTGTGGAGCAAACAGCATCCTTCTAAAACTCTAAGTGCAAGTGCAACTTCAGCATCAGATGAAGGACTGGTTATCTTCAAGGGTTCAACACCAAATATATGATCTAGGTTGGCTACTTTCTGATCATCCCAATCTTTTAACGAGTGCTGAAAAAGGACCGGAACCACTGAAACACAATACTATATATGTCAAATTCATAGCATAAAGCCAAGAGAATAATATAAACAAATTTTCCTTATCTTCGATCTTCACCAATTATCTTATATATATCTATGAAAAGCTTGTCACTATTCCCAGTATTTGTATTTTATTTTCAACTGCAGTGTGTAATTTCAATGTGAAGGATCCGACTCCAATCCCAAACCCACATTTACGAAATGTCATCCCAATAGTACATTAGCAATTCGTTTCGACTGTATAATTTACACAGGTCTATTAACTAGTCCATGGGCATCAGGTGCTAATAAGACCAAAGGCATAGCTAAGGCACGCTAAACAACAAATCACAAGATCATTACGCACCAATAATACCAACACGAAATCTCGATAATAATAAAAAAGTAAAAACAATGCACATAAAGCAGTTGAATTAAACAACACAAACACGAAATCTCGATAATAAGTAAAAACAATGTACATAAAAACAATTCAATTCTACCTTGTAATTCAGAAACAGACTGAGAATGAGAAAACTGCGTAATCGTGGAATCGGAAGAAGCGACGGATCGGAGAAAATTGAGGATAGTGCGGAGAGCTCTGAGACGGAGAAATGAGAACTCAGCACGTGCGTCTTTAAGGCATGTTCTGAGAGCGAGTGTGACTTCTCTGTATAATCTATCGTTGTCTAGTGATTTCACCAGTTCTAAGATCGCCGGAGATATTGGTAACGAAGAGGAGGCATCGTCGGAGGAGGAATTGTCTGCTCCGGCGCCGGTGAGAGCGTCGCTCCAGAAGGCCTTTTTCAGGTACATGTCTTGTGTATGTATGTTTTGTGAGCTGGGCTTGGTTTGGGTCTGGTTTGTGTAGAAAGTTTCTCTCAAAGTATCCCATTACCTGCCCATAAGGTTCTAAAAAATCAAAAATCAATTCAACTCGGTTTAATTTCAGAAAAAAAATTATTCAAAAATAAAAATTATTTTAAATAAGTCCTCGAATAACTAATCAGATATTATTTTCATAAATTTTATTAAAAAAATTAAATTCAAATATCATAATTTAGTATATTAGTGTTATAAATTATATATTTTTTGTTATTTATTGATAATTTAATATAAATACCAAAATTATTAGTAATATTTTTAACAATATACTAACAATGATAATTAGGGGTGAGCAAAAAAATCCGAAAACCGGATTATCCGATTTTTTGATCCGGTATCCGATTATGAAAATCCGGAAATTAGGATATCCGATCCGAAAAAACCGGACCGGATATCCGATCCGAATTTTTGTTATGAATTCGGATACGGATCCGGATCACAACTTTTTACAAATCCGGATATCCGGATCCGATCCGGTTTTTAATATTTATTAAAAATTAATTTTTTTATTTAATAAATAGTGAACTTATTTTAGACAAATAATTCAACATTGAACATATGTAATGAATTATCACTAATAAATTAATGAATTTATTGTGTATCACCTAAGTTTATAATCATTTTAGGTGTAAAAACTTAAACATGGATGTACTTAAGTGTGAATTTATAAATACAACTCCATCATATATTTGTATGTGAAAATTTCGGAACCTCATGTAAGTTTTCCTAAATCAACCTTGATAAATATTTTCTCTTACTTAATCATTTTAATCAAAGTGATTGATTAAGAAATTAAGATGTTAAAAAAAATAAAAACAAAACAAATGGAAGAATAATTTCTTTTAATAAAAAATTTCACTTAAAATTATGAATTCGAGATCTAGCATGTTACTCCCTCTATCCCGTTTATATTGACATTTAATTAAAAAATACGTATTGAGTAATCAAGTAACAAACTTACTCTCAGTTGTTTGCATACTTTGAAAAACATAACATTATTAATACTTAATTTGCTTTATTTAGGAAATGTGACCACTACTTTTGGGATATGCAAAAAAGGATTTGTGGCCAATATAAACGGAACGAAGAGAGTATTAATATCTCTTAAAATATATTTATAATAACTCATTAAAAAATGAATGGTAGTTTATGATAGGTCAAAATAAAATTAGGAAAAAAATGAATATACACATGTTAAAATATGAGATGATGATATCTAAAATTTTATTA
Organism: Saposhnikovia divaricata; assembly: GCA_036435485.1. Classification (NCBI taxonomy): domain Eukaryota; kingdom Viridiplantae; phylum Streptophyta; class Magnoliopsida; order Apiales; family Apiaceae; genus Saposhnikovia; species Saposhnikovia divaricata. The sequence goes on along the minus strand of CM071596.1, from coordinate 243,866,905 downwards.
ATTAATTTTTCATTTATAAATTTAACGATAACTTATTGAAAATGTAATAAAAGTCATTTACTTATACAAACTTAACAAAATTTTACTTAATTAATTCGGATCCGGATTATCCGATTTCCGATCCGGTTTAAACGGATAACCGAATTCAGGATATCCGGTTAAACCGGAACCGGAACCGGAATAGATTTTTCATGATCCAAAAAACCGGATATCCGATCCGAATTTTAAAACCGGAACGGATATCCGGTTTTGCTCACCCCTAATGATAATGTCAAAATTTTAATATCCTTTACTTGATAATTTTTATCAATACAATTTAAAACAAGTTATGATGATCAAACACATGTATTTTTAACAATACTTAAAATAATAATAAAAAATTGAATAATTTAAAATTGAATTTCACTCCAAGTACTTGAAGTTTGATCGCATATTGATTAAGTTATGTAAAAATCGAGTTCCGACCGAAATCGGTATAACTCGAATCAAATCATATCCTAACGAGTACTCGGACTCAATAATTTTTAAAATACTGCCTATATGTGAACAAATCATTCTTATATATTTCCAAACTTTTTTTGTTTAAGTTAAAATATCAATTTAATATTCTTCTTACAAGTCAAATTATCATCTTATTTTTCAAAAAAAAATTCTTTCTTTTTTTGTAAAGAAATTACCATCTTAATATTTTTCGAAAATTTCTTCCAAGTCAAAATAATTTGTATATTTTGAAGAAATTTAGAAGGTGATTACTCTCAAATCATGTCAATTTATTTTCTAATTTTCTCAAAATATAATTTATATATATATAAGGAGTTTAGAAGGTGACAATACTCAAATTGATTCTTTATATTTTTCCAAGTTTAACAAAAAAAAATTATTATTTAATTTTTTTTTTGAAGTATTTATTTTAATATTTATTAAAAATTTCTTTTCAAATCAAATAATCAAAATAATTTGTATATTTTTAAGGTGTTTAGAAGGTGAATTTTAAGTCATGTTAATATATTTTTCAAATTTTCTCAAACTTTAGAATATGTAAATATTAAAATTAGAAAAAATTTAATTACCTTATAATTTTCTAAACATACTGTTCACGTAAAATTATCAGCTTTATATCCTCCTAAATTTACCTTTTAAGTCAAATTATCGTTTTAATATTCTACTAAATTAAATTACCATTTTAATATTTTTTCTAAAATTTATCTTCAAATTAAATTATCGAAAAAATTTAATGTATATATTTGGAATTTTGAAAATAATTATAAATCCACGGTGAAAGTGACTTAGTTAACTAGTTTCTTATAATGTATACGTCAAATTTTTATTTACTTTTATAAGTATCCTATATCTTATGATTAACAAATTATTTTATTTTTAAAATAAGTTATTAATCATAAGATAATAATTTTATTTTTCAGCTTTTGGTTTAACAATTTTTCAAGTGTAAAGTGCCGGCAAATCAAGTTTGTTTGTTTCCAAGTGTAATTAAAAAAATTATCCATGAATATATATTCCTCCTGTCCCACTTATTTTGGTCACATTTCTAATTTTTATTTTTACAAAATATTTGTCCACTTTCCTAAATAAAGTTCTGAAAATATATTAAAAATTTGTGAATATAGTAATATTTAAGCTTAGTTATGAAAATTAAAAGAAAAATATAATAAATTAGTAAAAACGTAGATTTTAATTGATGAATAAAATAAATGGGAGAGTAAAATTTATGATATATACGATTATCTTTTTCTATTGTAATGTACGATTATTATTTGACAATTATATTTATTTATTATTAGTTATTTATACTCATGACTAAAAACAAAATTCAATAACATTTAAAGTATTAATTTTATTCAACCTAACAAATATAATGGAAGACCGAAAAAGCAAACATCTATTTTGAGGCCATATCCATGGTTCAAATGATCATTTAGTCAATATGCATAGACAAGAGGAACACTAGTAACAACAAATAAATGATCATTATAATTGCATAGTTGCAGACAATTGTTTACTTCAGTACTCCTTGACAATCTTGGCCTTCTCAATGATGAATCTCCCTACCTTATATGTCTGAGTCTTCTCATGAACTTTTATATACTTCCATCCCAATTCTTCTCCACAAGTGTTACAGTACACATCAGCTATTGTGAAATTCCCTGTCATAAGTGGTTTGTCATAGCTCTTTCCCAGCACTATATTCATGGCTTGACTGAACATGAAAGCTTTCCCAGATTTTGCCTAACACCGCAAAATTTAACACATCAAATCAAAAATTACGTAAAATTTTATATCGAAATCAATGATCATTCCGTCGTTTCAAATTACAGTTTGTCTAGTCTACTTGAACACAAACGTGAATTATAAACCGTAAATTTAATTGGATCATTTATTTTACTCAACGGGTATGTGCGCGACAGAATAAAAAAAAGTGTGTGCATAAAATCACCACAAAGGATTTCGAAAGAAGATCTTCAGCAAGAGCCAGAGGAGTTCTGCACTTCCTGCAGCTGTACAAAGGGTGACTATATGCCTCCATGATTTGATGACCTTAATTAATCTGCAACATTTGGCACCAAAAGGTTAACACAGTATATATTGTAAAATTAACTATGCTAGTATACAACTAATTAAAAAAGTTAAGTTAACCTCTTAAGGGTTGAACACTAGTAGAAATTGATTTAGCTTTCTTTAATCTTTACTAAGAACTAAGAAGGAAAGCAAGGATATTTATAGATTGTAGATATAATAGAAATTGAGGGACGACTTGGGTTGTCCGTTGACCCAGATTTCTTTGGTAAAAATAAAAATAATACTAGTGTGCAGGCCTTTTCTTGCTATAAATAATTTAATATTATGGTTGATTAACAACATTTTGGGGATGTTTAAGTCAATTTATTTTAGGATAAAGAAATTTTTAACTTTTTTTTAAAAACAAAGTTAATTTTTTTTGTAATTTATAAAATCTTAAATATACATTAAATACTTTTATAAAAAAAATTATCAACATATAAATTTTTTATCAAAAAATAAATCCATAAAAATTTATTATAAATTTTGTCAAATAGGCTATTTATCTCTCCTTGCTTAATCTTTCGATAAGGTATGGTCTGTGGACATGGCAACTTGTATCAAGTTACTTGATACTACTGTCATACTGTGCAAACATTTTTCACACATGATAACTTGCACGTAAAAGAGTAATGGGATTCAAATTTCTTTAGTTTTTTTTAAAAATTAAATAAATTTATATGTCTTAGAACATTTCCAATGATGTTGAATAAAGATGATTGATTAAATCTATAATATTATATAATAATCGAAATATTAAAAATTGTGATGGCTGTTTTTATTATAAAGAAAAATACATGCGATATCTCTACTATTAAAATGGTCAAAAGGTCATTTTCCCTACTGTTCTATTGTAAAATTTCCGTTTAACCTACTCTACTATCGAAGGCATCACTGCACTTTCCATTTTTTATCTTTTCCCCATCGCCGTCAGTCAAGAATTGGTTCCGTCAGTTTGACTGTTAAAATGCTGACTGTGATGCACTGTCAGCCTGCCACGTGGACGCCACATCAACACAACCATAATTGTTTTATAAAAAATTATTAAAAACTTTAAAAAATCATATAAATTTTAAAAAAATCATAAAAATTCAAAAAAATCGCAATAAATCCATAAAAAATTTAAAAATTATAAAAACTTTAAAAAAATTATTAAAAATTATAAAAACTTTAAAAAATTATAAAAACTTTAAAAAAATCCATTTACCCCAAATTCCACAGTTATCACAATGAACTCACCACACACAAATATCACACACACAATTACACAGTTACATACACACACCCACATCAATTTCGCCCACACCAACCCCGTATACACACACACACAATCGCAGCACACACTGCACTCAACAAGAACACAACACCAACGCACACACCATCCACACTTACACACACCAGCTGTTACCCACCAGAACTCGCCACACCCCACTGGATTAAACCCCAAATTCCGAGCAATTGAATACACATATACACGCAGCAGTCATCCCAGGTAAAACAATACCACAACAGCAATAGTGAGTTCGAATTCGAACTCTAGCAAGGAGGAATGGAAGAGTTTCAGTGGTATGTACACGAGATGGCAAGAACCCACAATCGACAGCCACCCACCCACACACTGTCACGATTTTAGGATGAAGGAGGAGGGAGGGGAGAGATATTCCAGGCCACAACTGAGCTTACAGTGACGATAGAGGACTGAAAGTAGCAGGGGAAGAGGAAGTCGAGAGAGAGAGAGAGAGAGAGAGAGAGAGAGAGATGGTTCGCGAGAGAGATTGAAAGGAGAGAGTTGGAGGAGGTTCGAGATTATTCTCGAGAGAGAAAGAGAGACCCAGCATTGATCTTGAGATCATTCCAAGCTTCCTTCTGAACTCTTCAAATTTTGTTGTAGTCAGTCCTTTAGTTAACAAATCTGCAACTTGGTCATTTGTTTGGATATACTTCATATCAATCTCTCCTTCGAGAACCTTTTCTCGTATAGAATGATATTGGACCTCCACATGTTTAGTCCTTGCATGAAATATCGGATTTTTTGCAAGTCGCATTGCTGATTGATTGTCACAATGAAGTAAAACAGGCTCATCAGTTGATTGATGAAGATCTTTCAGAAGCTGTATTAACCATGTGCATTCCTGAGTTGCCATTGCTGCTGCTTTGTATTCTGCTTCCGTAGTTGACAATGACACAGATGGTTGTCTTTTACTACACCATGACACAACTCCTGATCCAAGATTAAATGTATAGCCAGTTGTGGACCTCCGTGTATCATGATCTCCAGCATAGTCAGCATCACAGTGACCTACTACTCCGTGCATGTCATATTTCTTATATAAAATACCAAAATCAAAAGTTCCTTTGACATACCTCAGTATGCGCCGAACTGCATCCAAGTGGGGCTTCCTCGGTTTCTCCATGTACTGACTTGCCATTCCAACTGCAAACATAATATCCGGCCTCGTAATCGTCAAATAGATAAGACTTCTAACTAGTTTCCTGTATCTGGTAGGATTCTCTAGTTCTTGTCCTTCAATTGCACACAATTTTGTATTTGGCTCCATAGGGGTTGATATAGATTTGCAATCAAGCATCCCAAACTTTTCAAGTATGTCCTTTGCATAGTTTTGTTGGCACAAAAAAATTCATTCTTTAATTTGTTGTACCTCGAGACCTAGGAAGTGTTGTAGCTCTCCAAGCTCTTTCATTTGAAACCGAACTGATATATTAGCTCTAATTTCATTGATCTCATTTTCATGGTCTCCCGTGATGATTAAATCATCAACATAGATCAAAACTACTGACAGTTTTCCACCATAATATTTTACAAAAAGACTTGAATCAGCTGGAGTGATTGAATAACCACTTTGCACAAGAAACTCAGCAATCTTTGCATACCAAGCTCGTGGAGCCTGTTTTAAGCCATACAGAGCTTTCTTATGTTTGCATACATACTCTGGATGTGCCTTGCTGCGGAACCCCTCTGGTTGTTCCATATAAATGCTTCGGTCTAGCTCACCATGTAAAAACGCATTTTTCACATCCATTTGCCATAATTTCCAAGACTTTGTTGCTGCGAGTGCTAACAAGTCTCTCACAATTGTAATCTTTGCTACAGGGCTAAACGTTTCTTCATAATCGAGACCATACCTCTGGGAAAAACCTCGAGCCACCAATCGAGCTTTGTGTCTTTCTATAGAACCATCGGGTCGAATTTTTAATTTGTAAATCCATTTACAAATAATAGGACACACTTCTTTAGGTCTAGGAACTAACTCCCACGTATCATTCTGCCTTAATGCTTCGATTTCTTCTTTCATAGCCTCAATCCACTTGTTTCTTTTTGAAGCATCTTTAAATGAAGTTGGTGCTTTTGGTCCATCATCCTCCATTAGGGCAGCATTTGCATACTTTGGGTTTGGCCTTCTCTTTCTCGTTGATCTTCGAAAAGGTTGTTCAGGCGCTTCAATTTCTTCATATTGGCCTGGCCTTTCTTCCTCAAATATATTGTCATTGTTTCTTTCTTGTAATGGGATCCTCGAGCTTTCAGAAGTCTGGGATGAGTCTCTATTTCCTTTTTCCTCCATAATTTCTTCAACTTTATCATTCTCAGCATGCTCTTCTTCTGATTCTTGTATCCTTTCTTCAATATTATTGGAATCTGGAAGAACTACCGATTCAGATGACCACCATGATGATGACTCGTCAAAAACCACATTCCTTGAAGTGTAGCATTTTCGTGTTTTTGGATCAGAACACTTCCATCCTTTCCTTTGTTCATCATAACCCACAAATATACAATGAATCGCCTTTTTGTCAAGCTTGCTGCGAAGGTGATCTGAACAAAAACATAGCACACACAACCAAATACTCGAAATTGACTTACGTCAGGCTTGAGATCTTGTAATTTTTCAAATGGTGATTTGAAACTAAGTTTTGATTGTGGTAGCTTGATGATCACATGTGCTGCTGTCTTCGTACATTCTGCCCAAAAATACGGGGGCACATTTTTAGCATGTAGCATGCTTCTAACCGTCTCAGCTAAATGTCTATTCTTTCTTTCGGCTATGCCATTTTGTTGAGGAGTGCTCGGACATGAGAATTGCCTTCTTATCCTGCAAACTTTCAGATAATTATTGAATTCATCTAAGGTGTATTCGCCACCGTTATGCGTACGTAGGCATTTTATTTTATTACCTACTTCAGTTTCAACTTTGTCTTTAAACTCTTTAAACTTATTTAATGCTTCAGATTTTTCCTTCATAAAATCAACCCAGACAAACCTGGAGAAGTCATCAATGAAAGTTATCATGTATCTAAGGTGTATTCGCCACCGTTATCCGTACGTAGGCATTTTATTTTATTACCTACTTCAGTTTCAACTTTGTCTTTAAACTCTTTAAACTTGTTTAATGCTTCAGATTTTTCCTTCATAAAATTAACCCAGACAAACCTGGAGAAGTCATCAATGAAAGTTATAGGGGTGCCTTAGCTCTATAGCATGACTCCTCAAATGGAAGCTGATGTATCTTCCCATATTGACACCCATCGCAAATCACATCATCATGTATTTGTAGTTGGGGAAGACCTTTTAGCATTGTCTTCTTCATCATCACTTTGAGTTTCTTGTAGTTGACATGTCCTAGACGTGCATGCCACAATTCTGGTGTTTTATTTTTCCTTGTTTTCTGAACATATGCCGTTTGCGCTAACATTACATACACAGACTCAAGTTTTCGTCCTTCCATAATTGGTGTATCGTCCGATTTAAAACAATTATATACTTTGACATTCTCTGGACCAAACACCACATAATTGCCAGATTTTGTAAGCTATGATATTGATAATAAATTCTTTTTCATACCTGGCACATGCATCACATTTTCCAGCTCTACTTCTTCTGAATTAAATCGTGGAGTAATCTTTGTCTTGCCGACATGAGAGATAGCCAATCTTGAGTTGTTTGCAGTGATAACAACACGGTTTCCTTTGTATTCATTCAAATTTCTTAATTTCTCTTTGTCTCCTGTCATATGATTAGAACAGCCAGAGTCTACAATCCAATCATTTTCAAAATTTATAAACTTATCACTTACTGTGACGAGGACCATATCTTATATTTTGTCTCATGCCTCCTTTGGAGTTTTTGAATCTTTGATATGCTACAACAGTTCATCTTCAATTGTTACTGATAAAACATACATGGCCTTTCCTGCTTTAACCTTCCATTTTTTAACTCCTCTGCATTTGTGGGTGGTGTAGTGTTGCCATTGCTAATGATATCCCACAAGTCTTGCCCAAGCATGTAGAACTGCACCCGGATGCTCCAGGTACTGTAATTGGAATCGTTGAGTTTCTCGATGCCGCTAACTGATGTTGTTATGTCCGCCATAGTGACTTGGATATAATTCCTAGCAAAATTCCAAGAAAGTTTGGTCCCTAACCAACAACTTCAAAATCCCAGGCGGTTGCAGAGGTTTCTCGTCACTTGCGTTCTTCACAAACCAAGTCTCTGACAGCCCTGGCTCTGATGCCACTTGTAAATATTTATGGGCAAGCGGAAGAACTTTCATTGATAACACACTTCAAAATACAATGCTTATTTTCGGATAATACTTGTTCTCTCTAATTCTGAACTCATATTTCACTCCTTTTTATACAAAATGATGATGGTTCCAGATTTTTCTTTCAGTTCTATGGTTCTTTGAACCTTACTCCTTAATTACACTGACTCTTCATTAAATCACATGCAATTAACCTAGACAAATTCTAGAAACAGAAATTCTTAGAAGCTTCCAGAGATAATTGTTGAACTTCAACATTCTTGTTTACTCTTATGCTTCGTCTTTTTCAGACTACCTTTTTTTTATTTGTTTAATGGAAATTAATTATTCTCATGGTTCTTTTAGATTTTCAAAGTGATAACCAAGTAGTTTCATCTCATACGAAATCTTACTTTCATTTCAACATATTTACAATTTGTCAATGGAAGATAAATATTTATGTGGGATCAAAAAATTATCTGCACCTATTAATTTATCAATGTTGGAGTTAATCTCAAACAATAAGTTAAAAAGGTTAATATTTTATTTGATTTGATTTGGACAGATGTCTTTGATTTGGTCAATCGTTTGCCGTGGAATAAGTCATGGAATTAGTAAGATTGGAAGTTGTTATTTTATAGATAGATTGATCCTTGATTGATTCTTGTCTGATCTTTGTTTTCTGTTAAACACCTGTATGTGGGTGTATATATCTCTTGTGCTTGTCTTTCAATAAACATAAACACGTTCAAAAATATATCGATAGTTTGATTTCTACAATCAATATATATGATTTATTTTATTGTATTGCGTGTCAAACTTTTTCTTCTCGTTCCCGTTTGATATATGTTTTATTATTTATTGTTAAAATTTATTAGTTCTAGTAATCAGAACTGTTTACAAGTGAATTTATTCAGACGTACAACCTACTTTACATGAATTAAAAAAACTGAACAAGAAATAGACAGATGAAGAGAAAGGTCACCCATATCACTTTAATCTGACTGTGTTTACAAGTAAATTTGGAATCATGTGTTGTATTTTAGCATCAATGATTATATTTTAATACTAAAATAGAGCAATTTTAGTACTATATCTGTATTATACTACCAAAAATATAGCTGGAAGTCTTGACACATTTGGTGAAGTCGATAAATGTAAGGAAAAAGAATCATTCGGCAGTTGTTATAAAGAAAATTACTATGCCCAAAAATCGATGTTTTACATCTATTTTAACCGATGCTAAAAGTTATTTCTGTACTAGTGAGATTAGTTTTATTGTATTACCCTGGATGTCCAGAACTAAAAACGAATTTGAGTTGATATTTCTTTGCTGAGCTAATCATTAACTAATAAAGCTCATTTAGTATTTACTTTTAGAAATGAACTCAAAACTACGAATTTGAGTTTATATTTCTCAATATCTCACACTGGCTTTGCCAAAAAAAAAAAAAAAAAAAAACTGTACCTGAAAAATGCTTATGATTTTTCTTAAGTAAGCATGACTTATGATTCTGATTATCATGAAGTTGGTTTGGTTAATACTTGATTGAATGTGTCCTAATCATTGATTACTTAGAGGGTGTTTGGGATTGCTTAAAATAAGTTACTTTTAACTTAATGGGGGTATTTTTAACTTAAAGGAGAAAGTAAAGTTGTTTACTTTAAGTTGAATGAAAGTGTTTGGTTAATTTTATTTAAAGTTAAATGGGGGTTTAATAATTTTGACTTAAGTGAAATTTGACTTAAAAAAATTTTTAAATTCATGATATTTAAGCTTTACAAGAATCGTGAAAAAAAATAAAAAAAAAATCCATAAATCATAAGTCATAAGTTAAAAGTACCTAAATGAAACTTATGACTTAAAGCAGTTTTTTAACTTAAAGTCGGTTTACCAAACACGTCTTTTTCTCCTTAAAGCCACAAACTATTTTAAGAAGTGGCAGCCAAACAAGCTCTTAAGCAGTGTCCAGAACAAACCCACTGAATATATGTTAAAATCAATTTGCTATTGGATCTCCTGCTTATATAATGGTTGTTCGGCTAATAGCCGTGACTTGTGACAATTTAATTAGGTGGGTTTGGTTTATATGTCTATTAATTATGTCGAGTTGTTTATATATTTATATTAACGGATACACAAAAGACAAATTTAAAATTAATCAACCAAACCTGCAGGAGTATTGTTTAAGACGTGCATAATTACAATTCAGCCCACATGTACTAAGCGTGGTTAAAACCGAAACTTGATCATGGTTTGTTTAAACATTGTTCAACCTTACTGCTGAACATATGTAAAAGTAAAATTGCTAATTCCATCCAAAAAAAATATTGAAATACCCTGTAAGAATTAAAAATGAAAAACTTAACATGGTACAGAGGGAGCAGATCATGTATTCATATGTCGATCACCTTTGGATCCGCCAATTTAAATCAACTATAATCATCTAATCAGCATCCTCTTATTTAATCCTTTCTACTAATGACTTATTTAATCAATAATTGAGTACTGTAATGAATTACAGCTGTTTGTACATGTCGACACTCCGTCAATGCTCTTATTGTGATTTATTTTAAAAAATACGAAGCTGCTAAAAACATGTATGACACAGTTAGCCTGTTTGGTTAAGCTTATTTGATGGGATTATGGACTTATTTTCGGGTAAAAATTTTATATTTTGATAATTTTTTTTATACAAGTATTTAATGTATGTTTGAGATTCAATAAGTTGCAAAAATAAGTTAAAAAATAAGTTGGAAAGTTAGAAACTCTAACTTTGTCTTAAAATAAGTTGACTTATTCTGAAAAAAAGTTACCCCAAACACCCCGGTGTTTATAAATTAATGAGCAATTATATAGCACTAATTGAGTCGAAAACATGTAGGAGTATTTCTTCATAAGTTTTTTTGAAGAACAATAGAATTAATTCATAGAATACAAGTCATACGGCATCTACAAAGATAATCGAGTCGAACAAACATAAAATAGAAACAATTGCCAATCATCATGAAGAGATAGTCTTATTATTCAGAAAAAGACAAGAGCCTGGTTGTTGTGAGAAGTACTTGCATTTTCAAAGTAGAGGAAGTCGACTCTTATATTATATTCAGCCAGCCATTTTATAATACACCATAATAGAGAAAGTCGACTCTTATATTATATTCAGCCAGCCAGCTTTGATCTTCTGAAATGTTTAAGACATGCATCTTCTGGCATTTTTATGAGTCTTTAAATATGGATAAAAATAGTAATTTATTAATTACATCTTAATAAATTATATATTGATTTTTTTATATTTCTTAGTGAAATTCATTTTCTAAATTTTTTCATGAATATGGCCATCTCATTTTCAAAGAACTAAAAAAACTTCCACTTACACAAAATATTTATTTTAAATTATAGCTAAGAATATCATTAAAATTATATATATTATTTTAATTAATTAATATAAAATCAACTGAAAGAAGCTCTTATTTACAAATTCAAATAATACGAATATATCTTTATAATGAAAATAAATATCAAATTATTAATAATAAAAATATAAATATTAATAGTATCAATGCATCCCATCAATTTAAAAGAAAAATTGGATATTAAAATTATGATTTTAAATACATAAATAATAAATTCTTTATCAATAATATCTTAAGTTTATAAAAGGGTTAAGGTGGGAAAAACCTTATGTTATGTTTTGGATAACATAACCAAATAATCAAAAGACCCAAACTTTCAATTTTGGGTGTTGGTTCTTATGGCACATTATTAACAAAAATGTCCTAAATGACACATCTGGAAAAATGGTCCCTAATAGCACATAATGCATGTTTCACATGGGTTTTTAATTTTTTTTAAATAAAATATTTGGAATAATAAATAATGAAAGTAAAAAATTTGTTTTTTAAATGCGCTTTTAGGTGTCCCAAAAGGCCACTTCTCTGATCTTAGCTGTTTGAAGCATTTTCACTACAAATTGTGTTGAAAAGTGCCTTTTTCTCTTCAATTTTTGCATCAGCTAAAGACCAAACTTTCCTTTTTAGCCTAAACTTTTGATTTTCTCATTGATTATAAATTTTAAATTACTAAATAGTGAAAACACTGTAAATCTAAGACAAGAGAACAGGAGACTGAGAAAGAGCCTAAGATTCTACTTTACATATATAAATAAGGTTGCATTCCATAACAAACATCTTATATAACAAATAATAAATAACACCACATATCTAATCTAATCTAAGAGTTCCGTCATAGCACCCAATACAAAAAGTTGTTATTTTTTTATCCTCTATCAAGCTAGCACAAAACAAAAAATTACTGTTCAATGATGACGTCATCAGTGAACAATAATTTTTCAAAAAAAAATTTTGCTGACTTGATATAGGGTAAAAAAATAACAATTTTTTGTATTGGGTTCCCTGACGGGACCAATGGATCTAATAGATCTAAGGTGTTCTTTATAGTTTGTTATATATGATTCAATAAATAGATAGAGAAGTAATGTGGAATACCTAGCAACTGCACAGATTTTCTTCCATTAATCTTCCATTGATCCACTGATTCCATCCGACAAATATATACACACACCAATATAGAGCAAGGAGCCCAGCGCTGGTAGAAATAATATATTATGGTTAATTTAGATGATTTGTATACGGCTTCCATTGCCGGAGATGTGAATGCCATAGAAAAGTTGGAGATGGAAGCAACCAAACGTCTTCGAAATGGAACAACTATCCTTCACGCTGAAGCTGAGAAAGGAACTACAGAGAATGTGCGATTCATTGTTAGCAAGACTGCAAACAAGAAAAGTCTGTGGGTCAAGCTGGATGATATAAAACAAACTGCACTTCACTATGCAGCATTTTACGGACATACTGATGCAGTTGAGGTCCTCATTGATGGAGCTAGACAAGCTTTTCCTGATAATGATTTTAGGCCATGTTTGTTTCAAGGGATTATAATCCCCAAATTATTACCTTATAAATCTCAAACGTAAGGGATTATAATCCCATGAATTCACATTTTGATCATTGTTTTAGTTCACACCCATGGGATTATAATACCATGTGAAAGAAGATATTATAATCCCATAAAAATGAATCAAAAAGATGATAGCAATATACTTCCATGGGATTATAATCCTTTAAATTTAAGAAAGATAGTGTAATTTTCCAAGGATTATAATCCCCTAAAACAAACATGGCCTTAGTTCTTTTCCATCTCATAATGGTGTCGGCTCTTTTCAAGCTTATCTTAGGCATGTTAATACAGATTCGGCCACTGCCTTATCACACTCAGTTATGAAAGGTTACTTACCTATTGTGCGAAAGTTAGTGGAGGCAGATCCAACTGATAGGCATACTGTAAACGATCAAGGCAAAAGTCCACTGTACACAGCTTTGGAAAAAGGCAACTATGGTATAGTACAGGTGATCTGTACCACTTGCACGGCTCCATCTTTGGTCGGTCCTGATGTTACTACTGCTGTGCATACTGCTATTTGGAATCTCCTCCAAGGTATATATGTAGTACTCCCAATGTCGACCACTAATTATTAACACATTCTACAATTAGTAAAAATAAGTGTAATAGTATTGTACATTAATCAATATTTGCACTTCATATGCAGCCAAGGAGAAAGATGCAGATGTAATTAAGTTGATCATCAATGCAGCCAAACGTTCACCTCATCTAAGGTTTGAAGCTTTATTAAATAAAACTGACGAGTCGGGACACACCGTCTTAGAACTGGCAGTAATGGGAAATCATTTGTACATGGTTGATCTGATATTAAAAGAAGATCCAGCCTATCAACATGGCCGTCAAAGTAAAAAACATGGTCTCATGTGTTTAATGGATAGAGCCATCAGGGAGGACATTAATTCGGATATTATCGAATTACTCTCTCAAACTTACCTAGGTGTTCAGAAAGATGCGGCCAATTTGATTCTTGCTATTAAAAGGCGCGATAAAGGTGTGTAATCTATACTATACTATTATAATATAGTTGGTAGTTTAGTCATTTTATTTGGTACACCAAATAACAATTGTTAGATTTTAAGATAAATAAATGAGAATCGTTGGATCCAATGTTAAAAAAATATTCATTTTCTAATATTTAAAATACTTTTATTGTTTCCAAGTTTGAATCCCACCAAAAACCTATTAAAATATATCTGAACATGAAATTTAAAAAGTTAAAGAATATTTTATTAACAAAAAAATATATATAATTTAAAACTTTAACAATAAAATATAATTTAAAAAATTTATAAGCAACCGTGCATCGCACGGGTTATAGGCTAGTATATATATATATATATATATATAGGGTCTTGTTCTAATAGAAACTAACTTAGAATAGAAACTAGAAACTAAACCTAAATTAAATATTTCAAGCTAATCTAATGACCAAATTAGGGGTAATCCAATACAAAAAACGTTTAAAATTATTGTCTCTATTCAACAAAAATATAAAAAAATAAAAAAAATTTAAAAAAAAGTTACTGTTCAAGTGATGACGTGGCATGTGAACAGTAACTTTTTTAAAAAATTTTTTATTTTTTTTTATATTTTTGTTGAATAGAGCCAAGAATTTTAAACGTTTTTTGTGAAGGTGCCCCTAGCGGGGCCATTAAAATAAATGAAATATAATTTATTTAGTGTAGGTTTCTAGTTTCTATTCTAAGGTTGGTTTCTATTTGAACGCTAGCCTATATATATATATATATATATATATATATATATATAGAGTCCTGTTCTACTAGAAACAAATTAGAATAGAAACCTAGAAACTAAGCCCAGTCCACAAAAATACATTATTCTAGCCCAACTAAAAATACACGCACAGACCACTACACCACAATTATCACCACCCACCACATCACCATCACGGCTGCCACCACACCCCCACCACCGCTGCCACGCACACACTACCATCACCACCACAGATCGAAGCTCGTCGTTCATTGTTCATCATTGAAGCTTGTCGTCGTCGATGATTATTGTTCATCACTAATCTGTTCATCAAAGATCTGTTCATTTAATATATTAAATTATATTAAGAAATCACTAAATCATATTACAGAAATCAATAATTTGTATTGCAAAAATCACTAACTAGTATGGTAGAAATCACTAATCTATACGGCTGTAATCACTGATACCGTACCTTCCCCAACCCCACCCCACCTTCATTTGCCACCACCACCACCACCTGCCATTGCTGCAATCGACCACCACACCACCTGTCAACGCCACCACCACCACCTGCCTCGCTACCATCGACCACCACCACCATGATTGTTCAGATACATACACACATACATCGTTACATACACATAAATACACAAAATCAGATCTGGAAGTCATCATCGGAATGTTCAGAATCGATAGATGAAGATAAGATTACAATCTGAAGTTAAAAATCACTAAATTATATTTGTAGTTGCACAATTAATGATCGGGAAGAAGTAAATATGTGGCACTGCCACGTCATCGATGACATCATCACTGCTGACATGTGGCACTGTCACGTCACCTACCACGTCATCCATGATGACATCATCCATGATGTGGCATTGCCACATCAGCATGTAGGTGACGTGGCAGTGCCACATCAGCAAGGTTGCCACGTCAGCATTTTGGAATCTTTTTTTGTAGAACAAAAAAACTCTGGTCTTTTTTTATAGAATAAAAAAAATAGAACTTTGGTTCTGTCATAGAATCAGAAATTAGTGATTCTCCATGATTTTACAGGTTCTCTATAGAACAATGACCTATATATATATATATATATATATATATATATATATATATATATATATATATATATACACACTATGTAACACCCCAGTCCCACATCGAGGAGATTTGGGACTTTAGTTCAGTTTATAAGGCAAAGTACTACTACTAAGTGCACCAACAAATCATGATCTTTTGGGGGCCTGTGGTGGGCTTGTGGTTTACCCAAGTTGGATGCATTTGGGCCAGTTTACTTTGGCTTATTTCGGATTCGGATTCGGAATCGGGACTCGACCCGATTTCGAAAAAGACTCGGGATTTGACCTGGGTTGTCACATATGGTATCAGAGCCGACTCTTGAAAGCTTGACTTGTCAAGTTGCCAGATGTGGGGACACGAAGGCTGGTGGTATTATCCCACAATGGACAGAGGTCCGGAGGTGGGGACACGAAGTCAGCCGGTATTATCCCACAATGGCTAGAGAGGAACGATCTTGGCCCTATGGGATATCCGTTCAGGCCTGACGAGGACGTCAGGAGTTTAAGTGGGGGAGTTTGTAACACCCCAGTCCCACATCGAGGAGATTTGAGACTTTAGTTCAGTTTATAAGGCAAAGTACTACTACTAAGTGCACCAACAAATCATGATCTTTTGGGGGCCTGTGGTGGGCTTGTGGTTTACCCAAGTTGGATGCATTTGGGCCAGTTTACTTTGGCTTATTTCGGATTCGGAATCGGGACTCGACCCGATTTCGAAAAAGACTCGGGATTTGACTCGGGTTGTCACACACTAGCTTATAACCCTTGATGCACAGTTTTTTGTAAACTTTCTAATTCTATTTTATTGTCAAAGTTTTAAGTTGTTTATATATTTGTATTATTAAAATTATTTTTTAACTTAATAAATCTCATGTATATAAATATTATCGTAATTATTTAGTTTGAATTGTAACTTTAAAATACATATGTATATATATAAATATTACATAAAAATTGTTTTTAACTTAATTTAATAGAAAAAGTGAAATTTATCTAATCATGTAGATCCTTTTTTATTTTTATACAAAATTTCTAGATTGCAAGTGTTTTCCAGATTTTGTGTAATTTTTCACTATATAGCTTATTACTCGTGTGATGTACAGATGTTTTTTTAAAAATATTTTTTGTTTTATTACCCATATTTTCATATTTATATTTTAATTAGTAGAAAATTAAATTAATGAAAATAATAAAATATTACTCCCTTTGTCCCATCCATTTCTTTACAATTTCCTTTTTGGGACGTTCCACCAATTTTTTACATTATTAAAAATAGTAACTTTTAACAATAAAATACATTATTACATCCACTACTTCACTCCACTTTTTCAACACTTTAGACTATTACACCCACTATTTCACTTATGTTAACAATAAAATCACTATTACACCCATTAGTTCATTTATTTTAACAATATTACACCACTATCCTTGGTCTCCGTACCCGGCCCACATGTTAAGAATCTGACGGGACAGAGGGAGTATGATACATGTTTGATAGAATTTTTAACGATAGTGTTTTAATTAAGATATGTTTTTGATAGAAATTGGATCTTAAACTCGTGAGAGTAGTTTATAATAGGATTGTGAATTAATAAAAATTAAATAGATTTTATTTTTTTATGAATAAATAAATTTGGATAATGTTTATTTAATTATTGAATTTTCTTTTATTTTGGAAGGTGTCAACTATTATTTTAGAAAATGTTAACAAACATACCAAATTATATCCCGTTATGATTATAATAACAGTAGAGATGTGATTAAATTAGAATATTTATATATATTTAATTAGAATAGGATTCTGAATTAATTAGATTTAAATAGATTTTAGTCTATTATAAATAAATTTGAAAAATGTTTATTTATTTAATTATTATATATGGTTTATTTTGGAATGTTTCAACTTCACTTGCATGTAATTTGCTGCTCTATTCTCCCACATTGATAGTCTTCGTGAACATCCATTGAGACTTCGGTCTTCTTATATCCATTGATGCTTATTCTATCGGAAATTATTTGTCAAAATCAATTATTTCAGTCCTAGTCAACATAAGAAACTAACTAGTTACCTAAAAACGGATACTTTTAAGAATGTTATCCGGTTACATGAATTTAAAATGACTTAAAAAAAATTCTAGGGTAAGAAGGTGATTGTTATTTTTTATTTATTTTTTTGTGTCAGAGAAAATTCATTAAAAATAGTAGAGCCATCAAACGTTCTTACAATGAAGGAAAGAGAAAAAAACCACTTAAGACACTTAAGAGCAACTCCAATTATGCATTCTTGGTGCTAAATTTGAAATCAATGATGCATTTATGCATCCATGTCACATCATCATTTAACTAGAATGAGATGAGTTTGTTGAGAATATTCAATAGAAGTTAAAAGAGTTGAGGTAAAAGTTAAAAGAGTTAATTAAATTTGAAACTAGTTATAGAACTAGCTTTGGAAAGTGAGTTTTATTTTAGCACCAAAATTCACTTTTTGGTTCTATATTATAGCAATAGCAATATCAATTTAGCATCTAGCATTGGACTTGCTCTGCAACCCACGAGACAAAAACCACAACTCAAACAAAAAAAACAAAACAAATGCAGAAACCTCATTAGCCCACTCTTCAACCTGTGCCCACAAGCACAAAATCTGACTCATATTCAACAAATCTTCATCTTCACTTAAACATCCATTTGCTCTGCTGGAACCTTCACCACTGCTGACTGCATTTCTTTTTCGCATCCTATAGTATTACTATTTCAGCACCAGGTATCTAACATCGTTTTCCTCTCTCCACCTTGCTTAGCAAGGCTATCAGCTCCAACAACGCCACTTCTATTCGTATACGACACCCAAATTATAGAAGTAAGATCAAGGTCGTCTCTAAACACCCTATCCTCATTTTTTTGCCTGAATCCATATTTCTCGGAATAAATAAACTCACCATCTTTTGGCAATTCGAGAAAATCCTAAGCCTTATACGTTCTATTTGGTCAAAACGTGTTGTTCAGGACACGCTAGCCTGCCTGGATTATATACCAGGACCGGTCGACCAGCCCCATGGTCAACACCGGCATGTAAATCATGCTAACCGTACGGTAAGACCCAGTGGCTGGGCTTCCCTGCGATACGCAAGATACACCACGCCTTGTCTTGGTCAAAGTTTTCATTGTCTCTCCAACACGGCTACACGCAAGGCGGGTGAGGTTCGAACCCGTGACCTATGATACATAAATTTCAGTGCTTCTAATTCTGCCTTATCACTAACGAACCATGAACCATCAACCCATCCTAACAAGTCTTCATGCGTACTGATAACTAAATTTCTGAATATTCCATTATTGTGCATGAGAATTGCCCGGCCCCTTAGGATTTACCTGCCATAATTCAGTAAAATCAGTAGATATGATATCCAGCTCCATGAACCATTTTTTCAGTCGTTCTTTAATAAAAAATATCAGGTCCTCTCTCTTCCCAGTTTGGTTATTAAAACTGTTGTGATTCCGAAATAACCACATGACCACAATGTACCAGTCAATACTAGATCCTAAATATTCCTCGTACACTTCCCCTTAAAATCTCTGATAGACCCCCACAACCAAGTCCAAAACACTGTGTTCCTATTCCATGGAACATCCCACCAATGGCATACATACTCCCAAGCCCGCACTGCCAAGATACATTCCCACAACACATGCTCAATACTTTCCTCTATCCCGTGACATTGCCAACAATTAACATCCATATTCATGTTTGATTTATGGAGTAGAAACTCCTTTGTTGGGAGCATTCTGTGAACCACTTTCCACATAAAAATAGCATTTCGAGGAGGTAACTTCAATTGCCAGGCCATCTGTTGTCTGACTTTCCGGAATTCCCTGCTAACAATTTGTACGCTTTCTTAACACTATATTCCTCTCCAACAGGAATCCATACAATCTTGTCTTCTCCTGATTGTAAGTGCTGCTGCATTTCCACTTGTCCAACAATTTGATTCCAAATCTCTTACGCCCTTTGCCTCAAAGGTCTAGCCCACAACCTCCTTACCGCGCTCTCACCGCTTCTAATTACATCAATCATCTCTCGTACCTTACACTCTTTTATACACAAAATGTTGAACAATCTTGGATATAGTTCCTCTAGAATACCTATAGGCAGCCACCTACCCCCCACCCCCCTCCTTTAGCCATCTAAATTGTCTTAGTACCAAACAAGTTCAGCATGTCCTCCCACTTCACAATGTTCACAATTCATGACATCAAATCTAACACATGATTACTAATTTTATAAATACTATTTTTTAGATATAAAATTTTTATATATTCTTATGATGATTATCTTAATAAATATTCTTTAGATATAAAGATACTTATTTACTCTTACGATGATTATCCTGCCTTAACCAAATTACAAATCATATTATTATAATTTTAATATATTTTTGTAAAAGATGTGATAAAATTAAAATAGTATATATGACGTAATTCCAATGAGATATATCTTTAAAACTAATATTTATATGTATAATATTATAATGTTAACAAGATTCGAATATTAGATCTCTAGTATTCATTTAGATGATAAAATGTATTAATTTATTACTACCTTCATCCCAAATTAGATTTTTCCTTAGATTTTTAGCTGTTAAGGTGCATTGACCAAATAATTTCATACAATACTTTTTAAAACTTTATTTTGTAAATAAGAATTTAAGTATCAAAATTTTATTTGTGGAAAGATTATTTCAAAAATAATTTAAAATATTATGTGATCATTGCATCTTAACATACGTGTTAAAAGTCAAGGGGACTTCTAGAGGGAGTATTAGATAACAATTCTATTACCAGATGAATGACAAAAAAAAAAAAAAAAAAAAAAACCAGACATAAATACCTAATCAATCAAATTTTTAATATTTAGAATTTAATATTATATAATAGATTTTTCTTCTTATAATTTATACAGAAGTATATATATTATAGGTTAATTAAACGAATGTCAAAAATTAAGTACGGGGTGTAAATATATTTATTTTGGTAGTAGTAGTGATGATGATGATGATGATGATGATGATGATGATGATGATGATGATGATGATGATGATAATAATAATAATAATAATAATAATGATAATGATAATAATAATAAACAACTAATAATTGTATAAACATATTAATATCACTTGACTTGTATGTAATATGATTGAAATTAAATTCAATAAGTGTATAAATGCATAATGTATTTTCATTCTTTTAATTGAAATAATTTGTATTAGTTGTTTTTTCAGACTTTGTGTTAAGTCTTTTGGAACATGGCAAACACCTTGTAACTTTTGTTGAAGATGAAGGGTGGACACCACTTCACTACGCTGCTTATCATGAATTTGATTCAATACTTGATGACATAATAGAAGCGCAAAATGACTTGGAACACCCATTCATTTATGACAGTATGGTCCAAACACCACTTCTTGTAGCTGCTGAAAAAGGATATACTTCTACAGTAATACAACTTATGGAACTATGGCCGACTTCATCTTCTGCATACACTGCTGTTAATAATAATGGTCAAAATATACTACATTTGGCGGCAGCTGAAAATAAAAAAGAGATGGTACAAGGCATTTTGAAATATTGTCCAGAAAAGTACAAGGACGAGCTTTTGAAACAGCAAGATACCAACGGCAATACACCTCTACATCTACTTATCTCCCATGGTTGTTTTATTCCAGAACTCATAAAACATAAAGGACTTGATACTATGGTGAGAAACAACATGAAATGGACTCCTCGGGACATGTTATATTTTACAGATGATATTATTGCCGATCAGGTACGTAAAATCCTCATTTTATTTCGTTTTTACTAATTTAGAGAAATTAATATTTAATCCTATGATCATTACATCGACTTAATATGTATAAACATTAAAATTAACTAGCCGTTTATAAAAGGTTTTATATCAAACTACCACCCATCTCCCAAAAACATATCAAGTAGCTACTCATTCTCCACGATGAGTCATTTAGATCACTAAAGTGTCAAAATATATCCCTTTTTTAGACTGACAGTTAGTATATTAATTGGACAGATTACCTTGAAAAAGGTAAAAATTAAAAAATAATTAAATAACATGCTATTGATAAAAAAAAAAAAAAGTAAATGCGTTGTTATGATATAACACATGCATTACATTTACGCAAAGAGGGAGAATTATATGTAAAGAAAAGAAAATTATAAAATCTTAAGATAAATTCTTCAAATAAAAGTATGATATACAAAGAAAATTAGCATCCATGATTTACCGGATGAGTAAAATTTCCAAATATCCCTTTTGTGCCATCCGAGCATGACACGTCATCGTATTTTTATTATTAATTGTCAAATTTTTGAAATAAATTTAACGAAATGATATATTTATCATTTTAATGGTTTAAATGAATCGACATGGAGATTGCGTAGTTACTTGATATTTTTTAGTGGGATGAGTGGGCAGTTTGATATAAAATTAATATAAGTTTATCATAATCTTATTTTGGAAAATTAATATAATTATTCACTATTGGTTGTTTTTGATTTATAGGTAAAAATTAAAATTGCACTTGACGATGTTCAGACTAACCCGTCTCGAAAATTTTGGCGAAAAAACATAAAAAAGAAAATGGATATTAAAGAAAGTTTAGTGCTCCCAAGTAAACGAGAGAAAAAAGATGTGAAATTCAATAAACATGCAAAATTGTTGATGGATGAAAAGCGTGTAGAGATGAAAAAAGATCTAGAAAGATATAAGAAGAGGACCAGCACCCAGATAGTTGTTGCTACACTTATAACGACAGTAACTTTTACTGTGGGATTTACGATGCCCGGTGGTCTCCATCAAAGTGGAGAAGATGATGAAGGATTGGTGATTTTTACCAAAAAGGCAGCTTTTAATGCATTTATGATATCAGATGCATTAGCTTTTTTACTATCAACATGTTCTTTGTTTCTCTATTTTCTGGAATCTATGTATGAAGATCCCCACCAAGTGTCAAAAATCAATGCTGCATCAGTTGGGCTCAATATTGTTTCCGTTATGGCGATGATGTTAACTTTTATTACAGGAACATATGTGGTGTTATCCCGTTCACAAGCACTTGCCATTAGTGTTTGCCTCATCGGATCCTTCTTCTTCATTTTCGTAATTGTTCTATTGATCAAGATGATAAATGACCGTCAAGTAAAAAGGAATGAAGATTGATGATGCCTGTTGTTATTTTCATATGTTTTTATGAACTTTTAATTTTCTTGATGTACTCTACATGACTCTCAAGGGGATTCTTATCTCGAGAAAGGGGACACAATTAATTTATGTTACCCAAATCAAGTGATTAGTAATGATGTACTTACATTTGTACCACATATTCGGATCTTGTATACGGAATTTTGTAGGTTTCGTTGGGTCGGAAATTGACACCTCTATAAGAAAGTAGTTTTCAGATGTAATCATTGAGTAATCATGCATCATCATGATGCACCGTCTTGACCATCGTCAAATTGATTTATATGTCTCAATTGACAGATTGTAGTATCAAGTTGATTCGAACTAACTTTGAAGACTGGGGTATTGTAGACACAATTTTTGGTTTGCCTATTGAGGACGGAGTATGGCCTAATTAATTGCGTTGGTAAGCCCATTTGTAACTCTATTCATGTCAATGTATGGAGAATTTTTCTGAGAGGTTCGGGAGAAATATCATGAAGAAGGATTTCAGTGCTTCTGAAATGCATGTATCGAGGAGCGTTGCTGCAAAAGGTAAATGTAAGGTTGTTGAATCTTCTGCTACCGTCGAGCGAGTTACAGGCATGTTGTCTGACTCGGCGACTAACTTGCCGTCGTTAGAATAGAAATCACTGTTGTCGAAGAACACTACTGACTAGATAAGCGAGAGCTTGGAGAGCTTCTCTATCGATGTCGGGAAGCCCGATAAAGATTTCAAGGATGAAGTTAGAGACGCTGCCTCCCAACGCATCATGATGATGAAGTTCAAACGTGAAGAGTGGGCATCTAGGGATGTGGACCAATCTTTCAAGACGTATAATAAGACCTATCTTGATGACACAGTTTATGTTTGATAACAGTGATGTCGGTTATAGTGCCCACAAGAGCCATAACGTTCCTTTAGTAGATAGTAGGACACCTGATGGTAGTGAGTAGTAGTTTCTCGTCGATCTTTCTTCATTAAGTAACTTTGAATCTGGGACTTTGGCACTATCTTGAACAATTACTGGTACTACTTGTTTCGTTGGACGTTTATTACTCCCTCCGTCCCATTTTATGTGACCCTTATTCCTTTGTTGGACGTCTCAAAAAGAATGAACCTATTATACTTACTATTTCTTAACACTACTTTTCACTATTACACGCACTACTTCTCCATTTTATACTCTTTCTTATATTAAATAAATACTATTACATCCACTACTTTCCTACACTATCTCAAATTTATAATTAAAAATTGATAGATCCCACCACTTTACCCACTTTTCAACTAATTTTACTCTATTTCTACTACATTTTCTTAATCTCGGTGAAAATCAAAGTTGTTCATATAATTTGGGATGGAGGGAATAGTTCAGTTTCGCTTTTTTAAGTGGGGAACCGTCATTTCTGCCCCTTGTGGCAGTGGGATGTTTTTGATTACTCATTGAACTTTGTTGGAACTTTCATGCCATCTCTAATGGTAGATTTCCTTTACTCCAATTTGTTACATAGAGTCTGTGTGATGCAGTCATCATCATGTCACATAGATTATCGTTATCGAGGTGTCACTTGTATGTGATTTGTGTAGGAGATGTTTAATTTGTGTCGAATGTGATTTGTACTTGTGAGTATATGGTCGTATATGTTGACAATTTGATTGTCATTTACACATGTCGGTATTAATGTACTTCTAATATACGTCGTAAGGGGCATATTTGTGTCATGTCATAATCTATGTAGTATATGTCATTTGTATGTATATGTAAAAAACTGTTAACATCATTTAGATATGCCAACGCTAATGCACTCGTAATATAAATTGTAAGTGATGTATTCATCACATATGTGGCAATATACATAGAATATGCTGCCAGTCATAACATACGTAGTTCATACGTAATTAATATGTGTCACATTTGTAATACGTAATATTCGTCATTTTGTAATATGCATCGATTGTATATCATCATATGTACGTACGTGCATGCACAACGTTTAAGTTGTTAAGAGGCCTTCCCTTCTTGAAACAAACTTAATTTATCGTAATTTTTCATGATGTAATAACAAAGTTCGTTGCCATACGGCGTTCGTCTTTGTTATTCTTATTATATGTATATATATGTAAGGGGTAGTGCCACTGGTCGTCATTCGTTGGGACCCATTTGTCAATAGTGTTGGGATACTATGCCCCTAGCTATTGTTTTTATCGTTAAACGTCAATGCATTGTTCATCGTAAAATTCGTGGTATATTTGCTAATTTAAAAAAACAACTATAACATTATAGACATGTTAAAGTAGGAAGCGTAAATAACAAAAAACAAGGTGCATGTTTTACTATTGTATAGACAAACTAGATAGGTTATAAGTAAGTTGGGCACATAATTTCATATAAGGCATCACATGTATTGTTCGAGGAAATAAAAGTACCAAACTATTATTCAAATGTCAAAACAAACAAGTCATCCTGATAACACACATAATGTCATAACAGCTTAGTGTAAATTAAAATGTTTAGAAGCTGTTGCGGTACTATAGAGAACCCAGGGAGTTGGATTCACTTGAAATAGGAGGGATGACTGTGGAGCGATACTAGTTGGGAGTTGGATTCACTTGAAATAGGAGGGATAACTGTGGAGCGATACTAGTTGACTTTATGCCTTTGTTAGTCGGTTAAAAACTCTTTGGTTCTTGCACATAATGGAGGAATCAACCAATAGACTACTTATAGAAACCAAATGCAAAGACCTTCAAAGACTTGCCTTAATTATTTTCATAGTTCTTGATCCAGTGCCAACAAGAAGCTTCTAGTGCAAGATAAAGAATTATACGAGGGTTGCCAGTATATCATTACAGGGCTTGTACATGGTTAATTGTTACACGCATCAATACACATGCACGACCCATGCTTCTAATTATACATTTAGGTAATGAAAAATCTTTGTCAATCATCTTCTAGATACCAGTCAACATTGCTGGGCTCTTTTAAGGTGGCTGAATCTAATTTTTTAGAGCCCAAAGACCCCAAACATTCCGCAGGCTTTTCTTTACTAGTTACAATCATTCAT
Source organism: Saposhnikovia divaricata (assembly GCA_036435485.1). Classification (NCBI taxonomy): domain Eukaryota; kingdom Viridiplantae; phylum Streptophyta; class Magnoliopsida; order Apiales; family Apiaceae; genus Saposhnikovia; species Saposhnikovia divaricata. The sequence continues at coordinate 243,840,706 of CM071596.1, read as the reverse complement.
GCAGGAATATTTAATCACATATAAACACAACACAGTGTGTGTGTGTGTGTGTGTGTGATCATCATAGACTTCTGTTCTTATATATTTCAGTCCCTGGAAATTCATTATTTCATTTTATTAAAATCTACAGGTATGTAATCTTCTCATTTCATCTCATGTAAAGTAATGTTGTTCATCATTCAGCAATGAATCATTTAGTTCTTGCAGAGTGCTGTTTTGTGTTAACGTTTATGTGTATATAGTGATACAATTTAAATGTGTATGTAGGAATTCAAGTTCAAATATTGGTGTTTAAAATTGGGATTAAAGTTTTTAATTGGAGCTAAATCATATATATACACAATATGGGCACAATGATCTTTGAAACCTACTTTGACCTTTTTGCCCTCTTAAAATTTAGCGTTCCGTTAATTTTACAACGGCAGCTCCTATTGTGTGTTAAAAAAATACAATTAGCCATGCATATATTCACTTTTTTGTTTCGGCCACTAATGTGCGATATAATTAAACTTCAGGTACATAAAGTGCAATTTAGTCAGTAATATTATACATGTCCCACACCAGAACACTACCTTGTATTATTATAAACTTGTTGATTGGTTGACATCATATAAGCAGTTTAATAAAACTTACAGGTCCAATTTAAGACTGTAAGTCAAAGAGGGTAATGTGAAACAAGTTGCATAAAGACATTATTAATAGAAGTGCAGAAACAGAGTTGCTGCAAAAAGGTTTGAATCACCGGAATCAGATGATACATGCAGTCTTGCCATTTTATCAAGTTCATAACCAGGTAAAAGCTACAATCTAGCTTCAAAATTTAGATGGTACAGACAACATGCACAAGAACCCAGGAATGAGGAGGATAGGGACTAACTTGCAGCCACAAATAGACCTAAGTGTAGAACACTATAATAACAAAACAGTTACAATGAGGCATGAACAAGAACCCACAATCATATATGTATGTATAACTCAATAATCATAATACTTATATTTACACGAAGCAACACATTTTAATTCTTGAAGACACGAACTGAAATGTCCATAGATGAAAGATGAGGAATGATACCTTCCTAGTCAGTAAAAATCGACAGACTCGAGCACTCTGCGAGCCTGGATTTGAAGTGCTGTAAGTCTCTGCTCAGGATCAAGAGTTGACCCAAATTGACTAGCTGCCCATATCAACGACGCTGATTTCTCGCCAAGAAGTCTCTTTATGTCTTCATGTATTGATAAATCCCTTCCATTAACATGCCCAATAAGCAGCAGCAAAAATTCTCCACACTTCAGTCTATAAATAAATAAATTAATTAACAAGTTCTGGTTGACATTGTGAAAAGTAGTGCCAGTTCTGACAAGTTAATCTTTGCTATATGAACAAATCGCCCAATAAAAAACAAATTAAAAATTTGAGCACTCATCTTTAAGCCCTTAATAGGCAATATACAGTATATGGTAGTTGTAACGACATCAAAAGCCAGAATGACATGAGATAAATGAGTGGCAGTTGATCATAGGTTAATCATTTAAGAGTCTTCTTCTTTACTCTGATGCTTCATCTTTTTCAGACTACCTTTTGTTTTATTTGTTTAATGGAAATTAATTACTCTCATGGTTCTTTTAGATTTTCAAAGTGATAGCCAAGTAGTTTCATCTCATACGAAATCTTACTTTCATTTCTACATATTTACAATTTGTCAATAGAAGATAAAAATTTATGTGAGATCAAAATATTATCTGCTTACGGCTGCAACTATTAATATTTTGTTAGATCAACTACCGCAAGCCAACATGAAGAAGAAGAATATTATGGGAAAAACATTTGATGAGATATACCTTAAATTCTCGTCTACTTGCTTGTCTCTTATAAGTAATGCAACCTCTTCGATGCCCTTGCATTCCTCGAAATCCTATAGAATAATTAGTTATTAATTAAGCATTTAAAGTGCATGAAAAAGATTAAAAAGTTTTGAAGAGAAAATACGCACATACAGGTTCAAAAGTTCAAAAAAGGTGAAGACTAAGGGTGAAAAAGAGGTAAATACCTTGAAGCATTAGTATAGTCAGATACTCAGATTCTCAGATTCTATTTTTTTTACTTCTAACAGAAAATATTTTTAAACCGGGTATATTCTAAGTTGTTTTGAACCTAATAAGCAAGGACACGGGTGTGGGGGTGCGGGTGCGTAGTACGGAGACACGTGAACTCGGCAAATTTGAAAATATGGGGATACGGGTGCGGGGGGACATGTCATATATAAATAAAACAATTCATATATATATATATATATATATATATTTCATGTTACATATATTGAAATCATTTGACGGGAAGCAAAAACTGTTTGCAAACTGAATGAAATACAAAATTTATTTATCCAAAACATAAAAGTGTAAGTGTAATATTTTCATTTATGCAAAAAATGAACATGATCATCAATACTATTGTATTTGCTATAGATATTGATACTTAATTTTGTGAAAATATTTAGTTAACACAAATTCCGACTAAAATTGGTGAAAATAAAATTTTAAATTAGGATCGTGAAAGAATCTGTGTGTCCGATACGGGGACACGTGTGTCGAAGAATCCGACACGGGGATACGGCATGTTACCAAAGTGTCCCTGCTTCCTTATTTTGAACCATTTAGAAAATTCTGCCACTGATTACTAATTAGTCATGAACCTTGCGTACTTCATACAAGTTTAATACGAACTACCACACAAGAAATTAATGTAAACATGATTTTTAAAGATGGTAATGCATACAGTTTCTATAACATCATACATTACATTAAATATCAAATATAACATAATTTAAATTTAATTTTTCTTAACTATCAGTACATTAATTTATTATACACTAGTAAGTGTATCTAACATATTTAATGCACATCAATTATAGTAGCAAACTCAAACCATAAATGTATTCAAGTACCCTAAAATGACTCAGACCTGATCTAAAAAGTTGAGGTATTTTGAAATGTATTCAGACAAATATAAACGAGTATCAGTTTGGTCATATTTTGTTGCTATTACTTCCGAGTAGAACAATTCATTTTTCAGCTATAGTCAAGAGGCAGAACATTCTGCAGTAAACAAGCTTTGCTTAGGTTTTAAATTTAATCCTCGAGTCCAAGTGCAGAGGAAGGACCCTATTTTTCTTTTACTTGGACAAGGAACAACATATAGGCAAGAAATGAATTATGCTTATACTTGTGCGTAATTCTTACACTGTAAGTCATACAGCAATTGAGGAAACCACAATGAGACCTAAGAATCTTCTTTAACAAATTTTACTTCTTTAGAGGAATGTTAAAAGCATGGACATGCAAGAAAAAGGAACTATAGGAAGTTTCCCTCAGTTACAACATAGTAGAATGGTGCTAGTAGTTACTGCACTAACAGGCTAGGAAGCTAGGAGTTTCGACCAGCGTAAGAGCAATCCATTGATTTAATTCTATTATCTGTATTATCTCCTTTAATATGCAAGAATATAATAAAGTTTACTCGTTTTCCAAAAACAATCATATAGTTCTTCAATTATAGAATAGATTACTTGAGAAATGTGAGCGAAAAATTATAGTTTTCACGTTTTTTGAGAAGATAAAAGGGTCGGCAACACCATACCATTTGATTAGATGAAGAATCCAACATTATTGATACCAGAGCATCCAAGCATACTCCTCGCACAAGTGCACCCCTTGTTGATAATATATTCATCAAAACCTGGATAAAACCAAACCACTGTTGCTTAAAATGTTGCATTTAGCTAGACCAGCTTATTTTAGCTATACAAAATTCAACAAAAAAGTCATAAACAAGTCCTGGGGTTTAAAAGAATATAGTTATAACCAATCTTGATGATTACGTATTTAGAAAAAACCCCATGTCTAGCTTCTTCACATCTCATTCTATCAGTGGCAGTAAGTTAACCTGACTTGACTCATTAATATTTAATCTGTTTCTTTCTTTTTCTTTTTTAGTTTTTTTGCTACGCCTGTTTTATCATTCCACCACAAGCCTGCACCCTGTTCCTACAGGTTTTATTGGATACTTAACAAGCAAATCTAGTCATACGCACTGATGAAGAACCTTCAATTAAGCAATGATGAAGAACCACCTTCAATTATGACATGCCGTCTAAAATAGAGCCTACCAGCTTCTCATATATTAGGTGTATAGTCATTATAGTCTCGTGAAGGTCAACTGGATGAGCAGTATTAGACTACTAATCAACTGGATAGAATTTCTACTTATCTTACAATGGGAATTCATATTGCTTATAATCTGAGCTGAGTTTGTGTCTGGTTGGTTGTAAGGGTATGTCGGTGGGAATAGAATGAAAAATGTGAAGATAATTGTGGTAAAAGAATATAATGGTAAACCTGAAAGTAGAAAAAAGTATATGTCAAGCTCTTGCTCTAGTGGCTTTGCCCTCATCCTCTTTACAGTAAATAGAGGGTTCAAGTCTTGTCAAAGGCAAGGCAGGTGGGTTTGTGCACTGAATATTAATTACAAAAAAATAGTATGAATTTATTAAAAAAAACAGTATGAACATAAGAACATTTGTGAAAAATTTGGATGGTAAGAAATGAAGTTAGTTTAAACTTACGGCATGGACCAAGTGAGATAATGAACTTTAAGCATAACTGTCAACCGAAATATGAATTTGTGTTTGTCCCCCCCCCCCCCCCCCAATTTTCCATACCATTCCATTTCTACCCACCAAATATAACCCAAACTTTGTGTTAACGCAAATCTATTAAAAAGTCAAAAATTCACTCCTCCAAGAATTTACCTCCAGAATAACTTAATAAAACAACATGCTTCCAGCAATCTATAGTCATATGTATACCGTGCATAAACAAATCTTTAAGTGCAATACATAAAAAAGGAATCTTCAGATGCAGCAAGAATCAGATGAAAAATTACTTGGATTGCTTTGTGTTGATGTGCTAGCACTGAGCTTTCTCTGTGGAGCAAACAACATCCTTCTAAAACTCTAAGTGCAAGTGCAACTTCAGCATCAGATGAAGGACTGGTTATCTTCAAGGGTTCAACACCAAATATATGATCTAGGTTGGCTACTTTCTGATCATCCCAATCTTTTAACGAGTGCTGAAAAAGGACCGGTACCACTGACACACAATATTATATATGTCAAATTCATAACATAAAGCCAAAAGAATAATATACACAAATTTTCCTTATCTTCGATCTTCACCAATTATCATATGTGTATCTACGAAAAGCTTGTCACTATTCCCAGCATTTGTATTTTGTTTTGAACTGCAGTGTTAGCAATTCGTTTCTGACTTTATAATTTACAGAGGTCTATTAACTAATCCATAGGCATCAGGTGCTAATAAGACCAAAGGCATATAGCTAAGGCACACTAAACAACAAATCACAAGATCATTACGCACCAATAATACCAACACGAAATCTCGATAATAATTAAAAAAAAAAAAAAGTAAAAACAATGCACATAAAACAGTTGAATTAAACAACACAAACGCGAAATCTCGAAAACAAATAAAAACAATGCACATAAAAACAATTCAATTAAACAAAACAATTCAATTCTACCTTGTAATTCAGGAACAGACTGAGAATGCGAAAACTGGGTAATCGTCGAATCGGAGGAGGCGACGGATCGGAGAAAATTGAGGAGAGTGCGGAGAGCTCTGAGACGGAGAAATGAGAACTCAGCACGAGCGTCTTTAAGGCATGTTCTGAGAGCGAGTGTGACTTCTCTGTATAATCTATCGTTGTCTAGTGATTTCACCAGTTCTAAGATCGCCGGAGATATTGGTAACGAAGAGGAGGCATCGTCGGAGGAGGAATTGTCGGCTCCGGCACCGGTGAGAGCGTCGCTCCAGAAGGCCTTTTTCAGGTACATGTCTTGTGTATGTATGTTTTGTGAGCTGGGCCTGGTTTGGGTCTGGTTTGTGTAAAAAGTTTCTCTCAAAGTATCTCTGCAGGTTCTAAAATTCAAAAATCAATTCAACTCGTTTAATTTTGCAAAAAAAATTACTCAAAAAATGAAAATTATTTTAAATGAGATCTCGAATAACTAATGGGATATTATTTTCATAAATTTTATTAAAAATATTAAATTCAAATATCATAATTTAGTATATTAGTGTTATAAATTATATATTTTTTGTTATTTATTGATAATTTAATATAAATACCAAAATTATTAGTAATATTTTTAACAATATACTAACAACGATAATGTCAAAATTTTAATATCCTTTACATGATAATTTTTATCAATACAATTTAAAACAAGTTATGATGATCAAACACATGTATTTTTAACAATACTTAAAATAATAATATTTAATTGAATAATTTAAAATTTAATTTCACTCCAAGTACTTGGAGTTTTATCACGTATTGATTGAGTTATGTAAAAATCGAATTCCGACCAAAATCGGTATAACTCGAATCAAATCATACCCTAAAGAGTACTTGAACTCAATAATTTTTAAAATACTGCCTATATGTGAACAAGTCATTCTTACACATTTTCAAACTTTTTTTGTTTAAGTTAAATTATCAATTTAATATTCTTCTTACAAGTCAAATTATCATCTTATTTTTCAAAAAAATTTCTTTCTTTTTTTGTAAAGAAATTACCATCTTAATATTTTTCAAAAATTTCTTCCAAGTCAAAATAATTTGTATATTTTAAGGAAATTTAGAAGGTGATTACTCTGAAATCATGTCAATTTATTTTCTAATTTTTTCAAAATATAATTTATATATATTTAAGGAGTTTAAAAGGTGACAATACTCAAACTGATTCTTTATATTTTTCTAATTTTAACAAAAAATTATTATTTTAATATTTACCAAAAATTTCTTTTCAAGTCAAATAATTAAAATAATTTGTATATTTAAGGTGTTTAGAAGGTGAATTCTCTTAAGTCATGTCAGTATATTTTTCAAATTTTCTCAAACTTTAGAATGTTTAAATATTAAAATTAGAAAAATTTTAATTACCTTATATTTTTCTAAACATTATGTTCACGTAAAATTATCATCTTTATATCTTCCTAAAATTTACCTTTTAAGTCAAATTATCGTTTTCATATTCTACTAAATTAAATTACCATTTTAATATTTTTTTTAAATTTATCTTCAAATTAAATTATCAAAAAATTTAATGTATATATTTGGAATTTTGAAAATAATTATAAATCCACCGTGAAAGTGACTTAGTTAATTAGTTTCTTATAATATATACGTCAAGTTTTTATTTACTTTTATAAGTCCTATATCTTATGATTAATAAATTATTTTATTTTTAAAATAATTTATTAATCATAAGATAATACTTTTATTTTTCAGCTTTTGGTTTAACAATTTCTTAAGTGTAAAGTGTCTCAAATCAAGTGTGTTCGTTTCTAAGTGTAATTAAAAAAAAATATCCGTGAATATTATATATTCCTCCTATCCCACTTATTTTGGTCACTTTTCTAATTTTTATTGTCCCAAAATATTTGTCCACTTTCCTAAATAAAAGTAAATAAAGTTCTAAATATATTAAAAATTTGTAAATATAGTAATATTTAAGCTTAGTTATGGAAATTAAAAGAAAAATATAAAAAATTAGTAAAAACGTGAATTTTGATTGATGGACAAAATAAATGTGGGAATAAAATTTATGATAACCACGATTATCTTTTTCTATTGTAATGTACAATTATTATTTGAGAACTATATTTATTTATTATTAGTTATTTATACTCATGACTAAAAACAAAATTCAATAACATTTAAAGTACTAATTTTATTCAACCTAACAAATATAAACATCATCTTTAACTATTGTAAATCATCACTGAAAATGTTGTTACAAGTACCTAATAGATTTTTCTATAGTAATGTAGGATTGGAATTTTATGAAAAAAGCACACATCTATTTTGAGGCCATATTCATGGTTCAAATGATCATTTAGTTGTAGTCAATATGCATAGACAAGAGGAACACTAGTAACAACAAATACATGATCATTATAATTGCATAGTTGCAGACAATTGTTTACTTCAGTACTCCTTGACAATCTTGGCCTTCTCAATGATGAATCTCCCTACCTTATATGTCTGAGTCTTCTCATGAACTTTTATATACTTCCATCCCAATTCTTCTCCACAAGTGTTACAGTACACATCAGCTATTGTGAAATTCCCTGTCATAAGTGGTTTGTCATAGCTCTTTCCCAGCACTATATTCATGGCTTGACTGAACATGAAAGCTTTCCCAGATTTTGCCTAACACCGCAAAATTTAACACATCAAATCAAAAATTACGTAAAATTTTATATCGAAATCAATGATCCTTCCGTCGTTTCAAATTACATTTTGTCTAGTCTACTTGAACACAAACGTGAATTATAAACCGTAAATTTAATTGGATCATTTATTTTACTCAACGGTATGTGCGCGACAGAATAAAAAAAAGTGTGTGCATAAAATCACCACAAAGGATTTCGAAAGAAGATCTTCAGCAAGAGCCAGAGGAGTTCTGCACTTCCTGCAGCTGTACAAAGGGTGACTATATGCCTCCATGATTTGATGACCTTAATTAATCTGCAACATTTGGCACCAAAAGGTTAACACAGTATATATTGTAAAATTAACTATGCTAGTATACAACTAATTAAAAAAGTTAAGTTAACCTCTTAAGGGTTGAACACTAGTAGAAATTGATTTAGCTTTCTTTAATCTTTACTAAGAACTAAGAAGGAAAGCAAGGATATTTATAGATTGTAGATATAATAGAAATTGAGGGACGACTTGGGTTGTCCGTTGACCCAGATTTCATTGGTAAAAATAAAAATAATACTAGTGTGCAGGCCTTTTCTTGCTATAAATAATTTAATATTATGGTTGATTAACAACATTTTGGGGTGTTTTAAGTCAATTTATTTTAGGATAAAGAAATTTCTAACCTTTTTTTTTAAAAAAAGTTAATTTTTTTTGTAATTTATAAAATCTTAAATATACATTAAATACTTGTATAAAAAAATTATTAATATATAAATTTTTTATCAGAAAATAAATTCATAAAGACTTATTATAATTTTTGTCAAATAGGCTATTTATCTCTCCTTACTTAATCCTTGGATAAGGTATGGTCTGTGGACATGGCAACTTGATACTACTGTCATACTGTGCAAACATTTTTCACATATGATAACTTGCACGTAAAAGAGTAATGGGATTCAAATTTCTTTAGTTTTTTTTTAAAAATTAAATAAATTTATATGTCTTGGAACATTTCCAATGATGTTGAATAAAAATGATTGTCTAAATCTATAATCTATCTATCTATACTATTATATTAAAGCCGAAACATTGAAAGTTTTGGTTTTCGGTTTGGTTATACTATTTATTTTGGTTTTCGGTTTGGTTAATTTAATTTTTAATTAATTTTAAATATAAAATAAATCAATTTTAATCCGTTATTGGCTATAGTCTTAAAGACACAATAGTATTTTATATTTACATCATTACTAATACGGCTAAACTTAAAACCAAGAAAACACACGTCTTATATGCTTTTAAGGGTCAAGAATCTTGGCAGGTTCGTTACAATTTTATTTTATTTTTAAGCGAAACAGTGTATATTTAGTTGTTGGTTTGACACTCTTTTTTTGGTCACTCAATAACAATCGTTAGATTTTAAGATAAATAAATGGGAACCGTCAGATCTAATGCTAAAAGAATATTCCTTTTTTAATATTTAAAATACTATTATAGATTTCAAGTTCGAATCCCATCAACAACATATCTCTATTAAACATATATATTATTTTAATAATTTCGGAATTCATTCACTTCTTAAATAAAAGAGCACTAGGCATTGGTTAATCTGGGTGTAATTTTAATGCCATTTGATACACGTAACGTAGCAAGAACCGGCCCATTTTATCCAGTTCTTAAGAAATTTGTATCCAGTTCTTGAGAAAATAAAGTGCCATTAAAGACGTAAAAGTCAAGAGGAAGGGAACTCTATTTTCTATCGAGGCCTAAAATAAAATCCCGGTTTCAAAACATATTATTAATTAAAATATTATCGTTAAAAATATTATTTTAAACATGTCTTATAATATTTTATTATCTTCTATAATTTATTTTTCTACTAATTTATATATATATATATATATATGAAAATATGGATAATAAAACAAAAAACATTTTTTCATCACACGAGTAATAAGCTATATAGTAAAAAATTACACAAAATTTGGAAAACATTTAGAATATAGAAAATTTTGTATAAAAGTCGAAAAAAGATCTACATGATTAGATAAATTTCACTTTTTCTATTAAATAAAAGTTAAAAAAAACAATTTTTGTGTAATATTTATATCTATACGTATGTATTTTAAAGTAATAATTCAAAATAAATAATTTTAATAATATTTATATACATGGGATTATAAAGTTAAAAAATTATTTTAATAATAAAAATATATATACAAATTAAAACTTTAATAATAAAATATAATTAAAAAGTTTACAAGCAACCGTGCATCGCACGGGTTATAGGCTAGTATTATATAATAATCAAAATATTAAAAATTGTGATAGCTGTTTTTATTATAAAGAAAAATACATGTGATATCTCTACTATTAAAACACCTAAAATAAATAATAATCTTCTTGACAAAAAAATAATAATAATCTTTTATTATAATACCTGAATCTATCCCAAGTATATATAGTTAGATGTAGTTAGCCAATCATAAAATTGTGAATTAGTTTAGAACCAATCAGAGATCATTCCTAAATTTTAAACCAATCATATTATATCAAAATTTTTCCTTATTTACCATTATCATCCTAATATACTAACCATGGTTAGTTAACAATTCAAATTTAAATATAGTACTAACTTGATTTAATATATCCATATATTACATATTCTTTTAATGTCAAAACTATGTATAATAAATTAATATTTAAATTAAATCAATTAGGATTATACAAATATATAATATATTAAGCGATTTTCGCAATGTGAATTTTCCACTCTTTTGATTTTCAATTAATCATAATTGCATTATTATATATTACGAAATACTTTTCATAAAAATATATAAAAGCCAATTAGAATTTACCACATAAATTAAATTAATTATAAGAATCAATCACAGTTATATTATTATAGCACATTTGTTCTTTGTGCCACTTTTTATTCTATGTATATATAACAATTTTCCAAAATTTGGTATTTATTAATTGTTTTTAATATAAATATATTATTTTAATGCATGAGTCTATTTTATCTATATTATAAAATATAATATTTTAATATCTCAGACACTCGATCTATAATCATAAGGTGCAAACAAATTTGAATAAATGTTAACCTACTTTTATTCAATTAAATATTTTAAAAATTAAAAAATATTTACTACACTATTCTAAATACACCGTCAAAATTTAAGTTAAATAAACTTTTAAATTAATTAATTACAAACAAATCTAAATTCAACCAATTAAAATATTAAAAAAGGAATTTAAACCAATTATTACTAACATTTTACTTATCGGTATTTTTTAGTTATGCAAGAATTAATGGGACAAATAAATTGACTTTACGGTATATTTGAATTATTCAAGATACTGAATAGACTCTCAAATAGTATTAGACATTATTTGGTGTATAAATTGTCAATCCTAAAAATAAATTCATTATAGAGTCAATAAATATATTGCTAGTGAATATTTTCATAGCAAATTGGTCAACTCAACGTAAAAATTCTAATAAATCACTACTTTTTTTATATTTCATAGCAAATTGGTCAACTCAGCGAAAAAATTCTAATAAATCACAATTTTTTTGATAGATAATTAATTTATAAACAACAGGCCATATGTCATCTACATAAATAATCATTCAAACTTTATTTTAAATCAATATTTTTTGTTGGTAAATAATTTATCAATAAAATGTCATAGATCTGCAAAAATAATCAAGATTGGACAAACACATATTAAAATAGATTATATCAAGGTAACAAGGTTTCCTTAATCAAAACTACAACCGTTGATCAGATCTTAAATTGCCGTACATCACTCGCTTATATCATTGAAATATATAGTCTTTCTGTCAAAATTATCCAACAATTTATTCTAATCGTGAGGGAAATACATATGTGATTTGTGACAACATATTCGAACAACTAACCAAAACTGCGATTCTATACTATCCAAATCAATGAACCAATATAACAAAATCCTGTAGATCTAAGATCATGGATGCCAAAATAAAGGAACCTACTCTCAAAAGAGAATGAACAAAACCCAATATACGGATAGACAAAATCCATTAACGAGATACTAAATTCTCAATAAAGAGATATATTTATTGAAAAATAAAGTAAAATCAAGGAAAAGAAACTAGAGTTATCATTCAAAAGGAGAAAATACAATATCCAATATATCAGTAGGTAAAACCCACCGGCCACCAACGTGGTAATAGAATTTCAATAAAGATAGATATTTATTGAAAAACAAAGAAAAATCAAGGAAAACAATAAAAATGGACTTATCATCAACCAAAACGCATATATCAACCCCTACACTTTAGTTTAGTACTTTTTAGGAGAAGATGAGATTGAAAAACGACTACAACAATCGTTTAAAAATCAGTATTATTGATAACTAGATAGGTCGATACTTATAAAATTATATATCTTTTCTAATAAAAGGTGCTCATTTTAATTTTGTATTCTTGAATTCAAGTAATAGTATCTAATTCTAATATCCTAATCTAAGAGCAAACATATTTACTTTGCTTGGTTGGTTAATAATATTTATTTTTAATATCAATAAAATCTTAAAAATGAGTAAAAGTTTTAATAACTTGGTAGATAAATTCTAACCAACCAAGCAAAGATATTTATTAACAATAAACAAAATTTTAAAAAAAATAAAGGGCTTCATTTTTATGTACTCTACTCTTAGTTTATTTTGTAGCATTTCAGTGTCGTTTTCAGTTATATAGTAACATATTTAAATAACTTGGCTAGAGAGTAACATTACATATAATTATCCTATTTTTTCGTTTCAAGTATTATTTTTGTTTCGTGTAAAAAAAAATTGCATAGTTTAGTAGTATTTTGTGTTCAAATTTTGGGTACCCAAAATAATTTTATGTCATTTTCATGCAAGACCCCAAATACACATGGAATTAATGTACACAACACAAACGATTTTCCAGATCTACGTAAACGCTTTCTTTTAATATATGTAGGAAAAATATATTCACTGTTAAATGAAAATGAATTTCATGTTTTTTAACCCGACAATTAAATTATAAGGACTTGCATATATAATATTGTGATTACGTGTTTATATATTACATATTTGATTTTAATTTCATGTACAATTTTCTATTTTAACATGTTAGTCAAATAGGAAAAAGATAGGTGATACTCATTTTCAAATGTCTTATTTTACGCGTTTGGACGACAACGAGTTTGGTTTGATCTGAATTTTGTAAAATCCGAACCCACATCCAAATATTTTTGGGTTTTAAAAATAAATCCAATATCCAATATCCAAAACCAAATTCGTCGAATTTCGGATTAGATTTGGTTTTTTTTCATATCCAAAATTAGTAATAATGATTCAAAATTAAAATAATTGCTACACGCAAACAATATTAATTATATTTATACAAAAATTAAAAAAAATAAAATGATTAACTTAAGTAGTCAAATATTACATATTATACAAATTAATGTACAAAGTAAAATTTAAAATAGAGTAAAGTGCACTTTGTGTACCTGAACTTTGGCGAAGACACCACTTCGCATGCCATAGTTTTAAATCTGCCATGGGCAATACTGAACAAACTAATTAATTACAATTAGTGTACTACCGTTTGTTTTCCACTAATGCTGTTAAATGTCCAGGGGTAATACAGTCTTTTCCAGCTTGGACGAATTTGGGTTTTTTTCAAATTTTAGGGTTCATAACCTTCAAATTTAGGGATTTTTGATTTGCTTATTGTTTATTGAATTTGTTGTTTCTAGTAGATTCCTGGGGTTGTATGTAACTGATTCATGTAGTTAAATTGAATGTTTGTGTTCGTAATGTGATAAAACAAGTTCAAAGTGTTGGGTCGAAGTTTCAATTCTTTTTTTTTTTTGGAATTATCCGGTAATGGTTTGTGTTGGTGGTTATGGGGGGAAGACTGGGCTTGAGCTCAGATTTATTTTGCCTCCAAGATCGTCGAGTTTGTTTCAGAAATGATTGAAAACGATTTTTGCCGGATTATTTTTCGAGCTCGTTGGATTTCAGTTGTTTGGTTTGTTTTGATCGTTGTTCGATCGTGTGTTGCTGTGTAGTGTTGTCCAGTTTATGGGCATTCTTTGCTTGCCAGAAAGCGTGTAAACCGAGGTTGTGTGTAGTTTTGTCGCCGAAAAATGTCGCCGCCCGGAAATCTGGGTAGCATGTCGCCGATTTCTGGGCATTCGGCCGGAAACTGCAGAACATGGAGATGAAGATGTGGGTGGAAAAGACTATATTACCCCTGGGCATTTAACAACGTTAGTGGAAAATAGACGGTAGTACACTAACTGTAAGTAATTAGTTTGTTCAGTATTGCCCGTGGCAGATTTGAAACTATGGTATGCGAAGTGGTGTCTTCGCCAAAGTTCAGGTACACAAAGTGCACTTTACTCTTTAAAATATGTTAAAAAATAATTATTTTTATACATAAAAATGAAAATTTTATGTAAAGTAAACAAAATTACATCTTGAATATATCAATAAAATTTGAGATTGAGAAATAGAATTTCTAATTACTAAATTATTATTAACTATTTCTAATGAAATATTTGAATAAAAATAAATAAAAAAAATATGTCTTGCATCTAAAATATTACATGAAATAATTTCAAATTAGAATATTATATGATTTATGTATCAGGTTTCAATAGTGGATCGGGTTTCGGATTTCGGATATGATATAACGTAAATCCAAATGCAAATCGAAACTATTTCGGGTTTAAAATTTATATCCGAACATAATCCAAAAATTCGGGTTCGGATCGGGTACCATTAGATCAAATTAATTTTTCTTCCTTATTTATGGGTAAAAGAAAACTAATATTTAACATACCATATTCTGATAGAAAAGAATAAAAAATTCAACATACAAATTCCCAAAGTAAATATACACATTTTAAGTTGTCATTAAAAATAAACTGATGGCAATCTTCACAAACTTTAACAATCATATTTTATTCAAAAAATGGGATATATTGAATTTGTTTGGTTAACTGATCATGTTTATTTTTTTTAAAGTAAATCAATTCACTAATAAAAGAACATAAAATTTGTAAAAATGAATGGAACAATAGGAAACTAGATTAGATGAAAGTTTTCTTTTATCATAATTATGTTCGTTTAATGGATCTTGCACAGTAGTGATCCTTTCTTATATCGCTGAAACATGGAACCTTTTTATGAAAGACAATCTAATGATTTATAACGGTTGTTAAAAATAAGTGTTTATGTATTTTTATTATCTATTCGAAAAATTGATGGCGATCGATGCAAATATTTTGAATATTAATATAATAAAAATTATAGAAACCCGTTGTACTGCACATTTAAATATACCAAACTTTTAAAAAAACAAAACTTAAAATATGGATAAAAAAACTTATGAACTTGATTGAAAGATTATAAAAAATGAGAGAATTCAAATGAAAAATAAAATTAAGAAAAAAAGTTAAAGAAGGGCTTAGAATGTTTGAGTGGGAATGTGAATGTCATGATAATTGTTTAATAATATTGATACGAATGCAATTGGTATAAATTGACGATAATTTATACTTTAATTTTGATGAACATATCTTTTTTTTTTAAAATAAATAATTATTAAAATAATGAATTTATATTAATTAATTAATAAATTTTATCATCCGTGAACCGTGAGATCACGGGTTCGACTCCTGCCGGGGGTCAAAAAAACCGGAAACAATCTCTCTACCTTTGTGTAGGGGCATGATTGCGTACATCCTACCCCCCTCAGACCCTGCTCATGCGGGATATACTGAGTACGTTGTGTTGTGTTTTTATTCCGCGCGTAGCCCGGGTAGAACGCTAACCAATCAAAATATGACAACTCATTTTTTGAAATTTTTTTGGGACATCTAGAATTACTCCCGAAAATTGCTCGATTCCTATTTTATTTGCATTTATAGAATGAAAAATATGTATTTGATTTATTTTTCTATTAGTAATTATGTTTTTATTATTCTCTACGACTGATCCACCAAACATGATTATATTAAACCGAACTTTCTAGAAAAATAGCATAAAATTTCGTTAAATTACTTTGGGGGAAAATAAAAGGGAATAAGAAAATTGATATGTACCTTTGGTAAATTTTATCATATATCAAATGAAAGTGTTTTGATATTAATCTTTTTTTATATAATTTTTTTTCCAAATCTTTTAACACACGTCCATACTATTACACATAATTGAAGGAAAGTTACTTGAGATGCATATCGGGTTCGTTACATTCAAAACAAAATTGAACAAAATAATTTATTTTTTTAATACGTTATACTCTCTCTATCCCTCTCATTTCTTTACAGTTTCTAATTTGGGACGTCCCTCTCATTTCTTTACATACTATAAATAGTACTAACTTTTAACAATAAAATACATTATTACATCCACTACTTCACTCCATTTTTTCAACACTTTACACTGTTACACCCACTACTTCACTTATTTTAACAATAAAATCACTGTTACACCCACTATTTCACTTATTTTAACAATAAAATCACTATTACATCCACTACTTCACTTATTTTAACAATAAAATCACTATTTCACCCACTACTTCACTTATTTTAATCATAATCCTTAGTCTCCGTGAAAAAACCCAACGTAAAGAACCACGAGGGACGGAGGGAGTATATTTTTGTAACTATTTTGAAATTTTAAATTTGTACTTTTAATGCATAGCACGGGTAAAATGCTAGTATAATATGAGTCCCCTTCTAAAGAAAACTTGTTATACAGAGAATCGGAGAGAACCACCCATTTTTTAATTCTACAATAGAATCAAAGTTTTTTCAAAAAAAATAATTTTTATGGATTTTTTAAATAAAATTGTTCGTTGCCGCGTCATCATCTGAATTTGATGAAAGGAAAGATTGAAAGACGTTCTGAGCAGCATAGACATAATATATGTGCTCCTGGCCAGCAACCTATGATCAAAGCAGGAACTCCGGTGACCGGAGGACATCTAGAAGGGAAATCTCATATGGTGACCTCCCAAGAATTGCAATATTCCACCGAAGTTCATATTGAGGAAGTTTCATATGGAAGTGTAGAATTAGAAGATATGGAAGCTGGGTACAATCTTCTAATGGTTAAAACTCCTATTTAGGCCGAATTAGAGGGCGCACCCCCTTTGGATGGAAGTGTAAAACCAGTAGGCAGAGGGAAATAGGTAATAGAAGAGTCAGAGGAAAATCATCATATCCTCCCCAAGGCCGAATTGGAGGGCGTGCCTTCTTCTAGTGGAGAAGGGATAGAAGACGTTGATTTTGATATTGATCCTCGGATGCCTGTCATGGTTGAAAAGACTGGTCAAGCCAAAGACACGATCGATATTTCAATTGATCCGATTGATCAATTGAAAGCTACTTAAGACTGTTATTAGCAAAGTTCGATTGAAGGTCCCGGATTTGGCCAGTGGACTACTTTTTCCTCGATTGAGCAGCGATGACAAGAATTTTCAACAAGATTTGGTGCATTTGCATTAAAGGAGATCATTGCTAACGGAAATGTACAAGCTTCGGATGTCTTGTAGCAAACAAATACTAACTGGTCCTCAACCACCTGCAAGTCTTACCCAATTAGAACAAAGTGAGATGAAAAGGCTCTTGAGAATTCTACTAGTTCATGCACTTCCCTTGGTGAGGATGATTGTCAAAGTTGACACATCCACCAAATGGAAAAATCTAGCTGGATTTTTTGAAAATGGCCTGAAGCAGATACTTGGGAAATCAAGCTTAACCATGTGTGGTCACGAACGTTTAAGAAGTAGTACTTCAAGCAGTGACAGTAAGCATGCACAACTGCACGACTTTCTTTATTCTGATGACACAATAGGAATAACCTTAAATGCTTCTAATGGAAAGCTATCTTCTTATTGAGCTTTGGCCAAATATGCATGATAGCCAATTTACCGTGCAATAAAACTTAAATGCAGTGTATTAAACCTTGTTATGGTGTCCTAATTAACTATTCTATATAGCTCTGGCACTGGACTATGTGTATTGGAATTCATTACAATGACTTGTTTTTTTCTTTTGCTTTCTTTAAAAGTACACGTGAAAAAAGAATCTCGCACTTATAGGTTGAATTGTGTATCACAAGCTTCATGGAAGGTAACAGATGATCAAAATATAAACTATTTTCTATCATTAATAATATAATATAAAATGTTTGGGTGCATTAAACTTCAAACTCTACTACCTAAACTCAATCTATCTCATAGCAATTATGTTGGATTTTGGTTTGTTTTCCAAACAACTCCTAAAGAAATTAAGTACTCCCTCAGTCTCATGTGATTGTTTACGTTTCAAAATGATGTTTTTGGCACGCATTTTAAGGTGCATTTTAAAGGTAGTTCCATAACATATTTTTAAAATTTTCTTTTCTTGTATAAAAATATAATACAAAAAATGAAAATTTTAAAAATAAGTTATGGAACTATTCTTAAAATATACCTTAAAATGCGTGCCAGAAAGTATAAAAAGAAATGTAAAGAATTGGTTGGGACGGAGGGAGTACATATATTATGTATTTGTAAGTTATAATTTATATATTGACTATGCACAAAATGTAACAGATGGTATTGATTAATATTAATGAGTAATTAAAGGGCAGTTACATACTTTGGGAGTGGAGATGGTGTAAGAAGCCTACATATAGTGGATTTTTTCCTATAGAAATGGGTACTCTAAGAAATAGAGAGCTTGTTCAATACATACATCGGAACTCCCAAAACACAATTTCAATTTCTTTATACTAGATAATAAAATATTAGATATTTTATAGGTTAAAATATTTCATTGGTATCAAAGCATCAGGGTTGATTTTGGGTTCATTGTCATCTGATTTCATCGATCTGAATGGTCTTCTTTTACGTTCAATTTACAACCCAAGTGTTGCAGTGTTTTTCTGTACTTTTGGCTTCTCACTCCCTGTGGTCTTGTCCTTCCGGCATCGGTTTCTGTATCCACAATTATATTCTTTATACAAACCAATTTTTTGATTAGTTTGATTGATATTTCACATATGCTTCTAGTTTGTTTTCGTCAAGTACAGATATGTGTTTACATGTTCTCTCACTATGCAATTAAGTTATGTGATCTTTTTTGTTAGACTTTTCTATTTGTTGGCTTATATAATTTGTTCTTGTGATGTCTTAATATATGTTTTTTTTGTTAAATATGTAGTTTTGTTTTGCACGTCATTCCTAGGAGATTGAGCAGTGTAATCACTGTGTCCTCGTGCCTAGCTAATACTTCTAATTTTGTTTATTAATTTACGTGGATTGCCTGCTAGTTATATACATGTTTTTATTTATCTGTTGCCAAGTTACCATGATTTGTGTATATGATAGATAATGTTAATTTGATAATCTTAATTTTATTATTATTATTATTATTATTATTATTATTATTATTATTATTATTATTATTATTATTATTATTATTATATATGCATACATTTTTAAATTCTTTTTGGTTAGCCTCCATTATTACATTTTTTTGGGATTCTGAGTGATATATTTTGTGTTTAATAGTTCTTCTTCTTCTTCTCCCCGATTAATTTAGATTGTTTTGTAATTTAATTTTGGTTTATGTGAATAAGATTTGGTTGGTTTATAGATTGCTTTTGGTGAATTTTTTGTTGGCTGTTAGTAGTTCTTTTCCGACGTGGCATGTTATTTTATTAAGTTAGTTATATTGGCACCATTCAATTTAATCCTTATTATATTGTTTGCTAGTCTTCTTTTTTTGCTCGGTACAGTTTGTTTTTCCGAAATCAAATGGAACCACTTTTATTCAGTGAAATTTTATAACATAAAAATATGTGAGAAAATTTATCGTTGACAATGACGGTATTGTACTAAAAGGAAATTTTAGTAGTTTTCTATATAGAGAACATGTGAAATACCAATTTGTTGGGGTAGTTCATCGAATGTAATATTGGTAGTATGATCAAAGATATAGATAGTTGGTGGATTGTTTTGGATGATTCCCATAACATTATTTAAAAATGAATTAGTTGAGTTTGGGGAACCGAAAAAAAGGGAAGAATGTAAATTGTTTGAAGACAATATGAATTTATCGGTGAAAGTCAATATTATAAAAGAATTTGTTTGTGATGTTCAGAATGAGCACGAGAATAAATAAAAAAAATTATGTGACGCTCAGAAAAGAGAGCTGGAGAATAATATAATATGCGACACATATGAATATTTTTTTTAAGGAAATAGAAAATTATTAAGTGTTTTGTACTTGTGATCTCATTTTGGATATTTTATAAAATTAGTTAAATTGGTTTTGGTTAACATTTTTTGATGTGTTGATGCACATATTGAACTCGATCCGATTAAGAATAATAAATCGAATTTGAATATTGGTTATGAATCATTGTGTATGGTTTAATATATGAGATTGAGAATGTTAGGAATATGTTGTACTTGATGATAACTTCGCAATCAATCAAATTGTATAAGTATTGTAGCTGTCAACGGATGAGGATTTATAACTCTATCCGTTGATAGGTAGCTCATCAACGGATAAGGTTTTGTAGCATACTGCAGTATCTCTATGTTATCATTTGATAGTGTTTTTTATCCACAATCATGTTGACCATCAATGGATAGGAAGAATAGGGTAGCCAATTGTAAATAAACTATGCTATGTAATTCTGTTTAAGTGAAAGTGTATCAACGGATGAAGACAGAACTCTATCAACGGATACAACTCAAATCTACAATATCAACGGATACAGCTCAAACTATCATCAACGGATGACAATGTACAATGTCAACGGATAATCATTGACACTTATTTCTATGCTAAGCTGGGGATTAGCAGTTGATAAAGACAGGTTTGACTGACAGATCACATGGGTTGATAGTAGATATAAAAAGCAGTATGGCAGCCATACTTTGGAAACACAGAAGAAAGAAGCATTCCGTTTTACACTATGAATACAAGAAAGGTGTAGGGGACATGTCTGTTCACAAGGACAACCTTTCGGCTACATTTGTATTTGGAATGAAGTAGCAAGTCAACTTGAATTAGATTAGTATTATCTTATTCCTGTAGTACTTGTAAACTTGGGATATATAACCAAGTGTAACAACTCTTTAGAAGCTAAGAAAACAGATACATTTGCTTAGTGTTTTCTTGAATATCCTTAGACAGCGAAGAGTTGTAAAACGGCAGCTGTGTACATTTGTATCACAGAGTTTTCTTCAAATAAAAGCTTCAGGTGGTGCATTTAACCACCTGATTTTATATGTGTTTGTGCATTAATCGTTATACAGCAATTATCTAAGTATAGATTTCTGGAGTTCTTATCAGAAATTTATAAATATCAAGAATTGTATTCAACCCCCACTTCTACAATTATACAAGTGTGTAATCTGGGAATAACAATTGGTATCAGAGCAAGCTTCTATCATATTTGAAGTTTAAAGATCAACACACTTCCAACATGTCTAAGAAGGATTATGGAGTAAAGATACCAGTTCTTGATAGAGAGAATTACTTTCACTGGAAAGTAAAAATGCGTCTACATCTCGTGTCCATTGATGAGGGTTTTGTGGATTGCATTGACAAGGGTCCTCATGTTCCAATGAAGACTACAACAAGAGTTGGCCTTGCTGAAGATGCGCCTGATACTCTCATTCCCAAACCTGTTTCTGAATGGAGTCTTGAAGATATGGCAGAAGTCCACAAAGACAAAAAGACCATGAATATACTGTTTAATGGTCTAGAAACAGACATGGTTGACAATGTTATTAGTTGTACTACCTCCAAGGAAGTATGGGACACTGTTCAAACCCTTTTTGAAGGAACAGAACAGGTGAGGGAAAACAAGATGCAACTACTAATCCAACAGTATGAACACTTCCATTTCAAGAGTGGAGAAACATTGAATGATACATTTAGTAGATTTCAAAAGCTACTAAATGGTTTGAAACTGTATGGAAGAATCTATCAAGTTAAAGATTCTAATCTCAAATTTCTGAGATCACTGCCCAAGGAATGGAAGCCAATGACTGTTTCTCTAAGAAACACTCAAGAGTACAAGACATTTACTCTTGAAAGGCTCTATGGAACTTTAAAGACATATGAGCTGGAAATGGAGCAGGATGAAGAGATTGAGAAGTCCCAAAAGAAAAGTGGGTCAGTTGCACTTGTTGCCAACATGGAGAAGAAAGAGGAAAGGACAGAAGTTGCTTGTTCTATACCAAACAGGGAGGTTTGTAAAGATAGAGCAGAATCAAGCAGGAGCAAGGAAAAGGTGTCTGAAGAATTGAATGTCCTTCAGCAGGATGAATTGGATGAGATAGATGAGCACTTAGCCTTTCTATCTAGAAGATTCTCTAAGCTGAAATTCAAGAGAAACTCTGGGGTGTCCAAGCCATTTAACAAGGATTATTCCACAAGCAACTTTGTGGATAAATCCAAAATTAAATGCTACAATTGTGGAATTGTTGGTCATATGATAAGTGAATGCAGGAAGCCTAGATCTGAGAACAAGGGAAAGCCAACTGAAGCTGTTGTCTACAAGAAGAAATATTTTGATCTTCTCAGGCAGAAAGGAAAGGCATTCATGACCAAAGAGTATGACTGGGCTGCTGATGGAAATCATTCTTATGATGATGTTGAGTATGTCAACCTTGCATTGATGGCTGATTCTGGAGAGCAGGAAGCAAGTTCAGCTAGCAATCAGGTATTTTCTACTAATCTCTCTGAGCTCACCAAAGAGGAATGTAATAGTGTTATAGATGAAATGTCTACTAAACTATATCACTTGAGTGTTACTCTTAAATCACTTACTAAAGAGAATAATAGGATTAAAGAGACTAATCTGTTTTTAAGTGATAGAAATACGGCTCTAGAAGCTCAATTTCTAGAATTTGAGAAAATGAGAGTTAATTGAAATAATGCTAAAAGTGAACTTGAAGCTGTGTTAAAAAGAGAACTGATTTTAAGAGACCAGCTTGAAAAAGAACAAGGGATAATTGCTAAATTTCAAAGCTGTAGGAATATTTCACAAAACATAATAGAAGTCAAGGGAATAGAATCGTTTGTGAAGGAGACCTGGACTCAAAAGAAGAAGGAGCTAGAACCTTGCCGTGAGGATCTAGAGACTATTTGTGAATCAACGGATAGTGATCATTCGTTGACAGATGAACCATCAACGGATGAGAGGTATCCGTCGACTAACAAAAAGTTTGTTAGTAAGAAGGAACTCAAGAAACTGGATATTAAGTATGGTCCAGTCAACAAGAACTTTGTTACTGGTGAGTGTAGCCAAACCAAATCTAGTGGGAAGGCTAAGGCAGGTGACTTACACAACAAAAAGGCTGTTGGTAAATCAGATAATGAAAAGGTAGAAATTAAGGGTAAAAAGAAAAAGAACAGAAATGGTAAGATAGGCATTAACAAGAAAAACAATTATTCTCCTGACAAGTTTGCCCCTAGGAAAACTTGTAGTAATTGTAATAGTGTCAATCACCTATCTTTTAATTGCAAGATTGTTAACAAGGCTCCTGTTCATGTACCTCAAACTATACCATGTATGCCTGCAATGCCTGGTTTGTATCAAAATGCTAGTTTTTCTAATCCATATGTGAACATGCCATATGTGTCTAATCCTTATTTTCAATATGTGAATATGCCACAAATGTCATGGAACATTCCTAGCATGAATAATATGTATGCCAATTTTCCACAAATGCATGCATCAAATATTCATGCAAATAAGCATTTGTCAAACCCCATCAATCAGGCATCTACATCTAAGGTGAAGAATGCCAAGATTGTAAAGTCAAAAGCTAACAAGAAAGGACCCAAGGAAGCTTGGGTACCAAAATCAACTTGATTTGCTTTTGGATGTGTGCAGGGAAACAGGAGGAATCTATGGTACCTAGACAGTGGATGCTCTAGGCACATGACAGGAGATTCAACCCTGCTCACAGAGTTCAAGGAAGAAGCTGGCCCTAGAATTACTTTTGGAGATGACAGCAAAGGATATACTAAGGGATATGGCCTGATTTCAAAAGACAATGTCATCATTGAAGAAGTGGCCTTAGTTGAAGGTTTGAAGCACAATCTGCTGAGTGTCAGTCAGATTTGTGACAAAGACTATGAAGTAAGGTTCACAAAAGAAGCCTGTGTTGTTTCTGCTAATAAAGACAACAATGTGGTATTGACAGGCTTTAGAGAAGGAAATGTTTACGTAGCTGACTTCAATTCTGTATGCTCAGAATCCATTACTTGTCTCTTCAGCAAAGCAAGTAAGGATGAGAGTTGGCTATGGCATAAGAAGCTGTCACATTTGAATTTTAAAGTTATGAATGACTTGGTAAGAAAGGATCTTGCTAGAGGAATCCCTCAATTGGAATTTATCAAAGATGGACTGTGTGATGCCTGCCAATTAGGGAAACAAAAGAAATCATCCTTCAAGAGCAAGACAGAGTCATCCATTGTTAAGCCTCTTCAATTGCTGCATATGAACTTATGTGGTCCAGTGAATGTCATGTCTATTTCAAAGATGGACTGTGTGATGCCTGCCAATTAGGGAAACAAAAGAAATCATCCTTCAAGAGCAAGACAGAGTCATCCATTGTTAAGCCTCTTCAATTACTGCATATGAACTTATGTGGTCCAGTGAATGTCATGTCCATTACTTGTCTCTTCAGCAAAGCAAGTAAGGATGAGAGTTGGCTATGGCATAAGAAGCTGTCACATTTGAATTTTAAAGTTATGAATGACTTGGTAAGAAAGGATCTTGCTAGAGGAATCCCTCAATTGGAATTTATCAAAGATGGACTGTGTGATGCCTGCCAATTAGGGAAACAAAAGAAATCATCCTTCAAGAGCAAGACAGAGTCATCCATTGTTAAGCCTCTTCAATTGCTGCATATGAACTTATGTGGTCCAGTGAATGTCATGTCTATTTCAAAGAAGAAATACTGTCTGGTGATTGTAGATGATTTTTCTAAGTTTACATGGACCTTCTTCCTGCACTCCAAGGATTGTGCAAGTGAAATCATCATCAATCACCTCAGAATACTAAACAATGGTTCTGAAGACAAAGTACAAAGAATCAAGAGTGACAATGGTACTGAATTCAAGAATTCCACAATGAAGATTTTCTGTGAATAAAATGGAATTGTCCATGAGTTTTCCGCTGCCAGAACACCTCAACAAAATGGGGTTGTTGAAAGGAAAAACAGAACTCTCATTGAAGCAGCTAGAACAATGTCAAGTGAATCAAGATTACCAACATATTTCTAGGCTGAAGCTGTCAACACTGCATGCTTTACTCAGAATATTTCCTTGGTCAATCAAGCTAGAGGAATGACTCCTTATCAGTTGTTAACCAACAAGAAACCAACTTTAGCTTTCCTTCATGTCTTTGGATGTAAGTGTTTTGTACTAAGGAATCATGGAGATAACTTGGGCAAATTTGAAGCAAAGGCAGATGAAGCTATTTTGTTGGATATGCAGCAGGGAAAGCCTATAAAGTCTACAATCTAATAACCAACATTGTTATGGAATCTGTACATGTTGTGTTTGATGATCAAAAGATTCTAGGTCTAAATGATGGAGGCTCCCATGAAAAGTTAGAATTTGAGAATGAAGGTGAAGGAAGAATGTACTATGATGATGATGAGGAAGATGAAGATCATGACCACAGAGATTCACCAAGAGTTGTTGTACCAACTAGAAGTGATGCTCACATTGGAAATGAAGCATCCGTTGACAGTCATTCTGGAGCATCCGTTGACAATATTAGAGATGAATCCATTGACAGAAATTCTCAAGCATCCGTCGACAGGCAAAATGATGCATCCGTTGACAGTCAACTTCATAATTCAGCAAGGACAACAAACTCAGGGGGAGTTTCTCAGGGTCAAAATTCAATGCTAAATCAACATGATCATGCTCATGAAAATGAAGCAACCTCATCAAGATCAAACCTTCCACTTGCAAGAAAATGGACTAGAGATCATCCATTTGAGTTAATCATTGGTGAATCAAATTTAAGAGTCCAAACTAGGAGGGCCACTCAAGCAGAATGCCTATACAGTAGCTTCCTGTCTCAAGAGGAACCTAAGAAAGTGGAAGATGCCCTTCTAGATCCAGATTGGGTCTTAGCAATGCAAGAAGAGCTAAACCAATTTGAAAGAAATAAAGTATGGAAGCTTGTTCCCAAACCTGATGATAGAAGTGTCATAGGTACTAAATGGGTTCTCGAGAACAAGACAGATGAAAATGGCATAATTGTGAGGAATAAAGCTAGATTAGTAGCAAAGGGCTATTCTCAAGAAGAAGGGATAGATTTTGATGAAACTTTTGCTCCAATGGCAAGACTTGAGGAAATCAGAATCTTCCTAGCCTATGCAGCACATGCCAATTTCAAGGTCTATCAGATGGATGTCAAAAGTGCCTTTCTAAATGGGGAACTGGAAGAAGAGGTCTATGTCCATCAACTTCCTGGCTTTGAGGATCCAGAATTTCCAGAATATGTATATCTTCTCATGAAAGCACTTTATGGTTTGAAGCAAGCACCAAGAGCCTGGTATGACACTTTATCTCAATTTCTTTTGGAGAATCACTTCACTAGAGGTACTGTAAGAACCCTAATTTTTGCAATATTTTCTTTTATATAATATCATGTGGCATTGTCAAATTGGAACCTTTCTAGTCATCCCTGTTGTTTAATGGAATTGATTGTCTGAGAAACTATGTTGTTACATTCACTATATAAGATAAAGAGAAGATTGTTGAGGGCAAGAGTCTTATTGTTAGTAAGATTTATAAAACTTGAGATTCGAGAATGATTAGAGTATTAAAAGATTTATTAAGGATTATGACGATGGATTATGGATATTCGAGGAATTTACACAATTAAGTACATAAGGAATTACTAGGGAAATCTCTACGCGACAAAATATTATTACGAGAGATTAATTAAGATACGATATGAATTAAAGATTAAGTGACAAGCATTGGTGGAAGAATAATGATACAAGGAGTAGTATTGCATGCAAGTCCCATGCAACTAAGTAGTTAGGAAAAGCAAACTAGTTAAACCAAATGGATAAGTGGAATAGTAACTAGTTGGCATTTCTTTTTCCAAGGAGACAAGAGTACAAGGAGGCCATACCTAGACTTGTACCATGCATATACATACACTAATATGTATCACCCAACCACTTAACACAATTATTTCAACCAACACAAAATCAAAACAACAAAACACACCCCCCTTGAACAAAGCTCCCGGCCAAAAGCAAAAACCAAGGAAGAAATTCTTCTTTCTTCCACTTCTCCTCATTCATAATTCAAGGCATAATTCCTAGGCTCTCTACATCATCTAAGAAAGGTATACTAAGAATTCCAAGCCCTTTCATCCATTGATTTTCAAGATATTAATTGTTAAAGTTATTGTGAATAGTAACAATGTTAAGTTTTTCTTATAGATCTTGGATTATAAGGATAGTAGGAGCTTATTCAAGGTGTTCTTGAGATTTGTAAGGCTTACCCAAGGCTCCTAGATACTCAAGAAGGTATAAAAACCCTAACCCCTCTTGGCCATGTAGTGTTTATGATGTTTGGTGATAGATCCATGTGTATTGGTGTTAATCTTGGTTGTATAAGTGGTGGATGATATAGATCTTGAGTTTAAGTGTTGTGATTGTGATTTTTATGATTTTGGTTAGTATATGTATCTCCATGAATGTTATAAAGCATGAACTTAGTGAATTAGATGTTGGTTGTGTTGTGGAAGTAAGAATCTTGGTTGATTTAAGTGAAACAAGCATGCTGAGTTTTTCCAGGAACTTGACCTGTCTTGTAAGATGGTTTTGAACCCCCAAATCTTGTCCCCTGAGGTCCTACCATATATTGTTGGAAAGGTATTTGAATGTAGTGTCTGGAAATATAAGGTTCATGACTAGGTGATGTATATATTTTAAGTTATGGCCGGAGAAGTAAAATGTGTTTCTGGATTCCGGACTGCACTAAATGGTCCCCTTGTGAACCTTGTTTAAACCCCTAAAAATTTATGTGGGATCATGGAAAAATTAGAGAAGCTAGAAAATGCAGTGGTGAAGGCTACCCAAAAAGAATTGGATTAAAATATGAATTTTTCAATTTTATAAAAATACTAGAGTAAAATTCGCGCAAGGGAAAAAGTCGTAAGTGGAGTGTAGTTTTAGGGGTAATGAATATGGTTCGGATACGGTAACCAAATTAAGTCGAATAAGTGACGAGCGTAATCGAGTGATGACATGAACCTATAGTGGGGCTAGAGTGTCATAAGACGAAGTCATTAAGTTAATTTTGTACCCCCTAAAACCCCGTAATTAAAGAGATATTGTTAAGGTACTAACGAGCGGTTATTGGTTATGTATAGATCGTTCCACTCCGCACGTTCGACCAACCCAACCACACCAAGGCAAGTCTACTTTTCAAAACTTACATATACAAGGACTTTCACTGTTGTGTTTGTAGTTTTCAATCATATCAAATGTTATGTTTATCGAAGTATTGATGCAATTGAGATGTATAAGTACATATATGTTTGTACCCCTTGAACTTAGATTGAAATGTTTTCCTCGGACAACGACTCTAGCAATAGAGGTCGTAGCGGTCCGTATATACTATTGACTGGGGAGCGGTATATTATTATATCGTAATTAAATTGCGAAAACCCGAAGGGTCATTCGGGGAGTATCGTATACTCAAGTAATTATTTTTATATCTTCGTAAATACTCGAAACCCTATCTTGGATTAAAAGTTTATTTTATTAAATAATTATTTTATTAATTATTAATATTAAATCTTAAAATATCATTTATTAATTATTGTTCATTATTTTAAAGACAAAGTTAATCCAAGATACCTTCAATACTTTCAAACTCGAACTCTTTCGAACTCAAAACATTTTCGAAAACCCCCCGGTCAGGTTCTGCTTCTTGTATGATTTCAAGAATCATCGGTCGACTGATGTCGGACCTCAATTACTCTGTTTTCAATCAAAATCAAGTTTTCAAAAGAAAAAGAAAAAGGGACTCTGGCAGGTGTGGGAACCGTTTACGAACGATTCCCGGGATGTGTAAGCGGCCGTGAGCCAGGCGGTCCATCAATTATTATTCCGGCCCAGGTGTTGCCGAAGGATGATTACGGATGTATTTTTCATCGAGGGTGATGACGGATGTAGTTTTCACCCGGGGATAGTTACAGATGTAGTTTCTATCCTTCTACCGGTAGGCCCCATTAGCCGGATTGGTTGGCAACTTTTGTTAGTTCGTTTTATTTATAAGTATGACCTGTGCAAAGCAGTGTATCGTAACAAACTTACAAGCCGCCAACTTCGCTTCTTATCGAAGTGTTGCTGGTAGCATAAATGCTACTTAATTCGGTCTGTAATAACTCTGAAACTTTTATTTCCGCTTAATCAATTGTGTGACGTTTCTGAGAGTCTAACCTGTGTGTGTGTGTGTGTGCGGTGTGAGTTTATTGTGGGGTCGATGGCTGTTTTATATATTATGTGCAAGAACAGGTATGTTATTAATGGAAAATAGACCGTGAGCGCCTAGATCTCCGACCCCGGATCTGGGGGCGTCACAGAAATGGTATCAGAGTGAGGTTACAGTTTTCAGAAACGATAGTAATTTAAGAAAGCAACCCTAATAACAATAACAATAACCCTAATAACAACCTTAATAATACTTAGAACTCTCATCGAGTTTGTAGTCGGGTTATCGGATATAGCCCTGACTTTAAGGCCTGTGAGGGAACTACTCCTTAAACCTTTGTTTATGGTTAGTGACCCACCTTATTTCCCTTGTGTAGATGGAGGAGATACCAGACCCTGAGGCTTTCGAGAGAGAGCATGATGAGGCACTGATGCGAGATACCGAGAATCCTGAGGAGGATATGGGTGCTGACTCTGAGCTTGGCCCCTGATTACGCTGAATGGAGATACTGATGATGAGGATCCCGTTGAGGAGCCCTTTGAGCCTGAGCCTGAGCCTATTACCCCATCTCCTGTAGATACTGATGAGGAGAGTGTGAGATCCGGTGAGGGCCGTGTTGTGTCACCCCCACCTTCTCCGCAGTCATCGAGCCCTGTTTCATCGGACGGTGACTCCGAGGATGATGCTTCTGGCGAGGAGGAGCTTGACCCTACCCCTGCTACTGCTCTTGCTACTGCTACTGCACCTGCTCCTGTTCCTGTCATACCACCTCCGCCGATGGACCTACCCCCAGTGTCGGGTACTGAGCACGCTTACATGGTGCAGTTCTTGACCCGAGACTTACTTTCTGCAAAGGCCAGACTTAACGAGGCGAGGCGGGCACTAGTGGAGGAACGCGAGGCGCGCTTGAGGATCCAGGCTGAGATGAGGACTGCTGTTGCTAGGAGGACTAGGGCTCGACTCCATAGGATTGAGAGGAGGAGTCGCGAGAGGATTCTTGGTTTAGGGATCCGCGGGGGCGGAGTGATCCAGGCTAGGGATGCTAGGCGTGTTGTGCGTCATGCATTTTCCCGAGTGAGGACCTTGCTCCGTCACGGTGCGGCCCCATGATGTGTTACGGATAGCTCAGTCCCCTAGGTTCAGATGACATTAGTGTGTCGATTTTGCGGGATAGTTGACTTGTGCAGTGGTATCCTTTCTGACCAGTGGATGAGTAGACTGACCTACAGATATGTAGATGTGACTTCGGATAGTATGTACGGATGTAGCCCTACTTTTGTGTATCCCTGACTATTCAGATGATGTACTGTATTTGCCCCACTTTTTCTAGACTTTGACATCGGAACTATGTATTTGGCTCTAACATCCAAACTTTGTGATAACTCTTGTACCGTACTTATTTAGTTTCAGTTTCCTTGATATTGTCTCAACTGCCTTACTTTCCGATGCCATGCTTTACTGTTTTGATATACAACTGTGAATATATACAATTGCTACAAGCCACAAATACAACCATGCTGTTTCAAATTTCGACATGCGATTTCAAATTGTTCTCTACAAATTTCCAAAATGTTCCTACAATTTTAAAATAAAAATTTTTCAAAAAAAAAATTGAGGTTTTGAAATCTTGAAAACTCCTGCAAATGTTTTTGCATCCCATAGAGATTTTCCCAAAAATGTTTTGACGTTTTATCTCCAGCATCGGGTTATTAAAACTTTTGCAACTTCCACCCTTATGAGGAGGAACGATACGTTCCTGACCCGTGTAAACGCTGTCAGGTAATTAGAAAACCCTAACCCATTTCTTGTTTCATTATCAGAATCATGCCACCCAGAAGAATGAACACTCAAGCTCACCCGATCAGTTCTGAAGGCCAGGGTAGCCACCATGGGACCGGAGGCCACCAGAACCATGAAGGGGAGAATGTGAACCTGAGTGAGAATGAGGGCAACGATCATAACTTGTTTGATGACTCTGAGTATGAAGAAGAAGAAGAAGCTGGTGATGACACCCGAGAGGTGGAACATCCAAGGGGAGGCCCTATGGAACAGTTCATGGAACTACTTAGGCAGAACTTGGACCGTCCCCCAGTTCAGCAACCACCCAGCAATGCCAATGCAAATGCTTTCCGGAACTTCAAATTCCTGAAACCCCCAGAATTTAAAGGAACTGCCGATCCGGTCGAGGCAAGAGCCTGGCTGAAGGAAATGGAAAAATCTTTCGAGATACTAGGTGTCGCTGAGGAACAGAAGACTGTTTTCGCCACTTACCTTCTGAAGGGTGAGGCAAACTATTGGTGGGAAGCTAAGAAGAATTTGGAAGGAAGAGGTGTGGTGACCTGGGAGAGGTTTAGCGAGTTGTTCTTGGAAAAGTACTTTCCTAGGTTCATGGAGACACAAATGGAGCTGAAGTTTTTGGAACTGAAGCAAGGTAACATGACGGTGGCCGAGTATGAGGCCAAATTTACTGATTTGTCGAGGTTTGTGGCGGAATATGTGAACTCTGAGGCAAAGAGGGCCCGAAGGTTTCAATTAGGGCTAAAGCAATGGATTCAGAATCGTGTGGCGGTTCTTGAGCTGACAGACTATGCCACCCTGGTACAGAAAGCATCAATTGTTGAGGCTGGGGGTGAACAGATGCAGAAGGAGAGGGAAGGAAAGAAGAGGAAGTTTGATAGTCAGAAGGGAAATTCTGCGGGTGGGAGCTTTCCGAGCAAATTTAAGCTAGGGACGACGTCCCAACCAAGCAGAAACTTTGGAATCAAGAGAGCTGAAAGTTGGAGTGTGGGCCAGAGCGGCCGACCACAGGGATCGTCTTACTCTACCCCATCCCGAGCCCTACCCCCAGAATGCAATAAATGTGGCAGGAAACATGCGGGCGTGTGTAACCTACAGGATGTGAAGTGCTTCAAGTGTGGGCTGACAGGACATTATGCTAACGCCTGTCGAGGAACTAGTAACAACACCAGTGCCGGAGGTAATTGCTTCAAGTGTGGGAAACCAGGGCACCGAATGAGGGAATGTATGTCCTCTGGGCCAGCTGCATCAAGAGTGAGTGGAACTGCTTCTAACAAGGCCCCTACTGCAAGAACTTTTAACATGACGGTGCAGGATGCCGTGAGGAACACGGATGTGATTGCAGGTACCCTACTACTTAACTCAGTTAAGGCAAATGTTTTATTTGATTCGGGAGCTACCAAGTCTTTCATATCTCTAGATTTTGTAAGTCAGTTAGGCCTTAAGACTGAACCATTGAAAGACATACTGCAAGTAGAGATAGCTAATCATGAAATTATTCCTGTTAACCAAGTATGTCCAGGTTGTGACCTAGAAATAGAAGGGCGACATTTTCGGGTAGACTTAATACCTTTTAAACTAGGAGAGTTTGACGTAATAGTAGGTATGGATTGGTTAACAACCCACGGAGCCCAGATTGATTGTGTAAAGAATAAAGTAAGTTTGAGACTGCCAGGGGACGAGGAAGTAGTGTTTAGTGGAAAACGGCAAAACCAAAAGTTCCTGACTATGATTCAAGCTAAGAAGCTGTTACGTAAAGGATGCGAAGCCTACTTAGCCTATGTGAAGGATACCAAGAAGGAGGCACCAAACCTACAGGAAATCCCTGTCGTTAATGAGTTCACGGACGTATTTCCGGATGATCTTCCTGGACTACCACCTGATAGAGACATCGAGTTCGCTATAGACTTAGTTCCGGGTACGGCCCCAATTTCGAAAGCCCCATATCGGCTAGCCCCAGCGGAGATGAAAGAGCTGGCCACTCAGTTACAAGAGTTGTTGGATAAAGGGATGATAAGACCTAGTGTGTCTCCGTGGGGAGCCCCGGTGTTATTCGTGAAAAAGAAGGATGGTAGTATGAGGTTATGTATAGACTACAGAGAGTTGAACAAGGTGACTATAAAGAATAAATATCCCTTGCCCAGGATAGATGACCTGTTTGATCAATTAAAGGACACAGTTTATTTTTCTAAAATCGATTTGAGGACCGGGTATCACCAGTTAAAGATTAAACCAGAAGATATACCAAAGAGGGCCTTTCGCACCCGATACGGACACTATGAGTTCCTAGTGATGTCATTTGGGTTAACGAATACCCCTGCAGCTTTCATGGACTTAATGAATCGAGTCTTCAAGAAGTACTTGGACAAGTGTGTTATAGTCTTCATCGATGACATCTTGATTTATTCCAAGACGAAGGAGGAACCTGCAGAGCACTTGAGGATTGTATTGGGAGCATTGAAAGAAGAAAAGTTGTACTCTAAATTCTCGAAGTGTGAATTTTGGTTGAAGGAAGTTCAGTTTTTGGGGCATGTGATTAGCGAACAAGGCATTCTAGTGGACCCAGCCAAAATAGAGGCTATATCAAATTGGGAGAGACCAACCACTCCGACAGAGGCGAGAAGTTTTATAGGATTGGCTGGCTACTATAGAAGATTTGTCCAAGACTTTGCCAAGATAGCAGCCCCTTTGACCCGACTAACTCGCAAGACCGAGAAGTTTGTGTGGACTGAAAAATGCGAAGAGAGCTTCCAAGAGTTGAAAAAGAGGTTGGTGACAGCACCGGTACTAGCCCTACCTGATGATAAGGGAGATTTTGTGATTTATAGCGACACATCCCATAAAGGTTTAGGGTGCGTGCTTATGCAGCACGGTAAAGTGATTGCGTATGCATCCAGACAACTTAAGGAGTACGAGATAAGATACCCCACCCATGATTTGGAATTAGCGGCGATAGTTTTCGCTTTGAAGATCTGGAGACATTATCTTTACGGAGAAAAGTGTGTAATCTTCACGGATCACAAGAGCTTAACGTACATATTCACTCAGAAAGAGTTAAACATGAGGCAGAGGAGATGGCTAGAGCTAATCAAAGATTATGATTGTGAGATTCATTATCACCCAGGGAAGGCCAACGTGGTGGCCGATGCGCTTAGCCGAAAGGAGAAACTCAAGATGATAACGTCAGTGGATGAATTGATCAAGGACCTCGAGAAACTGGAGATTGAGGTGAGGTTACCAGGAATTGGACAAGAGAGTCTAATGGAAATAAGAGTCCAACCACCGCTATTGGAAAAGATTAAGTTATGCCAGGAAAAGAAGATAGAAGAAGAAAAGAATTCGATGGAGAAAATTTTGACCGGCGAGGAAATTAAGTGTGAGAAGGACGGGAATGGAATTATGAGGTACGCATCTAGGATATGGATCCCGAACGTTCAGGAATTAAAAGACGAGATTTTGCAAGAGGCTCATAGTTCAAGGTACTCAATTCACCCTGGAGGCATTAAGATGTATAGAGATCTGAGGGAATACTATTGGTGGCCAAATATGAAGAAGGACATGGCAGAGTGGGTAAGTAAATGCTTGACATGTCAAAGAGTAAAGGCCGAACACCAGAGGCCCAGTGGATTGTTGCAACCCTTAGAGATACCCGAGTGGAAGTGGGAGCATATTGCGATGGACTTTGTGGTCGGACTACCAAGGACCAAGACTAATCATGATGCCATTTGGGTAATCATCGATAGATTGACCAAGTCAGCACATTTTCTTTCAATCAACGAGAGATACACTGTCGACAAGCTGGCAGATATTTACTTGAAGGAGATTGTGGTTAGGCATGGGGTTCCTGTGAGCATTGTATCAGATAGAGACCCAAGATTCAACTCCGGGTTCTGGAGAAGTTTTCAGGATTGTGTGGGGACCAAGTTAAACATGAGTACTGCATACCACCCCCAATCAGACGGACAAAGTG
Source organism: Saposhnikovia divaricata (assembly GCA_036435485.1). NCBI lineage: Eukaryota > Viridiplantae > Streptophyta > Magnoliopsida > Apiales > Apiaceae > Saposhnikovia > Saposhnikovia divaricata. The sequence continues at coordinate 243,805,110 of CM071596.1, read as the reverse complement.
AGAGAACCATCCAGACCATAGAGGACATGTTGAGAGTATGTGCCATAGATTTCAAGGGAAGTTGGGATGACCACTCGCCGTTGATCGAATTTTCCTACAACAAAAGTTACCATGCGAGTATAGGAATGCCCCAATATGAAGCTTTATACGGACGAAGATGTTGGTCTCCCTTGTGTTGGGAAGAGGTTGGAGAGCGGAAGATATTAGGGCCTGAACTGGTCCAACAGACAAGAGAAACTATCGAGCTCATAAGAGGACGGCTGGTAGCGGCCCAAGACAGACAGAAGAAGTATGCGGACCAGACCCGCAAGGACAAAGAATATGAGGTAGGAGAGTTTGTGATGTTAAAGGTATCACCGTGGAAGGGATTGATGAGATTTGGTAAGAAGGGGAAGCTAAGCCCAAGATTTATTAGACCTTTTGAGATCTTGAGACGAGTTGGAAAGTTAGCCTATGAATTGGCTTTAACCCCGAGCTTGCAGCAAGTACATAATGTGTTCCATGTGTCCATGCTACGACCCTACCATACCGACTTCCGACACGTGATAGAACATGATCAAGTGGATCTGCAGCCAGACTTAACCAATGTGGAGCAACCCGTAGAAATCATGGATAGAAAAGAACAGGTGCTGAGGAACAAGGTTGTCAAACTAGTGAGAGTTTTGTGGAGAAACCAGAATGTCGAAGAATCAAACATGGGAACTAGAGAGCACGATGCGTGAAAAGCACCCCCAACTGTTTTCAACCTGATTCCGGGACGGAATCCTTTTAAGGAGGGGAGGCTGTAAGAACCCTAATTTTTGCAATATTTTATTTTATATAATATCATGTGGCATTGTCAAATTGGAACCTTTCTAGTCATCCCTGTTGTTTAATGGAATTGATTGTCTGAGAAACTATGTTGTTACATTCACTATGTAAGATAAAGAGAAGATTGTTGAGGGCAAGAGTCTTATTGTTAGTAAGATTTATAAAACTTGGGATTCGAGAATGATTAGAGTATTAAAAGATTTATTAAGGACTATGACGAAGGATTATGGATATTCGAGGAATTTACACAATTAAGTACTTAAGGAATTACTAGGGAAATCTCTACGCGACAAAATATTATTACGAGAGATTAATTAAGATACGATACGAATTAAAGATTTTTTTTTTTTGAAAGCAAATGAATTTAATCAACAAATCAAATCAGCTACAAGAATAGCTTGAAGCTCAGTTGGGACAATCCCCCCTGGCTATACAACCTGGATTAGAACAAGACAAGCTAGCTAGGAAATCAGCAGCTTTGTTCCCAGATCGTTCTACAAACTGAATAGAAACATTCTTTAAACTATGGAGTAAAGCTAGACAATCCGCAATTACCACCCCAACTGGCGACAACACAGCCTTCGCATTCTTTATCGCCTGGACTATGACTTGGCAGTCAGATTCTACTACATACGATAGCTGCGTAGTACTCCCTGAACCTGCACTTTTATTCTGCTCCGATTTAACCCAGCTGAGGGCCTCTCTAATTCCAATCGCCTCTGCACACTGTGATTCCACTAGACCTGAGAACGTCTTTGCTTCGGCTATAATCAGCTCTCCCTCGTTGTTTCTAGCTAACCAACCCACCCCAAATTTCGAAAAAGCTTGAAAGATGGCTGCGTCGCAATTGACCTTAACACAGTTGCCAATAGGCTTTACCCAACGTTCTCCGTTTCCAGTTGAAAGAACTGAATGGTACGATCCTGCGGACCGTAAAGTTTGAACGTTTCTCCATTGTAAAAGGTAAGCATTTGCTTTGAAAACCACCGTACTTGCCCTCGAATTTGTTTTGTTCCATACTACCTCATTTCGTGCTTTCCAGATTCCCCAGCATAGCATAGCACTTAGCTCCAATTTCTCTGGATAGCTATTCATGACCTCCTCAAACCACAGCTGGAAGCTTTCGTCCTGGTTGCCCACACCCTCAATCCCCAAAATAGCCCAGCATGACCTGGCGAAGTTGCACCAGACCAAGCAGTGCTCTATGCTCTCCCACGCCATACCGCAGACATTACAAACTTCACAAACTGGGACTCTTTTTTCCTTCAATTTTGTCAATGTAGGTAAACACCCCGTTAAAGACCTCCATATGAAATTCTTAACTTTTGCTGGAACTCCCAACTTCCATATCTTACGCCAAAAACCAGAATTATCACTGTCATTCCAACGACCTTTACAGACTTGAAGATGTTTATAGGCACTTTTTACACTGTAGCTCCCCTCTTTTTCCCCTAACCAGTACCAAGAATCTTCTTCCACGGTCCCCCCTAATGGAATGCTATAAATTAACTTCTTGTCCCGATGCTCGAACAGATCCTCAATTATTCCAATATCCCACTCTCAGCGCCCAACCCGCATTAAACTGCTCACACAGGCGTCGTTTAAAGCTGGATGGTCCGAAGTAATATAAGGATGATCTGTATTCGGAATCCATGGCTGACCAAGCACTTTAATCTGATCCCCACTCCCCACCCTCCACCTGCTTCCTTCTTTCACCAAATCTCGAGCCTCAACAATATTTCGCCAAATATGACTGGGGTTGTTTCCTATTTGAGCCTCTAAAATTGAATCTTTAGGATAGTATCTTGCTTTAAATAGACGACTCACCAAAGACTTCTCATTTGATAACAGCCTCCAGACTTGTTTGCCCAATAACGCAAGGTTGAAATCATGTAAATTCTTAAAACCCATCCCTCCTTTATTTTTATGCAAACTCATCGCATCCCACCCCTTCCAGTGAATACTACTTCCCCTTTTATTTGAAGTCCACCAGTATTTATTCATTAACTTCTCCATATCCTGACATACCTTTATCGGAATGAGAAACACACTCATCGTGTACGTTGGGATTGCTTGGACTACCATTTTCAACAAGATCTCCTTCCCCGCACGCGAGACTGATTTACTATCCCATCCTTGAACTCTCTTACTGACTCGCTCCTTCAAATAACCAAAAATAGCTGATTTATTCCTGCTTATTGTACTGGGTAAGCCAAGGTATTTGCTATTTGCATCAGCCTCTCGCATTCCCAATCTGGACAGAATAAAATCTTTGTTGCTCTGAATCACGTTTCTGCTGAAAAACACTGATGATTTTTCCATGTTAACCCGTTGACCCGAGGCTCCTTCAAACTGCTTTAGCATTTCCAAAATACGATTTGTTTCATCAATAGTAGCCCTGAAATATAAATAGCTATCATCTGCAAACAGCATATGCGAGATAGTAGGTGCTCCGTTGGCTACTCGACACCCATGAATCCACCCTTTCTTTTCAAACTTCTGAATAATAGTCGATAGACCTTCGGCACAAAGAAGGAATAAGTAAGGGGATAAAGGGTCCCCTTGCCTAATCCTACGAGTTGGCACAATACTTCCAAAGGTTTCCCCTGTACTTCTAATGGCGAATCTAGGCGAATTAACGCAACTCATCACAATTCGATTCCATTTATCACAAAATCCCATTTTCTCCATCATAGCCCTAAGGAAAGGCCATTCTATTCTGTCGTATGCCTTACTTAGGTCTAGCTTAAGCGCCATATACCCCTTTTTACCCTGGTTCTTCCTTTTTAAGTAGTGCAGAACTTCGAATGACACCATCACATTATCTGAAATGAGTCTACCAGGTAAAAAAGCACTCTGATTTTCTGATACAACCTGGGGAAGCACAACTTTTAACCTATTAGCAATAACTTTAGTAAAGATTTTGTACAGCACATTGCAAAGAGCAATCGGCCTAAGGTCCCCCATGACTACTAGATTTGTTTTCTTCGGAATAAGCACCAAAATCGTATCATTCAGCTTATCAGGGACAGTTTCCATTTGCCAAAAAAGTCGAACTGTAGCTACTACATCCTCTCCAACTACTGACCAACATTTCTGATAAAACGCCGGTGTGAATCCGTCTGGGCCCGGCGCTTTGTCTGGATTCATACTAAACAGGGCCTTGTGAACCTCCTCCTCACTTACTTGAGTAGTTAAAACCTCATTTTGCGTCTCTGTGATTGATTGTCTAACACCTGCTAAAATCGACTCCATCTCCGTTCCCTCCGTCGTAAACATTTTACTAAAATATTCCTCCATGTGCTCAAACATCCCGTTGTCTTTGTCTACCCAGTTACCATCTTCCTTTTGCAGCTTCTGAACCTCATTTTTCTTCTTCCGGGTGGAAGCATAAGAATGGAAAAACTTGGTGTTTGAATCTCCAAACTGAAGCCACAATTGTTTAGACCATTGTCGCCAATAGATTTCTTTTTGCTGATATATCAAAACAAGCTCATCCTGGGCCTTCTTAAATTGTTCTATTGATGATTGATCTCTTCTTCCGCGCAAATAAGATATGCTTGATCTGCACCGATTTATTCTATCTCTAAAATTACCAGTGATGGTTCTCCCCCACTCTTCCAGAATCCCACTGCATTTAGCTAATTTTTCTTGAATCAACACAACTCCTCCTTGACTCCAACTGGCCTTAACCAACTCCTTGCATAAAGGATCAGTTAACCAAGCGTTCTCAAACCGAAAACATCTTCTAGCAATCCCATGTTGTCTATACTCTGGATCCAAAAGAATCGGACAATGGTCTGAAAGAGATACCTGAATGTTAAATAACCGAGCCGATCGAAATCTATCCATCCAGTCCAGCGTTGCCATCGCCCTATCCAACCGAACCTCGATCCACCCAGCAGTACCCCGGCTTCTCTCCCACGTATATTGATAACCTATTAAATCCAAATCAATTAACCCACAATCATCAACTGCGTGCTGAAAGCCCTCTAGCAGCCAATTCGGATATGGCTTACCTCCCCTTTTATCTACCTGAGCAAGAACATTGTTGAAATCACCTATTAAACACCAAGGTAAATCTGAATCACCTTTTAAGTTACGCATAAGATCCCATGTGTTCCGACGCAGACTCCTGTTTGGCTCCCCATAAAGGCCTGTAATCCTCCAACTACCCAAGCCCCTTGCCGTAACTTTAATGTCAATATGATTAGTAGAATAACTCCTAATCTCTGCATCCTCACTTGTCTTCCAAAGCATAGCTAAACCGCCGCTCTGGCCTATAGCCTCAACCACAAAACAACCTTCATAACCTAATTGAGAAGCACATCTCTCAACTTTTTCCTTATTACTTCTAGTTTCACATAAAAAAATGAATTTGGGCCTCTTTTGATATATAATATCTTTTAGGAATTGAACTCTCTGAGGATTCCTAAGCCCACAACAATTCCAACTAACAATACTCATAACTGCTGGCGGGCCTGGAGTCCAGAACCCGCCACCTGTCCGTTTTTTGGAAGCCCATCTTGAGTGAAGCCCAATATCACATTATACCCTGGCCCAGTCAATTCCTCTTCAGTTCTTCTACGTTTTGGGTCTATTACTTCTAACCCACCATCTGTGCCTGAATCACTTCCTACTCCAACAGCTGTCATCCCACTATCTACTCCTTTACCTCCTAGCGCCAAAATATTATTTATATTTGAATTCAAACTGCCTGAACTTTCATCCATATCCATTAGCCCAGGTTTCTCGCCATTCATATTAACTTTTTCCTTATTTTCCTCCTGATTTACTGCATCATTCCTTTGCCCAGCCACCACCCTGGTTCCCCCGGTGTTTGTACTTTCTGACTGCCGTATTACCATTGGTTCTGATCTGAGCCATTTTGATCCAAGACTTTGAGTAGATCTTTTCGTTATTGCCCGCAACCATGCCCCATAAGGACGCTCAATTAGCTCTCCTTCCTGCTTGAATAAACTGGGACAGTACCTCTCCGAATGTCCGATGATACCACATATGAAACAGAACGTAGGAACGTGTTCATATTTGAATGTAACCCAGAACCATTCCCCTCCCTTCTTCTTAATCTTCATCTTTCTTTTCAGCGGCAAATCAATATCTATGGTAACCCTTACCCTGAGGTATTCTCGCCAATCCCCCATGAAATTTTTTGGGTCGGACTTAATGAAGACACCAACATAGTTTCCAATATCCTTTATCACTCTCTCTGATCGAAAACCATTTTGCAGGTCATATATTTGAACCCATATGTCCATCTGATTAAGCTTACTCTCCATCGGGTTTTCTCCTGGTTGAAGCCTCTTAAAGATAAGAGGTGCTCTATTGAACGACCATGGTGAACCATCTATCACCCTGGAGATGTCGATTTCATGAGCCATCTGAAAAAGAAACCGATTATTTCCCAACTCCTTCACATACATTCCCATACCCGGCTTCCAAAGCCCTGCCATCATGTCCTTCATTGCATCAACATTAATGGGAATATCCAATAGGAAATGCCCAACTAGTGCCCACTGTGTATCTACCCCTTCCTCTTTCTCCTCCTCTAAATCTTCATACTCCACCCCACCTGCATCCTCCACTGCCAGCGTCATTGATGCATATTTCTCCTCGATCTCTTTGACATACTGCTCCTGATTCTCCATTGTTCTCACAACTTAACAATACTAATTGCTACTGAATAGATAATACGGTTATGTAACATAAAACAACGATTAAACTAACTCCATAACCATGTCAAAAGACAAGACCGTAAACAAGTTGAAATATACTCTCCGAATTAAAGATTAAGTGACAAGCCTGTGTTGTTTCTGCTAATAAAGACAACAATGTGGTATTGACAGGCTTTAGAGAAGGAAATGTTTACGTAGCTGACTTCAATTCTGTATGCTCAGAATCCATTACTTGTCTCTTCAGCAAAGCAAGTAAGGATGAGAGTTGGCTATGGCATAAGAAGCTGTCACATTTGAATTTTAAAGTTATGAATGACTTGGTAAGAAAGGATCTTGCTAGAGGAATCCCTCAATTGGAATTTATCAAAGATGGACTGTGTTATGCCTGCCAATTAGGGAAACAAAAGAAATCATCCTTCAAGAGCAAGACAGAGTCATCCATTGTTAAGCCTCTTCAATTGCTGCATATGAACTTATGTGGTCCAGTGAATGTCATGTCTATTTCAAAGATGGACTGTGTGATGCCTGCCAATTAGGGAAACAAAAGAAATCATCCTTCAAGAGCAAGACAGAGTCATCCATTGTTAAGCCTCTTCAATTGCTGCATATGAACTTATGTGGTCCAGTGAATGTCATGTCCATTACTTGTCTCTTCAGCAAAGCAAGTAAGGATGAGAGTTGGCTATGGCATAAGAAGCTGTCACATTTGAATTTTAAAGTTATGAATGACTTGGTAAGAAAGGATCTTGCTAGAGGAATCCCTCAATTGGAATTTATCAAAGATGGACTGTGTGATGCCTGCCAATTAGGGAAACAAAAGAAATCATCCTTCAAGAGCAAGACAGAGTCATCCATTGTTAAGCCTCTTCAATTGCTGCATATGAACTTATGTGGTCCAGTGAATGTCATGTCTATTTCAAAGAAGAAATACTGTCTGGTGATTGTAGATGATTTTTCTAAGTTTACATGGACCTTCTTCCTGCACTCCAAGGATTGTGCAAGTGAAATCATCATCAATCACCTCAGAATACTAAACAATGGTTCTGAAGACAAAGTACAAAGAATCAAGAGTGACAATGGTACTGAATTCAAGAATTCCACAATGAAGATTTTCTGTGAATAAAATGGAATTGTCCATGAGTTTTCCGCTGCCAGAACACCTCAACAAAATGGGGTTGTTGAAAGGAAAAACAGAACTCTCATTGAAGCAGCTAGAACAATGTCAAGTGAATCAAGATTACCAACATATTTCTAGGCTGAAGCTGTCAACACTGCATGCTTTACTCAGAATATTTCCTTGGTCAATCAAGCTAGAGGAATGACTCCTTATCAGTTGTTAACCAACAAGAAACCAACTTTAGCTTTCCTTCATGTCTTTGGATGTAAGTGTTTTGTACTAAGGAATCATGGAGATAACTTGGGCAAATTTGAAGCAAAGGCAGATGAAGCTATTTTGTTGGATATGCAGCAGGGAAAGCCTATAAAGTCTACAATCTAATAACCAACATTGTTATGGAATCTGTACATGTTGTGTTTGATGATCAAAAGATTCTAGGTCTAAATGATGGAGGCTCCCATGAAAAGTTGGAATTTGAGAATGAAGGTGAAGGAAGAATGTACTATGATGATGATGAGGAAGATGAAGATCATGACCACAGAGATTCACCAAGAGTTGTTGTACCAACTAGAAGTGATGCTCACATTGGAAATGAAGCATCCGTTGACAGTCATTCTGGAGCATCCGTTGACAATATTAGAGATGAATCCATTGACAGAAATTCTCAAGCATCCGTCGACAGGCAAAATGATGCATCCGTTGACAGTCAACTTCATAATTCAGCAAGGACAACAAACTCAGGGGGAGTTTCTCAGGGTCAAAATTCAATGCTAAATCAACATGATCATGCTCATGAAAATGAAGCAACCTCATCAAGATCAAACCTTCCACTTGCAAGAAAATGGACTAGAGATCATCCATTTGAGTTAATCATTGGTGAATCAAATTTAAGAGTCCAAACTAGGAGGGCCACTCAAGCAGAATGCCTATACAGTAGCTTCCTGTCTCAAGAGGAACCTAAGAAAGTGGAAGATGCCCTTCTAGATCCAGATTGGGTCTTAGCAATGCAAGAAGAGCTAAACCAATTTGAAAGAAATAAAGTATGGAAGCTTGTTCCCAAACCTGATGATAGAAGTGTCATAGGTACTAAATGGGTTCTCGAGAACAAGACAGATGAAAATGGCATAATTGTGAGGAATAAAGCTAGATTAGTAGCAAAGGGCTATTCTCAAGAAGAAGGGATAGATTTTGATGAAACTTTTGCTCCAATGGCAAGACTTGAGGAAATCAGAATCTTCCTAGCCTATGCAGCACATGCCAATTTCAAGGTCTATCAGATGGATGTCAAAAGTGCCTTTCTAAATGGGGAACTGGAAGAAGAGGTCTATGTCCATCAACTTCCTGGCTTTGAGGATCCAGAATTTCCAGAATATGTATATCTTCTCATGAAAGCACTTTATGGTTTGAAGCAAGCACCAAGAGCCTGGTATGACACTTTATCTCAATTTCTTTTGGAGAATCACTTCACTAGAGGTACTGTAAGAACCCTAATTTTTGCAATATTTTCTTTTATATAATATCATGTGGCATTGTCAAATTGGAACCTTTCTAGTCATCCCTGTTGTTTAATGGAATTGATTGTCTGAGAAACTATGTTGTTACATTCACTATATAAGATAAAGAGAAGATTGTTGAGGGCAAGAGTCTTATTGTTAGTAAGATTTATAAAACTTGAGATTCGAGAATGATTAGAGTATTAAAAGATTTATTAAGGATTATGACGATGGATTATGGATATTCGAGGAATTTACACAATTAAGTACATAAGGAATTACTAGGGAAATCTCTACGCGACAAAATATTATTACGAGAGATTAATTAAGATACGATATGAATTAAAGATTAATTGACAAGCATTGGTGGAAGAATAATGATACAAGGAGTAGTATTGCATGCAAGTCCCATGCAACTAAGTAGTTAGGAAAAGCAAACTAGTTAAACCAAATGGATAAGAGGAATAGTAACTAGTTGGCATTTCTTTTTCCAAGGAGACAAGAGTACAAGGAGGCCATACCTAGACTTGTACCATGCATATACATACACTAATATGTATCACCCAACCACTTAACACAATTATTTCAACCAACACAAAATCAAAACAACAAAACACACCCCCCTTGAACAAAGCTCCCGGCCAAAAGCAAAAACCAAGGAAGAAATTCTTCTTTCTTCCACTTCTCCTCATTCATAATTCAAGGCATAATTCCTAGGCTCTCTACATCATCTAAGAAAGGTATACTAAGAATTCCAAGCCCTTTCATCCATTGATTTTCAAGATATTAATTGTTAAAGTTATTGTGAATAGTAACAATGTTAAGTTTTTCTTATAGATCTTGGATTATAAGGATAGTAGGAGCTTATTCAAGGTGTTCTTGAGATTTGTAAGGCTTACCCAAGGCTCCTAGATACTCAAGAAGGTATAAAAACCCTAACCCCTCTTGGCCATGTAGTGTTTATGATGTTTGGTGATAGATCCATGTGTATTGGTGTTAATCTTGGTTGTATAAGTGGTGGATGATATAGATCTTGAGTTTAAGTGTTGTGATTGTGATTTTTATGATTTTGGTTAGTATATGTATCTCCATGAATGTTATAAAGCATGAACTTAGTGAATTAGATGTTGGTTGTGTTGTGGAAGTAAGAATCTTGGTTGATTTAAGTGAAACAAGCATGCTGAGTTTTTCCAGGAACTTGACCTGTCTTGTAAGATGGTTTTGAACCCCCAAATCTTGTCCCCTGAGGTCCTACCATATATTTTTGGAAAGGTATTTGAATGTAGTGTCTGGAAATATAAGGTTCATGACTAGGTGATGTATATATTTTAAGTTATGGCCGGAGAAGTAAAATGTGTTTCTGGATTCCGGACTGCACTAAATGGTCCCCTTGTGAACCTTGTTTAAACCCCTAAAAATTTATATGAGATCATGGAAAAATTAGAGAAGCTAGAAAATGCAGTGGTGAAGGCTACCCAAATAGAATTGGATTAAAATATGATTTTTTCAATTTTATAAAAATACTAGAGTAAAATTCGCGCAAGGGAAAAAGTCGTAAGTGGAGTGTAGTTTTAGGGGTAATGAATATGGTTCGGATACGGTAACCAAATAAGTCGAATAAGTGACGAGCGTAATCGAGTGATGACATGAACCTATAGTGGGGCTAGAGTGTCATAAGACGAAGTCATTAAGTTAATTTTGTACCCCCTAAAACCCCGTAATTAAAGAGATATTGTTAAGGTACTAACGAGCGGTTATTGCTTATGTATAGATCGTTCCACTCCGCACGTTCGACCACCCCAACCACACCAAGGCAAGTCTACTTTTCAAAACTTACATATACAAGGACTTTCACTGTTGTGTTTGTAGTTTTCAATCATATCAAATGTTATGTTTATCGAAGTATTGATGCAATTGAGATGTATAAGTACATATATGTTTGTACCCCTTGAACTTAGATTGAAATGTTTTCCTCAGACAACGACTCTAGCAATAGAGATCGTAGCGGTCAGTATATACTATTGACAGGGGAGCGGTATATTATTATATCGTAATTAAATTGCGAAAATCCGAAGGGTCATTCGGGGAGTATCGTATACTTAAGTAATTATTTTTATATCTTCGTAAATACTCGAAACCCTATCTTGGATTAAAAGTTTATTTTATTAAATAATTATTTTATTAATTATTAATATTAAATCTTAAAATATCATTTATTAATTATTGTTCATTATTTTAAAGACAAAGTTAATTCAAGATACCTTCAATACTTTCAAACTCGAACTCTTTCGAACTCAAAACATTTTCGAAAACCCCCCGGTCAGGTTCTGCTTCTTGTATGATTTCAAGAATCATCGGTCGACTGATGTCGGACCTCAATTACTCGGTTTTCAATCAAAATCAAGTTTTCAAAAGAAAAAGAAAAAGGGACTCTGGCAGGTGTGGGAACCGTTTACGAACGATTCCCGGGATGTGTAAGCGGCCGTGAGCCAGGCGGTCCATCAATTATTATTCCGGCCCAGGTGTTGCCAAAGGATGATTACGGATGTAGTTTTCATCGAGGGTGATGACGGATGTAGTTTTCACCCGGGGATAGTTACGGATGTAGTTTCTATCCTTCTACCGGTAGAGAAGACCCGCGGATTATTGGAGTTGGATGTGGCGACTGATCATCGTCAATCCTTGTCAGGTTTTATGTTTTCTTTAAGTCCCATTCCTCAATTTTAGAAAATACTCTGACACTGCTTCTTAGGCTTTTGTGCCAAGTTGCTGATAGTGTTCTATTTTGATGAGAAAGATGTTGTCTCTATGCAGTATCTAGAACTGCAAGTTTATTTTAAAAACGAGGGCACGTATTAGTGCAACTTCGGAATTTATCAACAATGACAAGTGATTTTATATCTGATTGATACAAACAAGTTTAATAACTGTTAATCATATGAAATGTTATATTGCTTACCTTATACATATATTTCTTGCTGAGCTATAGTTGCTCACTCTTGCTTGTTTTCAAATTTACAAACACAACAGCTAAGAGAAATGGAAAGACCCAGACAGACTGCCCGAAAGCAGGTGACTAGACCCGAGGCAGCAGTTGAGATTCCACTGGTAGGCCCCATTAGCCGGATTGGTTGGCAACTTTTGTTAGTTTGTTTTATTTATAAGTATGACCTGTGCAAAGCAGTGTATCGTAACAAACTTACAAGCCGCCAACTTCGCTTCTTATCGAAGTGTTGCTGGTAGCATAAATGCTACTTAATTCGGTCTGTAATAACTCTGAAACTTTTATTTCCGCTTAATCAATTGTGTGACGTTTCTGAGACTCTAACCTGTGTGTGTGTGTGTGCGGTGTGAGTTTATTGTGGGGTCGATGGCTGTTTTATATATTATGTGCAAGAACATGTATATTATTAATGGAAAATGGACCGTGAGCGCCTAGATCTCCGACCCCGGATCTGGGGGCATCACAGGTACAGTAGATAAAACCTTATTTCATAGGAATATCAATGGCTCTTCAATACTTGTTCAAATCTATGTAGATGATATTATTTTTGGGTCTACAGATGAGAAGCTTTGCAAAAGGTTTGCCAAACTTATGCAAAGTAGGTATGAAATGAGCATGATGGGTGAATTAAATTACTTTCTTGGCCTACAAGTAAAGCAAGTTAATAAGGGCATTTTCATAAGTCAAACAAAATATATTTATGATCTTTTAAAGAAATTTGACTTAATGGATTGTACCTCTGCAAAAACACCTATGGCCACTGCAACTAAGCTTGAGTTGAATACTAAGGAAAAGTCTGTGGACATATCAAGCTATAGAGGCATGGTAGGTTCACTTCTATACCTAACAGTTAGTAGACCTTATATAATGTTTTCTACTTATCTTTGTGCTAGATTTCAAGCTGACCCTAGAGAGTCTCACTTGATAGCTATTAAGAGAATTTTCAGATATCTCAAGGGAACACCAAACCTTGGCATTTGGTACCCAAGAGAATCTGGTTTTGATCTAACTGGTTACTCAGATGCAGATTATGCAGGTTGCAGAATTGATAGGAAAAGTACTACAGGTTCCTGTCAATTTCTAGGAAACAGGCTTGTTTCATGGTTCAGTAAGAAACAGAACCCAGTCTCCACCTCTACAGCTGAAGCTGAGTACATTGCTGCTGGAAGTTGTTGTGCACAGATTCTATGGATGAAAAATCAACTTATTGACTATGGTCTAAAAGTTGAGAAGATTCCAATTTTCTGTGACAACACAAGTGCTATTTCCATCACAGGGAATCCAGTGCAACATTCGAGAACCAAACATATTGACATCAAATACCACTTCATTAGAGAACATGTGATGAATGGTACAGTAGAAATGCACTTTGTGCCAAGTGAAATGCAGCTTGCAGATATCTTCACCAAGCCTCTTGATGAATCCACATTCACAAGATTGGTAGGTGAACTAGGTATGCTTAATTTGTCATAATTCCTAGTGATATTTGATCTTACTGCATTGCAGCTAGAAATGTGTTTTGATTTACTTGAGAATTAAAAACTCTCAGAAAAATTTTCTGTAGAAATTTTGTCCAAGGCAAAATTATCTTATCAACGGATATCCTTTTACCCGTTGGTAGTATAAACACATTCCTAGATTTTCGTATATCAACGGATAACAGGTTATCCACATCATCGACGGATAAACTGTTTTTCAACCATTCATTGCATATCCGTTGATATACATATTTTCTTTTAAATATAACCGTTGGTAAACGTGTATATATATAGGCATGGCTATATTTATTTTCTTTTATTAACTGACAGTTAATTTTGACCAATGGATAATTACTTTTAATTATTTCATTTTCAACTCTTGAAAAATATAAAAGGCTGTCTTGTGCTCTCACATCTCACTTTTATCGACTTTCAAGATTCTATTAAGTAAACTGCATCTTCTTCACTAAAACTCTCTGCAACAAAAGTTCAAACACTTTAATGGCGCCTATTGTTAAGATGATGTCTTCCACTGGGTTCACCTATGAGAAGAACAACTTCGCGGCCTATGTTGATACAGTGAATGCCCCAGAAGCTTATCACACCTTGATGAATTTTGTGAAGAAATGTAAACTGTCATGTGCTATGACTGCCACCACTCCTCTAATCCACGAGGTAATTGAAGAGGTGTGGGCATCTGCTGAGTACAATGGCACAGACGGTACAATTGCTTTTTCCTTAAAGGGTAAAAACTATGTAGTTAATTCTGATGTGATAAATGCTTATTTAAAATTGTCTGAGAATAACTGTCTGAAAGTACCCAGTGATGCTGAAATTGTTACCATGCTTAATTCCATAAATTATGCCCTTAGTACTGAGAATTTAGGGAAAATTGTTAGGAAATGAATGGTTAAAGAATGGAGTTATTTTTGTGATGCCTTCATTAAAACTTTTTCAGGCAAATTAGTAATTTTGATGTTGTTACCCATTCCATGCTAGTTATGATGTGTATGCTTCTGATTGATAAATTCTATAACTTTAGCACACTAGTCATGTATGAGATAGCAGCAAAATTAGGTAAAAAGGAAACTAGGAGCAAGAATATCTATTTTGCCAGATTTTTGATGCTCTTAGCACTGCATATATCTGAGAATAAGCTATCCATTGCTAACCCGGATAGCAAGTTCACATGTTTTGTACAGGAGAAGAGAGTCTTAAGTGATTTAATTCGAATGAACTCCAATGCAGGAGTACAATTAGTATATCTACCAATTGTTCAGGTAACTACTTCTAACCTTGAAACTCCTATCTCTAACCCCCAAATTTCTTTGCCTTCCACTGTCACAATGGAGTCTATAGTAGTGACCAAACAGGCTCCTACCCAAGTGACTAAAACAAAAGTTTCCAAACCAAAATCTAAAAGACAAACCTTAGGTGCTTCTCAAAAAGCACCTGTTGCAAAAACTACCACAACTCTTGAGGGGAGTGTGAAGGAGGTAGTGAGTGGTGAGGGACAGGGTGCAAGCCCTAAGAATAAAGTAGGTTAGGAGAGTGCACCAAATAGCCAAGCCCAAGTTACATCCTCTCAACAGGGTGTGACTACTAGTTCCACAGAAACTCTGCACAAAAGGGTAAGGGACACTAGCCCTCTCTCAAAAACCTATGAAAGAAGAGTAAAATCTAAAACCATAGGGGAATCACAGGGTGCACACACAGTACAGCAAACTGTACCTTCTCAAATTCAGTTTGATGTGACTTCAATAAATGTGGAGTCACAGCCCCTTGATCTTAACCTTCAAATCTATACACATTACAATCCACCATCACCAACTCCATCTCTGGATATGGATATGATATCTACATCAATTCCTGATTCTCCATCTTTAAGATTCTTGGAGAAGCCCCACTCTACAATTGGTGGTCATCATCTTCTAGATGATTTATTAGGCCATCAATCTTCCATTCCTGAATTCACAACAAAATCTGTGGCCTCATCTTAAAATCAATCTCCACAGATTCAGTGTTGGTTTTCACTTCAACGGATACTATCTTTCCTTCATCAATGGATATCCTTCATCTATTGACAAGTGTTTCTCCATCAACGGATGCGCCTATGTCTAGCCATCCATTGACAGCTATAACTACTCCATCAACGGATATCCCTTATTCGTTGATAACTCACTCTACCACTGCTATATCTGACATTCCTGTGTCAAGTGTGGAGGAGTTCTCAGTAGTTGAAACACTTTTAGGATTGAGGGAAGGGAGTGAGAGGCTGCCTTGTGAGTAGGCAAAAGGAGAGGTAAATAATGAGAGGCTGACCATTTCTTCAGGTCAGGCAAAAGGAGAGCAAGAGAGTTCCACCTTAGTAGGTGAAGGTGAGGGTGTGAGAGGTATGAGCCAGGGGGAGCCCCTGATGCAAGAAAAGAGAGATGAGAGGAGAGAAGGGACTACAGGAGAAATAAGGCAGGAAGATCCAGCCATTGCAAGTGAGTTAATGGAGGTTAATGAAGCTTCTAAAGAAATGGAATTTCAACAAGAATATCAGTCAATCATTGACTCCATCTCTTTGGATCCTGAAACCTTTACTCATCCTGTTTCTACCTATCAAGTCATGGCACAACAGGGCAATGTGGAGGCAGAGGAGGCAATGCACCTAGTGCACACCTCACAATCTCTACAAAGAGCAAAGGAAGCTTTGACAGCTCTGCCTTCAGAAGCTGAAAGTGAAGAGTTTGGCAATGATGACATTGATAGCACAGAAGATGATGAAGAAGTCAATGTAGAGGATACTCCAGAATGGCTATTTTCTACTGCCACTGTGGCTGGTGACTTCAATGTGGAGATTATGAAGCAATATCAATCTGCTATGGCTGAGCACTAGAATGCAGATCCACAGAGGAAGGTTGTCCTTCAGCAAATAATGGCCTCCCTGAAACTTCACAAGATGCAAATGGTTATTCAAAGAACACAAAAAGAGGAGGTCCAAACTGCAATCAGAGAAATGAAAGTAGAACTAGATGCCAGGATTGAGGCACTAGCCCCTACTACCACTCAGAAGGTGCTGACTAGCAAACTGTTAAAAGAAGATAGCCTGGCCAAATCTGTTCAGCATCTTTCCTCCAGAGTGGATAGTATGGAATCTCAAATGCAGACAATCATTGCCAACCAAGCAAAACAGACTGAGCTACTGGAAAGGCTACTTGCAGCCTCACCTCCAGCCCTTGATGCTAACAAAAATGGGGAGAAAAAGGTATAAGAGGTTGCAGCTACTTCTAGTCAATTTCAAGCTTCTAGTAGCAAGATAGCACAAATTGAGGGGGAGCAACAGCCAACTATATTGGTCAATCCAACATATTTTTCTATAAAGGCTTCCCCTGTGAAGAAACAAATGGTTTTGCCTGAGATTCAGAATCTATCAGAAATCTCAGATGATGAAAGGCAAGCCAGAATAGAAGCCTTAGAAAAGATTAACAAGGAGGCAAATGAAAGAATTATGAGGACAGATAGAATGATCAATGAATCAATTGTATCAACTCTGTTCTCTACTCAGTCTTCTGCTCCAACAATATCAACTACAATTCTGAAGGTGCTCACTCCAGAAATTGTGGCTCCTACATTCTATGATGCTGAACCATCTTATGTCAAAGAATTTGAACCATACATAAGAACCAGAGCCTACTCTCCACTAAAGGCAAATGGGAAGAACAAGTTACAATTGGACTTTCCATTTCCCAAGGATGATGATGAGAAGCTAATGGGAGATACAATCAAAGAGTTCAAGAAAAAGACAAATAGAAGTGTAAGAGATTGGATGGCTGTAATTATAAGGAATGGAAAAGTGTTAAATATATCCAATAGCCATCCTAGATTTGTTGAAGCAAAAAGAGAGGAGACCTCCAGACTTCTAAGGGAAGCTCATCCAAGTGAAGAAAATCAATAAGAAAACTCAGATGAGAAGCAAGCCAGGCTGGCTCAAGAGTTAATGGATGAGGTAGAGGATGAAATGAGGGAACCTGAGGAAGTCCCCAAATCCATAACCCAAAAGGAGAGTGAAAACAAAGGCAAAGAGGCCTGTCTCTCCAGAAAATGTAAGTAAGGAAACTATTGGCTCATCAAAATCTATTTCTGCACAAGTATTCAACCCAGCTGTGAATTTCCATGGTGACCCTATAATACCTAAAGAGGAACCAATGAATCTTGACTCCATTGAGGTTCCTTCATTCTTGCTGAAGCCTCAACAGAAGCCTAAACAGAAGAAAAGGATACCAAGGAAGCAACCTTCAAAGGAACCAATTCAAGTTGCTAGGGTGCCTGCTATTGTCAAGCAGCCAATCTTGGAAAACAAGGATGATTTTATCTATCAGGCAGATATTGAAGAATACTCTGGCATGAATCTGTATCTGGATGAATTGTCAGAAGTAAGAGGAATTGACAAATACAAGCATTTGCCTGAGAGATTGGTCTTTGTATACAAGGGAGGAAAGGAAAGGACATGGCCACTACAGAGGGTTCTTGGAGAAAATTATCTGACTTTAACCAAGGTATTCTCTGTAATTAAGAGATACACAGGGTTCTCCAAGATAGCAAAAGGGGAGATACTGGACAGAATAGAACAGATAAGGAGAGAATGGAACTCACCATCAAGACTACCAAAGAAGATGAAGATCCCATACAATGGACAGAAAATCCACATTCAACCTTTCTGGATGTTGGAGTTCAGGGATGAAGATGGAAATAGGAGATTCTTCAGGTTAGAAGACCAACTATCAAAGGCTAGTTCTCAATACCTGAGATGGTTACAACAAAAGCTAAATCCAAAAGTTATTGAAGAAGATGCCTTCTATAGGCAACTCCAAATGCAGATTGAGTCCAACTCTGCCAAAAAAGGAAAAACAAGGGTGATGCCAACCAGAGAGAAGAAACAGTATTAATCTGCTCAGTCTAGAGGAGCACTTCTCTGTAAATTTCTCAAACTTTCTATTTTTAATTTTTGTAGCTTAATACAATTTTTTGCATTGTTCTATATATATCTTTAGGAATGTTTTGTTATCATCAAGGTCCTGAATTTATGCTTTATTGCCATCAAGTATAAATTGGGGGAGATTGTTAGGAATATGTTGTACTTGATGATAACTTCACAATCAATCAAATTGTATAAGTATTGTAGCTGTCAACGGATGAGGATTTATAACTCTATCCGTTGACAGGTAGCTCATCAACGGATGAGGTTTTGTAGCATATTGCAGTATCTCTATGTTATCAATTGATAGTATTTTTATCCACAGTCTGTTGACCATCAATGGATAGGTAGAATAGGGTAGCCAATTGTAAATAAACTATGCTATGTAATTCTGTTTAAGTGAAAGTGTATCAACGGATGAAGACAGAACTCTATCAACGGATACAACTCAAATCTACAATATCAACGGATACAGCTCAAACTATCATCAACGGATGACAATGTACAATGTCAACGGATAATCATTGACACTTATTTCTATGCTAAGCTGGGGATTAGCAGTTGATAAAGACAGGTTTGACTGACAGATCACATGGGTTGATAGTAGATACAAAAAGCATTATGGCAGCCATACTTTTGAAACACAGAAGAAAGAAGCATTCCGTTTTACACTATGAATACAAGAAAGGTGCAGGGGACATGTCTATTCACAAGGACAACCTTTCGGCTACATGTGTATTTGGAGTGAAGTAGCAAGTCAACTTGAATTAGATTGGTATTATCTTATTCCTGTAGTACTTGTAAACTTGGGATATATAACCAAGTGTAGCAACTCTTTAGAAGCTAAGAAAACAGATACATTTGCTTAGGGTTTTCTTGAATATCCTTAGAAAGCAAAGAGTTGTAAAACGGCAGCTGTGTACATTTGTATCACAGAGTTTTCTTCAAATAAAAGCTTCAGGTGGTGCATTTAACCACCTGATTTTATATGTGTTTGTGCATTAATCGTTATACAACAATTATATAAGTATAGATTTCTGGAGTTCTTATCAGAAATTTATAAATATCAAGAATTGTATTCAACCCCCCCTTCTACAATTATACAAGTGTGTAATCTGGGAATAACAGAGAATTTTACTAAAGTGGGTGTATGGTTGAATATATGAGATTCAGAATTTCACTAAAGTGGGTGATTGAATTTTATGTATATGGAAGTGAAATATTTTGTTTTAGACATGGATATTTAAGGAAGCAGAGTCCATAGAAATAATAGAATGTGGGAGCTGTTTGATCAATCTGAAGATAAGTACCCACAGATTGTATGGATTTTGGAATGAAATTATAAGTCTCTGTTGATAAATTTAAGACCCACAAAGTTATAGAATATATTATATGAAAATAGAGGGTTGATTATAAAGAGTTGTATCATGTGTTAGAATTTGTTTATAAATCTGAGGTATGCCTAGTTGGAAAAGGTTTAACGGAAAAAATGAAAATTTTATATCGAGAAATTAGACAATTGTGTCTGCATTTTTTAAAGTGGGGAGTTCGTTTACGATAATATCGTATATCTTGATGATAAGTTGTTAAATTGTGGAAACTCAATTAGATATTGAGATGAAAAAAATAGTGATAATTTTTTTTATGTTCTAAGAATCCAGTGTGTAAAGGATAAATGGACATGGAATGGAATTAAGAAGTATGCATAATGTTTAATCGTTTTAGGATGCAGAATAGTAGTCCGACGTCGATCCTATTGTTAATAAGGAAACAGTTAATGTAGAAAATGAACCACTAAATTTATCATATGCACAAGTAATTAAAAGTTCAATGTATTTTGTGTTGTGTAATCGATTGATTTGACTTAGCATATTTAGTTGGTCTTGTAAGGAGGGTCACGGTCATGTACCTCAAGAGTACGTTGTGTAATAAATTGTTGAAATAGGCAGACGTGTTTAGAGTTATTGTTTGTTGCGTTGTAAGTATCAAGGTGATATTGGTAATAAGAATTCAACTTTGGTAAACCTATTTAATTTTTGGTGGAGTATAAGTTGGGAAGTTAGAAGTGGGAGTCAATATATTGGTTGGACTTATATTTAACAATTTTACTCTCCGCGAAAAGTGGGAGTTATTATGAAAAGTATTTTGGCAAAAAAAGCCAAGTGGGAGATGTTGGATTTTGATTTGTTTGCCAAACAACTCCTAAAGAAATTAAGTACATATATTATGTATTTGTAAGTTATAATTTATATATTGATTTTGCACAAAATGTAACAGATGGTATTGATTAATATTAATGAGTAATTAAAGGCCAATTACATACTTTGGGAGTGGAGATGGTGTAAGAAGCCTACATATAGTGAATTTTTTCCTATAGAAATAGGTACTCTAAGAAATAGAGAGTTTGTTCAATACATACATCGGAACTCCCAAAACACAATTTCAATTTCTTTATACTAGATAATAAAATATTAGATATTTTATAGGCTAAATTATTTCAAATTACCTATGACACCTTCTCATAACAATTACCTATAACACACTACTATTGTGTGCCAAACAATATAGTAATAATAATTTTATAGAAAAGAAAATCATAAGAAGAACAACAACTTGATAACTATTCTCTTCCAATGCCCCCCTTGCACTTTCCTCCCACCACTTGTCTGGGAACTATTCTTCTTATTAGAGCTCCCTACACCCAACGTACTCTTCAATCTCAACCTTATTGGCATTGTTATGATCATTACCCAACTCTGTGCCTCATTAGAAACTTTCTTCCCACTCTTTCTAAAAGTCGAAGAAATTAATCCTCTTTGTCCTCTCTCCACCTTACACTCTGAACTCTGCCTAGAGCTCGAAGTTATTTTATAGTTTTAAATTTTACACAATCATTAAGATATATTAATTTATTTTTATATATTTAAGTAGTATAAATAAATTTATACATCACTATTATTTAATATTAAAATTTAACACTTAAAATAATGTAATATTTAATTTAATAACATATTTTGAATAATATAAACTAGTTATACTAATTGCAAGACTTTGTTGTTGTTGTTGTGTTGTTGTGTTGTTATTATTATTATTACTAGCTTATAACACGTGCAATGCACGGTTCCGTTTTTAATATCTTTAATCACATTATTTTTTTTTAATTTTATATGTTAATAATTTACAAATCAAATTATTGTTAAAAATTGATATATATAAGACTTTACACATTCGATTTTAATATTTGTACTCTATCTTGAAATCTTTAAATTTGATTTGGACGATTTTACAGCCCACGTGAAATTAAAAAAAAATTCATTAATTTAGTGATGGTTTAACAATTATTTTCCAATTAAACGTACGCAGAAACAAAAAAAGAGAAGAAATTGACAATTTTTTAAAAAGAATAAATTGAAGAAAGAAACAAAAGAAAGCCAGTGCATAGTAGTTTTCTATTGAAGAGATGAGGGCTGCTTCGTGCTTATGTACTCATAAGTTTTCAATGCTATCTTGTAACTAAATTTTTGGCGTGTACTAATATCAAATTTAATAGATGATTAATGAGCTTCTAATATTAAATTTGAATTTTTTTATAAATATATTCTCAAAAATAATTTTTTGCAATTTTACTTTTTCTAAAAAAAGCTATTTGCAATTTTACCATCTTAATAGCAATTATACCAATTTCTTTTTAAAAATTGCAACAATACTATCTTTCCTTCTTTTATTATAATGATGATATGAGAAACAAAGGTTTTCACAACATTACTGGTCTTGTTAGATGCCGACTTTACAGGAGGATCTATCGCATGTCTCTGGATATCGCCCAAAACCTCGCAAGCTTGAACACTTATATTGACAACCATCGGGTTGAGCTTGGACAGCAACTCGCCCCGCTATATTGGGTGATTCCCATTGGTTTGTCTTGCACACATTGCGAGGGTGGGAGGGCTTTTCCTGCATAGACTAGCTGTTCACTGTCAGAAGTCTCACCATGAAGCCATCAGAGTCTTCGAAGAGGAGTATTACTTTTTCAGATGTCTTCATTTTGTTTATTTTTTCCGGTGATTGAACTGCGGAAGGGGGAAGGGGTGGAGAGGCCTGCGGTCCCGGAGATCGGAGGTGGAAGTCGGGGTCGGAGGTCGCCGGGGGAGGTGGAAGGTCGTCGGGGATTGGTATGGCAGGGGTGGGGTTTGGGGAAGGAAGGGAGAAGAAAGAAGGTGCGAGATGGGGAATATAGTATATTTATATTTGCAATGAATTTAAAAAGATGGTATATTTGCAAAATAAATTAGAAAACATAGTATTTTTTTTATAAATTCTCTACTAAATTTAATAGATGAATAATGAGTTTTGAAAAGTGAATTTTATCATATGTTTTATTTGTATATTTAAAATTATAAATATTAAATTTAATTATATCGTTAGTGAGATTCGAACCCTTGACCTATGGTAGTACTTGCTTATTATCCCTCTTACTGCTATTATATAATAGGATATAATAATAATTATTATTAATCAAAATTATAAAATAAACAATTATAATATCTATAAAAGATATTCTAATAGTGGTGTATAGTTCATAAAAGTTTCGAGAGTATATTCTAATAATCAAACATGTATTATATATACGAGATTATTTATCGAATTTGTTTATGCACCGGTAAACAAATTTGGGAACAATGTTTTTTTGTAGCAGAGGAATAAAGGATACAAATCCATACATATCAAGATTCCAAGTTTATAGAAAAAAAAAAAAAAATGCTTTACCTAATCATTCCTACTTTACTATTGGACAGACAAAGATTTGAATAAGAGAGATATCATTCTTACAAATCCATAGAACATATCAAAATTCCAAGTTTAAATAAAGAAAAGAAATACTTCAGCTAATCAACAGAAGATGACAGTGTTGTATTTATAAATGAGATGTCTGTGAAGTTACAAGTTTCAAGAAAGAAAACTGTAAAGCATAATGCAATGTAATATGTAATAGAGGATATATATAACGCAACTAGGATAAAAGATAAATAATATTAAATCTATACAGGGATCGTGAAATTTGAAGAACAGGCACCAACAAGGATCAAGTCGCTGAAAGAAGTTCATTAACATGTTCAAGCCTCAGTGACAGAATAAGATGTACAGATGATTCAGTTGAAGAGCCAAAAAGATTCCATGTATTTACATAATTTGAAGATACTGCTACAGGCTAATCATTTGTAATGTAACGAAGGTGTGAAGATCAAGATCTGTGCTAGTCACTTGTGAACCAGACCAGCGCACTAGGTGTCAGCACATACGAGAAGGATCAACACATTAATTTATAGAAAGAATTGTCAAAGCCTATTGACGATCAAGGACAGACATAATATTTCAAGGTATTGTCAAAAATTAATTTACTTTCTAAAAATTAAATAAGTAACAGATTAATTAATTATTTATAACAAATAATTAAATTAATCTAGTACTTGAATAATTTTCAGAGATGAATTAAAATAGTAGAATAAAATAGAAGAAAGAAGCCCAAGAGATACAAAAATAGTATTACTATGCGCAGTTACTATGCACGATTACTATTTGGGTTGGTGTAATAGTGCCCGGTTACTATTTGGGGTTGGTGAAATAGTGTCCGGTTACTATTTGGGGGTTGTTGGAATAGTGCTCGGTTACTATTTGGGGCTTATTGGAATAGTGTCAAATAGTGACTTTCTATAATCTATAAATAGGCCTGTTGTATTTCATTTCAAAACACACCTCAACACACAACTCTCTCTTCTCTCTCTTATATCTTCTCTGTGTAAGCTGCTAGACAGTCCATCTAGTAGGAAAGCCGGCTTAGCCCGCTTTCAGGAAGTATCGGGTAGAGAGTCCTCGTGCCTAAACTATCCTTAGGAGTGTTTGATTTTGTAGCTGATCCATAGGATTAGATTGTGTAACAAACCTACGGGTTTTATCAATTCAAAGATATTTCCCAAACAGTTGTGTTATTTCGATTCAGTATTTTTAATCTCATATCCACATCAAAAATCGAAATATTTTTAGAATAACACATTCAACCCCCCTTCTACGTTATTCCGGACCTAACAATTGGTATCAGAGCCACTCTGTTATTATACAATAGTTAAGATCCAAAAAGCTATACAATCATGACAGAGAAACACACAAACTCCAACAACAAGCAGATATGAATCAATCAGAGTTCCAATACTCAGGGCATCAGAATATCCCATATGGAAGGTGAAGATGGAAATGTTTCTGGAGGCTACAGATCTAGAGTACTTAGACAGAATCCATGATGGTCCACATAAGCTGACCAAATTGTCTGTTGCATTTGATAAAGATGAACAGAAAACGATTCCAAAGGAGAAGAAAGACTACACTCCTGAAGATATCCCCTCTAATAGCAAGGATGCCAAGGTAAGGCATTTATTACATAGCGCTCTTGACAATGTTATGTCTAACAGGGTCATTGGATGCAAAACTGCTAAGGAGATTTTGGATGCTTTGGAAGTCAGATGTCAAGGAACCAAAGCCATCAAGAAGAACATGAGAACAATACTCACGCAGGAGTACGAGAACTTTGACTCGAAGTCTGATGAGTCATTAACAGATCTATATGATAGATTTCTGAAATTGCTGAATGATTTATCACTGGTAGATAAGGAGTATAATCTTGAAGACTCTAATCTGAAATTCTTGTTGGCTCTTCCTGAGAAGTGGGATTTAAAGGCCACTACAATCAGAGACAATTATGATCTGGAAGACATGTCTCTTGATGAAATCTATGGAATGCTCAAGACTCATGAGCTTGAGATGGAACAAAAAAGCAAGAGGCATGGAGGCAAGCCCAAGTCAATTGCTCTTAAAGCTGAGGAGAAATCTTCTAAAGAAGTTACTATGAAAAAGAGTCAATCCAATGGAAAGGCTCTTATTACAAAGTCTGATACTGAGTCATCAAACTCTGATGATGACTCAAACTTTGACAATCACACAGACTCTGATGATGATGGCAGTGATGCTGAGATGATACAACTTGCAGCCCTGATGGTAAAAAGCTTCAAGAAGATGGCTTACAAGAACTTCAGGAAAGGAAAGAAGTTCACACGAAGAGATTCAAATTCCGAAAAGAAGAATTTCAGAAAAGCTGAGGGAAAGGAAGGCAGGTCTGGGAAAGTGGATAAGTCCAAAATCAAATGCTATAATTGTGGTGAGAAAGGACATTTTGCACCTGAGTGCAAGAAAGCCAAAGCTGATAAAGGTCAAGCTTACATCACAAAGAAGAAGGACTGGGCTGACACTTCAGACTCTGAAGATGAGGTGAACTATGCCTTAATGGCAA
Source organism: Saposhnikovia divaricata (assembly GCA_036435485.1). Taxonomy (NCBI): domain Eukaryota; kingdom Viridiplantae; phylum Streptophyta; class Magnoliopsida; order Apiales; family Apiaceae; genus Saposhnikovia; species Saposhnikovia divaricata. Next base: position 243,779,210 of record CM071596.1, on the reverse strand, counting down.
ATCCTGATAGTATCTCTGAAGCTACTGAGACCAAGGTACCTCATTCTACTCTAGCTTTTGATACTACTGATATATCTGAGTTAAGACTCTTTCTTAAAAACTTGCATGTTAGCTATAAAGATCAAACTTTAGAAAATGAAAGAATAAAATCTGAAAGTCTAGACCTTAGAAAGAGAAATGACTATCTAGAATTAGAATTAGTCTAGATGTTAAAAATTCAGAAAGAGAGAGATGATGCTATTATTGTTAAAACTGAATTATTGAAAAAGCATGCTTATCTTGAATCTGAACTTGCTAAAGAAAGAAACATTATTAAAATTTAGACTAACTCTGGTCAAACTACTCAGAGTATCTTAGAGAATAGTTATTGGAAACAAGGTCTAGGTTACACTAATAAAAAGAAAACTGCCAACCTAGAAGCTGAGACCTCTAAACCTGTATTTACTGAAAGGGCTGCAAAGCCCAAAATTAATCCTGTGAGGTTTGTACCAAAATAGGATGAAGTCAAATTAGTAAATATTGACTTAATGTCTCAGAAACAACTTAAACACAAGCTGAAGGAGATAAAAGGAGTGAACAATGTAAAAGAACCTAGGAAAAACAGAAATGGAAAGATAGGCATCAATAAAAGCAATAACTATATGCCTATTCCCAATGCTCCTAGGAAGAAATGTCACAACTGTGGAAATCCTAACCATCTTGCTACTTTTTGCAGGAAGAATAAAAATATAAACTCTATACCTCCTAAGTCAGGAGTTAAGAGTGGTTTAGTTAGGTTTAAGCCACAGAATCCTTGTTTTCACTATGGCAGTATTTGGCATTCTATTTATACATGCAAAGAGTATCATAATTTGTATTATGATTATTATGAACTTAAACCCTCTTTGAATAAATTCAAGATTGATTCTACATGTATAAATTCTGATAAAAAGTATGTCAGCACAAACTCTGATAAGACTTCTGCTGCAAAAGCTAACAGACTTAATAAGGCCAAAGGATCCAAGCAAGTCTGGGTCTTTAAAACTAATCATTAGTGGTTTTTGTGATTGCAGGGTAACAGGAAAAATATCCTTGTTCTGGATAGTGGATGCTCAGGACACATGATTGGAAATAAAGCCCTGCTATCAGAATTTGTGAAGAAAGCCGGCCCAAGTGTTTCTTATGGAGATGACAACATAGGAAGGACTCTGGGATATGGCAATATCAATCTTGGGAATGTCATCATTGAAGCTGTAGCTCTAGTCTCAGGACTCAAACATAATCTGCTAAGTGTGAGTCAAATCTGTGACAGAGGTTATCATGTGGATTTCTTTGAAGAACACTATGAAGTTATAAGCAAATCTACAGGCAAAATTGTTCTGAAGGGATACAGGCATGCTAACATTTATGAAGCCAATCTTTCAACAAACTCTGAAGGCTATGCAATCTGTCTACTGAGTAGAGCATCAATTGAAGAAAGCTGGAACTGGCACAAAAGACTTTCTCATCTGAATTTCAATAGCATTAATGAGCTAGTGAAGAAAGATCTTTTGAGAGGATTGCCCAAATCAGTTTTTACTCCAGATGGCCTATGTGACTCATGTCAGAAGGCAAAACAAAGGAAAACTTCATTCAAAAGTAAGACTGAATCCTCAATTCTTGAGCCATATCACTTATTGCATGTTGATTTATTTGGTCCAGTAAATATAATGTCTATTGGAAAGAAAAGATATGCGTTGGTTATTGTTGATTAATACACCAGATATACATGGGTGTATTTCATGCACAAGAAAGAAGAAATTGCATCAATCTTAACAGAGCATGTCAAATAACTGGACAAAGGATCTAAGTATACAGTGAAAATCAAAAGAAATGATAATGGCACTGAGTTCAAGAATGCAGCCATGGAAGAATATTGTAAAGAAAAGGGAATAAAACAAGAATTCTCTGCACCTGGAACTCCACAACAAAATGGAGTAGTAGAGAGAAAGAACAGGACTCTCATAGAAGCTGCAAGGACCATGCTTGATGAAGCAAATCTGCCAACATACTTCTGGGCTGAAGCTGTGCAAGCTGCTTGTTTCACACAGAATGCTACACTCATAAACAAGCATGGTAAAACACCATATAAGATGGTGAAAAATAAGAAGCCGAACCTGAAGTACTTTCATGTGTTTGGATGTAAGTGTTTTGTTCTTAAGACTCATCCAGAACAGTTTTCCAAATTTGATTTTAAAGCTGATGAAGGAATCTTTGTTGGATACCTACTATCCACAAAAGCATTCAGAGTCTACAATCTGAGAACAAAAGTGGTCATGGAATCTATCCATGTGTCTTTTGATGATAAGAAGATAACATGACTTGAAGATTTTGATGAACATGACCAGCTGAGATTTGAGAATGAAGAAATAAATGTTGATCAACAAAATTCTGATACTCTTTCAGACTATATTGTTCAATCTATACAAGTAGACCAGACTGCAGCACATGTTGAGGGGGAGCAAGTGAACGATGAAAATGAACCCCAATCAAGTGAAGAAACATCAAAGAATGCATCTACTGCTAATGATTCATTAAACTTTGATTCATCAAACTCTGAAAGCAACAGCTCAGGGGGAGCAAACAATGATTTTGGATCTACTAGTCATCACACTCAACACAATTATGAACTTGGGGAATCATCAAGATCAAATCTGCCGAGACAAAGGGTACGGAGTATAGCGCATCCCTTTGAACAGATCATTGGTGAACCGGACACGGGTGTACAGACTAGAAGAGTAACACAGAATGAATGCAATTTCACAGGATTTCTATCTCAAATTGAACCTAAAAAGGTTGATGAAGCTCTTGATGATCCAGATTGGGTAACTGCAATGCAAGAAGAACTCAATCAGTTCGAAAGGCAGAAACTTTTGGAAGCTGGTGCCAAGACCAAAAGATAAATCTGTAATTGGCACTAGATGGGTGTTTAGGAATAAACTGGATGAAAATGGTATTGTTACGAGGAACAAGGCTCGATTGGTAGCAAAGGGTTACTCTCAAGAAGAGGGAATTGATTATGATGAAACCTATGCTCCAGTTGCAAGGCTTGAAGCAATCAGGAAGTTCTTAGAATTTGCTACACACTCCAACTTTAAGGTTTTTCAGATGGATGTGAAGAGTGCATTTTTGAATGGAGATCTAGAAGAAGAAGTCTATGTTGAACAACCCCCTGGGTTCCAAGATAAGGAATTTGAAGGTTTTGTATACTTTCTCTTCAAAGCTCTCTATGGTCTCAAGCAAGCTCCTCGAACATGGTATGATACTCTCTCCAAGTTCTTACTTGAAAATGGTTTTACAAGAGGTATCATCGACAAAACTCTCTTTCATAAAAATCATAAAAATGATATAATTCTGGTGCAAGTATATGTGGATAATATAATATTTGGTTCTACTAATGATTTTCTATGCAAGAGATTTGCTAAGCTAATGCAGAGTAAGTACGAGATGAGCATGATGGGTGAGTTATCCTTCTTCCTTGGACTTCAAGTTGTTCAGAAGCCTGATGGTATTTTCATCTGTCAGTCAAAATACATAAAGGATCTTCTGAAGAAGTATGGGATGGAAGAAGCAGCTACTGCCAAGACCCAGATGCCAACTGCTGTCAAGCTTGATCAAGACAAATCTGGTAAGTCAGTTGACATCACGAAGTATCGAGGTATGATCGGCTCTCTCTTATACTTAACTGCTAGTAGACCAGATATTATGTTCATAACTTGTTTATGTGCTAGATTCCAGGCTGACCCTAAAGAGTCACATCTTATAGCTGTTAAACGTATTTTCAGATACATTAAGGGAACCCCCAATCTTGGGATTTGGTACCCTAAAGGAACAAGTTTTGACCTAGTTGGCTATACAGAGTCTGATTTCGCAGGTTGTAAGATTGATCGGAAAAGTACTTCTGGAAGCTGTCAGTTTCTAGGAAGAAGGTTGGTATCTTGGTACAGCAAGAAGCAACACTCAGTATCAACCTCGACAGCCGAAGCAGAATACATTGCGGCAGGTAGTGGTTGTGCTCAGATCCTGTGGATGAGGAATCAACTTCAGGACTATGGACTCATGTTGGACAAAATTCCAATTCTGTTAGACAACACGAGTGCCATTGCCATTGCCAATAATCCAGTTCAACATACCAGGACTAAGCACATTGATATCAGGTATCATTTCTTACGAGAGCATGTCATGAATGGAACCGTGGTATTATATTTTGTTCCCACAGATCAACAAATTGCAGACATCTTTACTAAACCTCTGGATGAATCCACTTTCTCCAGGTTAGTTGGTGAACTTGGGATGTTAAATCTGTCTAATTAATTTTGGATAATCAATAACTGTAATTTGTTATAAGGTCACATGTATTTTAAATGTCCATATGTTTAGGACTTGTGAACTTATTTGCATCCAGACCTCATATTACAGTTATCTCTATATTAATTACCATGCTTATAAATGCTATATTTTATGGTAATTACTTAGTAAATAATTGTGTCAATTGCAGCATAATTAAATAAATATTTTATTGACATATATCAATTAATGATACTTTGTTAATTTTATGTTTATTTAATTATGAGTTTTTCTGATTATTGTGGAATAATTCTTGAATTATTGATTGGTTATTTTAAATCCACAATAATTAGAAATAATAAATGTGTATGTGTGTGTGTGTGTACATAGGCTGATAGGTTTCGGTGATAAGATGTTTTTTCGGCTGACAGGTTTCGGTGATAAGATGTTTTTCGGCTAAGTAGGTTGTTAGGTGAGAAATTATTGAGCGGTGTAATTTTTCAAACATAACCTGTCACGCTCTCACCTAACCCACTAGTCCTTGAAACCATATAAATGATGAGTTTTTGTTGTTTTTAACATCATCATTTTTCAGATATACAGAGCATATACACACAATTGCTGAATATTTCGAGCTTTGATCGGAAAGATCTCTCAATCTAGCTGGTGGTTTTTAGATCGAATTTCATATTCTTGCTTTATACATCATCCTTTATAAAAGCTAACCCTTGTTTTTGAAATTCCTCAAAGTTTTGAAAATGGCATTGCAGGGAAGCTTTTTAATTACTAAAGTTAATCCTATTTCCATTCAGCAAATCGAAACCATTCTTGATGAGCAATTTCGGGCTTGGACACAATTTCTGAATGAACATTCATTAATTCGCTATGCTTTAGTTACACCAGTGCAGCTTAACCATGATGCATTGTGTGAACTATATTGCAGTGCGGTTAACACTTCTGGACAGGACGGGTGTGCAATCACATATCGACTGTTTGGTAGGTCGATTAGGGTCACTGAACGAGATGTTAGTCGAATTCTTCATTTTCCTATAGAAAATCTTGTTTCTGATCCTACACCTGAACAGATTGAAATGTTCTTTCGTTTTATAAGGTACCAAGATGGCAATTTCAATAATGGTAATCTTTCTAGAACGTTTCTAACCCAGTATTGGAATTTCTTCTTTCACACTCTTAACCACGTTTTTTCCTCAGATAGAACAAATCAATATCAAATACCTAAATTTATTCAAAAAATAGGGTATGCGGTCGCCAATAATTTGAGGATTAATTTTGGAAAAATAGTGCTTGGTCAAATCATTTTAAAGATCAAACACTTGGGAACAAGAGATGTTCGGACTCAAAATGTCAAATGTCTATATCCAAGGTTTCTACAGCTAATATAAAATGATTTTTTGAATGATGAAGATAGGGTACGCTTGGAAAATGGTCAAAAGGTGGAATGTTCTTACATGAAGACGAATGTAATTAATTACATAAGCAAAAAGAACTATACGGATGTGCCTACAGTCCTAACTGAATATCTAAAGACTGTCTCACTTCCGTTGTTACAAAGACCAGTGAGAGCAGGTAAACGACAAGGTAATATTTTAATCCTTGCTATTCCAACCTATGTATTCCCTGTTGTGTCACAGGAAATACAGTTTCTACAGCCTCTAGTGGCCATCTTACCCGACCAAGAGCAGGAAATCCCACCGACTCTAACACAGGTCGAAGAGCCCATTCTACAAATGCAAACACAACAAACTTCTACACCTCAATTGTCACTTAAACGACCAGCCATCAACTAACTCCTTATGTGGTGCCTCAGCAGCACCACATAAGGAGTTAGTTACATCAGCAGCTTTACCTCATTCTAAAAGAATTAAACCAAATGAACCTGAGGTAACTGCAACTGTTAGTGAAACAATTCTTCCTTGTGAAATGAGTGAAAATGTAAATAAGGTTGAATTGACGGGAGCAACTATCTTGAGTTCCATTTCACGGAACATAAGAGTGGTTGATGATCTTTCTAAAGATCAAATGCCTTCACAAGCATCCGAGGTGGAATTACTTACCTCAATAACTGCTGGTGTATCTTCCATTTTACGGAAAGATCCATCGGTAGGTGGTTCTTTTATGAACCAAGTGTCTTCACAGACGTACGAGGGAAACTTGGGTTTTGTGCCATTTAATCGATTCAAGTTTAACCTCCCAGAGGGAAAATCTATGGATCTCTTTCGAGATTTACCACTCTTTACCAGTGGTCGGCAACTCGCTTCATGCAAGGACGGATGTAAGAACCCCAAATTTTGGATATAATTTGTAAGAACCCAGATTTTTGGTACTAATTAAAACTTTTTATTATGTATTGGAGTATGAATGTATCAATGGGTTAATAGATGGATATTGAATGGATTCGGATTCAATTATGATATGCCATGAAGAATGGTATTGGTTGACAACTTATATAAGAATTATCTATCTCCTAGGAAATTAAGAAGTGGCAATTCCAATGAAGAAGATTATTCTTATGTCATCCAAATCGATATCTGTTATTAGTCCGGTGGTTCCGTAAAAGGGTTAAGGAATGTTCGAAAGAGAATCGGGACATTTGTATAAACCGAGAGAGTAAGTAAAGAAAAATGGATGAATAGTGTTTTTGGTGGGAATGGGAATATTATGAGACGACACTATATAGAAGTACCCGGAATGGATTTTTGAATTCGTATTAGTGATTCGAGGGGAAAATAAGTGTATGTAAAAGCTGTCGGATTCTGAAAAACAGCATTTTTATTTTCTCCGAGAATTCCCTGGACACTGATAGACTTAAGGATTTAATGAGAGGATTTAAGGAATTTAAATTCGAGAGTTACCAAGAAGGATGGAGAATGGTATTATAAATGTTAAGAAGGTTGTCAGTAAAACCCTAACTAGAAACGAATGAGTTATTCCTCCGAACGATCAATGAATTGAGTAATAAACGGACAAGGAAACAAGCAAGGAATCAAGATACATGCATGTGGTAGTGGATAACATCAAGTAACCAAGCTAGTTACAAGTTAACTAGCATCATTAGAAAACCAACCAAGCACTTAGCTTACAACACACACCTTGCCACAAGAATGCAACACTTGTCCACTTGATTAGCTCATCCATGACCAAAGCACTTTATTAAAGTGGCTTTATGCAAGATATTATCAACAATAATTCATTTAGACTAGATGAGATCAAAGACAAGCCAAGCAAACTCCATTCTCTCCATTTCTTCAAAACTGCCCAGCAAGAATAGCCATGAAAGAAAAATTCATATCTCAAAATCTAGAGCTTCTAAAATCACCAAATTTTGACCATAGCCTCTCCACACCATGTGTAAGGTTCGTTCAAAATTTCATGGCCAACAAAGTAGTATAGCCTAGTCAAATCCATGCTCAAAGTTGGGGCAACAAATCTGACCAGTTTCTGTCCAGTGGGAAAAACGGGTTCAAAACCATAGCTACGAAGCTTCAAATTAGATGATATAGAACTCAAAACAAAGCTTATGAAGAGGCCAAGATGTGGTAAAAATTTGAGAGCCAAACTCTTATTTTTCGATTTTCTATGATTTTTACAAAAGTGATGATGAATAGTAACCCTTAGAAACTAACTTTGATTTCTTGTTTTGTTTGGATGATCTAAGCTTTGTTGAGGCTATACAAGGACTATAACAAGCTTAGTAAGGCTAGGACACTCTCCAAGGAAGGTATAATCCTTAAGAACCCTAGATGTTATTTTAAGATTATGTATGTTTTTGGTGGATTTTAGCATAGTTATGACATTAGTGTTATCATGAGCATGATCTTGTAGTTGGTTTGACCATATGATGATTATGATGGTGAAGAGTAATATTCCTGGACTTGTTGAGATGTATAACATGTGTATAATATGTATGGATGCCCGGTGTGGCTTGGTTGTGTTGAAAACAATTTTGAAACGTTCGATTTATAGCCGTCGTAATGCCCGATTTTCATTAGACCATAGTAATTCGTGCATAACAGTTAGGTTAAATTTCTGACCTTAATGGATACATGACCTAACCTTGTAGATCTCGAGTCATAGATCGCTTTGGCGAAAGAATCGAAGCATTCCGACTTACGGTTTAGGAGTTATGGCCGACTTAGTAAAAGTTGTTCGAAACCGTAACTACAAGTTCGTTATTAAAATTGAACCTCGGTAAAATATGAAAGTTTGTGACGAATCATGGTAATTAAATATTAGAGGTCATGAGGAAGATTTGAAAGAAAACCACATGTCATTTGGATCGTTTTTCGATTTTATAAAAATGTTCAAGTCGAGGTTAAATATAAACGAACCCCTAAAATGGATACTTGGTTATAACTTTGGTAAAACACATAGAAAATGGGCGATAAAACTCGAGGTATAATCTTGGTTCGTAAACGACCGACCTTAGGACTTACCCGGCTTAAGTATATGTCAAGTGTAAGTACAATGACATGTCTTAATAACGAACAAAAGTCGGATCGTATCGGTAATAAAAAGAGTTATACAAAAGGGTGCATAACGAGATAACTTGAAAGCGTGTTTCGACTTAAGTAAAGTTATACGTAACCTTCTAAAGAAGTGTTAGGTGATTAATCTCGAATATTCTGATTGTTTATAGATCACCGAGCTGAACCGGGACACGCTACCTCTACCCACACCCGACTACCAGGCAAGTGTTCAAACCTTTGAACCTGTTGTTGTGATAATATATGTATATGATTTCTATTTTACATATGCCATCGCATGCATGCCTGTTTCCAATTATATTGTGACTCTGGTTTTTTTGTGATACTTGTTCCCTGAATTGATATTGGCTTATAGACTAGATACGATTTATCAGTAATAAGCCGGATTATTTTGGTAAGACCCTTAGCGAAGGGCATATGATATTCATTCTAAATATAGACCGGGAGTCGGTATTTTGAGTTATAGATAGTCGTGGAAACCCGGAGGGATTCCAACGACAGATTATTATTTATCTGAGGAAGGTTATTGTTAAACGTTATTATATTCCATAAAGTATCAATTACTTGGAAATATTTCGAGGAATGTTATTCGAGTATTATCTTAGTCGAGAGATAATAAATGAATGTTAATTTTGAATATTCATTTAGAGTTGATATTTAATGAATATTATTTTGATATTCTTTAGAATGTTATTTATTAAATGAATATTACTTTCGAATATTCATTTAAGGTTTTATGTACTTAATGAATATTATTTTAAAATATTCATTGGAAGTTCTATTTACTTAAGGAATATTATTTCGATTATTCCTTTAAAGTTTTGATTACTAAATGAATATTATTTGGATATTCATTTAGAAGATTATTTATTAAATGAATGCTATTTGGATTTTCATTTAAAAGAGTAAATATTAAATGAACATTATTTTCGAATATTCATTTAAGGTTCGACTTATTTATTGAATACTATTTTAAATATTTATTGGAGTTTAATTATTTAATGAATATTATTTCGAATATTCATTTAAGGAGGGATTTATTTATTAAATAATTCCATATATTCATTCGAGGATTACTTACGAGCAATATTATGAGTTAATAATATTCCATAATTATTATTGAGTAAATAAATATTCTTGGAATATTTATTTAATCCTTTTAAAATTCTTTTTAAAATAATTTATATTATTCGGAGATTACCTTCCACCTCCAGATATTATGTAAAATATTTCGGAGTCTTTTTACGACTATTTTATCAAGGAAAGGTTCCCAACTCTTTCTTTTTCATTTAAATCTATCTTAAAAGGATTTAAATGCTCGCTCAAACTTCAATATTATAGGGGAACCTACTTGAGCAATGTTATTTATCTTGTTGACTTCCCGGTCATAATTTATCCTCTTCACTCGCAACTTGGTTGCTATAGACTCATTAAGTCTGTGTTTACCTTCTCATCTTTCGAGGGGTAAGATTGTTGGAACAAGTTGATGTTCGTTACCAAGCAATAGCTTGGAAGTTATTGGTGAATTTTCCTTTCCAACTAGATACGACTACTTTGTAGAGTCTTATCAACAAGTATTATACTCGGGAAAGGGGGACGAACGTTACATTCAGAATCATGAATTCTATTGGAACTAGGAGTCGTGTAAGAGGCCGAGTAGCGCCGGTCCATCCCCTTTGGCCCAACCGTTGGCCTGGGAGAGCTAGTAAGGCGGTAGACAAGTAAAGCCATTAGTTCTTCCTTCTACCGGTAGTAAATCTAATTTGAGCTGTACGATCTTGACTGATCATCAAGATTGGAACAGCGGGCGCGGTGAATACTCCATCATTGGTTCATCATCCAAACTTATTTATTTCCTGCAACATGATTACTGTTGGCAGAGCTGGAAAAGTGTTCGTAACTGAAATTGCAATATTTTCCTTGCAAGTTCCTCTTTATAATATCTTGCTTATTTTCGACATAGCAGATATTCCCTCATATATTTACATTTTGAGTTACCTTGTAACTTCATCGTTCATATTATACTGGCATCATTTCCGTAAATGCATGGCATATGGTTTGAAAGATACTTTTGAACTGTTATATATTATCGTTCAGTTAAATATTATTGTTGGTGGGCTATTGCTCACCCTTGCTTTATTATTATATCACAACAACAGCTAGACCAGATGACTCGCACAAGGCGCACTCGATGCTGGCGAGGACGATGAGACTACCAGAGCCGAAGAGAAAGCTATTGGTAGGATAGATTTATTCTTTCAGTACCAAGTATATGGTCTAGTATGACTCATGTAAATGGATGGCAAAGAGTATGTATTTATATTAAAATTCTTTTGGGTTGTAAGAACTCATAATGTGTTTAATAAAATTTGGTTGTTACTCTGATTTCATCTCTGGGACTATAACGGGTGTGTTTTATGTTATTGTTTTGGGTCACAAGGTTGTAATTTAATATTTATGTTGAACTGCGGATGGGAATTCAGACGGTAACGACCAGATCCCTGACCCCGGATCTAGGGGTGTTACAGAAGTGGTATCAGAGCGTACGTTATAAACCCCAGAGATGAGGCGACGTTTAAACAATAAATTCACTAAGATAACAAGAACTCTTGCCAAGTTCATAGTCGGACTACTTAATGTAGTGATGACCTATAAAACTCTTATGGGAACTATTAAGTATCATGATAGTAACTTAGCTCGATATCCCATCGACAAGTAAGGCAACAGACCTTGAGGCATACGAGCAGCAGCGCGATGATGCTTTATTATATGTTGAAGATCAGCGGGTAAATTCAATAGAGTACCCTACTGGAGACCCGGAAGAGGTTCCAGCAGATAAGGAAAATCTTGTTAGGATAAGGAGCTTACCCTCAAAGAATGAGGGCTGTAGCCAGAAAGACTGAGATGATTAAGGTATAGAGCTCAGAAAAGTGGGCATAAAGAACTAAGCTATTAGCAAGAGAACTGAAGATTCATGTTGGATTCGTGGCTGGACTACTGGAGGTAGTACCAGCAAGTAAGACGGATTGGAAGAATTACTTGAGATCTTATACGGGAATAGATGAGAATCATTAGAGACTTTCATATTAACGAAAAGAGTGCTAGAAGGATGTATGATTATCAAAGGCATCGATATAAGGCGAGGAGCAGAGTCCCTAGGAATAGTTGAGAAGAGGCAGTAAGTGCCATATCATTTGATAAATGAATAAGTATGAATATTGTCAGTAATAATTCACCATGAGAAGGCAGATGTCATAGGTTGTAATTTATGGAACCAAATTGAGGTTGATGAAGTTGTTTTATTCAAGAAAATGTCCATTTTATGAATGAATCAGTTAGAAAGTGAAAACATTGGGAAGTGACAGCATGATTGGATAAAGTTATATAAGGAAGTAGTAAGCAAGACAATAATCTCAGAACCTACCGGAAGATAAGACCAGTGAGTCAAGACGAACTCGTAATGAGACTATTGTCAGAGACTAAGTATAGGGTTAATTTAACTCAGTGAAATGATGAACCAGAAACGTTAGATGCATGTGACTCAGAGGAATATTAAATTCTTTCTTTTCTTTGAATGGATTATAGTAGTTACCTTAAGTTTACTCCGACACGGAATTATAACGGATCAAGTAATACGATCAGCAGTTAAAGAGAAAAATGTGAGAAAATCTTCCTGGAGCTAAAAGATGAAATTGGTAATGATCAAGAGTTGGCATTGTTTAATGGAAAAAGGGAGACTTTGTGCTTCCAACGACGCTTCGCATAAAAGATTAGGATGTGTGCTTGCGCAGCACGACAAAGTACTTACGGATGCATTCGGACAGCATGGTTCACCAGGTTCGGATGGCCTTAGTAGTGCCAATTTTTGTGGAACAACCAACTCCGACGGTAATGTTCCTTCTGAGACTGGTAGTCAGGTAGACTGACATTTAGTAATATTGAATATCAGGACGTATAGGTATCAGGACGTTGTGACAAGTTTCAGTTTAAAACTGTTAATTCCCTTCTAAGGGATGTATATAATTGGTTCCTCTCCAGGGGTTAAATTTCCAACCCGATGACGATTATTTCGTTAATTATGACTGCTTACGGTTCTACCTACTAGGAGGTTCATAGAACTATTCTTCAGGTTTCGAAACTGGTCTCCTTAGTGTTACCAATCGATGGATAGATTGACCAAAATTTCCCTAATTCTGGGAAGAACTTCAACGAATTTTGGCAAACCTTGTCTTTCTGATTATCAGAGAACATCATGGAAGAGAGTAGAAACTGGGGAAAACCCCGTGAATTGGGTAAGGTAGCCGCTACATGGGTTGGTGGACAGACCCCGGTTATCGCGATTGATTGTAGAAATACAATGATGAAGTGAGATTGGACGAAAATAGGAAATGTAAGTAAGAAACCAGCCGGACTGAGAAACTCCGAGATTGACTTAAGTGAAAAGGCTGTTATGCCAGGAATGGTAAGCTTGCGTGGCACGTGGTAGTGATAAGAATAGTTGAAAAGATAAAAATAGAGGAAAGGTGACCAGAGACGGTGCCGAGAAGTCGATTAAGACTTATATGGAGTAAAGTTTTGGAAAGGTAGAAAGGTATCAAAGTAGAAGGCACTATGCCAGCAATTGCTAGAAAAGTAATGCTAAATTAGCCAACCCCTAAAATCATATATAATTTTAGTGTGGCCAGTTGAGGGCAAGTCACAAAGGATTATCAAGTGACTAGACCAGCAATGAAAGAACAAAGCAGGGTTGCTTCTAAGAAAGCACCGACTGCAAGGCCTTCTGATATAAAGGAAACATTAATGAGATCGTAGGAATCTTCTGCTGAACAGCCCATGTTTTGATTGGGAATTCACTAGACCTTTTTGGGATGGGGTCACCCGTACTAAAGTGACTCATGTGTATATGGTTGTCCAAGATTACGAGTAAAATGGAAGTATAGTGACTTGAGATGTATGATGTTAGGGTATCGTGAATACCATGAATATATTATGACGGAGGAAAGTAAAAAAATGAAGGTATATGAAGAGAGTATAGAAATGGTCAGAAATTGAACAGTATGCTGTAGGAACTTTCTCTGAGGCAAGTACCTTTGCGAAGAACGATAAGCACTCGGAAATTCACGTTGAACTCGACCAATATCTTTCAGAACATCCTTGCTACCATTAACAAGTTCTGTAAAAGAGCAGATAGACCTACGTTGTCTTTTGGAATGTCAAATAGGTTGACCACTATCTGAAAGAAGAAATTAGCAGTAAGCTACCGATCGATTATCAAATAAGAATGATTGAAAAGAGACCCTTATTAAGGATACATGATTTGATTGCCAATTATAGGATGCAGGAATTCCTTGGCAGTTGAATTAAGGATAAGATATCCATAAAGTAAGGCAAACCCTGGGGAATGTACAAGGGATGGCACTAACCCTAATAAAGACATTGTGAATTCAGATGATATGAGTTGGATTTGCTAAGGCAACAATGACCTGTACAGATTATTAAAAAGAGTTCTGGAAAGAACAGAGATAGAATTATTAGGGTATTGATCAAAGACGTTTTGATGTACCCTGTACCTAGAAAATACAGAAGGAATGATGAGGACGACCTAAGAAACCTTACAAGGAAAAGCTAATATTCTGAGTTTCCAACTAGAAGTTTGGAAGAGAATGTAAGACACAATAACAATATACCAGATGATGCATGTATGAAACCCTGAGGGAGTATGGATTGAACCTATAAAGGTTGAGATTATCCTAAGATAAGGAAAGAACTAAGAAAAGAAGTATCCTAAGTAGGATTGGGAATAAACGTGATAAAGTTCCCACGGGTAGTTGGAAGGAATGACTTATGGAAAAAGACTGATAGATATATTTTTCTCCTTCAGCAGAGCTTAAGGGAGAATGCTTTCACCCAACAGTGATGAGAATGAGGTAAAAAAAAAATTGAATTGAAATGTATTCGGAGAACAAGGATTACCAGAAATTACTATTATTAGGAAAGGCCAATGAGGTGGCCGACAGTCTAAGTATAAAGGAATAATTACAAATGTTCATACCGAAGAAACAGAATAATATTTGGAAGGACCTTGAAGGTCATATCGGGATGGAGGAATTTACATTCCTTCTGATGATTGTGCAAGAATCGACGGTAATAGTAGTTTAAGTAAAGATTCGATTCCTGATGGGTCTTAAGCATATTACATACCTTAGAAGGTCCCGTTTTGAGGCAAACCAGGTCCATGATACAAAAAAAAAATTTGACGAAGTAAACCATTAAGTTTCCAGTCTTTTATGGAAGATGCATGAGTGATAGTTTCATCAACCTAACTTAGCTGCGATGCTTGAAACTCTTCTGCAATTTTATCTACTTCATGTAATATCTACATCAAGTTCAGGAAGTGTTCCTTATGGATAAGGAATAGTGATTACTTTGTCTCCCTAAAGGATTGAAACCCGTACGGTTAGCAATTAAGGCACTACGTAAGCAACAAGCGATGGTGATTCTTCTAAGAAAGTAGATGACAACGTAAAGATAAAGAAAGTGCTGCTATTGATAAGCTAAATGGCATGTTGATGAATGACAAGCAAGTTTGTGTTAGTGTACTTCTGCGCAAACAAGATAGAGAATATGAGGTTGATGATTCATGATGCTAAATGTATTCCCGTGGAAAAAATTAATGAGACTTAGAGAGAAGGGCAGTTGAGCCCGAGACTTATTAGGCCACCTGAGGGTTTAAAGTGTTCGGAAGGTGGCATTCGAGCCAGTTTTACCCCCAAAGCTTATAGCATGGTAGTAACGTGTTTCTTGTGGCAAAGCTACACCAGTAAAATGCAGATGCTCAATAGATGATAAGAGTGCGAGCAGGTAGGTGTACGACCTGGTCTGACTTACGAAAGACAACCTGTGAAAAACCACGGGTAGAAAAGAATAAGTGATGAGAAACAAGTTGACAGAAGTAGATTATATTGGATCTAGCTAAAGAAATCGGCCAGATTCATTTCGGAGGTTTTAAATTTGAAATACTGTGATGATTATAGAGTAAATGTGACGGGATACCAATAAGGAGGTGCCAAGTACAAAAGATGCCTCAATAAAGAGATGAAGGTGGAAGTAAATAACAGAGGTAAATAAATATCAGATAATAAGAAGGATGTGATTGATAAAGAAAAGACTGGGAAAGCATCTATGAAATGTGAAGTAAGGAATGTTATGAATGGATTAATAAATGGGTTTCTGATGAATTATCAGGATGATAACCTGATAGTGTTAATATAATAGATATGAAAAGCTAGTAGCGTGACATGTAATGTCAGTAACAATGATGTCCAGCGAGAAACCTAAGATTTAACCTGAGAGGTTGAAAGATTTTTCCAAAAGTGTTGCTAAGATTGAACCAGAGTATAGGTCCATAGAATAATGGACAAAACAGCAAGATATGTTGACACGTGAAATTGCGATCAAATGGTATTGGATATAATCATGATTATTTTCTTCTTTGATGAACCTCTATAGTTCAGAGGTAAATTCTGAGTATGATATTTTACAAAAAAAAAAAAATCTATAATCCTTTAGAATTCTTTTCTTTTCTTCTCTCTTATTCATCTTCTTTATGGATTGAGAAGAACAACCCTTTAAGGAGGGGAGGTACTGCTACGTGACTATCTGTCTATGTGATAGAAGTCTAAGTGGAATACCATAACTTGTTTAATTGCTTGTCAAGTACTAAAGGCTGGCCCCCTTCTGTACTAACTATGCAATATAACAAATGTTCAATTGATCATAGTGATCTCTCAATAAATCTTTCCACTTCTCTATATTGATCGAGATTACGAAGATTAAGGCGATCAGGAAATGCATAGTGCGAGTGAGGTTATCTCCGAATTCGCAATGCGATAGTGATACCGATGTCACTGTAGATACCAATAAGGGTGATATTATATGAATGAGTAAGAGCAGAACCAGGATAGTGTGATGTGCAAAAGTAGAAAAGTTGATAAAAAGGAAAAAGAGAGTACTGTAGCACTACGGAGATGTGCTGTAAACGGGTTGAAATGATTAAGGTTCAACCGAGGACTGGAAAGCTAGATGACAAACAAGAACCCGATTGTTTCCTACCTGATTCCGGGACGGAATCCTTTTAAGGAGGGGAGACTGTAAGAACCCCAAATTTTGGATATAATTTGTAAGAACCCAGATTTTTGGTACTAATTAAAACTTTTTATTATGTATTGGAGTATGAATGTATCAATGGGTTAATAGATGGATATTGAATGGATTCGGATTCAATTATGATATGCCATGAAGAATGGTATTGGTTGACAACTTATATAAGAATTATCTATCTCCTAGGAAATTAAGAAGTGGCAATTCCAATGAAGAAGATTATTCTTATGTCATCCAAATCGATATCTGTTATTAGTCCGGTGGTTCCGTAAAAGGGTTAAGGAATGTTCGAAAGAGAATCGGGACATTTGTATAAACCGAGAGAGTAAGTAAAGAAAAATGGATGAATAGTGTTTTTGGTGGGAATGAGAATATTATGAGACGACACTATATAGAAGTACCCGGAATGGATTTTTGAATTCGTATTAGTGATTCGAGGGGAAAATAAGTGTATGTAAAAGCTGTCGGATTCTGAAAAACAGCATTTTTATTTTCTCCGAGAATTCCCTGGACACTGATAGACTTAAGGATTTAATGAGAGGATTTAAGGAATTTAAATTCGAGAGTTACCAAGAAGGATGGAGAATGGTATTATAAATGTTAAGAAGGTTGTCAGTAAAACCCTAACTAGAAACGAATGAGTTATTCCTCCGAACGATCAATGAATTGAGTAATAAACGGACAAGGAAACAAGCAAGGAATCAAGATACATGCATGTGGTAGTGGATAACATCAAGTAACCAAGCTAGTTACAAGTTAACTAGCATCATTAGAAAACCAACCAAGCACTTAGCTTACAACACACACCTTGCCACAAGAATGCAACACTTGTCCACTTGATTAGCTCATCCATGACCAAAGCACTTTATTAAAGTGGCTTTATGCAAGATATTATCAACAATAATTCATTTAGACTAGATGAGATCAAAGACAAGCCAAGCAAACTCCATTCTCTCCATTTCTTCAAAACTGCCCAGCAAGAATAGCCATGAAAGAAAAATTCATATCTCAAAATCTAGAGCTTCTAAAATCACCAAATTTTGACCATAGCCTCTCCACACCATGTGTAAGGTTCGTTCAAAATTTCATGGCCAACAAAGTAGTATAGCCTAGTCAAATCCATGCTCAAAGTTGGGGCAACAAATCTGACCAGTTTCTGTCCAGTGGGAAAAACGGGTTCAAAACCATAGCTACGAAGCTTCAAATTAGATGATATAGGACTCAAAACAAAGCTTATGAAGAGACCAAGATGTGGTAAAAATTTGAGAGCCAAACTCTTATTTTTCGATTTTCTATGATTTTTACAAAAGTGATGATGAATAGTAACCCTTAGAAACTAACTTTGATTTCTTGTTTTGTTTGGATGATCTAAGCTTTGTTGAGGCTATACAAGGACTATAACAAGCTTAGTAAGGCTAGGACACTCTCCAAGGAAGGTATAATCCTTAAGAACCCTAGATGTTATTTTAAGATTATGTATGTTTTTGGTGGATTTTAGCATAGTTATGACATTAGTGTTATCATGAGCATGATCTTGTAGTTGGTTTGACCATATGATGATTATGATGGTGAAGAGTAATATTCCTGGACTTGTTGAGATGTATAACATGTGTATAATATGTATGGATGCCCGGTGTGGCTTGGTTGTGTTGAAAACAATTTTGAAACGTTCGATTTATAGCCGTCGTAATGCCCGATTTTCATTAGACCATAGTAATTCGTGCATAACAGTTAGGTTAAATTTCTGACCTTAATGGATACATGACCTAACCTTGTAGATCTCGAGTCATAGATCGCTTTGGCGAAAGAATCGAAGCATTCCGACTTACGGTTTAGGAGTTATGGCCGACTTAGTAAAAGTTGTTCGAAACCGTAACTACAAGTTCGTTATTAAAATTGAACCTCGGTAAAATATGAAAGTTTGTGACGAATCATGGTAATTAAATATTAGAGGTCATGAGGAAGATTTGAAAGAAAACCACATGTCATTTGGATCGTTTTTCGATTTTATAAAAATGTTCAAGTCGAGGTTAAATATAAACGAACCCCTAAAATGGATACTTGGTTATAACTTTGGTAAAACACATAGAAAATGGGCGATAAAACTCGAGGTATAATCTTGGTTCGTAAACGACCGACCTTAGGACTTACCCGGCTTAAGTATATGTCAAGTGTAAGTACAATGACATGTCTTAATAACGAACAAAAGTCGGATCGTATCGGTAATAAAAAGAGTTATACAAAAGGGTGCATAACGAGATAACTTGAAAGCGTGTTTCGACTTAAGTAAAGTTATACGTAACCTTCTAAAGAAGTGTTAGGTGATTAATCTCGAATATTCTGATTGTTTATAGATCACCGAGCTGAACCGGGACACGCTACCTCTACCCACACCCGACTACCAGGCAAGTGTTCAAACCTTTGAACCTGTTGTTGTGATAATATATGTATATGATTTCTATTTTACATATGCCATCGCATGCATGCCTGTTTCCAATTATATTGTGACTCTGGTTTTTTTGTGATACTTGTTCCCTGAATTGATATTGGCTTATAGACTAGATACGATTTATCAGTAATAAGCCGGATTATTTTGGTAAGACCCTTAGCGAAGGGCATATGATATTCATTCTAAATATAGACCGGGAGTCGGTATTTTGAGTTATAGATAGTCGTGGAAACCCGGAGGGATTCCAACGACAGATTATTATTTATCTGAGGAAGGTTATTGTTAAACGTTATTATATTCCATAAAGTATCAATTACTTGGAAATATTTCGAGGAATGTTATTCGAGTATTATCTTAGTCGAGAGATAATAAATGAATGTTAATTTTGAATATTCATTTAGAGTTGATATTTAATGAATATTATTTTGATATTCTTTAGAATGTTATTTATTAAATGAATATTACTTTCGAATATTCATTTAAGGTTTTATGTACTTAATGAATATTATTTTAAAATATTCATTGGAAGTTCTATTTACTTAAGGAATATTATTTCGATTATTCCTTTAAAGTTTTGATTACTAAATGAATATTATTTGGATATTCATTTAGAAGATTATTTATTAAATGAATGCTATTTGGATTTTCATTTAAAAGAGTAAATATTAAATGAACATTATTTTCGAATATTCATTTAAGGTTCGACTTATTTATTGAATACTATTTTAAATATTTATTGGAGTTTAATTATTTAATGAATATTATTTCGAATATTCATTTAAGGAGGGATTTATTTATTAAATAATTCCATATATTCATTCGAGGATTACTTACGAGCAATATTATGAGTTAATAATATTCCATAATTATTATTGAGTAAATAAATATTCTTGGAATATTTATTTAATCCTTTTAAAATTCTTTTTAAAATAATTTATATTATTCGGAGATTACCTTCCACCTCCAGATATTATGTAAAATATTTCGGAGTCTTTTTACGACTATTTTATCAAGGAAAGGTTCCCAACTCTTTCTTTTTCATTTAAATCTATCTTAAAAGGATTTAAATGCTCGCTCAAACTTCAATATTATAGGGGAACCTACTTGAGCAATGTTATTTATCTTGTTGACTTCCCGGTCATAATTTATCCTCTTCACTCGCAACTTGGTTGCTATAGACTCATTAAGTCTGTGTTTACCTTCTCATCTTTCGAGGGGTAAGATTGTTGGAACAAGTTGATGTTCGTTACCAAGCAATAGCTTGGAAGTTATTGGTGAATTTTCCTTTCCAACTAGATACGACTACTTTGTAGAGTCTTATCAACAAGTATTATACTCGGGAAAGGGGGACGAACGTTACATTCAGAATCATGAATTCTATTGGAACTAGGAGTCGTGTAAGAGGCCGAGTAGCGCCGGTCCATCCCCTTTGGCCCAACCGTTGGCCTGGGAGAGCTAGTAAGGCGGTAGACAAGTAAAGCCATTAGTTCTTCCTTCTACCGGTAGTAAATCTAATTTGAGCTGTACGATCTTGACTGATCATCAAGATTGGAACAGCGGGCGCGGTGAATACTCCATCATTGGTTCATCATCCAAACTTATTTATTTCCTGCAACATGATTACTGTTGGCAGAGCTGGAAAAGTGTTCGTAACTGAAATTGCAATATTTTCCTTGCAAGTTCCTCTTTATAATATCTTGCTTATTTTCGACATAGCAGATATTCCCTCATATATTTATATTTTGAGTTACCTTGTAACTTCATCGTTCATATTATACTGGCATCATTTCCGTAAATGCATGGCATATGGTTTGAAAGATACTTTTGAACTGTTATATATTATCGTTCAGTTAAATATTATTGTTGGTGGGCTATTGCTCACCCTTGCTTTATTATTATATCACAACAACAGCTAGACCAGATGACTCGCACAAGGCGCACTCGATGCTGGCGAGGACGATGAGACTACCAGAGCCGAAGAGAAAGCTATTGGTAGGATAGATTTATTCTTTCAGTACCAAGTATATGGTCTAGTATGACTCATGTAAATGGATGGCAAAGAGTATGTATTTATATTAAAATTCTTTTGGGTTGTAAGAACTCATAATGTGTTTAATAAAATTTGGTTGTTACTCTGATTTCATCTCTGGGACTATAACGGGTGTGTTTTATGTTATTGTTTTGGGTCACAAGGTTGTAATTTAATATTTATGTTGAACTGCGGATGGGAATTCAGACGGTAACGACCAGATCCCTGACCCCGAATCTAGGGGTGTTACAACGGAAGATCACGAACTTTCATTGCACCATCCGTGACCTTTGAAAAAGGGGCTAGGATGATTTCAATTACAGGTACACATATCGGTGGAAGCTCTGGAGGAGAGTTGAGGGAAACATGAACAGAACATGTAAGTGTAACCCAAACCACTAAACGGAGTGTTGAGTGAAACACCTGTAGAATGTATGAGTGAGAAACCTACTCAACGACATGCACATGTAACCAGAAAGGAATACAACAGACTTCTTACACGGGTCCAAACAATGGAGAAAGAGTTGTCAAATATCTGTAAGTCCATTGCAGAAATCAAAAATTTGCAACTTATTCAACATGATGCATTTCAGGTTCAATTAAGTTCCATGGCAGCCAAGTTTAGTCATACAATTAATTCCTTGGTGAAGACAACTTCGTCTAATTTACCAACTCCAAATCCTACTACTCTGGAGGATAACCCAACTGAGGGGGAGAAGGTGGATGACCAAGAAAAATCTACTAGGCGTAAGGGAAAGGAAAAGGTTGTTGACACGGAATTAACTTTATTTTGGGAAAGGAAAAGCTAATGGGAGTATTAGTGCTATGTGGAAAGAAAGCAAAGGCAAACTTGAAGATTTATTCAGTCTAAAGGAACAATTGTCTTGCACTTGGTTAATTTTAGAAATCTGGAAAATGTATATATATATATATATATATATATATATGTGTGTGTGTGTGATCCAAAATGCGCTTTAATATTATTTATCTTTGTATTTTATTTTTGTTGTATCAGTTGAGTTATCCTCTAGGGATTTGCTTGTCAAACCATAACAATCAAATAGGGGGAGATTGTAAAGCATAATGCAGTGTAATATGTAATACAGGATATAAATAACTCAACTAGGATAAAAGATAAATAATATTAAATCTATACAGGGATCGTGAAATTTGAAGAACAGGCACCAACAAGGATCAAGTCGCTGAAAGAAGTTCATTAACATGTTCAAGCCTCAGTGACAGAATAAGATGTACAGATGATTCAGTTAAAGAGCCAAAAAGATTCCATGTATTTACATAATTTGAAGATACTGCTACAGGCTAATCAATTGGAATGTAACGAAGGTGTGAAGATCAAGATCAGTGCTAGTCACTTGTGAACCAGACCAGCGCACTAAGTGTCAGCACATACGAGAAGGATCAACACATTAATTTACAGAAAGAATTGCCAAATCCTATTGACGATCAAGGACAGACATAATATTTCAAGGTATTGTCAAAAATTAATTTACTCTCTGAAAATTAAATAAGTAACAGATTAATTAATTATTTATAACAAATAATTAAATTAATCTAGTACTTGAATTATTTTCAGAGATGAATTAAAACAGCAGAATAAAACAGAAGAAAGAAGCCCAAGAGATACAAAAATAGTATTACTATGCGCAGTTACTATACACGGTTATTTGGGGTTGGTGTAATAGTGCCCGGTTACTATTTGGGGTTGGTGAAATAGTGTCCAGTTACTATTTGGGGGTTGTTGGAATAGTGTCAAATAGTAACTTTCTATGATCTATAAATAGGCCTGTTGTTCACATCTCAACACACAACTCTCTCTTCTCTCTCTTATATCTTCTCTGTGTAAGCTGCTAGACAGTCTATCTAGTAGGAAAGCCGGCTTAGCCCGCTTTCAGGAAGTGTCGGGTAGAAGGTCCTCGTGCCTAAACTATCCTTAGAAGTGTTTGATTTTGTAGTTGATCCATAGGATTAGATTGTGTAACAAACCTCCGGGTTTTATCTACTCAAAGATATTTCCCAAACAGTTGTGTTATTTCGATTCAGTATTTTTGATCTCATATCCACATCAAAAATCGAAATATTTTTAGAATAACGCATTCAACCCCCCTTCTACGTTATTCCGGACCTAACAAAAATAAATACTTCAGCTAATCAATCCAATTTCCAAGTTTACTTTTAGAAAGATGAAGATATCATTCAGAACCACCTCCACAACACCTAAAGAAAGAAGAATTTCGAGGTCGGGTTCTAGAGTTCGTATTTGTAGATGGCAGAGTTTGTGGTTTGTCCCTACGGACTTCCTTCCAATAGATCCTCGACATATTCATTTTTTAATATCCTTGTGTCCCGGATGTTGTGGCTGTTGAGTATTGAATACAGTAAAGAATACAGAGGGGGGGTGAATGGATTCTTGAATTTTTCTTCGGTCCTGAATCTTTGCAGCAAGATAAGTGATGAGTGTGTGAGATATGAAGATGCGGAAAATTAAACACAAACTCAACACAATATCACTTTAATCTAATATTTTATTAGATAAAGATCTTGCTACAATCTGTGAATACAAATGATAGTATTCTCAGCTTCGTTTTTCTCAGAGAGATATTTTCTGTGTATTTGAGAAACTTCAAAACCTTAACAGCTAAGGAAGTGAGGCTGTATCCTTATAGACATGGATACACCCACTTGCTACAAATGAGGTAGGTAAAACAAAAGCACTTTCCAGTCTGTCTATCTCATTTTAGTAAGAGTCCAAACGGCTACAGATTTGACTTTGAAAAGCCTGTTTAGATCCACTTCTTCAGCTCCTTGTCCCTTGTCTTATCTCTCCAAGCTTCTTTGTAGGCTTTCCAGCATGCTTTATAGGACAGAGTCAAATAAAGTATCCTGGCTTGTTGCAGGTTTCTGACTTGTACAATTCTTCAGTATTTTGTCCTCAAGAATGTATTCGAGAAGTGACTAAGTGAGTGATTCGAGAACTGGAGTTGACTTGATCGATAACTCTGAGTTCTCGAATAGTGTTATCTTGACATATCGAATCACTTCTCGAATAGCTCTTTTCTCTGGGACTCCTTGAGATATCGAATAGAGCATTTTGACATATCGAATCCCTGAGATATCGAATAGAGCATTTTGACATATCGAATCCCTGAGATATCGAACAGTGTATTCAGAGATATCGAATAGTGTCTTCTGAGATATCGAATCTCTGACTTCTCGAATGCTAGACTTCTCGAATAGACAAATGTACTTCTCGAATTGGTACTTAGGCAAATTCTTCATTTCTTCAAATCCCAACTGTGATTATTTGGCAGTCTTTATCTCCTTGCTTGAGGCATGAACCTTGGAACTTCTTTCAAGCATTATTCTTGACTTTATAATTACAGTAACACAACTAGAATTTGATGCCTATTACAAGTACAGAACAAATAGAAACTCTACAACTAGAGGTTCCCTCAGTTAAGAGGTCATGTAGGTAATGCATAGCATTACACATACTTAGGCTTGTTATTAGATGTATTCAGGCATGCCTCTGTGACTAACAATCTCCCCCAAATTGTGAGTAAGACCCTTAGTCACAATTTCATGTCTGATAACAAGCCTATCATACATAAAGATAAAACTTGACAGTACAGGTATGAATTTCCATTAGCAATTTGGATAGAACTACAGAGTGAGTAATCTTACAGCCTATGATGAAGAACTAGCCATTGTCTTTTGATTCCCTTTCCATAGCGTTGGCTTGAAATTCATCATATTCTTTCTCTCTTCTTTCTTTCTCCTTCCTTGTATTCTCATCCATAGCTTTTATTATTTCTGCCATAGCATCCAATTCTTCAAGCAAAATTGAGTCTTTGAAATCTTCAAGTACTGGTTCCAGAATATTTGCAGGATAGTGGTTGAGTAGATTCATTCTGATGTTGACTTGATTTCCATTCCTCCTCCTATACTTTACCATGTAGGGGTTGAACTGAACTCTACACAAACCCTTTTTCCTCAGCTTTTCTGCTTCACTTTCCAGTCTCTCAATTTCTCTCTCCCTTGCCAGCCATTTCTCAAAACACTCTTTTCTGACTTTTTCCTCATGATCTCTCTTCATTTTCACAAAATCAATTAGCTCCAGTTTCCATACTCTCTCCACTTTATCTTCTGAGCTCAACAGTGCAATGATTCTCTCTATGTCATATAGCTTGCCCCAGTGTTGACATCCTCCTTGTTTGAATTTCTCCTCCCTTCCATCAGAATATTTAATCTCAAGGCAATTATCAACAATGGCAACATGATAGATTCTTTGAGCTTGCAAAAATTGCAGTTGGTCTACATCATAATCTTCATCTAGTGGTTGGAGTTTTAGGCCTGGATAGATTGTCAGGGTTTTTGATATGGTTGGCTTTGATTTCCTTGCAGCTTGCTTGAACTTGATTCTTTTTACATGATTACTTGGCAGCAGTATGTGACCTTTGTTTGTAGACCATTGTAGTATCCCATTAGCAGTTTGCTTTTTGAAACATACAGATGGTTTCTTGACTTGAATCTTCTTCTCTTCTTGAGGTGGCAAGACAGTTGCAGAAGCCATAGATGCAAATTTTGAAAGGTCACTACTGGCAGCATTCACCCTAGACTTAGAGTCTTGTGTTGTGGTGAGGTTACTGTCAGCAATGCCTGAGGCTTGCTGTCTTCCACTTTTCCTCTCAGAGCCTTTACCTTGATCATCATCATTCTTCCTCTTCTCATCATCCTTCTTCTTCTTCTTGTCTTCATCACCCTTATTACTCCTGTGATGTCTTCTCCTTCCATCACTTTTATCTTCATCCTTGTCTTGATCTTTGCTTGGGTTGAACTTAGCAGTCTCAGATACAATGCCAGTTGCAATATATGACCTGAGATAAGATATAGCTTCTAATTCTTCTGCTGTTCTTGATCCCTTCTTCTTGATCAGTTTCTCAATGATGGCTATGATGAGATTCTTATTTTGAGGAGTTAGATGCTTAGGAATGACCAGCTGCTTGATATCTTCAATTCTTGTTCCAGCCTGGTAGATAATAGTTCTAGGATCTGTGAAAACTTCAGGTAGCCTTGAAGGTTGACCATTCCTCAATTCATCATGAAGACTCTTGTTGTTCTCATTTCCCTTCTCAATTAGTCCAAGGAGCACATTCACTTCTGAGTGCTTTAGACTCTGTAGAGTATTGATGGTTAAGTGCCATATCTTGTTCTTTCCTACCATCAATATCTCCTTGAGCCATAGATCATTAAGCCTCCTTGGTACTACAGTGAGACAGTCAATCTGACTCTTCAAACTCTCATGATATAGCAGAGCATCACCAGCCTGTTCTCTAGAGACTTTCAGAAACTCCAAGAATGCATCATCATGATAGACATTTGAGTTTGCAATTTCTTGTAGCTTGGCCTCAGTGACCACCTTCACTTCTACTGGCTTGGCACTCTTAGATATTGAGATTCGAGGCTTGTCAGATGGCATGCTCCCTGCAACCACTGTGGTTGTGATAGACTGCCTTTGACCATCAGGAGTAGTGATGTGCACAGTTGGTAGAGTGACAACTGGCAGAGAAGTGGGAGGCTCATCAACTTTTTCCTTTCCTTTTCCAGGCACATGAGTAGTAGATTTCAAAGTTCTCTGATGGCCACCCTCAGTGATCTTGATGCCCTTTTCTAGTGGTCTCTCCCCCTTTGGATTTGAGTTCTTTGATATCCTCTTCTCCCCCTTAGGCTTGTTGACAGACACAGGGACTGTAGGAGACACCTTTGGAGTTGAAGATTCATCAGGTAGAGGGAGACCCATGTGCTTCATCATTGCAGACAACATTGATTGTTGATGCAGAAGAACATCAGCTGTGGTGGTGGCTTGAGTGTTCAACTGCTCAGTCAGAGTTGTCATAGTGTCTGTAAGATGAGCATTGGACTTGTGGAGAGAGACTACCTCCTTTTCAAGAGTATCCACTTTAGTGAAGAGTTCATTGGCCTTAAAACCAGATAGGGATTGATCCTTCAGTCTCTGCACTTCGAACCTTGACATCTCATGCACAGGAACCTCAGTGACCAGCTTGTCTCCATATTGATTTGCAAAGAGGGTCCTGAGCATGGCATTGGCATCAGTTGTCTGATCTGATAAGGATTGAAATTTGTGCCCCAGACCTGTGACAGCATCCTTGAGAATAGCCAAACCATTGTCCATCCTGGTGCAAGTAGCATTGCAGGTTCGAATGTCCTTGAGAACAGTCTCCAATTGAGGGAATTTAGCATCAAAAGTCCTCCTGATCTCATGCACCTCCTTGGTTGTAGCTGAACACACTTCATTAATTTCTGTCTTTAAGCCTTTACCAAGATAGTGTGCAGCCTTGAGAATGCCTTTATAGTTGTCATTCACTGCTTCAAACACATCAGTAGGGTTGAGAGATTTGGCATTGGACCCTAGTGAAGTGATGTACTCTTCTCTGAGATACTGGAGACCTTCTGAGAGAGGGATTGAATTGGTTCCTTGCAGCCAAGCATCGATATTCCCATCTCTCTCAGTTTCATCTATGATCTTCTCCTTCTGTAGCTCTACATCCTCTTTGTGACATAGGAGAATAGCTTCATAGTCTGGATTGGGCATGTTTGCAGTGAGAAGGTGCTGAGCAATTTTTGTGAACTCAGGGATCTGATCCACAACTAAGCTTTGAAGTGCTTCAACCGTCAATTGTGGTGGAACAGACCCTGATCCTGAAGCACTGTCATGTTGCACAGGCTTCAGCCATTGAGACAAAAAGTTAGAGCTAGAGCTAGGCTTGCTAGGCTCCTCAGTTACAGATGCAACTTCTGCAACCGGATGAACAGACTCTACTACTGCTGTCTCCACAGAAGTGGGATGAGTTACAACAGTAGTTGACACAGGCACAGAGTCTCTAGTAAGAACTAGTGAATCCTCTGTGTTTGTGATGGTGTCATTAGGATATGCCCCAGCATGCATTCCCTGACCATCCAAATGTGGTACCTGGGTGGTGAGCAAGGTGTCATGCACCAAGTCACTTGAATTCATTGGCTCATCAAAGGAAAAGAATTCTTGATGATCAATGCCTTGCTCCTCAATTGCTTGAGTTGCAGGCTTCAAAGAAATATGAGTGGTAGATTCTGAAAGAGAAGTGTGTTGTAGACAAGATTTTGGCAACTCCCCCTGAGAAATAGAGGGAGTTTCAGTTATGATGTGCTCTCCACTCAGTGTTGTGCCAGCCTTATCACTCCCTTGTGCTGACTCTTTACAGATAGGTGCATTGGGGAGGATGCTTGATTCTATAGATGCATCCTGTTGAGAGGATACATCTAGTGAGCTGTGTGCCCCTGATTTTACAACTTCAGCCATTTGAGTGACTGAAGAGGTGGTTTTAGACTTCTTCTTCTTCTTTAGGCTTATGATAGGTAACTCAGGTTTCTCACTTTCTAACCCTAGTTCTACAGCCAAGGCTGCTTCAGTTAAGATTTCTAAGGGTTCAGAAGCAACCTGTTTTCTCTTCTTTTTACTAACATCACCCTTTTGAGAGGATGATGCAGTTGGCTCTTTGCTGGATAGAGTGTTTGGCTGAGGGGGTTGGTTAGCAGGCCTTGGGTTAGCACTTTGTTCTCCTTGCTTAGGCTGTGCTAACTGTGATTTTGAATCAAATATTGGCATGTTGTGGGGGTAAGACCTAAACAAACCCTCCATGTGGGGAGTTATGCTAAGTCTTACATCCACATCATTCCTAGTCTCCAAATTACCAAAAATGAGTTTGGTCATGGACCTAGGATAGCCTATTTTACTCTTATCTACTCCAGGCAATTCAATCAATGAAGCATTTTTAAAGTTAAGTACTGATTGAATAAAGCGAGGAAAGAAAATTTCATTACCTCTCTTGGCTGTGGTCTGACCAAGTCTCCCATAGAGTTCCTGTAGGATGAGAAGTCCAACATCTATCTTTCTCCCATGAGCCAAGGCATAGGCAAGCTGCTGCACGGGTGTACTAATCTGATCAAAGCTTGATTTCCGTGCAGTGAATACATGAAGGAGTGTAGCAAATACAAAGCTCCATTCTTTCCTTAAGAACTTCCTATTCAACTTTCCCAGCTTGATAGTATCAGAGTAGTTGATGAAGTCAAAGAATTCTTCCAACTCATCATTGGAGGCCAGAGCATCATACGTCTCTTGCTGCATATCCAAGGCTTGATTCATGTCTGCAGTGGTGATAGTGATATCCTCTCCTTGAATCTTGCAGTGAACAATATAAGAAGTGATAGCATTCTAAAGAGCGATGACCTCCACAGTAGCAGTCCTCCAGAATTGTTCCAATAGATCTATGTACAGAGTTGGGTTGGCTGAGAGCGCACTCTTGATGTATGATTCAGACAACCACCGAACAAAGCACTTGAAATTGGCATTCGGTGCTTCCACATCACTGGTGATTGCGATGAAATTAGTTTGGGATGGTATGGTGAGTTGAGTGTTTGCCATTTGGGTAGAGAAGAAAATAGAATTAGGATTGAAGAAGAAATTCGCAGTTAGGGTTTTTCAGAGGTTTCAGGAGTTGAGATGCTTGAGAAATCGAACGAAATGAATTGAATAGTTGGGAAGTTGTATATATATATATATATGTGAATGTCTTGAGTTGTCGATAGATAAGTGTTCTGTAGCGACAAGTCATTCGAGAAGTATGAAACAACTATTCGAGAAGTCAAGAAAGGCTTATTCGATATCTCAGGCAGTTTTTAACTCACAGCTGGCAGTGATTTAACTCAGAAAATAATTCAAAGTTAAGAATATATTTTTATGAGTGAAATGAAGTTTTGAATATAAATCCAAAAAGCGATTAAGTGTCAGCGAAAAATCAGCCTTTTCAAATGATTCGATAACTCAAATGCAGTATTCGAGAACTCTATCATTTAGAGAACTAAAATACTCTATTCGAGAACTCAAAGTGTGCTATTCGATTTCTCAAAAAGACACTATTCGAGAACTCAAGAGGGTTCTAGATAGGCCTATTCGAGAACTCGAGCCAAGACATAACAATGAACCATTCGAGAAGTCTGACTTATCGAACTATACTTTTCACTCATAAAATTCAATTTTCACTATCTTTTAAAATTTACCAGAAATATTCACTGAAGAATATTCTACTAAATTAAATAGTGATTCTCTCAAAATTTCACAGAAATTTCAAGCTAAAGATGTATGATTTTCAACATGTGCAGCATTAGAATATTTATACATCATACTCCAGCCAATACTTACTTCAGAAATATTAGGCATTTGATAAAGTAAGTATTTACTGCTGCAACAATCTAGTTGATATATTCACTTAGCCAGAATTTGAAGAATTCAGCATTCCAATCTCACTAACCAACCTTGTGAAGGTGGCTTCATCTAGTGGCTTAGTGAATATGTCAGCTAGTTGTTTTTCTGTGGGAACATAATGTAACTCAATGGTTCCATTAGTTGCATGCTCCCTTATGAAGTGATATCTGATGTCAATGTGCTTTGTCCTAGAATGATTGACAGGATTGGCAACTATAGAGATCGCACTTGTGTTGTCACACATGATAGGAATTCTTTCCAACACAAGTCCATAATCTCTAAGTTGGTTTCTAATCCAAAGCACTTTAGCACAGCAACTTCCAGCAGCTATGTATTCAGCTTCAGCTGTGGAAGTTGACACAGATTGTTGTTTCTTGCTGTACCAAGAGACTAACCTTTGTCCAAGAAACTGGCAGCTACCTGATGTGCTTTTCCTATCCACTCTGCATCCAGCATAATCAGCATCAGAATAACCAACCAGATTGAACCCTGTGTCCTTAGGATACCATAACCCCAAGTTTGGTGTGCCTTTCAGATATTTGAAGATCCTTTTTATTGCTATCATGTGTGATTCCTTTGGGTTTGATTGAAACCTTGCACATAAGCATGTAGCAAACATGATATCTGGCCTACTAGCAGTGAGGTAGAGTAGAGAACCAACCATGCCTCTGTAGATTGAGATATCTACCTTTTTGCCCTTAGCGTCATCATCTAACTTGGTGGCAGTGGCCATGGGTGTCTTTGCAGGTGAACATTCTTCCAAATCAAATTTCTTCAGTAAATCTTTAATGTATTTGGTTTGGCTTATAAAAATGCCATCCTTCCTTTGACTAACTTGCAGTCCAAGAAAGAATGTTAATTCTCCCATCATACTCATCTCATATCTGCTTTGCATGAGCTTAGAGAATTTTTCACACAGCTTCTCATTTGTAGAGCCAAATATGATATCATCCACATAGATTTGAACTAGGATAATATCATCATCATGTTTCTTGTAGAACAGTGTCTTGTCCAGTGTGCCTCTAGTGAATTGATTCTCCAGTAGAAATTGTGATAGTGTGTCATACCATGCCCTAGGAGCTTGCTTGAGTCCATACAATGCTTTAAGCAATCTGTAGACAAAGTGGGGAAACTGTGGATCCTCAAATCCAGGTGGTTGTTGCACATATACTTCTTCTTCCAACTCCCCATTCAGAAATGCACTCTTGACATCCATTTGATAGACCTTGAAATTAGAATGTGCAGCAAATGCCAAGAAAATTCTGATGGCTTCTAGTCTAGCAACAGGGGCAAAGGTATCATCATAGTCAATACCTTCCTGTTGAGAGTATCCTTTTGCAACCAACCTTGCTTTGTTCCTTATGACTACACCATTTTCATCCATCTTATTCTTTAGAACCCATTTAGTTCCAACAACGGTTCTATCCTTTGGTGCAGGCACTAGTTCCCATACTTTGCTCCTTTCAAATTGATTTAGCTCCTCTTGCATAGCAATTATCCAGTCAGGATCCAACAATGCATCATCAAGTTTCTTAGGCTCAACTTGGGATAGAAAGCAGCCATAGAGACATTCATTTATAGTTGCTCTCCTTGTCCTTACTCCTGCATTTGGATTTCCAATTATCTGATCTGCAGTGTGTGATCTATCCCATTTCCTTGTATGTTCAGATTGATTTCTCATCCTTGATGTTGCTTCATCATTTAGATCATGATCATCTACATTTCCTCCCCCTGTGAAGTTGTCACTCCTCACAGGTGTATCTTGGATGCTTGTTTCTTCATTGTTGGTTGACACAGGTTCTTCATTCACTTGAGTTTGTTGGATTATGAGTTCAGATTCACTTTCAATCTCCTCATCAGAATCATCTAGATTGTCAAACTTCAAGGGATCTTTATCTTCATCATTGGCTTCTTCTAATCCAGGTAGTTTGCTGTCATCAAATGTTACATCTGTGCTCTCCATTACTTTCTTTTGACAAATGACATAAACTTTGTATGCAATTCTTTCCATAGAATAGCCAAGAAAGATTCCTTCAAATGCCTTTGCATCAAACTTTCCAACATATTCTGAATTATCTTTTAGCACAAAGCACTTGCTTCCAAAAGTATGAAC
Organism: Saposhnikovia divaricata; assembly: GCA_036435485.1. Taxonomy (NCBI): domain Eukaryota; kingdom Viridiplantae; phylum Streptophyta; class Magnoliopsida; order Apiales; family Apiaceae; genus Saposhnikovia; species Saposhnikovia divaricata. Next base: position 243,746,312 of record CM071596.1, on the reverse strand, counting down.
ATACTTTAGAGTAGGCTTCTTTCCAGTCATCAAGTTGTAAGGTGTCTTTCCAGTGTTTTTGTTGATGAGGGTTCTGTTTTGGATGTAGCATGCAGTGCTCACAGCCTCAGCCCAAAAACATGTAGGCATCTTTGCATCAAGTAGCATTGTTCTAGCAGCCTCTATCAGAGTCCTATTCTTTCTCTCAACAACTCCATTTTGTTGTGGAGTCCTTGGAGCTGAGAATTGTTGAGAAATACCATTTTCTTTGCAGAATGCTCCAAGCATGGCATTTCTGAATTCTGTCCCATTATCACTTCTTAATGCAATCACACTTGCATTTATGGCCTTTGCTTCTTTGTCAACTTTCTTTATGTGCTCAATGATTACTTGTGGAGCCTCATCCTTTGATGCCAGAAATTCTACCCATGTATACCTTGTAAAATCATCAACCATCACTAGAGCATACTTCTTCCTTCCTAGTGACATAATATTGACAGGCCCAAACAAATCCATATGAATCAGTTGCAGGGGCTTGGTTATAGATGTCACTGTTTTTGACTTGTGGCTTGATCTTTTCATTTTTCCCTTTTGACACGCCTCACACACTCCTTCTTGACAGAATTCAAGTGTGGGCATGCCTCTCACTAACTCCCTTTTGACTAGGGAATTAATGGCTTTGAAGTTCAGGTGTGATAGCTTCTTGTGCCACAGCCAACTGTCTTCATTTGATGCTTTTGAGTAGAAGCAACAAATTGTGTCCTTGCTTGCAGAGTCCATATTGGCTACAAATAGGCTTCCTTTCCTTACTCCAGACAGAGCAAAATCACCAGTCTTCTTGTGGGTGATCAAACATTCATCTTTGTCAAAGTTCACTTTGAAGCCTCTGTCAGTGAATTGACCAACACTCAGTAGATTATGCTTGAGCCCCTTGACCAGTGCTACATTCTCAATGATGACATTTCCAATTTCCAACTTGCCATATCCCAGTGTGTTGCCAATGCTGTCATCTCCAAAAGCAACCATTGGGCCAGCCTTTTCCTCATACTGTGATAGCAGGGCCATATCACCAGTCATATGATTTGAGCATCCACTGTCCAAAATCCACATGACCTTCTTTTTACTTTCTTTGCCCTGCAAACACAAAAGTATTACTTCTTCTTTGGTACCCAAACGAGTTTGGGTCCATGTGACTTAGTGACAGTTTTATCAAAATCAGCATGCTTATCAGTTTTCTTGATGTTGGTCTTCTTGTCACTGTTGGGAGTCTTAGAATCAGGGTTCTTAGACTTAGGTGACAGAGGTACCTTCCTAACTTTAGGAGGACTTGAAGACTTTGTCCTTGTGTAGTGTGTGTGAACATTATGATTGATACAGCCCTCCATGAATTGTCTTCTCAAATTAAAACAACTAGTTATCACATTCATGTTACATGGCATACAATCAAGTTTATCACAGAAAGGAGAGTCTCTATGTCTTAAAGGCACAGAGCAATCATAGAATGGTTTAGCAACACTACCAGATGGTTTCTTTCAAGCATGAGTCAAATGATTAGAGCTAAAACAGTTTTGACAAACTTTCCTAGGGGCATTTGGCACATAAGCATAGTTGTTATCTTTGTTAATCCCTAATTTGCCATTCCTGTTTGGTCTCTTATTAGTCACTTTCTTCTTAGTCTCATAATTTCCAGCTGAAACAAAATTTACAGATTTCTCAAGTCTAGGTCTACCTCCTACTGGCTCCTTGGCTTTGGTTTTGACATTCTTACTCTCAGAGGATGCTTGTTGTTCATTTGATTGTGCCTCATCTTCATCCTCCAACATTTGCTTGATGAGTAAGGCATCCTCATCAATCTCAAGTGTTGGTGTTTTAAATATTGGATTCTCAGTCTTTTTCAAAACCTGAGGCACCTCCTCTTGAACAACAATGTCATCTTCAATGACTGCATAGCCTTTCCTCTGTTTAAGAGTGTCATAATCAAGTCCAATGGCAGCCTTAGGTCTAGCTAGATTTTTCTCATGATAAGACTGCAATAGACTAGAGGAATTCTTAAATGTCTTCAACTTAAATTCATTTTCAGCTAATTCATCCCTAAGAGCTTTCTCAACTTGACTAGCACATAGAACTTTATTCTTTAGATACTCAATCTCTTGTTTAAGATTTTCTATTTGCACAGTAGTTAGCTCTAGTTCCTCATTTCTCTTATTTAACAATTCATTCCTAGTAGACAGTTTAGCAATCTCTTCATTAGCAGCAGTCATACTAGTATGAATGTTAAACATCTCAACGGATAGTTGTTCAACCAAAGATTTATATTCAGAAACAGACATGTCTATGGTAGTGAGAGATGGTACCTGTGAGTCTGATGCAGATGGTTCTTCCTTGGAATTGGCCATCAAGGCATAGTTGCAGAATTCTTGTTCTTCCCCATCACTGTCAGAATCATCCCAACACTTCCCTTCAGCTATGTAAGCCTTACCTGGTGTCTGCTTCTTTAGAAGGGCCTCATACTTAGCTTCAAGCTCAAGAAACTCCTTATCCTTCTTTTTAGGCTTCTTGCATTCACTGGCAAAATGCCCTAGGTCATTGCATCTGTAACATCTTACAGATGACCTATCCACATAGCTGGTTTTGAATCTGTTCTTGTTTGTCTTCATAGGTGCCTTGCTCTTGTTGAATGAATGATTTTGAGGTCTAGGCTTGAAGGGCTGATTCCTCTTGAATCTGATGTTTGGGAATTTTCTAGCCATAAAAGCATATGATGTATTTTCCATGCCATCCAGCTCTTCAAGAGTGTAGAACTCATCTTCTTCCTTGTCATCAGCAGGTTCAGTCACTACTTCCTCAGTTTCTTCATCATCTACTATCTCTTCTATTCTCAGCTGACTTGCAGATGCTTCCAGGTCTTGAATAGATTTGTTGACAATCAAGGCACAGGATGTGTTTATCATTCTGCCTTGGTTAGCTTGGATAGCCCTCTTTTGAAGCAACTCAAGCTCGTGTGTCTTTAAAACCCCATAGAGCACATCATACGTGACTTTGTTCAAATCTCTTTCTCTTAGGGATATGACCCTTTGCTCTAGATGGTTTGGTGACGATAGTAGAAACTTCATATTTAATTCCTTAGTGCTGTAAACCTTCCCATTCATTTGGAGCTCAGTCACCAGCTTGTGAAATCTTTCAAACATATCAGTGATACTTTCCTTGGGCTGTGCCATGAACGCCTCATACTGTGTGACCAGTATCTGTTTCTTATTTTCTCTTACCTCCTCTGTCCCTTCACATAATACCTCGATGTGATTCCACATGTCCTTGGCTGATCTGCATGATGCTACGTTGGCAAACATCGACATATCCAAGGAGTCTATGATTAACAACATGAGGTGGCTGTCTAGGGCAATCTTTTCCTTCTCTGAGTCCGTCCATTTGGATGGCTCTTTTGGAACGTATGATCTAGGAATGACTACTGCGCCCACTGTGGATTCAGCAACTTCTTGTTGTGGTATGAATGGACCATTCTTGAGAATGTCAGGGTAGAGAGGATTGGCAGCTTTGATGAACAACAGCATTTTTATTTTCCAGAGGTTGTAATTCTCTTTGTCGAACTTAGGGACCTTTACCGTACCTGTAGTCTTTGGTGTATTCGAACTCATGATCGTTTTCTGTTTAGATTAAACAGCCTGCTCTGATACCACTTGTTGAGTATTGAATACAGTAAAGAATACAGAGGGGGGGGTGAATGGATTCTTGAATTTTTCTTCGGTCTTGAATCTTTGCAGCAAGATAAGTGATGAGTGTGTGAGATATGAAGATGCGGAAAATTAAACACAAACTCAACACAATATCACTTTAATCTAATATTTTATTAGATAAAGATCTTGCTACAATCTGTGAATACAAATGATAGTATTCTCAGCTTCGTTTTTCTCAGAGAGATATTTTCTGTGTATTTGAGAAACTTCAAAACCTTAACAGCTAAGGAAGTGAGGCTGTATCCTTATAGACATGGATACACCCACTTGCTACAAATGAGGTAGGTAAAACAAAAGCACTTTCCAGTCTGTCTATCTCATTTTAGTAAGAGTCCAAACGGCTACAGATTTGACTTTGAAAAGCCTGTTTAGATCCACTTCTTCAGCTCCTTGTCCCTTGTCTTATCTCTCCAAGCTTCTTTGTAGGCTTTCCAGCATGCTTTATAGGACAGAGTCAAATAAAGTATCCTGGCTTGTTGCAGGTTTCTGACTTGTACAATTCTTCAGTATTTTGTCCTCAAGAATGTATTCGAGAAGTGACTAAGTGAGTGATTCGAGAACTGGAGTTGACTTGATCGATAACTCTGAGTTCTCGAATAGTGTTATCTTGACATATCGAATCACTTCTCGAATAGCTCTTTTCTCTGGGACTCCTTGAGATATCGAATAGAGCATTTTGACATATCGAATCCCTGAGATATCGAATAGAGCATTTTGACATATCGAATCCCTGAGATATCGAACAGTGTATTCAGAGATATCGAATAGTGTCTTCTGAGATATCGAATCTCTGACTTCTCGAATGCTAGACTTCTCGAATAGACAAATGTACTTCTCGAATTGGTACTTAGGCAAATTCTTCATTTCTTCAAATCCCAACTGTGATTATTTGGCAGTCTTTATCTCCTTGCTTGAGGCATGAACCTTGGAACTTCTTTCAAGCATTATTCTTGACTTTATAATTACAGTAACACAACTAGAATTTGATGCCTATTACAAGTACAGAACAAATAGAAACTCTACAACTAGAGGTTCCCTCAGTTAAGAGGTCATGTAGGTAATGCATAGCATTACACATACTTAGGCTTGTTATTAGATGTATTCAGGCATGCCTCTGTGACTAACAGTGGCAGTAACATTTGAAGCACTTTTAACTTTGTTTGCGGGAGGTGGTGATGGTTGATTACGTGCTTCCTCATCTTCACCTTTATTAATGCTCATATCCTTTAAATGAACTTCCTTCCTGATTTCATCAACCTTCATCAATTGTGTTTTAAGCTCTAGAATGAGATCAAGTTTGTAGTAGCGTTTTTCCACGCTATTAGAATTGTAAGCATGGCTGCTGCAAAACCAATAGAATAGTTCATGATATTTTCAACCAGCTTCCATTTTTTAGAACTCCGATTAGGGCTTACCAATGAACTTTCATTCTCATTAATCTCAATCCCATTGAAATAAGCAATAACCTGAATTTGATACAAGCAAGACAATACAAACTCTAAAATATTCTTGAGCATTAGGTAGGCTCTAAGCCCATCTCTTCGAATTTTAAATATGGATTTTAGGATGTGCCAATCGAAGGCATCCCAATATATTTAAATATATATTATAAAAGTTGCATACGCAACTGAATGTAACTGAAAATTGAAAGTTGACTTTCTTTTTTTGATGCTACGCAGTCCTTTTATACAATTGGAAGTTGAAAAAAATGAAAATGAAAATTTCAGTTTTTAGTTGCATTCAGTTGCATAGGTTGCGAATGCAACTGAATGCAACTGAAAACTGAAAGTTGAATTTCCATTTTTTGCTACTTCGCAGCCCTTATATACAACTGGAAGTTGGTAAAAAAATGAAAATTCAATTTACAATTTTAAGTTGCATTCAGTTGCATATGAGATTGCATATCCAACCTCATATGCAACTTGCAGTGCAGCCATTATAAATAAGATGGTTTGAAAATAAATTAACCTTTTTTTAAAAGACAGTATAAATGCAATTTAATTACAAAGATAGTATTTTTGCAATAACAAATTAAAAACCTAGTATATTTGTCAAATTCCCAAAAAGTTATGTGATGCAATTATTAATTATATTATGATTTGATAACTAAAATTTACATATTTCTTAAAATCAACTCTTATTTTTTATTTAAATAATTTAACATCTACATGGAGATGCATGTAAATAATTTTTTTTTCCTTTTTGGACTCGGTTACATTATGAATAATCTAATTTTTTTTCTATATCAATTATTTTAAAATGGCAAATAAGAATTGTAGAGTATGCTCAATTGATTAAAATATTTTTTTATATTTTTATCTATCCAATATTCTAGAAATAATATGAACCAACATTTCATTTACTCAACAAATGAAAAAGGAAGAGACAAAAAGAGAAGATAGATGGTTTATCATATAGGATTTTTAAACAAAACTCAAAATCAACCATAGCACAATTGGTTAAGTCATGAGTTTGAGAGTTGAAGGCTAACACAATTTTCCCATTTTTCACATTGTTATCAAAGGATGACATTTTTGTGATTTTTAAAAAATAGGGGTAAAATCGTAACTTTACACCCATTAAAATGGCAATTTTTGCCCTTGGGTTGAAGTTTAATATATAGTAATAGATAGATAATATTATACTATCTATGTACTATATTATAATAGCCGAAATATTGAAGGTTTGGTCGGTCAGTACGGTACTTTGTGTTTTGACCTAATTATCCTTACTTAATTTTTTATAATCATTACTTAATTACCCTCAATTAATAATTTATAGTATTACTTAATTACTCTTACTTGATTATTTATATTTACTAATAACAAATCAATTTCTCTTTTCATGTGAAACATGTTACCTTTAATAACTAATCAATTTCCTTTTATATTTAATTACTAATAATTAATCGAGTACCTTTTTTTATACCTAAAACGTATCATCTTTTCTTTATTTTCTATGTAAAATTCCTCATTTTCTAGAAATATCATGGGCAACATTTATCTAATAATTATCAAATCATATCATTTAAAAATTTAAAACCACAAAATTCATATCTTAAAAAATTTAATTCAAATTAAAGAAAAAAATCATATAATTTTAAAGAAAATCGGTACTTATATTTGGCACTTGCACTTTAATCCCTCACTTATTTGTTGTAACTTCTTTTTTGATCCATTATTCTACTTAATTGAATAAAATAATATCATAAATATCAATGACTAATCAATTTTTTTTCCTGGTGAAACATGTTATATTTTCTATTTTTCAGTAACCAATTAATTCCTATTTTCAGATTGCATTCTATTAAATTAAAATATCTTTTTCTCCAAATACTACAATGAGTTTTATTTAAAGAAATTAAATGATAATATTATAATTTGTAATAATTATCTTTTTCTGCTATAACACGTTATTTATTTTATTTTTTTCTAATCAAAACCAATTATTTTGAAATAATATCACTAACAATTTTATTTAAATAAAATAAAAATAAAAATAATATTATAATAATTAATAACTAACAGTTTACCTTTTCAACTAAAACATTTAATCTTTTATAAAATTTTAAAATAAAATCTCTCATTTTCTAAAAATATTACAAAAAACATATATATAATCGAATTACATTATTTAAAATTTCAAACCTATAAAATTCATGTCTTTAATTCAATTAAAATTAATAAAATTTTAAATAATATTAAAAAAGGTCCGTGCACGGATTTTAAGCTAGTTATATAAAATACTGATCATGTAAATTTTGTCGAACTTGTAAGACGTTGTGCTCCAATGGGTTGACTATATTGATTGACTATATTTTAAAAATGATATGTTATTATTATTTCAAGTTATTATAAATAAAATATATTATTTTAATATGATAATAGATGATATGAAATCTTATTATAGGAACTGGCCAAATATAACTAATATGAAATAATTGGATATATTTTTTGCTAATGGGAATAGTCCATTGGAATGCCCATTTCTTTTTTTTTACATATTATCTATATTTTCTATTAATAGCACGTCACCTAGATTTTTTACTATGGGTGTTATAGCATTGAAGATGCTCTTATAAACGCGTATTTGTTTTCATAAATCCCGCCGAGAACCATAATCAAAATAGATTAATTCTTAACACTTGAATTATTTTAACGTGCTCAAATTTCTTTAATTATAAAGTGAATTTTATAAAAAATTTAGTATTATTCGTATTTGAATTTATTAAATGAAATTGTAGTGTTTATAATTATTATAAGAGTAAGTTTGCTAGAAATGATAATTTTGTATACACATGAGTATTAAAAATGAAATTGTAAAATTTTATTTGAAATCATTATGAATTTCTAACCGGATCAAATACAGTTCTCGTCATTATTAGCGAAACATAAAATTATTGTAAAGTATTATATATTTCACTTATAATATTAATTTTCCAAAGTAAATATACACAATTTATTAAGCTGAAAAAGGCAATTTCTTGAAAAAATCTTTATTTCTTTCCTAACAGATTTTTGATATAATTTTGAGTATCTGGATGGGACCAGGTATTAATGTTAAATTTTCTATTTTATTAAAACTTAAAAACCTATCTCTCCAAAAAAAAAAAACAGAACAAAAACTATGAAACCTAGTTAGCCAATTTGTCTGAGTCACAAAACGAACAACCTTCGACACACACACAGACGCACAGTTGAGTTCTTGAATTTTGTGAGCAAAAAATGGGAGATGCATACTGGAGATACGCTGAAGCAACCAGGCAACCAAATGGTCCTGGCTCTGCTCTTGCCCCTGTTCTTGGCAAACGCCCCCATCCTGAATATGGTAGATTCTCTCTCCCCCCCCCCTCTCTCTCTCTCTCTCTCCCCCTCTCTCCCTCCCTCCATCTCTCTCTCTCTCTCTCTCTCTCTCCATCTTTCTCTCTCTCTCTCTCTCTCTCTCTCTCTCTCTCTCTCTCTCTCTCTCTCCCTCCCTCTCCCTCCCTCCCTCTCTCTCCCTCCCTCTCTCTCCCTCTCTTAAATGGCAGATCTTAATGTAATTATGGTTAATTGCATAAAGTTGCAAGCTTTTTTTGATGAAGAATTAATCTAGGGCTTCAATTGAATTTTTGTAGTTCTTGTTTCAGGTCATATTTGTTGATTGAAGGGTAAAAGTTTGAATTTTTAGCTGTAATTGAGGGCTGTTGATATTTTTAATTGTAATTGTTTGTTAGTTCATGTAATTCTATAGATCTTTGTGTATTTGCTGGGGGTTAATTGCGTAAAGTTGCAAGTTTTTTTAATTGGTGACATAAACTAGGGTTTTTTATTGTGAATGCTGTAATATTTGTGATTTTGAGGAGTTGATTTGGTCATTTATAATGTTGGAGTAGTAGAAGTTTGAATTTTTTGCTGTAATTGAGGGTTGTCGATATGTTTGTATTAATTTGTTTAAATTAATATATAACAAAGGTTTGTGTTGTGATTTTTTTTAGTAATTTAAGATGTCTAAATTTTGGAGGAGGTTTTGTGAGGCATTATATGTGAATTGTAAAAGTTGAATCTTTGGGCAGTGTATTCAATTTTTATTGTTAGTATTCAATATTTTTGACTGAATCTTAGATTATTCAGGGTGTGTGTGTGTTGTTGATGTAAATGAGGTGAAGGGGATGGGAGGAAATTGGATTGAGAATGAAACTGGATCACATAGTACCAGTAAGGTACCCATTCCAATAAGATAAATTCTCAACCTAAATGGTCATATACATGGGAATGAGATTTCGATTCCCATTAACTTTTAACCAAATGCCTACTTGATTCTGAGCAGAATTCGACACGTTTGAATAGAATTTGGCAGATATAAGTAGACTTAGACATAGTTTGGCACTTTGCCTTGGACATCAAAATCCAGTTGTGTCAACCTTGTAGAATATTGGCACACCTGCTCCCTTTTATTTATTGACGATACTTACAGCCTTGTAGCATTTTGGTGTACCTGCACCTTTTATTATGTAGGGTTTTTATGTTTTTAATTGCTAAATATGTTGCAGTTATTTTGCAGTCAATTTTTGCTGCACCTGTTAAGACTACTTTTGTTTCTTTGTTCGTAGAATATATTAACCTTTTTTACTGTTCTTTTGCTACTCTGTCCTGTAGATGTTCCCGCTGGCCATGACTTACCCAACTATTATGGCCGTGATGATGATAGAGGGGCACCCCGTGGCATGAAAGAAGGGGACTCTCTTGGTGCATCCTACGATCGTTATCTTCGTGGCATGGTACATATGTTTTTTTCATTACATATATAAGCTGGTTTAACTTCATCATACATTTGTTTTTTTCATTACATTTATAAGCTGGTTTAACGTCATCATATTTGATGTTGTATGTGAAGTTCTAATATAGTCATCTGTGTACCAGCAAGTTGGTTCTTACACTAGAGGTGAGCCTGCCAGAGTGATAGGCGGTGGACTAAGTAGTCGTCCCATTGATGATCCTCGCCTTATGGGTATTGGGGCCTCAGATTTAGCAAAACACCAGTCGGTTGGAGTTGGAAGACCCGAGCATCCTCTACCTCCTGATGCTAGTCCCACATTGTATGTGGAAGGCTTACCTGCAAATTGTACTCGCAGGGAAGTAGCCCGTATCCTTGGTGGCTTGTAAAAGCACATGTTACGCCTGTTTTCATTCTTTCTGTTTCAGTTTATGTTCCTTCACTCGGAATTGCAGATATATTTCGTCCTTTTGTAGGCTACAAAGAAGTCAGACTCGTGACAAAGGATTCAAGACATGTAAGAGCATATATACGTGCATATGTATTATAAGCATGATATGTATACTAGAGTACTCTGCTAATGATTTGTCGGTTATGTAGTCTGGGGGTGATCCATTGGTGCTCTGCTTTGTTGATTTTGTGAGCCCAGCCCATGCAGCCACCGCCATGGATGCATTACATGGTAAGCTTAATGTCTATATCATTGCAGCTTTGAGCCATAAAGTACCATGCATCTATATTTGTATATGATGTACCATTTCTCTTGCCTGAAGTTAGTTACCTAGATTGTGCAAGTGTACACCGTTCAGCATTGTTCTATAGTGACAGCACAAAGTAAACAATGATTTTCATCACTTCCAGGGGCGTAGCCATTGTATTGGCGGCGGGTGCAACTAACCCCACTGAAATTTTGAAAATTAAAAATTTTATATGCTTAAAAAGGTTTACAAAAATATTCATAGCGAAGAAATTCATTTTTGAACCCACTTAAATTTTGAAACTAAGAAAGTATTTTTTTAACTTTGAAAATCATTTAAGATTACATCATAGATTTCAGGAGGGATATCCTCACTCCCGAACACATGATCAGCAATATAATTTGAGTCCATTTTGTCTTGAAAATAATTAGTTTTGTTCACTATAATTTGTTTATGTGTTAATATGTTTATTAATCTAAAAATTCTACACTCATATTGGACCTTAGATTAAATTTTGACCCCAGTAACTTAAATTTGTTGTTTTGATTGCTCTATAGTCGCACATTGAAACACATAATTTAAGTTAAGGTATGCAATAGTCACAATAATAAATGTGGTCAATATTTGGTCCTTTATGTGCACAATACTAGTACACGTGCTTATGCTTTTGAATTAGAATAGAATTGAGTTGAAGATTCACCATACTTAATCAGCTTCATATAAACTAGCAACTATACTATTTAGTCCCGGAAGGTCCTCTGAGAAGTAAAAACTAATTATAGAAGTTGGGATAGGTATGCGTTTACCCACAAATATTTTACCAAGAGACCTCATCAAGTGCCTCATCAAGTGATGCATGGCACGAAGATGGATGGCATATTATATAATCATTGTAGTAATCATGCCTAATTGGATTACCAACTTGAACATCAGCGAGTATGGAATAATTCAGCATGTGTAATTAACCATGGCAGTGACAATTACCATTTTGAAATTTCAATTTTTTAATTTTTCTCATGGAAAGTTAGCTAAATTCTCCGGCATAAAGCTATGTTGTACTATTCCTGTCTCAGTGTTATACCAAATTTCTCTTTAGGAATGTCAGAGAATGGGCTTTTTACAATTGTATGATAGCAACTTGATATTTTGGGAATTGTGTTGGAACAAAATTTATATATGATGTCAGAAGCAAGTATTTCTCATGCTTTTTCCTAAACAGCAATCCAACGATTTTCCATGATCTCACCATTCCGCAGTTGTATCGCATGAGACGTGGTGGCTCATATTTGTTTGACTAGTTAATAAAGATAATTCATATGTATGTGTATTGGCCTCTCCATGATTTTCTTGCAAGCAAACGACTTGGGGAATTGGATTAATTCACCTTTCTTTTTAAATCCACCTCTTATTACAAAGACATGGGCCGCCCTGATTTAACGAGTTCTTGTCGAGAATTTTCATTCTGTTTGATGGGCCCCGCTGGAGAAGATGCTTGATCAAAGCGAACATGCATTTAGTCAATTGGTGTGCTTTATGATTGTAACATAGGTTCTTGATGAAATAAAGCTTCTCTGTCGTATGATCTAAGAGGAGCGTTTGCCCCAAACATGCACTGGTCTTTTTTCCTATTACTGTTGTAGGCTTACGAGGAAGTCGTCTGTGGAAACTAGCTCTAATTTCTTGTGTATTTACGCTGAAAGTGATCATTCCACGTCTAGTGACCTTTTTTCTGATGACCATATTAGCCATTACGAGTAACTAGTTTTAAGGCGTAAAAGAAAGTCAAACTCAATTTTGCAGGTTATAGATTTGATGAGCATGACCGCGACTCCGTTAATTTAAGGCTGCAGTTTGCTCGCTATCCTGGTGCAAGGTCAGGTGGCGGGCATCGTGGAAGGCGTTGAATAATGCAGTTTGACAGGTGATAAAAATTATTTCCGCGCGTACGGCCGTTTGAAATTGAGCGCCATTAGGTTTTGTTGAAGCTTGACCATGAAACACGTTTAAACTAAATTGTAAAACGACTCTTCTGTGTAGGCCCACTCGAGCCGGCAAGATTTACTATTAGGAGCGACATGACAACAACGATTGCTGGGTTACTATGTTAGGACTGGCGTGTTTCGTGTGGGTGCGTGATATTCGAGAGATGATGACTGCTTGAACACCGTTTTTTTTAGTCCTCCGTCTTCAGTTCTATCTTAATACATTGCAAGATTGCAGGCGTGTAAAATTTTTAATTTAAGAATGATGTGTGACATTTCGAAGTTCGTTGTCATTAGCTATGTCTATTTTAATGAATTTTTAACTTCAGAAATGGAATGGGTACTGTTTATAAGAGTTCTCAACGTATTTCGCTCTTGTACTCTGAAGTTCTACAGCGATGAATCCTTCCACTATAAATGTGATGCAACACTGGTAGAAGCTATAGTTGCTTATATACATTCCACATGTATATAGATGTTACTTACAGGGAGTTTCTTTAAACTTGGATAGTGTAACATGCCACATGCGTTTTCGCTTCATTATTTTCCCTTGATGCTCCAGACATATATATTTATATCAAGTAATATTTAGGTGGTTCCACCTTTAGTAAGACATCGACGTTAAACATCCTGGAGGGAACTTTTATGTCTGTTGTTTGATGAGGTTCCTGCTGTTGTGGACGTATATTTGTGTTTTAGCACATCTTTCTTAAGATCACTGGTGCTTTATGTTATTGCTTTTTGAATCCTTAAACACCGAAGTCTTATAACTCACAATTACAGTATCACGTACTTGAGGTCTAGTAAAAAAATCTTATGGTTATTGCCAATTTTAATTATGATGTATAAAGGTACTTGATATAAGACTTCAGGTACATATTTCGAGCAATCGTGCAATTCTGAAGTTCTTAATAGGATTATTTCTCATGATGTAATCAATCTCAACATTAAGCTTGAAAGAACGAGTTAGGTCTAACGACGATATGGCTTTCAGATATGAAATTTTTGATAGGATTATCAATGAATTACCCTTGTTCGCGACTATATGGCCAGACAAGAAAATTTTCTTACCTGAACTTATGTTGCAAAGTGTTATATTTATCTGAAATTTGTACCCATCTTGTGTCATCCCTCATATCTTCGATACCAAGGAAATTATTTGAGCACTGACATGCATTGGTGCATTAATTGTGTAGTAAAACATTAAAGTTTGTGTTCCAAGCGTTAGCTATTTTACAACACCTAGTGATTCATCAATGATATTTGGCTTAGATGTAAGTTGGTCATATTGCATTTTGATGTGAACAAGGTGACTTTTTCAATTGAATCTTGCGAATTATATCCGAGTGCTCAGCGTGTTTTATTCTCCTGGTATATAGCCTGGGTCACAAACAACTCATTTGTAGTCAATTGATGTGTTGCTGAGCTGAGAATTTACACATCTGAGTTCTGAGTTTTGACTTGCTAGTTTGAATGCCTAGTTAATGGCTAGAGGCAATTGTACTTGTAAATTGGGATTTTGTTTGAGCTATTTTAGCGGGTTATGGTAACCAAAGTCAAAATACATAAGAAACTTAAATTGAAGAGATAGAAATGATTGAAGAATGTGTACCTTGTATCTTTGGTTACTTATTGGTATGTATAGTTTAATGGTTTATTGAGCCATTGTATGTAAAAGAGTAGCAGTTTTCTTTTCTTTTTTGAGCAACTAAAGTTTTAGAATTTCCATGTTTACTAAACATTAACCACTACAAGGAAACATATTTTGAGGATATAATCCTGCAGGACTTTGAAACAGTCTTGTCTTTTACGGTGAGATTAAGAAAATTGGATGTTGGACGCACCAAGTTCTAATTTTTTTTTTTTCGACATGCACTGTAGTTTTTCCAAGGTAAAACAATTGGTAGAATCGGAAATCCCTAATATACTCGTAGTATGGAAGTCTGTTTAACGGAATAAGATAATTGTTTGTTCATGCATGCACTTCAGCAAACACATTGGCATGCAGGGATGGATTCCTCTTTAATTGATGTTAACTGATCATTCTAGCGGCTACGTACCTGCATATGACCACATTAGATCTGAACAGCCTCTTTTAAGGCCTATGGTGATTTTCTTGCAATGCCAAGGCAGATGAGCATAAGCAGTTTATGATTGGGGAAATTATATCCAGAAAGAACATCGAAACATCGGTTGCGTGTCCTGAGATTAGAATCTGCTACCGGAAGCCATTGTGACAGTTTGATAGCCATCCAAGAAGAGCGCGAAGGGCTCTTGCTTGCTGGCACAGACGGCAAGTCATTCTGAAGTATGTGCTGCTGGAAAAAGTGGAATTTGTGCTTTGACTTGACAAATAATTAAATCTTCTTTTTTGAACGTGACTCCTAATTTTTTTAAGAAATGTAAGCTTTTGTTTTTACAACATTTATCCGAGTCGATAATAATCTATAAATAAAAAGACACTTTTATCTATTTAAACAATGAAACAACTTGTTTTTATAACAAAACTTGATTAACGTAATCTAACAATATATTGAAAAATTATAAAAATAACCATTCTGAAAAAGTGGTCAATTTAGGTTTTTTGGATATTACAGTGGTAGTTGGACATTCCAATTTGTATACGATACTTCACTTATAGTTGGGTATCTCAAATATTGGCTACGAGATACTTTACTGATAGAGTATTTCAAATGTTGGATGCTCTATTGACATTTGTATTTCATATAAAAGTGAATACTCCACTGATAGTTGGGTATTCCATAAGTTAAAATTGGTCTTATTTTTGTTTATTTTATATGAAAAAGGTTAAAATTGGCTTTCACATGCCCATTGAACCTCAATTAAGTAATAATCGATAAAGTAATAAATTTACTAAAATAAAGTTTTTTTGATCCCAACATATAATGAAGATAGTGTATTTTCACTCTCGATAAAGTAATAAACTCGTAAAATAATACTTTAAAAATGGTTTGACTGTAAATTGTTGTCGGTTCAGTGTATGAATCTTAATTATATCAATATGCTCCGACTCAGTGACCTTACACAGTTCATATGTAATTAGACTACTAAGGATATAATAAGAGGAGACGAGTGTTGTCTTGTCGACCAAGGTGAAATGCAAAGACATCTATGTTGAAGAAAACGACGAATGCTATCAAGCAAGTGCTCGGATGGTGTTGCAGCAGAAGCATCTTTAGTAGATAGCGAACCTTGTGTAGTTGGATAAAATTCTTTTCTTCATTGGAGACTTGGAAGCTGCTTTGGTAATTGGTACGGGTAAAACGACCTCACCTAATTTAAGATGTCATTTTTCATCGACATGTTGTAACTTGTAAGTCTGGATTGGTAATTTTATGTAGTAAGAACTTTTTTTTTTATCCAATGCACAAATTATAAAGAGAGGGGGAAATCGAACATGTGACCTATCATACACACAACGTTCACCACTAAGTTCGGACCTTATCAGCAATTCTTATGCAACAATGCATGTTGTAACTTTGGACCGGTATATTTTAGTGTCCTGAAAACTGTTTATGCAGCCATAGCGGGTTCAAAATTTGCGAAAATTGGTAAAAATCAGAATCAACAAAATGTCATTTTTTAGAAGTAAAATAGTACTGTACTAATTTATCTCTAGTTAATCCGTTTTCTTTCTTTCTTTTTGCTATATATCCGGCTAATTTTTCAGTACCTAAACAAACTAACGCTCAAACCCAATATTTTAATGCGAAATGCTCCATTTTTCTCAATACCCAATTTTATTATGATCCACATCATATGAAATTAGCACTTTCTCGTTTTTAATCACTCGTGACTCATCCCACTCACATTCTTTTTACAGCTTTAAAATTGTTCAACAATTCTGCATTCCATTCTCTCCAATCAAATGCACGTAGAACATTGGCTTACGGTAAAATGATGCCGAAATCGCTCTGCGTGTCTATCTTTTAAAAGCACCTGTATAGTGTATACCACTGTTCTCAAAGCCAAATTGCACAATGGTTATTCGTTTTCATTTCTTTCAGTTTTTTCTTGTAGGAACATCATGTTAATGCTTGTCATTCTGCAATACACATTCACTATTTGCATTTTAACCTGTAAAGTTTAAGATGATTTGGCCAATAAAGTTTCTGTTTCCACTTTCGAGAGGGATTAGAAAATCTATAGGGTTTCTTATATTTAACAGACCTCAAGTATCTCTCATATCCTCGGAGCTATAATGGAACTTAAAAAAACAAGTATATAATCTCTTTCATACTTGTTGTACATTAGCAAAGTATAAAGAATCGATCGTGCCTTTCTGCGTAAAAAACAAATACTGCAAATATGTTACTAGGGTCTTAAACGGATCTATATAGAAGAAAACAGTAACGACCAGTAGAAAATAGTTAAAAGAAAATTTTCCAGCAGTTGAAGTGTAGATGCTACATGTTTCCTGCAAGCAGCCTATGCCCAAGAGCTGGACAAATCGCATATCTGCAACCACTTCTTCCCAGAAGCCAAAAATACTAAAAATTGTTGGCACCACTAAATTAGACATATTGTTAGCTAGATTTAGTTGTGCAGCAGTTTCATTTCTTGAGTTTTCCATTACTTACGACGACTTCCAACTATTTTTGAACTAAGCATCAGTCAGTGGTTCAGCCTCGGTATCCCTCTCTCGCAGGGGTGACCAATCTTCTGCTTCTGCAGGAAGAAAATGTTTCTTCATATCTTGACGAGGTATTGATAAAAACATAAACATAACTGATCTCTCTCAATTTCTATCAAATCAGTACCAGACATTTGCTTGTTCCAAAATACTCGCCATATAAAAAAACACTCGTACAAAGATTAGATATTGTACATATATAGCTTAGCTTAAATAAAATCACCAGAAACCAATAACTTACTTGTCTTATCCGCAATAACTGCCAGCCTCCTTTGCAATATGGAAGCCACGAACAGAAAGATGGAGCACATGCCAAACATAACAGTGATAGGGAATGCATTGACCTTAAAATCCACATGAAACACAATTTATAGATATCAGAATGTTTAGAGAAGCTGTGCTTAGATAAATATCAATGGTTTGACATCTAGGATTCTTGAGGATGGGGAATAGAGAAAAGAATGAAAGGATTGACTATAATGTGGTCATAACACAATCCACAAATTTTAAGCAAGATTGTCGAATAACCTCATAGGTGTCACAAGGCCTAATATGCTGATGAAAAAGCAAACAATGCAATAGCCCCAAATTTTCTAGGCTAGAAGTTAAATATATTTCAGGACAGCGCTTGTTACTATATTATAAAGTGATTTTTGAACCCAAAAACTTGTTTAGAAGTGTAAGCCATAAAAAATCAAAATTCCAGAAACATACATTATACAGCACGATGCACACAAATATGTTGAGAGGTATGCGGAAGAAATTCATGATGGTGCTTCTAGCCTCTTCAGGGATGTATTGGGACCTCATCTTCATTATAGATGGCCAGAAGATACCAACACAAGCCTCAAAAGTACAAAAGCCAAGAAGCTGAAGACAACCTGCAAAAGAAATTCCTCCACCTTTTTCTTCAGAAGGAGCCACCAAGAACTATTCCATATAGAGCAGCAACAATATATTTTCAGTTCCAACATCTAAAAATAATAGGAAAATAGACAAAAAGATAAATGACAATACCGATGTCAAAATGGGAAGTGTCAGAGAGGCGGCAGAAACCACAAATACAATCTGCATATAGCCCTCAACTTTAAGTGATGAGCGAGCCATTAGGCGAGACGCAAATGAACTTCCAAGCATAGATGCTAACATGAAAGTAGCAAAAATGAAACCATGGGGAATTTCCTCGTCATTTGGACTCAAAGCAGGAGTCCAAAGAAACACAAAAGTATACATTGAGCCTTCAAACAGTGATTGTATTGCTCCCAGCAATGCAATCTTTTCATCTGACAAAAAAAGACCTCTCTGATAAGTTTCACGTGGAAATGACATAACATAGGACAAATGATAAGAAATGTACATAAAATACAAACATAACACAAATGCAACATTATTTATAGACATTAATGCAGTAATAACCTAAACGTGTGTATATATTAAGTAACATTCAAAGTCCAACCTTGGGGAAAAAAATGCAAGCTAAGTCGCTAAGATCTCAATAGAAAACAAAGAAAGATACTTCTTTCACTTAACTATGTTGAACACTCAAAAACAAAATTGGTCCAAGAAACTTAATGGCTGGACTAGAATTAATAAACTTAATTATCTATCTATTATGCTATTTGACGTCTCCAGGGACTAAGAAACCAACATAGTCTGTAATGCATGTAAAGAAAACTTTAAACAGTAAGCATGATGCACAAGCCATAATACACACCTGAAGCAATAGCCACAGCAGCACCCTTGAATTGAGTAAGCAAGTCCTTGCTCTCTGAAGGGTCACCATAATTCTCCGTCCAGGATGACATTATAATGGCCATACCAATTGCTAGAAAGCATGCAGCAGCATCAAATGGTGCCACAGGCCCGAGACTTAAGGTGTCAACAAGCATATTTCCAAATAACCCAGAGATTATAGCAACAAGACCATTTCCAAGAAAAATTGCCTTGGAGAATGTTAGTGAGAGCCATTGCTGATCAAAATTTCTCTACAGAAACAAAATGAAAGAGAGATCAATGATTTCCTTCATACTGCTGACTGCAAACTAGCTACTTATGCAAGTTTTTGCCAAACATTAAAACGCTATAGAAGAAATATAAGAAAAGAATGCCAAGAATCAAATATGGTCCAGCATAGGCATCAGTCTATTGACAATATTGAGAAATTATGCATAAATTTGACAAGAAAAGATTTCCTCACCTCTCATGCACCATAACAAATATTTTTTTGACCATATACGATTACTTTTTTACATGAATAATTTCTCAATCTTATTTTATTGAAGTAGCAACCAGTCATTTATCTGCCAACAGAAGCTACAAGGAAGCATGACAAAATGAAAAAGCTTGTTCTATATATGAAGACACAACATGATGGGTCCCTTGTTAAAGTTCGAAAAATATCTTCACATTCCATCGATGTGTTCATAAATGGACCTCATAAGCATTGACAGCACACACTATAGCTATATTACCATATATAGTTTATAGGAAAAAGCATATCACATCCTTTTACTCAACACATCACAATATTTCAACAGAGATTTATACATTGTTCCATCAGATGATGGTCTCAACTGCATTAAAAGCTTCATTAGGATATTCAGAGGCAAGAAGCACTAAACTTTGTAATATCTTAAACACAAGTACCTTATTGTGCTCAGCCACAAGCCATGACTCAAAGGCTGAAAATAGAAGGGATGTCGCAATACCACCCAATATACGACCCAACATCAGGACTTTATAGTGAGGAGAATGCTTTGTGACACAGCTCAGTATGTAAGTAATGCAGTAAGTTACACATGCGCGTTTCCTACCCCTGTAATGATTTTTGTGACCAGACAAAAAAAACAATAATGAGAAATTCCGTCTCACACAGCTATGTGTACTAAAACATTAATGGAGAGAGGCTTACTGTTTATCTGCTAGAGATCCTACAATTGTTCCAAACAACATGGAGGATCCAAAACCAGCAATAAAGAGCTGTCCAATATCTCCCTTACCATAGCCATATGTCGTGTAAAGGTAGTACACATATGGACCTTGTAACCAATCACCAGCTGTGGCCACATAAAAACAAAAGCATTAGACGAATGAAAAAAAATATAAAAAATAACTAGCAACTGCACTTGAAACAACTACATCAGCATTTACAACAAAATACCAAAACCGAACATATCCCATCTGTTTACTTTAATGATCATTAATATATAGAAACACAAGAACATAAACCTAACTTCATTAATATCACAGTTCCTTGTCACAATCAAACAAAACCACACATCATCTTAAAATGGCACCGAATACATGATCATTTAATAAACAATAATAAATATGCTTCAAGCTCAGTATACCACTGATCCAACTAAATCACCAAATTAATTCCTCCCCTTAAAATACATTAATAATCTATCGCATACATTTAAAGGTCAAATCACAGGAAAAAATGCCTAGCAGCGTAAACTAGTAAATACATTTCGAATAAGTTAAAAGTTTGCGGAGGCACGTGCGTGAATGTCTATATTTCTATAATTGATCTTACAGAATTCTTCAGGATAAGCTAAGGTACAGTACTAATCAAATCACTAACAGATTCAATTCTATCAATCGATTTCATCGATATTATAATTCAACTAAATTGCTAACATTAATTCTATCGATCAGTTTTATCGACATTATAATTCAACTACATCTGCATAATTACAACCAGATCCAATACCTATCCAACATCAAAAACACATTCCTAACATAGATCCATCAAATTCTACACAAATCGAACATCGAAAATAGCATAATTCACCAAAAACATTTAATCAAACACAATGTAGGCATAAAAACAACAGATCTAAACACAACAAATTGAAGAATAAAAGGCAAGGGAGAGATAATCACCCATCATGAGAGAATAAACAACGAGATAATTATTTTTGAAGGAATTAAAAGGCTGCGAAGTGTTGATTCGATCTTTATTGCTCTTGCTTAGCTCCGTTACCGCCACTATTGTCCCCAATACACCAAACACCATGTAATAAAACGCCTCCATTCTCTGCCTTGTCTCAGTTTACGAGAGAGAGAGAGAGAGGGAGAGAGAAATGGGAGAGTGATGTACAGAGAGATTGAAGAAGAGAGAAGAAGCTGTGATTGAGTATTTATAATAGATGGAATTATAGATACAGGGAGAGGTGTGTGTATATGTTTGTTGTTTAATTTGATGGAAAGTGTCACCTAGAGTGGGAGTAGTAGTAGTGTTGAATTAGAGAGAAGATGGTTTAATATGGACCGTTGGATTGGGGTAGATTGACACGTGGCGGAAGTGGATGGGTTGTGGTGTCGGTGTGGAATGGCGGGTGTTGTGATGGAATTTTCAGTGCATCACAGCTTATACTGGCTCCATGTTTTTTTTTTTTCATTTTTTGTAATTCTATTAAAAAACTAAATTAATATGATGTTTTCTTTTGAAACTTTGATTAAAATTGAAATAATTGAAAATTTGCCCAAAATACCCATTTTTTACTATCCACGGTCCAAAATACCCGTTTTTCAAAATACCTTCCAGAATATCCACGACCACGAGATACGTCGTTTGGAGTGGCGCATTATGGTTACTAGGTAGCTCCGCCTGAACTCTCTTTCTCCCACCGTCTCTCTTGGCCGACGATTTTTAAGCGATTTCGTCGACTTTCTTGATCTCCCTCACCACAGCACGCTCAACCCACCACAACACGTCTACATGATCCTAGTCTTGTCCC
Organism: Saposhnikovia divaricata; assembly: GCA_036435485.1. Taxonomy (NCBI): domain Eukaryota; kingdom Viridiplantae; phylum Streptophyta; class Magnoliopsida; order Apiales; family Apiaceae; genus Saposhnikovia; species Saposhnikovia divaricata. Next base: position 243,724,247 of record CM071596.1, on the reverse strand, counting down.
CTTCCTTTTCCCATGTCCGTTTTTGTGCTACGACCCAGCAGGGGCTTGAACGAAGCTCGTCGGAGTTTCCGAACTCGCCGAAATCGATTTTTGGATTTTTTTGTGCTACGACCCCGCAGGGGCTTGAACAAACCTCGTCCGAGTTTCCGAACTCACCGGAATCGAGTTTTGGATTTTTAAAATTCGGCATCACAAATGGTAAAACACTGGTATAGGATTGTAGATGATTAAAAGGCGAATCGAATGGTGTGTACAACGTAATGGGAAGTTATGCGTGAGAGAGAGAACGGAAAGATCGAATCTTTTCGACCAGAATTACCATAGTCGCGAGCTCTGGAAACGACGAAGATGATGTTAGATACGCCGTCCTAAAATGCGTTTCTTCTAATACACTTTATCAGATGCGTATGTGATGGCAGTTCTAAAAAGCTTATCTTCTAATACGCTTTTAGCAGATGCATATGTGGTACAGTTCCGTCCATATCTGAGGCGTGTCACATCAATACGTTGATGATGTAGGCGTGACAGCACATACGTCCATGCCACTGATAGATATTTTGGATGCAGTGGGCATTTTGGTTATGAAAGATTAAAAAATGGATATTTAGGACCCACCCTGATTTTTAACATTATTAACTTCCTTTAAATATTCGGCTAAATTTGTGTTTTGATGGAACGACAATTCATTATCTTTTTATCACGCATATCATTTATATATGCGCAATGTTAGAGCATCTCCAATGGGAGAGACCACTTAGGTAAAATTTGAAATTAATTACCATAAATAAGAATTATAAAGAATATGTAAAAAAATTTGCATTCCAATGAGATAAAACACTTGTCTATAATTATAGATAATTCCTCGATGTTGGCTATATTTATCGAACCTCTAGAGACCTGTAGTGAATTGTCACATCAATTATTTCTATATTAAAATTATATATTCCATTAATAACAACTTGAAATATTAATAACATACCATTTTTAAAATATAGCCAATACCCTCGGAACACAATGTCTTACATGTTCGACAAAATTTACATAATCAATATTTTATGTAATTTAGCCAATCATTTTTAGCTAACGCCACTGGAGATGCTCTTAGGGACCAAAAAAATCTCCTAAATTTTTTTCCAAAATGATGTGGCACAACACATGGAATGTTTTAATTAGGTGATTAATGTGAATACAGGGAGGTCCATCTCATTATTATTTTCACAATTAATTAAAATCAAACATGTTGCATTTGGAAAAATTTTTGGGAACCTTTTTTTGGTTCCCTAATATTTTTCTTTATATATTTAATATTAATATAATCAAAATTTGAAAAAGTGATATGAATTTTATTTAAAAAATCATTGCACTAGAAGTTTTTAGAAGATGCATTTAATCTAGATTTTTTAGGATTTAAAAAAATTCAGGATATTTAATATGGATTAAAAAATTCATTAATATTTGAATGTATTCAACAATAGATTTTAAACAATTTTTAAAATCTGATTCTATTAAATTCAGATTTTAAAAAGATTTGGGGTATTCATTTCAGATTTCAAATTATCTCTTAAAATTTAGAGACATTCAATGTGGATTATAAATAATTTGTTAAAATTTGATGATATTAAAAAAATTATTGTTTTTGATAGATTTTAACATTAAGTGAATTTTGTTAGATTTCACAAAATTTTACAATATATTTTTAATTTTTTGAAATCTCACCAAAATTCAAAATTTATTAGATTTAAACTAAATTTTACTTCAAGTTTACGAACTCAGCATCAATTTTGTATAAATTTTACATAAAATATTAAATCAAAAATAATATATTAAAATAATTTATTAATAATTTATTAATAATTTATTAAAATTTGAATGGAATATATCCGGTTAATATTTTTAAAACGAACAAATGGCAAAGTATTGTATGTCTCATCCATGCATTTATAAATGCAACGACATGGGGAAACTTCTCCATCACCGTCTATTTGTGAATTCATTGACTACTGCAAATTTACCAGCACTGATAATCTAAAATATTACCAAGTTGTTCGATTCTTGAAAATATTGACTACTATAAATAATAAAATAATAAATTAAACTGCATGAAACAACCTTAACACTGACTGGGATCCCACCACTCATCGATCACAATTCACAACCCCATTGCTGACCCATTTGATTCTTCAGTTTGCAGACCAAATGAACAATAAAATAAAATATAAAACATAAGTAGCTCAAAATGAACTTTCGGTTACATTGAATCAAAGCAGAGATTCAAAATTCATATTACGATTAATTTCTGGTTCCTTGTATTTAGAGTCCAGATCCTCTGTTTTCTTCTTCATTCCCCCTCCCCCTTCTGTGTTCCTGCTCTTTTAGTATTAAAAAAGTGTCCGTGGCGGGATCCATTTTAATTAATCTAATTTTTTTTATTCCTTAAAATGAACCCCGTTAGAGACACGCTTTTAATACTAAAAGAGCAGGGGACACTGAAGGAGGCATGAACAGTGATGGAAGCATGTGTTAATATGCTTATGGCATGTGTTCTTCTAGATCAGCTGGTTAAAGTGAATGTCATGAAAACCCGGGTTCGAACCCTTATGGCATGTTTTACAATTAGTTTTTCCTTTTCTCCCAACTCCCTCTCTCTCTACTTCTCTAATTTTCCATCTGTCTCTTAAAACTTTTCCTGTTTACCTTTATCACGTTTGTCAACGCACACTTTTGATCGTTAATATCTTTAATTTCGTATTAGTTTTAAATATAAAAACTTCACTGTATTAAAGTACTCATAAATACGAATCCAACAAGATCACTCATGACTATATTTGGACTTGTAGATTAGACGTAAATTAGTAATTTGTCTCATGTTATGAACAGTCCCGACATATTAAACGAGAAAAGAATTGTGAGACGGAGGGAGTAGTTTTCTTCTTTCATTTTTTTTAACATTTTTTTAATTTTTTTAATATTTCAAAGTATAAATCTATCAAATTTAATTGTTGATTACACAAATTTAATTTTTCCTATATTTCCAAATCGTTTTATATAAATATTAAATTTTTTAAATTTAATTTTTCCTATATTTCCAAATCATTTTATTTAAAATTTATAGTATAAATTCGCCCCCCCAAAAAATTGTTCTGCCTTCGTTACTGGGCATGAAGAAGAGAAGAGAGAATCCGGGTTCATTTATGATCATTTTTGGAAACTATAGCATTCACCGGCGAAAAATGCTCCACATGTAGAGACAGCTCGGTGACTTTATCCAGATATTGTAATGACATTTGAACTACATAAGCTTACAAATTGATCAGAACTTATAATCTCGTGGAGTTAGCCTAACTCCACGTTTTGACATGAAATCATGACTCAAATATAATATGTCAAAAATGCTGGTCACATTCTGCAGATGGCTAAACAAACCATCAGTTGACACTCTAATTTAGCAAATCGGAAATCATAAGCTGCTATCCAGAATAGATTATCCATACAATTTCGTTTTACATCTTTAGAGTTTTAGCATTCTTAAAACATAGTTACAAATGGCCTACACTCGGTTGCCCAACAACGACCGGGGAAGTAAAAATTCAGAACATGTGTGCGAACAAGGATTATCATATTGCTCTAATCGCTAATAATCGTGCAACACAAAACATCCTACCACCAAGAATAAAATCAGGTAAGTGATGCTGATACCAGTACATATATAACTCTTTCATGGATCTTTGTTAGATGTTGATTCACCGCTCCAAAAGCAAACAAAATAAATAAAGCCTCACTGATCGTGATCCTCCGTCTGAATATTCAAAACTTGGGACATCATAAGCTTAGATAGCTCATTAATTGCAGCTCGCACTTGATAATCATCTGGCTCCCTATTGCCTGACCATCGTGGCGACTGTGAACTCGTCCTTCTGTATTCACTAGCAGCTGACTTTGTTTTTCTTTTAGTAGCAAGAACTTTCTCGAGATCTGATTGTGATAATAGCCTGGGTTCCTAAACATATAATGCACATATTGAAGAGTCATCAAGAGGAACATAGGCAGAAGAAACAATAAACTTACTGAACATTTCCTGCTCCAACATAATGCATATAATGAAGACTCGTAAAAGAGGAACATGGGCAAGAAGAAATAATACACATATTGAACAAATCCCGCTCCAACAAAATAAAATAAAATAAAAACTTTTTTAACAACTGTAATGAATTGGCCAAATTAAAAGGATCATACTCTACGACTCCAACATTAATAATTCAATAAGACCCTACGAAGCGGGGGCAGTTCCCAGAGGGTTGCGTCTCGGTCTTGGACATGCTAGAGAAGTGTCGGACACTGCCACTCCTATGTACTCTAGGTGACATCCCTGTCAAACTGCATAATTTTCTTTAGTATATAACAGTGGACTGGCTTGGACATAAATATCTCCAACCTGGACATTCTAACCTCTACACTCCCATTCATACGAGTTTGTGAACAAATCATATGAATGTAGTCATGGCCTTTATCGGTCCCATTTTTATTATAATAACGTACCTTCATTATTAATCTATTATAATCACAACTCATATGGTACTATACCAATGAAAACTGTAACTTTTGATAGTTCTGAAACAACATAGTTTGGCACCTCGATGTCGGGTCTTTGCCACTAAATCTCTAAGTGAACCAACTTATCCTACTTTATGGTCAAGACGGCTTTAGGACTTCAAGCACTGAATATTACAACGAATGCTTACACAAGGTAAGTGGAAATTCCAAAATAGGATTATTCAGTTATCATATAGAACAGTTTCCTTAATGTGGTTTGCCATCCCAAAAGAATGTCCAGGCCTCTTAATCGTCAGTCAGTATATTTTTAATGAGTAATTACTAATTAGTAATTTCATACACCAGTTTGATATGAACCTATCGGGGATTTGTCTACTTCACCTGCTACTGATTGGAAAAGCTAATAATGCGTCATATGTGCTTCTGAAAGCCACATTTATTGTAGAAAATCATTAGTGACATTGTTACTTTGTAATAAGATAAGTACTATACTAGAAAAGAATACATACCGAAGATTTCAGTCCACTCTTTTCAGCATTAAGAAGGTCCCTGATGGGAAAATAGGCTGCTTGCTTGCAGAGCTCAAGAAGATCCGAGCCACTATACCCATCACATAAACCAGCTATATGGTCATAGTCAATCGAACTCTCCACCCTCTCCCCCTTCAAGATAACCTTTAATATGTCAGCTCTACCCCTGCGATCAGGTAATCCAATTTTGAAAGCCTGAGGGAGACGTCTAAGTATTGCTTCATCAAGCTCTGATGGACGATTAGTGGCGGCAAGAACCATCACCCTTGCATTTTCTACATAAATATATCAGAAATGAGCAGAACTAGTGAAAATATATCTTACAAAAATGTAACAATTGCACCAATTATATTGACCATGATCCATAGCGCTAAACACAATTATGACATGGAAAGAAAAACTGTGAGATCAACTTTAAATCAGGGTACAACAATAAAAAAGGTTTAAGTGAACATACGATCAGTGGTGAAGCCATCCCATAAAGCCATAAACTCGGTCTTCATGTTTGTTAATGCTTCATGGTCACCAGAACGGCGCTGACCCAAAAAGCTGTCAACCTCATCAATGAATATAATAGCAGGCTGGAGTTTATGGGCCAGACTAAATACAGCAGACACTGCAAAGTATTTTTATCAAAACAAACAACTTTAACATAAAGGCTTTGGGACAATAGAACAAAAGAAAGGATAAATTTAATGTACAAGACACGAAGCCCATACAGACTACTCCAGAATCGCAGACCAACAGCAATTCTTTATAAGGAATTTTCTAAAAATTTTAAACCATAAAAATTAAAGCCAAGTCAGGCTCATTTAAACAACTATAATTCTCCCTTATCAGCCAAGCTGCTACTATACTAAACAGGGGCAGAAGTCCTTAGACCGAAAGCTAAGTAGAACAATCAACATAAAGCAGTTGTAGAACTAAATAGTTGAAACATAAAACTGGTCAATGCAAAAGATAACATAGGAATCACAACCTGATAGAATTTAAAATACGTCCCATCAAAGACTAAATTAGAAGAAACAACTAATAAGGATCTAAGGACTAAAGCAAAAAATACACTCACCAAGTTTCTGTGCATCACCAAACCACTTGCTCATTAAATTTGCTGTCCTTACGTTAATGAAAACTGCCCCTGACTCTTTTGCAATAGCTTTTGCGAGCATAGTCTTCCCTGTGCCTGGAGGTCCATATAACAACACACCTTTCTGCGGACCAAGGAGTTTTCCATGTGAAAAAAGTTCCGGCCTACGGAGTGGGAGAATGACCAATTCATGCAGTGACTGCTTAATGTTTTCCAGCCCTCCAATTTTATCGAAGTCCACTTCAATTTTATCAGGATTAATAACATCATGGGCTATGACATCCTGAAAATCGTTATTTCAAATCATCAAAATTTATTGAAAACTTATAGGTACATGTACTATTTACTTTCACATGTACATTACCACTTAGCGTATAATAATATATTAAGAATCAGCGACGGAACCATGATTTCGATACAACCGGGACTAAAATAAAATATCCCAACTTTTTGAATGTTAGCCGGGGTTTGATTAAAAATTTCTATTGAATTTCAACTAAAAATCAATATTTGAAAAACAAAATTCTATACTAAAATTTTCAGTTTTGCCGGGGCTTAAGCTTAGGTTAGAGGTAGTTCCGCCCCTGTTAAGAATGCTATAGTCTTTTATTATTCTACCAAGATTTAGTGTTATTATAAAATGTTCATGTCAAAATATAATTCTAGTTTTCTTGCAAACATGATACCAGAATTCCATTTAGTGAGATGTATCGAATTCGAACATGCATTGTTTGTTTATTTAATTATTTGTTTGTGAATTGCTAATTGTGGAATAATTTGTCCTACAACATGTTCCACATAATTTGATAAATTAGAACCTATAATAAAACAATGCAACTAAGAATAAGAAAAACAATCAAAACTTTTATGAATGCATATTTTTAAGATATAAGATATACATAGAGTATGTACCTCGTAAAAATTGGTTTTAATGTCAGGTTGACCAAGAAACAATGAACTTTTATGAATGCATATTTTTAAGATGATAAGTAAATCTAGGAAACAACACTAATATAAAATAACTAAAATTATTTTATTTTCAATTCTTCAAATTATTTTATTAATGATGTATACAACTAAACTGTAATTTCTCTATTATACATGTAAAAGTAGTACATAATATCTATCATGTATGCCATTTTACAAATTTTTAATTTCATTAACGGGGATAGGGATTGGCGTCGGGTCACTTTGGGGCGGGAAGTGCTATTTTAATAAATATCCAACATCAAATAAGACATCACAACAAATCAATGGATAGTTACCAATATAACGCAAACGAATCACATGATCCTTGCACCAATATCTTACATGGCAAAGGTACTTGTAAAGACGAACGTGAAGCAAGATAAACATGGAAGAGATAATAAAAAGAGAGAGATGAATGATAGGGAGATGAGTATAACAAATAACAAATTAGGTTTTTGAAAATTACATGTAAAATTGATGACAAGAACTAGAACCGGGATGGGGATGATGATGTATAGAGAAATACCCACTAAGAGAGGTTATGAACTTAAGGTTAAGAACAAGGTTCCGAAGTGAGAACAATCGAGAAAGGGGGAACGAAAGAGAGCGGACAGAGTGTAGCTAAGTCGGATAAAAGCCAAGTCAGATAGAGGGTTTGAGAACAAGTGTAATATGTTTTAACTTTTAAGTATAATTAGGCAGTAAAATTATTATAAGTTACATACTTAAATAATTATAACATATAGGAAGGCAGAGGTACTACTAGGGTCTAAGATGGTAACATTAGAAGGTTGCATTCAGGTTTTCTGGATCGACCCAAAAATGACCCCTTTTTTGGGTGATTGCAACAATAAGGAAATGGAAGACAACCTAAAAAAAGAAAAACAAATGAAAACTTCAAGCTTCAAAAGAACCTGTAGATACAAAACCCAGCCAAAATCCGAGTGGAGACGGTGCATAGGAGCTACATATACATTCTAGTTTCTATAAAATAGAACAATGCTCTAACTCTAACATGCCAGATTCATTCCATTTATCCTATACGCAGTACCGGTAACATAAAATATAAGGAATACACATATAGCACACCAATAAAACAAACTAACGAACATTCTTCGTTTTCTTAAATTTTAAATTTAACATATAACTAATGCAAAAAAAAAAATGCTATATTTAGTCCATAGAAACTTCTCATTGTAGCATATCTAGAGCCTTCACTTGTTCCATAGTTTGACACTGATCACTCATATAGTTTGTTCTAAATTTTCACATGCATTCACAGTTTAACACATATCATGTCACCACTAGAAAAACCTTTATCCCATGTCCTAGTTTGACAACTACATCTCTAATTGTATAGTGAATCATCATTATACATAATGCATAAGCTAGATTACTAAAATAAGTGATAACAGTAAATACAATTCAATTTGGCCAACTACATAAAATAGCCAAATCAATGATATTTTACCCTACTTAAAAGTTAAAACATAACTTAACTATTACTAAATTATAAACAGGGCTCGGACCGAATTCAAACTAACTAAATACGAACCAAAATGAAAATTCAACACAACAATAACCGAAAACCCCCAATATTTCAATTTTACTTAATAGCAAGTTTAGCAACGAACAATCAGTGATTCACCATTCCACCACAATTACGAAATTTAAACAAGTACAATTCGAAACATATAACCAATGTTCAACACAATTATTTAGTTCCAATAGAAAAAACACACAAGGGGTTGTAAGAAAAGACACAAAGACAGAAGTATGGTACCTCGTAGGCATTGGTCTCAACGAGAGGCCTTCCAAGACGCTTGGCAATCTCTTTCTTAGCTTGTAGTGCTTTCTTACAAGCTCCTCGATTTGGGTCAAGCTGTCGGAGACCAACAGACAAAGCCAAACAACTAAAGGCGGCACTGGCTGCATACAATATCAGTTCTTGTAATAACTTTGTCTTAGCCTCTCCTGAGTCTCCTCCTTTCCCCATCTTGTTTAAGAGATTTTATGTATATTTTTTGATTGGGGTTTTGAGGGTTTCGCAGGAACTAAGTTTGTGTAATACTATAAATGTTGTGTGTCGTATGAATAGATGATTTGGGTCTTTATGTCTTCTTTGAAAAGAAATCTAAAATGTTCTACAAGTTGCAATAGAATTCAGATGATTTACAATTATATCCTAGCCAGCCAGGTCCGTTTCACAGGTTCGATTTCCATTCTTTTTGTAATTTGTACCAAATTGCTAGCTAATATGAGTTCTAGACTAACTTTATAATCACACGAGTTATTTAAATACGAGAAAAATGTTTCTATGGTTAATTATATAGGTAATTACCTATAGTTATATGCATTTTTAGTATTAAAGGTTAATGACATTTTTGTAATAATGAAATTCATCTCCATGTATTTAAAAAAATAGTCTTCCAATTATATTATAATATGTGTTAACTACAGGTAATTATCTATAATTAATTATAGGATCATTAAGCCCTTTAAATATTTATAATGGACTTTTAAAAAAATTAATGTCGTGTTTTAAAATAAATAGATCCTGTATTTATATTAAATAAACATATATAAATTAGTCCATAACAAATTTTTAAGTAGATCCTAAAAATATATATGCTCATTGGATGCCTCATTAGAGATGAGAATGGATGGTCCTTGCGTGGGTACAATCCGGCTTAACCAAAAAATTTTAGTATAATATTTTTTTTTATAAAATCACTATTTTTAGTTAACAATCAGTAAAAAAATTATTTAAATCCCCAATTAACTTCTAAAATTTAGAGAATATTCATTTTAGTCCCCCATTGTATTATGATCCTGGTTCCGCCACTATATAGAAGGCATTCCGGGGTGCTCGTACTTGGTTGAAAAAACTCGGGGTGTCAAATGTTTTTATTGATCTCGATTCTCTGGTGGTGGTTTAGGCTTGAAGTGCCTCTACAGACTTATCATATTTTGGTGCATTTATTTCTGATAGCTCTTCTACGGTTTATTTTATTAAGCGATCAGCTAAAGAAACTTCTCATAGTTTTGCTAGAGAAACTAGTTTTTTTTTTTTTTGAAGAACAATAGAATTAACTCATAGAATAAAAGCCATACGACATCTACAACGATAGTCTAGTCGAACAAATATAAAATAGAAACAATTGTGTATCATGCTCCGCTTGAATCGAAGAAGAAAGAAAACCGAAAGTTCCGATAATGTAGATCTAGAAAACCCAAATCAAAGCAAGATGATGGAAATTCTTACCCAAAAGGGAATATTATTGAAAGAGACAAATTAAACAAAATAAAAGAAAGAAATCGGGGCTTTCCACCGGAAATTAAAACCGGTGGAAGCCCCTCTGGTTAAAGAAGGAGGCGGCTGCTTGAAACAAGAGAGGAAAAGAGAGTTGGGGACGAGAGAGAAAAAAGGAGTAGAAAATATCTTTTAAAATGATTTTCTAGAGATGCTAGAGAAACTAGTTACTTCTTACTTGTGTGATCGTAAGGAATCGTGTACAATACCTTCCTTCCTTATCGACATTATTGCCAAAGATAATCAATAAAGTAGTCTTCCTGGTTTTGTTTTCAAAAAATGAAGTTAAAGTGAGCAATTATAAGGAGCGGAGGAGAGTAAGAAATGCCAAAATATAACAGATTCTTCTGTACAAGAAAGTAATGAAGCACAAAAAAACCATTTCACAAACAAATTATATGTACATGCTCGTATTCACTAGCAGCAACTTTTGTTTTTCTTTTTGCAGCAACAACTTTCTCCAGATCGGTTTGCAATGGCCCGGGTTCCTGAAAAAAAATGCATACATTGAAGACTTGTAAATAGGAACATATTACGAATGTATGTGAGAATGGAGTGTGAAAATAAGAAACAAAAGGCAGCCATGTCAAGCTAGTCAAAATTGTAGGCTAGTAAAAGTCTATGTAGTAATAAATTGTTAATATACATAAGCACTGATGTAAGTGTTTTATTTGAAGTCTATAAATAAGGCTTGCAGCTAGTTCATTAAGTAGAACAACACAATACAATGTAGTCTGTTTGTATTTCCAATAGTGTAATGTAATAGACAAGTTTGTGCCTAATATATTTCAATTTATATAAATCTTACATGGTATCAAAGCTATAAGATCCTTACCTGTGTTATTCCGGTGGCAACCATTGTCTCCGGTAGCTTCATCTCTTCCAAGTTTTTTTTTCTTTGTGACAATTACACAAACACTTTGTGAGTGTCACAAACCCAACAATCTCTTTCCCCGTTTCGTTTTATTCATTTCGTTCTTTCCTTTTTTGCAAACAACACAAATCCATCTCTTCTTGTTCGTCTTCTTCCGCGTTTTTTTATTTGATTTTTTCGAGGCGTCATTCTTCCGCGTTTGCTCCTTTGTTTCTTCGTTAAGAACACAAACCAAACCTATATCCTTCTTATTTCCTTCTCCTTCTTCGATTAAATACAACAATAAGAACAACACAATAAAATATGAGAAGGAGTCAGAGAGAGAGAGAGTTGAAGAGTTATTCAGTGGAAGAATTATTTGGTGGTGGTGATGATGATAAATGATGATGGGTACTTTCTTCTTTTACTTTTCTTCTTTTACTTTTTTTTTTTGTATTGTAACGGGTAGAAGCTGTTTGTACTTCCTTTGTATTACACCATTTCAGCCCGAAATTACCACAGCTTACAGCTTACTTGCTGTTATCTTGTTTTTTTTTTGTTTTCTTAAAAAAAGAAAAGGTTTCCACAAATTTAAATTTCCACCAAATTATGAAATTACTGGAGAGAAGATTCCACCAAACTCTGAAATTACCGGGGAACAGATTCCACCAAATTCAGAAATTACTGGGGAGAAGATTCCACAAATTCTGAAATTACTGGGGAACAGATTCCACCAAATTCAGAAATTACTGGGGAAAAGATTCCACCAAATTCAGAAATTACTAGGGAGAAGATTCCACCAAATTCAGAAATTACTGGGAAAAGAAGAAGAAGCCAGAGCCGCGAGTCAAAGCCATCCACTCTTCGATTGATGTTGCTGATTGATGTTGCTCCATTTTGCTATTTTTTTTGTTAATCTCCAAGTTGCATGTTTGTCGTTTTCTCTCCCACATCCAACTTGAGGGGGGTATTATGGATGTGTTGATGTGGCAGAAAAGTGTAAAATTTAAATCGCAAGCGCACGATCTCGTTTTAGTATTTATGATTCGATCCACAGGGAATAATTTTATTTCGCGTCCCTTAATTCAAATTTAATCGAACTAGAACACTTTGGGTTTTTGGATTTTTACTATTAATTTCCTAAAATTTAAACTATTTTCAAAAGGAAATTTTATAATTATTTTATTTCTAAACTAAAAACTGAATTTTTGCATTTTTACTATTTAAATCTAATTTGATTTTTATTTAAAAGAAAATTAATCTATTTTTTTTCTTTTTAAAGAAAATTTAGTTAAACTATTTTAAACTTAACAAACACTGAAATGTGTAAAATTTAACTATTAGAATTGAAAATAGATTTTATTCACAGAAAAGTTTTTAATTGACAAATTGACACCAGAAATTTGTTTTCGCAGCAGAAATTGACATCAGAAACAAACGAAACGAAGTAAAAACTCGGTAACTACAACTCGTTACAGACCAATCGATTCAGCGCAGCTTAAACACAACTTGTTTACACAGCAATACACAGTTCACCTAGTGATTTAGACGCAAACAGTAATTCACGAACTCGCAGCAGCATAAAGAACAGAGACTCTAATCACAGACTAAAATCATAACACGCAGTGAAACAAAAAAAACAATGACGTCGACTCGTATTCGATCCAACAACACCAACGAAACACGAACTCAGACCACTACACAAACTCGACTCACGAACACGGCTTCATACACACTACTGACTCGTCAAACCCAGTTGACTCGACACTAAACGAACACTAAAACTCAGAAGAAAAACGAATTTGACTCAGTAATTTGCAGCAAAAACAGTAAGTAAGAAAAACAAAACTCAATACCAAAAACATAAACTCAAATACCAATAACGACGTAGAGACACTTAATTTAGATCAATCCGGACTCGCGAAATCAAAACTCAACCCAGGAAACCGATGACTCGATTGAAAAACGAAACTCAATAACAACTCGTCAAAAGAAAATCAGAACAACGTGACTCAAAATAAGACACTAAGCTTAAAACTAACCAATCGGACAACAATTTATCAATACTCAGAAAGCAACTTGCGATTAAAAGAAAATGAAACAAACGATGGGTATGTGTTAACTGGATTTTGATTCGCAGGAAAAGGTAACAAAAACAGGTGGGGTGATTTGTCGGAGGCGAAAGAAGAAGATGAAGAGAAGAAAGGTTGAGGTTGATTGTGGTTGTGGGTTGCGCTTTAACTGAGAACAGAAGAGGGAGAGAGTAATGTTCGGTTTTGATTAAAACAAGGGAAAAGGGAAGTGGGTTTTGGCTCGGTGAAATAAAATGATTTGGTTCTAATTCTAAAATACCCAGAAAAGCTTTGAATTAACAGGAAATGAGAATAAAAACAATGTAATAAAACTTCAAATTAACAGAACTAAATAGAGAAGTGATATGAACTGAAATAAATTTTTTTATAAAAATTACAAGAGCTACAAGAATTGGGAAAATGTACTAAAACTAAAAATTGGTGTGTTCAAAGATGTTGAATTACTTCCTATTTATAGGAAGAATTAGCACAACTTTTACATAAACAAATGAAATTATTGAAACTTTACAACCAAAAACACCAACTCCACCCATGTTCTTTCACTTTGCTAGATTCCTTCACATGGAAAAATCAACACCGGTTGGCCACTTTTATTGTGTATAGATGGGCTTCGTAGAAATGCTTTTTATCCCGCACGACTTATAATCTTTAAATAATAAATAATTAATTTAATCCGAAAATTATAAAAATAAATATCTAATATTATTAGATATTTATAAATATAATTTTCTAATCAAATAAAATATTTATTAATAAAAAATAAATTCTTAAGCCCTAAGATGCGGTCTTTTGAACTTTATTTCTTCATTTTGCCATTTCTTCATTTTTCTCGAATTTCCTGAAATGCAGCAAAATTATTTATTAAACTACGAGTTCAAGCAATAAATAGGTAATAAAAATATGCAAAAATATGCACTTATCAGATGTGTGTGAGAATGGAGTGTGAAAATAAGAAACAAAAGGCAACCATGTCAAGCTAGTCAGAATTGTAGGCTAGTAAAAGTCTATGTAGTAATAAATTGTTAATATACGTAAGCACTGATGTAAGTGTTTTATTTGAAGCCTGTTAGGTCCCAAAGTATCGTAGAAGGGGGGGGGGGTTGAATACGATACTATAAAAATTAAAAATAATTCCGAGAATATATCTTTATTGATAATAAACTCGAAGGGGTGTTACAACTTATAATCCAATGGATTGGCTTCAAAATTAGAACACTCCTAAGGATAGTTTAGGCACGAGGACCTTCTACCCGACACTGCCTGAAAGTGGGCTAAGCCGACTTTCCTACTAGACGGACTATCTAGCAGCTTACACAGAAAATATATGAGAGAGAAGAGAGAGTTGTGTGTTGAGGTGTGTTTTGAAATGAAATACAACAGGCCTATTTATAGGTTATAGAAAGTCACTATGCAGTTAATATACGTAACTGATTAAGCCTATTTATAGGTTGCATGATCCCACACGGAGAATGACAAACTTCAAAAAAAAACAAGAAAGAAAACAACTCTCACACACACACAAATCCTCCCCCATACCTGAATTTCTCGATGGGAGGTAAAAGAAGAAAAACTTACTTAGCCGATGCCGGTGGGAAACTTTGGGTGAAGCTGTGAGAAAAGATCAAGACATATTTGAAAATTTTGATTAGAACAGTCTTTCTCAATCAGTGTGGGATCATGCAACCTATTAGAACAAGAATCATTGGTGTTCACCCTAAACCAACTTGGGGCTTCTTTGTTTTCTTTAAGCAGATTAGGGACAATGAAAGTCTGGTTAGGGGTCGAATCAATAGGAATAATAAAAGATAAGGGTCCGATTTCTCCTAAAGGCTGTTGATCAAACTCGGGATGATAAACAATCAAGGCAAATGCAGGTGGATGTGGTGCAACGGGACTCTCAATGACAGGCTCACTGCTAACAATCTCGGGTGGGGTCTCCCACGGAGAACAAATCGCATCTAACTCTCTCAGCATCTCTTCCGAAGTCGTATCCCTTAACGAATCAGCATACTCTCGATTAGACTCAGGGTTGACTATGAAATCCTCAACGAGAAGAGACTCAATTTCACTATCCTCGAAACTAGACCATGTGGTAAACTTGTTGACCACGTTAACCCCTATTGATGGTTCATAAAGCTCATTGGGTTCTTTCCCTACATTGAAAATATTAAGGTCAATGGTCATGTTACCGAAAGTGAGTTTCATCGAACCGTTCCTACAATTGATCAAGGCATTGGATGTAGCAAGAAAAGGTCTTCCTAAGATGACAGGAATTTGGTTCTTGGAATTCATGACGGGTTGAGTCTCGAGGACAACAAAGTCAACCGGGAAGATAAAATCACCAATTTTAATCAAGACATCTTCAATTAAACCCTTAGGCATTTTTATAGAACGATCGGCAAGTTGAAGTGTCATATTGGTCTTTTTGAGCTCGCCTAAACCTAGGGCTTGATAGACCGAAAATGGGAGGAGATTCACACTAGCGCCTAAGTCAAGTAAAGCCTTGTCCACGAAAGTATTACCTATGACACATGAAATAGTTGGACAACCGGGGTCCTTGTACTTCACGGGAATTTGGTTAGAAAGAATTGAGCTCACTTGGGACGTCAAGAAGGCTTTCTTAGGGACTTGGGTGGTTCGCTTATGCGTACACAAATCTTTTAGACACTTGGCATATGAAGGAATTTGTTGAATGGCATCTAAAAGAGGAATGTTTATCTCGACCTGCTTGAAAACTTCCAGAATTTTGTCTACTTGAGCCGATTGCTTGGGAAGGAGGAGTCTTTGAGGATACGGAGCTTTTGGCTTAAAGACTCGCTCATTAGACACATCGGGAAGGGATTTTGGAAGTGGAGTATCAGATGGAGATTTGGTAGGTGAAGAGGAAGAAGGTATTTGGGAAGATGAGGAAGGTTTATGAGAAGATTCTGTTGAATCAGGAGTTGAGTGATTAATGTTATGGTCAGATTCAACATTTGACTCTTCCTCTTTTTCTGGAGACTCGACACCTACTTGATTGTCAACTTGATTCCCCGACCTTAAAGAAATTATGGCATTAATACTTTCAGGAGGTCTTTGGTTAAGGGGGAATCTAGGGTTCACCTCAGGTTGATTTGGGAATTTATTCTTCTCACGCTCACTCATGGTGTTGGCTAACTGACTCACTTGGACTTCCAACTTAGATATGGCTTGAGTACTAGCGTTCAAAATTTGCCTATCTTGAGTCATGGTTTGCATGAAGGCTTGTTGAGATTGAGCCAAATTAGTTGTTGATTTTAAAAGCGCATCAAGGCTCTTTTCCAAGGAATTAAGTCTCTTATCTGACTCATGAAAGCCGGGAGGATGGGCGGGTGTTTGAGTCGGAATAGGACCATGATTTTGAGTTGGGTTTGGAAAAGGTCCTTGGTTTGGAGGTGAGTAAGAATTCTGATTGGGCCTTTGAAAAGAAGGTTGAAAAGAAGGTGGCGGAGATTGAAAATTTTGGCCGTGGTTCCACGAGAAATTTGGGTGATTCTTCCAACCGGGATTGTATGTAGGTGCAAAAGGGTCATTCCTAGGGTTGGGTTGAAACACCGCATTGATTTGTTGAAAATCTTGGAAACTTTGCATCCCTTGATTCGGGTACATAGACATGTTTGAGGGACCACTATGTGTTTCTAGGGCTTCGAGTCGTCTAGTAAGGGTGGCTAACTTGGCATCCGTTGCGATGTTACTTCCAATTGAATGCAAACCCCTAGAAGTTGAACTAGACGATTCGGTGGACTTATTTGGTTCCCTAGTGGATTCCCACAACATTGTCTTTTCGGCTAACTCTTCAAAAAATTCCCACCCTTCGTCCTCATCTTTTTCCATGAATTTACCTTGACACATTGACTCTAATAAGGCAGTGGTTCGACTATCCAAGGCTTCGTAAACAATTTTGCATAGTCTCCATTTTTCTATTCCGTGGTGGGGGCATTGTGATAAAAGACTTTTGAAACGATCAAATAATTTCCAAAAAGACTCATTTTCTTTTCGATGAATTGATTTATTTCATTTGTAATTCTCGTAGTCTTGTGATTAGGAAAATATTTTTTTAGAAACATCACCACAAATCCCTCCCACGTGGAAATAGAATTAACGGGAAGACTATACAACCATTTCTTAGCATTTTCTTTAAGCGCGAAATTAATGAGCCTAAGCCTAATTGAGTCCTCGGTTAATTGTTGGAGTTTTTGTAAGGCACAAACCTCCTCGAATTCATGAAGAAAAAGATAGGAATCCTCACCGTCGCTCCCGGTAAATTTTGGTAACATGCTAATGTGATGGGCTTTAATCTCAAAATTATTACCAGTAACCGGTGGAAGAGTGATACACGAGGGTTGAGCGGAGCGGGTGGGATAGCAACGGTCCTTAAGAGATATGGCCATGGTTACTACGGGGTCAAGAATTTCGACGGGTTCGGATTCCGAAGAGGATGAACACTCAATTGGTCTCACTAACCTAGAAGAATTATCTCTAACCCAAGTAGTGCGCATGAACCACGAAAGGAAACACGTAGCAAGTAAGTACGAAAAATTAAAACACACAAAAAGTAAGGGTGTAAAATCAAAAGAAAAATTCTAAACCTAGGGTTCCCTAATAAAATAACTAGACCTTGCTCCTAACTGTAAGGACCACCAAAAACTCGGTAAATCAGAATTTATTCGGACCGATTTGGCCAGATTAGAGCAGGCATTGCCAAGAGGCCAAACTCGTCACTTAGACACCAAATCTTAATTGGCCAGGTAAGCTTTCGCTTGCCTTGACACCAAAGAGTCGGAATAATTAATGATTACTTCGTTTCTTAGGTACCTTCCTAATTGAGCGCGAAATTTCTAGGGGCCAACGTCTAATTAATTTTATTAAAGGCTTGGTATGCAAAATGATGGATTAAATTGTTTTTGGGCCAAGGAAAGAGTGATGAAATCCCTTCCCTTATCTTTTGATGGGTTTTGCCCTTAAAATTTATTAGAATGAATGCAACAAACAGTGAGATATATACGAAAGCGGTAAACAATTACGGATGCTTACACTACGTGTTCTAATCTAAAGAAAAAAAGAATTTAACGTACCTTTGAGTCCTCCAGCAATCACCACAATTATAGGTACGAAAAATTAAAAACAAAAAATAAAAATCTAAATGATGTGCCCTAAGTGATTAAATGCATGATGCAACAATTATGTATTTACAACTAATTTTTTTGGATTTTTAATTTTTAATTTTTTGTGATTTTTGATTTTTTTTGATTTTTTTTTGTGATTTTCTAAAAATAAAAATGCTAAAAGAGTGAGATACGGGTTACCGAAGCACGCTTTCCAAAAATTCCGATTAATTCCAAGCTCCATGAGAAGATTCCCGTAATTCCAAACTTTCCTAAAAAAATGAGATAAAAAAATTAGACAAGTAAAACTAATTCGAAAAATTAAAAATTAAAAATTATGGCACGAAAAATAATTATAATCCCCGGCAGCGGCGCCAAAAACTTGATGTGGCAGAAATGTGTAAAATTTAAATCGCAAGCGCACGATCTCGTTTTAGTATTTATGATTCGATCCACAGGGAATAATTTTATTTCGCGTCCCTTAATTCAAATTTAATCGAACTAGAACAGTTTGGGTTTTTGGATTTTTACTATTAATTTCCTAAAATTTAAACTATTTTCAAAAGGAAATTTTATAATTATTTTATTTCTAAACTAAAAACTGAATTTTTGCATTTTTGCTATTTAAATCTAATTTGATTTTTATTTAAAAGAAAATTAATCTATTTTTTTTCTTTTTTTTCTTTTTTTTTCTTTTTAAAGAAAATTTAGTTAAACTATTTTAAACTTAACAAACACTGAAATGTGTAAAATTTAACTATTACAATTGAAAATAGATTTTATTCACAGAAAAGTTTTTAATTGACAAATTGACACCAGAAATTTGTTTTCGCAGCAGAAATTGACATCAGAAACAAACGAAACGAAGTAAAAACTCGGTAACTACAACTCGTTACAGACCAATCGATTCAGCGCAGCTTAAACACAACTTGTTTACACAGCAATACACAGTTCACCTAGTGATTTAGACACAAACAGTAATTCACGAACTCGCAGCAGCATAAAGAACAGAGACTCTAATCACAGACTAAATTCATAACACGCAGTGAAACAAAAAAAACAATGACATCGACTCGTATTCGATCCAACAACACCAACAAAACACGAACTCAGACCACTACACAAACTCGACTCACGAACACGGCTTCATACACACTACTGACTCGTCAAACCCAGTTGACTCGACACTAAACGAACACTAAAACTCAGAAGAAAAACGAATTTGACTCAGTAATTTGCAGCAAAAACAGTAAGTAAGAAAAACAAAACTCAATACAAAAAACATAAACTCAAATACCAATAACGACGCAGAGACACTTAATTTAGATCAATCCGGACTCGCGAAATCAAAACTCAACCCAGGAAACCGATGACTCGATTGAAAAACGAAACTCAATAACAACTCGTCAAAAGAAAATCAGAACAACGTGACTCAAAATAAGACACTAAGCTTAAAACTAACCAATCGGACAACAATTTATCAATACTCAGAAAGCAACTTGCGATTAAAAGAAAATGAAACAAACGATGGGTATGTGTTAACTGGATTTTGATTCGCAGGAAAAGGTAACAAAAACAAGTGGGGTGATTTGTCGGAGGCGAAAGAAGAAGATGAAGAGAAGAAAGGTTGAGGTTGATTGTGGTTGTGGGTTGCGCTTTAACTGAGAACAGGAGAGGGAGAGAGTAATGTTCGGTTTTGATTAAAACAAGGGAAAAGGGAAGTGGGTCTTGGCTCGGTGAAATAAAATGATTTGGTTCTAATTCTAAAATACCCAGAAAAGCTTTGAATTAACAGGAAATGAGAATAAAAACAATGTAATAAAACTTCAAATTAACAGAACTAAATAGAGAAGTGATATGAACTGAAATAAATTTTTTTATAAAAATTACAAGAGCTACAAGAATTGAGAAAATGTACTAAAACTAAAAATTGGTGTGTTCAAAGATGTTGAATTATTTCCTATTTATAGGAAGAATTAGCACAACTTTTACATAAACAAATGAAATTATTGAAACTTTACAACCAAAAACACCAACTCCACCCATGTTCTTTCACTTTGCTAGATTCCTTCACATGGAAAAATCAACACCGGTTGGCCACTTTTATTGTGTATAGATGGGCTTCGTAGAAATGCTTTTTATCCTGCACGACTTATAATCTTTAAATAATAAATAATTAATTTAATCCGAAAATTATAAAAATAAATATCTAATATTATTAGATATTTATAAATATAATTTTCTAATCAAATAAAATATTTATTAATAAAAAATAAATTCTTAAGCCCTAAGATGCGGTCTTTTGAACTTTATTTCTTCATTTTGTTATTTCTTCATTTTTCTCGAATTTCCTGAAATGCAGCAAAATTATTTATTAAAATACGAGTTCAAGCAATAAATAGGTAATAAAAATATGCAAAAATATGCACTTATCATATGTGTGTGAGAATGGAGTGTGAAAATAAGAAACAAAAGGCAACCATGTCAATCTAGTCAGAATTGTAGGCTAGTAAAAGTCTATGTAGTAATAAATTGTTAATATACGTAAGCACTGATGTAAGTGTTTTATTTGAAGCCTGTTAGGTCCCAAAGTATCGTAGAAGGGGGGGTTGAATACGATACTATAAAAATTAAAAATAATTCTGAGGATATATCTTTATTGATAATAAACTCGAAGGGGTGTTACAACTTATAATCCAATGGATTAGCTTCAAAATTAGAACACTCCTAAGGATAGTTTAGGCACGAGGACCTTCTACCCGACACTGCCTGAAAGTGGGCTAAGCCGACTTTCCTACTAGACGGACCATCTAGCAGCTTACACAGAAAATATATGAGAGAGAAGAGAGAGTTGTGTGTTGAGGTGTGTTTTGAAATGAAATACAACAGGCCTATTTATAGGTTATAGAAAGTCACTATGCATTTAATATACGTAACTGATTACGTATATTAACCTGCCTAATTTCTTTGAATAACAAACTGCCGAACCTGCTTTTCAACCACTACATTTTCAATTTCAAAGTCTTACTTTGATTTTTAATACATGTGGGCCCCACATGTTCCCTACTTTATGAATAGTACTTTTGGGTACTATTCACATGAATTGTATCTTCGGTTACTATTCACCTGGTTGAATAGTGATTCTGGTGAATAGTAATTCCGGTGTGAATAGTGATTCCGGTTACTATTCATTTTCCTCTTATTTTTGATATCCTTAAATATTCAAAATGGAGGATATCAACACTGCTCTCAATCATACCTCTTTAACAATTTTTCTGAGTTAGATACTTCGATTCCTTTGTGAAAATGTTGACGCCTAGTGCAACTGGTCTGGTTCACAGACGACTAACATTCACTCGTGGTCTTCGTATCATGTCTTTAAGAATACTGCCAAGAATTGTGCAACCATAAAAACTTTATCACTGGAATCTTTTGGCCCTTCAACTGAATCATCTGTACATCTTATTTTTGTCACTAAGGCTTGATCATTTTAATGAACTTCTTTCAGCGACTTGATCCTTGTTGGTGCCTGTTCTTCAAATTTCACGATCCCTGTATAGAGTTTATTATTTATCTTTTATCCTAGTTGAGTTATATATGTCCTCTATTACATATTACATTTTTATGCTTTACAATCTCCTCCCATTTGATTGTCAGGGTTTGACAAACAAATTCCTAGAGGATAACTCAACTGATACAACAAAAAAAAAATACAAAGATAAATAATATAAACGTATATTCTGGATCATATATATATTTTCCCGTTTTCCAAGTGCAAGACAATTGTTCCTCTAGACTGAACATATCTTCAAGTTTTGCCTTGCTTTCTTTTCACATAGCACGAATACTTCCATTTAGCTTTTCCTTTCCCAAGATAAAGTTAATTCCGTGTCAACAACCTTTTCCTTGCCTTTATTACGCCTAGTAGCTTCTTGGTCATCCACCTTCTCCCCATCAGTTGGGTTATCCTCCAAGATAGTAGGATGTGGAGTTGGTAATTTAGACGAAACTGTCTTCACCAAGGAATTAATTGCATGACTAAACTGGGCTGCCATGGAACTTAATTGAACATGGAATGCATCATGTTGAATAAGTTGCAAATTTTTGATTTCTGCAATGGACTTACACATATTTGGCAACTCTTTCTCCAATTTTTGGACCCGTGTAAGGAGTCTACTGTATTCCTTTCTGGTTACAGGTGCATGTGGTTGAGTAGGTTGCTCACTCGTATGTTCTGCAGGTGTTTCACTCAACACTCTATATTCACTCGGTTTAGTGGTTTGGGTGACACTTACATGTTCTGTTCGTGTTTCCCTCAACTCTCCTCCAGAGCTTCCACCGATATGTGTACCTGCAAATGAAATAATCCTAGCCCCTTTTTCAGAGGTCACGGATGGTGCAATGAAAGTTCGTGAGCTTCCATCCTCGCGTGAAGCGAGTTACCGACCACTGGTAAATAGTGGTAAATCTCGAAAGAGATCCAGAGATTTTTCCTCTGGGAGGTTAAACTTGAATCGATTAAATGGCACAAAACCCAAGTTTCCCTCGTATGTCTGTGAAGACACTTGGTTCATAAAAGAACCACCTACCGATGGATCTTTCCGTAAAATGGAAGATTCACCAGCAATTATTGAGGTAGGTAATTCCACCTCGGATGCCTGTGAAGGCATTTGATCTTTAGAAAGATCATCAACCACTCTTATGTTCCGTGAAATGGAACTCAAGATAGTTGCTCCCGTCAATTCATCCTCATTTACATTTTCACTCATTTGACAAGGAAGAATTGTTTCCCTAACAGTTACAGTTACCTCAGGTTCATTTGGTTTACTTCGTTTAGAATGAGGTAGAGCTGCTGATGTAACTAACTCCTTATGTGGTGCTGCTGAGGCACTATCTCCCTCAAAAGTGTTGATGGTTGGTCGTTTAAGTGACAATTGAGGTGTAGGAGTTTGTTGTGTTTGTGTTTGCATTTGTAAAATGGGATCTTCGACCTGTGTTAGAGTCGGTGGGATTTCCTGCTCTTGGTCGGGTAAGATGGCCACTGGGGGCTGTAGAAACTGTATTTCCTGTGACACAACAGGGAATACAAAGGTTGGAATAGCAGGGATTGAAATATTACCTTGTCGTATACCTGCTCTCACTGGTCTTGGTAACAACGGAAGTGGGACAGTCTTTAGATATTCAGTTAGGACTGTAGGCACATCCGTATATTTCTTTTTGCTCATGTAATTAATTACATTCGTCTTTATGGAAGAACATTCCACCTTTTGACCATTTTCCAAGCGTACCCTGTCTTCATCATTCAAAAAATCATTTAATATTAGCTGTAGAAACCTTGGATATAGACATTTGACATTTTGAGTCCGAACATCTCTTGTTCCTAAGTGTTTCATCTTTAAAATGATTTGACCAAGCACTATTTGTACAAAATTAATCCTCAAATTATTGGCGACCGCATACCCTATTTTTTGGATATATTCAGGTATTCGATCTTGATTTGTTCTATCTGAGGAAAAAACATGGTTAAGAGTGTGAAAGAAGAAACTCCAATATTGGGTTAGAAACGTTCTATAAAGATTACTAGTATTGAAATTGCCATCTTGGTACCTTATAAAACGAAAGAACATTTCAATCTGTTCAGGTGTAGGATCAGAAACGAGATTTTCCATCGGAAAATGAAGAATTCGATTAACATCTCGTTCAGTGACCCTAATCGACCTACCAAACAGTCGATATGTGAATGCACACCCATCCTGTCCAGAAGTGTTAACCGCACTGCAATATAGTTCACGCAATGCATCATGGTTAAGCTGCACTGGTATAACTAAAGCATATCGAATTAATGAATGTTCATTCAAAAATTGTGTCCAAGCCCGAAATTGCTCATCCTGAATGGTTTCGATTTTCTGAATGGAAATAGGATTAACTTTAGCAATTAAAAAGCTTCCCTGCAATGTCATTTTCAAAACTTCGAGGAAAATCAAAAACAAGGGTTAGTTTTTATAAAGGAAGATGTATAAAGCAAGAATATAAAATCCAATCTAAAAACCACCAGCTAGATTGAGAGATCTTTCCGATCAAAGCTCGAAATATTCAGCAATCGTGTGTATATGCTCTGTATATCTGAAAAATGATGATGTTAAACACAAAAAAACTCATCATTTATAAGGTTTCAAGGTTTAGTAGGTTAGGTGTAATAGTGATAGGTTATGTTTGAAAAATAACACCGCTCAATAATTTCTCACCTAACAACCTAATTCGCCGAAAAAACATCTTATCACCGAAACCTGTCGGCCGAAAAAACATCTTATCACCGAAACCTATCAGTCTATACACATATACACATATTTATTACTTCTAATTATTATGGATTTAAAAATATTCACGATGTAAATCAAGAATTAATCCACAATAATCAGATAAACTCACAATTAAATAGATATAAAATTAACAAAATATCATTAATTGATATATGTCAATAAAATATTTATTTAATTATGCTACAGTGATATCTCCAGAATAATCATGCAGATAATCAAATAAAACAAACAAAATCCAGAGAATGAAATTCACTGGCTGCAATTAATTGAACAGACATTTTAAAAAATCATGTGAAATTTAACATACCAAGCTCACTTACCAACCTTGAAAAGGTTGCTTCATCCAAAGCTTTAGTAAAAATGTCTGCCAACTGTTTTTCACTAGGAACAAAATGCAGTTCCACAGTGCCTTCCATCACATGCTCCATGATGAAATGGTATCTGATGTCTATATGCTTGGTTCTAGAATGCTGCACTGGATTCTGTGATATTGCAATTGCACTAGTGTTGTCACAGAAATTTGGGATCCTTTTAACTTTAACTCCATAGTCAAGTAGTTGATTTCTCATCCATAGAATCTGTGCACAACAACTCCCAGCTGCTATGTATTCAGCCTCTGCAGTTGAGGTAGATACTGAGTTCTGCTTTTTACTGAACCATGAGACCAGCTTGTTTCCCAAGAATTGACATGTTCCTGTGGTACTTTTTCTATCCATTTTGCAACCTGCATAATCTGCATCTGAGTAACCAATTAGATCAAAACCAGAATCTCTAGGGTACCAAATGCTGAGTTTTGGTATTCCCTTGAGATATCTGAAAATCCTTTTAATAGCTACTAAGTGAGATTCCCTCGGATCAGCTTGAAATCTAGCACATAAACATGTTGCAAACATAATATCAGGTCTACTAGCTGTTAAGTATAAAAGAGATCCAACCATGCCCCTATAGCTTGTCATGTCCACCTTCTTTTCCTTAGTATTCAGTTCAAGCTTAGTGGCAGTAGCCATGGGTGTTTTTGCAGAAGAACAATCTGCTAAATAAAACCTTTTTAAAAGATCATAAATGTATTTTGTTTGACTTATAAAATTCCCTCATTCACTTGTTTAACTTGTAAACCAAGAAAATAAGTTAATTCACCCATCATACTCATTTCATATTTACTTTGCATGAGTTTAGCAAACCTCTTGCAAAGTTTCTCATCTGTAGACCCAAATATTATATCATCTACATAAATTTGGACAAGTATCATAGAGCCATTGACATTTCTATAAAATAGAGTTTTATCAATAGTACCTCGAATGAAGTGATTCTCTATAAGAAACTGTGAGAGTGTGTCATACCAGGCTCTAAGTGCTTGCTTCAGGCCATAGAGTGCTTTAAGTAGAAAGAACACATATTCTGGAAAGTCTGGATCTTCAAAACCAGGCGGTTGACTAACATACACCTCCTCCTCCAGAATACCATTAAAAAATGCACTCTTGACATCCATTTGATAGACTTTGAAATTTGCATGCGCTGCATAGGCCAGGAAGATCCTTATTGCTTCTAACCTTGCTACTGGTGCAAAGGTTTCTTCAAAATCAATTCCTTCCTCTTGACAGTAGCCTTTAGCAACTAATCTAGCTTTATTCCTTGTGACTATGCCATTCTCATCCATCTTGTTCTTGAATACCCACTTAGTGCCAATCACTAATTTGTCTTTAGGTTTGGGTACAAGTTTCCATACTTCATTTCTCTCAAACTGGTTTAACTCTTCTTGCATTGCTAAAACCCAGTCTGGATCCAGAAGAGCTTGTTCAACTCTCTTAGGTTCTTCTTTGGATAGAAAACTACTGTATAACCATTCTTCTTGACTTGCTCTTCTGGTTTGGACCTTTGCATTAGGATCTCCAACGATAAGCTCAAATGGATGATCCCTGGTCCATTTTCTCTATGGTGGTAAGTTTGACCTTGATGAAGGGGCTTCATTTTCTCTGTGTTGATCATTATGACTTATTGTTGAGTTTTGACTGTGAGAAACATCCTGAGTGTATGGCCCTCGAGATTGATGGATTTCTTGCAGATTCATCAATAGATGCTTCTCTTTGATTTTCTACAGATGCTTCAATTTGATTTCCAACTGATGGTGTAATTTGCTGTTCAACAAGTGGTTCATTCTGCACTTCAACTGATAATCCTTGTCTGTTTCTCACACCATTTGATCTCCATTCTTCATCATCATCTTCACTTTCTTCACCACTTCTCTCATTCTCGAATGAGAGAGACTCATGAAAACCTTCATCTACTAGACCAGATATTTTCTTGTCATCAAAGACAACATGTATGGACTCCATTACAATGTTTAGTCTTAGGTTGTAGACTCTGTAGGATTTTCCAGCTGAGTATCCAACAAAGATAGCTTCATCTGCTTTTAAATCAAATTTTCCAAGATGCTCACCATGATTTTTCAGTACAAAGCATTTGCATCCAAAGACATGCAGAAAGTTGATTGTTGGTTTCTTGCCTTTGAAAAGTTGATAAGGTGTCATGCCTTTTGCTTGATTGACCAAAGAAATATTCTGAGTGTAGCATGCAGTGTTTACAGCTTCTGCCCAGAAGTATGTTGGTAGCTTAGATTCTTCAAGCATTGTCCTTGCAGCTTCAATAAGAGTTCTGTTCTTTCTTTCCACTACACCATTCTGTTGAGGAGTTCTTGGTGCAGAGAATTCTTGGATAATTCCTTCTTCTTCACAAAACTCTCTTATTACAGAATTCTTGAACTCAGTTCCATTGTCACTTCTGATTCTCCTTACTTTGAGTAAAGGATTGTTGTTGACTATCCTGATGTGATTTAAAATGACTTCACCTGCTTCATCCTTAGAGTGCAGAAAGAATGTCCAAGAGAATTTTGAGAAAGCATCAATAATCACAAGACAGTATTTCTTATTTGAAATTGACAACACATTGACTGTCCAAAGAGATCCATGTGGAGTAGTTGCAAGGGTTGATCAACTGATGACATTGACTTTGATTTGAAAGAGGCCCTTCTGCTTCCCTTTCTGGCATGCATCACCCAATCCATCCTTGGAGTAATCCAATTTTGGAATACCTCTAACCAAATCCTTCTTTACCAACTCATTCATTGCTTTAAAACTCAAGTGTGACAGTCTTTTGTGCCAAAGCCAACCTTCATCTACACTTGCCTTGCTGAGAAGACATGTAGTCATGTTTGCATTTGTTGAATTGAAGTCAGCAATGTACACATTTCCTCTTCTATCTCCTGTCAACACTACCTTGTTGTCACTTTTCTTGAAAATGACACAAGCTTCAGATGTGAACCAGACGTTCTGGCCTTTATCACACAATTGACTAACACTTAGCAAGTTATGCTTAAGTCCATCAACCAGTGCTACTTCTTCAATGACAACATTCCCTTGTGAAATCAAGCCATATCCTCTAGTATATCCTTTGCTGTTGTCTTCAAAGGTAATGCTAGGGCCAGCTCTCTCCTCAAACTTAGTGAGCAGGGTAGAATCTCCAGTCATATGCCTAGAGCAGCCACTGTCTAGATACCAAAGATTCTTTCTGTTTCCCTGCACACATCAACACAAAATCAAGTTGATTTTGGTACCCAAGCTTTCTTGGGTCCTGTCTTGTTAGCCAA
This sequence comes from Saposhnikovia divaricata, assembly GCA_036435485.1. NCBI lineage: Eukaryota > Viridiplantae > Streptophyta > Magnoliopsida > Apiales > Apiaceae > Saposhnikovia > Saposhnikovia divaricata. Next base: position 243,695,765 of record CM071596.1, on the reverse strand, counting down.
TTTCTTATCCTTCAAATCCCTTTTAACCGAAGGTTTAGATTGAGTTAAATCAATTTTGACTTTTGGTTTGGGCCTTTGAGAGAGAGAATTTAATACTTGCTCATATGTGTTATAGTTAATAGCATTATTAGACATAGTCTGTGCAAACATGTTATTCATCATCCATGGCATCTGTGGCATATTGTAGTATGGATTATACATGAATGGCATGTTAGCATATTGACTAGATGCATGAGCAGAGGGAGCATACATATTTGGCATAACATTCACAGCAGGCATATGCATAGGCATATAAGGCACATAGGCATTCTTAACAGATTTACAGTTGGTAGATAAATGATTAACACTTCCACACTTTACACATTTTTTCCTAGGAGCATTTTTATCAGGTGTGTAATTGTTGTGTTTGTTAATCCCTACCTTACCATTTCTATTCTTTTTCTTGTCCTTAACACCTGAATTAACATTTTCTAGCTTGTCCTTCAATTGCTTGTGGGACAAGTTGACTATGTTTATTTGTTCAACAGATTTGGTTTTGCTGCACTCTCCAACTACAAAGTTTTTGTTGACAGGTCCATATTGGTTATTTAATTTAGTTAAAGTTGCTTTGCTAACAGGCTTAGGTCTCAAAGAACATTCTTTTTCGACTAAATCACTATCTGAAGCAACTTCCCTATCAACATCTAACTTAGCTTCTGCTAATTTGTGAAAAGAATCAACTCCTTGTATACTGTACATTTCTTCAGTTTTAGCCTTTGATCCCTTCCACTTAGCAATTAAGTCTTGTTCCTCTTTTAACTTTTTTATTAAGCACTCTTCTCTTTTCAGAGCCTCAAGTAACTCATTCTTAGCATCCTGACAATCTCTTTTCATTGTTTCAAAATCAATTAGTTGAGTTTCTAACAGAGTATTCCTATCACCTATCTTAGCATTAAGATCTTTAATCTTTTTGTTCTCCTTGTTAAGTGATTTTAATATGACATGCATGTTGTACAATTCATTAGACATTTCATCAACAATATTGGCACATTCATCTTTGGAAAGCTCAGTTAGATTTGTAGAGTATACCTGGTTGCTTGCTGAACTAGCCTCTTCATCAGTTTCGTTTGCCATGAGTGCAAGATTGACAAACTTTTCTTCTGCATCTGAGTCACCTCCAGCTGCCCAATCATCATCTCTTGATACGAATGCTCTCTCCTTTTGCTTGAGAAGGTCAAAGTATTTCTTTTTGTAATCGACAGTCTCAAACTGTTTCTTTTCATTCTCAGATTTGGATTTTCTGCATTCATTGGCAAAGTGGCCAGCAATTCCACAGTTATAGCATTTGAACTTTAATCTTTCAACCACATCCTTGTTTGGTTGATAGTTTTTCTTGAATTGCCCGGCTCCTGCTGAATTCTTCTTGAATCTTAGCTTCGAAAATCTTTTTGATAGAAATGCCAAATATTCATCTAGATCTTCAGCTTCATCCTCACTTAATGCATCAGGTTCTTCAATCATCTTGTTTTTACCTTGGCTAGTTGCAGCTCCACCTTCCCAAGTTCTTTGACTTGGTGTGGCTTCTTTATTCTTCATCTTCTCTCCATCTTGGTTTGTTGGAATATTGGCTACCAAAGCTATATTTCCACCTTTCTTCTGGCTTTTCTCAATTTCTTCATCTTGCTGCAACTCGAGCTCATAGGTCTTTAAAATTCCATACAGTCTCTCAAGTGTAAGATCTTTGTAGTCTTGAGAGTTTCTCAACGAGACTGTAACTGGCTTCCATTCCTTAGGAAGAGATCTCAGAAATTTTAAGTTGGAGTCTTTGACTTCATATGTTCTCCCGTACAACTTCAGGCCATTCAGTAGTTTCTGAAATCTACTGAATATATCTGTTAAATTTTCTCCAGAATTATGATGGAAGTGTTCATACTGTTGTACGAGGAGTTGCATCTTGTTCTCTCTGAATTGTTCAGTTCCTTCACAGAGTGTTCGAATAGTGTCCCACACTTGCTTGGCAGTGGTGCAGTTGATGACATTATCGAACATGTCTTGATCAATACCATTGAACAATATATTCATGGTCTTTTTATCCTTCTGGACTTCCTCTTTGTCTCCATCTGTGAATTCTGCGGATAATTTGGGAATAGGCCTTCCAGCAACTCCAGTTCCTGCTGCTTCTCCAACTGCAGTGTTGGCCTTCATAGGAATATGAGGCCCTTTCTCTAAACAGTTTACATAACCTTCATCAATAGATAAGAGATGTAAATGCATCTTTACTTTCCAGTGAAAGTAATTATCTTTGTCAAGAACTGGTATTCTCACGCATGAATCCTTCATTCCCATGGTGGTGATCTTTAGACTTCTGGTATGCTAGAAGCTTGCTCGGATACCAATTGTTAGGTCCCAAAGTATCGTAGAGGGGGGGGGGGGGGGTTGAATACGATACTATAAAAATTAAAAATAATTCCGAGAATATATCTTTATTGATAATAAACTCGAAGGGGTGTTACAACTTATAATCCAATGGATTAGCTTCAAAATTAGAACACTCCTAAGGATAGTTTAGGCACGAGGACCTTCTACCCAACACTGCCCGAAAGTGGGCTAAGCCGACTTTCCTACTAGACGGACTATCTAGCAGCTTACACAGAAAATATATGAGAGAGAAGAGAGAGTTGTGTGTTGAGGTGTGTTTTGAAATGAAATACAACAGGCCTATTTATAGGTTATAGAAAGTCACTATGCAGTTAATATACGTAACTGATTACGTATATTAACCTGCCTAATTTCTTTGAATAACAACCTGCCGAACCTGCTTTTCAACCACTGCATTTTCAATTTCAAAGTCTTACTTTGATTTTTAATACATGTGGGCCCCACATGTTCCCTACTTTATGAATAGTACTTTTGGGCACTATTCACATGAATAGTAACTTCGGTTACTTTTCACCCGATGTGAATAGTGATTCCGGTGAATAGTAATTCCGGTGTGAATAGTGATTCCGGTTACTATTCATTTTCCTCTTATCTTTGATATCCTTAAATATTCAGCTTCTGAAATGGAGGATATCAACACTGCTCTCAATCATACCTCTTTAACAGTTTTTCTGAGTTAGATACTTCGATTCCTTTGTGAAAATGTTGACGCCTAGTGCAACTGGTCTGGTTCACAGACGACTAACATTCACTCGTGGTCTTCGTATCATGTCTTTAAGAATACTGCCAAGAATTGTGCAACCATAAAAACTTTATCACTGGAATCTTTTGGCCCTTCAACTGAATCATCTGTACATCTTATTTTTGTCACTGAGGCTTGATCATTTTAATGAACTTCTTTCAGCGACTTGATCCTTGTTGGTGCCTGTTCTTCAAATTTCACGATCCCTGTATAGATTTTATTATTTATCTTTTATCCTAGTTGAGTTATATATGTCCTCTATTACATATTACATTTTTATGCTTTACAAAGCCTATAAATAAGGCTTGCAGCTAGTCCATTAAGTAGAACAACACAATACAATGTAGTCCGTTTGTATTTCCAGTAGTGTAATGTATTAGACAAGTTTGTGCCTAATATATTACAGTTTAAATATAAATCTTACAGAACATCAGCAGAAAAAGGCAGTAAAGTCGTAAAAAAAAATCAATAAGGCATACATAGGAAAAGAATACAGACCGATGATTCCAGTCCACTCTTTTCTGAATTAAGAAGGTCCCTGATGGGAAAATAGGCTGCCTGCTTGCAAAGCTCAAAAAGATCTGAGCCACTATACCCATCACATAAACTAGCTATGTGGTCCAAATCAATTGAACTGTCGACCTTCTCCCCCTTCAGGACAACCTTTAATATATCAACTCTTCCCCTGCAGTCGGGAAGTCCGATTTCAAAAGCCTGAGGGAGACGTCGAAGTATTGCTTCATCGAGTTCTGTTGGACGATTGGTGGCAGCAAGAACCATCACCCGTGCATTTTCTACATAAAAATATCAAAATTGAGTATAATTATTGAAAAGATATGTTAGCAATTAAGATGTAACAATTGCACCAGTTACATTGACCCTGATCCCTGGTCGCTAAGCACAGTTGTGACATAGAAAGAGAAACTGTGAGATCAACTTTAAGTCAAATATAAATGAAAGAGAACATACGATCAGTGGTGAAACCATCCCATAACGACATGAACTTGATCTTCATGCTTGTTGATACTTCATGGTCCCTGGAGCGGCGCTTACCCAAAAAGCTGTCGACCTCATCAATGAATATAATAGAAGGATGGAGTTTATAGGCCAAACTAAATACAGCAGACACTGCAAATTATTTTGCATATGTTAATGAAACAAACAACTTAAACATTAAAGTTTTGGGACTAGAACACAGGAAAACGGATAATTTGATGTACTCAACACGAAGCCCTTGTAGACTACTACAGAACTGCAGACTTATTGAGAGACCAATCGTAATTCTTTTTAAGGAATTTTCTGAATTTTTTTAATGATACACTAATTTATAAGTCAAGTCAATCAGGCTCATATGCACAACTATAATTCTCCCTCACCACTATAATTCTCCCTTACCAGCCAAGCTGCTACTATACTACCTTAGTGCAGAAAACACTGGCAGAACTCCTTAAGTAGAGAAATCAACAAAAAAAAAGTTGTTGAATAAAAAATGTAATATAAAATTTGTCAGTGAAAGAGAAAACACAAGAATCACAAATTCACAACCAGGTAGAATTTCGAACACATGTCTAATTAAAGAACAAATTAGAAAGAAATTAACAACTAATAAAGATCTAATGACTAAAGCCAAAATACACTCACCAATTTTCTCTGCATCACCATAGTACTTGCTTTTCAGCTTTGCTATCTTTACGTTAATAAAGACCGCCCCCGACTCTTATGCAATAGCTTTTGCGAGCATAGTTTTTCCTGTGCCTGGAGGTCCATGTAACAAGACACCTTTCTGAGGACCAAGGAGTTTCCCATTTAAAAAAAGTTCCGGCCTACGGAGTGGGAGAATGACCAATTCATGCAGTGACTGCTTAATACTTTCCATCCCTCCAGTTGAATCAAATTCCACTTCAATGTGATCAGGATTAATAACATCAGAAGCTATTACATCCTGTATTTAAAGCATCATTTGACACGTTAAACACAAGGATTACATGGATCTCTAAACCACCAAAGGCCATTTGTCAAAGTCAATAGTGGGTGTTTCTAGGTTATTGTAATTATTTTTTAGGATATTTTATGCACTACATTTCAGTTAATTTTAGTTAATTTCCCTAAATTTAAATTTGCATTAGCAGAGGGTAAGATTAATACAATTAAATGCATTTATACATATCCTGCATGCTATTCTGTCAAGTATATATCATTGTGCATGTGTCTGTAAGTTGATTATGAACATGTATACAGGGGAGGATACAACTATACAAGTGACGGAGTTGGAATTAATTCTAAAGGTACTGAAAAATGCATGGAATTTCTAATTCGAAAGTGAAAAGAAAACATGATAACTATTGATTATAGGGGTTGAGCAAACTAGGCAACCTTGATTGTACTCTACGTAATAACAGCTTCATGTACATCTATCCCTTCCCTTTTTAGAACACAATACTAACAAGTGTTGAAAGAATGCAGCATGAAACACTCCCTGTCTAATGAAATTCATTACACTACTTAGCAAAAAGAAGGAAATTTGATATCCAACAGCAATAAAGTCACTGCGGATAAGAACCATGACATATCGTCAGCAAAAATACCAGAAATACCTAAATGCACACGAAGGATCATAGTGGTTGCTATCATTGAATACAACTATTTGAGGTTGAAAATGCAGTTTAGAACCAAACTCAACTTAAAGAAAGAATTTACAAAACCAAAAACAAAAGAAGCAAAAAAATAACGAAGATTAGATTTATTGTCTCCCTCATTGTTGTTTGACAAATACATCTCTAGTTGTACAGTGAAGATAATCATAATACAGAATACAGAAGCTAGCTAGATAAGTGAAATAAGTGACATTACAGTAATGAGAGTTAACTTAACAATACCTCGTAGGGATTGGTTTCAATAAGAGGTCGACCAAGACGCTTGGCAATCTCCATCTTAGTATCAGGTGCTTTCTTGTGTACTTCTTGTTTCTGGTCTAGCTTTGCAGTCCCCTCCTTGGGTTTCTTGGATGCTTCCTGATCAAGCTGATGGAGAGCCACAAATAGAACTAAAATTTTAATAATATGATGTGATAGGCTAGAAATAGCCCAGGCCCAATTAGGCCCAACTTTAAGCCGAGAGCTACAAGCAGAATCATCTCATGAGAATAAGAGCAGCCCAGCCCAGAGTAATGGGCCCCGGCCCGGAGCCAGCTCCACGTGGCGTGGCCCCCACCCCAGACTAGGGGACCCCAGATTGATGACACTCAGCACACGTGGCACCCCAGCTCAGCCAACGTCCCTACACCTGGCGCTGACCAACACTAAAAGCCAAAGTACAACACGTGTCTACCACAGTACTGCCACGCTCTGGTCAACGGTCTCCACAATTAGGGACACGTGTCCCACATCCCGGGAATTCAGCGGCCGGTCCCCCGATCCAACGGCCAGGGGAAGAGGTAACCTACCCCTAAAACCCTAAGCCTAGGGCTATAAATACCCCTAGGAAATAGGGTTTAGGGGTTAGCCATTATTACACACCTACACACATTTATTACGCTTGTGATACTCTACTTGATTATTATCTTCCAAAGCCAACTCTTATTCTCACGCCGGAGGCACCTCGGGGCCAAACCCCCCCTCCGGTGTTGTTTTGCAGACACCCCACCACAGCTACACCCCTTCCGAGGCAGGAGTTGGCGAGGAAGGACCCGATCGAGATTTGGAGTTATCATTGGCGCTAGAAGGAGGGCTGAACCTCCGAACCCCAGAGCCCCGAACTAAACAGACAAGCTAGAAAGACCCGAACCGCTCAAAACCACAACCATGCCCCGAAAAACTACCTCCACCCAGCGCCAGGCACCCAGTGCCACTAGAGACGAACCTCTGGTACCTATCCCGGAGCAAGTCTCACCAGTTCATATCCCAATCCAGGAGAGGCTCGGAATCGGGCCTATTGACGCCCGGGTAACCGTTGAGGTAAACCGATACAAATATACGGACGTGCATCATGACTCCGCGCAAATGGAGAACCTGACACCCGAGGAGCTAGCCCAAGCAATCCGAAACTACAGAAACCACCCTCTCCCGGTACCTGAGCTTGAGCAAGCGGAAAATTCCGGGGGGTCGGCCCACTCCCACCAGTCACGGGCTTCAGTCTTTGACCGCCTTGGAGACCGGGGCAAAGGAAACAGAAAGGACCACGATGCCCGGAGTAAGGAAAAAAATGACGAAGCCGATAAAATCAAGAAATTAGAAATGCTCCGGGAAAGGATAAGGCAGGAGGAACAGGCTAATTGGAGCTTAGAATCCAGAGAAGGCTCCAAGAAGAGGAGGAGAGAATGATAAAATCTAAATCCAAAAGAACCCGGAGAGAAATGAGCCCGGAGATTATCTCGGATGATGATGAACATCCAAACAACCTGGTACAAATGATCCATGAACTACAAAGGAAAGTCAACAGTGACCCCGGGTTTGAGGTCCAAGACACACTCACCCCCTTCAGCCATTCCCTTGAAGCCAAACCCCGGCAAAAGAACCTCAAACATTACAACTTCGACTCCTTTAATGGGCTGGAAGACCCGGAAGAACACCTTAACTACTTTGAGCAAATAGCCCTGATATACTTCTATAACGATCTGACCAAGTGTAGATTCTTTGCCTCCACACTGAAGGGGGCAGCCCAGAGATGGTTCAGCCGAATACCATCCCGGAGCATACATAGCTGGAAGGAGTTCAGGGAAGCCTTCCTTCGGAGATTCCGGGCTAACAAACCCCCAGAGTACCACATGTGCCACCTCGAGACAATTAGACAAGGTGACAACGAAACCCTGTCCGCTTTCATGAAACGGTTCCAAGAAGCCATAAACCGGGTCACGAACTTGGACGAAAGAGAAGCCTTGAGCATATTCCGGAAGAACCTGGACCCGGAGCGCAGCGAGCGCTATGTAATAGAACTGGTGAACAAAGAACCCCAAAGCTTGGCCGCGGCCTATTCCATGGCCGCCAAATTCATCAAAGAAACTGATATCCTATAAGAAATGAGGATGACTCGGCAGGGTACTTCCTCGGGCAGAAATAAGGAGGAACGCCTCCGAAGCGACCACCAACCGGACAAGAAGTTCAAGCCCGGAAAGCAATATAACTATATCCCCAGCTCTCAACTAACAGTCCCGGATAAAGACTACTCTTCCAGGACCAAATCCGAAGCCAGGCCCCCGAGACCGGGGAGGGCTGAACCAAAGCCAGAACCAGAATGGACGCCTTTAAACCGACCACGGGCCGATATATTGAAAGAAGTTCGGAACAAACCCTTCTTTTACCCTCCCAAGCCATTGGTATCGGCCCCGGAGAGCAGGCCCAGGCATAAACACTGCGACTATCATGAAACTCACGGGCATGAGACAGAAAGCTGCATCTCCCTTAAGTTCTTCATCGAGGACCAGGTCAAGAAAGGAAATATGGGCCAGTATCTAGCTCGGAGAACGGCAGAAAAGGGAGAGGGGCCCGGAGCCCAAAAAACTAAGAATGTTGTGCATGTAGTTTTGGGAGGCTCCAGTTCCCTACCAAGGAGCCCAGACTCCGGGGACGAAGTAATGATGATAGACTCGGTCCCCGAGCAAGTCATATCCTTCAGTAATGCTGACTTTGAAGGGATAAACCCTAACCACAATGAGGCCCTAGTGGTAACCCTGGATATCGCCGAAAACGAGGTGAAGAGAATCCTTGTTGACAACGGCTCCTCGGTCAATATACTATTTAAACACACAATGGATAGAATGCAGCTGAGAAGTGTCAAAATGAACGAGTGCAGGGAAGATCCACTGTACGGCTTTGGCCACAACTTGGTCCCCATCCAGGGAACCCTATACTTACCTGTCCAATTCGGCACCGCTCCGAAGCAGATAACCCACATGGTCAAATTCTATGTGATCAACAGTCCTTCCTCCTACAATGTGATCCTGGGGCACCCAGCCCTGACCAAGCTCCGAGCCGTAACCTCAACCCCACACCTTAAATTCAAATTTCCTACGGCCTCCGGGATCTGGGAGGTAAAAGGCGACACCGAAACGGCAAGTCGATGCTACGGCCAAGCCTTAGTCATGGCAGAGACAGACCCGGAAAATAAAAGGAAAGCCTCCTCTTACCACAAGAATCTAAGTAGAAAGAAGCATAGGAGCTCAACTTACAGGAACCCCGGGAAAGAGGTGCAAAATATTGAAACCACCGGAGCCCCGAACCAGGAATCAGGTACAGCTGAGGCCCGGGAATACCTGACCTCCAATTCCCAAGCCCGGGTGCCAAAATCATCCCTACTACAAGACCAAGCCAAGGTAGAACCTGTGGTGGAAACCGAAACAATTGAACTCATCCCGGGGGACTCAGAAAGAAAAGTAAAAATTGGGGCTGGCTTGGAGGAAGCCTTCAGAGAAGAACTTATCCAACTACTCCGGGAGTGTGCAGATGTTTTCGCCTGGAGCCCATCCGACATGCCCGGGCTCCGAGAATCCTTGGCCATGCACAGCCTGGACGTCGACCCCAAAAAGAAGCCCGTCAAACAGAAAAGAAGAAACTTCGCCCCGGATAGACAGAAGGCTATAGAAGCAGAAGTCGACAAACTCCTCAAGGCGGACATCATTTGCTAAATCAAATACCCAGAGTGGCTGGCCAATGTGGTGCTAGTCAAAAAACCTAATGGGAAGTGGAGAATGTGTGTTGACTATACAGACTTGAATGAGGCCTGCCCCAAAGACCCCTACCCGTTGCCGGGCATAGGCCAGCTCATCGATTCGACCTTCGGACATCTGATGCTCAGCTTTATGGATGCCTTCTCCGGGTACAATCAGATTAAGTTGAACCAGACGGACATAGCCAAAACAGCCTTCATCACCCACAGAGCTGTATATGACTACAAATTCATGCCTTTTGGACTCCGGAACGCTGGGGCCACATATCAAAGGGCCATGGTTGAAGTTTTCAAGGACCAGATGGGCCGGAACTTAGAATCCTATGTCGATGACATAATCGCCAAATCTGAAACTGTTACAGGACACATCCCCGACCTGCGGGAATGTTTTGAAAATCTGAGAAAACATGAGATGAAGCTTAACCCGGAGAAGTGCACCTTTGGGGTAAGTGTCGGGAAGTTCTTGGGTTTCATGATCAGCCAAAGGGGAATTGAAGCCAACCCCGAGAAAATAAAAGCCATCTTAGACATGCAACCACACCGGACTCGGAAGGATATTCAGAAACTAACTGGATCTCTAGCAGCACTGAGAAGGTTCATATCCAAGTTGGTAGAAAAATGCTTACCCTTCTTCAACTTGCTTAAAGGGGCAAGCAACAAAAAAGAAATAATATGGAGCCCGGAGTGTCAACAAGCCCTGGACACGATCAAGGAATATCTCTCGTCACCACCTCTTTTGACCAAGCTGGAGCCCGGAGAAACCCTACACCTTTACCTTTCCGCTGGGCCTCGGGCTGTGGCCGCAACTTTAGTCCGGGAAGTCGAAGGAAACCAATGGCCGGTGTATTACATCAGCCAAGTCCTGAAAGATGCGGAAACCAGATACCCCAATCTGGAAAAATTTGCCTTCGCCTTGGTCACGGCCTCAAGAAAACTCAGGCATTATTTCCAGGGCAGAGAGATCAAGGTGATAACGGACTAGCCACTAAGACGAATAATTCATAATTGGGCGATCGAGTTAAGCCAATTCCACTTGACTTTCGTTCCCCGAACAGCTATTAAGGCACAAGCTCTGGAAGACTTCATAGTGGAATGCTCCTTCCCTGAGCCCCAGCAAACTCCCGAAGTAACGGGACATGCGGTAACCCCGGACCAAAGCCCGGAGTCGTGGACTCTTCACGTAGACGGATCCTCCACAACAGACAGGTCCGGGGCAGGTATTATCATGAAAAGCCCGAAAGGCTTCCAGATCAAACAGGCCATAACATTCAAATTCCCAGCAACCAACAACCAAGCAGAATATGAAGCTCTTCTTGCAGGGCTACGGTTAGCACGAACTTTGAAAACCCACAGCCTGATCATCTATATTGATTCCCAAATAGTGGTGCGGCAAACCAAGGGTGAATACTTAGCCAAGGATCCCAAGCTAGCCCAATACCAAGCCCTTGTCAAAAGCCACCTGGTCACCATTCCAGAGTACCAAATCAGCCAAGTCAACAGAGAAGACAACTTTGAAGCAGATGAACTTTCTAAGCTAGTTCAGAACTCGGCCGAACTAGATAGCTCAGTCTATTTTAAAGAATTGGAAACCCCGGCCATTGATCAAGACGAGGTAATGGAGATAGACGCCGGCCCGAATTGGATGACCCCTTTCATCCTCTATCTAGAGAAAGGAGAGTTGCCCGCAGATAAGAATGAAGCCAGAAGGTTGAAAAATAAGGCTTGGAAATACTTTATTGAAGATAATCAACTCTATCGCCGGACTTTCTCATCTCCAATACTAAAGTGTGTCGGCCCGGAGGAAGCCAGTTATTTTTTACAAGAAGTACATGAAGGGATTTGTGGGGACCATATGTCTGCAAAGGCCCTTGCATATAAAATCATAAGGCAAGGCTACTACTGGCCAACCATCCACTTAGATGCGGTAGAATTTGTCAAGAAATGTAGAAACTGCCAGCTGTTCAGCAATGTGCCGAAGCAGATCCCGGTCCTACCATCTTCAGTCATGTCACCTATCCCCTTTGCTGTGTGGGGCATCGACATAGTGGGACCCTTTCCCCGGGCTAAATGCGACTTGAGGTACCTCCTTGTAGCCATTGACTACATGACTAAGTGGGCCGAAGCAAAGGCAATGAGGACCATAAATCAGCAAGATTGCATCAAGTTCATGGACAACATCTTAATGTGATTCGGCCTACCCAGGGTCTTGGTTTCAGACAATGGCCCCCAGTTCATTGGCTCAGACTTCGAAAACTATTTGAAGGAGCGGGGAATAAAACATAAGAAATCTTCAGTGGCCTATCCCCAGGGAAATGGAAAAGTTGAAGTAACAAACAGAATTTTGCAAAGGGGAATCGAGAAAAGGCTGAAGGAAAGTAAGAACAAATGGCCCGAAGAGCTACCATATGTGCTTTGGGCATGCAGGACTAGCCCAAGGTCCGGAACAGGGAAAACTCCGTTCAAACTAGCATATGGAACCGAAGCAATGTTGCCAATAGAGGTGGGTTCCCCTTCCCACAGAGTAATCAACTTTGATGAAATTGTAAATGAAGAAGGGCTACGAGCCAATCTGGAGCTAGTTGATGAGGTCAGGGACAGAGCAGTGCAAAGAATGGAGAAGTATAAAGAACAAACAAAGGAGTACTTCGGAAAGAAAGCAAGGGTCAAGAACTTCCAAATCGGCGACCTAGTACTCCGGGACATGGTCGGATCCCACAAACACGAGAAAACTCATGCCCAAGTGGGAAGGTCCCTACAAGATCAAAGAAATACTCCACCCCGGGACCTATAAGCTCAGTCACATGGACAACACTGAGGTCCCCAACACCTGGCATGGCCTCAGGCTCAGGAAGTACTACCAGTAAAGAAAGAAGGCTCAGGCTCTCATATGAGAATGTTTTGGGTTGTAATTCAAAAAACTGTAATCATTCTGTTATTAATGAAAAAGAGCTCTTCTCCTTACTTAGCATTTCAATTCTATAATTACTACCACACCCGGGACCTTGGCCCGGGGCGCCATAGGCAAATTCAAATACCTACTTGGAAAGTTTGCATACTTTCCAAGTAGGACCACACCCGGGACCTTAGCTGTGCTTTGGCCCGGGGCGCCATAGGCAAATTCAAATACGTACTTGGAAAATTTGCATACTTTCCAAGTAGGACCACACCCGGGACCTTAGCTGTGCTTTGGCCCGGGGCGCCATAGGCAAATTCAAATACCTACTTGGAAAGTTTGCATACTTTCCAAGTAGGACCACACCCGGGACCTTAGCTGTGCTTTGGCCCGGGGCGCCATAGGCAAATTCAAATACCTACTTGGAAAATTTGCATACTTTCCAAGTAGGACCACACCCGGGACCTTAGCTGTCCTTTGGCCCGAGGCGCCATAGGCAAATTCAAATACCTACTTGGAAAGATTGCATACTTTCCAAATAGGACCACACCCGGGACCTTAGCTGTGCTTTGGCCCGGGGCGCCATAGGCAAATTCAAATACCTACTTAAAAAGTTTGTAAACTTTCCAAGTAGGACCACACCCGGGACCTTAGCGGTGCCTTAGCCCGGGAATAACCCAAAACTCCCCCATCCGGGCTACCCGAATAGGGGAGTGGGGGGCAATACAAACTACAAACAGGCAACAGCAAAAGAACAAGGCAAAACTTGGAACTTGCGAAGCAGAAGTAGCAATACAATAAAAAGCAGTAGACAGGCCGGGCTGACCGACAACCCGAAACACCTGACAGTTAAAAGTTACACAACAACAACAAAACGGCAGAATTCAAAACTACACAACAAGGTTCGAAGAGTACATCAACAAATTAAGAGTTACATGGGCACAACCCGGATTCTGGACGCAGCCAGGGTTGATATTCAAGCTTCCGGAGGAGGGGAGGAGCTGGGAGCGGCATAAGGAGTTGGTTCACCCTCGCCCCGGGCCAGTTTTCCTTCAGCATCCATATAGGCGGTAACGAAGCTCTCCCAATCCACAGACTCCGGAGTAGTCTTACACAACTTCTCTGCAACTAACCAGCATCGACGAATCTTCGCCGCAGTGGCATTTGCAAGTTCAGTGGCATAGACGTCCGAAGCCCGAAACTCAGAGATCACCTGTTCCTCGGGCTTTTTACCCTTCAGCTCCTCCCGAAGCTTCCTAACATCCTCCTTGGCATCCCTATACTTGGTCCGAACCAGGTCCCGCTCATCAGCAATGGTCCTGGCCGCATCTTTGAATTTTTGGATCCGGGCCTCAGTTGACTCTTTTATGGTCCTGTCATGCGCCTCCCTCGTCTCAGCCGCGGAGCGTAGCACACCCCGGGCATCCTTAATGGTCTCCATCTCCTGGCGAGCAGCGGCGCAAGCTCCGGCCATACGAACCCCCAGCTGAAAAACGAAGATAACACTCAGTAAACAAAAGTAAAAAAAAAAGCAACTGAAGGAAAGCCCGGCAAAAGGTTTACCTGGCCATAAACTCCCATCATGTCCTCGAAGTGAGAGATAGAAGAATCCTTGCTCATCTCCTCCCACTCCTTCTTGCTAGGGAGATTGGCAAGGAAACCAATGAAGTTCCGATCCTCCGGAGTGAGGGAGGCCGGGACATGCCCGAAGGGCGCTCATGCTCGACCTCGCAGTCGGATTGCATGGTCCCGAATTTCTCCTACTGCACCGCGGAGCAAGGCCTCTTCCTTGGAACCAAGGTCACTCCATCTCCCTCCACCTCAAGAGTCTCCACCCCCGGAGCCCTAGTCTCACTCCCTCCCTCCTTCTGAGACTTAGCGCCACTACCCTCTCCGGGGGCCTTCGTATTGTCTCGAACTTGACCCAAGCCCAGCAAGGCAGCATGAAGAGCAGCATTGGCCTTGGTCATCTTCGCAAATTTTTCAAAATCTGGATTGTAACCGGGAATACCTGAAAAAAGAAAAAGAGCTACATTAGTCCGGAGAGTCAGCAAGTAATCACATGGAGATTAAAGCAAGTAAAATATAACCCGGACTTACATCCTATCCCGTAAAGGTACTCATGACTCATGAGATCCTCCCTAGTCACCTGCCTCCCAAGACCCCGGCAGAAGCTGTATACCCGGTCCAATGCCGCATCATGGAGTTCGTACACTTCGAAGTGCATAGCCAAGGGCTTCTCCTTGAAGGTGGGCATGAACCGGATATCCACACCCTGGAGAAATACAAACTCGCCATTCCAGCCCTTCAAGGAAGGCAGCATGCCAAGAGGCTTGGAAGCCGAAGAGGGGTACCCACATGCCTTACCCCGGAACCTAAACTCATACAGGGGCACATTGTTGGAGTGCACCAACTGAAAGAGATGGTGAAAAAGCTTGAAGGTAGGCAGTACTTGGGCAACCTCGCAGCACCCCAGGAAATAGGTAATCCACTTCACCGCGTTCGGGGTCAACTGGGTGATGGGGATCCCGTACTCAAACAGGCACAGGGACTTGACAAATTGGTGACACCTAGGCCTGTACCCCGACCTCAGGTGCTCCAACCAAACTCCAACCCAACCACCCTCCGGTCTGTGGTATATCTTCTCCCCGGGCTCCCGCCACCTCCACTCCACATCACCATCCAAGTGGAATGTAACCCGGAATATTGGATCCCAATCAACCGGCGCCTCCAAATACTCCGCCCTAAACGGACCAACATCCATTCCGGAACCCGGCCTATGCCCAAACTTAGAGTCAAGAAAGGCCTTATCATACTTGGTCATATACGCCGCATCTGGATTCTGCGAAAACTCCGCACTAAGATCCCTAAAGAAATAGGCCTGAGGAATCCTCGGATAATTTCTTACAAAATAGTATTTGGAATGACTCCAGCTACCGTCCGGTTCACTAAGACTATACCCCGGACCCATATCTTTGGTCGCTATATTCGTTAGCACGGAGAGGCGGCTCTTCTTCTTACCCATTATGCACAAATCTAGGTCTATCAAGTCTAAATTGCTATCCGAAGAGCTAAAACTACCGGGAGAGGTGCTGGGATCAGACAAAGAAATTAATACTCGGTTAGTAGTTACTCGTCACCTAACCATACAAGAATACTATCCCGGGCTACCCAACAAAAGATAAAAGCCTAAGTCAGTGTATCTACCCAAGACACAAAGCAACAGTAAAAGGAAAGCGAAAAGAATTCAAAGACCGGAGCAAGAAAACTTACAAGTAGTCCGGAGATAAGGTAGTGAGGATGACTTGAAATCAGATTTTGCCTTTAGCCCGGAGTACAGGTCTTCAGAGCAACAGAGTAACAACAACAAATCGAAACTTCGTAAAAGACAAGTGTGAGGGGGAAGACACTATTTATAGGCAAACCCTGGACCTCAACCGCCAGAGACACGTGGCAGCCCAGGAAGCTCGGCCCACTATCTCCAAAACCCGGAGATAGTGGATGACAGCTATTTTCCCAAAAAAAAATATACATATATATATATATGCGAATCATTATCTACAAGTATATATTTACGAGTATATACACGCACTCGGGCATGCGTACTTCAGCATACACCCCGGACCGGGGCGCAACCAAGCAAAAACAACAAAAAATCCTCTCCGGAGTTAACCAGCCTCCATCTTCCTACTACTCCCTCATCCGGAGAATCCGCATAAGGGAGTGGGGGGGCAAATGATAGGCTAGAAATAGCCCAGGCCCAATTAGGCCCAACTTTAAGCCCAGAGCTACAAGCAGAATCATCTCATGAGAATAAGAGCAGCCCAGCCCAGAGTAATGGGCCCCCGGCCCGGAGCCAGCTCCACGTGGCGTGGCCCCCACCCCAGACTAGGGTACCCCAGATTGATGACACTCAGCACACGTGGCACCCCAGCTCAGCCAACGTCCCTACACCTGGCGCTCACCAACACTAAAAGCCAAAGTACAACACGTTACACGTGTCTACCATAGTACCGCCACGCTCTGGTCAACGGTCTCCACAATTAGGGACACGTGTCCCACATCCCGGGAATTCAGTGGCCGGTCCCCCGATCCAACGGCCAGGGGAAGAGGTAACCTATCCCTAAAACCCTAAGCCTAGGGCTATAAATACCCCTAGGAAATAGGGTTTAGGGGTTAGCCATTATTACACACCTACACACATTTATTACTCTTGTGATACTCTACTTGATTATTATCTTCCAAAGCCAACTCTTATTCTCACGCCGGAGGCAACCCCCCTCCGGTGTTGTTTTGCAGACACCCCACCACAGCTACACCCCTTCCGAGGCAGGAGTTGGCGAGGAAGGACCCGATCGAGATTTGGAGTTATCATGATGTTTACAGTGTATGAACTTCGAAAACAAAATATATCTACTAGCTATTAGTTCGTTTGTGTTAATTGCTAAAAATGTGAATTTTTGTCCGCGGACAAAGTGAATGACTGCTATGGTCCTATAGTGCACCTATACTCGTATTATTTGGCACAAGCACATGCAAATTTCTTTCATGAATCTCCTCACCATTCCAAATAAAAACAAAATAAATAACATGTCAAATTAATTGCAGCTTACCTTCGTGGCTTCACTAGCATCATCAGCAAGAACTTCTCCAGATCTGATTGTGATAATGGCCTGGGTTCCTGAAATTAATGCATACATAGAAGCCTTGAATAAGAACATCAGCGGAAGCAGCCTTAAAATTATAGACTACTTGCAATAATCTAAAACATGAAAGTATAAGTGTCATCATTTCATTTTATGAAAAAATGAACATGATTATCAATACTTCTGTATTTGCTATAGGCATTGATACTTAATTTTGTGAAAATAGTTAGTTAACACAAATTTTGACTATAATTGGTGAAAATAAAATTTGAAATGAGGATCGTGGAAGAATCCAACACGTGGGTTCGGCGGGTTACCCACGTGTCCCTGCTTCCTAGTAACCAACACTAATATGGTGCTATGCTAAGGCAAATTGTGAAAATTATGATAGTTTTGATATCCGAAACAACGTCGAATCAAATTTATAATGCTTCATAAGTAGGATGGGTATTAGAATTCGAGCAGCAGAAATATTGAATGCTACATGGGCACGTAGAAGTTTTTCTACAGAATATAGTTCAAGTATTGCGGAGGGAAGTTTCCTCATTGTGCTTTGCCATCCCAAAAGAATTCCCAAATTTCCATAATCATCACTTTAATTAGATTTCTAATCAGTAGTTTCCTATACACTTTTTGTAATGCATCTATAGGGATTGGTTTATGACAAAGTGATGCTAACTATCGGTGAGATAATGTGCCTTGGAAAAGTAACTTGAAGGATAGGAATACAAACCGAACATATCAGTTTAAGCTTTTCAGGAGTAAGATGATCCCTGATGGGAAAATAGGCTGCCTTCTTGCAGAGCTCAAGAAGATCTGAGCCACTATACCCATCACATAAACCAGCTATGTGGTCAAGGTCAATTGAAGTGTCTACCTTCTCCCCCTTCAAGATAACCTTCAATATATCAACTCTACCCCTGTGATCAGGAACTTCAATTTCAAAAGCATGAGGGAAACGTCGAACTATTGCTTCATCAAGTTCTGATAGACTATTAGTGGCAGCAAGAACCATCACCCTTGCATTTCCTACATAAAATTTCAGAGAAATGAATAGAAGTCCAGTCGAAGATGTTATGACAAGCAAGAGTAACATTTGCACTCATTATATTAACTCTAACCCCTGATGTGTTATCCACACAGGGACGGAGGGAACGGGGGGCACGGGGTGGCGGCCGTCCCCCCAAAAATCTGAAAATGTAAAATTTTTTTATATATATATTTTAAAAATTTGAATTTTGTTCCTCCATTTTAATAAAAAAATTCATTTAGTCCCCCCATTTTTACAAAAAAATTCATTTAATCCCTCTATTTTTTTCAAATATCTTCATTTAGTTCCCCATTTTTTCTAAAAATCTACATTTATGCCCCAATTTTATACAAAAATCTTTATTTACTCTCCTATTTCCTACGAAAATCTTCATTTAGTCTCATATTTCTCACAAAAATCTTTATTTTTCACAAAAATCTTCATTTAGTCCCCTATTTTTTACGAAAATTT
The DNA here is from genome assembly GCA_036435485.1 of Saposhnikovia divaricata. NCBI lineage: Eukaryota > Viridiplantae > Streptophyta > Magnoliopsida > Apiales > Apiaceae > Saposhnikovia > Saposhnikovia divaricata. Next base: position 243,676,905 of record CM071596.1, on the reverse strand, counting down.
TCCGATATCTTCCGGTTATCAGAAAATTTTCCGATGAACGAAAAATTTCGCCCCCCAATATTTATTCCTGGTTCCGTCCCTGTATCCACAGTTATGACATGGAATGTAAAAACTACTAGAATGACTTCAAATCAGGAAATAAACACGAGTCACGAACAATATTTATCATTTATGATTTGTTGGAATTTTAAAATGTTAAAGTCCATATTTCGTTAACATTATCAAATGTGAGAGTCATAAGAAATTTTTGATAAAAATGTTAATTAACATATGTTAGTAATTTGATTTTGAAAATATTAAAAAAAGAGATTTAAAGAACAAACATACAAATAAGAGTAATTCTGTAGTTTAACAGTTTTTTTAAAAAAAAATTCTCAAAAAATGAGTTTTCGTCTTCTTTATTGGTTGTTTGTTCGGATGCCACTTGTGTCAATACGAATCTCACAGATAAAAACATATTACATGTTATTTGGAATTTTTTTGGAATCCATTTCAAGAATCCTTCGTTACTCTATGAATAATATATTTACATTGGATCCAAATTTCTCCCAACTACTAATAAATTTTATGACAGATTTTTCCATCATAAAAGCACAGAAGCAGAAAACATAGCTTGTTTATATATACATACTACAACAGTTTTCACTAGCAGCATCATCTGTTCTTTTTCTAGCAACAACTTTCTCCAGATCTCTTTGTGATAATAGCCTGGGTTCCTGAAAAATGATGCATACATCGAAGACTCGTAAATAGGAACATCAGCACAAAAAAGCAACAATGCATTATGCTGATATAGGACAAGAATACAGACCGGTGATTTCAGTCCACTCTTTTCAGCATTTAGAAGGTCCCTGATGGGAAAATAGGCAGCCTTCTTGCAGAGCTCATGAAGATCTGAGCTACTATACCCATCACATAAACTAGCTATGTGGTCCAAGTCAATTGAACTCTCCACCCTTTCCCCCTTCAAGATAACCTTTAATATCTCAACTCTGCCCTTGCAATCAGGTAATTGAATTTTAAAAGACTGAGGGAAGCGTCGAAGTATTGCTTCATCAAGTTCTGTTGGACGATTAGTTGCCCCAAGAACCAGCACCCTTGCATTTTCTATATGAATATATCAGAAATGAGTAAAACTGGTCAAAATATATCTTAACTAAAAAGATGTAACAATCACACCAATTTAAAATTATTGGACCCTGATCCGTGGTCGCTAAACACAGTTATGATATGGAAATAGAAACTCTGAGTTTAAATTCAAACCAAACAATATTTTAAAGAGAACATACGATCAGTAGTGAGACCATCCCATAACGCCATGAACTCGGTCTTCATGCTTGTATAAACTTCCTGGTCATTGGAATCGCGCTTACTCAAAAAGCCATCGACCTCATCAATGAATATAATAGCAGGCTGGACTTTGTGGGCCAAACTAAATACAGCAGACACTGCAAATATTTTTGCATATATTAATGAACCAAACAACTTAAACATAAAAATTTTGGGACTAGAACACAGGAAAGGATAAACTTAATGGACAAGACACGAAGGCCTTGCGACTATGCAGAACCGCATAGGTATTTGGGACCAACTCTAAATCTTTTAAAGGAATTCTTTGTTGTTTTAAATACTCGAAATTTATAAGCCAAGACAATCAATTTTATATGCATGCACTACTATAATTCTCCCTTACCATTCAACCTGCTACTAGACTACCTTAGTGATGAAACACAGGCAGAAGTCCTCAGACCAAAAGCTAAGTAGGGCAATCAGCAAAAATAAGTTGTAGAACAAAATAATTTGAAGTTTCTATAATTGTAAGAATCAGAAATTCACAATATGATAGAATATAGAATACATGTCTAATCAAAGACTAGATTAGAAGAAAACGCTAATAAAGATCTAATTGCTAAAGCCAAAATAACTCACCAAGTTTCTGTGCTTCACCAAAAATTCTTCCCATTAGATTTGCTATCTTTACGTTAATGAAAACTGCCCCCGACTCTTTTGCTATAGCTTTTGCGAGCATAGTTTTTCCTGTGCCTGGAGGTCCATGTAACAAAACACCTTTCTGCGGACCAAGGAGTTTCCCATGTGAAAAAAGTTCCGGCCTACGGAGTGGGAGAATGACCAATTCATGCAGTGACTGCTTAATGCTTTCCAGCCCTCCAATTGAATCAAATCCCGATTCAATTTGATCAGGATTAATAACATCACAAGCTATTACATCCTGTAATTAAAGCATTATTTGACAAGTTAAAGACAAGGATTACATAAATCTCTAATCCACCAAAGGCCTCTTGCTTTAGCAGCATCACTCTCTTACCGAACAACAACACAATGAAAGAAAGGGGGGGGGGGTTGAGCGCCAACCGACTACGCAACCTTAATTTTGCACTATATGCATCTAGCCCTTTCCCCGTCAGAACCTATATACAAACAAGTGTTTCTAGAAAGAATGCAGCATGACCCTAACACCTCCTATCTACTGAAATTTGTTATATTGCAAGTAGAGGTGGCCAAACGGGCGGTTCAGCCCGGACCGTTCGTGAATTATTCGTCAAAAAAGCACGTTCAGCACGCTACAGTAACAAACGGGCCCAGCCCGTTCAGCCCGCTACAATAAACGTGCCGTGCGCGAGTTCATATTTTCCAAACCACAGCCCGTTCGGCACGCACGCGGAAGCCCGTCTGAATAAAAATTATAATTTTCGGCTCGATCGGCCCGTTCATTCGGCACGGCACGTCAGTAATAAATAAGTAAATAAAACACTATTTGTATGTTTATTGACTACAATTTCATGGCGCGTTCGGCCCGTGGTATATGTTTTTTTTAAACTTTAAAAGTGGTAGATGTTTACTTAATGCATGATTATGGGTTTCATGTTTCTGAGTAATTTTTTAATTAATTAAATAAGATTAATAGAATTTGTGTAAAAAGTTTATAAACAACGTAGACAAAAAAAGTAGAGCGGTCAAAAAAAAGACATTTCATTCGGTCAAAAACAACGTGTACTGTAAGTAAATGACTACTTAGCAAAAAAAAAAAAGCACGGCACGGGCGTTCATTCGGCACACCCAGAAAAAAAAATGAATTTGGTGTGCTGTAAATAAATGACTACTTAGCAAGGAAAAAAAAATATTTTCTAATTAATAAAATTTAATAGAGGTACCGTCCTCTTTCACTCTTTTTATTTCAATACGTATAATTCGTATTTTCTTAAAAATTCGAAAGATTTTAATATGAAAATAAAATTAGATCGAAAAAAGTTACAAATCGACATTTCATATTTTGAGAATATTAAAAGTAAATATTAAATTAACAAAAAAATTTCAAATTTTATTTCGAATTTTTCTTTTAAAAAAAAAAGCCCGCCAAACCCGCCTAGCTCGCGTGCCGGTCACGGGGCTGTAAAGTCGAGGCACGGCACGACACGGCACGGCACGGCACGACACGGCACGGCACGTCCAACCCGCGCGTGCGTACCCGTGTTTTGTTTTGGTGAGCTCGGCACGTGGCCAAACCGGCACGGCCCGCACGGCACGGCCGTTTGGCCACCTCTAATTGCAAGTGTATCAATCTTAAAAGAACAATGTTACTGTATCTTAATGCAAAAGCACATGTGTTCAGTATAGATACCTAAATGCTTACGAAGAATCATTGCGATTGCTGTCATTGAACAATTCTTTGAGGTTGAAAATGCAGTGCAGTTCTAAAACCAACTCAACTAGAACAAGGAATTTAAGAATGGCGAAAACAAATGTATACAACCAAGAGAACTAAACAACCGAAAAACAAAAAAAAGTGAAAAAATGGTGACGTTATATTTATAGTCTCCCACATTGTTGTTTGACAAATATATCTTAATTATATTACAGAATACATAAGCTAGATAAGTGAAATAAGTCGCATAACTGAAAAAAAAATTGTTGTATTTTAACTACAAAAAATAGTCCAACGCAAGAAGATAGAAACTCTTTTTGATGATGTTCTACTCTACTTAAAATGTAACTATTTACCAAAGTTTAAACATTTATACAAACGCAAATGGTTGGGAGAAAACATATGATGACAGATGCATATCAGCAGTTATATGAATTTAAAGATGGACGATGGTACCTCGTAGGAATTGGTTTCAATAAGAGGTCGATTAAAGCGCTTGGCAATCTCCTCCTTAGCTACAAGTGCTTTCTTGGATGCTTCTGAGTCAAGCTGACAGAGACCCAAGAACAAAATTGAATTTTAAATATATTAAAATTTTAAAATTTTGGTGTTAAGTCTTAAGTGAGTATAAACTTGACAACATATATTGTTTCTATTAGCTATTAGTTTATTTCAGTCAATTGCTGATCGTGATTTTTTGCCTGTTGACAAAGTAAAACTAGACAGTGAGTTAATAGTTTCAAATATTCCTATCTCATATTCTCTTGCACAAGCACACATTAAACTCCTTCCTGGATTGTTGTAATATGTGGCTTCCTATAATAAAAACAAAATATATAAAATGTCAAAACTTGGGACCATAAGCTAAGATAGCTCACTAATTGCAGCTTACCTTGTTGTATTCACTAACAGCATCTTTTGTTTTTCTTTTTGTAGCAAGAACTTTCTCCAGATCTGATTGTGACAATTGCCTGAGTTCCTGGAAAAAAATGCATATATTGAAGACTCGTAAATAGGATCATCGACTGAAGCATCAGTAAAGTTAATGATCACTTGCCATGAATCATGATCTTTAACAAGATGAAACTGAATTCAAACATTAGAAGCAAATGTGATGAATTGGCTAAAGAAAATCTTTACTCCAACATGAATAATTCAACAAAATCCTAAAATATCATGAACAGTTCCCAAAGAGTTACGTTCCATAATTGTTGAAATTCATAAAATTTTTGGACTGTGTTGGACATACATGACCTCAACTTGGAAATTCCGACCTCTACGATCATATGAACTCAGCGGTTCTATATTATGTATACATTAATGTGCAGTCAAGCCTTCCTTTATTATTTTTACCAATACTGATATGGTGCTATGCTAAGACAAACTGTGAAAGTTATGATGTTTCTGAAACAACTTTGAATAATTTAGTAAATTAAAAAGCAAATTTATTCTACATGATAGTTTCCTCATTGTGCTTTGCCACCCAAATTCTTTTCCCAAACTTCTAGAACCACTAGCTATCAGATTTCTAGTTAATAGTTCCCTGTACAATGTTTGTAATGCATCGATATGGAGCAATTAATGAGAATGACATACTAAATACGGGGATTAGTTTAATGACATGCTACTGACTGGGAAAAGATAATAATAATAATAATAATAATAATAATAATAATAATAATAATAATAATAATAATAATAATAATCAGTGCATCTGAAAGTAGAATATCAGTGAGATTGTCCTTGTAAAAGTAATGCAGAATGAGAATACGAACCAAACTTTTTGCTCCACTCTTTTCAGCACCAAAAAGGTCCTTAAATCCACTCTTTTCAGCACCAAAAAGGTCCTTAAATCCACTCTTTTCTGCATCAAGAAGGTCCTTAATGGGAAAATATGCTGCCTGCTTGCAGAGCTCATGAAGATCTGAGCCACTATATCCATCACATAAACCAGCTATGTGGTCAAAGTCAATTGGCCTCTTCACCCTCTTTCCCTTCAAGAAAACCTTCAATATATTAACTCTGCCCTTGTGATCAGGAAGTCCAATTTCAAAAGCCTGAGGGAGACGCCGAAGTATTGCTTCATCAAGCTCTGATGGACGATTAGTGGCGGCAAGAACCATCACCCTTGCGTTTTCTAACATAAAATATAAGAAAAATGAGTACAATCCAGTCAAAGATAAGAAAAAGTAACAATTGCACCCATTATATTGATTCTGATCCCTGATGTGTTATCGCAGTTACAACAGGGAAAAATCTTTAATTTAGGAAAAGATCATGAGTCGACCAAAGCAGCTAATGAAATTTGGAGAGAACATACGATCAGTGGTGAAACCATCCCATGATTCCATGAAACCAGTCTTCATGCTTCTTATATGTTCATCATCTCCAGAATGGCGCTGACCCAAAAAGCTGTCGACCTCATCAATGAATATAATAGCAGGCTGGAGTTTATGGGCCAAACTGAATACAGCAGACACTGCAAAATAATTTGCGAATAAATTAATGTAACAAACTGAAACATAAAAGTTTTGGTACTAGACTACATGAACGGATGAATATAATGTACACGACATATATCCCTTATGGACTACACTGTAGAACCTCATAAGTAGTTGAAACCAAGCATATTCTTCCTACAGACTTTACTAAATTAATTATGCTGATGCTAGAAATTAAAAAGTAAAACCAATAACATTAACAGGAGTTCTTAGATAACGAGATCACTCAGCGAACAGGTTTTGTACCAAATATAGACCACAGGTTCAACCAAAAGGTAAACTAGAAGAGAAAAAAGTATATAGCTGCTGAGAAAACTAAGGCCAAAATACACTCACCAAGTTTTTGTGCATCACCAAACCACTTGCTCATTAGATTTGCTAACTTCACGTTAATGAAAACTGCCCCCGATTCTTTTGCAATAGCTTTTGCGAGCATAGTCTTTCCTGTACCTGGGGGTCCATATAACAACACACCTCTTGGAGGACGAAGGAGTTCCTCACCCGAAAAAAGTTCCGGCCTTTGAAGTGGGAGAATGACCAACTCATGCAGTGACTCCTTGATCGTTTCCAATCCTCCAATTGAATCCAATTTCACTTTAATGTCACCAGGATTAATAACATCACAAGCTATCACATCCTGTACATCATATTTTCAAATCATTAATATTAATTGAAAACATCAAAATTTGAAATATCCCAGGGACATCCAGTACCAAAGTAGAAAACAATACTGTTTGTTCACCTGAGGAACCAGGATTCCAAAACAATCCCAGCTAAAAAAAAATTGTCAGCTAATATTTTGGATATCAGTCTGGGCTAGCTTAAAATATTATATACTAAATTTTAACCAAAATTCGGAACTTCAAAACAAATTATCTACTTATATGTTACTTCCGCCACGGTTCTACTAAGAATAAACAAAGAATTTGAAATTTCAATGAATTTCTGAGCATGCATGTAATATATAAAAGAGCAGCGGCCTAAGCATTACATCAAATACCAGAGACTTATGAATTATCGTTGGTTTTTGGATATTAGGCAGAACAATTTTTTTTCCTGATTTTTAACTAAAAATACGTGATTCAAAAACAAATCTCCTAAAATTTTCAATAGCCTAGATTAACCTCCTTGGTTCCGCCTCCGATTATAAGTAGTAAATATATATGTACCTCGTACGAATCAGTTTTAATGTGAGGTCGACCTAGACGTTTGGCAATGTCCTTCTTAAGTTTAGCTGCTCTCTTGGTTGCTTCTCGGTTGGGGTCAAGCAAGACGACATTCAAATAGTACATACTATAAACGCTGACTGCAACGGATAATAGGTCTAGCAAAAACTCGCTTACTTTCATCTTCTTCTTCAAGAAATATATATGATGAGATTTTTTAAAGATTTTGCAAGTCTGTATGGATTTCAGGGAGTATAGGCACGAGAAGAAGATTCGAGGGTTTATACGTATGTTCCTAGTTTAGAATTCGTTCCATGCACAAATATTTATATTATAAAATAGTATTACGAAACATAGAGTTTAATTGATATTCTTGGATGTATATATTTCATTATAATACCTTTCATTATAATACCTGAGTCTACCATACGTCAATTAACCAATAAGAATCGAGGAATTATTTTAGGACCAATCACAACTAATTCCTAAAATTTAGACCTTTCCTTATTTACAATCTCACCCTACCTCTTTAACCATGGTTTATTAACACTTCTAATTTAAATACAATAATGATTTTATTAAACATATCCATAAATACCTATTTTTTAAATCAAAAACTATTTACTAGAAAAACACAATTTTAATTTGAAATCAATCATGATATACCACTATATATTTTAAATTAAATTTCATAATTAATCATTCATTAATCAACCACTCTTTTAATATAAAGCCAGTCACAATCATATTATCATACATTATAAATTGATTTTTATAATATATATTGTACAATTATAATCGATATTAAATAATTATAATCTAACTTAATTAAAAATCTAAAAAAATCGGATTTGAAATCATATTTAAATAAATTGGATAAAATCCATACCCTCAAAAATTTTATTTTTTTTATAAGCTCAAAAATATATTTGTTCATAATTTGTTAATAAAATTAATTAATAAATGCATATAAACCAACACTACAAATCAGATTTGAACAAATTTTAAATAACTTAGATGAAATCCATATCTTCAAAAACTCGATTTTTTGAAAGGTTCAAAATATATTTATTCACAATTTTTTAATAAAATAATTAATAAATTCATTTAAACGAATTTAAATACAATATTGATTATATTAAACATATCCATAAATACATATTTTTAAATGAAAAATTATTTACTTGAAAATCACAATTTTAATTTGAAATCAATCACGATATACTATTATATATTTTAATCACGATTAAATTAAATTAAAATATAAAATATCTTGATTTAATAACTTCGCATATCACATGGTTTTTAGTTTTAAAAAATTTCTACTAATCGTAAATATTATTTTCTATAAATCCACATAACAATATATTACATGTGGTTATATATCTTTTAGTTATGAATTGTTTTTAACATCCTATATTATAATAAATGATACTGCATCTAACATGTATTAGTTAACCAATCACAAGATTGTGAATTATTTTAAGATCAATCAGAATCTATTAAATTTAAATCAATGAAACTTAATATAACAAGTTTCTCTATTGGATCTAGATTCTACGTTTCAGCCAAGACTAAATTTAAATCAAGTTACACTCAATAGCAATTAATTTTTATTTTTTCATTTCAATTAACTAAACATAATAACTACTGATTTTTATTTTAATGGTTAACTAATAAACAATTTATATTAAATAAAATTATTACAAATAAAAAATGTAATTATTATATCAATTTAAACATTACAGGAAATCTAAGCCACTTATTCCCTATTCCCCATCAGACTTAGCCAACTTTGATAAACTAAGTGTATGCATCAATTCTTCTCATGGCTAAATCATATCAATTTCGGTTAAGGTACTACTTTATATCTTTTTATTATATGGCATTCTATACTTGGACATATTATCTTTTTATTTCGATTGTATATATGTATTATATGTGTCGTGTTTTAATTGTCCAATAAATTTAACAGAAAAACGTTTTTGACAAAAAAAAAATAGAAAACGATTTAGGTTATCATCATCCCCACAATCCTGATTCTCTCAGAGTTACTTCTTATTAGAATATTCATTAGAATATTCAGTAGCAAACTTCAATAATTCAGCGACTTACTAAATTGTAGACATCAATCCTTATCACATTACACTGATCTGTTTACATTATTAGGTATGCCTATAGATAAATGTTTTTTTACAGTGTTGGGTTGTCATTGTTATTCAGTGATTACTTAATATTTTATTCTAAATACAATAATTATTTAATTTAAAAATTTATACATTAATACATGAATCTATTATATTTATAATAGATATTTTGATATCTCAAACTTTCAATTTAAAATCATAAGGTACAATTAAAATCATGAATTAAAAATTATTAACAATACAAAACTAATTAGGCTCTCAATAAAGAGAGATATTTAGTGAAAGCCAAAGTAAAATCAAGGAAAAAAAAATAAGGCTTATCATTTACAATGAGTTAGTACAAAATCTAATATTTTGGTAGATAAAATTCACCAACGGGCAACGGGGTACTAGACTCTCAATGATATTTTTATTGAAATATAAAGAAAAATCAATATAAAAATTTTAAAAACAACTTAAAAAACTGATATCAGCTCCTAAACTTTAGTTTAGCATCTTTTGGGAAAGGTGGAGAGAGAGCAGCAGCAACAACTACGGTTTTTGTTATAAAAATTATTAATAATGATAAATAAAAAGGTTGATACACTTAAAATTATATATTATTTTTAATAAAAGGGTGCCTTGAATTTTGTATTTTTTGAATTAAAGTAATAGTATCAATTTCCATATATTAACTTAAGAGCATATATTGAATTTGCTTGGTTGGTTGACTATATATTTTTTTTATATCAACAAAGCATAAACAATGGCTAAGAAAACTAAATAACTTGGTAGAAAGATTCTACACAAAGAAAGATATTTGTTAACGAGAAATAAGAAAAAATAAAAAGGAGGGTTTTATTTTGTTTGGGAAATTTTACACCATGCATGCTATTCTTAGTTTTGTTTTGTAACATCTCAATGTTGTTCTAAGACATATAATTGTATATTTACATAACTTGGATACATAGTAATATTTCATATAATTGTTATATTTTTTCTATTCGCGTATTTCATTTCATTTCGTGTACACGAAAAAATTCATGTAATTTAGTGTCATTTTGTGTTCTAATTTCGGGTACATGATTTAATATCATATCATTTTCGTTCAAGACCCTAAAGTACATGACATGAATATACAAAACAAATTTTCAAGTCTACATAATGTAATATCCTGTATTTTTAGATTAATAAATATTAGATAATAGATAATTATAATTGATTAATATTTGATAAGGATTTAGAATATGGTCCGGATTAGAATAATAATTTCTAATATGAGTTGGGCTAGAATAAGAATTTTATTAAGAATATGATTAGGGGTTTCAAAAAGATTATATATATTGTGTTCTTCTTAGTTCATTCATAATTTTTTTGAGCCGTCAAATCAAATTTCTCAGTTTGTCTCTCGTTAAGGTATGAATCTCTGTTTATCCCCTTCTTCATATTTGTCTTCGCAGGATTTATATAGAATATTTAGTCATCTTGTAAAATCCGTAGTTAATTCATTCTACGTCAGAATTCGATGATTCTGGACATTCTGGAAAGCTCTTTTCATTTTCTACAAGTCTCGTTTCAGGAACGTTTTCTAAAATCGGAGTCTAAGTATGTTAAAAACTGGGTTTTGTAATGTCCGTTTTTACTGTTACAAGAATTCACAGCAGCAACTTCAAATATTTCTATAAAATTCAATCTAAGTCGGATTTGGATGATTTTTAAAGATTTGGAAAGCTCTTTCAATTTTCTAAAACTTTCGTTCTTCATGTTTTCTCAGATTATGTCTCGAACTATTCTTGAAAGTGTAAAATATATTCAGATCTCGTTTTTCAGGTTTGAAAATTTAGTCAGCAAACGTTTTATTTAATTATTGATTCTTTATAATTCTGTTTTAGAAGATCCTTATCTTTTTGGAATGGTTTTTTCGTCCTCTACAACTTTCATGTTATGAGTTTTTTTAGAAAATTTCGTCACGAGGGTTAAAATAGTTAATTACAGGTCTGATCAGAATTAATAGTTTAGTTATCTCGTGTAGTAAGTAGAATATTGTATATAAGTTCATGGTTTCGTATTGAGTGGTTTTAATTGGGTTCTAATGGTCAAATATAAATGTTTTATAGGATGTGTGATTTCTTGGTTGCGAAAGTAAGGTAAGTTAACTTTTCGTGCTTTCCGATATATTTTAAAAATGTCTTTATATTTGAAATGTTTTTAAATGCTTTACATTTACAATATTTTGTTACGAAAATTTGGATCGAGTATCATTTTTAGATATAAGAATTCACAGCTAGCCATGACTTATGAACCCGTTAGTAATTGCGTATAGTTCCGGAACTAGCCTATGATACCTTACTAGGGCGTGCTTTTTATGATGCCTTCGGGAGTGCACACTTTATGATACCTTAGTAAGGGGCGCATTAGTGACAATTATGAACTTATGATACTGTGTCACCAGGTATTTGTGACCTTAGTGAACTGGGGAATTTACTTTATGTTTTTGAGTTTTGATTCTGAAACTGTGATTTACGAACTATGAAATTTTGAAATTTGATTTATGGAATTTATTAAATATTATTTTGTAAACTTACTTGATCCACTGGTTAGTTCGATTAGTTTTCTTGCTGGGCTGTGTAGCTCATTATTTGTGAAATTTCAGGTACTTAACGAATGGGCTTGCTTGGGGATTGGATTAGAGTTGAACCCGTGTCACTTAATAATGTTCTAGTTTCTAGCTGTTTTATTTGAGGAACTGCGTCTCTATGGATTTTAGTTTTGTAAAGGAACATATTATTTATCGTCACATTTGTAATAGTATTATTTGTAACAGACTTTTGGTTGAATAAATTGTATTTTATTTTAGTTTTTGTTTAGAATTAATAGTCCGAAAAGTCTGGCTGTTACACATAAGCTATTTCTTCTTATATATGTAGGAAAAATATACTCACTGTTAAAGGAAAATGAATTTCATGTTATTTAAATTACAAGAACACATATATAACAATGTGATTATGTGTTTATATATTACACACTTATTTTCACAAGTTAGTCAAATTAAAAAAAGATAGGTGATACTCATTTTCATATGTCTTATTTTATGAATAAAAGAAAATTAAAATTTATTATTCCATGTTTTACTAGAAAAGAATAAAAAAACCAAAATACAAACTTCCAAACTGAAAATGCACATTTTAAGTTGTCTTTATAAATAAGCTAAGGGCAATAACCATAAAATCTAATACTTATATGTTACTCCAAGAGCGCGATATATTGAATTTGTTTGGTTAGTTGATAATTTTTTTTATAGTAAATAAATTCATTAATTAAAGCACATATAATTCGTAAAAATGATATTGAACAATCACATAGCAAACTAGATTAGATGAAAGTTTCTATTGTTATAACTACGTTCGTTTCATATACCTTGCACAACAGATATCATTTCTCATATCGCTGAAACATGCAACTTTTTTTTATAGACTATCTAATGATATATTGGAGTCGTGAGGATTAAGTTTCTACACATTTTTAATATGTAATCGAAAAATTAACCACGACCATACAAATATTTTCAATAAATTAATATATAAATATTTTAAGGATTCTATATTTAATAAATATACCGAATTCTGAGAATATTGGTGAAAAATTTGTTAACATGATACGTAGAAATATTCTCTAACAAAGAGAGAAAAAAAATGAAATCTAAATTTTAAAAAGAACAATAAAGGGGGATTTTGAACTTTTAAACGGGGGTTGTATCTGTTTTGATGATTGGTTCATAATATTAATATTAATTCAATTGGTATGAATTCACGGATAAGTAATTTTATACTTACATTAATTAACATTCCAATAAAATTATATATTTTTCTAAATAAATATGAAAAATAATATATTTATATTAATTTATTAATACAATTTATAGGTCGGTGCGTAGCACGGGTATAACGCTAGTTTTATTAATGATTCATATTTTTGGATGTGCATTTTATTAATGATTTAAAACTAGTTGATAAAGCCGCGCTTCGCGGCGGCATTACAATTTTTTTTAAAAAATTCAATATATATTTATGTTATATTATATTATCAATATTAAATTTTAGTAGTTAAATAATCTTTTCTAATGAACCGATTTCTTGTTAAACACGATTCTTTCGATTGAGCTGTTCTCGCGTTAAAACCGAAATTCCAACTTTAACATATATTATAAAGACTTATATAATAATTTTTATCCATAAAAATGGAACCCTAAAAATAAAAATAAAAAAGTATGACATCAGTATCAAATTCTAGTAGCTAATACAATTTTTTTGAGTGAGCCGCCTTTCAATTAAAACACGTTTCGAGCCGTTTTTATTTGGAATCGAAATTCAAACTTCATTACATCTTGGGGGTGTTTGGGTGAACTTATTTTACAGAATAAGTCAACTTATTTTATGACAAAGTTAAAAGATTCCTTACTTTTTTCTGAAAATGTAAACATTTTTTTTTTGCAACTTATGGAATCTTAAACATACATTAAATACTTGTATAAAAAAATAATCAAAATATGAAATTTTTACCCAAAAATAAGTTTATAAGAACTTAAAAAAAGTTGAGCCAAACAGACCCATTATTGATGACACTAATCTTATAAAGTAACTTTTTTTCTTAAAAATTAAATCCTTAAAAGAGAGTAAACTCCAATATTTATGATAAGTGGATTTTATATCTACTTGGAACGTTCTAATTCGGCTTAAATTGATTGCTTTGGCCTCAAGTTTGTGGTAGTTTTGATGTGTTTTGCTTAATTGTGCAGGGTTGAAGAAATGTCGATTAAAGGTGTAGCTTCCGTCGTTATTTGGAGTTGATTTATGATATGGAATAAAGAATGGAGACTAATGTCAACTCCCAAGAAGTATACAAGTCATTAAGGATGAAAGACGGAAGCTCATGCAAAAGGAACGGAAGAAAAAGCTTAAAAATCGAAGAAAAATCAATTTTCGCAGATCGGGACCAAGCCGGGAGCCTAATTGGCGCCCCAGAGCTGTTTTATGCAGATTGAGCTGGCGCCTCAGGCGCCCAACCGGCGCTCTTGCGCTGCGGGGGTGCTGGGAAAAATCAGCCAGAATTTCTGATTCTTGTTTTGGCCATATCTTGAGTTCTAGAAGTCCGTTTGAGGCCTGTAAGCAGTCCACGCGAAGATAACGAGATTCTCTATAATTCTAAGGTAGTCCAGAGGTCCAATTACGTTGGGAACGTTCCAGAAAATCTGAAGAAAAGGCAGCTATGAATTTTCCTTAAAAACATAATCAGTTTAGGAAACGTAATTCTATTATAATTCTGTTTTGGTATTTCCATGTTGGATAAAACTTCTAGGGACTATAAAAACACATTATATCATTGTAATATGATATCATCACATAGATATACATATCATATCATTGTAACACGCAGTTTTTATGGATTTTTCTAGAGAACTATTATTTTCTTTGAAGATTGAAGATTAAAGGTTTTTTCTATATTCTTATAATTATGAGTTCTTCTATTAATTCGTGTGTTTTGTTTTCTTCCTTAATTATGTGTAACTAAATCTCTAATCTGAGGATTAGGTAGTATTCCTTGGTATTCATGTGTGTTTAATTATCTGTGATTTTCTTGCTTTGCTGATCTGTTATTGAGGGATTAACACAATTAGGGGCGTCATGAACCTTTGATTGGATTTTAGGGATTGTAATTACTTGGAAGAGGAGTTGCAATTTTAGTACACGATTTAATAGACATAATTCAAGTATTTGATTGGAAGATTAATATGCGAATTGTGAGACTTATAATTCTTGGTGCTTATTAGTTTATGATTGTACTTTGATTGTATCACGGAAGTGACAATTAAGGTGTAGTTGTAGACACTATATTGTATCTTGGAAGAGAACATTATAACCTTAGAAGAATTGTTTTCAGCAGAGTAAGAACGTAGATGTCATAGATATATTGAATGTGCATTGAAACCAAGTGAAGAACCCCAGTTCTTGGATTATTTTCCTCATATATTTTATTCTCAATTGATAATTAGTTTATAAACAAACCAAACATTCTTCTACACTTCTAAATTGTGAGAGATAAAATACTTGAACTTGATTCTACATATTAGTCCTTCCCTGAGAACGAACTACAAAAATACTATTAACAATTTACATCCTTCAAAAATATTTATGGAGTTTTAAAAGATGAAAATACGTCATATATTTGTGTATATTATAGATATTCCTGTATTTATTTACAGCTTCAGCAGAAAATTATTTTTCTGTTATGTTAACATATGATTTTGTTTAAATGTGAAGACTTTTCGTTATGGGAATAATGTTAAATTTATGGATATATTATTCTAATGCAAGTATAATTAACTTGTATAAAAAAGTTAAAATAAAGATTTTTAGGAAAAAAGATGTATAGTTTTAAAAAATCGTAAAAGACGTCTCTACTGTCCTCGTATTCTACTTTCAATAAAACATTTTATTATATGTATTTTTTATATATTCAAACATCTTTCTACCTTCAATAATTTTTTTTAATAATATGTATTTTCTATAAATTTAAACTCTTCTTATCCATAAATTAGAACTCTTATTTTACTTACAATAAAACTCTTAATTATATGTCTTACAAATGTCTATTCTACTTCCAATGAACTTTTAATTATATGTTTTTCCTATAAATTCGAACTTTTATTCCCTATAAATTTGAACACCTATTATGCTTCTAATATGTTAAAAGTTAGTTTTTAGTTATTAACATTTCAAATCCTAAAATTCTAAAAATTCTAAATATATTTATTTTCTATTATATCATCAATATTAAATTTTAATATTCAACACAGTTTTCTTTAATGAACCGATTTTTCGTTAAACCCGCTTAATCCTATTAACCCGCTCTCTCGTTAAGATCAAAACCCTAAGTTTTACATATATTACTTGTATAACAATGTTTATCCATTAAAATCGAATACTAAAAATGAAATAAAATTTCTAACATCAATATCAAATTCTAATAGCTAATACAATCTTTTATAGTGAGTCGTCTTTCCGTTAAACACTTTTCGAGCCGCTCTCGTTAGGGATCGAAATTCTAAATTCATTACATATTGTTGATGATACTTATCTTATACAACAATTTTTTTCCTTAAAATCAAAACGTAAAACCATAGTGAATTCCATTTTTTATTTTCTCTAAGCTTTCTAAAATTTTTGGAGTTTTAAAATTTATAAAAACATCTTATTTTCTCTTTATAATATAGATACTCCAGTATTTATTTATGGTTCCCGCATGAGAATATTCTTTTATTATGTTAATACATCAATTCTTTCATTTTTAAATACGAAGACTTGTTTTTTATGAGATTAGTATTGAATTTATGAATTTTTTTCAAATAGAAGTATAAATAACTTATATAAAAAATATATAATTTTTAGAATATTGTAAAGATGTCACCACCGTCCTTGTATTCTACTTCTTATAAAATATTTAATTATATGCCTCCTCTATATATTCAAATACCTATTCTACTTCCAATAAAACTTATAATTATATGTTTTTTCTATAAATTCGAACTCTTATTCTCTATAAATTCAAACTCATATTCTACTTCCAATAAAACTTTTAATCATATATCTTATAAATACCTATTTTACTTTCAATAGAACTTCTAAATATATGTCTTTCCTATAAATTCGAACTCTTCTCATCTATAAATTCGAACAACTTTTGTACTTCTAATATGTTAAAAGACATTTTTATATTTATTAGTGTTTAAAATTCTAAAATTCTAAAAAATTAGAAAAATAGATTAAGAAATTCTAAGAGGCGATACCAAATTAATAAATTAAAAATTAAAAAAATGACACCAAATTAGAAATTTTTTACATATTAAAAATTATGTTTTTATGGTATTTTGTTAATTTTTAATTTTAAAAAATTAAAAATTAGTTATATAGTCCAAGTCTGCAATCATCCAAATTTGGATAATAACCGATTATATTTCAACAAATTAAAAGATCACATACGTCTCGATATTATGGATGTTCCTTTTGTCAGTCTTGGTGTTGTACCGTTTTCTTGCTTGAGAATTTTTTCAATTTATGTTATTAAATGATCGGGGAACATGACTATTTTTGTTTGTTCTAATACATGTTGTACTGTCAATTGGGAGTTTGTCCCAATTGTTTTGAAATTTTCACTTTGTTCGTAAAAAAAAGAGATCACATACATGATACATATATAATGAGATGGTGCTAGTGCAACGGAGTTGCAGGGATATGAATAGGTGATAGATTAGTTACGTAAAAATATAATATACACATATATAATATAATTTCTACAATGATTTGTAGAATTTTTTTATTCAAATTGAAAAAACATTAAATTTATTTATGCTTACTCTAGAACGATGACAGAAAGTGTGTTTGTCTGACGGTTGATGCATCTTACAACCCAAATTCACCAATCCAGCTGACAAAAAAAATGTACAGTACAGTCACTGTAAATTACCTTGCTATAGATAAATAATTTATTCAACAAAATTTTATTCACAAACATATTGTTAACAACTTACGGAAAACTAATTCATGAATAGAGTCTTTCTCAATAGCCAAATTTACAGAGAACCTGGCAAGCAAAGATGAAAAAAATATTAATATTAATTATTAGACCAAAAGCTATAACATACCAGCCGAAGCCAAGAATCAATTCATTAGTTGGAGATAAAAAATTTATTATGTTTTATCTTGTAAATTGTAAATTCCTACTCTTCTTCTCTATAAATTCGCACATTTATTCTACTTTTAATAGAACTTTTAATTACATGTCCTACTTATAAATATGTTTTTCCTTGTAAATTGTAAATTCGGACTCTTCTCCTCTATAAATTTGAACTCTTCTACTCTATAAATTCGAATATGTATTCTACTTATAATATGTTAAGTGATATTTTTTTTGTTTATGTAACGCCCCCAAATCCACCCTGACCGGGGACTCGGGTCGTCACATTGTCTCAATATGATAACGCAATAACAATACCAAATTTTATTACAACGGAGCATAAAATGTCCCACTCCGCAGGTCCAAGATCGTCTTCACAACATAGTACAATCCAACTTGATACATCTCGAAATAATATGTTACAAAAGTTCACAATAGTAGAAATATAAAGATTTCCATCTGGATCTTCTAATTATTGTCGCCATAGCCTTGCGCTTTCCCCTTGCCTTTCTAGCCCTGGCTGGACGTCTCGCCTCTTTCCGTCTTGACAGCTGAACAAAATGTTGTAAAGCAAGAATGAGCAACTATAGTGCTCAGCAAGTTCTCTTCTCGCTCGGTATATAAATATAATAAGGTTTACCGAAATAAATACTCAAAATTTTAATATCGGATATCACAATATGATTTGGCTCAAATTCATCTTGAAAATATCATACTCGAAAGGCTCAAAACTCATCTCAAAACAGAATACTCAAAAGACTCATTACTCAATTCGAAACAGAATACTCGATAACTCATTTGATATAACTCTGATAACTCATGATTTAAGAATGAACTGGTCTTCCACCTCTCCGTATCTCGGTAGGGCGATCAACTAACCAACCAAGAATACCGGCCTCCAATGACACCGCACTTCGCCCGATCACGGCTACAATACGATATCAACAATAATATATATATGTATGAATGCTAGCATCATAATGGTTATCAATTCAACCAAGGCAACAAGGTGCCTAATTATTCTCGGGTCCGTAAAACGGTACACGAGTCTCTCTTTCTCTATAATGGGCCTCTTGCCCAAAATTGACCAGTAGAATACAGAATTCCCGAATATTTGGGGTACAGATAACTTGAGATAATTCTTTCAGAAAATATTTACAAATCTGGCGGATTGCCATTCTGACTCGATTTTACCACTAATCCGAACAATGGACTGATGTAAATTCTCAATAATAATAATTTATCGGTTGACACGAACAAAATGTCAAACCTTGACAATAAACTCAACTATCTCGAAATTATGAGAATAGTCTTAGAATGAAGTAATTGGGAGTCGTACTGAACAAATAGTACTTCTCAATATTTATAATACTCAACATTGATGAACGTTTAAATAGAATAATTTTCACTTGATCGACGAATAAAAATCTCTAACAATTATAATTTTTAAACTCCTATCGGTTAGTTCAAACGAGGAACTAACTAAAAGATAATCAATAAATAACGATTGCATTTGTACAATAAATTTAATCGAAAAGAATAAATTTAACTATCTCAGACGAATGAGATTAGTTTCACTGAATCAAAATAATAGTCGTCTCGAATTAATGAGATCGACCCGATAGCAACTAAATTATTTCTACGCTTATAGGGATTATAATTCTCAATAAACTAAATTAACAGCATAATAATATTTAACGAGAAATAATGCTCAAAAGAAATGATTTCATCATACGAAGCAACAGATAAATCTCAACATATAATATCTCGAAAATAATTTAAATAACACGAACAGAAATTCACAGTTTCCAAAAGTTAGGGTAGGAATGAACTTGCCTCGATCTCGAAGTGCAAATGAATGCAGATAAAAATTATACTCTACCCGTGAACTTGGCGTCGATCTACGTCTCGAGAATTATTTTCTAAAAAAAATGGCAACCAGAAATACGTGAGCGATTCTTCAGAATAAAATATTCCCGATCCGATAATATAATTAATAATAAGTAATATCTCCTAAAAATCTCTGGAATAAAAAAAACGGAAATTAATTCCGGAATAAATAAACATCTCTTCGAACACACGAATTAAATCTGGAGAATATATCCTATTTTTAATATCTGGAAATCTAAATTCTTACTCAAAATGAAACATTCAAACATCCATTTTTATTAAATTTAAATCCAAAATAATTAATCGCGTTTTAAAAATAATTCATCAAAGAATTCCACTTTTAATAAACCTCACAAATCTTAACTTATTTAATAAAATATTAATCTCTAAATTAAATCTGACTCGATCCGGTTAACTAAAATAAACCGAAAAATATTAACAACAGCTTTCCAGAATAAAATCATATATTATTCTATTTATTCACAAATATACCCTTTTTATTGTAAATTAATAAATCTCTAATTTGTTTTCAAAATCATAATAATACTTATTTAATTAATAAATTAATAAATTCTAAATTACATTTTAAAAAAAAACTCTAAATAATTCTATTTAATGAATAAAGCAATTAAACCATTTTAATAAATTATTATTTACCAACTAATTTAAATAACGGTTCAAATAAGAAAATCTTGATTTTTAACGTTCTATCACTAATTAAAAAAAAACTGTATCGTTTTTGTTATTATATTATAGTTAACATGATGTGGGCCCCACCTACCGTGTGGGTCCCACCTGCATCCCTCCCTGCGTTTCTCTCTTGCAAACTCTCTCTAAACAAACAATCTTTCTGCATCTCTCTCGTTCTATCTCTCTCTCTCTCTCTCTCTCTCTCTCTCTCTCTCTCTCTCTCTCTCTCTCTCTCTCTCTCTCTCGCAACAATCTCTCTTTCCCAACTCTCTCAATTCTCTATCTCTACTCTGCCTCTCTCCCTCTATCTCTCTCATTTTATCTCCCCCTTTTACCTCCGACTTCACCGGAACAACACCAAAACACTTCACCCCTTAACTCCGATGCAACCCACCACAATCAATACAAACCGAACACCACCCGTTTCCGTCTCACACTCTCTCTGCCTCTACACCAACAACACAATCTCTCTCGTTCGCTTCAATCCCTCCTCTCTTTCTCGCATTCGACCACACACGGCAACACTACCAAACACCGATTTCAATCACTACAGCCCCTCTCCGATCTCCTCTCTAAATCTCTCCCTCTCTCGACCAACAACAACAACAATTCAACAATACTCCGATTCAAACAAAACATCATCTCCTCCTCTCGACCTCACTCTCCGTTTCTAACTTCCAATATTTAATCAAAAAACACAAATACACACAAGATTAAAAACGAAAACGAAACAGAGAAATCAAAATAAACCATATGCAATTCATACCCTGTATATATCTATGATTTAGTCGGGCTTTTGATTTTAATGGAAGAGGACAGTTTGAGTATTAGAAAGAAAATGTTTGTTGTTGTGATGAAGACTAATTTCCCTGCTCTGTTTCTTTTCTATGCGTGTAATATGTGTTGGGTTTGTTTGTGAATAAAAGAGACTGGTATGGTTGGTGTTGTATCTGTTAATGCAGTGACCAACCCGTTTTATAACAAAAATTAGGTATTGTGATTAATCATGATATTGATAATGGTTGTGATAAAAAAAATTAAAAGACTAAAACATGGAGACAAAATCATTGTAAAACATGTAGTGGTGTAATCATAATAATTTTTTTATTTAATAGGTGGGTAATTATTAAATTAAAAGAAATAAAAAATGGGGGACAAATATAATGATGAAAATATTTAATATAAATATTTAGTAAAAAGATTTCATTTTTCTCCCGCTGACTAATTAAAACGAGACTCTAAAATTCGGCTCAAAATTAAAATATTATTCGAAAATTCGCGGTTATTACAGTCTTCCCCCCTTATAGGATTCCGTCCTCGGAATCAAAACTATGCATTAAACAATTCCGGATATTTATTCCTCATTTCGTTTTCTAATTCCCACGTGGCTTCCTCAACTTGGTGGTTTCTCCAAAGTACTTTCACTAAATTTACTTTCTTAGTTCTTAACTCTTGCACTTTGTAATCTAGGATTTCTACTGGCTTTTCTTCGTACGATAAATCAGGACGTATCTCCACTGGCTCGTAGGTTATAACATGTCTGAAATCAGAATGGTACTCTCTTAACGCAGAAACATGAAACACATCGTGGATATGCTGAAGGTCTGGGGGTAGGGCCAACTGATAAGCTAGTGGTCCTATCTTCTTAAGAATCTCAAAAGGTCCTATATATCTGGGACTTAACTTGCCTTTCTTTCCGAATCTCATTACTCCTTTCCAAGGTGAAACTTTCAACATCACTTTATCTCCCACTTCAAACGCTTTGTCTTTTCTCTTTTGATTGGCATATTTCCTCTGTCGATCTTGAGCTGCAACTAACCTCTTTCGAATAACTTCGGTTGCTTGCTTAGTTTGTTGAAGTAATTCCGGTCCTAGTATCTTTCTTTCTCCTACTTCATCCCAATATAACGGTGATCTACACTTCCTTCCGTACAAAGCTTCATAAGGTGCCATACATATGCTCGAATGATAACTATTGTTGTAAGCAAACTCGACTAGGGGCAAATGCTCATCCCAACTTCCTTTAAAATCAAGTGCACAGGCTCTTAACATATCTTCAACTGTTTGAATCGTCCTTTCACTTTGTCCGTCGGTCTGTGGATGATATGCAGTGCTCAGATTCAACTTCGTGCCAAGACATTCTTGAAAACTTTTCCAAAATCGAGAAGTAAAACGGGCATCTCTATCAGATACAATTGAAACAGGTACTCCGTGACGAACTACAATCTCCTTTAGGTATATGTTCACCAATTGATTTTTTGGAATACTTATCACTAATTGGTAGGAAATGCGCAGATTTAGTGAGTTGGTCGACAATAACCCAAATAGCATCGTGGCTGGCTCTAGTTCGGGGCAATCCTACGACAAAATCCATGGTAATATGCTCCCATTTCCACTCGGGTATCTCTAAAGGTTGTCGAAGTCCACTTGGTCGTTGATGTTCTGCCTTCACTTTCTGACATGTCAGACACTTACTTACCCATTCTGCAATCTCCCTCTTCATGTTGGGCCACCAATAATTCAACTTGATGTCTTGATACATTTTTGTGCTCCCTGGGTGAATGGAATATCTCGAGTTATGCGCTTCGCTCATAATTTCTTCCTTCAACTCTGTAACATTAGGAATCCATATTCTCGATGCAAATCGCTTAATTCCCTTCTCATCTTTTAAACTTATAAATTCTTCTCCGGTCAACTCTGATCTTCTTTCTTCCATTACTTGTTCTTGACAACGTCGAATCTTCTCGAGTAACTCTGGTTGAAACTGAATGCTGTAAACTCTTTCATTGTTTTGGACTGGGACCTTGACTTCTAATTCCATTTTCTCAAATTCTCTAACCAATTCTTCTGAGGTTGTCAACAGGTTTAGTCTCTCCTTTCTACTTAATGCATCAGCTACAACATTAGCCTTCCCTGGGTGGTAGTTTATCGAGCAATCATAGTCCTTGATCAATTCTAACCATCTTCTTTGTCTCATGTTTAATTCCTTCTGCGTGAATATATACTTTTAGCTCTTGTGATCCGTGTAAATCTCGCATTTCTCTACATAAAGGTAATGTCTCCAAATCTTGAGTGCGAAAACAATAGCAGCAAGTTCCAAATCGTGAGTAGGGTAACGGGACTCATACTCCTTCAATTGTCGAGAGGCATAAGCTATTACTTTTCCGTGTTGCATCAAAACACATCCTAAACCCTTGTGAGAGGCGTCGCTGAAAATTACGAAATCGCCTTTCTCATCGGGTAAGGTCAACACCGGGGCGGTAGTCAATCTCTTCTTCAATTCTTGAAAGCTTTCTTCAAATTTGGGGGTCCATTCGAACTTTTCACTCTTTCTGGTAAGTCGAGTCAGTGGCGTAGCTATCCTTGAGAAATCCTTCGCAAATCTACGATAGTATCCGGCCAATCCAAGGAAACTTCTAACTTCGGTTGGAGTCTTGGGTCTCTCCCAATCTGCTACGGCTTCTATCTTTGCGGGGTCTACAGAAATCCCTTCGCCGCTTACAATGTGTCCCAAAATTGAACTTCTTTTAGCCAGAATTCACACTTTGAGAATTTCGCATATAACTTTTCCTTTCTCAGCGTTTCTAGAACTAAACGGAGGTGTTCAGCATGTTCCTCAGGAGACTTCGAGTATATCAGGATGTCATCAATAAATACAATCACGAACTTGTCCAAGTACCTCTTGAACACACGATTCATCAAGTCCATAAAAGCAGCTGGCGCATTCGTTAATCCAAAAGACAAGACTAAGAATTCGTAATGTCCATATCGGGTCCTAAAGGCAGTCTTAGGAATATCTTCAGGCTTGATCTTTAGTTGATGATAGCCGGATCTCAAATCAATCTTTGAAAAACATCTAGCTCCCTTAAATTGGTCAAACAGATCGTCGATTCGAGGTAGAGGGTACTTGTTCTTGATGGTCATCTTGTTCAACTCGCGATAATCAATACATAGTCGCATAGATCCGTCCTTCTTCTTCACGAACAGCACTGGAGCTCCCCACGGGGATACACTTGGTCTGATTACGCCTTTGTCAAGTAATTCTTGCAGTTGGGTAGCCAACTCGTTCATCTCAACTGGAGCCATTCGGTATGGTGCTTTGGAAATTGGTGTTGTTCCCGGGGCAAGATCGATATTGAATTCTGTTTCTCTGTCGGGCGGCAATCCAGGTAACTCTTCAGGAAAAACATCTTCGAATTGATTCACTATAGGGATTTCATCAATTGCAGGGGCTTGCTTCTCGTTGTCAACCACATAAGCTAAGTAGGCTTGACACCCACTCCTTAGTAGTTTCTTCGCTTGAATCATAGTCAGAAAATTACTAGTAGGTTTCCTTCCACGAAATTGTATTCTTTTGCCGTTGGGTCCCTTTAAACTAACCCACTTACGCCGACAGTTGATTTGAGCATCATAACGTGTCAACCAATCCATTCCCAGAATTATATCAAACTCCCCTAAATTAAAAGAAAGAAGGTCTGCTTCGAAACGTTGTCCTTGGATTTCGATTCCACAATCTGGACATATCTGATCTACAGGGACTTTTTCCTGATTTGCTACTTCTATAATCAATGTCTCCCCTAATGGTACGGACTGAATATCCAATTTGTTCCTAAAATTCTCTGATATGAAAGATTTTATTGCTCCCGAATCAAACAAAACACATGCATCTACAGAATTGACTAAAAGCGTACCTGCAATTACATCACTGTCAGCAATAGCATCCTTCACCGTCATGTTGAAAGTACGAGCAGTTGGCTTGTTGCTGGGAGGTGCCATGAGTCTAGGTGCAGTTGTCTCCTTTGGTGGTGACTTGCAATCTCGTGCAATATGTCCTTTCTTTCCGCAATTGAAACAAGTAATGGCCTTATCCTTGCAGTGAGAAGAATAGTGCCCTTTTTGTCCACAGTTGTAACAAACAATGCTGGCCAGATTACATGGTCCTGGGTGCTTCCTTCCACACGTTTTGCATTCGGGTAGCGGTGGCCTTCCTTGAATTAGATTGGCTGCCTGAGTGGGTCTGGACTTTTGATTGTTTCCCCTAGTGTCTTGATTCTCAGTTCTCTTTGTATCATTGCTTCTGTCTTCCCGCTTCACAAAAGGTCTCTTTCCATTCCGATCGTCCGGCTTCCGCTCAAAATTATTTCCACGATTCTGAAACTTCCTTTTCTTCATATCCTTGTCCTTTGAGTACAACTCAGATCCACTTTCCACAATAGATGCTTTTTGAACCACAGTAGCATAGTTGGTGATTTCTAGGACCGCAACTCGATTCTGGATCCACGGCTTCAGCCCTAGTTGAAAACGTTTAGCTCTCTTTTCGTCAGTATCAACATGGTAAGGCACAAACCTAGAGAGTTCAGAAAACTTGGCTTCATATTCAGCTACAGTCATGTTGCCTTGCTTGAGTTCCAGAAACTTGACCTCCATTTGACTCTCCAAGTATTTAGGAAAATATTTCTCCAAAAATAGCTGCGTGAACCTGGTCCAGGGTATGACTACGTTCCCTTCCATTGCTCTCTTTGATTCCCACCAATAATTCGCTTCACCTTTTAACATGTAGGCTGCAAAGATGGTTTTCTTCTCTTCTTCTACCCCTACGATCTCAAAGGTCTTTTCTATTTCACGTAACCATATTCTTGCTTCAACGGGATCGGTAGTACCCTTAAACTCAGGGGGATTCAGATATTTAAATGATTTGAAACTAACGGTAGCCTGTGTCAGTTGAGCTGGAGGTAAATTTCCTCCCACTGGATGTTGGTTCTGTTGGGGCTGAAGGTTCTGGGTATGCTGAATAAGAAAGTTCATAAGTAGACTCATCGGGTTATTTCCTTGATTAGGATCTCGAGCGAGTTGTGGTTCCGGGTTTGGAACTTGGTTCTGAGGTGGGACCTCATTTTCTGGATTCACCTCGGGTTGAGGACGAGGATTTCTTGCGGGTCTTCCTCTCTTAGGTGGCATCTTTTTCTATAAGAGCGAAAACAATAAGGTATGTTATATCTCAGGTTTGCAATTATACGACACCATTGCTGGCACAGTTATGATAGGCATTCATAAATAATTACTCGGTCAAATTCCCGGTTCCTCGAAATAAATCATACCCAAAATCGTGATTCTCTCTGGTCTCTTTATAAACAATTACTCTTATTCTTAGTATAACTGGCAGTTCTCGGGAAACCTAATAAGTTCTAAAATTCAATCGTTACTAATCTCTGGTTCTCAAATTTTGGTTAAACTCATTTTAAATCGTAACTTTTGCAAATAAATTGTTATCTATATCGGGGTAGCATGAGGATACAATTGAAGGAATTTACGAATGAGCGGAAGCGCAAATAACAATTATTTCCGTAAAAACCATATATCGCACATATAGAAAATCATATAAAATGAAAAGAGCGAGGAATCGTGATCATACCTTGAAAAATCGAAGCTTTATAAAATGGTTTCTCGCAGTTGCTTCTCAGAGTGTGAAGCACTCTACCGGTATCCACCAAGATAAATTTCTTCGATGAAGCTTTTTATAAAAACAAGGTTTTATAAAAATGGAGGTTTGAGAGAG
This sequence comes from Saposhnikovia divaricata, assembly GCA_036435485.1. Taxonomy (NCBI): domain Eukaryota; kingdom Viridiplantae; phylum Streptophyta; class Magnoliopsida; order Apiales; family Apiaceae; genus Saposhnikovia; species Saposhnikovia divaricata. The sequence goes on along the minus strand of CM071596.1, from coordinate 243,649,582 downwards.
AGAGAGAGAGAGATGAAGAAGATGGAGGCTTTAAGTTTTTCACAAAAACCAAGTCTATCAAAAGTGTCCTCATCTCATTCTATTTATAGGGCACAAGTAGGTTTTTAACATTAATATATCATTATATATTAATATATAAATCCTACACTTTACCTTATAAAATGTTAAATAATAATTAAAATAATTTTAATCATTATTAAAACAACTTGCTCTCTCAAAATACCTTCATCAATAAATTAATCTTTTTATGGTGTGACCCTGTAGGTTCAATATTAAGCCGGTAGTAGAAATAAATAATAATAAACCTTTTATTTATTATTTATATGAATTCTAAAATTCATTAAATATAATTAACTGATTAATTATATTTATTCTACATCGTGAGTGATGCTTCTCAACATATCGCGACTATCCGGATAATATGAATTCACTGCTTAGAATACCAAGAACCTGTCAGTGACTAGTTACCGTACAATCAATTCCTTCTACCCTACAATATCCCGATTAAATACAAGGCATGGATCTCGTGTCAGGCCTATCAAATTTAATCATATGATTTCTTATTCATAACGCAAAGTTCATATTAATGCAAATTAGAAACTCCTTTCTAATTTCATACACTCTGGCCAGAGATTCCAGAACTCGCATACTAAGAATAACATAGGATATTCACTTCCTTACTGGAAGGGGTAGATTCTTTATTGATCGTTAACTATCTCCATACATAAATCCCTGTACCCAGAATAGACCTAATGTATGTCCTTGAGACTAAGGACTAAACCAAAGCACAGTTCATTATATATAAGATAACTTTAACGATCTCAAGTCTAAGGACACTTGTACAACTATCACTCAGTGAATAACTATTGACACGTGAGTAAACTCCATTAGTTGTCCAACTTATCGAGTCATGTTCAGTGAACTTATTCCCTAATAAGCACCTACATACTAGCTATAGTGTCACCACACAAATGCCTATGAGAACAGACATCCTCCTGACGGGAGCAAGCATAATATGTACCGATCTTTGCGGATTCACTAACTTCCGATTAGTTATCCTATGATCAGGAACTGTTTAAGTCTAGAGTTATCATCTTCTAGATCTCACTATTATAATCTCATTATAATTATAGAAGCTTTACTCTAAACTATGAAACATCTTATTTAAAACACTTTAAACAGATAATGCCCGTAATAAAATCAAAACAAGTCTTTTATTATTATTAATGAAATCAAACAAGAATACATGAAAGTTCTTCCTAACTCATCATACATGATTGGATTTAGGACAAACACTTTCAATCTCCCACTTGAACTAAAGCCAATCACTCTGGTATCTAATACCCATTCACTCATTATGACGATCAAAGTGAATCTGAGATAGCGGCTTGGTGAGTGGGTCTGCTATGTTGTTATGTGTGTCAACTCTCTCAATGTTAACATCTCTACTTTCAATGATCTCCCTAATCAAAGAAAGTGCCACAAAACAGTTTTGCAACGTCACTTACATCTATAAATTCTACTTCCGCTGTTGAGTCAGCCGTTGTAGGCTGTTTGGAACTCTTCCAACTAATCGCACCACCATTTAGACTAAACACATACCCTGACATGGATTTGCTATCATCACTTTCTGATTCAAAACTAGAGTAGGTATAACCCTCTATTTTTCAACTCAGATCCACCAAAAACAAGAAAAATATCCTTAGTCCTTCGCAAGTACTTAAGGATGTTCTTCACTGTTTTCCAGTGGTCTTCACTGGATCGGACTGATATCTGCTTATCACACTAATTGAATAAGCAACATCAGGCCTAGTACATAACATCGCGTACATGATAGATCCTATTGCTGAAGCATAAGGAATCTTACTCATGCGCTCTCTTTCCTCAGGTGTCTTAGGAGACATCTTTTCGGAAAGGGATACTCCATGGCTCATCTGTATGAGACCTCTCTTGGAGTTTTCCATGCTAAACCTTTTAAGCACTTTCTCGATGTATGTACCCTGGGTAAGACCTATCATTCTTCTAGATCTATCTCTATAGATCTTCATACCGAGAATGTAGGATGCTTCACCCAAGTCCTTCATAGTGAAGTTCTTTGATAACCACACTTTGACTGATTGCAGCATCGGTATATCATTTCCTATAAGAAGTATGTCATCCACATACAACACAAGAAATGTTACCGTGCTCCCACTAACCTTCTTGTAAACACATGGTTCATCTATGTTTTTGATAAAATCAAACTCTTTGATTGTCTCATCAAAATGGATGTTCCATCTACGAGAAGCTTGCTTCAATCCATATAGGGATCGCAAGCAAAATCCGAATTGATTTGAGTAGGGCTACATGCAAAAAGTTTCATCAAAGTCAATCCTTTGCCTTTGTCTGAATCATTTTGCCATAAGCCTAGCCTTGTAGGTCTCCACCTAGCCATCTGCTCCAATCTTTCTTTTGTATACCCATTTGCATCCAATAGGATTCACATCCTCTGGTGCTTCAACCAAAGTCCATACTTGGTTGGTATACATAGAATCCATTTCGGATTTCATGGCACTCTGCCATTTCTCTAAGTCAACACTACTCATAGCCTCATTATAGGTCATAGGGTCGTCATCATCAACGATTGATAACTCATTGTCATTCTCAATGACAAGGCCATAATACCTCTCAGGTTGGCGAGACACTCTTTCTGACCTACGAATGGGCTGTACCACAGAAGGTTGTTCAGTCTGAACAGGTGTTTCCTCTTGAACCGTAGTAGTTTGTGCTTCTTGAACTTCATTAAGTTCTATTTTGCTCCCACTGTTTCCTTCTAGGATAAACTGTTTTTCCAAGAAGGTAGCATGTCTGGAGACAAATACACTATGATTGGTGTAGAAGTAATACCCTAAAGTTTCTTTAGGATATCCCACAAAACTACATTTCACGGATCGAGATTCCAGCTTATCAGGGTCAACTTTCTTGACATAAGCCGGACATCCCCAAATCTTAACGTGTTTAAGACTCGGTTTCCTTTCTTTCCATATCTCATATGGAGCTTGAGGAACAGATTTGGAAGGCACCTTATTCAGTAAATATGCTGAGGTTTCCAATGCATAACCCCAAAGGAATACTGGAAGATTTGCATAGCTCATCATGGACCGAACCATGTCTAACAAAGTTCGATTTCTCCTTTCAGATACTCCATTCAACTGTGGAGTATATGGAGGAGTCCACTGAGAGACTATACCATTTTCTTTGAGATAATCTAGAAACTCCCCATTCAAGTATTCACCACCTCGATCTGATCGAAGGGTTTTAATACTATGTTTGGTTTGTTTCTCCACTTCATTCTTATATTCTTTGAACTTTTCAAAGGCCTCAGACTTGTGTTTCATCAAATACACATATCCGAATCTAGATCGATCATCTATGAAAGTAATGAAGTACGAAAATCCACCCATGGCTTGCGTAGACATCGGTCCACATACATCTGTATGTACCAGTCCTAGCAAATCTGCAGCCCTCTCTCCATGTCCACTAAATGGAGATTTGGTCATTTTACCCAATAGACAAGACTCGCATGTAGGATATGATTCAAAATCAAAGGGGTCAAGTAACCCTTCCTTATGCAATGTCCGCAGTCTATTTTCACTAATATGACCAAGTCTGCAGTGCCACAAATAGGTGAGATTTTCATCATCTCTTTTCCTTTTATTAGTATGTTCAATTTGTAGTAAATCATGCTCTATGTCACACACATATAGACCATTATTTAAAATACCACTACCATAAAGAACATTATCTCTAAGAATTGAACATTCATTATTCTTAATAACAAACAAAAATCCATCCAAGTCTAACATGGGAATAGAAATAATATTCCTCACAATCGAGGGAACAAAATAACAATTATTTAAAACAATAGTCTTGCCCGTAGGCATATGTAAATCAAACGATCCTACAGATTCAGCAGCAACTCTTGCTCCATTTCCCATCCGTAGAATCACCTCCTCTTCCTCGAGAGTCCTACTTCTCCTTAGTCCCTGCAACGAATTGCAAATGTGAGAACCACAGGCGGTATCTAATACCCAAGTAGAATTTTGATTTATTGACATATTCACTTCAATCATGAACATACCTGAACCAGAAGCGACAGTCTCACTATCTTTCTTCTTTTTCATTTCTGCAAGGTAAACCTTGCAGTTCCTCTTCCAGTGCCCCACCTTGTTACAGTGAAAGCAAACAGCTTTGCTCTTGGGGTCTTCAGCTTTTGGTGGAACCGGCTTTTTCTCACCAACTTTCTTCTTCTTGGAAGGGTTCTTCTTCCTTTTCTTAAGATTGGAACCCTCACCAATTAGAAGAACAGAACTCTTCTTAGAGGGAAAATTCGATTCCGCAGTCTTCAACATGTTGTGGAGTTCAGACAGGCTGACGTCCAACTTATTCATGTGAAAGTTCACAACAAACTACGAAAATGAACCCGGAAGTGATTACAAGACCAAGTCTTGAGTCAGTTCCCTATCCATGACAAAACCAAGTTGCCCAAGACGTTCAATCAAATTGATCATCTTAAGTACATGGTCATTCACGGATGATCCCTCAGACATCCTACAACGGAACAGCTCCTTCGATATCTCATATCGAGCTGTCCTCCCTGCCACATCATACAACTCTTGCAGATGCTCTAGGATAGTGTGAGCATCCATAAGCTCATGTTGCTTCTGTAGCTCATCGTTCATGGAAGCTAGCATGATACATTGAGCAACATTAGCATCATCTATCCACTCACGATACACAACATGTTCATCATTATGTGCATCGTCAGCAGGTACAGCAGGCTTAGGTGAGTCAAGCACATATTCCAGCTTCTCAACCCTGAGAACAATTCTCAAGTTTCGAAGCCAGTTAGCAAAATTCGGACCAGTCAATTTGTGAGCATCTAGTATGCTCCGGAGTGATAGTGCACCAGACATGGTGTATATAGTAAATCTGTAAATGATAAACACATAACAACACTTAGCAAATATTCAATTTCATTTTTAAAAAAACACTATATGAATCGGGTCTTTATTCATAAGTGACTCCCACTAGTTTATCTAATTTATTCAACCCCCTTAAGTGAAAAATTAAGCATTCATAATGCTAGTGGGAATAGGGATCCTATATTCCATCACACAACCTCGGCTGTGGCACGAAACGCCATGTGATGTTCAATAGGCAGACAACTCTTGTCAATTACATCTCATGTTATTCCCTAATAAAACTTTAGCCTCTTGAATAATTGAGTCACGGCTGTGGCACGACAAACTCAATATTCTAAGTCAAGTCTAACCCAACATTCCGTACAACTGAATCAGTCTCCAACGGCCCACGGCTGTAGCACGTAACGACCATTAGATTCTAATTCATTGTACACATCTCTATGTAATAGACAAGTATTTCTTATTTCAAAATCAAAGCCCTCGGCTGTAGCACGAAACGACAATGATTCAAAAATAAGAACTACTTTCTACCATGTTGGAAGGCTATGACCGACACAAGCCCGTTGTGTCATTGGCCAATTACTACTTGATATTATTTAATTTTAGAGGGATTATATTATGTTACAATCATAATCATATTATAAAGAGATTCTTCCATTTAAATTAAATATTTCAAATCAATAATCGATAATTGGATGATTCCCAGATCGGGGGGAGCATTGTCAAGAGGCGTCACTTAATACCCCTTTCTTACAGATCGAAATCCGTTTTTGACAGAATCATCCATTCTCTCAATATTGAAAATTCATATTTAATTACGTGTTTCACAAACACAAGAATCTCATGATTGTATTCATAATATTATTATTAAGGCAAGAAACGATTCCTATTTCTAGATTTTCTAGAGCACGCCTTATTTTGATTTAAGTTCACCTAAATCTATCATCGCATGGTAAACATAGGCATATATCACATATATAAAAATAAATCAATAAGCATGCAAGCAATATCATGTCACACATTGATATATTGATGTATGGATTTATTATAGTATTTAAAAGCAATTAATCCAATTAAAACATGCTTTAAAAACACTTCCGGAAATATAAATAATTCAAAATTATTATATAAAAAATATTTGACCACTCCATTAGATCCGTCTCGGAAAAACGAATCCAACGATATATCGTACGCCCAAAATGGAGTTACGAAACTCCCAATAAATCAAATTTATTGTGGACAGAAAGGCTGTAACGCATTTCCGGTATGCGTTACAAGCATTTAAAGCCATTAAATGCTGTAACGCATCCGGAAAAGGCGCAACAGGCGTGTAACGCATTTCTTAAATGCGCAACAACCTGTCACGCATTTTCCAAATGCGTGACATCCCTTTCCCCGCGTTTGGGCGACACGCGCCCGACAGCACGCCGACACAGCAGTTTTTTTTTTTTTTTTTTATGTTTGTGCCGACCGTTGATTGTTTGTAACGTTGCAGCAGTTTGTAACTCCCTTACATTAAACACAATAACTCCCCTTTTACTAACAATAACTATTATTATTAATATCCTTTTAATTTTAATATTAATAAATTAATTAACAATTAATTAATAAATTAATAAAAAATTATCAAGACATGATTTCTGAAAATCATGAGCAGCAAAAATTATCAGGTGGTTAGGGGTCCTTGTGCAATATTTTTAATCATAATATTTTCACATGCAAAATTATTTTATGAATTTTAACTAAAACAATTTTAAAAAATTCATAACAAATAATCTACACATCACAAAATTATGAGAAAAATACCCAGATCATCTACAACACTTGTAGAACTCAGATTAGTGGTCAAAATCATATGCAAAAATTATTTCGAATTAATTCATAATTAAATCTAAATAAACTTGCAAAAATCATAATAAATCCATACATGCATAAAAAAATCTGAAATTTTTATATGACTCTCTATATGCAAGAACCTAGCTCTGATGCCATTGAAGGAATTTACGGATGGGCGGAAGCACAAATAACAATTTTTCCCGTAAAAACCGTGTATCGCACATATAGAAAATCATGTAAAAATGAAATACGAGGGATTCGTAACCATACCTTGAAAAATCGAAGCTTTATAAAATGGTTTCTCGCAGTTGCTTCTCAGAGTGTGAAGCACTCTACCGGTATCCACCAAGATAAATTTCTTCGATGAAGCTTTTTATAAAACAAGGTTTTATAAAAATGGAGGTTTGAGAGAGAGAGAGAGAGAGAGAGATGAAGAAGATGGAGGCTTTAAGTTTTTCACAAAAACCAAGTCTATCAAAAGTGTCCTCATCTCATTCTATTTATAGGGCACAAGTAGGTTTTTAACATTAATATATCATTATATATTAATATATAAATCCTACACTTTACCTTATAAAATGTTAAATAATAATTAAAATAATTTTAATCATTATTAAAACAACTTGCTCTCTCAAAATACCTTCATCAATAAATTAATCTTTTTATGGTGTGACCCTGTAGGTTCAATATTAAGCCGGTAGTAGAAATAAATAATAAACCTTTTATTTATTATTTATATGAATTCTAAAATTCATTAAATATAATTAACTGATTAATTATATTTATTCTACATCGTGAGTGATGCTTCTCAACATATCGCGACTATCCGGATAATATGAATTCACTGCTTAGAATACCAAGAACCTGTCAGTGACTTGTTACCGTACAATCAATTCCTTCTACCCTACAATATCCCGATTAAATACAAGGCATGGATCTCGTGTCAGGCCTATCAAATTTAATCATATGATTTCTTATTCATAACGCAAAGTTCATATTAATGCAAATTAGAAACTCCTTTCTAATTTCATACACTCTGGCCAGAGATTCCAGAACTCGCATACTAAGAATAACATAGGATATTCACTTCCTTACTGGAAGGGGTAGATTCTTTATTGATCGTTAACTATCTCCATACATAAATCCCTGTACCCAGAATAGACCTAATGTATGTCCTTGAGACTAAGGACTAAACCAAAGCACAGTTCATTATATATAAGATAACTTTAACGATCTCAAGTCTAAGGACACTTGTACAACTATCACTCAGTGAATAACTATTGACACGTGAGTAAACTCCATTAGTTGTCCAACTTATCGAGTCATGTTCAGTGAACTTATTCCCTAATAAGCACCTACATACTAGCTATAGTGTCACCACACAAATGCCTATGAGAACAGACATCCTCCTGACGGGAGCAAGCATAATATGTACCGATCTTTGCGGATTCACTAACTTCCGATTAGTTATCCTATGATCAGGAACTGTTTAAGTCTAGAGTTATCATCTTCTAGATCTCACTATTATAATCTCATTATAATTATAGAAGCTTTACTCTAAACTATGGAACATCTTATTTAAAACACTTTAAACAGATAATGCCCGTAATAAAATCAAAACAAGTCTTTTATTATTATTAATGAAATCAAACAAGAATACATGAAAGTTCTTCCTAACTCATCATACATGATTGGATTTAGGACAAACACTTTCAACAATATCTCATGATACTCTACTGTAACACAATTTTCCAATAAATAAAGCAAGATAGCAGTTAACAGATCTGAATATACAATAATGAAAAGGTACAACTACTGGTACGGTACATGTCATAACACTGAATATAATACATCTCAGCTACATCAAATACATATAACAAGAAACTATGTACATCCCAATACAGAAAGATCTAATGTGACGCCATCCAGAAACTGGTTCACAACTAGCTACTCTAGCCAAACGATGAGGATGCTCAAGCGTGCAAATAGGTCATCAACGTGGGAACATCTCACCGACCCTCCTATGGAACTCTGCTACGATATCTGCAATCATGGTGGCAACTCTGGCACGGTGAATCTGCCCGGTACTCGATGATGGCAAGGCAGCAAAGTCAGTCTGTAGTCCCATCAAAACGGTAAGAGCAATCTGATGCATAATCTCCATTGGGACGTCTCTCACCAGTAAACTTCTTCCGTGATGCACAACAAAAGGATCAGGAACCGCCAACAATCTAAGGATACCATCCCTAGTAGCAAAGATCTCCTCATAACGAGCCCATAACCATCGATAATGCTGGAAGAGGGAATGGTGCACGTGCCAAGGGACCATCTCTCCTGCCGCTCCCTCATACTCAGGGTGAACAGGTGGCATCGCAGTAGTAGTAATAGGGGCCGCAGTGGGCTGAGTCGGAGCACGAACAGGTATAGTAGGTGCCGATGGAGCTGTATCACAAGCAGGAGTATCACCGGCCTGTGGAAACATGTAGTTCGGTATGGTAGGGACTGACGGAGCCGAAACATATACTGGAACCTGGGAAGTAAACCAGTCAGCAAAAGCTGCCACTCTGGTGGGTGTATCGACTCTAGACTCTGGGGCAGCTGAACTAGGCACTACGTCAGTGTGGACAGGTGAATGCAGCCTCTCATCAACCTGATCAGCAATCTCTGGCTCTGGGATCACAGCTCTAAACATCTCGGGGGTAAACAGTGAGGTAGTCTGCTCTATCTGCTCATTCTCTATCTGAACCTCATGTGGAGGTGTACCTAGGTCAATCACATGTGAAGGTGAAGGTGTAAGTATTTGGACAGAAGAATCCTCCGAGTCGCTACTGATCACCATGTACTCCTCTGATGGGTCACTATCCGTCCCTGAGCTAGGATCTAGAGGTCCTAGTGGGTATGGGGTAGGGGATCTGTCTCCAGTAGGAAAGAAACCGGTAGATCCTGAAGAAGACATCTACAAAAGCAAAAAGTCTCGGTCACAAACAGGTTCTAGTGGACTATAAACGCATATAAATATATAAGGGTGTAAGGCACTTGGTGCTAAAATTTCCACGTTGTATAATACCTCTAAATTCTCACATCGTGTTATAATTCTAGGCTCGTACGATTCCTAAAAATATAACTAACGCTCTGATACCAAAACTGTAACGCCCCCAAATCCACCCTGACCGGGGACTCGGGTCGTCACATTGTCTCAATATGATAACGCAATAACAATACCAAATTTTATTACAACGGAGCATAAAATGTCCCACTCCGCAGGTCCAAGATCGTCTTCACAACATAGTACAATCCAACTTGATACATCTCGAAATAATATGTTACAAAAGTTCACAACAGTAGAAATATAAAGATTTCCATCTGGATCTTCTAATTATTGTCGCCATAGCCTTACGCTTTCCCCTTGCCTTTATAGCCCTGGCTGGACGTCTCGCCTCTTTCCGTCTTGACAGCTGAACAAAATGTTGTAAAGCAAGAATGAGCAACTATAAAAACTGTAACGCCCCCAAATCCACCCTGACCGGGGACTCGGGTCGTCACATTGTCTCAATATGATAACGCAATAACAATACCAAATTTTATTACAACGGAGCATAAAATGTCCCACTCCGCAGGTCCAAGATCGTCTTCACAACATAGTACAATCCAACTTGATACATCTCGAAATAATGTGTTACAAAAGTTCACAACAGTAGAAATATAAAGATTTCCATCTGGATCTTCTAATTATTGTCGCCATAGCCTTGCGCTTTCCCCTTGCCTTTATAGCCCTGGCTGGACGTCTCGCCTCTTTCCGTCTTGACAGCTGAACAAAATGTTGTAAAGCAAGAATGAGCAACTATAGTGCTCAGCAAGTTCTATTCTCGCTCGGTATATAAATATAATAAGGTTTAACGAAATAAATACTCAAAATTTTAATATCGGATATCATAATATGATTTGGCTCAAATTCATCTTGAAAATATCATACTCGAAAGGCTCAAAACTCATCTCAAAACAGAATACTCAAAAGACTCATTACTCATTTCGAAACAGAATACTCGATAACTCATTTGATATAACTCTGATAACTCATGATTTAAGAATGAACTGGTCTTCCACCTCTCCGTATCTCGGTGGGGCGATCAACTAACCAACCAAGAATACCGGCCTCCAATGACACCGCACTTCGCCCGATCACGGCTACAATACGATATCAACAATAATATATATATGTATGAATGCTAGCATCATAATGGTTATCAATTCAACCAAGGCAACAAGGTGCCTAATTATTCTCGGGTCCGTAAAACGGTACACGAGTCTCTCTTTCTCTATAATGGGCCTCTTGCCCAAAATTGACCAGTAGAATACAGAATTCCCGAATATTTGGGGTACAGATAACTTGAGATAATTCTTTCAGAAAATATTTACAAATCTGGCGGATTGCCATTCTGACTCGATTTTACCACTAATCCGAACAATGGACTGATGTAAATTCTCAATAATAATAATTTATCGGTTGACACGAACAAAATGTCAAACCTTGACAATAAACTCAACTATCTCGAAATTATGAGAATAGTCTTAGAGTGAAGTAATTGGGAGTCGTACTGAACAAATAGTACTTCTCAATATTTATAATACTCAACATTGATGAACGTTGAAATAGAATAATTTTCACTTGATCGACGAATAAAAATCTCTAACAATTATAATTTTTAAACTCCTATCGGTTAGTTCAAACGAGGAACTAACTAAAAGATAATTAATAGATAACGATTGCATTTGTACAATAAATTTAATCGAAAAGAATAAATTTAACTATCTCAGACTAATGAGATTAGTTTCACTGAATCAAAATAATAGTCGTCTCGAATTAATGAGATCGACCCGATAACAACTAAATTATTTCTACGCTTATATGGATTATAATTCTCAATAAACTAAATTAACAGCATAATAATATTTAACGAGAAATAATGCTTAAAAGAAATTATTTCATCATACGAAGCAACAGATAAATCTCAACATATAATATCTCGAAAATAATTTAAATAACACGAACAGAAATTCACAGTTTCCAAAAGTTAGGGTAGGAATGAACTTGCCTCGATCTCGAAGTGCAAATGAATGCAGATAAAAATTATACTCTACCCGTGAACTTGGCGTCGATCTACGTCTCGAGAATTATTTTCTAAAAAAATGGCAACCAGAAATACGTGAGCGATTCTTCAGAATAAAATATTCCCGATCCGATAATATAATTAATAATAAGTAATATCTCCTAAAAATCTCTGGAATAAAAAAACGGAAATTAATTCCGGAATAAATAAACATCTCTTCGAACACAGGAATTAAATCTGGAGAATATATCCTATTTTTAATATCTGGAAATCTAAATTCTTACCTAAAATGAAAAATTCAAACATCCATTTTTATTAAATTTAAATCCAAAATAATTAATCTCATTTTAAAAATAATTCATCAAAGAATTCCACTTTTATTAAACCTCACAAATCTTAACTTATTTAATAAAATATTAATCTCTAAATTAAATCTGACTCGATCCGGTTAACTAAAATAAACCGGAAAATATTAACAACAGCTTTCCAGAATAAAATCATATATTATTCTATTTATTCACAAATATACCCTTTTTATTGTAAATTAATAAATCTCTAATTTGTTTTCAAAATCATAATAATACTTATTTAATTAATAAATTAATAAATTCTAAATACATTTAAAAAAAACTCTAAATAATTCTATTTAATGAATAAGGCAATTAAACCATTTTAATAAATTATTATTTACCAACTAATTTAAATAACGGTTCAAATAAGAAAATCTTGATTTTTTTTCTATCACTAATTAAAAAAAAACTGTATCGTTTTTGTTATTATATTATAGTTAACATGATGTGGGCCCCACCTACCGTGTGGGTCCCACCTGCATCCCTCCCTGCGTTTCTCTCTTGCAAACTCTCTCTGAACAAACAATCTCTCTGCATCTCTCTCGTTCTCTCTCTCTCTCTCTCTCTCTCTCTCTCTCTCTCTCTCTCTCTCTCTCTCTCTCTCTCGCAACAATCTCTCTTTCCCAACTCTCTCAATTCTCTATCTCTACTCTGCCTCTCTCCCTCTATCTCTCTCATTTTATCTCCCCCTTTTACCTCCGACTTCACCGGAACAACACCAAAACACTTCACCCCTTAACTCCGATGCAACCCACCACAATCAATACAAACCGAACACCACCCGTTTCCGTCTCACACTCTCTCTGCCTCTACACCAACAACACAATCTCTCTCGTTCGCTTCAATCCCTCCTCTCTTTCTCGCATTCGACCACACACGACAACACTACCAAACACCGATTTCAATCACTACAGCCCCTCTCTGATCTCCTCTCTAAATCTCTCCCTCTCTCGACCAACAACAATAACAATTCAACAATACTCCGATTCAAACAAAACATCATCTCCTCCTCTCGACCTCACTCTCCGTTTCTAACTTCCAATATTTAATCAAAAAACACAAATACACACAAGATTAAAAACGAAAACGAAACAGAGAAATCAAAATAAACCATATGCAATTCATACCCTGTATATATCTATGATTTAGTCGGGCTTTTGATTTTAATGGAAGAGGACAGTTTGAGTATTAGAAAGAAAATGTTTGTTGTTGTGATGAAGACTAATTTCCCTGCTCTGTTTCTTTTCTATGCGTGTAATATGTGTTGGGTTTGTTTGTGAATAAAAGAGACTGGTATGGTTGGTGTTGTATCTGTTAATGCAGTGACCAACCCGTTTTATAACAAAAATTAGGTATTGTGATTAATCATGATATTGATAATGGTTGTGATAAAAAAAATTAAAAGACTAAAACATGGAGACAAAATCATTGTAAAACATGTAGTGGTGTAATAATAATAATTTTTTTATTTAATAGGTGGGAAATTATTAAATTAAAAGAAATAAAAATGGGGGACAAATATAATGATGAAAATATTTAATATAAATATTTAGTAAAAAGATTTCGTTTTTCTCCCGCTGACTAATTAAAACGAGACTCTAAAATTCGGCTCAAAATTAAAATATTATTCGAAAATTCGCGGTTATTACTGTTTATTAGTGTTTAAAATCTTAAAATTCTGAAAAATTAAAAAAATAGATTGAGACGATATTAAAGTAAATTCAGACTCTTCTTCTCTATAAATTGGAACATCTATTCTACTTTTAATAGAACTTTTACTTACATGTCCTACTTATAAATATGTTTTTCCTTGTAAATTGTAAATTCGGACTCTTCTCCTCTATAAATTCGAACTCTTCTCCTCTATAAATTCGAATACATATTTTACTTATAATATTTTAAATGATATTTTTTTTGTTTATTAGTGTTTAAAATCTTAAAATTCTGAAAAACTAAAAAAACAGATTGAGACTATATTAAAGTAAATTCAGACTCCCGAATATCCTCCTTTATATATATATATATATATATATATATATATATATATATATATATATATATATATATATATATATATGTATATATATATAATATTGATTGATATTTTTAGGATGTGTATTAATGAGTAAAAAATATACTTTAATAATTGATATATTTAGATATGTTTATAAAATTTAATATGTTTTGGTTAAAAGTTAACGTATTTTAATTAAAAAAAACAAATCTGTTAGTTACCATTAATATAATATAATTGGTATTGTTTTGTGTATATATAAAATGTAATATGTCAATTTAAAATTTAATGTATTTTAATTAGAAAAGGTAATCGATTAGTTAATATTAATCATATCATTTTATTATTTATTAAATACAAAAAACAAAACCAATGTTCAAATCGGAAAATTTTCAATGCTTTGGTTTTAATATAATAGCATAGATAAATATAACTTGCAAACATAAAAATCAAAATTGTAATAGAATATAAGGTAAATATTCAAAATGTTTTTTTAGGGGTTTAATATGAATTAATATATATGTATTATAAATATTAAAATTATTATAAAATTGAAGATGGATTTTAAAAAGGTGAAAAATGTTCCTACATACTTATGTGAGTTATTCTCCCTCCGTCCCTAATTAGTTGTCCAGTTTGACTTTTCAGTGGTCAAATTGACCAAATTTTGACTGAAATTTACATATATTGTATATTGGAAAAAAATAAAAAAAATTATATCATTGTAAAGTATATCTAATCTATTTTAATATGTGCTTTTCCATTTTTTAAAATAATAGAAGGATAGTTTTTAATTTTCGGTAAAAAAATGGTCAATTTGACCACTTAAAATTCAAACTGGGCAACTAATTAGGGACGGAGGGAGTAGTATTTTAATGATAAATTGTAATTATTTGATCAACTTCTCCGGTTACTAAAATTTGATAATGCACACCTAGAGGGGGG
Organism: Saposhnikovia divaricata; assembly: GCA_036435485.1. NCBI lineage: Eukaryota > Viridiplantae > Streptophyta > Magnoliopsida > Apiales > Apiaceae > Saposhnikovia > Saposhnikovia divaricata. Next base: position 243,634,365 of record CM071596.1, on the reverse strand, counting down.
GTGAATAGGTGTAAATGGCTAACTATGTTCAACTAAATCCAATTTTAATAATTACCAGAAACAGGTTACTGTTTTCAATTTAAACAGATGAAAATGGTACGCTGAATGTAAATGGTAAGCTGAATGCACGAGCAGCAAGTAAAGAAAGAGCAGAAAAGTAAGGTGCAGAAAAGTAAAGAACACAAGAAACTTTTAGCTAGGTTTGACCCTTAATCCCCTATGGTCTACGTCCTGTCCCTTACCAACTTGGTAAGAGAATATATTATTGATCAACGAAATAAACCAATTACAAGATACAATAATATATCTCCCTTTTAACCCACCTGTTGACAAATGGCTTGCTGAACTCCTGTTTCTGAACTTGCCCTCTAAGCTATACTTCCCAAATATACTTCTCTAGCAACGATCACCAAACTCTAGTCCCCTAGCCAATCTGTCCAACAACTAATGAATACAAATCGAACAATACAATCAAGAATGAATACAACTCAAAACTATGAACTCTCTAAGAATAACACGTATGTAATATATTAAGAGCTCGAGAGAATTGAAAGGATATAGCAATGAAAAACTGAGTTGTTTGTGTTCTTTGTGTGCTTGAATATTTTCTGAATTGATTGGTACGAATGAACACAAGAATAAGATTTATAAAGCTTTCACAACCAACGTTCTAAAATCAATCAATCAATTTCAAACTTCTAGAAATCAATTTCTAACGTTCAATTGGTTAGAGAGATTTTGCAACGTTCTTGTGACCGTTTGACAGAGGGTTTGGAAGAGATGAATCGAAGAAAACATAACCCTTTTGTTTGTATAGATATAAAACGCGTATAGGAGATTTTGAAGAAATAAATCTTTTAAAAAATGACAAACTCCTATAAATTAGGAAAGTGATATAAAATCAGTTTTGATAAAAGATTTGAGCTCCATAATATATTATGTACGTATTATATCATAAAGAATCCTTACAATGTGTCTAATTGAGTTTCCTGAAATAAATCCAAGAAATCGAACTTGATCTTTATCTTCAGGATTCTGGATAGTTGGAAATGGCTTGCTATTTGTGAAGTGACTGTGTGCAACTGGCTTGCCAGTCTGTCTCTGTTGTAGCACCAAATGGCTTGCTGTTTGTATATTCTGATTAAACAATCAGTAGGCTATTTTTCCCTGCAAAACCAAGTTAGTACAACATAGAAATAACATGATGTTTTATATCAAACTATAAGCAATCAGCTTGCTGAATGTGATCATCAAAACCATAAGAGTATCAAAATTCTCTTATGTATTTTTATCGTGTATTTAAATTAAAGTCTCTCTTCAAATTCAACGGGGTGAGTAGGGCTGTCAAAAAAATTCAAAAAATACGATATCCGTCCGAAATATCTGTATTCGTATTCGAAAAAATAGGATATTATCAGCATCCGAAATAAATAGGATATTATTCGTATCCGAATCCAACATATCCGAATCCGAAAATGAAAAAATTAATGCTACCTCCGTCCCACAAAGTAAGACCCTTTGATTTTTTCACGCATTTCAATGTGCTCGGACCGGGTACTTGTGAATTGTATTTTTTTTAATTGTTTTCGATTTGTATAAAATTATAGAATCTATATTTTAATACAAAACAAAAAATATTATTTGTAAATACCCCATCCAAGCATATTGAAATGCGTGAAAGAAAAGAGTGTCAAACAAAATGGGACGGAGGGAGTATATATTTATATATAATATTTATAATTTATAATATATTTATAATTAATAATATATGTCTTTGTTCATTATTTAATATATTTTTCAAAGATATATTTAAGTGTAGACATTTTTTAAACATATATATGATATAAATATAATATATTAATATATTATATTAAAAAAATATCATAATATAAGTCTTTTTTTAAAATATTATCAATTTGGATATCAAAAAAATTCGAAAAATCCGATATCTGTCCGAAATATCTGTATTCGTATTCGAAAAAAAATAGGATATTATCTGTATCCGAGAATTTCGGATAAAGATATGGATATAGTCATATCTGGATCGATCCGAAATATCCGTTTGACAGGCCTAGGGGTGAGAACTTATTTAGTAGCATCAAATCCTTTAAATACTTTAAATAGATAGGGATATTAGATTTCAAACAAAATTATTGGAGAAAAGGATTTAAATATCATAATTTTAAATTAAATTATCTAAAATGTCACAACTCAAATATATGGCTCCAAATACTATAATAAAATATTACATCGTATAATGTTTTCAATTTTTTTAACCAACATCGTGTAGTGTATAAGGGGTTGGGGGTTGGGGGGGTTAGCGTTATATTTTCAAATTATTAAAATATTGAAAATTTAGATATATTTTTTAATTAATATTTTAAAATTTTATTGATATTTCTTTTGGGATTAAATAGTTTCAATTTGGGATTTAAAGGGTTCCATTTGGGATTTAGAAATATTCAATGTTTTAAACAAAATATATAAATTTATCTGTATTCCTTTAGGGATTCAACATTTAACCTTTGGGATTCAACGGTTCCATTTTGGATTTTAGAAATATTCAGAATGACAAATAAACTGTATATAGACTTAGAGTTTAGGCTCTAGAGTTGTTTCAACAGTTAATCTTTGGGCTTCAACGGTTCTATTTTGCGTTTTAGAAATATTTAGAATGATGAATAAATCGTATACGGACTTAGGGTCTCTTAAACCTTAACTTATCCTGATTTTTAAAAAATTGGGATGATCCCCGAATTTTTTAAAAATTCGGCCATCGGACTCAGTAAAAAAACACAATTTGAATTGACCATTTGATTTTAAGTTTTTTAATAGTATTTGCAAATACACATTTAGCAAAAAAAAAACAAAATAATAACACCACTTAAAGTAGTGTTTTGGGTTTATAAACATTAATTTAAGTAGAGTTTTATAGTAAAAAATGGGGTATCACCACTTAAAGTAGGTTTAGGGTTCAAAACACCACTTTATGTAGAGTTTTGAACCCAAAACTCTACTTCTAGTAGCTGTTTGTAAAAAATAAAAAAATTTAAACGGCACACGATGTAGTGTTTTCGTTTAAAAATGAAAATGCTGCACGATGTAGTGTTTTAATGTGATATTTGAGACCATCATTTCTGGTTGTGATATTTGGAACCATTTAGTTTAAAATTATGATAGTTTAACTTTAAAACTTTTTCGCTTTTCGAAAAGCAAAAAGTTTAAAATATAAATTTAGAAGAAAAAAACAAAAAGGTTGGTTTGAAATTATAATATAATACTCTCTTCGTCCCAGTTTTTTGTCCTTTTTAATTTTTTGTGATTAAATTGACTATATTTTATTTAGCAAAAAACAATTGACTATATTTTGATAAAAAATTGCATACATAATATAATTCCCAAAAATTATAAAATTTACATTGTTTAAAAATATATCTCACTTTGATGCATTTTTTTGGATTTTAAAAATCATAAAAATGTAAAATATAAATCTTACTCAAAATTTGATTAATTTGAGAGTAAAAAATCAAGCAAATAAAAGATTTGGGATGAAAAAATTATTATCTTTATTTAACATACAAATTAGTATACAAGAAAAAATTTAGTGAGAATATTTAATTGTAATACTAGGAGTATTTTATTTCTCTAACCTCAAATTTATCACCCACATTAAGATTACTATTTTTATTAATATTATTTCTTTTTTTTTTCACTATCTTTGTTTAAAGAGTAATGTTACATAACGGAAATAAATCAAAAAAATATTCCCAAATGACATATAACGTGATTTTATTTGTGAAATCTATATGTATAGTATGCACGAAGGTTCCATCTCATTTATGAATAAATAACCAATAATATTTTGACAACTCAACATCCGAAACCATTTCGAAACAATTTTAGTAACTCTAGCATTTCTCTGATTTAAATCCTCTTAATATCCTTTGAGCCCCCGAGAAAGGGCAAAAAGGTCTCGGAAGTACAATTTTTTCCTTTTTTTGTAAATAAAATTGTTTTAATTCAATTATCGTCTACCATATCGTCTGAAGTCTCTGTACTCATCTTCAAACAACTGTCAACTGTGAATTGTGATTCCTCAAATGTTGGGTTTTTTTTTTCAGAATTTATATTTATATGGTATAATTTAGGATTTGATGGGAAGGAGTAGACAATAGACATGACCAATTCAGCCGGACAAAAACATTTTAACATGTGTCAACAACATATTTATAAATTCCAGAGATTACAAGAAAGCCCATATATGATTGATTCTTCTATAAAAGCAACTCCTAAATATCCTTTTTCTCAAACAAATTATATATACATACTACTACAGTTTTCACTAGCAGAAGCTTTTGTTTTTCTTTTTGCAACAATAACTTCCTCCAGATCTGTTTGTGATAATGCCCTGGGTTCCTGAAAATTTATGCATATACCGAAAACTCGTAAATAGGAACATCATCAGTAGAAAAATTCAGTGAACTTGTAACAAGATGAAAATAAATTGAAACGTTCAGAGCAATCGCGATGAATTGGCCAAACATAAAAATGCATTAGAATGTCATTCTCGTTAACCGGGTTAGAATCCCATATCTAAATGGCACATAAGTCAGATGGTCACAAGTCACATCCGTAATAAACCCGATAGTTTTGGACATACTGCTGTGGATTCAAGCAGGCATTATGATACACTGACTTTCACCAGGAGGTCGAAGCCCAATAAAACGGCCCAACAGTAACAGCCAAAGACCCAACTCGACTGAGGGGGCATTTTAGTCATTTTATGTGTAATATTGGGCCTGTAGTTGGATAAGGGGAAAGGGGAATATGGAATTAGGGTATCATTGATATTGTATGTTTTGTGAGGGTTTTCAGGCTCTCGAAGTGCGAGGAAATATTGTACTCAGACCGTGTTTATTTATCGTCAATTTATTGAAGTGTTTCCCCTTTTGTTACTTTACGCATCTGTGGAGTGTGTGAGTCCTAGTAATCTATAGCAATTGGTATCAGAGCGTACTACGGTCCGTATCATGGCAGATGGGGGCGCCGCCTTCAAACCAACAACGCATCGACGCTTTGGAGAAGAGTTTGGGTGAGTTAAGGTCAACAATGGCAGAACAAGTTGCGTTATCGGTGAGCGCGGCAACTCAGGAGATGCAACAAAACTTTCTCGATCAGTTAGCGGCTACAATGGATTCTTTCAGAGCAGATCAGTTGAAATTTCAAGGAGAGGTAAGATCTTCTCTCTCTTCTTTGAAACTGGTTAATGTATCAAATGGTTTGGGTGCAACTTCTTCTGGTGTTGGGGGTAAAGGCAGGGTGTTGTCGCATGAAGAGATAGAGGTCATGGGTCGACCCGAGGGTTCCGGAGTGGGGACGGGTCAGTTTGGTGGGTTTGGGGGTGATAGCGGAGGGGAGATGGGTCATAACCCCCAAGGTCGTAATGGAGGGTCGAACTGGAGGCATAAGAAGTTGGACCTACCTGTTTTTGCGGGCGCAAATCCTGATGGGTGGTTGTTAAGGGCTGAACGTTACTTTAGTTTTTACCGGTTGAGCGAAGAGGAACGATTAGAAGCAGCGGTAGTGTCGTTGGATGGTGATGCGTTGTTGTGGTATCAATTTGAGCACGGTCGAAGGCCTATACATCGTTGGGAGGAGTTGAAAGGGATGCTGTTGAGACAATTTCGACCATCTTCTTCAGGGAGCTTGTATGAGCAGTGGTTAAACCTTTCCCAAACTGCTGGGGTTATTGAGTATCGACGCAGGTTTATTGAGTTAATGGCACCTCTTACTGGAGTGCCGGAAGAGATAGCAAAAGGCCAGTTCATCAATGGGTTAAGGGATGACATTAAGGCGGAGGTTCGTCTGTTGGGGCCTCGTAGTTTGGATCATGCCATGGACCTATCAGTAAAGGTGGAAGACAAGTTAAGAGCAGGAGGTGGTAGGAAGGGGGAAAATAAAGGAGCAAACCCAAATTACTATTCGGTATTGTCTTACAGTCCTCAGTCTGGTACGTCTTCCTATTCGTCATTTAAATCACAGTCCAGCTCGATTGCACCTTCTACACGTTCTGTATCAGCTCAGTCTCATGCCTCATCCAACCATTCACTACCCAGCCCCAAGAGTCAGGGGTATTTATCAGTGGCCAAGCCTATTGGGGATGTAAAGAGGCTGAGTGATAAGGAGTTTCAATTAAAACGAGAGAAGGGGGAATGTTTTCGTTGTGATGAGAAATGGAGTGTGGGTCATCGATGTAAGAAGAAAGAGCTGAGTGTGATTGTGATGCAACCAGAAGAGGCGGATTATTATAGTGAAGAGGTAGTGGAGACAGAGGAGGAGTTGCTAGGTAACGTTGAGGTAGGTGTGCAGGACAGACCAGAAATTTGTTTAAATTCGGTAGTGGGAATTTCAAGTCCCAAAACGTTGAAATTAAAGGGAGAGATTCAAGGGCAAGAGGTGGTGGTCATGGTGGATCTGGGTGCCACTCACAACTTCATATCCATGGAAGCAGTACAGAAGTTGGGGCTACCAATTACTCCGTCTCAAACCTTTGATGTTTCACTGGGCACGGGAGAGGCTGTTCAAGGGGAAGGGGAGTGCAAGGCCGTCATTCTTCATTTGGCTGGTATCACTATTATCGAGAGCTATTTACCATTGCAGTTAGGGAACTCTGATGTGATTTTAGGGGTGCAATGGCTTGAGAAGTTAGGCACCATGACCACTAATTGGAAAACGCAAACAATGAGGTTCCGTTTAGGGGACACAACAGTCACGCTCAAGGGAGACCCATCCTTGGGTCGTTCCAAAATTTCTCTAAAGGCCGTGATGCAAACACTGCGTAAGGAAGGGGGTGGTTTTTTGGTGGAGTTGAACCATCTCTCTGTTGGGCCTCCTGATAAGGTAAATGAGACTACTACTCTCCAGGCACCACTCTTTTTGCAACCAACAATTAAGCAATACCAGAGGGTGTTCCAAATGCCAGCTGGGCTGCCACCAGTGAGGGGTCATGAGCACGCCATCAGGCTCAAGGAGGGGACAGACCCGGTGAGTGTCCGTCCTTATCGCTATGCTCAAGCTCAGAAGGATGAAATCGAGACTTTAATCAAAGATATGTTGAAAGCTGGAATCATACAGCCCTCATCAAGCCCGTTTTCAAGTCCAGTTCTGTTGGTTAAGAAAAAAAATGGTTCATGGCGTTTTTGCGTGGATTATAGAGCTTTGAACAAAGTAACAGTGGCTGATAAATTCCCTATTCTGGTAATCGATGAGTTACTTGATGAATTACACGGGGCAAGGTATTTCTCCAAACTCGACTTAAAATCTGGTTATCACCAAATAAGAGTACGCAATGAAGATGTACAGAAAACAGCCTTCCGTACTCATGAGGGCCACTACGAGTTCCTTGTGATGCCTTTTGGCATGATGAACGCCCCTGCCACTTTCCAAGGGCTCATGAACACAGTTTTCAAGCCATTGTTACGGAAAAAGGTTTTGGTTTTTTTCGATGATATTCTGGTTTACAGCCCTACCAAGGAGCAACATGTGGAGGATTTGTCACAGGTTTTGGAGCTACTTACTTTACATCAGTTGTATGCGAATGGGAGTAAATGTGAATTCGGGCAAGAGCAACTCTATTATTTGGGCCACGTAATATCTAGGGAGGGTGTTTCTATGGATATGGAGAAGGTTCGCGCTATGCAGGAGTGGCCACAACCCACCAGTTTGAAAGAGTTACGGGGATTTCTGGGCCTCACCGGATACTACCGTAAATTTATTGCCAAATACGCGACCATAGCAAGCCCCCTTACAGATCAGTTAAAGAAAGACCAGTTTGGCTGGTCAACAGAAGCAACTACGGCCTTTGAGGCCTTGAAACGAGCTTTAATGGAGGCACCAATTCTGATCATGCCTGACTTCACCAAGGAATTCGTCGTGGAAACCGATGCTTCCGGTTTCGGGTTAGGGGCTGTGTTACTGCAACAAGGGCATCCAGTTGCATATTTTAGCAAAGTGTTGGGTCCTAGAGGCAGGGTGAAATCTATTTATGAAAAGGAGTTAATGGCAATCGTCTTTGCTGTACTTAAATGGAAGCATTACTTATTGGGACGCAAGTTTATCATCCGCACCGATCAGCAGAGCCTTAAATTCCTGATGGAACAGAGAGAAGTAGGACCTGAATACCAGCGTTGGGTGAGCAAATTAATGGGATTTAACTTCACAATACAATATAGGTCTGGGTCTACTAATAGGGTGGCGGATGCCTTATCTCGTGAGTTCACGGGCCACATTGAGTTGGGGGCCTTGATGCTGTCAGGAGGGGCGTCATGGGATTCATATAGCAAAGACATCAGGTCTCACGAATTCATCAGAAAACTGACTGAGGATGTGCAGGCTGGTAGGCATGTACCGAAGGGGTATCATGTTGAACATGGCGACTTACGTTATAAAGGACGACTAGTATTACCTTCAAAATCACCTCTGATTGGCAACATACTTCATGACTACCATGATTCACCCCTAGGTGGGCATTCGGGTGAATTCAAGACATATACACGCATTGCTTCTGACTGGTTTTGGCCAGGAATGCGCAAGGAGATAGCAAACTATGTTCGAGCTTGCAATGTGTGCCAACAAGCCAAGTCATCTACACTAAGTCCAGCTGGGTTGCTTCAGCCACTACCCATACCAGCTCTCGTGTGAGATGAAATTTCAATGGACTTTATTGAGGGCTTACCAAAATCTCAAGGGGTTGATTCAATCTTAGTTGTGGTGGATCGCTTAACCAAGTACAGCCACTTCATTCCCTTGAAGCACCCCTTCACAGCTGTTTCAGTGGCTGCAGTGTTTGTGCGAGAAATTGTAAAGTTGCATGGTTTTCCTTCGACCATAGTGTCTGATCGTGACAGGGTCTTCCTCAGCCTTTTCTGGAACGAATTATTTAAACTGCAGGGGACATCATTGCACAAGAGCACGGCTTACCATCCCGAATCTGATGGGCAGACAGAGGTGGTAAATAAAGTGGTTGAGACTTATTTGAGGTGCTTCATAAATGGACAACCAAAAACATGGGCGACTTGCCTTCCGTGGGTTGAGTATTGGTACAACACTACAACCCACTCTTCCACTGGAATGACTCCATTCAAGGCCGTATATCGGAGAGACCCACCACAACTGCTTAAATATGAAACAGGCCACACCGCTCTATCAACCTTGGAAGATCAGATGTTAGCTCGGGATGCGATTTTAGATGAATTGAAGGCCAACTTGGTCAGGGCACAGCATCGAATGAAAACACAAGAAGATTTATCAAGAAGGGAAGTGGAATTCAATGAAGGGGACGAAGTGTACTTGAAACTAAAGCCTTATCGTCAACAATCTGTGGCCAGGCGGCCCTTTGAAAAGTTAGCAGCTCGATATTATGGACCTTTTGCCATCATACAGCGAATTGGCCCAGTTGCATACAAGCTACAACTTCCACCAGAGGCGAGAATTCATCCAGTTTTTCATGTGTCGATGCTTAAAAAGGCAGTGGGAGTTGCCCAACCCATTTCTAAACTTCCAACCACCATCACTGAGTCACTGCAAGTGGATAGCATCCCTGAGAAAATTCTGGGGGTGCGAAATGGGTCACAAGAGCAGGATGGAGCTTTAGAGGTCTTAGTTCAATGGAAAGGAATGTCTAGCCAGGAAGCTACATGGGAGTTGTCACAGACCATTGATCAAGTCTTTCCCTCTTTTCACCTTGAGGACAAGGTGAGTGTTTGGGCCCGGGGTAATGCTGTGGATTCAAGCAGGCCTTATGATACACTGACTTTCACCAGGAGGTCGAAGCCCAATAAAACGGCCCAACAGTAACAGCCAAAGACCCAACTCGACTGAGGGGGCATTTTAGTCATTTTATGTGTAATATTGGGCCTGTAGTTGGATAAGGGGAAAGGGGAATATGGAATTAGGGTATCATTGATATTGTATGTTTTGTGAGGGTTTTCAGGAGATACTCGCCTCTCGAAGTGCGAGGAAATATTGTACTCAGACCGTGTTTATTTATCGTCAATTTATTGAAGTGTTTCCCCTTTTGTTACTTTACGCATCTGTGGAGTGTGTGAGTCCTAGTAATCTATAGCACATACATAACCTAACTTGGACATTTTAAACCCAACGGTCCCATGTTTAACATTGTTTATGGGTAACTATACTAATTTGGTATAATGCTAAGGCAAACAACATTGAATCTACAAGTGGACTTTAATGGACAATGGTTAGGCCGGGATTAAGAATTCAAGCGGTGATTATAGTGATTAGTGAATGCTTACATAGATGCCGGGAGTTCCTGACAGTAGTTCAATTTTAGCTGAGGGTAGCTTCCTCATTGTGGTTTGCCATGGCAAAAAAAATTTCCAAGTTTCTAAAGATTTCTTATCAGTAATTAGTTGTTCCCTATACAAGTTTGAAATGATTGACGGGGCAGATTGGAGAAGTTAAAAGTAATTCGTTTCTTGGAGCTTCATTCACATGCCTAGTGATATTGTACCTTATAAAAGTAAAACGTAGGACAAGAATACTGACCGACGATTCCAATCCACTATTTTCAGCATTAAGAAGGTCCCTGATGGGAGAATAAGCTGCCTGCTTGCAGAGTTCAAGAAGATCTGAGCCACTGTACCCATCAGATAAACCAGCTATGTGGTCGATGTCAATTCGACTCTCCACCTTCTCCCCTTTCAAGATAACCTTCAATATATTAACTCTTCCCCTGTGATCAGGAAGTCCAACTTCAAAAGTCTGAGTGAAACGTCTAAGTATTGCTTCATCAAGCTCTGTTGGACGATTAGTGGCTGCCAGAACCATCACCCTTGCATTTTCTACACAAAAATATTAGAAATGAGCAAAATCTCAAGTAAAAGATGTAACAATTGCACTAATTATACTTACATTGAACCATGGTCGCTAAACACAGTTATGACATGGAAAGAGAAACTGTGAGATCAACTTTAAATCAAATAAAATTTAAAGAGAACATACGATCGGTGGTGAAACCATCCCATTGCACCATGAACTCAGTCTTCATTCTGGTACTTATTTCATGGTCAGTGCAACGCCGCTTAGCCAAAAAGCCGTCGACCTCATCAATGAATATAATAGCAGGCTGGATTTTATGTGCCAAGCTAAATACAGCAGCGACTACAAATTATTTTGAATATATTAATTTAACAAATTTAATCACTTAGTTCTCCCTTACCAGCCAAGCTGCTACTAAACTTAATCAAAAAAGTTTTGGGACTAGAACACAAGAAAGGATAAATTTAATTTACAGGACATGAAGCCCTTAAAAACTACTGCAGAATTACGGACGTATTTCAGACGAACCGTAAATATTTTTTAAATTTTTTGCATCATTGAAATCTATAAGCCAATTTAAGTCAATCAGGCTCATATGCACAACTATAATTCCCCCTTACCAGCCAAGCTGATACTTCATACCTTAGTACACAGGCAGAAGTCCAAAGACCAAACCTTAAGCAAAGTAAAGTTGTAGAACTGAATAATTGAAACATAAATTCAAAAATTCAAACCCTGATAGATATTTGGAACACGTGTCCAATCAACCTGATACCATAAACTCACCAAGTTTCTCTCCATCTCCAGTCCACTTGCTTTCAATAGTTGATAGCTTTATGTTAATGAAAGCAGCTCCTGACTCTTTTGCAATAGCTTTTGCGAGCATAGTTTTTCCTGTGCCTGGAGGTCCATGTAACAAAACACCTTTCTGCGGACCAAGGAGTTTCCCATGTAAAAAAAGTTCCGGCCTACGGAGTGGGAGAATGACCAATTCATGCAGTGACTGCTTAATACTTTCCAGCCCTCCAATTGAATTAAATTCCACTTCAATGTGATCAGGATTAATAACATCACAAGCGATTACATCCTGTATTTAAAGCATCATTTGACATCTTGAACACAAGGATTGTGTGGATCTCTAAACCACCAAAGGCCATTTGTCAAAGTAAAACGTGGGCGTTTGTATGTTATTGTAAACATTTTTTAGAATATATTATGTACTGCATTTCAATTAATTTAAGTTGATTTCCCTAAATTTTAAGACTCAACTAGCAGAGGGCAAGATTAATACTATTAAATGCATTTATTCTTATCCGGCATGCTATTCTGTCAAGTATATATATCATCACTGTGCACGTGTCTGTAAGTTGATTATGAACATGTATACATGGGAGGATAGAAGTGAGGGAGTTGGCATTAATTCTAAAGGGGCTGAAAAATGTTTAGAATTTCTATTCGAAAGTTAAAAGAAAAGACAAGGGGTTGAGCAAACGGACTAGTTAGGCAACCCTTGATTGTTGCACTATGTAGTAACAGACTCATGTACATCTATCCCTTTCCCTGTTAGAACACAATACTAACAAGTGTAGAAAGAATGCAGGCATGAAGCACTCCGTATCTACTGAAATTCGTTACACGACTTAGCAAAAAAAAAAGAAGGAAATTTGTTATACTGCAGGTGTCCCAATCCCACGACAACAATGTCACTGCATATAAGAGCCATGGCACATGTCGTCAGCAGATATGCCTATATGCACACGAAGGATCATGGCGATTGCTGTCATTGAAGACAGCTCTTTGAGGTTGAAAATGCAGTTTAGAACCAGCTCAACTAAAAGAAAGAATTTAAGAAATGATGACAACACATGTAAACAACCAACACAACTAAATCAAGTTGAAAAAATATCTCATTGAAATTTGATATAAAACTTCAATGTTTAGAATCTCCCAGATATTTTGCTCACATCATAAGATCAATTTGAAATACAGTAGAACTTGAACTTCAACCCAACAACAAAAGAAGTAAAAAGATAATGAAGATTAGATTTGTAGTCTCTCCCATTGTTGTTTGATAAATACATCTCTAGTTGTATAGTGAATTTAATCATAATGTGAAATAAGTGACATTAAAGTAAAAATAATTAAGTCACAAATATAGTCCAACACAGTGGTTGGGAGAAAACACACAAAGATAGATGCAAATGTATATATAGATGGACAACCTTACCTCAAAGGAATTGCTTTCAATAAGACGTCGACCGAGACGCTTGGCTGTCCCCTTCTTAGCTTTCTTGGATGCTTCTAAGACCTCATCAAGCTGATGGTGAGCCACAAAAAAAAAAAAAAAAAATTATTGATAGGATGCTCACGGAGTTTAAACTTGGAAAACAAAACATGTTTCTACTAGCAATTAGTTTGTTTGCATTATTTGGTAAAAAAAAAAAATTTGTCCGTGGACAAAGTGAACAAAATAAAAAGTATGTCAAAATAATTGCAGCTTACCTTTGTGGCTTCACTAGCATCGTCAGCAAGAACTTTCTCCAGATCTGATTGTGATAATGGCCTGGGTTCCTGAAACTAATGCATATATAGAAGACTTAAATAAGAACATCAGCGGAAGCAGCCTTAAAATCATTGATCACTTCCCATGATCTATAAGAACATGAAAAAAAATTCAGATATCTGAGAAACTGTGAAGAATTGCCTAAATGTAAAATTCTTAATTCCAAAACATTAACAATTCAATACAATCCTAAGAAGTGGGCATCCGTGATAAACCCCATAATTGTTTCAAATTTATAAATTTGTCGTACTCTTTCGGACATACATATCCTCAACTTGGACCTTCTAACCTCTATCCATTTGTAAGCACTGAGGAACGACATATCATATGAAGGCAGCGGTCACATTTTTATACATTAAAGTGCAGTCTACCCACCTTTATTATTACAACCAATACTAATATTGTGTTCTGCTAAGGCAAACTGTGAAAGTTATGATAGTTCTGATTTCGGAAACAACATCAAATCAAATTTAATGCTTCATAAGTAGGCTGAGTATAAGAATTCGAGCAGCAGAAATATTGAATGCTACATGGGCACGTGGAAGTTTCTCTACAGAACATAGCTCAAGTATAGCTAGCGTAGCGAAAAAAGTTTCCTCATTGTGCTTTGCCATCCCAAAAGAATTTCCAGATTTCCATAATCATCACTTAATTTGATTTCTAATCAGTAGTTTCCTGTACAATTTTTGTAATGCATCTATGGGACTAGTTTATGACAATGTGATGCTAACTACGGGGATTAGTCTACATGACATGCTACTGATCGGATATTAAAAATAATCAGTGGATCTGAAAACTACATTTAGAGTAGCAGAACATCAGTGAGATAATGTGCCTTGGAAAAGTAACTTGAAGGATAGGAATACAAACCGAACATATCAGTTTAATCTTTTCAGCAGTAAGATCATCCCTGATGGGAAAATAGGCTGCCTGCTTGCAGACCTCAAGAAGATCTGAGCCACTATACCCATCACATAAACCAGCTATATGGTCAAGGTCAATTGAACTCATAAATAGGAATATCATCAGCAGAAAATTTCAGTGAACTTGTAACAAGATGAAAATAAATTGAAACGTTTAGAGCAATCGTGATGAATTGGCCTAACATTAAAATGTATTTGATTAATGTCATTCCCGTTCCCGTTAACCGGGTTAGAATCCCTTATCTAAATGGCACATCAGTCACATGCTTCCAAGTCTCATCCGTAATAAACCCCATAGTTTTGGACATGCATATCCCCTTGGACATTCTAAACCCAACGGTCCCATGCTTAAGATTGTATATGTTTATGGGTCCGAGTTTTAAATGTTAACGTTCAGTCTAACCTACCTTTATTACTATAACTATACTGATTTGGTACTATGCTAAGGCAAACAACATTGAATCTACAAGTGGACTAGTACTACTCAATGGACAATGGTTAAGCCAGGATTAAGAATTCAAGCGGTGAATCTAGTGAATGCTTACATAGGTGGCGGGAATTTCCTGGCAGAATAGTTCAATTTTAGCTTAGGGCATCTTCCTCATTGAGGTTTGCCATCACAAAAGAATGTCCAAGTTTCTAAAGATTTCTAATCAGTAATTAGTTATTCCCTATTTAAGTTTGAAATGATTGACGAGGCTGATTGGAGAAGTTAATAGTAATTCGTTTCTTAGAGCTTCATTTACATAACTAATGATACTGTGCCTTAAAAAAGTAACTTGTAGGACAAGAATGCTAACCGACGATTCCAATCCACTCTTTTCAGCATTAAGAAGGTCCCTGATGGGAAAATAAGCTGCCTGCTTGCAGAGTTCAAGGAGATCTGAGCCACTGTACCCATCAGATAAACCAGCTATGTGGTCAATGTCAATTCGACTCTCCACCTTCTCCCCTTTCAAGATAACCTTCAATATATTAACTCTTTCCCTGTGATCAGGAAGTCCAACCTTAAAAGTCTGAGTGAAACGTCTAAGTATTGCTTCATCAAGCTCTGTTGGACGATTAGTGGCCGCAAGTACCATCACCCTTGCATTTTCTACATAAAAATATTAGAAATGAGCAAAATCTTAACTAAAAGATGTAACAAATTGCACTAGTTATACTGAAATTATTCTGTGGTTGATAAACACAGTCATGACATGGAAAGAGAAACTGTGAGATCAAATAAAATTTAAAGAGAACATACGGTCAGTGGTGAAACCATCCCATAGCGCCATGAACTCAGTCTTCATTCTGGTATATAATGCATGGTCAGTGGAATGCCGCGTAGCCAAAAAGCTGTCGACCTCATCAATGAATATAATAGCAGGCTGGATTTTATGTGCCAAGCTAAAGACAGCAGCCACTGCAAATTATTTTGAATCTATTAGTTTAACATATTAAGGTACATAATTCTCCCTTACCAGCCAAGCTTCTACTAAAACAACTTAATTTGGTAAAGGATAAATTAAATTTACAGGACAAGAAGCCCTTACAGACTACTGCATCAGCCGTATTTCAGACCAACCGTAAATATTTTTTTTAATTTTTTACATCATTGAAATCTATAAGCCAATTAAGTCAATCAGGCTCATATGCACAGCTCTAATTCTCCCTTAGCGGCCAAGCTGATACTTTATACCTTAGTGTACAGGCAGAAGCCCATAGACCAAACCATAAGCTATCAGCAAAGAAACGTTGTAGAACTGAATAATTGAAATATAAATTCAAAAATTCACAACCCGATAGAATTTGGAACACGTGTGAATCAACCTGATACTATACACTCACCAAGTTTCTCTCCATCACCAAGCCACTTGCTTATTATAGTTGATAGATTTACGTTAATGAAAGCAGCTCCCGACTCTTTTGCAATAGCTTTTGCGAGCATGGTTTTTCCTGTGCCTGGAGGTCCATGTAACAAAACACCTTTCTGAGGACCATGGAATTTCCCATGTGAAAAAAGTTCCGGCCTACGGAGTGGGAGAATGACCAATTCATGCAGTGACTGCTTAATGTTTTCCAGCCCTCCAATTGAATCAAATTCCACTTCAAGTTGATAAGGATTAATAACATTACCAGCTATGACATCCTGAACAGTGATGAACATCGTTATTTTAAATCAGCAAAATTAATTGAAAATTTATACATACATAAGTCTTTTAGTCATTCATATTCTACCAAGATTCTATAGAAAAGTCTTTGACATAAAAACTATTAAGTAATCAACTCATCTAAAACCTTAAGGTGTTAGAGGAAGGTTTTACCAGGTCTTTTAATCTTTCATATTCTACCAAGATTCTCTTGATAGAAAAGTCTTTGACATAAAAACTATTAAGTACTCAACTCATCTAAAACCTGTTAGAGGAAGGTCTTACCAGAATCTTATATTGTATTCTAACAAAAGCCTAGGACCTTTATCTATATCCACGAAGACATCAGTTGCAAAATTCTTAGACATCCGTTTACGATTGATGCCTATTATAATTTTTCTAGTAGTAATATATATAATTATTATAACATGTTCATCGTAATATAATTCTCGTTTTCTTGCTAACACGATACTCACTCACAATTTAATTGTTTGTTTATATATTTGTCATATGCTAAACATATTATTTTTGTTAGAATATAAGCTCCATTTGGGTCCTTACTCTAACACCTTTAAGGTTTTAAATGGATTGATTACTTAACATGATATCAGAACTCAGGCATGCAAAGATCTCAGATTTGACTCTCTACGACCCCCAATATTCTCATAATTATTATGGACACGAAAGGTAAATTAATGCCCCAAAGATAGGTGTCCGTGATCCACTCTCAACCCAAAAATAAGCTTTCGGGTGAGAATAAGTGTTAGATTACAATATAAAGATCTAGTTGGGCCCTCCTCTAACACCTTAAAATTTTAGATGAGTTGATTACTTAATATGGTATCATAAATGAGTGATTACTTAACATGGTATCAGAATCAGGTTGACAGATAGACTTAGGTTTAATGCCCAAAAATGGGCGTCCGTGATCCACTTTTCGACCCATCTCAAAATGGAGCTCTAGTTAGGATTTTTCTGTAGCACCTTAAAATTTTATATAAACTTAACAATTATTACGAATTACTACGACTATAGTTCAGCAAAATATTCAAATGTAGTACTAATTGAAGCATTAATATAAGTCATTCTATGATTACTAATTGAAAACAATGCAACTAAGAATAAGCAAAAAAAAGTTCGAAACCAGGTTAGCAAAAAAAAAAAAGGTTCAAAACTTTGATGAATGCATGCATGCAAGATACATATACCTCGAATTCATTATTGGTTTTTATGATGTTAGGTCGAACAAAACTTTTGGCATCCTTCTTAGGTTCAAGTGATTTTTTGGATGAGTGTCGTTTGAGGTCAACCATCCAGTAGCCAAATAAGGCGCTGACTGCACAGAGGAACACTTGTTGCAAAAGCCCTACTTCTCCCTTCATCTTCTTCAAGATATATGTGATGTGATTTTTTCAGTATTTTGCGAGTACAGGAGTACTGAAGGTACAATAAGAAGAGTTCGCCCTAACTTAAGTAGTATGTGCATGTAAGACTTTAATTTTTTTTTTCCTTTTCTTAAGGTACGTACGTACGTAAAAGACTTGAAATTATAATTAAATATCTATTAAAAAAAAAATTATCTAGTAAGAATTTAACACTACGTATATATATACTATGTTATAATAAGCGAAAGGGGCTATAATTTGTAGTTGATTACCCCTTTTTTGGTTATCCCCTTATTTTTGGTTATCCTCATTCACAACCGTTAGATCTTCAACTCAAATAGATCATAACCGTTAAATACAACAATACTAAAAGTTGAAGGTTTAATATAAAATTAATACTAGATTATGTTATATAGAAAGGTTGAAGGTTCGATTCCCACTAACAGCATATTAATTTAGATTTAATACTAAACTAAAAATAATGTTTAAAATATTATATATACTAAACTATAAACAAATTTAAAAAAAATAAAAATAACCCGTGCTTTGCACGGGTTATAAGCTAGTAAGCCTATAAGAGAGATTGTGATGAATTCTTTGTTTGGATTAGTTATTTCGGAGTGCAAATTGTTGATGTCCGAGATAAGAGATGTGTGTCGCTATTTTGTTAAACGATCATGCACGCTGGGCTTCTACATATTTAATTTTATTTAACGTTGAAAAGTTTTCATTGGTAAAAAACCATGCTTTAAAAATACGAAATTTAACAAACACATATTAGAATTGATCAAATTAACATTTTTTTAATCAAAATTACGACCATTGAGCAGAACTTATAGAGTATCTCTCGAGTTTGCTTTCATTATTGAAATATACAACCTTTCAAAGAGATAATTTAACAATTTATTATATTCGTAAAAAACACGTAAATTTAATTTATCCAAATGTATATGAAAAATCCATCAAAATTGCAAGTAGATATAATTCATCAATGAACCATCCATCATAATTGCAAGTTGATGTAACTCATCAATCAACCAAAATTACAAAATTTTTACAAATCCATATTCTTGAAGATGAAACTAATAAAATAAACTCAGACATAGAGAGAGAAAGAGAGAACAAATCCAAAATATGGGTAGACTAAACTCAAAAATTGGGTAG
Organism: Saposhnikovia divaricata; assembly: GCA_036435485.1. Lineage (NCBI taxonomy): Eukaryota > Viridiplantae > Streptophyta > Magnoliopsida > Apiales > Apiaceae > Saposhnikovia > Saposhnikovia divaricata. The sequence continues at coordinate 243,615,359 of CM071596.1, read as the reverse complement.
AAATAATTTTAACCATTTATATTATCATTGAAGGTACAAATTTTTTAAATATCTTTAAATGTAATAATAAAACATTTTTAAAAATGATAAAAAAAATTCAGTTAATAAGTTTGTTAGTGGGATTTGATGGATAGACTTTAAAAGTTGAGGGAGTGGCAATGACCAGTTCAGCCAGACAAAACGATTTAACACTACAAGAAAATCCTCTTCTACTAATAGAAATTTCCGTTGGTAAGTTACTGAAATCCGTTGGTAAAATGGTTGTAAAGTAGTTTCCTAACGGAATGCGATCGTTGAAACAAATATCGTTGGGAAGTCTCTAACAACGGAATTTATTTCCGTTACTAAACTTAATAACGGAATACCAACAACAGACTGGTAACGGAATTCTTGTTATTAGCAACCAAATTTCATTGTTATAAATTTGTAATGGATAATTTGTTGGTAGTTTAACAACCATTTACCAATGGTATTTCCGTTGTTAAATTTAGAAACACTCTCAACGAATAAAATAAAATAAAATAAAATAAAATAAAATGATACTAGCAAACAAAAGATAACAAAAGTCTTTTTTATATAATACCAACATCTGAGTATTATTATAATAATACAAATTCAAAATGGGGTTAAGAGTTACAAGATCACTCTTACCCTATATTTAAATACTTAGTATCAACAAAAACTTCATTATAGCCACTTTAAATTTATTCCTGACAGGTACTAAAGGAGTAGCTATTCCATTGGATAATCCAGTTTCTTTATCCTTTTGATCTTCTTGTTCCTGCAGCTTTGACCTCCGGCATAATAACCATTCTGCTACTGCAGCAGAAGTCCGAGGTTCAGATAAAGATTGTTTGTTGTCCTCTGTAATTGGCAGAGCATGCACTAACTGATTTTTTTTCAATAAGTTCACTCTTAATGTGGTTCTCCAGGAGCTGAGAACAGACATAAAATATCATGATGCCTCGGATATGATTAAATACAGAACTCTAAACATTCTCAAAATGATAATGTCTTCTATTTTCGTTTACCTGATCATCAAAACATATATTAAATATATCAGGTTAGTTTACATAAATTTTTCTCTCATTTATAAATCTTTAAATGTAACCTGCCACTTTAAATCTTTAAATGTAACCTGCCACTTTGCTAATCAAGACACGGGCAGCTTGGTTTTTTACATGAGCATAGTTTTTTTGTTAACGACAACATCTTCTTGCTACATAGCTTGCAATTGATATTCTGATGCGTGATATCAATGAGAGTCTCCCATCATGAGCCAGAGACACTCTCAGACGGAATTCAAAACTAGAGATTATTGATAATGAGGTTACAATATTAATTAAATAAAAAAAACCCTTTACACATGATCATACCTGTGAGGCCTGGCCTTTAGATCTTCTTCAGATGGTTTAAGTAGCAAGTCAACATATGCTTTCCCGTTGGAGTCACTAGGTGGCAGAGGAGGGCTTTCATATCTGCTGGAAATTGGGATACATGCACACACCTCACTTGCATGAAAGTAAGCACTTGCATGATCGCAACTCATAGAACTCCATACCTAAATAACAGAATCAGACTGATGTGTGAACAATAAAGAACAACCACAGAGAAGCACAAAATGATTACTTCATCGACGATCTAAGTAAGAAAGAGTATATAACACACGATCAAAGAAAGTATATAACATGTAATAAGTAACAACATATTTACACGTTCCAGGGATTTCATGAAAGCCTACATATAATTGATTCTTCTATAAAAGCAACTCCTAAATATCCTTTTTCTCAAACAAATTATATATACATACTACTACAGTTTTCACTAGCAGCAGCTTTTGTTTTTCTTTTTGCAGAAATAACTTTCTCCAGATCTGTTTGTGATAATGGCCTGGGTTCCTGAAAAATAATGCATATACCGAAGACTCGTAAATAGGAACATTAGCAGAAAACAGCAATAAAGTTATTGCAAAATGAAAATAAATTGAAACACATTAGACATGTTTTCGGTCATGCCACTAATTTACACTCTTAGGTGTTTGGATCATGGGATCTCAAACTGGTTATTGGGAACGAGAATGAGATTTCAATACAAAATTGTACTAGGATATTATTGTCATTCGTCATTTCTCATGTGATAGGAAAGTAACCTGTAGGACAAGAGTACTAACCGACAATTCCAGTCCCCTCTTTTCAGCATTGAGAAGGTCTCTGATGGGAGAATAAGCGGCCTGCTTGCAGAGTTCAATAAGATCCGAGCCACTATACCCATCACATAAACCAGATATGTGGTCAAAGTAAATTAGACTCTCCACCTTCTCCCCCTTCAAGATAACCTTCAATATATCAACTCTACCCCTGTGATCAGGAAGTCCAACTTCAAAAGTCTGAGGCAAACGTCTAAGTATCGCTTCATCAAGCTCTGATGGGCGATTATTGGCAGCAAGAACCATAACCCTTGCATGTTCTACACAAAAATATCAGAAATGAGTAAAATCATAACTAAAATATGTAACAATTGCACTAATTATAATGACACTGATCCATGGTCGCGAAACACAGTTATGACGTGGAAAGAGAAACTGTGAGATCAACTTTATATCAGAGTAATTCTATTAAATTTAAAAGAGAACGTAGTAAAACCATCCCATAGAGCCATGAACTCGGTCTTCATTTTTGCTGATATATCATGGTCCCTGGAACTTCGCTTACTCAAAAAGCTGTCGACCTCATCAATGAATATAATAGCAGGCTGGAGTTTATGTGCCAAGCTAAATACAGCAGCCACTGCAAATGATTTTGCATTTATCAATGTAACAAACTAAATTGCACATTTCTCCATTACTAGCCAAGCTTCTACTAAACGACTTAATCAAAAAAGTTTTGGGACTAGATAAATGTTATTTACAGGACATGAAGCTCCTATAGACTACCGCAGAAAGCAGACGTATTTCAGACCAACCGTATTTCTATTTTAATTTTTTAAAAAGTTTTTGAATCATCGAAATTTATAAGCCAAGTCAACCAGGCTCCTTTGCACAACTATAATTCTCCCTTACTCGCCAAGCTACTACATTACTAACTTAGTGCATAAAACAGAGGCAGCAGTTCTTGGACCAAACCTTAGAGCAATCAACAAAAAAAAGTTGCAGAACTGAATAATTGAAATATAGAATTGGTACATGCAAAAGAAAACATAAAATTCAAATATTCAAAACCTGACAGAATTTGGAAAACGTGTCTAATCAACCTGATACTATACACTCACCAAGTTTCTCTGCATTACCATACCACTTGCTCATTATATTTGCTAGCCTTAGGTTAATGAAAGCTGCTCCCGACTCTTTTGCAATAGCTTTTGCGAGCATAGTTTTTCCCGTGCCTGGAGGTCCATGTAAGAGAACACCTTTCTGCGGACCAAGGAGTTTCCCATGTGAAAAAAGTTCCGGTCTACGGAGTGGGAGGATGACCAATTCATGCAGTGACTGCTTAATACTTTCCAGCCCTCCAATTGAATTAAATTCCACTTCAATGTGATCAGGATTAATAACATCACGGGCTACGACATCCTGAACATCGTTATTTCAAATCATCAAAATTTATTGACAACTTATAGGTACCTATACTATTTACTTTTCACATGTACATTACCGCTTAGCTTATAATAATATATTAAGAGGCAGCGGCGGAACCGAGATTTCGATACAGCCAGGCTAAAATAAAATATCCCAAAATTTTGAATGTTAGCCGGGATTTAATTAAAAATTTCTATTGAATTTCAACTAAAAATCAATATTTGAAAAACAAAATTCTATACTAAAATTTTCGGTTTTGCCAGGACTTAAGCTTCAGTTAGAGGTAGTTCCGCCCCTGTTAATAATGTTATAGCCTTTTATTAGTCTACCAAGATTCAGTGTTATTATAACATGTTTATGTCAAAATATAATTCTAGTTTTCTTGCAAACATGATACCATAATTCCATTTAGCGAGATGTATCGAATTCGAACATGCATTGTTTGTTTATTTGTTTGTCAATTGCTAATTGTGGTATAATATATGTCCTACAACATGTTCCGCAGAATTTGATAAATTAGAACCTATAATAAAACAATGCAACTAAGAATAAGAAAAACAATCGAAACTTTTATGAATGCATATTTTTAAGATATACATAGAGTATGTACCTCGTAAGAATTGGTTTTAATGTCAGGTCGACCAAGACGTTTGGCAATTTTCTTTTTAGCTTCAAGAGCTTTCTTGGATTGGTGGCGTTTGGGGTCAAGCATAAGCAGGGGCGAAGCCAACAAACATCAATAAGGGGGGGCCAATTTTTTTTTTTCATCAACACAATATAGTAAATCTAATAAATATTTTTTTTGAAAGGAATCTAATCTATTATATATATAATAGGCCAACAAGATAAAAATAGTGAGATTTTTTAATGTATTGTAATTACTAATTTGACCCTCTATTCTCAAAGTTTTGAAAAAATTGTAGTTGGTGGGGATTGAACTTGGGTCTCCAAGTTATTTAACAAATCTTTCTACCACTACACCACTCAATCACATATGTTTTAAATCATACACTTTATAGATGTATGTGTGTGTTGTGAGACTTTTTATTTAATATGATTACTAATTTATCCCTCTATTCTTAATTTTTTGAAAAAGTTATAGTTGGTGGAAATTGAACTTGGGTCTCCGAGTTAATTAACAAATCCTTTTATCACTACACCACTCAATCACATGTGTTTTAAATCATACACATAAAAGATGTATGTGTATGTTGTTTTAGTGAATTTTTTTCTAATATTTTAATATTGTGACATATTAATAATTTTTGTCATGTTGCGTTTACATTTATTGATTTAAACTATAACATATTAAATTAAAATATCAATTATTGATACATAATATATGGTTTGATAATATTATAAAATTGTAATAACAATAATAATCAACATAATAATAATAATAAAAATTACTGAATAACTATTCCCTTAAACAACCTAAGTACTAATCTATACGTATTTTCAATAATACACATGACATCTCTGGGTATACCGCTTAAGCGGGGCAATATTTGGTTTTATATAAAAAAAAACAATATGAAATGCATAATGTATTTTTTATGGAAAATATTACATATAAGATCAAAACAATAATTAAAGTACTTTATTACTGATTTGAATACACCATTTACTCCCAAGTTCCTATTAATATATAAAAGTATTATTTTTAATGGTAATCGAACGTGGATCATCGAGTTTAATTATGCATTTTCATACCATCAGACCACATATTCACATATATTTTAAATCATACACACAATATGTATGTGTGTGATATTGATGGAATATTATTAATTAAATATTACTGGATTTTAAATGAGTTTTGGACTCTTTAATGGTTATCATTTATCGATAAAAGAATTACATAAAATACACAATTGGATTATAAATTGATATTATAATTAATTTGATGGATATTATCTAACAATATATTAGAGTAAAAAATTATGAGGTGTTAACATAAAATGAAATTTGTATATTACTAAATAAGATACAATAAATTATTAGTCAAACTATTCGGGTCGTAAAAATATTTGGCTTTAAAAAGACGAATTTTACAAATAACACATTACCTTTTATATACAAATTAGTTAATGTTCAATTTAAAATATGGCATTTTGTGGGAAAAAAGGATAATATATTATATATTGTTTATGGAGGTAACTCAATGAAAGTCAGACAAAAACCGGAAGAGAAATAAAGGCAAAGAATTCTTAAAATGAAGAAATTAGAAGAAAGCAAATAAAAACTTAGAAATGTAGTTTTAAGAAGTAAAAGCGCAAGACCGGAGAAACTTTAGAAGATTTACGAAGGTTTTTGATTGGAATCAAGATTGAAACCTACATTCTCAGAATGCAGCATCTTGAAGACTATTAAGTTTCTACCTTGAAAATTATTGGAGATCCAGCTAAATGGATGCATCATTTTTTAAAAAAGTTTAGGAATGTAGGTGCTTTGAAAAATCGTCTTAATTAATAATTAGACAACACCAATAAAATACTCAAATTATATTCTATGACCCACAGTAAAATTAAAAAGTAACATGATTGCTATCAATACTATTCATATTAGTTTTCAAAGTACAAATTTGAACATATTTAAGTAAGTACACATTAACCACATAGACCAGTAACAAGATGAGCTCTATGAAAATCAATTACATGTTTCAAACGATACTGATCATGAATAGTTTAATTAAAAAATACAATTTAAGCTAGCGACCCGTGCCTCGCACGGGTTTTTATGCTAGTAAATATTAATAGTGGAAGTTTGATGGGCCAAAAATTTTATTTTGTAAGGACCAAGATTTTTATTCAGCAGGGGCCAAAATTTTTTTTTACATAAATATATAAGTAAAAATATAGATTTATATAAAATTTTAATATACATTACTAATATTATTACAACCCTAGGGGGGCCATGGCCCCTTCTGGCCCATAACACTACAAGAAAACAGCTTTAAACCGACCGTTACAAAATCGACCGTCACAAATCCAATAATTATAACCGACCGCTGCCGTAGGTAGTCGGTTTTAAGATAAAACCGACCATCTAAAACCGACCGGTGTGGACCCGGGCCCGTTTTGCTGACTCACATTTTTGGTTTCCATGACACGTCATCTAAAACCGACCGATACCACTGCGGTCGGTTACATTTTGACCAAACGAAGAAATGTTGTCGTTTTGATGACGTGTTTTAGATGTCAAATCCGACCGATAATTGTCGGTCGGTTTTAGGTGGTCGGTTTTAGGTGGTCGGTTATGCAAATTTCTAAATTTCGAAAATACCGCCCAAATGAAAAATTCAAATTTTTGATCAAACTCATAACCGACCACATATCGATCGGAAATAAGCCTTGATTTCACAAAAATTTTAAAAATGGAGCCCAAACTAAAAAATTCAAATTTTTTGCCAAATTTCATTTAAACAAACCAATTCACCAAATTTCTTCTATATCCTTACATCCACTTCACCAAAATTCCTCTCCCTTTTAACTTTCATTTTCGAAATTTGGACTAAAAAAACTCTTTTTCCAAATCATCTCCCTTATACATGGATCAATGGTTTTGGATTTCGATTTTTTTATGCTTATCCTTACTATCGTTGTGTTTTACTGCCTCGAAATCCAACAATGGTGTCAGAGCTACTTGTATAAGGCGATGATTTGGTTATGTGTCTGGTGTATTATGATGCTAATGATTGTTTAAGAAGAAGAAGGTGAAGAAAATGAAGAAGAATAAGATGGTGATGAGACCGATGGTTTTGAAGATATGGACTAGTTTCTATTAGTTGTAATAGATATTGTAGTCCAAAAGTTGAATATTAAAGTTGTTTGTAATGAGTTTGATTATGATTGTAATGAGTTTGTTTTTGGATTTAAATTCATTGTAGGTGTGAATCTGTAGTTTCTTAAAGTTGAATGGCTTGGTGGTGATTGCAGTCTTGAAATCAAATGGAATGGCTGCAGGCTGCTGGCAAAATTAACCTGCAATATTTTTTTTAAAAACCCAGAAAACCGACCGACAACTTGCTAAATATTGGGAAAATGGAGTTTCTAAATTGTCCTTAAATATTTATATTTCTTACTTTTTAATTAGTTGGTTATATGTGTACATAGGCAAAGGATCGGATTGCATTGGAAGATGAAAAGGACTATACCTCCGAGGATGAGGATATGGGTGGCGGTGACGATGGTGGTGAAGATGATGGTGATGGCGCTGGTGATGATGGTGGGGAAGAGGGTGAAAAAGATGGTCATCAATCATCCGATGTTTCTTTGTCGGATCATTAGGTTTTTAATTGTGATCGGTTTTTATGACTTGTTTTTTTTCTAAGCTGTTTGTAATTAGTTGGAATGACCAGAAAACTTGGAATGTTTGTATAAACGTGGTTTTTATATTTGTTGGAATGATCGAACTTATGAAATTGGTTTTTATGTTTGTATGTTTAATTATGTTATTATGAAGTTGAATGGTTTGGTGAATTGCTAATGTTGAAATGGAATGGCAGGCTGCAGTATTGGCAAAACCTGCAATTTTTTTTACAAAAAACCCAGAAAACCGACCGACGTGCCTTATAACCGACCGTTTTTTACCATTCAATTCCCAGAAAACCGACCACAAAAAGACATAACCGACCATTTTTTACCATTCGATCCCTTCGAGGGTGGTCGGTTTAAGTGGTCGGTTATATTATGGTGGTCGGTTATAAGTGGTCGGTTATACAAATTAGCACAGCTACTGGCATGAAACCGACCGATTGTGCACGTTTGACTGTGGTCGGTTATGTGTGCCAGTCAAAATGTATTTTTCTATTTTTTAAGTCATAACCGACCGTTGTCGGTCGGTTATGTGTTGATGACGTCTGTCACCAGTTGTCGCCACGTGGTGACACGTGGTGCCACATGTCCAATTCGGACCCCACATTAGAGAATTTGTAAACACATATAACCGACCAAATTATTGGTCGGTTATGTGTGTTAAACCCGACCAAATGACATAACCAACCAGGTTTAAACCGACCAGCGTTTTTGGTCGGTTTTAGTCGTTAAACCGACCGATTCCTTTTATATTCGACCATTTTTTACGGTCGGTTTAAAACGATTTTCTTGTAGTGAGGCTGGTCCAGTAGCTAAATGTATAGCTGACTGCATACAAGAAAACTTGTTGCAAAATCTCTTCTCCCTTCATCTTCTTCAAGATATATGTGATGTGATGTTTTCAGGATTTTGCAAGTACAGAGTTTAATGAGTAAAGCTATAATACGATGATTTGGGTGTTCATATATATGCAAGAATGTCCTAATCCTAGCTTAGGTAGTACTATATGTATACAGGACTTGAAATTACAGTAGAATTAGAAGTAAATGACTAATAGGAATTGGTATAAATATAGAACTAAAATATTATAAGATTCAAAACAAATTTAAAAAAAAAATATAGAAAAGTATCCTGAGCATTTATATGAATAATTCTTTTTAGAATATTCATACCCATCGAACCCCATCAATTTGTCAATTCGGTAATTCGTTAATGAACTTCCATCAATCTGTCAATTCGTTAATGAATTTAATGGAATTTGTTACTATACAATTTTTTTTTTTTTTTTTTATCTATTTTGTCATTTTTACACAACAATTACAAATTAAAGTAGATGATTCATCCATTAAATTAACGAATTGGTGAACTTTTATGCATGGGTTGTTTATTAGTCCATCAATTAAATTGATGATCGTCACAATCTTCATCAAAAATTGATGGAATAGCTAACATATTAATGAAAATCAATTTTACTGAGTTTAATTTTATTGATGGATCAATAAAAAATTAATATATTATTAATTAAATTTTGTCAATTCGTCCAATAAATTAATTACTTTTTTACATTGATCAATATGCTCTTAGCCTGAAATACCTTTTTTTATCTTTTTCTGAAAGCTTAGCCTGAGTTAACATCAGAATTTTTTTTTTTTTTGGCTAATCGAGTTAACATCAGAATTAAACGATTATCTCTACCCTTTCATGTCATTTCATTGCTACAATACAACAAAATACATATTTAAGGTTCGGCAAAAAAAAAAAAACACATATGTAAGGTGGGAGGATTAAAATTCAAGACTCTCCAACTTTATATATGTTGAATATATTTTATTTAAAATTTTAATATGTGAAAAGAAGATACCAATTAAATCTTATACTCTTCATGTTCTTGATATTTTTCTTACTTTTATTGGACCTATTTTGTGGGAGACAACCAACCATATAAACAATATTAAGCTAGATATTTTCATCTTGATAAGAAATCCATATTAGTGATTTTGCTTAACATACTATTCCCTTTGATTCTTTTTTTTCTTTTTCCAGTTTTGACTTATTACATTATTAATTATAAGCGATTGATTACTAATTTACGCATAATTTATAAGACAACATATAATTATGAATGATTTTGTTTGATTCGTATTTGTGAATACTTTAATATAGTGAAGTTTTTATATTTAATACTAATAAGAAATTAAAGATATTAACGATTAAAAGTATATGTTGACAAACATATCCGGTATCCAAACAAGAAAGTAATAAAAGACGAGGAAGTAGTGATGAGTCTCTTAAAAGAAGAAGGTCTGGGAGTGTTTACGTGACCACGGTGGTTGATCTTGTGCCATCGTATGAGCCTGTGGAGATCATGATTGATGCTTTGGGATTTGAAGTTAATTCTGGTGGGAAGTCATATTCTATTTCCTGTGTCGTGTGGGACGATACAAAATAGAATTCACTTATTTATTATATAATTATATATTTGGCTTGCAAGTTTTTACCTTTCACTTGAAAGGGTTTTTCTTGCTTTAAGCACTTAGGATTTTATTTTTCAAGTTGGATCTGGATTTTGATGGGTTTCCTAGTTGGGTTCGGGTATTAGCTAAATTCCTAGCTGATATTGAATTTCTTTTAGATTACTATCTGAATAAGGTTATTTATGTAGCCTATAAATACTCTTGTCTTGTAATCTTTTGGGGACATATATTGATAATAAAATTTTGGCTATTCGGTAGCTTTGAGAATCGAATTCAGAAGTGAATTCAGAGTTTGAGTTTTGTTTCTCCATTCGGAGATTCAGAGTTTGAGTTTTGTTTCTCCATCTTTGGAGATTCAGAGTTTACTTTATATTTGTCTTTACTACATATTATTACGAGAACATCACGTTCCGTATCAATTTGGTATCAAGAGCCAAGGTTTCTCCATCAATTTCTTAATTGTTGGGAGATCTAGAGTTTTCGCAAAAAAAAGAAAAAATACTGTTCACGCGTACTGTTCATCGATACTGTTCACAGCACTGTTCACGACTCTGTTGCACGTTAATGGCAGGGGATGAAGATTTAAAACTTGAAGGATTGGATGGAGATTTCTTGAAGTTAACTCTTAGAAATATTAGTGAGCAAATTGCTTATATGGCAGAGCAACAAGCAGAGATCAAGGCAAGTTTACGAGTTACAAACGAGAGGATTGATGGTTTACAAGTTACAAACGAGAGGATTGAGGGGGTTATTGCTACGGTAGAAAATACACCTCTTCGCACAGGCTTTATAAGAAACCCTCCACCCACTAACAACAATGACGATGATAAAAGCTTGAAGTGGGATGTACCAGAGTTTAGTGGAGCAGGTGATGCCGAGGATTTCTTAGAATGGGTGAGACAGATGGAAAAAATCTTTGATTATAAAGGTTTTGATGATCAGAAATCTTATAAAATTGCCAACATGAAGCTAACAAGATATGCATATGTATGGTTTGACAATTTGAAGACGAAGCTCATGAGGGAAGAGGCTCCTAGAATCACAACTTGGACTGAGATGAAACGGAAATTAAAGAATCGTTTTGTTTCACGAGAGTACATACAAGATAATTACTTGAAGCTGAATCAACTCCAACAACGAAACCTTAGTGTGACTGAATATACTACAGAATTTGAGAGGTTGTGTATCCTATGTGACTTGAAAGAAGAAGAAGAGATGAAAATCGGTCGTTATATCAAGGGATTGAATTCTTCTATTGGCAATAAGGTCGAACTTATTCCTTACACGTTCTTTGATGATGTGACAAAGTTGGCTCTTCGAATTGAGAAGCAAGAGAAAGAAAAAGCAAAACCAGTTTACAAATGATTCTCTAAGACATCTTTCAAGGGTGAAAATTCTGGCGCTTATAAGAGTACTTCTTATAGTGGGGCCAATGCATTCTCAAAGGAAGATAAGCCCAAAGGAAAGATCCAAGTGAGTCCTGAGCAAGCTGCGCTAGCAAAGAAAAGGTGTTTCAGGTGTCAAGGATTAGGACACCTGCAAAGGACTGTACGAATAAAGTTACCCTTTCTAGGAAAGAGTACATGTTGTTGACAGCTTATGAGGAACAAGAAGAACGAGAAAGAACTCTTTCTGCTCAACAGGGACAAGAGTATGATGATGAGGAAGAAACAGATTTTGAGTACGATAATTCTGAGAGATGGGATGATCTAAACCACGAGTCTATTGAGCCGGAGGAAGAGATGAACAACATTGGCCTCTTGAGAAGACTTCTTAGAACTGATTGCACACCCGTAGAAGAAAAAGAACAAAGGGAGAACTTATTCCATACAAGAGCTGCAGTTGGAGATCGAACTTGTAATGTGATTGTGGACACTGGTTCTTGCGTAAACATGACATCTTCTAAGATGGTGAATGCACTAAAACTTCCAACCCGGGACCATCCTAAACCTTATAAGTTGAATTGGTTGAATGACAACGAACCAATCAGAGTCAAGAAGCAAGCACTTGTGACTTTTTCAATAGGAAATTATAGAGACGAACTATGGTGTGATGTGGTTCCTATGACAGCTTGTTCACTTTTGTTAGGACGTCCATGGCAGTTTGATAGAGAAGTCATGTTTCGTGGTAAAAAGAATGAATACTTAGTTTTGTGCGGGAAAAAAAGATTTAAACTGAAACCACTTCCTCCTAAAGTGGTTCATGAACCTGTGAAGGACAATATGTTGATTACTGCTGCTGAGTTTGAAAAGAATATAGAAGATGGTGCAATTGGGTATGTCTTATACATTCGTGAAGTTGAAAAGGATTCGCCTCATATTGAAGACCTGGAACTAAGTAAGCTGATGGATGAATTTGCAGATGTTTTTCCTGATGATCTGCCTATGGGATTACCTCCACGTAGAGGAATTGAGCACGACATAGACCTTGTCCCTGGGGCTCCATTACCCAACAAGGCAGCTTATAGGTGTAATCCTTTAGAGTCAAAAGAGTTGCAAAGACAAGTTCAGGAGTTGATCGATAAGGGTTATGTACGAGAAAGTAAAAGTCCTTGTGTTGTACCCGCGTTACTAGTTTCGAAAAAAGATGGTACTTGGAGGATGTGTATCGATAGTAGGGCAATCAACAACATCACCATAAAATATCGCTTTCCTATGCCTCGCTTGGATGACATGCTTGATGAACTACATGGGTCAACTATTTTCTCCAAGATTGACCTGAGGAGTGGATATCACCAAATGAGAATTCGAGATGGGGATGAATGGAAAATTGCTTTCAAGACCAAACAAGGACTTTATGAGTGGATGGTTTTACCATTTGGCCTCTGCAATGTACCTAGTTCCTTTATGAGATTGATGAATGAGGTATTACGATCTTTTCTAAATTCTTTTGTTGTTGTCTACTTGGATGATATACTTGTGTATAGTGTTAATAGAGAACAACATTTAGAACACTTGCGAAAAGTTTTTATGGTTCTTCGAGAAGAAAATTTGTTTGGGAAGATGGAGAAATGTACTTTTCTAGTACCTAGTCTTACTTTTCTTGGTTATATTGTGGCTGGGGATGGCGTGAGAGTGGATCCATCTAAGGTAGATGCTATTTCTACTTGGCCTACGCCTAAAAATTCTCATGATGTTCGAAGTTTTCATGGCTTGGCCTCATTTTATAGACGGTTCATTCGAAATTTCAGCACTGTGACTGCACCACTTACTGAGCTGATGAAGAAAAAAGAATTTGAGTGGAATTCTAGTGCAAATAATGCATTTGAGGAAATTAAGAATCTTCTTTGCAAGACACCTGTACTTGCTTTACCAGATTTTAACAAAGTATTCGAAGTAGAGACTGATGCTAGTGGTCTTGGTATAGGTGCTGTTCTTTTGCAAGAAAGAAGGCATATTGCATTCTTTAGTGAGAAGTTAAATGGTGCTAAACTTAATTACTCGACATATGATAAGGAGTTTTATGCGATTGTACGTGCTGTGGCTCATTGGGCACATTATTTGCGTCCTTCACCATTTGTTTTACATTCCGATCATGAGAGTTTGAAGCACATTCATGGGCAACAGAAGTTAAGTGTAAGACATGCAAAATGGGTTGAATTTCTGCAATCCTTTACATTTTATTCCAAGTATAAGGATGGGAAAAGTAATGTTGTTGTAGATGCCTTATCTCGGAGACATTATATGCTTACAATTTTGGATGCAAGAATTTTGGGATTTAAACATTTGAAGGAGTTGTATGTGACTGACTCTGATTTCTCTTCTATTTTTGCGACGCCGACTGATTCGTATGTGCTACAAGATGGTTTTCTTTTTAGAGGAAACAAATTGTGTGTACCCAAGTGTGGAGTTAGAGAATTATTAATTCGAGAAGTACATGGTGGTGGTATTGCTGGTCATTTTGGAATACACAAAACATGCGACTTACTTTCTGAGCACTTCTATTGGCCTAAGATGTTAAGAGAAGTTCAAGCTGTTTTGGAGAGATGTGCCACATGCCAAAAGGCAAAACGTCACTTTCATAAGGGTTTGTACACTCCCCTTCCCGTTCCTATTGCACCATGGGATAGTGTGAGTATGGATTTCATTGTTGGATTACCCCGTACTGCTAGGGGTAAGGATTCTATTATGGTTGTAGTGGACAGATTTTCAAAAATGGCTCACTTTGTTTCTTGCCATAAAACGGATGATGCTAGTCGTATTGCAGATTTGTACTTCACGGAGATTGTGAGATTGCATGGAATCCCTAAAAGTATAGTATCGGATAGGGATACTAAATTTTTGAGTTATTTTTGGAAGACCCTATGGAAATTTGTAGGAACAAAGTTACTATTTAGTACTTCACATCATCCACAGACAGATGGTCAAACCGAGGTTACTAATAGAACTTTGGGGACATTATTGAGAGGGCTGGTGAGTAAAACTACAAAGGACTGGGACATCAAATTGGCACATGCTGAATTCGCATATAACAGGTCATCATCATCTACAACAGGAGTGTCACCATTTGAGGTAATATATGGTATAAATCCATACATTCCTGTTTATTTAATTCCTATTGCAAAAAAAGATATCCTGAATTTTGATGCTAAGAAACGTCAAGAAGCCTTCTTTAGAACTTGTGAACAAGTTAAAATGCAAATTGAAAAGATGAACACTAGATACAAGGAACGTGCCAATAAGAAAAGACAACAAGTTGTGTTCAATCCTGGCGATTTGGTTTGGCTTAATCTAAGAAAGGAGAGGTTTCCTGACATGAGGAAAAATAAGTTAATGCCTAGAGCTGATGGACCTTTCAAGATAATAGAGAAATACGGAGATAGTGCCTATAAAATTGAGCTACCTTATTCGTATGGAGGAGTAAGTTCTACATTCAATGTTGGTGATTTAGCTCCGTACATCGACGATGCGAATTTGAGGACAAATCCTTTTCAAGAAGGGGAGAGTGATGAGTCTCTTAAAAGAACAAGGTCTGGGAGTGTTTACGTGACCACGGTGGTTGATCTTGTGCCATCGTATGAGCCTGTGGAGATCATGATTGATGCTTTGGGATTTGAAGTTAATTCTGGTGGGAAGTCATATTCTATTTCCTGTGTCGTGTGGGACGATACAAAATAGAATTCACTTATTTATTATATAATTATATATTTGGCTTGCAAGTTTTTACCTTTCACTTGAAAGGGTTTTTCTTGCTTTAAGCACTTAGGATTTTATTTTTCAAGTTGGATCAGGATTTTGATGGGTTTCCTAGTTGGGTTCAGGTATTAGCTAAATTCCTAGCTGATATTGAATTTCTTTTAGATTCCTATCTGAATAAGGTTATTTATGTAGCCTATAAATACTCTTGTCTTGTAATCTTTTGGGGACATATATTGATAATAAAATTTTGGCTATTCGGTAGCTTTGAGAATCGAATTCAGGAGTGAATTCAGAGTTTGAGTTTTGTTTCTCCATTCGGAGATTCAGAGTTAGAGTTTTGTTTCTCCATCTTTGGAGATTCAGAGTTTACTTTATATTTGTCTTTACTACATATTATTACGAGAACATCACGTTCCGTATCAAGTAGTATGTAATTAACCAAATATTAAAGCTCTAAAACTTTATTCTTTTTAAACCTAAATTACCCACTTAATTAAGTACTCCCTCCGTCCCTCTCATTTCTTTACAGTTACTATTTTGGGTCGTCCCTCTCATTTCTTTACATTACCAAAAAAATAGTAAGTTTCCTCCACTATTACACCCACTACTTTCCCCCACTATCTCAAATCTATTATTAAATATTGATAGGTCCCACCACTTTACCCACTTTTCATCTAACTTTACTTATTTTTTAAACGGGTAAATGGTCAAATTCGTCACTGTACTATGGCAAAACTTTCACTTGGGTCACCAGCCTAAAAAACCTTTCAGTCAAACGCTTGTACTAATAAAAACTTTCAAATTGATTTCTGCCGTTACTCCCGTTAACGGAAGCTGATGTGGCAGTGCAAATAATTCATAGTTATATAACAATTTAATTAAATATTAAAACTGAAAAACTAGAATTAGAAAAGAAAATAAGAGAGGGAGAGATGGCGGAGGGAGAACAGAGAGGGGGAAGAAGGGGGAACACACACGCATACTCCTATACACACACATCTATATATATATATACACACACACACACCGTATATACACACACCACTACTATCGCGAGTTCGCCGGAATTGGGTCTGATTTTGTGTATGTATTGATGATGGTGGTGTTATGGAAGAACGGAGGGATTGGTGATTGATTTTGGTTGTGGCAGAACGGAGGGATTGGTGTTCTGTCTGATTGGTGATTGGTTTTAGTTGGGTTCGATTGATGATGGTAGTGTTGTGGTGAGAAAGAGAGATATAGGGAGGATGTAGGGAGGTTGTTGGTGGCGGCGGAAAAGAGAAGGGGGAGGAGGGAAAGGCAGCCGGAGAGATGGAGAGATGGAGAGGAGGGATGGAGCAGGGAGAGAGAGAGAGAGAGAGAGATAGAGAGAGAGAGAGAGAGAGAGAGAGATCAAATGGGAAAAAGAGAGATTAAGCGAGAGAGATCGAGAGAAAGAGGGAGAAAGAGAGATAACCGGAGAGAGATAGAGAGATGGTGGTAGTGACCGGAGATAATTGTTATATTTGACTATGTTTTGTCAAATGAAATAAATGGGAAATAAATATTTAATACATGGGAGTTACAAAATACATGTGTTAAGTATAAAATTGGGAGTTACATATTCTTAAAGTAATGCATTGATATGTAATTAATTGGGCTGTTACAATATTTGGGGTGGAGGAAGTAAATGAATAGCCTATATATAGTGGTTTATTCCAAGAAGAAAAGAGCACTAACAAAGAAAAGAAAAAGCTTTGCTCAATTTACTATTCGGAACCCCAAGCAAATATTTTGATCTCTTTTTCTTTTTCTTTCATTGGTATCAGAGCTAATTAATTTTGCGTTCATTTTTGTCAGGTTTTTATTGAATCTTGTCACATCATTTTTGCAGTTATTTCTGTCCAGGAGTTATGATTTACAAATCACATTCGTTATTATATTAGTACGGTATTTGATTATATATAATATTTGTTTCATTGGTTTCCACAATTCTACGGTACGTTATCTTTTATAAATGTTCTGTTACTCTCTCCAAAATGTCATGGTTGCATATTCCCTTGTTGATTCGGAGTAGTTGCATAAGTTCTTTTCTATTCTTTACTCGAGAAGGTTACCTGTACATGCACTTGGTGATTTTTTTTTTCAATTATTTTTGTGTTATAGTTTCTTTCATGCTTGCCTAACTACTATTGTATGTCATCTTTATTTTCTCCGGTGAGCTTGCATAGCCCACTGCCAATACATCAGCATTTGCCATATTATTGTTTTTTTTAAAATTTTGTGGTCATGTTTAGGCATGTAATTCTTATTGATGTTTCATGCTATTACTATGAACTTTGTGTCTCACTTATATTTCTAGTTTTATGGATTGTTTTATTTATCAAATTGATCGCAAATATTCTGTTTGCATTTTTTATAAATTTGTTTTTCGTTGACTGTTAGTTGATTTTGTTGATTTTGTTATATTTATAATTGACATGTTCTCGTTTGTTTATATATTTTTGCAGTAAATTATTTTGTGTTCTTGTCTACTATATCACACTCTCAATTACGCTTTTTTTCCTGTCTGTTTGTGAGTTGATGTATGCCTAAAATTATATTTTATTGTTAGCAGTTTAGGCTTGCAGGTGAGATTTAGTTTTTGTCCAATGTGATCTTTATATTTGATTACCACTATTATTTTTAGTGGGTCAACATGCTTAATGGATTTTAATTACATATGGATATGTGTTGTCTCTTGTGTAAAAAAAAAATAAAAAATTCTACCATTAATGAGTAAATTTTTTGTATTCATTATTGTCACTCTTGTCATGTGAATATGATCTGTTTTTATTGAATAAACCTTGTTGACAAGTTTAAATGATAGGCAATATGATTGCAAAGAAAAATGAATTGTCATAGGACAATTTAGAAGTTTTCGTTGAAATAGATGAATGGTGGATTGTGAATTGGAAATTGTGGTTTAAATAAATGAAATTGGATTAGAGGATATTTCTATTTGGCTTAGAAAAGGGGCACGAAAAAGGTGAAAATATTTTAAGTGGTGGACAAGTTGATTGTATTGAAATTGAAATATAGATTGTGTCCAATATTATTTACGAAAATTGAGAAGGCTCGAATTATATTGAGTGGGGCAAAAGAATAAGAAATAAATTATTTATATACAATTTGAAATTTATCGTTGAAATAAACGTTGTTGTTTGAGAAAGTTTTTGTGGCTCTCAGAATAGAGAGTAGAAAAGATAAGAAAATTGGGACAAGTGTCCGGAATCAAATAAACAAGATAATTTTGAATTTGTCATCGAAAAATATTGAGTTTTTTTTAACAGAAATGCTCAGAATATAGAGCACGTAAAAAGAAAAATAGTTCTTTTTGTCGCTCGCAATGGAGAGCACGAAAATTAACTATTTTTTAAATGAGTACTTTATGACGTGTTTAGCAAGATCGATCAAGAATAATGAATCGGATCTGAATATTGATAATGAAGCATTTTATTGAATATAAAATGTTTAAAATCTAATTGAGTGGATGAACAACTATTATGTATATAATGGTGAAATATATTTTATTTTGTAGTGAGGGAACGAATCGTTCTCACGCATTGAAGTTACCCTACCACTGATAAGTTATTTTTGAGAATCGAGAAATCGAAATAATTTTATTTCATGGAATTGAAATAAAAGTGGGAGTTGACTGAAGTAGCGTAATATAGAAAATTCGTTGGTTGTAAATGAATTTTGAAAAGGAAAATGAAGTTGGTGGTGTGTTTATAAATTTGAGGCATGATCGGTGAATTTTTTTTATGAAAAATTGGAAATTTTATATCGATAAAGAATTTGACAATTGTGTCTGTATTTTTTAAAGTGGGAGTTCGTTTACGATTATATCGTATATTTTGATGATAAGTTGTTAGCGAAAAATGAGAAGGAAATGTTAAATTGTGGGATCTCATTTAGAAATCTGGGATGAAAGATATTGGAGAAATTTCATATGTTCCAAGAATTCGGTTTGTAAGGGATAAAAAGGAACAATGAGTTTGAATTGAAAAGTTGGGGTTGCAACCGTGAATATTTATAAATTAGAGAAATGTGAATTAAAAGGGTTATATTTTGAATGTTGAGTTTGAACCAGAAAAGATGTTTGAGTAAATAGCTTAATCGTTTGAGGAAGTCCGACGATTAAGAATGAGGGAGAAACGGTTAATGCGAAAAAGGCACTTGATGTATCATATGCGCAAGTACTCGGAAGTTCGATGTTGTGTAACCGATTGACTTGACTTGGCGTATTTAATTGGTCTAATGAATGGATACCAAGGAAATCCTAATCAAGCCTAGTGAGAGGTTGTGAAGAGGATAATGAAGTACTTGAAGTGTACATTGCACCACTAATTAGTTATGAGGCAGACGTGCCTGAATTTATTAATTGTTCTGGTGCAGATTTCGAAGGTGATAAAATAATGAAAATTCAACTTCGAAAGACCTATTGATTTATGGTGGATTCGAAGTTGGGAAAGTAAGAAACATGAATGTGTTGTAAGAAGTGAAAGTGATAATGTTTAATTAGAGATTGTGAATTTTTAACAGAAGGTATTTCTGTGAAAATATTTAAATAGTTTTGCTTTATATAGACCTTAAAAAAGATGGAAGTCACGGATAATATTTGACAAAAAATGTCAAAGTGGTAGATGTTATATTTGACTATGTTTTGTCAAATGAAATAAATGGGAAATAAATATTTAATACATGGAAGTTACAAAATACATGTGTTAAATATAAAATTGGGAGTTACATATTCTTAAAGTAATGCATTGATATGTAATTAATTGGGCTGTTACAATATTTGGGGTGGAGGAAGTAAATGAATAGCCTATATATAGTGGTTTATTCCAAGAAGAAAAGAGCACTAAGAAAGAAAAGAAAAAGCTTTGCTCAATTTACTATCCGGAACCCCAAACAAATATTTTGATCTCTTTTTCTTTTTCTTTCAATAATGGTGGTTGTGGTGGACTGGTGGTGGTATACATACATATACATGTATGTGAGAGAGAGGGATGATTTGTTGGCAGCTGATGTGGATGAGTATTTGGTAGCTGATGTGTAAAAACTTAACGGAGTTTCGTTAAGTCAACGAAAAATTAACGGCAGTGAAATATTTTTAATGTACAATGACCCAATTGAAAGTTAATAAGAATTAAGTAATTCGTTTGAAAGGTTTTTTGGGCTGATGATCCAAGTGAAAGTTTTGTCATAGTACAGTGACGAAAATGGCCATTTACCCTTTTTTAAACGCTGTCTCCGTGCTAATTACCAATGTAAACTATCAAGAGGGACAGAGGGAGTAATCTTTACCGGACACCTCTTGTTTCGAATCTTTCCTTTTATCCCAAAATAGAGGTAGATGGTAACGATATATGCAAGTGGAACCCAATCAACTCAAGTCTTTACAAATATCAAAAGAATCCAAAAAAGAAGTGGATGTTACAACTTTATACCTGCCTTTCCAAAATATCAGCCAGCTTTACATTTGTTTCAAGTATTTTATTAAAAAACAAATCAGAAACCTGGCAGAAATAAATACATTTTAATAGAATAAGATGACACTTAGTTTAATTTTAAACAAAAACCTATCATAATTTCATCCACTCTGTATTTTTTATAAAAAATTAAATATTAGATAAAGATTTACTCAAATTTAATTTCACGTGGGTGCAAAAGGTAAAATTCCGTTAATAAATCCGACCTGGGACTGATGTAATAAAGTCAACAAATCTATCGATCTCATTCATAAATGCCACTGGGAGAGGATAAAAAAACATCTCGAATTCCAATGCACCATGTTTCCAACACACTCCAAAAACCAAACTCCTTTACTTCTGAATTCAATGATATCTACATTCCAACCAAAAGTCTTTCAAATCTTTCCATTACATCACTATCCTCCACATCTGTATCTACAATCTACATACATTATACTTACAGAAAAAAAAAAAAAAAATACTCTACTACACACAAGTTTTTTTAAGAAACGGTTAGTGGGACATTCTAGCCCACCAGTTGTTCACCAAAAATGTCACTTTTGATTGTGCTGCAACAAGTACTACATTCCTTCTAATTATGTGTAGTACAATTTTTTGCAGTACAAGATCATTATCTTTTTATTACCCCCATTCTCTTTGAGTAAAGACTATTCAATGAGCTAGCTAGCCTCTTCTTGAGTGGTAAAGTTCACACCTTTATGCAAGAATAGTATATATATGCTTACTTAGACTTTTGAATTTGACAAAATTTGAGTTGGGTATTCAAGAAGTTATCGTGAGAGTAAGTTGTGAAGTGGGGTCTTGTTAAATGCTTCTTGAATTGAAGAAACAAGAGTTTTCTTGATTCATTTTGTTAAAGATTCAATCTTTTTCCAGCAAAGAAGGTTTTTTAAGCAGGTGAGAATCTTTTCTATTTAACTCAGTTAGTTCTATATGCATATATTTCTCATTTAACTATAGTTTTTTAATTTAAGAATCTTTGTTGATCATAAAGTTCTGAACTTTTTGTTTGAAAACTGAATTATAACAGATACTAATTTGGAACAACTTTATAAATGGGGAGCAATGGAATGGAAATAAGTAGAGAGATTGAACATGATGAAATGGGAGAGGTACAAAATCAGGTTGAAGATGTAAAGAGAGTGCCTCCATGGACAACTCACATTACAGTTCGAGGGATTGTTGCTAGTATAGCTATTGGGATCATTTACAGTGTCATAGTAATGAAGCTCAATCTCACCACTGGACTTGTGCCTAATCTCAATGTTTCAGCTGCTTTGCTTGCCTTTGTTCTTATTAGAACTTGGACAAAGCTACTTCATAAGGCTGGATATGTTTCATCACCATTCACTAGACAGGAGAATACTATCATTCAGACTTGTGCAGTTGCGTGTTATAGTATTGCTGTTGGAGGTGAGTTCATTTGATTGATTACTTTTATATGTACATATATGCAGGTGCTAATTCAAATCTAAATTAATTTATCGTTTAAGTACAATTGGTGATTTGTATTACTGAGACCGGTTTTATGACTCTTATGACTTTGTACGCTAAATGTCATTAAGCAGAACATCACCATATGCTTGAGTGAGAGTGTGCTATTTTTGTATCATTATACTCAGAACTAGGATTTAATGCATCAGGATATATGTTTATCCAGTTCCCCGTACAAATTTCATTCTTTGGTGCTTTACTAGCATGTTATGGTATGTTACTGTTTACTGCTGATGACAGTTCACCTTTTGGTTAATTTACCATATACTTGTTGGCTTAAGGCCATAAACAATTAGTCCTTGGTTCCAATCAGGATACATATATCTTTAGTGTTGCAAAACTAGGAATGCACGACAGATACATGTATCTGATTCTGGTCTGTAAAATTGCTTGACGTTATTAATTTTCCATCCATTACTCGAGGAAGATTGGTCACTGTGAAGCCACAATCATAATGATGTACTAGTTGTTCAATATCAATTTGGATAAAGAGCAGTCATTTTTGTAAAGCTCTCTAATATTCAAATGGAGGGAGTATTTGTAAATATAACCAGACAGCAGTTGATTCATACTTTTTTCGTTGTAGGTGGATTTGGTTCTTATCTGTTGGGATTGAACAAGAATACATATGAGCAAGCAGGGATCGACACAGAGGGGAATTCACCAGGTAGTTACAAGGAACCTGCAGTTGGTTGGATGACTGGTTTTCTCTTTGTTAGCAGTTTTGTTGGGCTTTTGGCCTTGGTACCTCTGCGAAAGGTAGAAACTTATATGTAACTGCTATCTTCACAAAAATCTATTTAGCTATGCTAGTGGTATCTCAAGTACCTTGACCTTTACTGTAGTACAAAAATCTCAATTACAAAAATCTATTTATATGTAATTGTGCATTATCATGTTTACATCCTACAGATTATGGTAATAGACTACAAACTAAGTTACCCTAGTGGGACCGCTACTGCAGTACTCATCAACGGGTTTCATACTCCCAAGGGGGACAAGATGGCCAGGTATGTATTTATTATTACATATGTTGCCTTCCCAGTTCAGGGATAATATTATATGTTTGAGAGCCAGGTCAACTAAATATTCAATGTTAGTATACTTGCAGGAAGCAGGTTCATGGCTTTACGAAATTCTTCTCAATTAGCTTCCTCTGGGGATTTTTTCAGTGGTTCTACTCTGGTGGAACCCAGTGTGGATTTGTTAACTTCCCTACATTTGGATTAAGAGCCTGGAGGCAAACGTGCGTAAATAACTCTGTTCTTTGCAATTACTTATTATAATTGTAATAATTATTTTTCACTGGTTTAGCAAAAAAAAAAAATTATTTTTCACTGATCGCTAATATGATTGATTTCATCACACAGATTTTATTTCGATTTTAGCATGACATATATTGGAGCTGGAATGATCTGTTCCCACCTTGTGAACTTGTCTTTACTTCTTGGAGCTGTACTCTCGTGGGGACTAATGTGGCCACTCATTGGTGAGCAAAAAGGTGTTTGGTTTCCAGAGACACTGCCTGAAAGCAGCATGAAGAGTCTTAATGGATACAAGGTCAGCGAGGAAGAAGTAAAATTAAATTTATATTGCCTATAATTGTCATGAGTGAGATTAACAGGTAAAGAATGCCCTTGATTGCAGGTCTTCATTTCTATCGCTCTTATTTTAGGAGATGGTCTTTACAATTTCCTCAAGATACTATACTTTACAAGTATAAGCATACGTACCAGTATGAACAATAAGACTAATAAAATATGTAAGTTGATAACTTTGAGTAGATTCTTACCGTATTGGTACTTCGTAAATGTATAGTGGAGAGGCGACCCTTTCCTTGAAATTGAACATTTAACCTTGACTAACAAAGTCAGTTTCTTCCCAGCCTCAGACGATGTCAATCATCCCATCGATGAACTGCAGCGAAATGAAGTATTCATAAGAGAGAGCATCCCATTATGGATTGCCTGCTGTGGCTATGTTCTACTATCTGTGATCTCCATCATCATCATCCCGATAATGTTTCCAGAGCTGAAGTGGTATTTTGTTCTTGTTGCGTATGTTATTGCACCATCTCTTAGCTTCTGCAATGCCTATGGTGCTGGTCTCACTGACATGAACATGGCCTATAATTATGGGAAAGTAGCCCTCTTTATTCTAGCAGCTTTATCTGGTAAAGACAATGGTGTGGTTGCAGGGCTTGTTGGCTGTGGTCTTATAAAATCCATCGTGTCAATATCCTCTGATTTGATGCACGATTTCAAGACGGGGCATCTCACTCTGACTTCTCCTCGCTCAATGCTTTTAAGCCAAGCTATTGGAACTGCTATTGGTTGTGTAGTAGCTCCTCTTGTATTTTTTCTCTTCTACAAGGCTTTTGATGTTGGGAATCCAGATGGAGACTATAAAGCTCCCTACGCAATTATTTACAGAAACATGGCCATTCTAGGAGTCGAAGGTTTCTCCGCGCTGCCCCAACATTGTTTGCAACTTTGTTATGGTTTTTTCGGTTTTGCTATACTAGCCAACTTGCTGAGAGACACTTCCCCCAAAAAAGTGTCAAAATGGATACCACTTCCGATGGCCATGGCCGTGCCGTTCCTTGTTGGGGCCTACTTTGCCATTGACATGTGTATGGGGAGCTTGGTTGTATTTGTGTGGCATAAGCTTAATAGCAACAAGGCTAGTTTGATGGTACCTGCTGTTGCATCAGGTTTGATCTGTGGAGATGGCTTGTGGATCCTTCCTTCGTCAATCCTTGCCTTGGCGAAGATCAATCCTCCAATCTGCATGAGCTTTTTACCAACAAAACTTTCTTAAATAGGACAGAAATGGTTCAAGATTCCATACAGTGTATCGACACCAACAGTTAAGCAGATTTATCTAGCTTTGAGGCCCTATAGATCAGGAACACATACTTTAGAAGAAAAAAATAGCAATAAGATACTGCAGAATAAGATAGAGCTGTGACCAATAAGATCCTAGGATGAGTGGAAACTGG
Organism: Saposhnikovia divaricata; assembly: GCA_036435485.1. Classification (NCBI taxonomy): domain Eukaryota; kingdom Viridiplantae; phylum Streptophyta; class Magnoliopsida; order Apiales; family Apiaceae; genus Saposhnikovia; species Saposhnikovia divaricata. The sequence continues at coordinate 243,589,843 of CM071596.1, read as the reverse complement.
TTGCGAATGTGTTACATGCAACAGAAATTTGGATAGAGTCAAATATTACATACATGATACTCAACAATCTCTGTTGTATAGTAGTCAATCGAAAATCAAAACATTTGGCATACAACATTGTGTACTTACAGACATGGATTCTGGTTCAAGTTTGTATACAATTCTCATGACACAATTGATACAAGTCAAGTACTTGTGAACACAAGCTGCGTATCTCTCAAGTGCATAACTATTTTGATGTCCTCCAATGCCAGGGAACTTGTTCAAAATGCAGTATTAATCACCATTTAAAATGAACTTGCTCACTGCTATTTTTAAACATGTAAATTATTTTTATCAAAAACCGATTGCAAGTTAGTTTATACAGTGTATAACTAGTTTCTTTATAATAAGAAAAAAAAAGTTAAAAATAAAAGGAGAGATTGTTATTCAAAAAAAAAAGAAGTATAGAAACATCAAATTGCTATTTTTTTTGTACTAATGTACGATAAATTGTTGAATTCGGCATGCATTCAGTTGTGGGATTTGGACGTTACAAGATAGTGAGCCACAAAAGACAAGTCAAAATAATCACTATAGCTAGGCCACACATTTGGGTGGAGAATTGACATTTATATCTTCTGGTGGGTAGTTGTTAATTTGTACTACTACAAAGCAAGATTGGTAATATTGTACTATACCTTGGCAGTACAGAATGAACTTCCCAATTTGGATGATTTTTCTTCCGCTGAGATAATCATTCACTAATGTCTGTACTAGTGATTTTTCATATGATGAATCTATTTAAAGCTTGTTTACTTTTCAAGTGTAATAGGTTGTGCTTGACAAGGGTGTATATATAATAAAGTACTCATATAATGTGCCTAAATATGTATGCATAATGAGTCAACTTACTGCCACGTACCGTTTATAGTAATCTTTCTTGTAAGTAAATATTTTAATCAGAAACAATGTGTATGTTGAGTATAGTTCCGTAATTCTGCTCTGAACTTGTAAACTATGCTCTTTCATAATTAAAAATATAGAGTCATAGGACAATGTGTATGAACTTGTAATTCTGCTTTTAATGGATTTTTTTATGGGATCTGGACGTAGAAAACGTCTCCATGGGCAAGCTACACTATAGTTGGATAAATATTTCGCAGCATACCAGTTGGGAATTCGGCTTGTCTAGAGTCATGAAGCTCAATCTCGGTATCTCACCACTGGTATTGCTCTAAACTCGAAAGTTTCAGCAGCATTTGTTGCGTTCGCATAAACCCGTACTTGCAGGGACGGAACCAGAAAAAAGTTTGGAGGGGCAAAAATTTTAATAAAATTTTTAATGTGATAAAAATACATCCGAATTTTATGAACTTTTTTGAGGAGGTTGGGCTGATGCTCACCTGCCCCTCTCCCTCTCCCCCCTCCCCCCTCCCCCCGAATTTTTCGCTGCAGACTTGAGAAATGCTACTTCAGAGAGCTGGATCGGATGTCTCTCGTCATCCTTGGCTTGGCAGGAAAAGAGAATTATTTCAACATATGGAGTCTAGGGTACATCTTAACTTACTCAAGCCCTACATCTACATGATTGGCATTTCGCGTGGTCTAAGACATGCTTGATTGCACGTTGTAGCATGGCTTTTAGGTGCGTGGTTGTCTAATTTTATATTGGTTACCTTTAATTGGGATCGTATTCACACCGGCGTCAACTGTAATCATCTAATCAGCATCCTCCCATCTAAGCCTTCGGATTAATGACTTTGTCAAGTCCTTGAAATCAATAATTGAGAGTTACAGGCCTTGTACATGTCACTCCAGTTCATGGTCAATGTTTTTATTTTAATTTATTGTAATAAAAAACATAGCAGCTCAAAACAGGTAGTATGTCACGGTAATTAAAAATTAATGAGCAATCTCTTGATTCATGAGGCAGTGAGGTGAAGCCATTTTATAGTGCACCATATGCGGCATCAAAAGAGAGCAAGTCCACCCTTATATATTACTTAAATGGTTAAGGATTTGTATCTCGGAAGTCCGGAAAAGACAAGAGACTGGTTGTTGCGAGAATTTTTTATAGGGAAGTCTACTGATTGTTGCTTGTATTTTATTCAAAACCAGCTGTGATGAACTCATCCATTCACTACAAATACCATACACATTGCTAAACAAAATTTACAAATCATAAAGTCCTTAATTTGGCACCCCCTTACTTCAAAATAACATTTTCACTTTGTTTTTAGTAAAATTCCCTCTGTTTACTTTCAAATAACCACACCCTTTAGATTCTTCTATTCATTTCAAATTATAAAGCCACACATTGCCTTTTTACTTCATAGAGAAGAATGGTTGATGCGCTGGTATCCTATACTATTGAAAAACTTGAGGAATTTGTTACCCTACATGTTAACATTCGGATTGGAGTCAAAGATGGTATAGAGTGGCTTAGAGAAGAATTGGGCTACCTCCTTATTTCTGTAAGAGCTGCAGAAGCACACCAAGATATGGATCACATCCGCCTGTGGACAGACAGCGTCAGAGATGTTGCGAACCAAGCTAATGTTATCCTGGAGAGGTTTAGCGCCCAGCAAGAAGAACATGCAGCTCATGGACAAGGTGGGGTCCTGAATCGTATGAGGAGCTTTATCTGCGTCTGCAAGAAAGAAGCCAATCTTTATGACATCGGTAATGATATTGAGTCACTCAAAGGAAGAGTCATTGGGATCAAGAGTAGGCGAGATGAATACCGTATCAATGACATTATCATGGCCCCTCCGACTGTGCATCAGAGGAAGAGAACCCTGCTAAGATCAGCTTCCTTTGACCACGAGGAAGATATGGTTGGTTTTGAGGATGATGTTCAGACTTTGTTGGCTCAACTTGGTAATAAGGATCCCTCCCTTGGTTTCATTTCTATCCACGGGATGGGAGGATTGGGCAAGTCTACACTTGCTAGTAAGTTGTACCACTCTAGCGAATTGAGCCCTTTTAAAACACGTGCTTGGGTTTGTGTCTCCGAGGATTATGACATCAGACTTGTTCTAAGGAAAATAATAAACTCCTTAACGGGACAGGAACTCGATTCATTGAACAAAATGGAGGAGATCGAGTTGCTGCGGCACCTACGAGCGAAGTTACATGGTGCTCGCTATCTTGTAGTGATTGATGATATATGGGATGTAGAGGTGTGGAAAAAGATTAAAAATGCTTTTCCAGACAAGAAGAACGGTGGTAGAGTCATTATAACCACGCGGAGTAGTGTAGTTGCCAACGATGTACATGAGACATGTTTTGTACATGAACTCCGCTTTCTAAGAAAAGACGAGAGCTGGCAATTGTTCTGCAAGAAAGCAAAACCAACACCGAACCTGGAGATATTAGGTGAAGAGATGGTAGGTAAGTGTGGAGGTTTACCACTGGCAATCGTGATTCTGAGTGGGCTATTACAACAAAAAAAGACGTACGAATTTTGGTCAGACGTGAAGGACCATCTTTGGAGAAAGTTGAAGGGCAAGTCTTCGGAGATTCGAGAAGTACTTAACTTGAGTTATGATGACTTGTCTTTCCACGTGAGACAGTGTTTCCTATACATTGCAAGGTACCCCGAAGACCATATTATCGAAGTTTCAGAGTTAAAATGGTTATGGATTGCAGAGGAATTCATATCAGAAGCTGACGAAGAAGATGGAGTCGACATGGAGGATGTGGGTCAGGATTATTTGAATGAGCTAATTAATCGGAACATGATTCAGATTGTACGGATGTCTATCGAAGGCGAAGTTAAACGGTGCAGAGTCCATGATCTTATACGTGATCTTGCCATCGAGAAGGCCAAGGAGCAAAAGGTATTGGGAATTTTTGACTCCAGTAAACATCATGCAAATCCCATCCATTCGTTGCAAGGACAGTCACGGCATGCCATTTACAATGGAATTGGTGAGTATTTGAAATTAGGTGGGCCTACTTCTGATAATTCAAATTTGCGTTCAATTGCAACGACTACTGAAACTGGTGATGAACTTGAAGTAGAACAACTGAAGCTGATGTTCAGCAGATTTATATATCTCAAAGTGCTAAATTTGACCCATGGGGTAACATCGGAGAGGATGCCAAAAGAAATTGGGGATTTAGTTCTCCTAAAGTTCTTAGGCGTAGTGCGTAGCAAGTCTGGAGAAGCTGTAGTAATTCCTCCAAGTATAGGCAACTTGAAAAGGCTACAAACTTTGTGTGGTTCGAAATATTTATATTCTTGCAACTACGTATTTCCTAAAGAGATTTGTGAACTGGAGGAATTGAGGCATCTAAATTTTGCCATGAACGCACGAAATTTGAATATTAGCAGCGACCAAACAAAGCTCCGAACTATAGAGGGCATAGTGTATAAGGAATGGATCCAAATTGATACCATCAATTTGACCAATCTCCGTACACTCCATATAGTTAAAGGCCGAGGTGGAGAAGAAGAAGAGTACAGTTTGGGGTCAATAGCTAATTTAACAAGTCTCCAACAATTAACTCTTTTTTTTTTTTGTTAGTGGCAAAATTTCAACACTCCAGCCTCTTTCGTCTTGCAAACATCTCAACAAGGTCTACTTGTACTGCAAGACAGAAAATGTAGCAGAATTAAGTTTTCTGCCAGATTCGGTCACTGATTTAACACTAAACGGGACTAAATTCACAGAAGACCCGATGCCCACTTTGGGAAGTTTGCCCAATCTTAGTGTCCTTAGTTTGGATAGTGACGCTTTCCTAGGAGACAAAATGGTTTGCAGTGCAAATATGTTTCCGCGCCTACAATTTTTAGAATTAGCTGCAATCAGGACCCTGAAAGAATTTCAAGTTGATGACGGAGCTCTGCCTTCTTTGAAAGCTTTTAAATCATATAGCAGCCCAACGAATAAGCTTCCCCAACGAATAACGTCTCTTCCTCCCGAGCCTGCTTTTTGGGGATAGTCACTGTCATCATGTAATTTTATTGTTTCTTGTGTTTTGTCGGAAAAGGATAATGTTTCTTTTTACTAGTATCAATTTAATGTTAAAAATCTGGTGCAGCTTTGTTTGTAATTTTGTACTATGCTAGTAGTATTTCTTGTCCGTGCTTGGCGCATCGGAATTGGGTTTTTCTTAAAATTTTTTAAAAAATAGAATTATTTAATTTTTGTCGCAAAATATGTACGGGTTTTAAATATATATTGAATTTTAAAAATAAATAACACTTTCATTGTTAAATTTTTGTTTGTACAATATGTATGAGTGTAAAAGTTAAGAAACAATTTTGAGTCATTAGCTAATTTAACAAGTCTCCTAACATTACACCTGCTTATGAGATATAGGGTCATTTTGAATGGCGAGATAACAGATTCAGCAGAATTAAGTTTTCTGCCAGATTCAGTCGTTGATTTAAAACTATGTCGTACTCGTTTCAGAAAAGATCCAATGCCCACTTTGGGAAATTTGTCCAATCTCACGACTCTCTTTTTGGGTTTAGATGCTTACATAGGGGACAAAATGGTTTGCACTGCAGATGTAAAGCAATAACATGCATATAAACTATAAAGAGATAATCTAGTGGATATGTTTCAGTTACTTTACTCATTGAGGGATCCACATTCAAGCATTTTTGAGAGCCTACATATAGCCAAAAAAAAGTGTACGATAAGCAAGATATAGAATGGGACTTATGAAACATTACACATTTTTTTTTATAGGTTGCTCAACAAATTGCTATGACATTTTAAATATAGGTTAAATATAGGTTGCTCAACAAATTGCTATGACATTTTAGGTTGGTTCAGATAATGTACATTCTATAAGGCAGAACAAGAAGACATACCAGCAAGAAGACATTGCAACAGTTTAGTTATGAAGCGGGTAGCTACAAGGACCCTGCTGTTTCAAAACCAATCAACCAATAATTGAGCAGTGAGTTACATCTCCCTGCTTGCCAACAACATGTTGGTGCAGTGGTTGAGTCACTGGCCTCCTTTGAAGGAGGTCAGGGGTTCGACTCCTGTGTGTGCGTGAGTTTATTAGTTTGTATTAGGTTTCCTTTCTGTATTTGTATTTCTGTATTTGTAATGGTCGGGGGTCCTTCGGAAACAGCCTCCCTATTGTATAGGGGCATGGTCTGCGTACAGCTACCCTCCTCAGACACCACTTTGAGTGGTATTATAATTGAGTAAGCTAAGTTTTTTTTTTTTTTTTAGTTACATCTCCCTGCTCAATTATTTTCCAGATATATAAATTACCGTAAAAAAGTGATGTGAAAGCATTTTATGGGGAAGCAGGGCTCCATTCACCAGTGAAAAAGACACAAGTCCAACCTGGAGGCATATCACTTAAAAATTTAATTCGAATCCAGCTCACATTCTCTGGAAAGAGAATGGAGTAATTTATATTTCTAAGCTATGCATGCTTTTATGAGAGAATTACCAAAATGCCTATTTTTAACAAGTTTTTGTCCAAAATACTGATTTTGAAAAAAATGTCCCGAAATACCGACGGGATACGGAGAATCGTCCTCCGTGTTAGCATAATACGGAACACCGTGTTCCGTATTATGCATGATACGAAACACCATCTTCCGTGTTAGCATGATACGGAACACGGTGTTCCGTATCCGTGCATGATACGGAACACGGTGTTCCGCAACACCCCATGATACGGAACACGGTGTTCCGCAACACCCCATGATACGGAACACGGTGTTCCGCAATACCCATAATATCACGGTAGACGGTGTAGCGTTTTCAGTCAGTAAAAAGGGCCAGCATGGCTCCCATATGAATATTTTGGGCCATCACCCTGCTTTTATTGTGATATTTTGAGAAAGAAATAAAAATGTTTGGTCAGTGTTTAGTAATTAAATGTTAATGACCATCTAATTTAAATTAAGTCAAGAACATTTAGTAGTTGTTCATAAATCTATATATATTATAATGCCTGGAGATCGGAAATGCACCAGAACAGTTCAAGGTATTTTTCTTAAATTTTCGTTTTTTTGATTTTTTTATTAAAAATCTTTTCTTACATTAAATAACTATTAATGACAATTTAATTATCATTAATTACACCTATTAAACATATATTAAATTTACTTTATTTAATTTGTTTAAAAATTAGAAAATTAGTTGAACATTATAGTTATTATTTCCATATTAAGTATTAATTATATATAGTTATATTTATTTTTAGGTAAAAATGATGACTAACAATTGTTTATATTGCGTTATTTTATATTCCTTATTCAAGATCACTATAATTTCTTTTGGGATGATTATATGGTAGACGACCTTAACTTCTCAATCAATTTTTATTATCAATAATTACAAGTCTGATACTTGAAAAGTCTAACCTGGAGGCTTATCACTACGCATTACATAGATCAACAAAACTGCGAATCATAAAAGCTTTCAATCTAATCCCCCCCTTCACAAACCAAAGTTTACTTTTCACCTGATAGAGAAAAATGGTTGATGCAGTTGTATCCTTCACAATAGAAAAACTAAATGAATTTGTTACCAAACAAGTTAGCATTAGGACAGGAGTTAAAGATGGCATTGAGTGGCTTAAAGATGAATTGGGCTACCTTCTTATTTCTGTAAGAGCTGCAGAAGCACACCAAGATAAGGATCACATCCGCTTGTGGACAGCCAGCGTCAGAGACGTTGCGAATCAAGATGTTGTTATCCTGGAGAGGTTTAGCGCCCAACAAGAGGAACAAGGTGGTGTTTTGGATCATATGCGGAGATTTATTTGCATCTGCAACAAAGAAGCCAATCTTTACGATATCGGTAAGGAAATCGAGGCACTCAAAGAAAAAATCATTGGTCTCAAGTTTAGGCGAGATGAATACCATATCAACGACATAATCATGGCACCTCCGACTGTGCAACGAAGACGGAGAACATTGCTACGAGCAGCTTCCTTTAACCACGAGGAAGATTTGATTGGTTTTGAGGATGTTGTTCGGACTTTGTTGGCTCTACTTGGTAATGGAGATCCCTCCCTTGGCTTAATTTCCATTCACGGAATGGGGGGGGTTGGGCAAGTCCACACTTGCTAGTAAATTGTACCACTCTACACAATTAAGCCATTTTAAACGTGCTTGGGTTTGTGTTTCTGAGCATTATGACATCACACATTTTCTGAAGAAGATAATAAACTCCATAACGGGGCAGGAACTCGATTCATTGAACAAAATGGAGGAGATCGAGTTGCTGCGGTACCTGCGAATGAAGTTAGATGGTGATCACTATCTTGTGGTGATTGATGATATATGGTGTAACACCCCCAGATCCGGGGTCAGGGATCTGGTGGTTACGGTCTTACATCCATTCATAATACTTGACTTGAGTCCACAATAAATAAATCACATGCTGTGACCCCACAATAATTACCACTCACACACACAACAGTTATAGTCCCAGAGATGAAATTGAAATAAGTCTTACATTAAAGGGTTACGAATAAAAGTTATTACAATCCCAAAAGGATAACATCATAGGTTTAAAAGTTTTTCCGTTGATTACATTAATTATACATATAGTTAAACAGGAAACAAAAGCTGTCTAACTATGCTACCTCAGCAATGGCGGCTAGCATCTCAGCGGGTAGTCCGGTGGGTCGGGTAACCTGCTTGCGCCGAGTGCGCCTGACGCGAGCCATCTGTCCTAGCTGTTGTTGTGACATAATATAAACAAAGCAAGGGTGAGCGAAAGCCCACCAACAAATATATAACTGAACGATAATTTAAAACAGTTCAAAGCTATCTTTTAAACCATATGCCATGCATTTACGGAAATGATGCCAGTATAATATGAACGATGAAGTTACAAGGTAACTTAAAGTATTTGTTTGAAGGAATATCTGCTACATCAAAGTAAGCGAGATATTATTATCGTTATTAAGAAGAGGAACTTGCAAGAAAGGGTTGCAATTCCAGTTATGACTCTTTTCCAACTCTGCCAACAGTAATCATGTTGCAGGAAATAAATGAATTTGGATGATGAACCAATGATGGAGTATTCACCGCGCCCGCTGTTCCAATCTTGATGATCAGTCGAGATCGTACAGCTCAATTTAGATTTACTACCGGTAGAAGGAAGAACTGACGGCTTTACTTGTATACCGCCATGCTAGCTCTCCCCGGCCAACGGTTGGGCCAAGGGGATGGACCGGCGCTACTCGGCCTTTTACACGACTCCTAGTTCAAATAGAGTTCATGATTCTGAATATAACGTTCGTCCCCCTTTCCCCAAGTATAATACTTGTTGATAAGACTCCACAAAGTAGTCGTATCTAGTTGGAAAGGAAAATTTACCAATAACTCCCAAGCTATTACTTGGTAACGGATATCAACTTGTTCCAGTAATCTTACCCCTCGAAAGATGAGAAGGTAAACAACGACTTAATAAGTCAACGGCACCCGAGTTGCGGGTGAAGGGAATACTTTATGACCGGGAAGTCGACAAGATAAATAACATTTTTCCAAGTAAGGTTCCCTTATTATTAAGAAGATAGACTCAAAGATGAATGACGTCTGGGAACCTTTCTTGATATAAGATTAATAATAATATGACTTCGAAATATTTTCTGTAATAATCGAAGAAGATTAACCTTATCGAGATTATTCTAAGTATGGAATAAATATTCAGAGAATATTTATTGAGTTAAAATATTGAAAGAATATTTGGGAATATGAAAGAATATTTTTAATCAGAGTATTTCTCAAAATAATCCCTGAAGAAATATCAGGAGAATATTTATTGAATAAATAAATATTTAAATGAATATTCAAAACAATATTCATTAATTAATAAGACCTGAAAAGAATATTTAAGGTAATATTCATGATTAATTAGGAATTTAAATGAATATTCAAAAGTAATATTCATTTAATGAATAATATCCTAAATGAATATCAAGTAATATTCATTTAGTAATCCAAGCCTTAAGGAATATTCGAAATAATATTCGATAATTAAATCAAGCTTCAGATGAATATTAAAATAATATTCATCAAGTATTTAATATCTTAAATGAATATTCAAAAGTAATATTGATTTAATAAAATAATAATCTAAAAGAATATCCAAAATAATATTCATTTAATAGTCTCATCTTTAGAAGAATATTCGAAATAATAGTCGATAATCAGTTCGACTCTGAATGAATATTGAGAAATATTATTCGTTGAATAGTTACGTTCAAATAATTATTTGAAGTAAGGATCGTTAAAATAATTAGTCTCGAACGAATATTCAAATAATATTCGTCACCCAAATAATAGAAAATATTTACTTAAATATCTTCTTCCGAGGTAATCTCGATATATCAAGGAATATTGACTCCCAGTCTATTTTTGATTAATAAGATATATACGCCCTTCTATGAGGGTCTTATAATAACCGGCTTATAACTGATATATAACTATCTAGCTTATAAGCCAACAATAACATTCAGGGAACAAGTATATCAATTCAACTTGAAAGTAGGCATGCATGCAATGGCATATGTATATCAGCAATCATATATATATATTTATTCAATCACAACAACAGCCTAAAAGAAGGGAATTGAAACTTGCCTGGTAGTCGAGTACGGTAAGGGGTAGTGGTAGCGGGTCCCGGTTCAGCCTGGTGATCTATAAATAGCCAAGGCATTCGGGATTAATCACTTAACATATTAAAAGTTAAGTTATACTTAAATCGAAACACATTCTCGAGTTATCTCGTTATACCCCTATTAGTGGATTACTTATTATCACTGATCCGACCCGACATTCGTTCGTTAATACGACATGTCACTGCACTTATACTTGGGACATACTTGAGTCATACGAGTTCTAAGGTTGATCGTTACGAACCAATCTTATACTCCGAGTTTTATCGCCCGTTTTCTAAGTGTTTTACCAAAGTTACAAAAGAGTCGTCTTTTAGGGGTTCGTTCGCGTTTAACCTTGACTCGAACATTTTTAATAAATCGAAAAATGCTCTTTTTGACATACGGTTTTCTTTCACACCTTCCTTCTTACCCCTAGTATTTATTTACCAAGATTCGCCATGACGTTACATTGCTTACGAGGGTTCAATTTCAGTTACGAACTTTTGTTTACGGATTCGAACTACTTTTAGTAATTTAGTCATAAATCCTAAACCGTAAGTCCGTTTCACGTGATCTTTATATCAAAACGAAGCTTATGACATAATCTAGCCTTTCATGGCAAAATCCGAGACTGGACAGTGTGTTCATGCTACTGCTAATCACGGTTTCTTAAGGCTAACGACAATCGGGCATTACGACGGCTATGTTTACATGATTTCCAAATTTCAAACCATCCAATAATTATAGTTTCCACTCCAAACAACATTTACATGTTATTCAACCATGAACTAAGACCAAGCAATGTCTTTCCGTTCATCTAAACTAATTTCACATTTAATAAATCCCAATCATAATCTTAAGGTCCTAAACATGCATTAAATCCATATAACTCATCTAAAATACCAAAACTTAAACTAAGAGCTTGGTTTTCAAGAGTGGTATACCTTCCTTGGTGTATGTATGAACTTATCAAGCCTTGTTTAGCCCTTATCTAGCCTTAGTATAGCTTGAATAATCAAAAGAAATCAAGAAATAAAAGTTAGTTTATAAAGAACACTATTCATCATCATCTTTGATGATTTATTTGAAAATGATAAAAGATGAATTTGAAGCTGAAATTTCTAGGAGATCATTACCATGATATGTAGTACTTACCATAAAAATTTGAAGAACAAGTGATGGTTGGAAGTTGGACTTCCAATTAGCTAAGAATGGGCAGATTTTTATGAAGAAATGGAGAAAAATGGTGGTGGTTTGTTTTGTTTTGGTGATTTATGGCTAATACATGTATAACCCTTGCATATATAATGGATGCATCTCTTTTAATGTGTTGTTGGCAATCCAATGGTGCCACTTGTTGCTTCCTCATTGGGCCAAGTGTTGGCACTACAACAAACAACTCCATTTTTGCAAGAATGCAATTACACCACTCATCTTGTAGTTGACTTATAAGGATGTTACTTGGGTTTCTCCTTTTCCCACCAATTGCACTTGTTTGTCTCTTGGTTATTTATTCGTTCCTTTGTCCGGGTATTACTCAATTTCCTTGCTTGTTCGTTGATCGTTCGAGGGAATAACTCATTCGTTTCTAGTTAGGGTTTTACCGAAAACCTTCTTAATATTTCTAATACTATTCTTCATCTTACTTAATACTTCTCGAATTTAAATTCCTTAATTCCCTTTTATAACTCCTTAAGTCTTGTAGTGTCCAGGGAAATCTCGGAGAAAATAAAAGTGCTCTTTTTCTGAATCCGACGGCTTTTACATACACTTATTTTCTTCCTGGATCACTAATACGAACTCAGAAATCCGTTCCGAATACCGGGTATATCATTATTATAATAATATTCCAAATTCCACCAAAATCACTATTCATCACTTATTTTTATTTAATTCATATAATTAGGAAAATGAACCTGGTTCACTCTCGAGTGCTTCTTAACCTTTTTACGGAACCGCTGGACTTATAATAGATATTGATTTGGATGACACAAGAATAATCTTACTTGAAGTAATATACTCATATCCTTAGGAGATAGATCATTCTTACCTATGCCGTCAACCAAAAGTATTCTGCATGACATGTAAGTAATTGAATTCAAATCCGTTCCATTTATTTAATAGATCTTCGTTACATCGCAGTCATAACCACTATTCATTCTTACATCATTAAATACATAAAAGTTTTAATCCCACCCAAAATCTGGGTTCTTACAGTCTCCCCTCCTTAAAAGGATTCCGTCCCGGAATCAGTTTGAAAACAAGTGGGGGTACTTTTCTTGCATTGCGCTTTCAAGTTCCCAGGTGGATTCTTCTACATTGTGGTTCTGCCACAAAACTCTGACTAGCTGAATGACCTTGTTTCGGAGCACTTGCTCTTTCCGGTCTATGATTTCCACAGGTTGCTCCACATAGGTCAGGTCTGGTTGCATATCCACTTGCTCATACTCTACAATATGCTTTGCATCCGGATTATACTTCCTCAGCATCGAAACATGAAACACATTGTGCACCTGCTGTAGATTCGGGGGCAATGCGAGTTCATAAGCTAGTTCCCCAATCCGTCTCAAGATCTCAAATGGTCCAATGTATCTGGGACTCAGCTTTCCTTTCTTCCCAAATCTTATTAAACCTTTCCAAGGTGACACTTTCAAGAACACTAGGTCCCCTACCTCGTATTCCTTGCCTTTCCGAGCTAAGTCGGCATATTTCTTTTGTCGATCCTGGGCTGCTACCAACCGTCCTCTGATTAGATCTACTGCATCTTTAGTTCGTTGGACCACTTCGGGCCCGAGCATCTTTCGCTCTCCAACTTCATCCCAATACAAGGGAGATCGACATTTTCTTCCATAAAGGGCCTCATAAGGTGGCATCCCAATGCTTGAATGATAACTGTTATTATAGGAGAACTCAACCAATGGCAAGTGATCATCCCAACTCCCCTTGAAGTCTATCGCGCAGACTCTCAACATATCCTCTAGTGTTTGGATGGTCCTTTCACTTTGCCCATCTGTCTGGGGGTGGTAGGCTGTGCTCATGTTCAGCCGGGTCCCTACACATTCTTGAAAACTTCTCCAAAACCTGGAGTTAAATCTAGGATCTCGATCGGATACTATTGCGACTGGGACTCCATGTCGCGCCACTATCTCTTTTAAGTAGATGTCCACCAGTCTATCGACCGTGTACCTTTCGTTGATCGGGAGAAAGTGAGCCGATTTCGTCAGTCGATCTACAATTACCCATATGGTGTCATGATTAGCCTTGGTCCTGGGTAAACCTACTACGAAATCCATGGCTATATGTTCCCATTTCCATTCTGGAATCTCTAAGGGATGTAGAAGTCTGCTGGGTCTCTGGTGCTCTGCCTTCACTCGTTGGCAGGTCAAGCATCTGCTTACCCACTCTGCTACGTCCTTTTTCATATTGGGCCACCAGTAATACTCCTTCAAATCCCTATACATTTTAGTGCTACCGGGGTGCACTGAGTATCTTGAGTTGTGTGCCTCATTTAAAATCTCATCCTTGAGCTCCTGAACATTTGGGATCCATATCCTGTACGTGTACCTCATGATCCCTTCCTTGTCTCTTTCGCACTTAATTTCCTCCCCGGTCATTAGCTCTTCTGTGGAGTTCTTTTCTTCCTCCATCATCCGTTCCTGGCACAGTCTAATCTTTTCTAGCAATGGAGGTTGGATTCTAATTTCCATCAACTTTTCTTGGCCCTCTTCAGGTAACTTAACCTCGATTTCCAACTTCTCAAAATCCTTCACTAGCTCTTTCTCTGAAGTTATCATCTTGAGCTTCTCTTTCCGACTAAGGGCGTCAGCCACCACATTGGCTTTACCCGGGTGATATCGAATTTCACAGTCGTAATCCTTGATTAACTCTAACCACCTCCTCTGGCGCATGTTAAGCTCTTTCTGAGTGAAAATGTATTTGAGGCTCTTATGGTCTGTGTAAATCTCGCATTTTTCCCCATACAGGTAGTGTCTCCAAATCTTTAAAGCGAAGACTATGGCTGCTAGTTCTAGATCATGCGTGGGATATCTGACTTCATAATCCTTCAATTGCCTAGACGCATACGCTATTACCTTGCCGTGCTGCATAAGCATGCATCCCAGTCCTTTATGCGAAGCGTCACTGTAAATCACGAAATCTCCTTTTCCATCAGGTAATGCCAGCACTGGGGCTGTCACCAGCCTCTTCTTTAACTCCTGGAAACTCTTCTCGCATTTCTCAGTCCATTCAAATTTCTCGGTTTTACGGGTAAGTCGAGTTAATGGAGCTGCGAGTTTCGCAAAGTCTTGGACAAATCTCCTGTAATATCCGGCCAGTCCAATGAAACTCCTCACCTCGGTTGGAGTAGTTGGCCGTTCCCAGTTTGAAACTGCTTCTATCTTGGAGGGGTCAACCAACACTCCTTCTCTATTGATCACGTGCCCTAAGAATTGTACCTCATTTTTCCAAAACTCACACTTGGAGAACTTGGCATATAACTGCTCCTTCCTGAGTATTTCTAAGGTTATCCTTAAATGTTCAGCGTGTTCTGCCTCTGTCTTTGAGTAGATGAGAATATCATCAATGAAAACTATCACGAATTTGTCCAAATATTCCTTGAACACCCTGTTCATTAGGTCCATGAAGGCTGCTGGGGCGTTGGTCAATCCAAACGACATAACTAAGAACTCATAATGTCCATATCTGGTGCGGAATGCAGTCTTCGGGATATCTTCAGGTTTGATCTTCAGTTGGTGATATCCCGTTCTCAAATCAATCTTAGAGAAGTATTCAGCTCCTCTTAGCTGGTCAAACAAATCGTCTATCCTGGGCAATGGATACTTATTCTTTATGGTTAGCTTGTTCAATTCTCTGTAGTCGATGCATAACCTCATACTTCCATCCTTTTTCTTAACAAACAACACTGGTGCGCCCCAAGGCGACACACTGGGCCTTATCATGCCCTTATCCAACAATTCCTGTAATTGTTTAGCTAGCTCCTTCATTTCTACTGGGGCTAGTCGGTACGGGGCCTTCGAAACTGGCGCCGTCCCCGGGGATAATTCGATGGCAAACTCAATTACCCTATCAGGTGGTAGTCCAGGAAGATCTTGTGGGAACACGTCCTCGAACTCATTAACTACCAGAATGTCCTGCAATCTTGGCACTTCCTTCTGAGTATCTATAACGTAGGCTAAATAAGCCTCGTTCCCTTTTCGTAACAATCTCTTGGTTTGCGCCATGGTCAGAATTTTCTGGGTCTGTCGCATCCCTTTAAACACTATTTCTTTCTTCCCTGGGGTTTTCAACTTAACCTTTTTCCCTTTACAATCTATCTGCGCATCATTGCGAGACAACCAATCCATACCCAAAATGACATCGAATTCCCCTAGCTTAAAAGGAATTAAATCGACATAGAAGGATCGTCCTCCTATTTCTAGCTTACAATCGGGGTGAATTTGATTAACCGGTACGATTTCCTGATTAGCTATTTCTACTTGTAAGGAATCTCTTAGTTGCTGGGTTTTAAGTTTCAAGTTATGCGCAAAATCTCTAGATATAAAAGACTTAGTTGCTCCTGAATCAAATAAGACATTTGCACTGACTGAATTAAGAGAAAAAGTACCTGCTATCACATCTGTGTCCCTCACGGCATCTTGTACTGACATATTGAAAGTCCTAGCAGTTGGTGGCCTATTTGAGGCAACCTTGCTTGCTCCTGATGCTGCTGGTTTGCTCTTTTGGCAATCCTTCCTCATGTGCCCTCACTGTCCACACTGGAAACAGGTTGTGCTGTTAGGGATGACCGTGGTGCAAGCGGTAGCATAATGCCCAGCTCGCCCACACTTATAACAGTTTATCTGCTTCAGGTTGCACACCCAGGAGTGCCTCTTCCCACAAGTAGCACACAATGGCAATGGAGGTCGAGAAGGGTTGGAACGGGACATTCCTGATTGGTGGCCGCCCTGGCTCACACTCACACTCGCAGATGGTTTAAACCCTACACTCCTCCCTGGTAGGGAAACCGCTCCTCGATTAAACTTGGTTGTGGGTTTTCCTCCAGCGGATCTTCCGCCCATACTAACATGCTTTCTCTTTATCCCCCCTTTCTCTCTCTCTCTCTCTGCATCTGATCACTACCAGCCTCCACAATGGTTGCCTTCTGCACCAAGGTGGCATAATCTGTAATCTCTAAAACAGCCACCCTATTCTGGATCCACTGTTTCAGCCCTTGTTGAAACCTGTTAGCTTTCTTCTCTTCTGTGTCTACAAACTCTGGCACAAATCTTGATAGCTCAGTAAATTTAGCCTCATAGTCAGCCACTGACATATTGTTCTGTTTCAGTTCCAAGAACTTAAGTTCCATCTGGGTTTTCATGAACTTCGGGAAGTACTTCTCCAGGAATAATTGTTTGAACCTTTCCCAGGCTATGACAGCATCAGTCTCCATGTTTTTCTTGGCTTCCCACCAATAATTGGCCTCTCCCTTTAGTAGGTAAGTAGCAAAAACAGTCTTCTGAGCCTCATTGATACTCAGAATCTCAAAAGACTTTTCCATTTCTTTGATCCAGGCCCTCGCCTCAACGGGATCAGCCGATCCGTGGAACTCTGGGGGCTTAAGGGACTTAAAGGCCCTAAAGGAATTTGCCACTGAAGTGTTGTTGCTTGGTGGTGGTTGGGGGTATTGGTTCAAATTCTGCCTAAGTAGATCCATAAACTGGCCCATGGGGTTTCCGCCCTGGTTCTCCCCTTCCTGTTCTACTTCAGTTTCTCCACCCTCTATTTCCCTTTCAAATTCTTCAGAGTACAGGGGTTCATCCTCTGCTCCATACTGGGAATCTTCTTGCTCATTATAGTCCTGATCTTGTTCCTCACTACTTCCACGGTTTTCCTCGTGTTGGTTGTGACTTTCTTGGTCAGTAGATTCGCGGGGGTTAGCCCTAGTGCCCATTCGTCTTGGAGGCATTTTACTGAAAATTTGGAAAGTTATACATTAGGTTCACTGATCTGTTTTAGAGGATTTTTCCTTGCACATTTCTTTACATGATTGGGTTTAAAATCCCACAGTTTTATATCTCATGGCAACTTAATCGAAAAGTAATACATATGCTAATAAACTCGTGATCACATCCCAACAAAATTGTAATGACTGAAATGGAAACAAATATATACCAGGTACCGAAAAGGTACAACATCCGAGTTACAACGATAGTTTAAAGTACAACCATCCTAACAACAACAACAAGTCAAAAGTGAAATATGCTGTCTATCTGTCTAGTCTGCAAAAAGGGAAAACAAGTACAAGAAAACCATCCCTACAAAAGCCGGCACCACTATGTCCGTACATGACTAGACAACTAGACCACTGCATCACTACATCTGAAATCAGCCGTCACGACGAAACATCCTCCGAACCCTCCCCATGGCGATGCGGAAAACCTCCTCAGCCGCTGCTCTGTCTACCCTACCATGCCCATCAGTAGGCAACTGTCGCACCCTCACCCGAGCCCTCAGCTCGATGCGGGTCACAGCCCTATACCCAACTCTGTCACTGATAGTCCTCCTGCCCTGCACCCTCATCCGGGCGGCTCTCTCTGCTGCTAACTCACTCCTAGACTCTGCCAACCTGGCATCTGCCACAGACAACTCTCTATAAAGCCCGTTCACAATCAAGTTGTGAACACATACTGGGACTCCTCCTATCGGGGCATGAGGTGGGGTGGATGGCTCAGCTGGAGCGGCAGTCTCTGTCTGCTGGGGCTCTGGGGTAAGCTCCTCAAACTCGCCGGGGTAGGGGCTCACAGGTAGTGGTGGTGGGGTAGGGGCTCTCTCAACAGGGAGGAGTGGCACAAAAAGTCCAGGACTCCCTACAGCACCAACTACTGGCTCATCTATATCTCCCTCAACACCCTCATCCACCGGCACCACCTGATCCGTGGTCATGTCAGTGTCATCTCCCATAGTCCTGAACTCAGTCATAACCCAATAATCATCATCCTCAACCACTAACTCAGCGTCCTGTCCTGTCTGGACCCCCTCCGGGTCCTCCTCCCCCTCAGTCTCAACAACATCTATGTCAGCATCATCCTGGACCTCCTCAGGGTCCTCCTCCTCAGACTCGATCACATCAGTATCAGCCTCAACCTGGACCTCCTCAGCGTCCTCCTCCTCAGGCTCAGTATCATCCTCAGGCAAGTGCTCATAGTATGGGTCCCTAGTCCGGAACATGTCCTCATCATGCTGTCTCGCAGCTGCCTCCTGGGCCGACAAGTCGCTCGCCTACACAAGACGAACTATGTTACTATCATGATACTTAAAAAGTTCCCGTAAGGGTTTTAGGTGAACCTGGCAAGGGTTCTTATTATATTATTGAATTTATTATTATATAACGTCGTATCATCTCTTGGGATATATAACTCTCGCTCTGATACCATCTCTGTAACACCCCCAGATCCGGGGTCAGGGATCTGGTGGTTACGGTCTTACATCCATTCATAATACTTGACTTGAGTCCACAATAAATAAATCACATGCTGTGACCCCACAATAATTACCACTCACACACACAACAGTTATAGTCCCAGAGATGAAATTGAAATAAGTCTTACATTAAAGGGTTACGAATAAAAGTTATTACAATCCCAAAAGGATAACATCATAGGTTTAAAAGTTTTGCCGTTGATTACATTAATTATACATATAGTTAAACAGGAAACAAAAGCTGTCTAACTATGCTACCTCAGCAATGGCGGCTAGCATCTCAGCGGGTAGTCCGGTGGGTCGGGTAACCTGCTTGCGCCGAGTGCGCCTGACGCGAGCCATCTGTCCTAGCTGTTGTTGTGACATAATATAAACAAAGCAAGGGTGAGCGAAAGCCCACCAACAAATATATAACTGAACGATAATTTAAAACAGTTCAAAGCTATCTTTTAAACCATATGCCATGCATTTACGGAAATGATGCCAGTATAATATGAACGATGAAGTTACAAGGTAACTTAAAGTATTTGTTTGAAGGAATATCTGCTACATCAAAGTAAGCGAGATATTATTATCGTTATTAAGAAGAGGAACTTGCAAGAAAGGGTTGCAATTCCAGTTATGACTCTTTTCCAACTCTGCCAACAGTAATCATGTTGCAGGAAATAAATGAATTTGGATGATGAACCAATGATGGAGTATTCACCGCGCCCGCTGTTCCAATCTTGATGATCAGTCGAGATCGTACAGCTCAATTTAGATTTACTACCGGTAGAAGGAAGAACTGACGGCTTTACTTGTATACCGCCATGCTAGCTCTCCCCGGCCAACGGTTGGGCCAAGGGGATGGACCGGCGCTACTCGGCCTCTTACACGACTCCTAGTTCAAATAGAGTTCATGATTCTGAATATAACGTTCGTCCCCCTTTCCCCAAGTATAATACTTGTTGATAAGACTCCACAAAGTAGTCGTATCTAGTTGGAAAGGAAAATTTACCAATAACTCCCAAGCTATTACTTGGTAACGGATATCAACTTGTTCCAGTAATCTTACCCCTCGAAAGATGAGAAGGTAAACAACGACTTAATAAGTCAACGGCACCCGAGTTGCGGGTGAAGGGAATACTTTATGACCGGGAAGTCGACAAGATAAATAACATTTTTCCAAGTAAGGTTCCCTTATTATTAAGAAGATAGACTCAAAGATGAATGACGTCTGGGAACCTTTCTTGATATAAGATTAATAATAATATGACTTCGAAATATTTTCTGTAATAATCGAAGAAGATTAACCTTATCGAGATTATTCTAAGTATGGAATAAATATTCAGAGAATATTTATTGAGTTAAAATATTGAAAGAATATTTGGGAATATGAAAGAATATTTTTAATCAGAGTATTTCTCAAAATAATCCCTGAAGAAATATCAGGAGAATATTTATTGAATAAATAAATATTTAAATGAATATTCAAAACAATATTCATTAATTAATAAGACCTGAAAAGAATATTTAAGGTAATATTCATGATTAATTAGGAATTTAAATGAATATTCAAAAGTAATATTCATTTAATGAATAATATCCTAAATGAATATCAAGTAATATTCATTTAGTAATCCAAGCCTTAAGGAATATTCGAAATAATATTCGATAATTAAATCAAGCTTCAGATGAATATTAAAATAATATTCATCAAGTATTTAATATCTTAAATGAATATTCAAAAGTAATATTGATTTAATAAAATAATAATCTAAAAGAATATCCAAAATAATATTCATTTAATAGTCTCATCTTTAGAAGAATATTCGAAATAATAGTCGATAATCAGTTCGACTCTGAATGAATATTGAGAAATATTATTCGTTGAATAGTTACGTTCAAATAATTATTTGAAGTAAGGATCGTTAAAATAATTAGTCTCGAACGAATATTCAAATAATATTCGTCGCCCAAATAATAGAAAATATTTACTTAAATATCTTCTTCCGAGGTAATCTCGATATATCAAGGAATATTGACTCCCGGTCTATTTTTGATTAATAAGATATATACGCCCTTCTATGAGGGTCTTATAATAACCGGCTTATAACTGATATATAACTATCTAGCTTATAAGCCAACAATAACATTCAGGGAACAAGTATATCAATTCAACTTGAAAGTAGGCATGCATGCAATGGCATATGTATATCAGCAATCATATATATATATTTATTCAATCACAACAACAGCCTAAAAGAAGGGAATTGAAACTTGCCTGGTAGTCGAGTACGATAAGGGGTAGTGGTAGCGGGTCCCGGTTCAGCCTGGTGATCTATAAATAGCCAAGGCATTCGGGATTAATCACTTAACATATTAAAAGTTAAGTTATACTTAAATCGAAACACGTTCTCGAGTTATCTCGTTATACCCCTATTAGTGGATTACTTATTATCACTGATCCGACCCGACATTCGTTCGTTAATACGACATATCACTGCACTTATACTTGGGACATACTTGAGTCATACGAGTTCTAAGGTTGATCGTTACGAACCAATCTTATACTCCGAGTTTTATCGCCCGTTTTCTAAGTGTTTTACCAAAGTTACAAAAGAGTCGTCTTTTAGGGGTTCGTTCGCGTTTAACCTTGACTCGAACATTTTTAATAAATCGAAAAATGCTCTTTTTGACATACGGTTTTCTTTCACACCTTCCTTCTTACCCCTAGTATTTATTTACCAAGATTCGCCATGACGTTACATTGCTTACGAGGGTTCAATTTCAGTTACGAACTTTTGTTTACGGATTCGAACTACTTTTAGTAATTTAGTCATAAATCCTAAACCGTAAGTCCGTTTCACGTGATCTTTATATCAAAACGAAGCTTATGACATAATCTAGCCTTTCATGGCAAAATCCGAGACTGGACAGTGTGTTCATGCTACTGCTAATCACGGTTTCTTAAGGCTAACGACAATCGGGCATTACGACGGCTATGTTTACATGATTTCCAAATTTCAAACCATCCAATAATTATAGTTTCCACTCCAAACAACATTTACATGTTATTCAACCATGAACTAAGACCAAGCAATGTCTTTCCGTTCATCTAAACTAATTTCACATTTAATAAATCCCAATCATAATCTTAAGGTCCTAAACATGCATTAAATCCATATAACTCATCTAAAATACCAAAACTTAAACTAAGAGCTTGGTTTTCAAGAGTGGTATACCTTCCTTGGTGTATGTATGAACTTATCAAGCCTTGTTTAGCCCTTATCTAGCCTTAGTATAGCTTGAATAATCAAAAGAAATCAAGAAATAAAAGTTAGTTTATGAAGAACACTATTCATCATCATCTTTGATGATTTATTTGAAAATGATAAAAGATGAATTTGAAGCTGAAATTTCTAGGAGATCATTACCATGATATGTAGTACTTACCATAAAAATTTGAAGAACAAGTGATGGTTGGAAGTTGGACTTCCAATTAGCTAAGAATGGGCAGATTTTTATGAAGAAATGGAGAAAAATGGTGGTGGTTTGTTTTGTTTTGGTGATTTATGGCTAATACATGTATAACCCTTGCATATATAATGGATGCATCTCTTTTAATGTGTTGTTGGCAATCCAATGGTGCCACTTGTTGCTTCCTCATTGGGCCAAGTGTTGGCACTACAACAAACAACTCCATTTTTGCAAGAATGCAATTACACCACTCATCTTGTAGTTGACTTATAAGGATGTTACTTGGGTTTCTCCTTTTCCCACCAATTGCACTTGTTTGTCTCTTGGTTATTTATTCGTTCCTTTGTCCGGGTATTACTCAATTTCCTTGCTTGTTCGTTGATCGTTCGAGGGAATAACTCATTCGTTTCTAGTTAGGGTTTTACCGAAAACCTTCTTAATATTTCTAATACTATTCTTCATCTTACTTAATACTTCTCGAATTTAAATTCCTTAATTCCCTTTTATAACTCCTTAAGTCTTGTAGTGTCCAGGGAAATCTCGGAGAAAATAAAAGTGCTCTTTTTCTGAATCCGACGGCTTTTACATACACTTATTTTCTTCCTGGATCACTAATACGAACTCAGAAATCCGTTCCGAATACCGGGTATATCATTATTATAATAATATTCCAAATTCCACCAAAATCACTATTCATCACTTATTTTTATTTAATTCCTATAATTAGGAAAATGAACCTGGTTCACTCTCGAGTGCTTCTTAACCTTTTTACGGAACCGCTGGACTTATAATAGATATTGATTTGGATGACACAAGAATAATCTTACTTGAAGTAATATACTCATATCCTTAGGAGATAGATCATTCTTACCTATGCCGTCAACCAAAAGTATTCTGCATGACATGTAAGTAATTGAATTCAAATCCGTTCCATTTATTTAATAGATCTTCGTTACATCGCAGTCATAACCACTATTCATTCTTACATCATTAAATACATAAAAGTTTTAATCCC
Source organism: Saposhnikovia divaricata (assembly GCA_036435485.1). Lineage (NCBI taxonomy): Eukaryota > Viridiplantae > Streptophyta > Magnoliopsida > Apiales > Apiaceae > Saposhnikovia > Saposhnikovia divaricata. Next base: position 243,566,307 of record CM071596.1, on the reverse strand, counting down.
ACCCAAAATCTGGGTTCTTACATATGGGATGTAGAGGTCTGGAAAAAGATTAAGTTTGCTTTTCCAGACAAGAAGAATGGTAGTAGAGTCATTATAACCACCCGGAGTAAAATAGTTGCCGACGGTGTGGATGACGCTTCTTTTGTCCACCAACTCCGTTTTTTAAGCGAAGGGGAAAGTTGGGAATTATTCTGTAAGAGAGCAAAACCAACCCTGAACCTGGAGATATAAGGTAAGGAGATGGTAGGTAAATGTGGAGGTTTACCACTTGCAATCGTAATGCTGAGTGGGCTATTACTGCAAATGAAGACGTATACATTTTGGTCGGATGTGAAGGGCCATCTTTGGAGAAAGTTGAAGAACAAGTCTTTGGAGATTGAAGAGATACTAAACTTGAGTTATGATGACTTGTCTTTCCCGATGAGAAAATGATTTCTATACCTTGCAAGGTTTCCGGAAGATTATAGTATTGAAATTTTTGACTTAAAACTGTTATGGATTGCAGAGGAATTCATTTCAGAAGTTGACGAAGAAGACGGAGTAGTCATGGAGGATGTGGCTGAGGATTATGTGAATGAGCTTGCTAATCGCAATATGATTCAAATCGAATTACTCTCTCTGGAAGGACAAGTCTTGAAGTGCAGGGTCCATGATCTTGTACGGGCTCTTGCCATAGAGAAGGCCAGGGAGCGTAAGATATTGGGAATTTTCGACTCAAGTAAAGAACGTGCAAATCCCATCCGTTTGTTTCAAGGACAGTCACGACATGCCATTTCTAATGGAATCGGTGAGTACTTGAAATTACTTGGGCCTAATTATGATGTTTCAATGTTGCGCTCATTATCAATAACTAAAAGAATTGTTACACCCAAACTAGAAGAAGTGACTGCACATGATGAATTGCTCGACTTTAGCAGTGTTTATAGTTCAGAGAGGATACCTGAAGAGATAGGAGATCTAATTCTCCTAAAAATATGGGTTCTTTAGCCTTCGTCCTAAAAACATTACCGAACGAAGCCTAGGGACATGTTGGAAGCCCTATACCCATTATGGGCCGAACCGAAGGCCCAACAAGAAGAAGCCTAAAATGGCTAACGGTCTCCTCTTTTCTTGAACGGTATTTATCTACTTTCGGTGGTGGGAAACACAATGATGCCCATGGGGCCCTTTTAAGGTAACGGACATAATGTCTAAGGTATAAATATAGATTGAATCTACAAGAGAAGACATGCTCATAATTTACTAACACACACACTCTCTTTACGTTCAAAGTACTCTAAAAACACGACTTACTTACTCTCACACCGGAGGTGAATCGGGGGGACAATCCCTCGCATTCTTCTCACTTTTCAGGGTCAACCCGAAGGCCGACCCGGTGGAAATCCAGTCGTAACATTTGGCGCCGTCTGTGGGAACGTAGAGATACAATCTGTGTTAAAATTTTGGCAAACTATGACAATCGAAGAAACACCCAGGAATAACGAAAGCACCGTGATAGGAGACAGTCCCGCCACGCAAAGGACGACTCCGGCCGCCCAAAGAATGCTCGATTTCGATGAAGACATGCCCTCCCCCGAAGAACAACAAGAAATGCTAGCAAAATGGAGAGAAGAGAAAGCCAAAGGAAAGGAAACAGAGAAGGCAAAAAGCCAGAACGAAGCAGCACGGCAAGCCGAGCTAAGGGAAGCCGACCGAGTAAAGCTACAAACCTTGAAACTCCAAAGAGAGGAAATCGAACGACAGGAGAAGACATTGCGCGAAGCCCTGGAGGCCGAAGGCCGGACACCCAAAGATGACCGAAAAGATAAAAGGGTCAGGGACGATGAAGATGAGTCATGGAACTCAGAACTACAATCTAAGAAAACCAAGTCGAAGGTTGTAGATTCCTCGGACTCGGAAGAAGAAGGTCCGCACACAGACGATCGTATTCGCAGACTGGAAAAGGTTATGTTCGGAGATAGGACAATTAGCCACGAGCCTGTCATGACCGAAGAGATAGAACAATACCGACCACCACCAGGAAGGCAATTCCCAAAGATGCACGAGTTCAACGGAAAAGGCGATCCCGAAGACCATTGTGAGAAGTACGAATCCATCATGACTGGTATGGGACATTGCGACATCATGCTGTGCAAAATGTTCAAAACTTACCTAAAAGGGTCGGCATCCATGTGGTATCGTTCATTAAGACCACGGTCGATTGATTCTTATGGACAAATTAAAAGGAAGTTCTTGAGAAATTACTCCCATTTATGCCGAAGAGAAAAAGACACTGAAGCCCTAATTCACTGCAGACAAAGACCGAACGAAGAATTAGGGGACTACCTAGCAAGATTCAAAGAGGAAGCCGGAATGGTCACAAGCCTCGATAAGATCAAAGCCGCTGGATTCCTTTCAGCAGGGCTCGACCCTGTGAAAGGCAAGAAGCTCCGGTCATCTCTCTATGACGTTCCCCCAAAATCACTAAACGACATATACGTTCGGGGAGAAGCAATACGAAGGAAGTTGGAAACAATTGGAGGGTACAAAGAAAGTCGAAGGAACGACAGAGACGATAGAAGAGGCGAGCGCAGGGACGACCGAAGGAATCATAGCAACACACGAGGAAGGATGAACGATCCAAAAACAACAGGACAAAGACAAGACAAAGATAGTACTGTGTTCACTCGCCTCAACACACCCATCTCCAAGATCCTCCATGAAATCAAAGGAAAACCAGGGTTCGTTCGACCACCTCGAATCAAAACCCCTGAGTCCAGAAGAAACGAAAACAAGTATTGCGAGTATCATCGGGATAAGGGCCACAACACAGATGAATGCTACCACCTAAAGAAGTTGATCGAAAAGATGATCAAAGGCGGGGAGTTATCCCAGTTCGTGAGCGACTTAAGAGAAAAGCTCGATGCAAAGGAAAGAAGAAATCCCGGAGAAACCGAAAGACCGGAAAAGTATAGAGGCGAGGTCCGAACGATCTTTGGCGGCACAATACTTGATCGGGACAGTAAGACGGCCCGAAAGAAATACACCAGGCAAATATACGGTCTTTACCAATCGAAAACAGCCAAACAACCATTGCCGATCAGCTTCACGGAGGATGATTACGAGGACGTCATATGGCCACACGAAGACCCCCTGGTTATCAATCCGGTGATCGGAGATAATAAAATCTGGAAGGTGCTAGTCGATGAAGGGAGCTCGGTCAATATCCTATACCACAGGACATACTCTAAAATGAACCTAGGAGGAGAACACCTCGAACCATGCCACGAGGCACCCTTATACGGCTTCGGTAGTCAACCAGTACCGATCGAAGGTACCATCAGATTAAATGTGCTCCTAGGAAAAGCGCCATATACCGTGGAAAAGGAAGCTAAATTTTACGTCGTTCGGGTAGACAGCCCATACAACGGCATCCTGGGCAGACCCGTTTTATCCCTATTCCAAGCCGTATCATCCATACCGCACTTGAAGCTAAAATTCCCTACCGAGCAAGGGATCGGAGAAATGAAGGGCGATCAAAAAGCAGCAAGAATCATCATGTTAGAAGATTTTGACAAAGATAAAGACACAGAATTGGTCGAATCCGGGAAAAGGAAAAGAGACGAAGACGCCGGGGGAAACCATCAAATGCTGAACATAGAGATCGAGAAGTTTGGGACCGATCTCTCCTGTCCAATTGCCGAACCGGCAGCCGAAATCGAAGAAATCGAATTATATGTGGGCCAATCCGGGAAAATGATCCAAATAGGCAAGGGGATGGAACCAGAGCTGAAGGATAGGGTCATTGCCGTCATCAGGGAATTCCACGATGTATTCGCTTGGAATCCCGAAGACATGCCTGGATTAGATCCTTCAGTCGCGAAGCACTGTCTAAACGTCGAACCCGACGCCCAACCTGTAAAATAGAAGAAGAGAAATTTTGCCATAGAAAGACAAAGGGTTATCCAGACCGAAGTTGAGAAACTACTAGAGGCCAAATTTATCGAAGAAATTGATTACCCCGAATGGTTGGCGAACGTAGTTGTCGTCAAAAAGTCAAATGGCAAATGGAGAATGTGCGTCGATTACACTGACCTAAATAAACACTGTCCGAAAGACCACTATCCCCTACCCAACATCGATCAGCTAATAGACGCCACATCGGGACATCAGATTCTCAGTTTTTTGGACGCTTTTTCAGGATATCACCAAATCGCCATGAATGCCGAAGACATTCCGAAGACAGCATTCATCACCCCGAACGGCACTTACGCATACATAAAAATGCCCTTCGGGCTAAAGAACGCGGGGGCAACTTTCCAGAAAATGGTAAACAAGCTCTTCAAAAAGCAAATAGGACGAAGCATGGAATGTTACGTCGACGACATGATCGTAAAGTCACCCTTCCAGGATCATGCAAACGACCTGAAGGAATGCTTCGAAACGTTAAGGGAAAACAATATGAGAATCAACCCGAACAAATGTACGTTCGGGGTTAACAGCGGAAAATTCCTTGGATACATGGTGAGTGCCCGAGGGATTGAGGCAAACCCAGAGAAAATCAAGGCCGTCATGGATATGGAAGCACCCAAGACAATAAGAGACATTCAGAAATTAACTGGACGAATGGCAGCTCTCCGGAGATTCATTTCCAGGTCTGCTGAAAAAGCGTTACCATTCTTCGAAGTGCTTCGAGGAAAAAAGACTTTCGATTGGGGACCAAATTGTCAAAAGGCATTCGAAGAAATAAAGGAGTATCTGGTGAACACCCCTCTCTTGATGAGACCGAGACCAAACGAAACTCTACAGTTATACCTGGCTGTGAACGACCGAACGCTTGGAGCTGTACTGGTCAAACAACATGAAGGAAACCAACACCCGGTATTTTACGTATCTCACATACTGAAGGACGCCGAAACTAGATATCCAAATGCAGAAAAATTCGCCTATGGGTTGGTAATGGCATCGAGAAAATTACGACACTACTTCCAAGGCCGAACGATTCAGGTCGTAACCAACCAACCACTGAAAAAAATCATGCGCAGGCCCGAGGCATCAACAAGGATAATCGCCTGGTCGGTCGAATTGGGAGAATACGATCTGGAGTTCATTCCCAGAACGGCAATTAAGGCACAAGCTTTAGCCGACTTCATGGTGGAATGCTCTTTCTCCAGTCCGAAGGATTTGGTTGCCGAAGAACAACCGATCCGTTCTCCAGGTAAATGGAAACTGTTTGTAGATGGTTCTGTGGCCGGAACCAAGTGCGGAGCAGGCCTGATTCTAACCAGCCCCGAAGGATTCGAAATATGTCAGGCATAGGTTCACCTTTTCCTTAACCAATAACGAGGCCGAATATGAGGCCCTGCTAGCAGGCCTAAACTTGGCAAGAAATTTGGAAGTAAAACACTTAAGAGCCTTCAGCGATTCAATGTTGGTCGTCAAACAGTTCTCCGGCGAATACGGATAGAAAGATCCGCGAACGAAGGCATACGCCACCGAGGTACACAAGAATTCCGTGCTATTTGAGTCATTCGAGCTAAGCCAAGTAGCCAGAGAAGATAATAGCCGAGCCGACGCCCTGTCAAGGCTAGCTTCGGCAGAAACCCAAAACCTCACAGGTTCTATCTACCTGACCGAAGTAAAATCGCCTTCGATAGACAGAAAACACTGCCTGGAAATACACCAAGGAATCAATTGGATGACACCGATCAGAGCCTTCTTAGAAAAAGATACCCTACCACTCGACAAGAAACAAGCCCAGAAGATAAAATACCGATCCGCTAGTTACTCAATTGTTGGAGGAAGGCTGTATAGAAGGTCGGTCACCCAACCGATGCTGCGATGCTTGGACCCTGAAGAACAATTGATGGCATTGGAAAGCGTTCACGAAGGTATCTGCGGGGAACATCTAGCTGGACGGTCGCTTTCCTTCAAAATCCTTAGGCAAGGATTCTTCTGGCCAACATTAAGGGAGGATGCTTTGAACTACGCGAAAAAGTGCAAACAATGCCAGTTATTCAGCAACGTTCCGAAACAACCCCCAGAGGAAATGACTTCGGTACTCAATCCCATTCCCTTCGCCATGTGGGCAGTAGACATTGTCGGCATCTTACCCACAAGCACTAAGCAGGCTAAATATTGCATCGTAGCCATCGACTACATGACTAAATGGGTAGAAGCCAGACCACTTTCCGCCATCACCGAAGATGCAGCTAAGAAGTTTGTGTTGGAACAAATAATATTAAGGTTCGGCATCCCGATGATATGTATCTCAGACAACGGAACCCAATTTATTGGAAGCAAATTTCGGAAATTCTTATTCGAGTTCGGATTACAACAAAAATTCAGCTTGGTCGGCCACCCACAGGCAAACGGGGCGATCGAAGCGGCCAACAAAATCATATTCGACGGAATTAAGAAAAGATTGGGAGATTCCAAGGGCCTTTGGGCCGAAGAATTGCCATACGTCCTTTGGGCCTACCGAACGACACCGAGATCATCTACCGGCGAAACTCCTTTCAAGCTTGCCTTCGGCACTGACGCCCTCATGCCGACCGAAGTGGGTCTAGAATCATACCGAACACAGGTGTTCAACATTGAAATGAATGAATACGGGCTTCGGGCAAATATAGATTTGGTTGAAGAAGAAAGAGAGGCTGCCCACCAAAGAAATTCGAGATATCAGCTCCGAGCAGCCCAATACTACGATTCTGGAATAAAGAAAAGATCTTTCCATGTAGGGGACCTGGTACTTCGTGAGTTAGCAACTTCAATGCCGACCAAACAAGGCAAACTTATGCCAAATTGGGAAGGTCCTTACGTGGTGGTTGAAGTTGTCCGTCCAGGAACATACAAGCTAGCTCATTCGGACGGGAGCCACATCAAGAACACATGGCATGCTTCACGCCTTCGCCGTTTTTATCAGTAAGCTTCAATATATGTATTTTCAATGTATACCCCACTATTTTTTACCCTTGAAATAAGGAGAATTGAGGACTCATGTTTTTAGTATTTAAGCTACTTTGACATAATTAAGGAGGGAGGATACATTTCCAACGGATCAAAGGACCTTAATTATTCACAAACTCCTTAAATACTGGGGAAATGCTAGGCCGAAGGCCAGAGATGCATAAAAAAGAATTATGCTAGGCCGAAGGCCAGAGATGCATAAAAAAGAATTATGCTAGGCCGAAGGCCAGAGATGCATAAAAAAGAATTATGCTAGGCCAAAGGCCAGAGATGCATAAAAAAGAATTATGCTAGGCCGAAGGCCAGAGATGCATAAAAAAGAATTATGCTAGGCCGAAGGCCAGAGATGCATAAAAAAGAATTATGCTAGGTCGAAGGCCAGAGATGCATAAACGCGAAAAATATGGCAAAAACAAAGGCCGAAGATGCGTAAATATAAATTATGCTAAGGCAAAAACAAAAAGGCGAAGATACAAGACAATCTTTATACAATAAAAAGGCCCGAAGGCACAAATATCACGCCCGAAGGCAACAGTAAATGTTACAGCAAAAGTTGCTAAAAGACAAACTACACTAATCATCAGAAAGTTCTTGATCTTCGCCCGAAGAAACATCCAGCGGCTGATCGGACTTCTCCCTGCCGACTGGATCAGTCATACCAAGCTCGGTATCAATCAGCTGAGTATGATCGAAGCCTAAGGCATTTGCCTTAATGACAGCATCATCATAACCCATCTGATAACACCGCTCTTCGGTACGCTCGAGCTTCTTTACCAGCTTCCGAGAACCCTTTCTCGTGGTCTTCAGCTGCTTGTTTCTCCATTCCAGGCGCTTCTGCAAAACATCCAGCTTCTCCTGGAGCAGATCATTCGCCGTCTTCAAGGATTCCGACTGACCCGTAACTCTTTCGAGCTCGACCGTCGAATTCCGAAGGTCCTCCTCGGCCTTGACCGCCCTCGACTCCAGCTGGTCGACCTTTTTCAGCCTTTCCTGCATCGCTTCGACCCTCTCAGTCACCACGGCAGACCAAGAAGCACCCTGTAAATAAACAAAGGCAAAGATCAAAAGCTGAAGACAAAAAGACGAATGACGGACAAAATTTATATTACCATGGACAGGAGGGCCATCATCTCGGTGCAAGCCTGAAGGTCAGTCGCCTGATCGTAAGTCGGTCTGTCGGCCGGAAGAACGAGGCCTCTGCACAGATCGGGGCCTATAATGGTCGAGGCCGGAGGAGCAGGGACAACAATCTTATCGGTCTCCAGGACGCCCCATTGGGGTGCATACACCTTCAAGCCCGAAGCTTCCGACCGAATCCTCTTCCTTGGTTCGTTCGGAGTGGTAGGGTCAACATCATTCCCCAAATCCAGATTCTGAATCGGATTTGAGGTTGGATTAACCTTAACCAAAGCCATATCACCTTCAGCACCGACCGAACCGCGGGTCTCTTCGGCCTCCTTATTCGCTTCGGCCGCCAGAGCTGCGGCTACAAGGTCGGCCGCCTTTCTACGCTTCCTCTCGATGATCTCATCATGGGAAGACACTGCACAAAACAAAGAGAAAGGTTAAGGCATAAATAACCGAACAAATACATAAAGATGTTTTAACAGAGTATGAGCACAAGCATATCGCGAAAAACAAATACAAGACACAAAGAAAACGGAAAGACAAGAGAAAGTTACCACTACCCCAAAGACCGATCAACCAGTCGTTATCCCGACTGAGGGACAACGGGACTTTATCCATCTCTAGACCACAGAGCAATCGGTAATCATGCTTATCCGCCTCCGAAAGCGGGGTACGAAACTTTAACATCGAAGGATCGACATCCTTCCAGACACCAAACTTCTCCATCCTCGGGCCAGAGACGAAAGCCCATTTCAAGTGAGTCTCTTTGTTGCTAGAATTCGTGAACGCCCAATCCGCCCTGCCTACCCGGCGAGCGATTGTATAAAAACCATTACTCTTCGAATTCCGCCGAAATTCGAAGGGATGCCAAAAAAGATTGGTCTTTGGTATCATCTTCACGGCCAAGCACCGAGCCTGGAAGACGTTAATCTGAATAAAGCTGTTTGGGTCCAACTGACCGATAGCTACCCCCGTCTGCTTGAGGATGCTCCTCAAAATGCACAACATCGGCAGGCGAAATCCACACTTGAAAGCAGCCTCAGAAATACCCGTAGCTAGACCTCCTCCGTACACCGCTGGCACTTCGGGATTGTGCCAAATCCTGTCGTTCTTCCTTGGAGTGTAAAAATACCAAACGTGCTTCTCCACGACATATTCCGAAGAAAATCTAGCGATTGCACTTTCGGCCAATCTCGACCGATGGTTGGCCGCTGGAAACTCTTCGACGTTGCTAAAAGGGGACGCTTCCGAAGGACCCGCACCTTCGGTCGATCGATCCATATCCCTGCATTCGGAAATGTAGAGATTAGCCGTGTACTCGGGCCGGAGTAAGAAAACATTTAACAAGAAAGAGAAAACCGAGTACAGTGGGCCAGGATCGATCGAGAATGTCCCATGCCCCGACACAAAATTAGAAGACCAATCCCATACAATCCCCTAAAACTCATCCTAACCCTGAATGAAACCCTAATCAATCCCTTAAAATCCTATGGGAAGTTTTTCGAAGATCAACAAGATTCAAGACCCTTTCTTTTCGTCCAAGAAAAACGCAGGAAAAAGGAATATGGTCTAGAAATAGCATACGGCAATTTCAACATATTAAAAGATGCATACATATACATACAATCATGCGTATATATACAGCGATTTTCACAAAAAAAGGGGGGCAAAGAAAAGCTTACTTATTCGAAGATTCTCGAGAAGATCGTACTCCTGGGGATAAAATGCTTGAACGTGGGACTCCAACGAAGTCGGAGAACTCAAGTTTTTCAGGGAAGAAGCGACGGTTCCAATTGTCGATATAGATTCTCTTTAAAGAAGGGTGTGTTTGAAGTTTTTGGTGAGATGGTGTAAAATGAGAGGGATGTGGGTCGCGTAATTTTTTAAACAAAAGATATGTGACGCTTGGAGATCTTTCAAAATCCAACGGCCCAGATTGAGGCGCAAATCTCAAAATCAGACAGCTGTCCCTCATAAAGGAACACGACTCCCCAAGAGAAAACTCGACTCTTGTCCATCGCCGGGCAACCGAACGAATGGTCGGATAAATTCGACAGACGCGACCGAACGGAACGTGTCAAATGAAAAATATGGGTTCTTTAGCCTTCGTCCTAAAAACATTACCGAACGAAGCCTAGGGACATGTTGGAAGCCCTATACCCATTATGGGCCGAACCGAAGGCCCAACAAGAAGAAGCCCAAAATGGCTAACGGTCTCCTCTTTTCTTGAACGGTATTTATCTACTTTCGGTGGTGGGAAACACAATGATGCCCATGGGGCCCTTTTAAGGTAACGGACATAATGTCTAAGGTATAAATATAGATTGAATCTACAAGAGAAGACATGCTCATAATTTACTAACACACACACTCTCTTTACGTTCAAAGTACTCTAAAAACACGACTTACTTACTCTCACACCGGAGGTGAATCGGGGGGACAATCCCTCGCATTCTTCTCACTTTTCAGGGTCAACCCGAAGGCCAACCCGGTGGAAATCCAGTCGTAACACTTGGGTTTGTGTTTCTGAGCATTATGACATCACACATTTCCTGAAGAAGATAATAAACTCCATAACGGGGCAGGAACTCGAATCATTGAACAAAATGGAGGAGATCGAGTTGCTGCGGTACCTGCGAATGAAGTTAGATGGTGATCACTATCTTGTGGTGATTGATGATATATGGGATGTAGAGGTCTGGAAAAAGATTAAGTTTGCTTTTCCAGACAAGAAGAATGGTAGTAGAGTCATTATAACCACCCGAAGTAAAATAGTTGCCGACGGTGTGGATGACGCTTCTTTTGTCCACCAACTCCATTTTTTAAGCGAAGGGGAAAGTTGGGAATTATTCTGTAAGAGAGCAAAACCAACCCTGAACCTGGAGATATAAGGTAAGGAGATGGTAGGTAAATGTGGAGGTTTACCACTTGCAATTGTTATGCTGAGTGGGCTATTACTGCAAATGAAGACGTATACATTTTGGTCGGATGTGAAAGGCCATCTTTGGAGAAAGTTGAAGAACAAGTCTTTGGAGATTGAAGAGATACTAAACTTGAGTTATGATGACTTGTCTTTCCCGATGAGAAAATGATTTCTATACCTTGCAAGGTTTCCGGAAGATTATAGTATTGAAATTTTTGACTTAAAACTGTTATGGATTGCAGAGGAATTCATTTCAGAAGTTGACGAAGAAGACGGAGTAGTCATGGAGGATGTGGCTAAGGATTATGTGAATGAGCTTGCTAATCGCAATATGATTCAAATCGAATTACTCTCTCTGGAAGGACAAGTCTTGAAGTGCAGGGTCCATGATCTTGTACGGGCTCTTGCCATAGAGAAGGCCAGGGAGCGTAAGATATTGGGAATTTTCGACTCAAGTAAAGAACGTGCAAATCCCATCCGTTTGTTGCAAGGACAGTCACGACATGCCATTTCTAATGGAATCGGTGAGTACTTGAAATTACTTGGGCCTAATTATGATGTTTCAATGTTGCGCTCATTAGCAATAACTAAAAGAATTGTTACACCCAAACTAGAAGAAGTGACTGCACATGATGAATTGCTCGACTTTAGCAGTGTTTATAGTTCAGAGAGTATACCTGAAGAGATAGGAGATCTAATTCTCCTAAAGTTCTTAGGCCTAACAGATGGTGCTCCTATAGTTATTCCTCCAAGTAAGGCAAACTCAAAAAGTTACAAACTTTAATTGGTTCCGGCCGATACATATTTCCTAAAGAGATATGTGAGTTGAAGGAAATAAGGCATTTAATCATTAACGACATCGAAGGGAAATTGAATATTGGCAACGACCAAACAAAACTCCAGAGTCTACACTACATGTCGTTTACAGAATGGTTCCATACTGAAACCATCAATTGGACCAGTCTTCGTATACTTGTTGTTGACGGAGGAATTTGGGAACAACAAAATTCGAGGTACGTCGCCGGAAACAAGATCTTAGACGGTGGTTTTTCTCCGGAAAAAGTGGTGGCGTGTGGTGGCTGTAGATAATTGGTGGCTGAGATTGATAGGGTTAGTGGCGGCTATTCAGAGTTCTCGACTTCCAACCCCTCAATCGGCCTACGTACCCCGGTATTTATAGGGGATCAAGCCAGACGTAGTTCTTGGAAAACAAGAAACCCAAATGGGCTTGGATAACGGACCAGCTTCCGGAATGTTCTACTATGAGGCCTAACCACAAAGGCCCAAGGCTCATATCCAAGATCTCAAGACTTCACGGATAAGGAAACTTCCCCCGTCGAGGACTAGTCCCATCCGTTACCAGCTATTTCTTGATTTCAAGGATGCAGGTATAGCCGTGGTTTACCCCAAGTGCAGAACGCATCCCTGTCCCCCGAATGAGAAGCACCCACCAGATAGCAGGACAGGTGATCCAGAGCTTTTGGGTGCAAAGTGCAGGATTACTCCAAAGTTCCCCAATGAGAGCGCGCCCATTGGCTACAGGAACAGAGCTCCCAAAGCACACACCAAAAAGTCCCCATCTTTCCACCTTAGGGCGCGCCCTTAGTGTTTAAGAAGGGTCCTTATATCCAGGCAAACCCCTGGAGGCCTTCTGCGACGGACATCCCCCTCCTGAGATACGACAGGAGGGAATTCTTCAACTTCTGGAATCCCAACTGGAGTGGAATCCATTCTTGAGTGAAATTCATACTTGAGTGGAATCCTGTGAAAGATTTCTTCGATGTCTTCACACAAAATCAACTTGAATAGAATTGTCACCATGTTTCTATACTTAGGGCGCGCCCTCTTTGTAGAGAAAGAGAGGGCGCGGCCTGATTCCTCCATTTTCTATAAAATCCCTAATTAAACCTAGAATCCCCCAAATTGAACCCGTAATTTTACCCGAATCCATCTTGAAAAACCCGAACCGAATTTTGGCTATAACAACTACCCCCCAATTCCGTATGAAATCAAAGATGATGTACGGAATTTCTCCTATAAAACCCAAAATTCCCTCGAGATTTCCTTTAGGGCGCGCCCTAAAATAAGGTGCGTCCTGGGGAATTCCAAACGATTTTACAGCTGTCATCCATCATTTTTTCAAATCTCTATAAATACCTCCCTTCTCTCTTACTTTACTCTTTCTATTTTCTCTCCCAAAAAACCGAACTCCGGCGACTCCAATATTTAAACGTCAATCCGGCCGTCTCCGTCACGTTTTCAGTCATTTTCTTCACCAAATCGCATTCCAGAACTTTACAAGGTACGTTTTTATGTCCTTATTTTTCATTTTGACCGTGTAAATTGTCCATTCCGACGTTACAACTGTTTACATACCCCATGTTCTTCATTTTCTGTTGTATATATATATGTATGTATATGTGTTTGATCTTGTTTTGCAATCATAACTTCTACAGAACATGTTTCTGTATATTGAATTAATCCGTTGGGCGCGCCTTACACAGGGCGCGTCCTTAGCTTTACTTTTATAATACACAAGGCTGTCCCTAGTTGCGTATCAGTACCCTCTCTATCGACCAACCTATTAGTTGACTTGTAGAAAAAATTCTCGTTATATTCCTCTCATGGGCGCGCCCTCAGTTTCTTTATTATTTTCTTTTAATTTTGCAGCTGGAGGGCGCGCCGTCTCCATTTCACCCTTTTAAGGAACTTAACAAACGCATTGGGGCTTACTCTCCTTTGCCAGCACCTCTTCCTCCCAATCCACCTAGACCTCTCTTCTCATTTGTATCCTCAGAAGACAGGGCGCGCCTCATCCAGGATTTTAACGAAGACAGAATGAGTTTTTCCAGTGAAGATTCCTTGGATAATGTCCCCCTTAGCACCCGTATGAAGAACAACATAGAAACTTCAAAACCAATACCCGAAAAAATTCCAGACCCTTTGCATACAGATCCCTCAGATAGTGACTATACTCCAAATTTCAATTCCTCCAACGACACACATTCTTCTGATACTTACTCCTCTGAGGGCGCGCCCTCAGCTTCTTCTATTTCACCCACAGCCGACTCCGAACCTACATCTCCATTACCTTCTCCAGTTCCGTTTAGACATTGGGAGGTCCTTGATGCAGAAATCGATATTGACTTTGGTAGATATGATATCATGTCTGAAAAGGACAAAAATATTCTTAGAAAGAAACGAGGCAAATTGGCTTGCGTGAATATGTCTTCGACAGCCACAAGCGACGAAGTAGGATGGGCTATGCAATATTATGGCCAAGAAGGAATCTGGGCCATTCCATATGCTCATCATCGCCCACACATCTTCAATTATGGTAAAAATTTCAAAATTCCGAGGATGGTCTTAACTCCAAAACTGGTTGCCCTTGGTGTGGGCGCGCCCTTACACCCATATCTAAGGGAAGTACTCGAATGGTACAATCTTGAACCCATTCAACTTAGTCCCAATAGCTACAAACTTTTACTTGGTTTATTCATTCTCTATCACGATCTTGAATTTGGAGCTCCTTCCATGCACGAAGTCAGTTTCTTCTACAGCATTCGTCAATCCAGCATAGGCTATTACTATTTAGTAATAAATAAGCCTCACAACAATAAAGGATTTTCTGAGGGTAGGATCAGCCACACCAAACACTGGAAGGAACCATTCTTCTTCGTTTGGGATGTCCCTCGAGTTCGTGTACAGTTCAACACCGATCCCTGTAAGTTAGGGCGCGCCTTAAATCCTTTTTCCCTTAATAACTTTCCACTTGAACTTTCATTAACTTTGAATTAACACAGATAGAAGAGTTCAGAAAACTCTCCAAGGCGCGGCTTCTCTCAGGGCTCAGGCTGTCCTTAAGATTGCCGAAGAAAAATTCAATCTTCAAACCCTTATCACAGAAGAAAACCTAAAAAGAGTTGGGATTCTCTCTGAGAGGGTTGGTTCCTTCTGTAAATTTAAGAAATTTAGAAATGGCATTGCCGTTCCCTCACCCTCTAGTGATAGCGATGAAAATTACGACTCCGATGAAGGTATAAAAATTATAGCATAGGGCGCGTCCTTATCTTTCTTGCTAAAAGTTTCTTCTTATTTATTATTTTTATAGCTTGTCTAATACCCTTATCCAGGACGCGGCCTAATTCTTCCTTTTTTTTCTCGTACAGGTATGGCTCCTAAGATTCCTCGGGGTTTCGGAGGCACAAAGAAAAATGACAAGGAAAAAAGCGATGACAAGGCTGGTACCTCTAGGGCGCGCCCAGCAAAAGATTCTAGCAAAAGCATTCCTTCAAGCGACTCCTTGAAGAGGGATGTTGAGGTTCTTCATGAACCTGTTGAAAAAAGTAAAAGACAAAGGATCGAGGCCGCGCCCTCCTATGTTGAAACTCTCATTGGGCCTTCTGCGTCCTCGTTTGTCAAGGAATCCGAAGTGGATAAATGGCAAAACATGGATGCCGAAGAGGAAATCCATTCCATGATCCATGCCTCCTCCCAACTCCTCATTCAATCTCTAGGGCGCGCCCAGAGAGTCCACAAGGAAAAACTTCATCTTAACAAACTCGAAGCTGAAAATAGGAAGTATTCGAAGATGATCATCGAGAATGACAATAAGTGGAAAAAAGATCTAGATGCCAAGGATGCTACAATTGCTGATCTGAAACACGACCTTGATGAATCTTGTGAACACCGTGATCTTTTGAATTCCAAGAATGTCAGGTTGGAGAAGGAGATAGAGGAATTGAAGATACATTGTGACAGTCTTGAGATCGTGAAGGCTGACTGTTGGAAAGATGAGAAACAACGCGTTGAAGATGAAAACTTCCAAAGGGGCTTTGACTTCTATCTCCTTGGTTTTCTGGCTAATGATCCTAACTACAACTGGGAGGAAAAGTTTGGTCGTGAAAGTGCCGAAGATATCGAGGACTTCAAGAGGGTGCACGCAAATGCAATTAAAGCCAAGAGGATCGAGCTAGGTTTGGACGAGGATCCTCAGGGCGCGCCCTCTCCCACAGATATTCCTGAAGCTCAAAATCAAGATGTTCAAACACTCCCTCCTGTAACAAATCAAGCCTCCCTTCCTGAAGATACAACTCCTCTCTCCATCATCAAGTCTACAAACAACCAGGACGCGTCCCCTGCTAAGGACGCGCCCTAAAAACTTTTATCATCTTTGAACTTTTGCGAGGTTTTAACATTTAAGGTGCGGGCCCTTTGTAAAACCCTGCAAATTGTATTTTGAATGTCGTGAATATTGTCCGTGTTTTTTTATGACTAAATATTGTGCTTCTGGAAAATTCTGTTCAACTGCCAAATTACTTTTACCGCAAAACAGCTATAGGGCGCGCCCTAACATATAGGGGGCGACCTTTGTAAAATTTTCTTTATCACTGTTAAAAACACATCTTGAAAAATTTTCAGATAATTCTTCTATTTTTCACATCATATAATGTGTAAATACAGGGCGCGCCCTAGTTTGAGCGCGGCCTCTTGTGTTTTATCAGCCAATATTCTTCCAACTCTTGAAAACATTGAAACACTTAGAATAAAAAATCTTCATTCATATTGAGGGCGCGCCCTAAGGCATTACCCTTTTCAATATTCCTTTTACTTGTCAATTATTGCTTGTATTTAAACAGAATTTCACAGGGCGCGCCCTAAGACATAAAGCACAACCTCTTGTAAAAAGAATCTTTAAAAAACTTGAAAAACTGTCTTGATAAACTTTATTAATCTTCAAATAAACTCAAATCTCAACAGAACAGGGGAAGGTATACATGAACTACCCCCCGAGCTAAGGAGAATAAACCTCGAAAAAGCGTAGAATAAAAACAGCAAGTCTCGACTAGAACTAAAGAAGGCGTATGTGTACTACCCCCTAGACTAGGAGAAGATTTATTTATGCTAGTCTATAACTTAAACATAAGCCTTCATACAATAGGGGGTCAAAGCCACACCCTACTGATAGTATTTCCTCAGATGCTCTGCATTCCATGCCCTTGGGATTGTGTTGCCATCCAAGTCTTCTAGATGATAAGTCCCTTCCCAGATAATAGACTTGATCTTGTAAGGTCCTTCCCAATTGGGACCAAAAACTCCATGTGCTGCTACCCTTGTATTTGGCATAACCTTCCGCAGAACTAGATCACCCACCTTGAAAGGCTGAGCCTTCACTTTTTTGTTATAGTACCGTGCAGCTCTTTGCTGATAAGTTGCCAACCTCAACTGCGAATTTGCCCTCATTTCTTCTAGGAGATCAAGATTTAACCTTTGATTAACCATATTTGATTCTTCATCATAAAAATCTCTTCGGAATGATCCTGCACCAATCTCCACTGGCACCATTGCCTCACATCCATAAGACAATATGAAAGGAGATTCTCCAGTTGTGGTCCTTGGAGTTGTGTTATATGACCACAAGACCATGGGAAGTTCTTCAGGCCAATTCCCTTTGCTTTCTTCCAACTTCGTTTTCAAGGTATGCTTGATTATTTTGTTGACAGCCTCTGTCTGCCCATTACTTTGAGGATGATACACAGCTGCAAATTCCTTTTTTATCCCCAAATCATCACACAACTTTCTCAATTCCTTGCTGTCAAACTGCTTTCCATTATCCGATACAAGCTTATATGGAATTCCAAACCTGCACACAATAGAGTTGAAAACAAAATCTCGAATCTTCCTTGCAGTAATTGTGGCCAAGGGCATTGCTTCCGCCCACTTGGTAAAGTAATCCACAACGACAACAGCATATTTCACTCCTCCCCTAGCTTTAGGGAGCTCTCCAATGAGATCTATTCCCCACATAGCAAATGGCCATGGGCTCATTAAAGAAGTCAAAGTGGTAGCTGGGCTGGTAGAATAATTGGCGAACCTTTGACACTTGTCACATGCCTTAACAAACTCGTAAGCATCCTTCTTCAAGGTAGGCCAATAATATCCTTGCCTTAATACCTTCATTGCCAACGAACCACCCCCTGAGTGATTGCCACAAATCCCTTCATGAATCTCCCTAAGGATGTAATTGCATTCATCTCCATCTATACACTTGAGAAGTGGCTGATTGAAACCCCTCTTATATAATATCCCATCATACTCCATGAATCTAGCTGCTTGATACTGAAGCCTCCTGGCCTCCAGCTTTTCACTTGGAAGTATGCCTTCTCGGATATATTTTTGAATGGGAGTCATCCAAGTAATATTGGGAATAGATTCCACTTCCATGACTTCAACCTCTGGAATGCTAGGTACTTCCTGTACTTGCAAAGGTACTGTCCCCAACAGCATAACATCTTTTTGTGACCCTAACTTGGCTAACACATCTGCACTACAGTTCTCATCTCGTGGAATACATTCTACCCGTACTTCTCGAAACTTTTTAATCAACCCCTGAGCGCACCTCATGTAAAGCTCTGTCCTTGGACCTCTGCACTGAAACCCACCTTTCACTTGTCCAACCACTAGTTCTGAATCACTTAACACAATGAGATTCACTACTTTCATCTCCAAAGCCATCTTTAGCCCATTAATCAAGGCTTCATACTCGGCATCATTATTGGTCGCCTGAAATTTGAAGTGAATAGCACTCATAAGTTGATTCCCTTCGGGGGTAAACAAGATTATTCCTGCTCCAGCCCCTCCATTGTTGACAGCTCCATCTACTTGTAACTTCCACCAAGGTTGAGGAACTTCTTCAAATGGGGTTGCCCTCTTAAGCAGAACTTCAGGCTCAATCAATACAATTGATTTTTCTTCATTTTCCGACTCGAATTCAAGAATGAAATCAGCTAAAGCTTGACCCTTTATAGCTGTCCTTGGAGTATATTCCAAATCGAATTGTCCCAGCTCAACTGCCCATTTTAACATTCGACCAGAGGTTTCCGGCTTGTGGAGAATTCCTCTCAATGGATATGACGTACGAACTTCAATCTTGTGAGCCTGAAAATAAGGACGAAGCTTCCTTGACGCCAAAACTAAGGCATAAACCAACTTTTCCATGCTAGTATATCTGGTTTCCGCATCGAGCAAACGCTTACTCACATAGTAAACCGGAGACTGATGATCAACTTCTTCTCTTACTAATACCGCACTGATAGAATGTTCTGAAACTGCCAAGTATAAAATTAACGTCTCTCCTTCCACGGGCTTAGCTAAGAGAGGGGGATTTCCCAAATGCTCCTTTATTCTCTGAAAAGCTTCCTCACATTCAGATGTCCATACAAAATCTTTGGCTGCCCCCTTTATCGCCTTGAAGAATTCTCTGCATTTATCCGACGATTTTGAAACGAAACGATTAAGGGCTGCTATCCTTCCCGTGAGACTCTGAACTTGCTTCACACTAGACGAAGATTTCATGTCAAGAAGAGCTTTTATTTTTGCTGGATTTGCCTCGATTCCACGATGATTAACAATAAATCCTAGAAACTTCCCGGATTCTACCCCAAAGACACATTTTTGAGGATTCAACTTTATCCTAAACTTCCTCAAAATCTCGAACATCTGTTCCAAATGCTTTACATGGTCCTCTGCTCTTAAGGATTTAACAAGCATATCATCCACGTATACCTCCATGGTTTTCCCTATCAAATCCTTAAACATCATGTTCACCAATCTTTGATAGGTTGCGCCAGCATTGATTAACCCGAAAGGCATGCCAATGTAACAATACAATCCTCGATCTGTAATAAAGGAAGTGTGCTCCTGATCCGGCTCATACATAGGAATCTGGTTGTAACCAGAGTAAGCATCCATGAAACTTAAAAGAGCATGTCCTGCCGTAGCATCCACCAACTGATCAATCCTCGGGAGTGGAAAGCTATCCTTCGGGCATGCCTTGTTCAGATCAGTGAAATTCACACAAGTTCGCCATTTTCCATTTGGTTTTTTCACAAGAACCGGATTAGCCAACCAATCTGGATAATATGACTCCTTGATCAGCCCAACATCTAGAAGTCTATCTACCTCTTCTTTCAAGGCTACGGCTCTCTCTCCACTTACTGGCCGGCGTTTCTGGCGAATTCCCTTCTTGGTAGGATCTATATTCAGACGGTGACACATAACCTTCGGATCAATCCCAACCATATCAGCATGACTCCAAGCAAAAACATCCAGATTGTTTAAAAGGAAATTGGTGAGCATGCCTCTTAACTTGGAGTTCAACTGCGACCCAATCTTCAGAACCTTAGTTGGATCCCTCTCATCCACCAAAATAGAAATCGTATCCTCTGCAGGACCAGTCTTTTCCACTGGTTGCGGTGTCCTTGGGTCAAGGTCGAAATCAAAAATTCGAGGATCTTCAACCGGTGCTACATCCTTGGAGGGCACGTCCTCTTTAAGAGGGAAGTCTTCCTCGACAAGGGTATGCACCAAACCTTCAAGTAACATTCGTCTCCCTTCAACCTGCTCACCCTTGAGATCAAACGAGATTACTTCCTCTGCATCTTCCTCTATTTCCTCCAAAATTCCTTCTTGAAGCTCATCAAGAACCGAGGTATCATCCTCAGGGCGCGCCCTGTATAGCAGTTCTTCCTCTTCAGGTTCCTGGACAAGATAATGGGCTTTCACCTCTTCTGGGACAACACTCATGACTCCGGAACCACTCTCACGCAGGGCGCGCCCTCCATCCTGCTGCCTTCTAAACCCTTTAATCGCCTTATGGTAGCAATCTCTGGAGTCATGCTGAGAGCCCCGTACAGTTCCCACACCATTTGGCGTAGGAAATTTCATCGCGAGATGATAGATGGAGGTCACAACTTTCATTTCCTTCAACAGGGGTCGTCCTACTAGAGCATTATGTGAGGAATCCACATTCAAAATCATGAAATCCATCATTTGCGTCACAGAAAGGTTTCCTTCCCCAAGAGTTACCGGTAATATGATAGCTCCCATAACTTTTACCGATTCTCCTGAAAAACCATAGATCCATCCGTTGTCTTGAACCATATCCTTGTCTAAGAGTCCCAGCTTCTTATAAGTACTGTAGTAGAGTATGTTTACCGAGCTTCCATTGTCCACGAAAACCCGATGGACATTCTTCGAACCAATCTGAATTGCTACTACCAGAGCGTCATTGTGAGGATGATGTACCCATCTAGCTTCTTCTTCGGTGAAAGTTATGTCAGCACATTCCCCCTTGAACAACTTAGGTGGCCTCAATTCCAAGCTATTCACATTTGTGAGAGGTCGATACCTTGCTTCCCTGGAATATCTCTCCATAGCGTGATTGCTATCTCCCCCTAAATGGTGTCCTCCAAAGATGGTGTGAATACTCCCTTCTTTGACGAATTTCTTCTCTTCCGGCCTACCATCTCCGTGGAGGGCGCGCCCTCCATCTCTCCTGTCGGGATTCTCCCTATGCTTCTTCACCTCCCTAACAATCCATTCCGTCAGGTATCCTTCCTTAATCAAATCCTCAATCTCTTCTCTGAGTTGACGACATTCATGAGTGTTATGCCCTGAGGATTCATGGAATTCACAATACTTTTTCTTATCCTTACTCTGCCAGGAAGTCAATGGTTCCGGCTTCCTGAAGAACCCTTTGTTCTTATTCACCTCAAAGATATGTTCAATAGAAGCTGCTAAAGGAGTATAGTTACCCGGCCTTTGATTGTAAGTGTATGTATCAGGTGGACCCCAACTCCTTCCAGTTTTAGTTAGATTTATCCAGTTCGCACCAGTTGCTATACGACGGGTAGGACTGGGAGACCTATCCTTCCTTTTACCGATCTTTCCCTTAGAACTGTTCTGACTGTCAGTTTTTCGGTTGTCTGCCAGGGATTGTTCCACAATTTTGAAAGACTCAGCTTGTGCAAACACATCAGCCAGCGTAGGTGGATCACGTCCTTGAAGATGTTTCCAGAAATCAGTTCCCACTGACAATCCAGCAATTAGGAAACTCTTGAGCGTTTCATCCGTCGCTCCTCTCACCATAGTGGATTCCGAGTTGAATCTCTTGAAATAGGATTGCAAACTCTCCCCTTCCCTTTGCTTGATATTGGCCAAGGTTGTGACCGGAGGAGCATATTTTACCGCGGCCTGGAACTTAGTCAAGAACAAGTTCCTCATCACCTGCCACGACGTAATTATCCCCGGACCAAGCTTCTGAAACCATTGCTGAGCACTCTCCCTGAAAGTTGCCGCCAACAATCGACACCTAGCCAGTTCCGTAACCTGATAGACATCCATCTCAATATCGAAACGTCCAAGGAATTCCACAGGGTCTGCATTTCCATGAAATCGCAAATCATTAGTCATTGATCTATACCCAGCAGGGAGCTGCGCCTCTCTAACCTCAGTTGAGAAGGGAGAAGATGTTGGAGCAGTTGCAGATATTCTTCCTCCATCTAGGTGAGCAAGGAGTTTCTTTAGGTCATCCACATTAAATGTTCCCACTCCAGGAATATTCTGGATATTTGGTTGTTCCACAGTCTGAGTACCCCCCGGGGGTGGAGGTGGCGGTGGAGCTGCCGTCTGAATACCTCCTTGAACTTCAACTTGTGGTTGAGTCACAACCTCTTGAGTTTGAATTTGGTGACCCTCGGGATTTCCATGAGGTTGTGGATTCCCTTGAGAACCTCTCTGATAATGTTCTCCCGAGCGAGAGTGCGTCCTCGACCTGGACTCACTGGAAGTGCTTGAGGGAATTTGATGGATGCGGGGGAATCTCCCATCTGAGGGCGCGCCCTGATTACGGGGGCGTCTATTTCCCTGGTGCCAATCCATTCTTCTGTCACCGTTATCACGGTTTCTTCTTTCGGTATTATCACGATGAGGAGTTTGGTGGAATCCAAGGGGCCGCGACCTGTTTTGAACAGGGGGCACGCGCTGTGGATTATCCTTTCGAGCAAGAGTTCTCTCATGTCCAAGGGGCCGCGACCTGTTGTTAGGGGGCACGCGCTGTGAATCATGGCTCTGAGGAAGGGCTCGCTCATGTCCAAGGGGCCGCGACCTGTTGTCAGGGGGCACGCGCTGTGAATCATGAGGTCTCGATTCCATATATTTGTCTTTCTTCTGAAGCTCGAGGAGCACCATCCTCAAATCATCGTCATCAAGCCTTATTCCAAGGTATTCTTTCAAGCTGGCAAAATCTCTCCTTTCTTTAGCGATTTGCTCTTCATCCCTTTGAATCTCATGAGGAGTGCGCCCTGAACGGTGAGGATGAGGGCGCGCCCTCTTTTGAGGATTCACCAACCTGCGCTCAGAATTATTTTCACTAGGATATTCAATAATAGGATCAGAATAATCTAACCTTCGAGGAGTGACCAGCTGAAATCTCTTTTCATGACTTTCCTCCCCCCTTCGAGAATCTTCCACGATCTGAGGGGATTTCCCTGATCGGTGAGGATTTCGTGGGATACTCCGAGATTTTCTCCTCGATTCTTGCTCTTCCTCCACCGAACCCAATCTCGCCCCGAAACTATTTATGGCATCTTGCATAATATACAGCTGTTCCATTAATGCCGAATTACTGATGAGAACGGGCGGCTGTCCGCCGATGGCGGCCGGAGTTCCTTGATGTCGCGGAGGAGCAGCTATATTTTCCGGGACGTAAGCTTCATGACGCGCTCGGTTCTCTCCCAAGCTATCTTCAGAATCGTAACCATCTTCTTCTTGAGAACCTCTGCCATGATTGTGAGACATCTTTTCCTCCTAAGATGTAGATCTTGATTGGCTCCCCTCCTTCTAGCGCCAATTTGTTGACGGAGGAATTTGGGAACAACAAAATTCGAGGTACGTCGCCGGAAACAAGATCTTAGACGGTGGTTTTTCTCCGGAAAAAGTGGTGGCGTGTGGTGGCTGTAGATAATTGGTGGCTGAGATTGATAGGGTTAGTGGCGGCTATTCAGAGTTTTCGACTTCCAACCCCTCAATCGGCCTACGTACCCCGGTATTTATAGGGGATCAAGCCAGACGTAGTTCTTGGAAAACAAGAAACCCAAATGGGCTTGGATAACGGACCAGCTTCCGGAATGTTCTACTATGAGGCCTAACCACAAAGGCCCAAGGCTCATATCCAAGATCTCAAGACTTCACGGATAAGGAAACTTCCCCCGTCGAGGACTAGTCCCATCCGTTACCAGCTATTTCTTGATTTCAAGGATGCAGGTATAGCCGTGGTTTACCCCAAGTGCAGAACGCATCCCTGTCCCCCGAATGAGAAGCACCCACCAGATAGCAGGACAGGTGATCCAGAGCTTTTGGGTGCAAAGTGCAGGATTACTCCAAAGTTCCCCAATGAGAGCGCGCCCATTGGCTACAGGAACAGAGCTCCCAAAGCACACACCAAAAAGTCCCCATCTTTCCACCTTAGGGCGCGCCCTTATTGTTTAAGAAGGGTCCTTATATCCAGGCAAACCCCTGGAGGCCTTCTGCGACGGACATCCCCCTCCTGAGATACGACAGGAGGGAATTCTTCAACTTCTGGAATCCCAACTGGAGTGGAATCCATTCTTGAGTGAAATTCATACTTGAGTGGAATCCTGTGAAAGATTTCTTCGATGTCTTCACACAAAATCAACTTGAATAGAATTGTCACCATGTTTCTATACTTAGGGCGCGTCCTCTTTGTAGAGAAAGAGAGGGCGCGGCCTGATTCCTCCATTTTCTATAAAATCCCTAATTAAACCTAGAATCCCCCAAATTGAACCCGTAATTTTACCCGAATCCATCTTGAAAAACCCGAACCGAATTTTGGCTATAACACTTGTTATTAGTGGTAGTGGAGAAGGAGAAGAAGGACACAATTTTGAGTCCATAGCTAATTTAACAAACCTCCGAACATTACGCCTGATTATGTCCAACCACTTTCCTTCAACAATCCAACCACTTTCGTCTTGCAAAAATCTCAAGACTGTCTTTTTGGCTGGCGAGATAAAAGAACCAGAAGAATTAAGTTTTCTGCCATATTCAGTCACTGATTTAACATTACGGAAAACTGATTTCAAAAAAGATCCGATGCTCACTTTGGGAAGTTTGCCCAATCTCACCGCTCTTGTTTTGGATATGAATGCTTACACAGGGGATAAAATGGTTTGCAATGCAGATGCGTTTCCATGTCTACAATTTTTTAGAGTAATGATCCTCGAAAATTTGAGAGAACTTCAAGTTGATGACGGAGGTCTGCCTTCTTTAAAAGCTTTTCAATTAATTGGTTGTCCTTGTGTAGAGATGGACAGGATTCCGCAGCGAGTAAAGTCTCTTCCTCCCGGACCTTTACCTTTTTTAGGCCCATTTTTGGTGTATTAGATCATGATGGTCTTATTGTTCTATCTACCGTAGTTTCTCCCGTGTTTACTTTTATCATTTTTCATATGAGATTAATTTTTATTTTTGTGGGTGGTTTATATATTTTTGAGGATGGTTTTGATAGATACCGGAAAAGCAGTAAAACATTACATACATGATTTTGATGTATATATTATTCTAAATATTTTCAAAAAAAAAATACATAGAATTGTAGTGGAGATAGGATTCTAGGACACCAAAAAGGGTGGACATTTTGAAACAGAGTTAGAAAAGGGTTCACTTGTAATAAAGATTATAGAAAGGAAAATAATACGGTGTATTAATGACTGAAAAGAAAAGAAAAGAAGTTATACGGAAACTACTAATGCTAAATCGGAAACCTTGCATTTCACAATATATTTCAGAGCTTCGCCACTACTAGTCTAGGAGCAGTCGTTGCAAAGATATTATCCGCAAGATGAAGGCCCATATGGTATAGTGGTCATGCTGTTTGCAGAACTTTACGGGACCAAATATAATTCAATAACCTCTTATACAATAATTTGCCAAGAAGATGAGAGTTCAATATGCTCTCCGGAAAAAAAAACTCAAAAGCAAAGCGAGGTTGACATACAATGAATCAAAGTTCGGAAATTTAGCAAAAAAAAAAAAAACTAGAGCCTCTTTTATGGTTCGAAACCCACAAATTTCCACCGCAATTGGAGAATGAGATAACGATGTAAAAACCGGCAGATATTTTCAATAAACCTAATCTGCAACTGAGAGCATTAATAGACAGCAAAAATTTACTAGTATCATTTATCATGGTTCAAATCCTATAAAAGTTCAGGAGAAAGATTGATCGGATATCCATAATTCCTCCCCCTCCCAAAAAAGAAAACAATGGAATTTTCTACAACTACTACAATTTTTAGCCCTCGCGAGCAAGTGACAAAACAATAATCATCATAAAATATTAAATACACCCATATGCTCATTTGGAGCATCGGTTTTAAGAGGACTGGAAAGGGTGTACCTCAACATAAAAGGCCAGATAACAGTATCAGAGATAATTTAGCGAATGGAAAACCTCTGGACCTAATCTACGTCAGGACCTAATCTACGTCAGGAAGGGGGTTCTCGATCTTGTTGTGTAGGGTGACCGCCAAGTTATGTGCATCATCCAGGAGCTTCCATACATCAAGATGTCCTGCCATGCCATTACATTCCCTAACTATCTCATCCATGCTACTGTACTTCTCTATAATAAGTTTCCGTTTGTTTAATACAGACACGCTGCAACAACATAGAGCAGCAGATCTTCTATTGGTGGGGCTTGTTGTCTAATCCTACTCCACACGGACTTCCTGATCCCAGATCGAATTGCTGCCTGATCTGCCCACATTACCTCCCAAAGGCAAATTGTTTGCTCAAAAGTTAATTCCCTCCTAAAGAGAACCACCACCATCCTATACACGAAAAAGCAATCCTCTGCCTGAAGCTTTTCCAAATGTTTAAAATGATGGGAATCCAAAAATTTAATTGAACTCTCTCCAATTGCCCTCGAATCCCGACCTCATCAAGCCTGAAATTATGCCGAGCCTTCTTCATGAAACCAACAAAACACCAGAAAGCTTCATGGTCCCCTGTCATAACTGCAATTATTGGTGATAGTAGGTCATTGATCCCCTGGCAATAGCCAATTTCGGGTTCCACCAGTGTGAAAGATTTTGTATGGTTCATTATCATAGAGTCGCACAACCTTAATTAGTATCTTTTTTTTTCTTCTTTGTCAGGAATCAGGGTTTGGGTTGTATCTTCTTAAATGTCTACAATATCTAAGATTTTAGGAACTGTCAAGTCAATTCTAATTGTTTAGAAATATCTTGTTGGTCTTGGCATTGTTTTCAGATTAACAAGTGAATGAATTTGGGAAAAATAAGAGGGTTAGATGTGATTGTTAGTTACAAGCAATTGTTTGATGAATAACAAGATTTTAATAACAGTACAATTTTGTGTAATATATTTACTTGTCATCTAATGTTGTTTCAGGCGAACAAAAATAGCGTGCTTATTATCATCTCTATATTTTGTATTAGATGAACAAAAAGAAAATTTGCCAAAAATACCCACTTTTTTGCTCCTCAGTCCTCACTGCTGAAATACCCGTTTTTAGAATCACCGCCCTAAATACCCACGGGATACGCCGTTAGGAGAGGCGTATCCCATGTACTGTAGCAAAGTCGAACTCTCTCCGCCGGCTCTCGATCTCTCTCCTTCAATCGCATTTCTTTGACCACCAACACTCCACCACAGCACTACATCGTCATGTCCATGAGAAGGCGATTCCAATGATGTATAAAACTTATCTGGAAAAGCACGCATGAGGGAGAACCGAGATTCACAAATTGATCGGAAAAATGAAATTGTAATTTTAGAGTTAAGATTGGGGGTTTAAATTGTAACATTAGACATGGATTAAAAGTGGTGCAGTTGTGTAGAGGATTGAATAACGAATTGAATGGTGTATAGAACGTAGTCGAAATTTACGGGAGAATAGAGAGATTCGCGGGGGGAGAGAATCGCCGTTTGAATTGCCATGGAGAGAGCTTCTGGAGGTTGAAGACGAAGTGAGGATACGCCACTGCCAACTGCGTATCCTCAGACACGCCTTCCCATCTGGCGTATCCAGTCCAATTACTACTCTACCAAAAGTGTGTCCTCTTTGTTACGTGTTTACCAGTAGCGTGACCTAAGTAATGCTCCACTGTCAGCGGCGTGATCCATGATACTCCTTTACCAAAGGCGTATTATGTGGGTAGTTTGGGCGGTGTTTGTGCGGGACGGGTATTTTGTTTATGAAATAATAAAAAGTGGTTATTTAGGGCACTCAACCGAACAAAAATACCATGCTTATTCTTGACTCGATTGTATGAAAATCCTAGTATATATGTACGGTTCATTTATCTAAAAGTCAAAATTAGCCAAAAATGACAAAGAAAATGAACTTCGTTTTCTGCATAAAGAATACTAGCCGGTAACCCGTGCGAAGCACGGGCCGGCCGGGCACGTGTAAATTATCGATAATAAATATAATTAATGAATATTATTTTAATATGTATTTATAAAAATTTGAATGATAAAAACATAAAATAAATAAATACTATTAAATTCTGTAATTATAGGAATTTGAATACGGGTGAAATTAAAAAAATTTAAATAGATAAATAAATAAGTATAATTAATATGTTTTATTTAAATATAAACTTGTAAAGAATTGAATGACAAAAGTATATAACAAATAAACGCTATTTAATTATGTGGTTACAGGGAATCGAACACGGGGTGAAATTAAAGAAATAAAAATAAATAAATAAATCTTGTAAAATTATGTAGTTGGAAGTAATCTAACCCCGAGTTAAGTAATAACCAAATTTGGTATTTGGTACTTTGGTACTATTGTGTATCATTAAAACATGGTTTTGCACATTAATATAGAGTATAGATTATCCTTGTTAAAAAGTATTTCCTTCTGTTCTGTACTTCGGTGTCAAACCTAAAAATTTGAGGGCAATAAATCCATAAGATGTAAAGTTCATCAGACCGTTAAGGAATGTCGACTGGAGTTGGCTTGTGATTGCAAGATGTTGTGAAAATGGTAAACCAGAATTTTTTTTAGCCCCTGTATGATTCAAGGCTTCTTTACATTGGTTAGACTGTCAGAGTCTTACGATATTTCACTTCTCTGAATATAAATCTTTAGTATTACAGGATTTAATATATTGGCTGATCCTGGATAACCTTCACCCTGTTTTCACCCACCTGGACAATCTAATCAGATAAGTACACATTCAATAATCTATTGTAACCAAGATTGTTCTAACTGACATCGATCTGCACTATTTTTAAAACAAACGTTCCCCGAGAAGTTCTTGAACTTCTAATATTTTACAAATTTCTTGTATATTGAAAGGTCCACAAAAGGGTAAATTCTATTATTAAAGCTATTCTTGCTGAACCTTTCATTAAGTAACTATATATTACCGATCAGTTCAGCCAAAGTGTATGATGATGCGGTTAAAAGACCTGGTCATCTCACCCTTTAAAGTGTTTACAACAAACCATACCTTAGAGCATCTGCAGCGCGAGCCCAACTGACGCCTTGAGCCACGTGGAATGACTTGGTAAATGAAATGAGGCACTGGACAGCACTGGAGCAACTATAAAAAACTGGGTTGGTGTCACTGCGCCGGGCCAGTGTCATTTCAATTTTTTATTATATTTTATGAATCAAAACCTACTCCAGCCTGCTGCCTTGTCTGTTTTCAATCAATAAACAAGAGTAACGTTACTATATTACTGAATATTAACGTTACTTAATAATATGATGCAATTTAATTACGGGACATGTTTTTTATTTTAAAAATATTTTTAAAATTTTTAATCACTTTAACTTGATTATTACAATTTTAACACTAATAAATTAAATTTAAAATTAAATCATCAAATCATTTTATTAAATATATAATATAATAACAATGTAAGAGGTCCTACAAATTATGAAAAGTGGGCTTAGCATTGGATGAGTTGGGGTCACTTTTCTTGTAAACCCATTTCAGCTGAGTTGGCAACGAATTGTCAGGTTGGGGAGGGGGAAATGACCCCTGGCGCTGGGGTTGCTCTTATGACTTCTTGAGACATGTCTGACACTCACCTAACTGTATTTAAATGAATTTTCAACTTTGCTCTGACCTCTTTTACAAACATATCTCCCAAGTAATATAACAAATGTTAGGTATACCTTATTAATTGTAAACTGATCTCTTGAAAGGTTACACACATATTCAAACACTCCTATATTTCAGACAAAGAGACAATACCTGATGAAATCATATGATCTTTTATCAGGGGCTTTCTGGGAACTCATGTGATTTTTTAATTTTATTCATTACTCCCACCTTTGTCGAGGTCAAAGAAAACAAAAATAAAATGTAACCAAATTTCTATGATCATAAACTATGATCTACTCATATTTACCAACGATGGTTGGATGAATCCAACTTTGCTTTTATCAATGAAATCATATGTATAAAAATGCTTTAGTGATTGTCAAAATAATTAATCAGCATAATAGATATTGAACTACATGTGCCCAGAAGTACCAAGAATTGTACTAAAGATGGTCGGTCATTCAGCACTCTTGTTACCTATGACAACGGTTAGTGGCATCCCACCAAATCATTGTCAGTCATGCATCATTTTTATTGCGTAAAAATATACCACCTGGCTTCTTAATACAAGAAAATATTTGTTTTCCTTTTAAGGGCTTTAAAAGATAATAACATATAAAGTAGGCACTTACTAGTGAGCTAAACGTATTCTCTTCCTTGACGTGTACATATGGACGATCTACAGAACCGCTTCAAACCGAAGCTCTGATACCACTTGTAACGACCCAAGTTTCCAATGAAAATAGAATAGAGGTTTCATAAATCAATTGTAACTTTCTCATTGGTTTATAAAACATGCTCAAAATTTTGCGGAAAATTTAAAAACTCTTTTTCTTTGACACAACAGCTATCCCATCAGGTCGATATCCATATGTACGGCATCAAAGTAGGTCCTGCTCCAGCTCACTCCTAATTTGTATTCTTATTCCTTCTTGACCTCAACTGACAATATAGCAATAGCAAGAGTGAGCGATTTCAATGCTCAGCAAGTAAGAGTATTCATAATAAGAAATTGAAGTAGGAATTGTTATACACAAATAATGTAAACCTTTAACTATGTGAATGAATCATATAAAAGAACAAAGGGAAATTATCAGAAATAGAGTTTGAATTATACTACAAAACAAATAGCTTGTACCTTTCACATATCAAATTGATCAAACCAAGATCATAAATATTAATATACGAATAACGTATACCTTTCATTTTTAAGTGATTCATAAAAGTAGATGAAATAAATCATTTTGACAACTGAGCGTGATCCGAAGATCATGAACTATAACACAACACTAATGGTGATCAACTATAACACAACATTAATGGTGATCAGCCATTAGTGCAACGATGCATGCAATCGTCATTGTGGATTTACATTATCACCACCTTATCTGCCTCACAGGCCTCATGTATGTAAATCACGCGCACGAAGCAATGACAATGATGGCACACTTTCATTTACATACCCCTCTCATTGCATACCCAGAGTTCCCAGCATGACAATGAAGGTTGTTCAACTCAGTTCATAGCGGCAAAGAATTTTGGTCACAAAAGATAAATTATAAATGTAACCTCCCAAATAACAGCTGATAATTCATTCCAAGGAATGGATGAACAGAGATTCATGGTACTCAAAAGCAAATAATGCTATATTTTGAAAGAAAATGAAATGATGGCACACTTTCCAAAATATGAAGAAGTAATTGACACATTTAAAACATTTGCCTAACCATGAGAAAAATAAGATACTTGCGTAATTACAAAAAGAGAATAGAAAACTTGCCTCGTTCTATAATCAAGATTTGTAATTTTAATCAATAAAATGCTCTCTGGACTAGCTCCAATATCTGTCAATTTAAGGTCACTAATATCAGCTATTAAAAACTCTAAAATTTCAATCTATTCCAAGATAATAAATTGTTCAATCACTAATATTGTTTCTTTAATTTACTCGTCTTACCTCAATTGACTTAACAACATGTTATATAGGTTCCTAAATTAGTTTTAAGATTTTGTGTACTTACTAAGCAACTAATAAATTAAGTACTAATCTTAACAGTAATATACCAACCTGGACAAACTGAACTAATAGGAGCAGAGAAGAAGTATATGACATGCCAGATATTCCAACTTTTGATTCCTCTTATGGTGCTCACTTCAGCTTTCATTTTACAATAAGACCCACTGTAAAAATGCTACCCTAGTCCAATTCTTCCAACTCATTAACATCTGCACCCTTCAGTGCTAAACCCTTTATTAATCTCTCTACTCAAAAGCGAAAACACAAATCCCAACTTCAATCTTTTAATAATTTCCCTGAATCTCAATGATCCTTGGCACTTGACTGTCGTAACCCAGAAAGAAGTAAATATTTAATCTCTGAAATTGCAATGTTCATAGTCTTATCTTCGGCTTATGTTGCTCGTACATATATCCATCTAATCTCAAAGAAAATCCCAAGTCATATGAAATTTTGAGAACCTAATCATGACACCAGGTGCTGCCCATGCTCAGTTGCACTTAATAGTACATACGTAATTGAACTCTGGTTCTTGTTTTCTAACCGTTCCTGGAAAGTACAGCCCACCTTTATGAATAAAACTTGGCTACTTATAAGAGATATAAGAGACGATCTTCAATATAAGAGACTAAATCTCTATTAGACATTTTCTCAAACATGTGGCCACGCTATCTAAGCAATTCTGTAATCGAGTGACCAGTAGAAATACCTCTAGTTGAAATTGTAGCATCAGATGGAGGGAATGAAGAACGCGTCCTATCACCAATCAAGCTTTCTTCCCTGGACTTATTACATCCAATTCTGTTCTTGTAAATTTTGATGGCTCTGTATTTATCGAAATTTGGAAAAAGGGTTTCACTCATGTTGTTGTATAGCTATCTTCCTATTATACTTACCCCTTGGTCACATGTTACGCGGCCTTCATAAACAAGGAGGCTCTCTCAGCATCCCACATGCAGTTTCGCCCCACTTTACTAACCTAAACTAGTATTATACTGTTCAAACACCTTAATATTACATATACGCATTTGTATTACACAGGCCACTAGTACTTCTGTATATTTAGTTAGTCCTTGTCCTTCCGACTATTACCTCAAATCTATACTATCTTTTATAATAATATATACTATGACAAATTAGAGCCGATTGCTAAATTAAGAACTTTCTTTATTCACAAGCTCACCCTATCTCTTTAACCATGGTTAGTTAACACATTTTTTTAATGACAAACAAGGAATTGTATTAACTTGCATCAACCAAATCACAGTCAGGACAACTCCCTGAACTGACACTACAATCTGAATGGAAAAAAATAACCGAGCTAACCAAATATTCGCTTATGTTTACAGACTGTTTTACATCATGAATTTCAAAATTCTTCGTATTAAAAAAGATTAGAGTGCCTTCCCGATCAATCAAACCTGCACCAATCCTGGAACTAGTAATATCACAAATGACCCTCATATACGCACCACCTGTTACAATAATGATTTTATTAAACATATCCATAAATACCTGTTTTTTAAATCAAAAAATATTTACTAGAAAGTCATAATTTTAATTTGAAATCAATCACGATATACCACTATATATTTTAAATTAAATTTCATAATTAATCATTCATTAATCCACCACTTTTTTTAATATAAAGCCAGTCATAATCATATTATCATACATTTAAATTGATTTTTATAATATATATTGTACAATTATAATCAATATTGAATAATTATAATCTAACTTAATTAAAATTTGAAGAAAAATCGGATTTGAAATCAGATTTTAAATAACTTTGATAAAATTCATACATTCAAAAAATTTTAATTTTTTATAAGCTCAAAAATATATTTATTCATAATTTGTTAATAAAATTAATTAATAAATGCATCTAAATCAACACTACAAATTCGAATGTGAACAAATTTTAATTTTAAATACCTTGGATAAAATTCATATCTTCAAAAACTCAATTTTTTGAAAGGTTCAAAAATATATTTATTCACAATTTGTTAATAAAATAATTAATAAATTCATATAAACAAATTTTAAATACAATATTGATTTTATTAAACATATCCATAAATACATATTTTTTAAATCACAAAATATTTACTAGAAAATCATAATTTATATTTGAAACCGTAAATATTATTTTCTATAAATTCATATAACTGTATATTACATATGGTCATATATTTTTTAGTTATGAATTGTTTTTGAACATCCTTTATTATATAATAAAGGATACCCGAATTTAACATGTATTAGTTAACCAATCACAAGATTGTGATTATTTTAACATCAATCAGAATCTATTAAATTTAAATTAATTAAACTTAATGTAAAATGTTTTTCTATTGGATCTAGATTCTACGTTTCAGCCAAGACTAAACTCAAATTAAGTTACACTCGATAACAATTAATTTTTATTTATTCATATCAACTAACTAAACATAATAACTACTATTTATTTTTTAATGGTTAACTAATAAACAATTTATATAAAATAAAATTTGTACAAACTAAAAAATATAATTATTATATCAATTTAAACATTAAAGGAAATCTAATCCGCTTATTCCCTATTTCCCGTCAGTGTTAGCCAACTTTGATAAACTAAGTGTATGCATCAATTTTTCTCATGGCTAAATCATATCAATTTCGGTTAAGCTACTACTTTATATCTTTTTATTATATGGCATTCTATACTTGGACAAATTATCTTTTTATTTTGATTGTTTATATGTATTATATGTGTCGTGTTTTAATTGCCCAATAAATTCAATAGAAAAACGTTTCTGACAAATAAAAATGATATAGGTTATCATCATCCCCAGTCCGAATTCTCTCAGAGTTACCTCCCATTAGAATATTCAGTAGCAAACTTCAATAATTCAGCGACTTACTAAATTGTAGGCATCAATCCTTATCACATTACACTGATTTATTTATATTATTAGGCGTGCCTATAGATAAATATTTTTTTACAATGTTGGGTTGTCAATGTTATTTAGTAATTACTTAACAATTTTATTCTAAATACAATAATTATTTAATTTAAAAATTTATACATTAATACATGAACTATTATATTTATAATAGCTATTTTGATATCTCAAACTTTCAATTCAAAATCATAAGATACAGTTAAAATCATGAATTAAAAATTATTAACAATATAAAACTATTTACCACACTATTCTAAATACACATTCAAAATCTAAGTTATTCAAAATCTAAGTTATGTAAAGTATTAAATAATTCAGTCATAAAAAAAGCTAATCAACCAATTAAAATGTTAGACTGAATTTTAAACCAATTATCTTTTAACATTTTAATTACGAATTTTTTTAACTATGCAATAATTATTTGAAAAAAAATTTGACCTGACAATATATTTGAATTATTCAAAATATTAAATATACTCTTAAATAGTACTTTACATTATTTGGTATATAAATTATCAATCAAAAATAAAAAATATTACAGAGTCAATGAAAATATTGTTAATGAATATTTCCATAATAAATTGTTTAATTTAGCACAAATTTTATTATAAATAACTATTTATTTATTGATAATTAATTCATCAATAAAAGGACATATGTCGTACAAAAAATAATCAAACCCGCAAAATTCATCAATAAAAGGGTGTAAAACATGTAAAAAAATAATTAAAATTGAGCAAACACATAGTAAATTATATCGTTAATTTCCTTTATCCAATCATTGAACAGATCTTCAATAATTATGGTACATCTCTAGCTTATGTCACTGAATTATACAGTCTTTTCGGTGAGATAATCTAACAATTTGTTATAAACGTGAGGAATATGTATATTTGATTTGTCATAACGTATTTAAACAATCGACCAGAACCGTGATTTTATACTATCCAAATCAATGAACTAATATAATAAAATCTAATATATGGGTAGACTTCCACGAACATGATATTAGGCTCTCAATAAAGAAAGATATTTAGTGAAAGCCAAAGTAAAATCAAGGAAAAGAAAATAAGGCTTATCATTTACAAGGAGTTGGTACAAAATCTAATATTTTGGTAGATAAAATCCAACAACGGGCAACAGGGTACTAGACTCTCAATGATATTTTTATTGAAAAATAAAGAAAAATCAAAATAAATTTTTTAAAAAAACTTAAAAAACTGATATCAGCTCCTAAACTTTAGTTTAGCATCTTTCGGGAAAGATGGAGAGAGAGCGAGCAGCAGCTACGGTTTTTGTTATAAAAATTATTAATACTGATAAATAAAAAGGGTGATACACTTAAAATTATATATTGTTTTTAATAAAAGGGTGCCTTTTTGAATTTTGTATTCTTGTATTAAAGTAATAGTATCAATTCACATATCTTAACCTAAGAGCATATACTGAATTTGCTTGGTTGGTTGACTATATTTTTTTTTATATCAACAAAGCAAAAAAAATGGCTAAGAAAACTAAATAACTTGGTAGAAAGATTCTACATAAAGAGAGATATTTGTTAACGAGAAATAAGAAAAAATGAAAAGGAGGGTTTCAATTTGTTTGGGAGACTTTGCACCATGCGTGCTACTCTTAGTTTTGTTTTGTAACATCTCAATGTTGTTCTAAGACATATAATTATATATTTACATAACTTGGATACATAGTAATATTTTATGTAATTGTTATATTTTTTCTATTCGCGTATTTCATTTCATTCCGTGTACACGAAAAAATTTGTGTAATTTAGTGTCATTTTGTGTTCTAATTTCGGGTATACGATTTAATATCATGTCATTTTCGTTCAAGATCCTAAAGTACATGACATGAATGTACAAAATGATTTGTAACCATAAAATCTAACAATTATATGTTACTCCAATAGCGTGATGTATTGAATTTGTTTGATTAGTTGATAATTTTTTTATAGTAAATCAATTCATTAATAAAAGGACATATAATTTGTAAAAATGACATTGAACAATCATATAGCAAACTAGATTAGATGAAAGTTCCTATTGTTATAACTACGTTCGTTTCATATATATTGCACATTAGATATCCTTTCTCATATCGCTGAAATATGCAACCTTTTTTTGATAGATAGTCTAATGATTTATTGGAATCGTGAGGATTAAGTTTCTACACATTTTAATATGTAATCGAAAAATTAACCACGATCATAAAATATTTTCAATAAATTAATATAATAAATATTTTAAGGATTCGATATTTAATAAATATACCGAATTCTCAGAATATGGGTGAAAAATTTGTTAACATGATACGTAGAAATATTCTCTAACAAAGAGAAAAATAAAATGAAAGCTAAATTTTTAAAAAAACAATAAAGATGAATTTTGAACTTTTCAACGGGGATTGTATTTGTTTTGATGATTGGTTCATGTAATAACCGCGAATTTTCGAATTAATTGTCTACTCGATGTTTAAATTTTATTTAAGAGCGATGCATTAGTATATTTTTTAAATACCGCGTTTTGTAAATTTTTAAAATTATATATATTCGTATTATATTTAATTATTTATATTTTGTTTAGTATTTATTAAAATTAGGAAATTTAAGAAAAATAGGATTTTTATTTTTAGTCGTATTTATTTAAGAGAACGAAATTAAAGCTTCGTTTAATTAGCCAGCACGGGAGAAACGAGATCTTTTCACCAAATATTTGCACTAAATATTATCATCATTATGACATTTCATTTTGTCCCCCATAGTTTAATTTTTTTTATTTAATAATTATCCACCTACAAAAAAATGATTATGTTTTATACCACTAAATAGTCCACTTCCTTTTGTTCCCCACATGTTGTTTGTTTAAAGCATAAACCGGGCTATATTTATTTACAAATAGGTCACTAAACGAATCACAAGCACTCTGATAAACTTTGTCTCTCTTAAACCAAATACACTGACCATATATTCATTTATACGAAACAGAGTAACCCAGGTAGTTTGTTTTTTTTTTCTGTCAATTTCTTTGTTTTAATTTTCGGTTTCGTTTTGGTACATGTATGATAACTTCTTTTTCTCTTTGTTTTTCTTTAGCTTCGTTTTTTTAATTTTTGTTCGATTATTACTTGTTTAATTCATTGTTGTGTTATGATAATTAAATGGTGATTTGGGTTGTTTGTTTATTGACTGGTGGTTGAGTCGGAAAGATAGAGAGAGTTGAGAGACGGTGAGAGAGAAAGAGAAAGAAGAGAGAGAGAGGAGTGTGGATGTTGTTGTTGTTGTGTGTCGTCACTGTAGAGACGAGGGAGAGACGGGAAGAGAATCGAGAGGGAGATGAGAGATTGGAAAGAAAGAGAGGGAGGTGAGGAAATTGTTGTGTGTTTCCGATTGTGTGAAGTCGGAGATAGAGAAGTAGGGAGATGTGTGTTGGTGATGTTGGTGGT
Source organism: Saposhnikovia divaricata (assembly GCA_036435485.1). Classification (NCBI taxonomy): domain Eukaryota; kingdom Viridiplantae; phylum Streptophyta; class Magnoliopsida; order Apiales; family Apiaceae; genus Saposhnikovia; species Saposhnikovia divaricata. The sequence goes on along the minus strand of CM071596.1, from coordinate 243,527,934 downwards.
AATAGAGGTGGAAGAAGAAAAGAAGAGGGAGAGTGAGGTCGAGATTGAGAGAGCGGAGAGGGAGAGATGAGAGAGAGACGCGAGAGAGAAAGAGAGACACTAGAGAGAGAGAGAGAGAGAGCGTAGCAGAGAGATGGTGGAGAGAGAGAGAGAGAGAGAGAGAGAGAGAGAGAGAGAACAGGGGAGGGGAGGATAGCTTTTGGTGGAGACAGTGCAAAGGTGGTGTGCTCTTGTGTCAGGAGGCGGCAAAGGAATCAGATTTGAGATATGTAGAGAGCTCGTTGAAAAAGAAATTAAAGTTATATTAACAGATAAATATCATAAAGATGCAGTAGAAGCCATTGAAAAAAAAACTTAAACTTTCTGGGAATTTAGATGTTGTTTTTCATCAACTAGATATAAAAGATTCGGCAAGTATTTCAGCACTAGCAAACTATGTCATAAGCAATTTCGGAAAACTTGACATCCTGGTAATCATGACATGGGTCCCACAAGCTATTGTTGTATTATTGCAGTTAGGATAGTAATGAAATGATACAATAATAATATTATAATAATAACGTATTGATAAATTATTGACCGTCTGTTTTATTCGGGATTTATAAATAATAATAAAGGGGGTTTAATTGATTAATTTGGAATATTTTAAAGTTAGATTATTATTTAAAACAGTTAATTAAATCAATAAAAATATTCTGTGATTATTTACCATAATTTATTGATTTATTGATAAAAGAAAGAATAATTATGAATAAATAGAGTAACAATATGGTTTTATTCAGAAAACTGATATTTAATATTTACGGTTTATTTTGATTAATCAAATCAAACCAGATTATTTTTAGAGGCTAAAATCGGTTAATATTAAAAATGAGTAAAAAGAAATTAGAATTTGTGAGGACATTTAGAAGTAGAATTCTTTGATAAATTAATTTTTGGTTAAAATGAGAATAATAAAGATGGATTTAAATTGAATAAAAAATGGATTGTTGAATTATTTTATTTTGAGAATAAATAGGGATTAATATTAATTAAATTAGAGAATTTTAGAGACTTGTAGATGATTCATAAGAGCTAATTTAATTTTAGAAAGTGCGACTTAAATAGCTAATTAATTATTAGTGAATACTTAGAAATGATTAGAGCCCTTTTTAAATGAGAATTTTCTTGCAATTAAATTTTAGTGGGATTTAAGGATATTAAAAATAGTATATATTTTCTAGATTTGATTCCCGAGTCCGATGGAAGAGTTATTTATCCGGGGATTATTTTCCGTTATTTATTGTGGAGATTTTCGAGAGATATTATTATTTAATATTTAAATATTATATTAGCAGTTTAGAAATACTTTATTTTGACGAAGCGCTCATATTTTTCTGGTTGCCATTTTTTAGAGAATAATTTCCGAGCTGTAGATCAAAGCCAAGTTCCCGGGTAGAGTATAAATTTTATATGTATTCATTGCACTTGGAGATCAAGGCAAGTTCCTTCTGACCCTCACTCCTTCTGAAATATTTCGAGAAATGTTTGGATATTATTCTGTTAAAATTATGTTTTGAATTGCCAGTTCATTATAAAATATTCTGTTTATCATAATATTGATTTAGAAAATTTTAGGGATTTTCCCAAAATTTCGATAAATTCATAAAACGTGATTTGATTGAAATCCAGGGTATCTTAATTTTTCGAGATGACCCTTAAATATTATTCAGTTATAACTACGCTTATATATCGAGGTAGTTAAATTTTATTAACTTTAATCGGATCTATTGTTCAGATCAGATAAATGTTGTTTCAATATTCAAATTTGATTCATTGTTCGAATCAAAATAGTTGTATTCAGAATAGTGAATAGAAGAATAGTATATCATCAGAATTTCCTCTAAAATACGTACTCTAGCGAAATTGGAAGTTTTCCTTCTGAATCGAGCCGTTCTTATTATTTCAAGACGACTTCACATGAAATATTCTAATCAACGAACCTTACTTGTTCAAGGTAGTTACTTATTGTCTTGAATTGACATATTGTTCGTGTCAACGAAATAAATTAGTTCTTTTGAAAATATTGTGACGGCCTTTTGTTCAGGTCGGTCTTGTACAAAGTGTAGACTGGCGGTCGGCCAGAATCGAATAGGAATCCCAATCAATCAATTTTTATTCGGAGAAATAATCTTATAATTCACTGGTCAACATGGGAGATGGCCCATGGATTTTCTTTCAGATCAACACGAGGAATAAACTCGTGGTATCGAAAGAGAAATATTAACATTTTTTTTTGGCACAAATGATGCCAGGTTGACTTTTCAACCACCTTTTTGCTAGCAAAACGATATGGTGGTACCTGCGACATAGTAGTGATCGTGCTATGGGGTATCACGGGTGTGCGGTACTTGAGACACAGCGGTTGATCTCGCTGTGGGGTATCGTAAAGGCGAAAGACCGGTATCTCAAGTTTTAAATTCCAATTTCTTTATTCAGAGTTAAGTTGTTTGAGTTTATCAGTAAGTATTTTCATGGCATTTTGCCTGCATACAAGTATCTTTCATAAATAGAGTTGTTTTCTTTCCACCTTCCTTGTTAGTGAGAGAGCGAGTCAATGGACTTGCTGAGCACCTAGTTGCTCATTCTTGTTGTTGATATTGTTTTTCAGTGAAGATGGAAAAAGGCGAAACCTCTCGTTTTAAGGGAAAGGAGAAAATGCACCAGAGCACTGAGCTGGACTAGTGTGTTTATCTCAGAGGCGACTACTCTATTGAAGACTATTATCCTATGTTTTGACGTGTGTATTGACATCGTGTGTACCAATTATATGTTGTAATAATTCTAAGACTTGTCGATGCTTGGACTTGTGGGATGGAACCACTGTTGTATGACAAAACCTTCATGTTTATCAGGAATTGTATTGTATTTTTGGATAAGACAGGTATTGACGGTAAGTGGCGACCTAAGTCTACAAGTAGTGGATTTGGGGGCGTCACAGTTCATAATATTAATATTAATTCAATTTGTATGAATTCGCGGATAAGTAATTTTATACTTATGTTAATTAACATTTCAATAAAATTATATATTTTTCTAAATAAAAATTAAAATAATATATTTATACTAATTTATTAATTCAATTTATTGGTCGGTGCGTAGCACGGGTAGAACGCTAGTTATATAAAAGCCGAAACATTAAAAGTTTGGTTGGTTGGTACGATACCTGTTGATTTTACTAATTTACCTTTAATTAATGTTCCTACCAACTAATAAATTCCTTTTTTCAGGTTAAACATATTATCTATTCTATTTTTCAATAACTAAATAATTTCCTTTTTCAGGTAAAATACATATCTTTTATATATTATCTAACTAAAATTTCTCCTTTACTACTCAAATTTTTTTTTTTAGGTTAAACATATTACCTTTTCTATTTTTCAATAACTAAATAATTTCCCTTTTCAACAATTTTGTTTAATAAAATAACATAATTATATTATAATCACTACTAACTAATCAATTAACTTTTTCAAGCCAAAACATGTTACCTTCTCTCATTTCTCTAACTAATACCTTTTTCAGCCGACACACTTTACCTTTTCTCTAACTAAAATATCTCTTTTTCCAATTATATCACGGACGGTCTTATTTAATAAAAATAATATAATAATATTAATAATTAACCGATTACCTTTTCAACTAAAACGTATCATTTTTTCCATTTTTTTCTAATTAATTTCTTTTTTTTTCTAGAAATATCATGGACAACATTAATTTCTCATTTTATAAAAACACTACGAGCAATATTTAGTAAAATAAGATAATTACATTATAATTACTATAACCCGTCATATTCGATTTTGGGACCGGACCAGTATACACTAGTTAGTTAATTTCTACATAAAAAAACTAATTTTTATAATATAATATTATTTTTTAAAGTTTGAATACATAAAATAAATAATTTTTTTTGTAGGTTAATATATATTTAAAATGAAGTCCATATCTTTTTTTTTTTGTGAAGTAATCGCAAGTTTCTAAACATGTGAATGCCAATTATTTATCATATGAAATATGACATTTAATTAGTTTGATTGTAGTGTTGATTTCTGCTATTTCATCAATTTATTATCTACTAATTTAGATTGTCAAATTATGATGTATTTAAATATTTACTATATATCTTTACTATATTATAATAGTTCAAATATTAAAATTTGGTCAATCGGTATAGTACTTCATGTGTTTACTTAATTACCCTTACTTACTTAATTATTACAGATAAAATCCTTTTTAATAACTAATTAATTTCCTTTTTCAGATTAGACATACAACTTTTTTTATTTTTTAATAACTAATTAATTTCTCTTTTCAGGTAAAACACAATATCTTTTATATTTTATCTAACCAATTTTATTTTCTAAAAATACTACGGACAATTCTATTTAATGAAATAAATTACTTATTTTATAATTACTATTAACTAATCAATTATCTTTTTCAGCTAAAATACATTTCTTTTCTATTTTCTCTAACTAAAACCTCTCTTTTTCCATTATGTCACGGGCCATTTTATTTAATTAATTAAAATAATAATATTATAACTAATAATAATTAATCGATTACCATTTTCAGCCAAAACATATTATCTTTTCTATATTTCTAACTAAAATCTATCTTTTTCTAAAAATATCACGGGCAACATTTATATTACTATTATCAAATCATATCATTTCAAAATTTAAGCCTTTTAAATTCACGTCTTAAAAAATTCAATTCAAATTCAAGGAAAAAATCATATTAAGAAAAGTTCTTGCATCGCACGGATTTTAAGCTAATATTATATAATTGAAGAATTAAAATAATATAAAAGTAATTATATAGATAAAATCCGGTCCGATCCGGGTTTTTTTAGGGTTTGGCCCAAACATGATCGAAGACCGGATTTTTTTATTTCAGGGACCGAAGACTGGACCGTTGGATTGATAGGCCCGATCATGTCGAGTTTACCGGATCTAGTCCGGAATGTAATGTAGCCCTAACTGTACTACACATAAATTACCTCTTGTAACTTGGTTTCTTGTTCAGTTTTTTCCTTTGTTAATTTCAGAAAAGTCTCGTTTGAATTCAAGAAAAGTCTCAAATAAGTCTTATAAATTATCTCTAGTAACTTGGTTTCTTGTTTAATTTTTTTCCGCGCAATGGGGAATTATATTAAGGAATATAACAAGAAATATGAAACTGATTGAGTGGTTGATATAATAAATATTAAGTCATAAGTTTAGAAGCATTTGAACCTATGACAAATGAATATTTCCATATAAAGTCAAGTAAAATGAAAGTTTCATCGTATTGAAGTCGCTCTTACAAAAAAACAGTATCATTCATAAATATTAACTTTTTCCAGTCTAATAATTTAAATTGCCAAATACAAAACTTTGTAGATATACAACTACGGTAGTCATACTTAGTTTGATGAAAGAATAATTATGCTCTCCAGGATGTGGTATACTTTCAAAATAGTGGAGAGAGTGATTTTTTGTAGTATATTTGTCTGTTTGTCTCATAACAGGTCGTAAGCAAAATTTACAATGATATAGTAAATTTACAATGATATAGTTTCAATATTTTTTGTAGTATATTTGTCTCATAACAGGTCATAAGCAAAATTTACAATGATATAGTTTCAACTTATTTTAATTTGTCAAGTTCACGCATATATTTCATATACATCAATTTGATTAGATTGTAAAAGATGGAGGTGAAAAATGTTAGAAGCGGAGAAAAATATGAAACATAAAAAAATATAATATTTATAAATTTTAAAATAATAAAATAATTAAATATATCTCTGAAATCAATATTTTATTTACACATGTATCACATCAAATTTTTATACATTTAACTAATTATGCATCTAATTTAATATTAAATCTAATGCGATCTTACTAAGTAATTGTCTTTACATTCCTGGATTTTATTTAATTAATGGTAAAGCACAACTAAATTTAAGGACAAATATTTTAACTGATTATAATGATTGGACGGTCCTGATTTTGAAAGATAATTATAAAGCATTTATTTAATTATTAGTAAATCTAATTTATTATTAATTTTAATATTGACTTACTAATTAGTTGAATATATATTCTTGGATTTTTTAATTAATAGGAACCAAAAAACAAATTTAAGGACAAATAATCAAAATGATGCTTATAATAGAAAAATGAATGGGCTTAATTTTAAATGATAATTATATTAAAAAAAAGGTTCAAAATAAATGATAATTAATGGTTTTAAGATTATTTTCATACCTTTGATGATTAATTCGTGTTGTGAAATCATTATGCCTTCTGAATGGTTATGGTCATTAATGATGCACCTTTGAATATTAAGTTGGTGAAATGGTAATATATACTACGTTAAATTCATTAGCAATCAAGTTGATAAATGAATGAGATTTTTTATTGATGTATTGAAGAAAAAAAATTATTAAATACATTTTCATTGAATGTGACTTGTGTATTTTTCTCAAGAATCAACTTTCAGGGTCTACAAAAAATTTGTTTCGCCCCTTCTAGAAAGGTCAAATGAGGAAAACTATATCGTAGTTTTAAGACTAAATTGCAAAACGCACCCCTTTGGTTCGGACCAAAGTCACTTTAGTATTAATACTTTCAACAATTGCACATTGCATCCCTGAACATGTTTTGGCGCTGCACATTGCACCCCTTTCATGTATTTTCACCAAATTGCCCTTGATAGTTTGGTAAATTCAGAATACTTAATTACATTTTGATCCCTAAAGTATGAAATGTCGCATACATGAACCCTTGAACAAAAATTTTCGAATTTTCCCTAAAATTTTTCGAATTTTTCCTAAATCTTTTTTAGAGCTTTTCCTAATTTTTTTCGAATTTTTCAAAACGATGCACGGAAAAATTAGAAAAAAATTAGGAAAAATTCGAAATTTTTGTTCAAGGGTTCATGTATGCAACATTTCATACTTTAGGGATCAAAATGTAATTAAGTATTTTGAATTTACCAAATTATCCCTGGGTTTTTCGTAAAAATACACGAAAGGGGTGCAATGTTCAGCGTCCAAAACATGTTCAAGGATGCAATATGCAATTTTTGAAAGTATTGGTACTAAAGTGATTTTGGTCCGAACCAAAGGGGTGTGTTTTGCAATTTAGTCTAGTTTTAAATGTATGGACAATGATACAGTAAATATTTTAGTGTCATGCAAGTAAGTTATGAATGATAACATAGGCAACCCAAAACTATAAAAAATATTTATCTATAGACACGCCTAATAATGTAAACAAATCGGTGTAATGTGGTAAGGATTGATGCCTACAATTCAGTAAGTCACAGAATTATTAGAGCTGACCATTGTATATTCTAATGGGAAGTAACTTTGGGAGAATTTGGACTGGGGTGATGAAAACCTAAATCGTTTTCTATATTTTCTTTTTTTGTTAGAATCATTTTTTCTGTTGATTTTATTGGACAATTAAGCAAGAAACATAAGATACATATATATAATCGAAATAAAAAGATAATCTATCCAAGTACAATATGTCATGCATATAATAAAGAGATACAAAGTAGTACCTTAACCGAAATATGATTTAGGCATGAGGAGTATTGATGCACTTAGTTCATCAAAGTTGGCCAGATCTGATGGGGAATAGGGAATAAGCGGCTTAGATTTCCTGTAATGTTTAAATTTTCTATAATAATTATTGTTTTTTTATAAGAATTTTATATTTGAGAAAATTTTATTTTATATAAATTGTTTGTTAGATAATCGTTAAAAAAATTTAGTAGGCATTATGTTTAGTTAATTGATATAAAAAAATAAAAATCAACTTGAGTTGAGTTTAGTCTTGACTGAAATATAGAATCTTGATCCAATAAAAATATATTATAATAAGTTTAATTGATCTAAAATTTAATAGACTCTGATTGATGTTAAAATAAATCACAATCGTCTGATTTGTTAACTAATACGTGGTAGATTCGGGTACTATAATAAATGATGTTCAAAAACAATTCACGACTAAAAGATATATAAGCATATATAATATACTGTCATGTGAATTTATAGAAAATATTTTTTACGGTCAGTAGTAATTTCTTAAAATTAAAAACCATGTGATATACGAATTTATTAAATCAAGATATTATTATATTTAAATTTAATTTAACCGCGATTAGTAAATTAGAATAAGCAATGTAAATAATAAAAATTTTGTATATGATTGTTTGATTTAAACTTTAAATTTTGATTGCCACTAAAATAATTTTAATTTTTTGATTACAAATTTAGTCACCAACCAATAATAATACGCTTCTAGCGTATATTTCATAATTAAAGTAATTAAAATATAAGTAGTGTTGACTTATATGCATGAAAAATCGAATCTTCGAAGATATGGATTTTATCCAAGTTATTTAAATCTGATTTCAAATCTGAACAAATTATGAATAAATATATTTTTGAGCCATTAGAAAAACTGAATCTTTGAAGATATGAATTTTATCCAAGTTATTTAAAATCTGATTCAAATTCGATTTTGTAGTGTTGGCTTATATGCATTAATAAATTAATTTTATTAATAAATTATGAATAAATATATTTTTGAGCTTTTAAAAAAAATCAAGTATTTGAAGGTATGGATTTTACCCAAGTTATTTAAAATCTTATTTCAAATCTGATATTTTTAGATTTCTAGTTGAGTTAAATTATAATTATTTAAAATCAATTTTAATTTTACAATATATATTATGAATATCAATTTTTAATTTTTAATAATATGATTGTGATTGACTTTATATTAAAAGAGTGGTTGATTAATGAATGATTAATTATGAAATTTAATTTAAAATATAAAATCGTATATTGTGATGTGATTTTTTAGTAAATATTTCTTGATTTAAAAAATATGTATTTATGGATATGTTAAATAAAATCATTATTGTATTTAAATTAGAAATATTAACTAACCATGGTTGATGAGGTAGGGTGAGTATGTAAATAAAGAAAACTCTTATTATAACATGATTGGTGTAAAATTTAGGAATTAGCTTTGATTGGTACTAAAATAATTAATAATTTTTTGATTGGTTAACTGAACACAATTTTTTGATTGGTCAATCCTTGCTTTGGCGAAGATCAATCCTCCAATCTGCATGAGCTTTTTACCAACAAAACTTTCTTAAATAGGACACAAATGGTTCAAGATTCCATACAGTGAAGCGACATCAACAGTTAAGCAGATTTATCTAGCTTTGAGGTACTATAGATCAGGAATGTAAGAAAATGAACTAAGTAAAGTACTATGCACTGTGCTGTGAGTTTGTACTGGAGAAAGCTAGATGTCTTGATTCATTACTACTAAGTCGATTACAAGCAAAATATATAGAAACCTAATGCTAAAAAGAACTACAACAGCGGCAAGAACAAGAAGCATGCAACACTACTTCCTAATACTTTAAAAGCATGCATGAGACATAAACACATTCTTCTAGTATGTCTCTAATGCTATGACTAGTTTACTACAACTTACACAACTGATTAAACTAGAACAAGTTGATACAAAGTTAGATTAATTATTCCAACAAACTCTCCCTTCATCTAAACTTTGTTATCCAGTTTCTTCACCCCGAGCAACATCCTCATTTCTTCGAAATTGCTAGCTGTCAATGGCTTAGTTAGGATGTCTGCCCTTTGTTTCTGAGTTTTCACATACTTCACCATTACTTCTCCACGTTCCACGCAGTCTCGGATGAAATGGAACCTCATATCTATGTGCTTGCTCCTTCCATTGATGATAGGATTCTTTGCTAAGTCAATTGCGAATTTGTTATCCACATAGATCACCACAGGACCTGGGGTCATATCCATTATCTGTTTCATCAAATTTTGCAGCCAGATTCCTTGAGTAGCTGCCCCCGTAATAGCTATAAACTCAGCCTCGCATGATGACAATGCTACAATCCTTTGCTTCTGAGAGACCCACGTTATCAGATTTTTATTCAAATAAAATGCTATGCCTGTCGTACTCTTCCTGTCGTCTGCACCTCCAGCATGATCACTGTCCGAATAACCACTTAACAAGTAGTTACCAGTCCCTTGAAGGTATACCAATCCATATTCAAGAGTGCCCTGTATGTACCTTAACACCTTCTTTACAGCATTGTGGTGTAGCACAGTTGGTTTTTCCATGTACCTACTTAACACACACACAGAATAGGCAATGTCGGGACGTGTATGCACGAGGTACCTTAATTCACCAATGACACTTCTGTATAGAGTAGGATCAACCAACTGTCCACCTTCGTCTCTGTCTATTTTAACTTTGGAGTCCATGGGAAATCTGACTGGTTTGCACATCGACATGTTCATTTTCTCAAGCATACGTCTTCCATATGCTGTTTGTTTAACTTCAATAAACCCCTCCTGTTGGTTCACCTCCAGACCAAGATAATATGCCAATTTTCCTATATCACTCATGTCAAACTCGCTTTTCATCTCTACCTTGAATTTTAAAACGTTGCCTGTGCTCGAGCCTGTCACCAGTAGGTCGTCTACATAGACTGCAACTATAAGACATTCGTTTCCTTCGCGCCTTGTATAAACCGAGTGATCATAAGGGCACCTTGCAAACCCCAACTTTCTCAAATACGTGTTTAACCTTGAATACCATGCTCTTGGTGATTGTCGTAGTCCGTAAAGTGCTTTCAATAAGCGATATACTTTGTGCTCTTCACCTTGTTTCTCAAAACCTATAGGTTGGGTCACGTATACCTCTTCAACTAAATCACCATTTAGAAACGCCGACTTCACGTCTAAATGGTGCACCTGCCAGCCTTGCTTTGCAGCTAATGCTAGCAATAATCTTACTGTCTCAACACGGGTCACAGGTGTGAACACTTCGTCGTAGTCCACTCCTTTTTTCTCCACATAACCTCTCGCCACGAGTCTCGCCTTATGCTTCACAATGTCTCCATTGGTGTCCCTTTTAATTTTGTAAACCTATTTTAACGATATGGGTTTACGTCCCTCTGGCAAAACCATCAACTCCCATGTCTTGTTTGTCTCTATTGCCATAATCTCCGTTTCCATGGCCTCAAACCATTCTTTATTAACTTTTGCTTCTTCAAACGTTTTTGGCTCGTCAACACTTATCAAAAGGAGTTCATCTGTCAGTTCTACTTCTTCTGTGTCGTCGTAGATTTCACTTAACAGACGGAATCTCCTAGGTTCACTTGACTGACTTGATTCACTCGAATCACTTAACACACTTGATTCGCTGTCTCTGCTAGACTCATGAACATAGCTACCAATTGTACTTGGCGTGCGAGGTGTATTTGGTGTGCGAGGCGTTTCAATATTGTCAGTCTGAGTACCTAAAACAACGAACGTGAATCCAGGTACCTGTGATCCAGCACCATGTGTTTCTGCGTGCTCCCAGTTCCATCCTTTGTCCTCTTCAAACACTACATCACGACTGACTTGAAGTCTCCCAGTGTTTGGATTATATAGCCTGTGAGCCTTCGTTCCTGGTTCCTTCCCAATGTAGACCATCTTGACACTTCTGTCATCTAGTTTTCCCAAGGCCACGCTTTGAGTTTTGACATGTGCTAAGCAACCAAAGATTCTCACATGATCCAGTTTTGGCTTCAAACCTGTCCAGGCTTCATAGGGGGTTTCTCCGTTCAAAGATTTTGTTGGCAAGCGATTTAAGAGATAAACCGAATGCCTTACTGCCTCTCCCCACATCATGGCTGGCATATTTTTCTCCTTTAATAAGCTTCTTGTCATGGCGATCACTGTCCGATTTCGCCTCTCTACAACCCCATTTTGTTGTGGGGTGTAGGGGGCTGTCAAATGTCTCTTGATGCCTTCACTGTCACAGAACGTTTCAAAGTCTTTTGATGTGAATTCACCACCTCTGTCTGTCCGCAGTACTTTGACAGTTTCTTTAGCTTCTTTTTCATCCAATGCCTTGAATTTCTTAAACGCTTCTAGTGCCTGATCCTTTGTTTTCAACATATATACCCACATCGCACGACTGTAATCATCCACCAATAGGAACACATACCTGTTTCCAGCCGGAGTAGGTGGAGTGATGGGGCCACACAGGTCAGCTTGTATCAACTCGAGCTTTCTTGTGGCTGCAAAATCAGAATTTAACGGAAACGGTTTTCTCGTTTGTTTTGCTAGTAGACAACCATTACACACCGTTCTTGGTTGCACCAATTTTGGAAGGCCTCTTGCCATCTCCTTTTTCGACATAGCCTCTAGAGCTTGAAAATTCACATGGCCCAATCTTGAGTGCCACAACCAGGTTAGTTCTTCAGCCTTTGACAGCATACACTCGAAGTTATGTTCTTCGATAACTATCTTATACAAACGGTTTAAAGATCTCTTCACTTTCATTAACAGGCTCCCACTTACACTATACACCCACAAATATTCCCCATTTAGTACAACCTTGTTACCATCTTCTGACAGTTGTCCTAGAGAAATTATATTGTTGCACAACGTAGGAATGTAATAAACCTCTCTAAGTGTATACTCCTCGCCATTCTTACACTTAAAAGTAATCGTACCTTTTCCCTTAATCTTGACGGTCGACCCATCTCCAAAACGTATTTGGCCTGTCACAGTCTCGTTCAACTCATTGAATTTGTCACGGTGACCAGTCATGTGATTGCTGGCTCCGTTATCTAAGTACCACAGGTTTTTGTCCGCCTTAACACCCTTCTTTTGATCAAAACAACTTGGCACCACCTTTTCTTCGTTTAGTAATACCATGTTTTCACTGCTTTCATTGAGTTCCGTTAACAGCAATGTAGGCTCGTTGTCTTCAAACTGGGTGAGGTTAGTCTCATGACTTTGATCCTTATTTTTCTCCCTCTCCCTTCGAGGTTTCCTGCACTCAGCTGCGTAGTGGCCATAGACATTACAGTTAAAATATTTAACTGTACTCCTATCACGAGTGTAACCTTTGTCTGTTCCATCACTCTTGTTTTGTTGTTGATAGTGTCCTCTCCCACCATTGTGATTTCGAGGACTGTATCTGCCTCTGCCTCGAGCTCCAAAACCTCCCCTTGGTCTCTGATTCTGGGACGTAGATGACCACGTTTTGTTCGACTTCTTTGCCTTCTCTTCCTATGTTAACAGCAGCTGTCCTCCTAAGTTTTCAGACTTGCCTTTCATCCTTTCTTCGTGTGCTTTGAGCCGTCCAACCACTTCTTCAACAGTCATTGCTTTCATGTCTCCAAATTGTTCGATATTAGAAGCTATTTGCAGGAATTTCTCAGGGACTGCTCGTAAGATTTTTCTTACAACACTCGATTCTTCAACTGTTTCTCCAAGTACTCGAATGTTGGTCACTATCCCACCTAACCTCATGCAGAAATCATCTATTTGATCCATTCTCCCTTCAACGTTTGCACCTTTGCTTCCTTTACTAGTTCAGCTCCCATACACATCGTTTTAATCATTTCCCATGCTTCCTTCGCAGTGTCTTTCTCAGCTATGGTCAACAAGACATCTTCGGGCACACCTTGGTAGATTGCTACAAGGGCTACCTGCACCGTCCTGTCATCAACGGCTTCTTTAGGATCCTTCGGCTCGATTGCCTCCCACACTCCTTGCGCTTTCATAAATACTTTCATTTTGATAGACCATGCTGTGTAATTACTTCTTGTTAGCATAGGATAGCTTAGACTAACAGATCCTTCTTTTGCCTTAGGTGTTTCCATGGTTTCTTTTGTGTGTTTGGGCTGATATTTGGGCATATAAGTACCGTGGCTCTGATACCAGAATGTAAGAAAATAAACTAAGTAAAGTACTATGCACTGTGCTGTGAGTTTGTACTGGAGAAAGCTAGATGTCTTGATTCATTACTACTAAGTCGATTACAAGCAAAATATATAGAAACCTAATGCTAAAAAGAACTACAACAGCTGCAAGAACAAGAAGCATGCAACACTACTTCCTAATACTTTAAAAGCATGCATGAGACATAAACACATTCTTCTAGTATGTCTCTAATGCTATGACTAGTTTACTACAACTTACACAACTGATTAAACTAGAACAAGTTGATACAAAGTTAGATTAATTATTCCAACAAGGAACACATACTTTAGAAGAAAAAAAATAGCAATAAGATACTGCAGAATAAGATAGAGCTGTGACCATTAAGATACTAGGATCAGTGGAAACTGGTTGCGAATGTGTTACATGCAACAGAAATTTGGATAGAGTCAAATATTACATACATGATACTCAACAATCTCTGTTGTATAGTAATCAATCGAAAATCAAAACATTTGGCATACAACATTGTGTACTTACAGACATGGATTATGGTTCAAGTTTGTATACAATTCTCATGACACAATTGATACAAGTCAAGTACTTGTGAACACAAGCTGCGTATCTCTAAAGTGCATAACTATTTTGATGTCCTCCAATGCCAGGGAACTTGTTCAAAATGCAGTATTAATCACCATTTAAAATGAACTTGCTCACTGCTATTTTTAAACATGTAATTTATTTTTATCAAAAACCGATTGCAAGTTAGTTTATACAGTGTATAACTAGTTTCTTTATAATAAGAAAAAAAAAGTTAAAAATAAAAGGAGAGAATGTTAACATCCTACATCGATAGAGTATTGGAATACTTTGCAAGAACAAGTTTACAAACATTGTTATTCAAAAAAAAAAAGAAGTATAGAAACATCAAATTGCTATTTTTTTTGTACTAATGTACGATGAATTGTTGAATTCAGCATGCATTCAGTTGTGGGATTTGGACGTTAGAAGATAGTGAGCCACAAAAGACAAGTCAAAATAATCACTATAGACTGAAATTTCCTCGGCTAAGAAGGCATCCTTATATTCTCTTTTCTCTCTCACTTTTCCACCGCCTTCTTCTTCTTCAGTCAGTTTCTCTCCTCCGGCGGTGGTTTATCCACCGACCGGAGGCCCCTTTTCCGATCTAGTTTTATTTCTTTCAATAATCATCCTCCTTCGGTGAGGATTGTGAGGTTTTGGCTTGTTTACCCATTTATTGGGTTTATCTGTCTCTACTTGTTAGAGTTTGTTTGTCTCTCCTTGTGAGAGTTTATTTGTTCCTTTGTGTTTTTGGTTTGTTTTGTTGTTCTTGGGTATTTGATGATCAAGATCGATCTGTGGTTCGAAGCAGATGCAGTTTTCAAGATGGTTGTACCGTCAATTGTAACGAGGATCTCCATTCAATGTTCGGATGCCTTGTCATCGATGTTATTTCATGGTCCTAATACCGTGATTTCGGAGCCGTTCTTCAGTATTTGCCCATCTAATTGTTTTGGAAAATGCTTTTGTGATTATATTTCAGATCTGTTCTTGTTATTCATAGGGAATTTACT
The DNA here is from genome assembly GCA_036435485.1 of Saposhnikovia divaricata. Classification (NCBI taxonomy): domain Eukaryota; kingdom Viridiplantae; phylum Streptophyta; class Magnoliopsida; order Apiales; family Apiaceae; genus Saposhnikovia; species Saposhnikovia divaricata. Next base: position 243,512,517 of record CM071596.1, on the reverse strand, counting down.
TGATTGTAGATGCCGTATGGCTCCTTTTTAATGAAATCCCCGTACCCTTATCAAAAAAAAAAAAAAAAATAATCACTATAGCTGGGCCACACATTTGGGTGGAGAATTCACATTTATATCTTCTGGTGGGTAGTTGTTACTACAAAGCAAAAAGATTGGTAGTATTGTACTATACCTTGGCAGTACAGAATGAACTTCCCAATTTGGATGATTTTTCTTTCGCTGAGCTAATCATTCACTAATGTATGTACTAGTGATTTTTCATATGATGAATCTATTTAAAGCTTGTTTACTTTTCAAGTGTAGTAGGTTCAAGGTTGTGCTTGACAAGGGTGTATATATAATAAAGTACTCATATAATGTGCCTAAATATGTATGCATAATGAGTCAACTTACTGCCACGTACCGTTTATAGTAATCTTTCTTGTAAGTAAATATTTTTTAATCAGAAACAATGTGTATGTTGAGTATAGTTCCGTAATTCTGCCCTGAACTTGTAAACTATGCTCTTTCATAATTAAAAATTTAGTCATAGGACATTGTGTATGAACTTGTAATTCTGCTTTAAATGTATTTTTCTGGGATCTTCGACATAGGAAAACATGTCTCCATGGGCAAGTCACACTGTAGTTGGATAAATATTTCGCAGCATACCAGTTGGGATTTCGGCTTGTCTAGAGTCGTGAAGCTCAATCTCGGTATCTCACCACTGGTATTGCTCTAAACTCGAAAGTTTCAGCAGCATTTGTTGCGTTCGCATTTGTTTCAGTAGCATTTCTCAAGTCTGCAGCATTTGTTTGCTGCAGACTTGAGAAATGATACTTCAGAGAGCTGGATCGGATGTCTCTCGTCATCCTTGGCTTGGCAGGAAAAGAGAATTATTTCAACATATGGAGTCTAGGGTACATCTTAACTTACTCAAGCCCTACATCTACATGATTGGCATTTCGCGTGGTCTAAGACATGCTTGATTGCACGTTGTAGCATGTCTTTTAGGTGCGTGGTTGTCTACATTTAACCTTGACTAACAAAGTCAGTTTCTTCCCAGCCTCAGACGATGTCAATCATCCCATCGATGAACTGCAGCGAAATGAAGTATTCATAAGAGAGAGCATCCCATTATGGATTGCCTGCTGTGGCTATGTTCTACTATCTGTGATCTCCATCATCATCATCCCGATAATGTTTCCAGAGCTGAAGTGGTATTTTGTTCTTGTTGCGTATGTTATTGCACCATCTCTTAGCTTCTGCAATGCCTATGGTGCTGGTCTCACTGACATGAACATGGCCTATAATTATGGGAAAGTAGCCCTCTTTATTCTAGCAGCTTTATCTGGTAAAGACAATGGTGTGGTTGCAGGGCTTGTTGGCTGTGGTCTTATAAAATCCATCGTGTCAATATCCTCTGATTTGATGCACGATTTCAAGACGGGGCATCTCACTCTGACTTCTCCTCGCTCAATGCTTTTAAGCCAAGCTATTGGAACTGCTATTGGTTGTGTAGTAGCTCCTCTTGTATTTTTTCTCTTCTACAAGGCTTTTGATGTTGGGAATCCAGATGGAGACTATAAAGCTCCCTACGCAATTATTTACAGAAACATGGCCATTCTAGGAGTCGAAGGTTTCTCCGCGCTGCCCCAACATTGTTTGCAACTTTGTTATGGTTTTTTCGGTTTTGCTATACTAGCCAACTTGCTGAGAGACACTTCCCCCAAAAAAGTGTCAAAATGGATACCACTTCCGATGGCCATGGCCGTGCCGTTCCTTGTTGGGGCCTACTTTGCCATTGACATGTGTATGGGGAGCTTGGTTGTATTTGTGTGGCATAAGCTTAATAGCAACAAGGCTAGTTTGATGGTACCTGCTGTTGCATCAGGTTTGATCTGTGGAGATGGCTTGTGGATCCTTCCTTCGTCAATCCTTGCCTTGGCGAAGATCAATCCTCCAATCTGCATGAGCTTTTTACCAACAAAACTTTCTTAAATAGGACAGAAATGGTTCAAGATTCCATACAGTGTATCGACACCAACAGTTAAGCAGATTTATCTAGCTTTGAGGCCCTATAGATCAGGAACACATACTTTAGAAGAAAAAAATAGCAATAAGATACTGCAGAATAAGATAGAGCTGTGACCAATAAGATCCTAGGATGAGTGGAAACTGGTTGCGAATGTGTTACATGCAACAGAAATTTGGATAGAGTCAAATATTACATACATGATACTCAACAATCTCTGTTGTATAGTAGTCAATCGAAAATCAAAACATTTGGCATACAACATTGTGTACTTACAGACATGGATTCTGGTTCAAGTTTGTATACAATTCTCATGACACAATTGATACAAGTCAAGTACTTGTGAACACAAGCTGCGTATCTCTCAAGTGCATAACTATTTTGATGTCCTCCAATGCCAGGGAACTTGTTCAAAATGCAGTATTAATCACCATTTAAAATGAACTTGCTCACTGCTATTTTTAAACATGTAAATTATTTTTATCAAAAACCGATTGCAAGTTAGTTTATACAGTGTATAACTAGTTTCTTTATAATAAGAAAAAAAAAGTTAAAAATAAAAGGAGAGATTGTTATTCAAAAAAAAAAGAAGTATAGAAACATCAAATTGCTATTTTTTTTGTACTAATGTACGATAAATTGTTGAATTCGGCATGCATTCAGTTGTGGGATTTGGACGTTACAAGATAGTGAGCCACAAAAGACAAGTCAAAATAATCACTATAGCTAGGCCACACATTTGGGTGGAGAATTGACATTTATATCTTCTGGTGGGTAGTTGTTAATTTGTACTACTACAAAGCAAGATTGGTAATATTGTACTATACCTTGGCAGTACAGAATGAACTTCCCAATTTGGATGATTTTTCTTCCGCTGAGATAATCATTCACTAATGTCTGTACTAGTGATTTTTCATATGATGAATCTATTTAAAGCTTGTTTACTTTTCAAGTGTAATAGGTTGTGCTTGACAAGGGTGTATATATAATAAAGTACTCATATAATGTGCCTAAATATGTATGCATAATGAGTCAACTTACTGCCACGTACCGTTTATAGTAATCTTTCTTGTAAGTAAATATTTTAATCAGAAACAATGTGTATGTTGAGTATAGTTCCGTAATTCTGCTCTGAACTTGTAAACTATGCTCTTTCATAATTAAAAATATAGAGTCATAGGACAATGTGTATGAACTTGTAATTCTGCTTTTAATGGATTTTTTTATGGGATCTGGACGTAGAAAACGTCTCCATGGGCAAGCTACACTATAGTTGGATAAATATTTCGCAGCATACCAGTTGGGAATTCGGCTTGTCTAGAGTCATGAAGCTCAATCTCGGTATCTCACCACTGGTATTGCTCTAAACTCGAAAGTTTCAGCAGCATTTGTTACGTTCGCATAAATCCGTACTGTAATGAGTTACAGGCGTTGTACATGTCATTCCAGTTCATGGTCAATGCTTTTTATGTTAATTTATTCTAAGAAAAACATAGCTGCTCAAAACAGGTATGTCACGGTAAACAAGTAGCAGGAGTTATAATCCAGAAAAAGACAAGAACCTGGTTGTTGTGAGGAAGTGCCATTTTATGGTGCACCAGATGCGGCATCAACAGAGGGAAAGTCCACTCTTATATTTTATTGACAACCAGCTTTGATCTTCTGAAATGGTTATATCATACATTAAGCTTGATAATAAATCATAAAGGCCTTTGATTTATCCCCACCTCATTTCAAAAGATTATTTGTGCTATTGTTTTTCGGTGAAATTCCAATTGTTTCCTTTCAAGTCCCTTGAATTACCTGCCCTGCTCGAAAAACAATAGTGAAACTCCCTTCAAATTGTTGAAGATAAAATCTGCACTCAAACACTCTTTTGTATATATTAAAAACTTGTAATACAAAACATAAATAAATGTTTACACACACATATAATGATACACACGACACACACTTGTTTCTCTCTTGTTTAACAACTTCAGTAAGTTGTTTTTCTGTGGTGTGTATAATTGTGTTGATGTGTTGGTGTATATATACACATCTAATATTCTAGCTTAGCTTACAACTTGTATCATTCCTTTCGTTGATGTTGTTGCTACTTCATTCCTTGACATTGTTGCACTCATACTCCATCCATTGCCCTTACTTCACTTCTACTTCATATTTACACAATTCCTTACTTCACATTTATGAAAGTGAGTTTGATCTTTAACACAAATCTCTTTGATTCTTTCCGTATCATAAAGCCACAGTTCTCTTTTTCCTTGATTTGAGTAAAATGGTAGATGCAGCTGTATCCTTTACCATTGATAAACTTAGTGAATTTGTTATCCAACATGTTAACATTAGGATTGGAGTCAAAGATGGTATAGAGTGGCTTAAAGATGAATTGGGCTACCTCCTTATTTCTGTAGGAGCTGCAGAAGCACACCAAGATAAGGATCATATCCGCCTGTGGACAGCCAGTGTCAGAGATGCTGCGAACCAAGCTGATGTTATCTTGGACAGGTTTAGTGCCCAACAAGAAGAACCTGCAGCTCATGAAAAAGGTGGGGTTCTGGATCGTATGAGGCAGGGCCGTCTCCATCAATTTAGAGGCCCTAGCTTTTTATTATTTGGAGGCCCAAATTTATTTTAAATAATGTATTTGAAAATTACAAATTTTATAAATCAATTCACATAAGAAATTAAAATAATTTATTAATCCAAATTTCGTTTTTTATATAATTTGAAGCTAAAAGTTTATTATCGTTCTCACTTTCCAATGTGCAAAATTTCTAATTAAATTACTATAATTTAATTTAGTTAACATCATCTTTATGGGTTTAGAATTTCTGAAAGTTATAATAAAAAAATTTCTACTAGTGTGTCCTTAAATCATAGTTAATGAATATTTTTGAATGAACCGATTGTATAGATGTGAATATTATGTCAAAATATTATTGTTGAATATTTTTTATCCAAATTTAAGTTGTAAAGTATTGGTTTTATAATGATATTATTTTCTTATATAATGCTAACGGTAGAGATTAATCGATTATTTTTTGTTAAAAATATAATTTATACAAATCACTGAATCATTTGAAAATTTATTTTTTTATTTATTTTTACTACATATTTATTTCTGTATGGTTAAATTATTAATTAAGTATTCAAATATTGAAATCTAAAGGCGAACTAATAGATAAATTTTTTATAATGATATTTAGATTTTTTTCCTTTTTATTTGTAACAATAAAAATTATTAACAATTATATACTCTTAGATATTATGTATATATATAATGATTAAAAAATGAGGCCCCTCAAAAGTTGGTGGCCCTAGGCAAGAGTATGCCTATACTCCCCCTAGAGCCGGCTCTGGTATGAGGAACTTTATCTGTGTCTGCAACAAAGAAGTCAATCTTTATGACATCGGTAAAGAGATCGAGCCACTCAAAGAAAAAATCATTGGGATCAAGAGTAGGCGAGATGAATACCGTATCAATGACATAATCATGGCCCCTCCGACTGTGCATCAGAGGAAGAGAACCTTGCTAAGATCAGCTTCCTTTGACCATGAGAAGGATGTGGTTGGTTTTGAGGATGATGTCCAGACTTTGTTGGCTCAACTTGGTAATAAGAATCCCTCCCTTGGTTTAATTTCTATCCACGGAATGGGAGGATTGGGCAAGTCTACACTTGCTAGTAAGTTGTACCACTCTAGCGAATTGAGCCATTTTAAAAGACGTGCTTGGGTTTGTGTCTCCGAGGATTATGACATCAGACTTGTTCTGAGGAAAATAATAAATGCTTTCGACGGACATGAACCAGATTTGTTAAATAATATGGAAGACTTCGAGTTGTTGCGGCGACACTTGCGAAAGACACTGCTAGATGGTGATCAATATCTTGTTGTGATCGATGATGTATGGGACGTACCGGTTTGGAATCAGATTAAGAATGCTTTTCCAGACAAGAACGGTAGTAGAGTCATTATACCCACGCGGAATAGTGTAGTTGCCAATGATGTACATGAGACATGTTTTGTGCATGAACTCCGCTTTCTAAGAGAAGACGAGAGCTGGCAATTGTTCTGCAAGAAAGCAACACCCACCCCAAACCTGGAGATATTAGGCAAGGAGATGGTAGGTAAATGTGGAGGTTTACCACTGGCAATCGTGATACTGAGTGGGCTATTACTGCAAACGAAGACGTACGAATTTTGGTCAGATGTGAAGGACCATCTTTGGAGAAAGTTGAAGGGCAAGTCCTGGGAGATTCAAGAAGTACTTAACTTGAGTTATGATGACATGTCTTTCCACGTGAGACAGTGTTTCCTATACCTTGCAAGGTACCCCGAAGACCATATTATCAAAGTTTCAGAGTTAAAATGGTTATGGATTGCAGAAGAATTTGTATCGGAAGCCGATGAAGATGGAGTAGACATGGAGGATGTGGCTCAGGATTATTTGAATGAGCTAATTAATCGCAACATGATTCAGATAGTAGTAAGGTCTGTCGAAGGCCAATTTGAATTGTGCAGAGTCCATGATCTTATACGTGATCTTGCCATCGAGAAGGCCATGGAGCACAAGATATTTGGAATTTTTGACTCAAGTAAACAAAGTGCAAATCCCATTCGTTCGTTGCAAGGACAGTCACGACATGCCATTTACAATGGAATTGGTGAGTATTTGAAATTAGCTGGGCCTACTTCTGATAATTCAAAGTTGCGTTCAATTGCAGTGACTATTAAAACTGATAGTGAACTTGAAGTAGAACAATTTATTTATCTCAAAGTGCTAGATTTGACCCATGTGTTAAAATCAGAGATGATACCAAAAGAAATTGGGGATTTAGTTCTCCTAAAGTTCTTAGGCTTAATTAGGGATGGGCATTCACCCCGGCCCGCCCGATCCCGATCCGATCCCCGCACCGAATGGGGCGGGGAATTGGGGATTTTTTCGGGTACGGGCCGGGGAGCGGGGACAATTTTCAAAAAAAATCAGGGAGCGGGTCGGGACCGGAATTTTATGTCTCCCCGGCCCGATCCCCGACCCCCGCCCCGATTTTCAATTCCCGACTCGATTCCACCACATTATAATATATATATATATATATATATATATATATATATATATATATATATATATATATATATATACGAATTTTCAAAACTTTATATTGGAAACAAAATAATATTTTAATCTTATATATTTGTCTTTTTAGTAGTTAAATAGCTTCATTTCCATGTTATTTATAATTGTTTATTTAAGTAATATTTTTTTATCTTAATTTAGTGCTTAAAAAATTGTTTCAAACTCACTAGTTAGTGTTTAAAATTATTTAAAATGTTTTTGTTGTTTAAAATGAAATTCCCCGATTCCCCGCGGGGATCCCCGTTACCCGTTTTGGCCAGGGATGGGGAATAAAAAATAATCCCCGAATCGGGCCGGGGACGGGGATCGGGTTTGAATTCGGGGATGGGGGCGGGGATAGCACTCCCCGGCCCCGAAGTGCCCCGATGTCCATCCCTAGGCTTAATGCGTAGCGAGTCTGAAGAAGGTTTAGTAATTCCTCCAAGTGTAGGCAACTTGAAAAGGCTACAAACTTTGTGTGGTCCGATATCTTACTATTGTGGCGACTATGTATTTCCTAAAGAGATTTGTGAACTGAAGGAGTTGAGGCATCTAAGATTTAACAATATAAAAGGGAATTTCAATATTAGCAGCGACCAAACAAAGCTCGAAGTATAGAGAACATAGTGTATAAGGAATGGTTCCATATTGATACACTCTCTATTGTTAAAGATGAAGATGAAGAAGAGTACAATTTGGGGTCCATAGCTAATTTAACAAGTCTCCAACAATTTTTTCTTCATTATTTTGGTGGTGGTAATATTTCAACACTCCAGCCTCTTTCGTCTTGCAAACATCTCAAGAAGGTCTTTTTGGTATTGAGACATACACTGCTGGCCATCATTATTCCCATATGTGTGCTGGCCATGTGGTCAAGACAACTTCAGCAGCCCCCCATGATAGCTCCATGCTGCACGTTACTCCCATTACTTCTTGCCATGTTACTCCATGTTCACTCCATCATATGTTGTCCCTATAGTCTCTATATAATGTATCATTAGTAGTAGTTGATAGTTAAGCAATCACAATGTAGTCTCTTGCAGTTCTTGTGTCTTGTAGTTGTAGTCTCTTGTAGCCTACTGTTCTTATAACATTATTATGGTATCAGAGCATTATGCTTAACAGCACACATATGGGAATAATGATGGCCAGCAGTGTATGTCTCAATAGTACCCATGTTTACCTCGATTCAACCTCCACCTTCCAACCAATGGAGGATATCACCACCGAAGCCGATCCAAGCACCGAAGGTTACCACAAACTGCTGTTGTCCAGCTACCACAAACTGATGTTGTCCAGCCCTCCTTACCAATGCCATAGGTTCATATGCAAGTTAAATGCTTTCGTTTCTCCCCACCATTAACTTGAGGGAGGATATTGAGACATACACTGCTGGCCATCATTATTCCCATATGTGTGCTGGCCATGTGGTCAAGACAACTTCAGCAGCCCCCCATGATAGCTCCATGCTGCACGTTACTCCCATTACTTCTTGCCATGTTACTCCATGTTCACTCCATCATATGTTGTCCCTATAGTCTCTATATAATGTGTTATTAGTAGTAGTTGATAGTTAAGCAATCACAATGTAGTCTCTTGCAGTTCTTGTGTCTTGTAGTTGTAGTCTCTTGTAGCCTACTGTTCTTATAACATTATTATTTGGTAGGCAGAATAAAAGATCCAGCCGAATTAAATTTTCTACCAAATTCGGTCACTGATTTAACACTAATCATGACTAGTTTCTCAGAAGACCCGATGCCTACTTTGGGAAGTTTGCCCAATCTCACCGCTCTTGTTTTGGTGTATGATGCTTTCCTAGGAGACAAAATGGTTTGCAGTGCAAATATGTTTCCGTGTCTACATATTAAGGAGTATGGGTAGTAATGTAATGTAGTGAGGAAGGGTAGTATAGTCTTTGACTAACCCTCTATATATATGTCTTAGGGATGTAGCTAGTAACCTAATTCAAGTGAGAAACAATGTAGCCGTTTAGGCAAAAATCAGCTTCAGCTCAACAACTCTTAATTAGGTTACTAGCTAATTATTACATAAGTTATATATATTATTCTTTAATTAGGTTACTAGCTACATCCCTAAGACATATATATAGAAGGTTAGTAAAAAACTATACTACCCTTCCTCGCTACAATACATTACTACCCATACTCCTTAATACTATAATCTTTAATATTAGATGCACTCGAGAACCTGAAAGAATTTCAAGTTGATGACGGAGCTCTGCCTTTTTTGAAAGCTTTTCAAACAGATATCAGCCGTCTGATGGATGAGCTTCCCCAACGAATAACATCTCTTCCTCCCGTGCATGCTTTTTTGGGAATAGGCACTGTCATGTAATTTTATTGTTTTTGTGTTTTGTCGCAAAGGTTATGTTTCTTTTTATCATTTTAATGTAAAAAATCTGGTGCAGCTTTGTTTATATACTATTAGTATTTCTTGTCCGTTCTTGGCGCATTGGATTTGGGTTTTTCTTAGAAAATTAAAAACAAAATAAGATTATTTAATTTTTACCACAAAAATATGTATGAGTTTTAAAATATATTGAATAAAAATAATTGACATTTATATTGTTAAATTTTTGTTTGGTACAATATATATGAGTGTAGATTCTGTAGAAATTAAAAAATTATTCACCAAAGATCACATGATTTGAACGCAATTATCCTTCAAAAGCCGGCCATTGCAGAACAATCGAAAACAATTGAAGAACTCTTTGATTTTCATCAACATCGACAAAATCTTGAGTACGGGAGATAAATTAATTTTAGAGTAGTGCTAGAGTCACAAAATTAGTTACAAAAAATTAATAGGATAATTGCATTCAAATCATATGATCTTTGGAGGGAGTACAATTGAACATTTTAACAATCCAGCCTCTTTCGTCTTGCAAACATCTCAAGGTGGTCTTTTTGGTAGGCAGAATAAAAGCTCCAGCAGAATTGAGTTTTCTGCCAGATCCGGTCACTGATTTGACACTATTCATGACTAGTTTTTCAGAAGACCCGATGCCTACTTTGGGAAGTTTGCCCAATCTCACCTCACTTCGTTTCGATTTGGGAGTATGTGAAGGAACCAAAATGGTTTGCAGCGCCAATGCGTTTCCATGTCTACATTTCTTAAAGTTACGCGTATTCGTCATGCTGAAAGAATTACAAGTTGATGATGGAGCTCTGCCTTCTTTAAAAGCGTTTCATTTTAATTTCCACCGTATACCTGGGTTTAGGATGGACAAGATTCCGCAATGAATAAGGTCTCTTCCTCCCGTACCTGATTTTAGAAATATATGTATCACTAGATCAAGATACTCCCAGTCTTGTTCTGTTTTTTATCTTCTCAAACCATGTGTTTCATGGGAGTTGTCCAGGTACATCATATCTCACCTTCCTCAAGCCCTAAATCTACACGATAGGCATTTATGCTTGGTTTAAGACATGCATGATTGCATGTTATAGCATCGCTTTTAGGTTTGTGGTTAGAAGTAAGGGTCTAATTTTGCGACATTAATCTTTTCTGAAAATGCGACGATATGTGCAACTGCATGTATAGGAATATAATTCAAATTTCATGTCAGTTATTTCTCGGTTATGTTAAGTGTCTGTTTTCATTTTATGTTCAGTTATTTCTTATTCCTATATTTTCGATAGCAGTTATGTAGCAGACAGTTGTGCAGTTATTCAGAAAGTCTTTATATGTAAAAGATATTGTATTTACTTATTAATTTAGAGAAATGTAGTACTATATGTCCTGAAATCTCTTGAGCAATTATCATTCTCCAACATAATTTGGTATCAGATCCATTACTAGAAAATATAAGACATAAACAACTAATAATATGAAACTTCTTCATACACTGTCCCTGCTTCAAATTTTGTATTTGTTGAAAAAAGCTTAATATGTTTGAGATGTAAAAAAGTTCATACACCCATGAATGTTAGTGAGAAGTTGGTGACTGAAGATGGTACTGGAATGTATCGTAGCATTGTTGAAGGCCTCAATTACTTGTGTATACCAGTCTTGCTTTCTCTCTAAGTGTAAGTTGCAGATTATGCATAATCCTACTCAGCATCATTATGGGGAAGTTAAGCGGATTTTACGGTATGTTAAAAACGAATTTTACGGTATTTTAATGGAACCGTAGACCATGGAATTTGGTATAAGAAAATGACAGACTTCAAACTGGTTGGTTTCTCTGATGGGGCAGGGTGTTTAGAAGATCGAAAGAGTACTTCAGGGAACATAATTTTTCTGGGCTCTGATGCTATTTCCTGGTGTTCCAAGAAGCAAGATACAGTTGCATTGTCATCTTTAGAAGCAGAGTACATAACTGTTATAGGAGCAGCTTGTCAAGTTGTATGGTTACGCAAATTGCTAGCTGATTTTATTCAAGTTCAAGAAGGTGCAACTGACATATATTGCGACAACAAAACAGCCATTGCAATGAAGGAATCCGGTTGTATTTCATAGCAGGACTAAATGTTGGGATTATTATTAATCTAAACAGATCAGTCTGTTTTGGTTTGTTTTATTTCCAAATAAGTAAGCTGTTAGTTGCAGTCTTTGAACGAGATTGTAGGAGTTTGAGAAGATTAGGAAACAGAATAAGTCAACTGGAGATAAACTAGGAAGATTATTCCTAGTTTTTAGAGGCTTTGGTTAGACATTTTCTATAAGTAGTTAGCTTTCATTTGTAATCGTATCATTCCATTCTGAAGGATTTCCATATTAGTAATATCATTTGTTGTTTCTTTCGTTTATCTTTTGTTTATAAACTTACATTTGGTATCAGAGCACATCTTTCCTGTGGAGCATATTAGAGTCAAAAATTGATGGATACTAGTAAGAACAAGGAAGGAGCGTTTGGACTTAGCTACCCAATGCTAACAAAGACGAATTACACCACATGGGCCATGAAGAAGAAAATTTTTATGCAGGCCCATGGGGTTTGGGAAGCAATCGAGCCAAAGGACCCTAAAGCTGCAGTCGAAGAAAAGATTGATAAACGAGCACTGCCTATCATTTACCAGGGCATCGCTGATGATATGCTTTTGACAATTGCAGAGAGAAAAACGTCAAGAGAGGCTTGGGGGCGATTAAAACATTGTGCTTAGGTGCTGATAAGGTGAAACAAGCGAAGGCTCAAACTCTCAAATCAGAGTTTGAGTCTCTGAGAATGAAAGACACCGAGAAACTGGATGATTTCTGTATGAGACTCAATAGTTTGGTGACTAACATCAGGGCGTTGGGAGAGACAATTGTAGAGGAATACGTGGTGAAAAAATTATTAAGAGTTGTGCCAACCAAATTTCTCCAAATTGCATCAGCCAATGAACACTTTGGAGATTTAAAGACTATATCGGTAGAGGAGGTGATGGGTTAACTAAAGGCCCATGATGAATGCTTACATGGTGTGTCAGAAAACACGGAGGAACAGCATCTCTTATTGACAGAGGATGAGTGGCAAAAGAGAGAAAGCAACGAAGGAAAACTTCTCCTAACACGAGAAGAATGGTTGAAAAGGTCTGGTAAAAGCATGCAGCCCAGTGGAAGTGATTATTGCGCAAAAGACAATCGTTTTGTGCGTGATAGGAGTCAGGTAAAATGCTTCAACTGTGGTGCTTATGGTCACTTTGCAGCTGAGTGTCGCAAACCCCGGAGAACCAGACAACAAAGAGGCGAGGCGAACCTAACGCAGTTGACTGATACTGAACCTGCACTTTTGATGGCTTTGTGTGAAAATAGTGTAGAGGATGTGGTTTCATTCGTTGAAGACAGGACCTGAAGCAATACTAAAGAAATGGATGGAAACATTTGGTACCTCGACAATGGAGCCAGTAATCATATGACTGGCCGTCGAGAAAAGTTTGAAAAATTGGATAGAACGGTGAAAAGAGAGGTTAAGTTTGGGGATGGATCACTGGTAAAGATCGAAGGCAAGGGGTCGATTCAGATTGTGTGTAAAAACGGAGAAATCAGGGTCTTGCAGGAAGTATATTATATACCCACACTTCGGAGCAACATAATAAGCTTGGGGCAATTATACGAAGAAGGGAATCATGTAGTTATGAATGGTGATAATTTTTGGGTTTATGATAGCTGTGGCAGGTTGCTTATCCAAGTCAGGAGATCAGCCAATCGACTCTACAAGATAAACATTCAGGAGGCTCAACATTATTGCTTGTTGACAAAGGGTGAGGAGGAAGCTTGGTTGTGGCATCAACGACTTGGGCACGTGAATTTTAAGGCAATGCAGATGATGTCTAAACACAACATGGCTCGTGGAATGCCTCATATTCGTCAACCAAACGAGATCTGCAGTGGCTGCATCATGTCTAAACAAACTCGTAAGCCCTTTCCATCTCAAACTGAATTCTCTGCAAGTATGCCTCTAGAATTAATTCATTTGGATTTATGTGGCCCTATATCTCCACCTAAACCCGCTGGAAATCGTTATTTTATGCTTTTAGTTGATGATTATACTCAGATGATGTGGGTTTATATGCGCAAAACTAAAGATGAAGCCTTGAATTGTTTTAAGAAATTTAAACTACTTGTTGAGAATGGTGCAAAGCAGGGGATTCAAGTATTAAGAACCGATCATGGAGGTGAATTCTGCTCAAAGGAGTTTGAATCATTTTCTGAAGCACATGGCATACTACGACATTACACAGCACCCTACACACCACAACAAAACGGTGTGGTAGAGCGTCGTAACAGAACGATAGTTGCCATGGCTAGAAGTTTGTTGAAAGAAAGAAATGTACCTACACAGTATTGGGGGGAGGCTGTCAACCATGTTGTCTTTGTTTTAAATAAACTTCCCACTTGAGCTAAGTCAAATATTACTCCACATGAAGCTTGGTTTCACAAAAAGCCAAATGTTGATTGTCTCAAAATCTTTGGATGCATAGCTTATATGAAGACGCCTGCTGTACACACGAGAAAACTCGATGATCGAAGTCAGATGGTTGTTCATTTTGGCAGAAAACCTGGCACAAAAGCCTATCGGCTGTTCGATCCAGTTACCATAAAAATTCAAACCAGTCGGGATGTCGTATTCAATGAAGGTAAAGCATGGGACTGGGGTTCTGATCAAAACTCTGCAGCACAGGGAGATGGCTACTTTACTCTAGGAGAGTATGCATCAGACATAGCAACACAAGAGTATGATTCTAAAATGGATCAAGAAGAATCGGTCTCCCCTGTAACACCTTCAACGCCTAAAACTCCAATGTCACCTGTCAGGGCCGGCTATAAACAGGTGCAACAGGTGCTCCCGCACAGGGCCCAAAAATATCAGGGGCCTCAATTTATTTTTATTCTATAGTATACCCATGATATTGTATGTAATTAAGTAGGAAAATAAATGTAATTGACTTTCATTAAATTATTACTATATTAAATAAATGACTCATCAGTTCCCTCTTTCCTTCTAATCCCTCTTTCCCCAGTCCCCACACATATATTATTATTATTCTCCAAAAGAGTTACTTTTTAATTAACATTCATTTTCTTTTTAGTGGACTCATTCTGTCCGCTCATTTGCTCACCATTAAAATTTCAAGCTCAGGAGTTCTGCAGACTAGAGTTCTGGTGATTATTGCACAACACACGGACACGGTTGCAGAAATTGTGTAAAGCTTAGTTTTTAAAAGCCTCCAAATTCCAATCAGGTTTCATCCATCCATATTCTCTTTTTAGTCTTTTATTTCGGATCATCAAGCATCAGTTTATACTTTTTATTTGCTTGATTTGTTTGCTTGGGGACTGGCCGACTGGGTGATTTGTAATATTTTAGTCATGTTTCCTAGAAAACAAGAGTCTGGTTATGAAAAACGAAAGAAAAGAAAAAGAGATGAAGAGTTGGTTCAATCTCAGAAAGGAGCACTTGATAAATTTTTTAAAAGACAGAGGTTGTCTTCCAAATACAATGATTGCCTACAGGATTTTACTGACCATTCCGGTCACAGTTGCATCTGCCGAACGCAGCTTTTCTAAATTAAAGCTTTTGAAATCATATTTACGCTCTACAATGTCACAAGAAAGGTTGACGGGATTAGCTTTGATAGCTATAGAGAATAATCTTCTGGAAGTTATTGATTACGAATGTTTGGTTGATGATTTCGCATCTAAAAATGATAGAAGAAGTGCCAGGTTCAAGTGATAATTGATGCTTTAGTATTAGTTTCAGAATTGTAATTCTCTTTTGTCTGGATGATACTTTATGACTGTGAAAGTTTATAAAAAAATTATTTTATCATTAAAAAGGGTCTTAGTTTTAAGATTGGCACAGGGCCTCAAAAAATCCTAAGACGGCCCTGTCACCTGTAACCTTGTCTCAGCAAGGAAGTGAAGGCACTGCTCTCTCCAGTGCTTCAAGTGCTAGTAGTGAACAGCCACGGAGGTTCAGGAGATATATATGTTAACACAACTGAGATGGAGCTTGAAGAAGAGTTGCTACTAATGGGTGTCGATGAGCCCGTGTGTTTTGAACAAGCCATGGAGGATGCAATCTGGAAAATAGCAATGGATCACGAGATTAATTCCATTGAAAAAAACAACACTTGGCAGTTGACAGAGTTACCACCAGGGCACAAACCCATCGATCTGAAATGGGTTTTTAAGGTGAAAAAGGATCAATATGGAGAAGTGACAAAGCATAAGGCCCGTCTTGTAGCGAAAGGTTATGTACAACGACAAGGCATAGACTATGATGAAGTCTTCGCTCCTGTAATGAGGCTTGAAACGGTGTGTTTGCTCCTTGCACTAGCAGCCAAGCACGATTGGGAGGTGCATCACCTTGATGTCAAATCCGCGTTTCTCAATGGGGTCATACATGAAGAAGTATATGTTTCATAGCCGAAGGGTTATGTTAAAAGAGGTTCTGAACACAAAGTTTATAAACTTTTAAAAGCTCTATATGGCCTTCGTCAAGCCCCACGGGCATGGTATGCTCGACTTAGCCAATACTTGTTGCAATTGGGTTTTGTTAAATGCTCGTTTGAGCACGCTGTGTATACAAAAAAGGACGGTCACAATTCTTTGATTGTTGGTGTTTACGTGGACGATTTATTAGTCACAGGCACTAGTTTATCTGACATTGCCAAATTCAAGGGGGAGATGAGTCGTGAATTTGACATGTCCGATCTTGGCAAGTTGTCTTACTATCTGGGTTTGGAAGTGACTCAAGGTGCTGGCTCTATTGAATTGAGGCAGTCAAATTATGCAAGGAAAGTGCTTGAGAAGGCAGGGATGGCTGAGTGTAATGCTGTTAAGTTTCCCATGGAGTATAAGCTTCAGTTGACTGCTGATTCGACTGGAAAACCAGCAAATCCCACGCACTTTAAGAGTATCATAGGTGGGTTGAGATATCTGGTACACACACGGCCTGATATTGCCTACGCGGTGGGAATTGTCAGTAGATATATGGAGAGGCCTACAGAGATACACATGAATGCTGTGAAGAGGATTTGCCGTTATGTGAAAGGGACATTGCAATACGGACTGGTGTATGCAAAGGGACGAGGCAACTATATTCTATCTGGTTTTTCTGATAGTGACTTGGCAGGTAGTTTGGATGATCGAAAAAGTACAGGAGGGATGGCATTCTATCTTGATGAAAATCTGATCACTTGGGTTTCCCAAAAACAGCGTTGTGTTGCTCTTTCTTCGTGCGAGGCGGAATTTATGGCAGCTACAGCTGCTGCTTGTCAAGCAATCTGGTTGCAAAGGGTTCTCAGTCATATCACAGGTAACAAGTCGAGTCCTGTCACTTTGTACATCGACAATAGGTCTGCAGTGGATTTGACTCGCAATCCTGTTTTCCATGGGAGAAGTAAACATATTGACCTGAGGTACCATTTCATTCGCGACTGTGTTGAGCAAGGCTTAATTGTGATCAAGCATGTTCGAACAAGTGAGCAGCGAGCAGACATCCTAACAAAGGCATTGGCGGCAGTAAAGTTTGAACGAATGAGAGATTTATTAGGAGTCAAAAATCTGGAGAATGTTTAGATTAAGGGGGAGTATGTTGGGATTATTATTAATCTAAACATATCAGTCTGTTTTGGTTTGTTTTATTTCCAAATAAGTAGGCTGTTAGTTGCAGTCTTTGAACGAGATTGTAGGAGTTTGAGAAGATTAGGAAACAGAATAAGTCAACTAGAGATAAACTAGGAAGATTAGTCCTGGTTTTTAGAGGCTTTGGTTAGACATTTTCTATAAGTAGTTAGCTTTGATTTGTAATCGTATTATTCCATTCTGAAGGATTTCCATATTAGTAATATCATTTGCTGTTTCTTTCGTTTATCTTTTGTTTATAAACTTACACTAAACACATAGACATTCGTAATCACTTTATTCGGGACTTGGTTAACAATGGAGAAGTAGTCCAGAAATATTGCAATACAAATGATCAGGTTTCAGATGTTACAAATTTTGAAGTAAGGGGAGTGTTTGAAATAAGCTTCAAATTATTAGTTGTTTATGTCTTATATTTTCTACTAGTATATATCACTTTCAAGTGTCTGTGTAGCAGTTATGTAGCAGGTAGTTATGCAGTTTTTCAAAAAATCTTAACATGTACTGTAAAAGACATTGTATTTACTTTTTAATCTAGAGAAATGCACTACTATTTGTCCTGAAATCGCTTGATCAGTTATCATTCTCCAACAACTTGCGCAGTGTCCAGAAGAAAACCCACTGAACTTACACAATGAGTTGTTCAGCTAATAGTCATGACTTGTGACATTTTAATTAGGTGGGTTTGGTTTATATATCTATAAATTATGTCGAGTTGTTTGTATATTTATATTAAAGGGTACACAAAATTAAAGACAAATTTAAAATTAATCAACCAAACCTGCAGGAAGCTACAAGGAATAATGCAGTTTGTTCGGTCTTTTGGCCTTCTAGGTACCTCCCCAGAGATGTAGACAAAAAGAGAAATATAAATCAACTTCGTTAATTAACTAATAACTGAGTAATGACTTGCATTGTAGTAAAATTAAATTTTCGATTTGGATATTTTTCGGATGGGATCAAATTGGTTTTCGGATAATTATCGAATTTTCCAATTTGGACATAAAATCGGATTCGGTTTCATGAATTTCAGTTCGGTTATTCGGATCCAGGCCCATTTTGTCAGGTCTAGTTACTTGTACCACAACACCAGATTAGTATTATTGCACTACCCTGGCTGTACAGAACTAAAAACGAATTTGAGTTGATATTTCTTTGCTGAGCTAATCACTAACAAATAAAGCTTGTTTAGTGTTTACTTTTAGAAGTGAACTCAAAAATACGAATTTGAGTTGATATTTCTCAATATGTCACACTGGTTTTGCTCGAATGTTTCGGAAGCATTTGCTGCTTTCGTATAAATCAGTACTGGAAAATGCTATACTCCACAAAGCGGCTGGCTCTGATTGCATATTATAGGATAGCTTTTAGGTGCGTGGTTAGAATTAAAGGTCTAATTTCGCGTCATTTAATTATCTATTCTGAAAAACACAATGATCTTTTCTTAATTGCTATGTCCATTATGGTATGACTTATGATTCTGAATCATGAAGTTGGTTTGGTTAATACTTGATTGAATGTGTCCTAATCATTGATTACTTAAGCAGTGTCCAGAACAAACCCACTGAATAAATATTAAAATCAATTTGCTATTGGATCTCCTGGCTTATATAATGGTTGTTCGGCTAATAGTCATGACTTGTGACAATTTAATTAGGTGGCTTATATATTGGTTGTTCGGCTAATAGTCGTGACTTGTGACAATTTAATTAGGTGGCTTATATATTGGATCCCTGCTTGCTCATATGTATTCTTGTTCAATCCCAACAGATAAGAACCAAATCCACCTACAACAAAAAAAGTATGAATCAACTGCTGTCTGGTTATATTTACAAATACTCCCTCCATCTGAATATTAGAGAGCTTTACAAAAATGACTGCTCTTTATCCAAATTGATATTGAACAATTAGTACATCATTATGATTGAGTGACTAATCTGCCTCGAATAATGGTTGGCAAATTAATAACTTCAAGCAATTATACAGACCAGAATCAGTTACATGTATCTGTCGTACATTCCTAGTTTTGGAACACTAAAGTTATATGTATCCGGATTGGAACCAAGGACTAATTATTTATGGCCTTAAGCCAACAAGTATATGGTAAATTTACCAAAAGGTGAACTGTCATCAGCAGTAAACAATAACATACCATAACATACTAGTAAAGCACCAAAGAATGAAATTTGTACGGGGAACTGGATAAACATATATCCTGATGCATTAAATCCTTGTTCCGAGTATAATGATATAAAAATAACACACTCGCACTTAAGCATACGGTGATGTTTTGCTTAATGAAATTTAGCTTACAAAGTATGTTACGACTTGCTATTGGATCTCCTGGCTTATATAATGGTTGTTCGGCTAATAGTCATGACTTGTGACAATTTAATTAGGTGGCTTATATATTGGATCCCTGCTTGCTCATATGTATTCTTGTTCAATCCCAACAGATAAGAACCAAATCCACCTGCAACAAAAAAAGTATGAATCAACTGCTGTCTGGTTATATTTACAAATACTCCCTCCATCTGAATATTAGAGAGCTTTACGAAAATGACTGCTCTTTATCCAAATTGATATTGAATCAATTTGCTATTGGATCCAATATGTAAGCCACCTAATTAAATTGTCACAAGTCATGACTATTAGCCGAACAACCATTATATAAGCCAGGAGATCCTGGTTTGACAAATCAATTTGCTATTGGATCTCCTGGTTTATATAATGAGTTGTTCGGCTAGTGGTCATGACTCATGACTTGTGACAATTTAATTAGGTGGGTTTGGTTTATATATCTATAAATTATGTCAAGTTGTTTATATATTTATATTAAAGGGGTACACAAAAAGACAAATTTAAAATTAATCAACCAAACCTGCAGGAAGCTACAAGGAATAACGCAGTTTGATCGGTCTTTTGGCCTTTTAGGTACCTCCCCAGAGATGTAGACAAAAAGAGAAATATAAAACCAATCAACTACGTCAATTACATTTAACTGTATTTGTCAAAAAAAAAAAAATTACATTTAACTGTAGTAATGGTCAATAGGGTGAATGCTTTGATATTGATTAATGCAGTGTTAACAAAAGATTAGTACGCGGTAATTACTCAGCTAGTGATGTGAAGTTATTTTGGATCATATGGAACTTTGATGACTTCTATCTCTGCAGTGTGATGTAAACAAAAAGAAAAATAAAAAACTACATCAATTACATTTAACCCTCTTGTAATGGTCAATAGGTGAATGCTTTTATATTAATTAATGTAGTGTTAACAAAAGATTAGTACGCGGTAATTACTCAGGTAGTGTGAAGGTAGTATTTTATATCATATGGAAATTTGACAACTTCGATCTATATAAACACACATGACACATGTAGCTTGACAAATCATATAAGGCCTTCAATTTAGCAAACACCCCCCCCCCCCCCTCCCCCAACTTCAAAATATTTGTAAAATCTCCTCCAGAGAAAAATGGTCGATGCAGTTGTATCATTTACGATTAAAAAACTTGATGAATTTGTTACGCAACACGTTAACATTAGAATAGGAGTGAAAGATGATATAGCGTGGCTCAGAAATGAATTGGACTACCTGCTGATTTCTATTAATGCAGCAGAAGCACGACAAGATTTGGCTCATATCCGTCAATGGACAGACGATGTCAGAGATGTTGCAAATGAAGCTGTTATCATCTTGGAGAGGTTTAACGCCCAACAAGAAACACATGCAGCTCATGAACACTGTGGTGGTCTCGAATATTGTATGCGGAGCTTTATCAGCATATGCAAGAAAGAAGGCAAACTTTTTGATATTGGTAAAAACATTAAATTACTCAAGGAAAGAGTCGCTGGGATCAAGGAGAGACGAGACGAATACCGTATCAACGACGTACTCGTAGCTACTCAGACTGTGCAACGAAGAAAGAGAACATTGCTTAGAGCAACTTCCTTTGACCACGAGAAGGATGTAGTTGGTTCTGAGGATGATACCCGAACTTTGTTGGCTCAACTCGGCAACGGGGATCCCTCTCTTGGCTTTATTTCCATTCACGGAATGGGGGGAGTGGGCATGTCTACCCTTGCCAGTAAGTTGTACCACTCTAGCGAGTTAAGCCATTTCAAAACTCGTTCTTGGGTTTGTGTCTCTGAGGATTATGACATCACACAGGTTCTTAGGAAATTACTATTCCCTCTTGTTCACAAAAAGGAACAAAATTCATTGGAGAAATTGGGAGATGTCGAGTTGTTGCGGCGCCTACGAAAGATTCTGCTAGATGGTGATGATCACTATCTGGTCGTGATTGATGATATGTGGGACATAGAGTTTTGGAAAAAGATTCAAAATGCTTTTCCAGACAAGAAGGACGGAAGTAGAGTTATTATAACCACACGCTATAAAAATGTGGCTGAGGGCGTACATGATACATGTTTTGTCCATCAACTTCATTTTTTGAGGCAAGAGGAGAGTTGGAAATTGTTTAGTAAGAGAGCTAAACCAACCCCGAATTTGGTGAATTTGGGTAAGGAGATGGTAGATAAATGTAGAGGTCTACCACTTGCAATCGTGATCCTAAGTGGACTATTATTGCAAAAGAAGACGCACACGTTCTGGTCGCATGTGAACGACCATCTTTGGAGAATTTTAAAGGGCACCTCCACGGAGATTCAAGAAATTTTAAACTTGAGTTATGAAGATTTATCTTCTCACATGAGACAATGTTTTCTATACCTTGCGAGGTACCCGGAAGACCATACTATTCAAGTTTTCAAATTAAAGATGTTATGGATTGCTGAAGAATTTGTGTCAGAAGCTGACGAAGAAGATGGCGTAGACATGGAGGATGTGGCTGAGGATTACCTGAATGAGCTAATTAATCGCAATATGATTCAGATAGATTTACAGTCTGCTGAAGGACAAGTTATGGAGTGCCGGGTCCATGATCTTGTGCGTGATCTTGCCATACAGAAGGCCAAGGAGCACAGGATTTTGGGAATTTTTGACTCAAGTAAACAACATCCAAATCCCATCCGTTTGTTGCAAGGACAGTCACGCCATGCCATTTACAGTGATATTGGTGAGTACTTAAATCTAATTGGGCCTCATTCTGATGAGTTAGATTTGCGCTCATTAGTACTAACTAATAAAACTGCTACACCCGAAGCAAAAGAATTGAAGTTGATGTACACGAGATTTAATTATCTCAAAGTGCTAGACTTGACCAGTGTCAGTAAATCAGAGGGGATACCACAAGAAATTGGAGATTTAGTTCTCCTAAAGTTCTTAGGCTTAATGGGTGGTGATCTTTTAGTAATTCCTGCAAGTATTGGCAAACTCAAAAAGTTACAGACTTTTTGTAGTCCACTCGACTGCAATTATAACTACAAATTTCCTGAAGAGATATCTAAGCTGAAGGAATTAAGGCATCTGATTTTTTTTGGAGTTAAAGGGAATTTTAATATTGGCAGCGACCAAAGAAAGCTCCAGACCATAATTGCCATAACGTATGCAGAATGGTTCCATATTGACACCATCAATTTGACCAATCTCCATACACTCAATATTCAAGGAGGGAAAAAAGAAGGAAAAAATGGGTACAGTTTGGAATCCATAGCTAATTTAACTAGTCTACGAACATTATCCATGTATTTCAAACCCAGTCATATTTCAACATTCCAACCTCTTTCGTCTTGCAAGCATCTCACAAGGGTCAAGTTGATGGGCAAAATAAAAGATCCAGCAGAATTAAGTTTTTTGCCAGATGCAGTCACTGAAGCAGTACTAATGCATACTGAATTCACAGAAGATCCGATGCCCACCTTGGGAAGTTTGTCCAATCTTACCGCCCTTCGTTTGGGTTATAATGCTTTCGCAGGAGAAGTTATGGTTTGCAGTGCAGATGCTTTTCCATGTCTACAATTTTTAGAATTAGTTCAACTCAGTCTGCATGAACTTCAAGTTAATGACGGAGCTCTCCCCTCTTTAAAAGCTTTTGGAATACTTAGTTGTGATAGTATTAAGATGGACCAGATTCCGCAGCGAATAACGTCTCTTCCTCCCGTGCCTAACTTTTGGGGACATTTTGGACCAAGATAGTACCGAGGAAAAAGAAAAACAGATACTCACTGTCTAATTACTTTATTCATTTATCAGAGTTTCTGTATCTTCTCAAAGCATGTGTTCTTCGCAAAGCATGTGTTTTTTTAAATCATTTCAAGATTTTATTAGACAGAAAATCCTTTGCACACAGAAAGCAAAATACATATTTTATCAATTGAATTAGTATGAATCTATATCATATCACTATTTGGTTGTATCTGTCTCCGTGTTCAGCCGCTTGAATTGTTTGTAGTACGTTTCTCTTGCGTTGTTTGCTCAAGAAGACTAACGATATGAAACCGTGCTACGTACGGTCTTATAAAATATAAAATAAAATAATATTGATAACTAACCATCAATATTTTCTTCGAAATGGTGTTTTGAAACAATGCTCTGATTAATTATTTTGAATTCAAGATTGAAAAACCTGTAATTGCCAAGAATCAGGTATTCCATGATACATTCACTCATTCACTAAAGTAAATACACTCTATGGGAATTGCCCATAACCGAGTGGTGAATGTTTAGCAGCAGCTTCAACATCATTTGGTGCACTGCTGCATCAATTTCATTTGTGTCACATAATTAATGAATATTATTTTAATATGTATTTGTAAAAAATTGAATGATAAAAACATATAATAAATAAATACTATTAAATTATGTAATTATTGGGAATTGAATACGGGTGAAATTAAAAAAATTTAAATAGATAAATAAATAAATATAATTAATAAGTTTATTTAAATATAAACTTGTAAAGAATTGAATGATAAAAGTATATAACAAATAAACTCTATTTAGGGCCTGTTTGGCAAACAAATTATAAGCCAACTTATGGCTTATAAGCTTATTTCAACTTATGAAGGGTGTTTACCCAACTTATTAACTCAACTTATAACTTATATGTTGATAAGTTGAAAGTTATTAACTTGAAAGTTAGTAACGACGTACTTTTTCCCAACTTATTTCTTATTACTAATTTTTTTATTTGTTTAATATTTTATATATTTACATTTGTATTAATAAATGTCATATGTATGTATTAAGATTATTATATTAAATAATTAATATCTTTTTAATTTAATTTAATAAATATTTCACCAACTTATAAGTAAATTTATCCAAACACTTATATAACTTATAAGAATTTTTTAACTTATCACTTATATGATGCTTATTCATTTAAGTTATAAGTTACATATTTTAAGATCCCAAACGCCCACTTAAATTATGTGATTATAGGGAATCGAACACGGGGTGAAATTAAATTAAATAAATAAATCTTGTATAATTATGTAGTTGGAAGGAATCGAATCCCGAGTGAAGTGATAACCAAAGTTGGTACTTTGGTACTTTGGTATTTTGGTACTATTGTGTACCATTAAAACATGGTTTTGCACATATTAATATAGAGTATAGATAGATTATCCTTGTTAAAAAGTATTTCCTTGTGTTCTGTACTTGTTAAAAAGTATTTTGACAACTGAGCGTGATCCGAAGATCATGAACTATAACACAACAATAATGGTGATCAGCCAATAGTGCAACGATGTATGCAATCGTCATTGTGGGTTTACATTATCACCACCTTATCTGCCTCACAGGCCTCATGTATGTAAATCACGCGCACGAAGCAATTTACATACCCCTCTCACTGCATATCAGTGTGGGTATGGCCTCAGGCCCAGAGTTCCCAGCATAACAATGGAGGTTGTTCAACTCAGTTCATAGCGCCAAAGAATTTTGGTCACAGAAGATACATTATAAATGTAACCTCCCAAATAACAGCTGATAATTCATTCCAAGGAATGGATGAATAGAGAGTCATGTTACTCGAAAGCAAACAATGCTATATTTTGAAAGAAAATGAAATGATGGCACACTTTCCAAAATATGAACAATTAATTAACACATTTAAAACATTTGCATAACCATGAGAAAAATAAGATACTTGCGTAATTACAAAAAGAGAATAGAAAACTTGCCTCGTTCTTTAATCAAGATTTGTAATCTTAATCAATAGAATGCTCTCTGGACTAGCTCCAATATCTGTCAATTTAAAGTCACTAATATCAGCTATTAAAAACTCTAAAATTTCAATCTATTCCAAGATAATATATCGTTCAATCACTAATATTGTTTCTTTAATTTATTTGTCTTACCTCAATTGACTTAACAACATGTTATATAGGTTCCTAAATTAGTTTTAAGATTTTGTGTACTTACTAAGCAACTAATAAATTAAGTACTAATCTTAACAGTAATATACCAACCTGGACAAACTGAACTAATAGGAGCAGAGAAGAAGTATATATATGACATGCCAGATATTCCAACTTTTGATTCCTCTTATGGTGCTCACTTCAGCTTTCACAATAAGACCCACTGTATAAATGCTACCCTAGTCCAATTCTTCCAACTCATTAACATCTGCACCCTTCAGTGCTAAACCCTTTATTAATCTCTCTACTCAAAAGCGAAAACACAAATCCCAACTTCAATCTTTTAATAATTTCCCTGAATCTCAATGATCCTTGGCACTTGACTGTCGTAACCCAGAAAGAAGGAAATATTTAATCTCTGAAATTGCAATGTTCATAGTCTTATCTTCAGCTTATGTTGCTCGTACATATATCCATCTAATCTCAAAGAAAATCCCAAGTCATATGAAATTTTGAGAACCTAATCATGACACCAGGTGCTGCCCATGCTCAGTTGCACTTAATAGTACATACGTAATTGAACTCTGGTTCTTGTTTTCTAACTTTTCCTGGAAAGTACAGCCCAGCTTTATGAATAAAACTTGGCTACTTATAAGAGATATAAGAGACGATCTTCAATATAAGAGACTAAATCTCTATTAGACATTTTCTCAAACATGTGGCCACGCTAGCTAAGCAATTCTGTAATCGAGTGACCAGTAGAAATACCTCTAGTTGAAATTGTAGCATCAGATGGAGGGAATGAAGAACACGTCCTATCACCAATCAAGCTTTCTTCCCTGGACTTATTACATCCAATTCTGTTCTTGTAATTTTGATGGCTCTGTATTTATCGAAATTTGGAAAAAGGGTTTCACTCATGTTGTTGTATAGCTATCTTCCTATTATACTTACCCCTTGGTCACATGTTACGCGGCCTTCATAAACAAGGAGGCTCTCTCAGGCCTCAGCATCCCACATGCAGTTTCGCCCCACTTTACTAACATAAACTATTACACTGTTCAAACACCTTAATATTACTTAATGCTTTGTATTAGATTGAACATGGTGTTATTGTTCCATTAATTAACACTAGTCTTTTTTGCCCGCGCTCTGCGAGCGGGCGTCGATTACTCTTGTTTATTATAAAATTAGTTGATAAAGCCGCGCTTCGCGGCGGCGTTACAATTTTTATTTTTAAAAAAATTCAATACATTTACGTTATATTATAATATTAATTATAAATTTTAATAATTAAATAATCTTCTCTAATGAACCAATTTCTTGTTAAATACGATTCTGTCGATTGAGCCGCTCTCTCGTTAAAACCGAAATCCCAACTTTTTAACATATATTATAAAGACTTATATAATATTTTTTTATCCATAAAATCGAACCGTAAAAATAAAAAAAATTATGACTACGGTATCAAATTCTAATAGCTAATACAATCTTTTCTAGCGAGCCCTCTTCCCGTTAAATACGTTTCGAGCCGCTCTTATTTGAAACCGAAATTCTAACTTCACTATATAAAGAGAGTAAATTCCATTTTTTATATTCTTTAAATTTTCTAATATTTATAGAGTTTTAAAAGATGAAAATACATCTTATATTTTCTGTATATTATAGATAAACTTGTATAAAAAAGTTAAAATAAAGGATTTTTTGGAAAAAAGATGTATAGTTTTAAAAAAATCGTATATAACGTCTCCACCGTCCTCGTATTCTACTTCCAATAAAACATTTTATTTTATGTATTATATATTTAAACACTTTTTATACGGTCTTATTTAATGAACCGCTTTCTTGTTAAACACGGTTATTACTATTGATCCGCTCTCTCGTTAAGACCAAAAACCTAACTTTTACATATATTACTTGTATGATAATGTTTATCCATAAAAATCAAATCCTAAAAATAAAATAAAATTTATAACATCAATATGGTATTTTAATAGCTAGTACAATTTTTTATAGTGAGCCGTCTTCCCGTTAAACATGTTTCGAGCCGCTCTCGTTTGGGATCGAAATTCCAACTTCATTACATATTATTGATGATACTTATCTTACGCAACAATTTTTTTCCTTAAAATCAAAACCTAAAAAATAGAGTGAATTCCAATTTATACTTTCTTTAGACTTTCTAAAATTTTTGGAGTTTTAGGAAATGAAAACACATCTTATTTTCTCTTTATATTATAGATACTCCTGTATTTATTTAGGATTCTTGCATGAGATTGTTCTTTTATTATGTTAACACATCAATTCTTTTCTTTTTAAATACGGTGAATTATGTTAACACGTCAATTCTTTTTTTTTTTTTAAATACGGTGACTTTTTTTATGACAATAGTATTGGATTTATGAATAAATTTTCCTAATATAAATATAATTAACTTATATAAAAAAAATATAATTTAAGAAGATCGTACTTTCTATAAAATATTTAATTAAATTTCTGCTCTATATATTCAAACGCCTATTCTACTTCTAGTAGAACATTTATTTATATATTTTTTCGATAAATTCGAACTCTTATTCTTTATAAATTCGAACTCCTATTCTACTTCCAATAGAACTTTTAATCGTATGCCTTATAAATACTTATTATACTTACAATAGAACTTCTAATCATATGTTTTCCCTATAAATTCGAACTCTTGTCCTTTATAAATTCGAACACCTATTCTACTTCTAATATGTTAATTGATATTTTTGTATTTATTAGTGTTTAAAATTCTAAAATTCTAGAAAATTAGAAAAATAGATTGAGACGATCTTAGAGCGCCACCTAAACTCCCGGTAATTAACTTATATAAAAAATATATAATTTAAGAAGATCGTACTTTCTATAAAATATTTAATTATATTTCTGCTCTATATATTCAAACACCTATTCTACTTCTAGTAGAACATTTATTTATATATTTTTTCGATAAATTCGAACTCTTATTCTTTATAAATTCGAACTCCTATTCCACTTCCAATAGAACTTTTAATCGTATGCCTTATAAATACTTATTATACTTACAATTGAACTTCTAATTATATGTATTCCCTATAAATTCGAACTCTTGTCCTTTATAAATTCGAACACCTATTCTACTTCTAATATGTTAATTGATATTTTTGTATTTATTAGTGTTTAAAATTCTAGAAAATTAGAAAAATAGATTGAGACGATCTTAGAGCGCCACCTAAACTCCCGGTATCCTCCTTTATATATATATATATATATTGATTCTAAAGATATATTAATATAAATATTTAATTTGTAATTAGCAAACCAAATAAATTAGTTTGAAAACAGGGAATGTTTAATAACGCTAAATAAAATTATGAATAATATAGGAAAACATAATAAAACTGTAACAACATAAAAATCCACGTTCTACTAATAAAAATACACGTTCTACTCCCTCATTACATATATCTCCAAAATATGAAGGAAACTTTGTTTAAAAATACAACACATAGCTCAATTTATAAACGACGGACAACAAATGAAAGTACATTGTCCTCCTCCTTCATTACAAAGTGTAGTTTGTCATTGAAAACAAACTTGTTCTCCTTTACAAACTTATCCCAGCCTTTGGAGAATCTTGGTCTACCACCTGACAAAACGATTCCAACCTTCCACTTTCTTCGTTTAATTCTCAGGTACACATGCTTGACTGAGTTCCAAGCATGGTTTTCAAGAGTTATCCAAGGTGGAATGTACTGCGAAATAATTAAATAACAAAGTTACTTATATTGATAAACATGTGACATTGATGCATATATATTAAAAGGTGTAAGACATTGTAAATACCAGTCCATGAGTATTCATATCAAAATTTGAGCTGATCAAATTAGCTTCAAAAGTTGTCCGGAAGTCATCCATTTCTTCTGTTGCTATTACATTGGCTGCACCAGAATCACACTTACATGAAGTACTACTTAGTTAACTTGGAATATATGACATGCTATAAACAGATATACTTACACAAACATAGTATCATGATGTGTTTTATATAGCAGTTGATAACAAACTTTCTTGAATATAGCAGTTTAACATAGCCGTCAAACATAGTAAACTTATCATACTACTAAGTAGCATGCTGTTTTACTAACAGATTTCCTTCACATGCCAAGGGATATTTCTGTTAGCAAAATAAGATTTTCTTGTAGTGCTGTTTGTTTCAAAGAATTCGTATCAGCCTATCTATTAATTTCGTCTATATCAATTCTTTTGTTATAAAATTAATCTGCACCAAATCTACAATCATGGTCTACTCAGCCGAAATTCAACCTGTCTGTTCTTCTAAAGTAACTATATTGAATTACATGTGCAGTTGTATTTAGTATCCATCCTCTAACTGTTTTGTAGTATTTAATCTTTTTGTTTAACCTTTAAACTTCATCAAATACTAATAGACTCATTTTCCACACCTTTTAAACAGGAAGCTATAGAGGGATTTCACCTTATCATACTACTGAATAAACTTAGTAAGAAAAGCATCTTGTTATATTTCTTACACAAATATAGCAGTTGATAACATACTTGTAGTTGATGTCATAGCAGGAAGATTCTTTTCAACTCCTTTCCTAGAGAATATAGTAGCAGAGAATTCAGTCTTATCCAAGAGCTCGAAAAGGAGAGTATCTCCGATTTTCCAGTATTTGCCCTTCAGCATCACTTCCATACCAACAAACTTTTTCATTTTAGCTGAAAAAGTGAACTGATATTTATCTCCATTCTTCAAATTTAGATAATTTTTCCTCTTCAGCATGTGTCGAAACCGATCAACAAACACAGGAGGAATATCCTAATCAATTCATTACAGAGTTACAATTTATAAGATACATTAGTCTAGGTAATGTACTTGTTGAAAAATCTTATACAGTGGCAAGTTAAGGACTTACGATCTCAGCTGATTCAATATGCTTTTCGTGAATATGAACAATAAATTTCTTCCCAATTCCATCAATATTGTCTGTCATAACAAAAATATATGCTAACATTAGTTAGACATTTTACTATTTTCAGAGATATAAGTTAATGTAATATGAACAATTTGATATAGCGTGTTACATACCTTCCGCATAAACAGGAGCTAGTTGAAACCTGTTCGATGTTGGATAATCTATTTCCATACCAGTGTCATCAAGTATGAATACAGTAAATATCCCAGAACCATTGTAGTAGAACAATGCATAGAAACCTTTTTCAGTTCGAAAATCATTAAAAAACAGAGCCAAGTTGGTAAACTCATTTCTATCCTTATGGAAAATAACATTGTATTGGTATCCATTTCTATGAATGATCAGAGTGACTTGTTGTGGTACATGTTGTGCACATTCTCTAACAAAGCCTGAAGGAAATTTCTACATAAACCAAATAGGGTTATATGAATTAGAAGGTATGTACAATAATTGTGCGATATTAAATTCTTCTGGGAGATTTGTTTTGTATACGAATCATGAACAACATTTATGTTATTACCATCGACGTCTTTGCGAAATCTCTGGGAAACAGTCTAACCATGAATGCTGGGTGTTTGTGTTCCTGATAATGAGTTGTGTCAGTTTATGTTCCGAATAAGACTTATACAAATGAGATTTTTGAAAAGCTTGAAAGTATAATGATCACCAAGGCATTAAACTAAGCTATTAATATGATTTTGTTATCAACATTGCAAATCATATTACTGATACAACTTAATACTTCTCAACGACAATAAAACGTATGCATGCCAAAACATTTTTACATTCCTAAACACAAAACAATAAACCACAAAAGAATATAGTACCAAAATTAACTTCTATATCAACCATTTGCATAACAATCATATACAATAACAATGTAATAGAGCAATATTGATAGTTCCATATGATTTACCTCCATCGTTGAACAGAGAAATAAGAATAATCGTGATTCAGCAAGGAATGAAGAAGACGATTAGTGAAGACAGAACAGTAATTAGGGATTTTAAACAGTACTCATGTATAAACACGGGTATGAAATGAGGCATGTATAAGTGTACAAAGAACGATATTAACTTTACTATATAGGAACTTATAGTCCCTAAAATATGTCCCAAAATTGTTCCCAAATCTTTGTATAATTGGTAAGTTTCTTAAAATAATAATAACTGGTACTAAAATTCATCTCATGAATGATATTTGCCATCAACACTGCCATTCATATTACGGATACAATTTAATACTTTTCGACGAAACAAAACTATAAAACAAAACATACAAAGACATACTAACACTCCAAAACCGAGGACAATCAAACACTAAAAAATTGGGAAACATAAGGGTCGATTAACAACACTAAATAAGGGTCGATTAACGACACTAAATTAATATTATTCTTGACTAACATTTACAATATGAAGCAAAAGCCTATATCGTATTCGTCATGGATAAAGAAGTACTTAATCAGATATTAGAATTGTATGTTTCTAATTCTTGATGATTAGAACTATCTCAATAGTTTACTTAGAATCCTAAATCATAATTCAGAAAGCATATTCATAAACTTCAATTTTCGATTATAAATATAATTAACCTTAATCATCAATTAAGCAGTTTAATCTTCAACATCGATGATATAAACTAAATTTTTGATTAAACGTGCATCATATTTAAACATGGATTCAATCATAAACATATACATATCTATAATACAATTTATAAATCAATTACAGACCATGAAAGTTAGATGCAAAACAGTATATTAGATGAATCAAAAGTCTTCCGTGGATCAGTGTTAGAACAAACCTCCATTTCTGAAAGAGATATTGATCCGAGATTGAAGTCTTTTACACCCTCCAAGCTTGATCGATGGTGATTCGTGCGAAGTGGAACACAGTTGCATGCAAGAGAGAGTTTGGTACTTTGGGATGTATGTATACAATCAATTGTAATATTGAATATTTTGTAAGTAATAAAATAAAGCTCTTTATATATAATTTACACACTAATCCCTGTTGTAAGGAACTACAAATCCTAATTATGCACAAATTATAAAATTATAAAAAACACTAATCCTAATTATGTACAAATTATAAAAATTATAAAAGCAAAAAATATTTATCAATTGATATATATAATTATTAAATATTTATTTTGCATTCTTTACTAAAATGTTTTGAAATATATATCTTTTTTTATTAAAAAAGTAGTTTTAAAGTTCACACCCTACTTTTAGTTAAATTTTTATTTCGCAGTCAATAATAAAAAAAGATATGTTTTAAAATAATAGGCCTTTTTTTTGGCTTTCTTACAAAATGTTGAAATTTATAAAATCATAATTTATAATTAATGATGTTGTGGCCGAAAATCAATATTTAACTTGTACATATATTATAAACGTATTGATGGTCTTAGCACGTGTACATATATTACAAATAATAGCATTAACTTTACTATATAAGAATTTATAAAATAATATCATTAATATTGTAAATAATTAGCTTTACAATATTGATAATTCCAAATGATTTACATCCATTGTTTAACTAAAAAATATAGTTAAACCTTAATAAATGAATATGCTCGGGACTGGAAAATTGTATGCATTAATTGAGATAAAAAATAGACTGTCTCTATTATGTTGAAACCGGAAAAAAATATTCATTTAATGAGATCATTTGTTTATTGAATATTCATTTATCAAGGTTCTACTTTAACAATAAAATTCACTTGGCCAGCATTAGGAAAGACAAAGCAGAATAAGGGATTTAGGACTAAATAAGTCACGAAACGTATTTAACAACACTAAATAAGGTTTAATTAATAAGTAATGGCTTATTAATCATTATTAAATGTGTATTCAGATGGACAAATGAGTGTAAACATGACCAAATTATATGAAATAAATGTAGATGTGGTAAAAGAAGTGCAGAAGTGTACATATTCCCTCACAAAACGTAATTCTTCAGTTGCAAGATATGAAAACGTAATTCATCAGTTGCAATATATGAGAAACTCTCCATACTAAGCACATGTATTATTGAGGTATAACTGTATTATGAAAAAATACAGTTATACCTCAATAAATTAATTTGGTCGGGACTGGAAAAATTTATTCATTAATCAAAAGTATTCATTTATTGAGATTAAAAATAGACTGTTTCTATTATGTCGGAAACAAAAAATAATTACTCATTTAATTAGGTAATTTGTTTTTTGAATATTTATTTATCAAAGTTGTATTGTAAAAATAAAATTTAGTTGGACGGGATTAGGGAAGAGAGAGCATAATTTAAGGATTTAGGATTGATATAGTTGAAAAGTGTGTTAAGACATAACAACACTAAATAAGGATTGTTTACTAAGTAATGGCTTAGTCCATAAAAAATAATCATCTTTTTGGATGATTTTTTTGCTATATATAAAGTTTTCATTAATGTCTTGTAGCATAATTTGTACTTGATTAGAAAGCATAATCAACATGTCAGTTCG
Organism: Saposhnikovia divaricata; assembly: GCA_036435485.1. NCBI lineage: Eukaryota > Viridiplantae > Streptophyta > Magnoliopsida > Apiales > Apiaceae > Saposhnikovia > Saposhnikovia divaricata. The sequence goes on along the minus strand of CM071596.1, from coordinate 243,478,521 downwards.
ACCACACAATTGTTTTTCAAAAAAATTGTATTAATTGTTTTTCCTATAAACATAGCAACTCATGATTATTGGTAGTAATATAATTATTTGACATAATTGCATTGGTATAATCAAGGTATTTTTTTTTTGTAAAGAAATTGTTGTTGAAAGGAGTTGAACCCGGGGCTTAGCATGCATTTACACACCAACATACCACTGTACCACTAAATCTTTGGTATAATCAAGGTATAGTTATGTTGTTTTACATTACTTTTGTACTTATGTACTCACAGTCATATCTGCACAATCAACTAAATGGAAGATGTTGTTTATGAAACTCAACATTTGCAATTACTTTGAGCACCAATAACAACATAGCAAATTTTAGTCCATTTGCAATGTTGTTGGACAACATAACTATTTTGTAATGTCAGTATTGAATGCTTTTCTCAAATGGACCAATGGGTTTAAACATGACAATGTTATATGACATAAACGTAGATGTGGTTAAAGAAGTACATAAGTAGACATGTTGCCTCACAATTGAAAAGCATATGACATTATGGTATGATACATAATATCCCAAGTAATTCTTCAGTTGCAATATATGAGTTACTCTGCATTTTGAGCATATGTATTACTGGAAAACATAACTAATTTAATTATGATCTGCGACACTAATAATGATCATGTCTAAAGCAAGAACATTTATTATTGATTGATTCAAATACTGAACATCACCAAAGCAAGAAGTTTAAATTTATTAAAAAATGCTGTAAATAAAATCAGGGTATTGCATCACCCGAAATAAACTAAAGTTCGAAACAAACAATTTTATTGAGAAAGTGGAAATTGAAAATTATGCTGCATGAAGAAGACATCTCTTGAAATTGCAATCCTTTTCAGACCTGTATATTTACAGGAAACATGTATGATTTAAGTCATGTATGTTTATAACATGTTTATGTTTAAGAACGTTGCAAAACTGATTGACCACATGACTTACCTTTTCCTTTTTGATTTGCTTGAGCGGGATAGGTTTTGGTTTATTTTCTTTATCAACCGCATTGTCAGAGACATCATCCAGGTCTGGTATAGAAATGACAGTGTTGTCATTCAATCTCTTGAGACGATTTGATGTAGATTTCTCAGTATCTGGAGATTTGGAATCAGAATTATGAACGGAATATGTTGATGAGTACTGTGTACAAAGTGATTCAAAATGTTTGTTAGTACAAAAATGAAATCCAATGCTTGCAACATTGACAAAAAAGTATGATCTGAAAAGAATGTTTAAGTTTTTTTTTACATACCTAGGAAGTCTTACAACCAAGACTGAAATCACTATCATCTGGTTTATTGTGTCCAATGATTTCAAAACCCTTGTAGATATCAACAACTGAGTACGTGTAAGAATTCTTCTTGATATTTTCCTCATTCATACGAATTGTTAATGTATATTCATTGCCTACAAAAATCTTTAGGCTTCTTGGAAACTCAGCAGCTTTCCCTTCCTAGTGCAGCAGATCAAAACAGGATTTCAAATATATAAAACTATTTGTGAAACAGTTAAAAATTTGTACGCAAATTTAAATGACAAAATGAAAATGTGTTTGCAGTGATCATACCTTATCTTGCTCTGCCAGAACATCAAACACAGTTTTACCAATTATATTTTCAACCTCGCGATCATATAAGATAAATGCAGCTACACCAGTAGAATCTCCAGCAATCAAACATATCCTAAACCTTTTTAACAGAACCAAGCATATATATGGATGAATAATCTTACATAATAATAATAATACAACTTACATTTGTGTAACAGAGACCTGTTTGATTACCTCTTTTCAGGGAATGGAATATTTCTCTTACATTCCTCACATCTAAATTTTCCTTCAATCATATAAATTTCCTTTTGACAACTGCTGCAAGCATCATAGTCCATTCTTTTGTTTCTTTCACTGAACTAACAGTTACTTGGCACATAACTAAATTCTACATTAAGTTATAAAAGAATAAATTTCAGCCAATGCATAATAGAGAGACACATAAAAGAGACACACATAATCAGCCATAAGAGATCGCAAATAATACCAGAATGTACGACTCATCAAGTGTTCGCAGTTCAGCAATGGTGAAGATACTTGCTTTTTCTGGTTCTGCTAGAACATTTGGTGTAATAACCACGAATTTTCGAATAATATTTTAATTTTGAGCCGAATTTTAGAGTCTCGTTTTAATTAGTCAGCGGGAAAAAAAATGAAATCTTTTTACTAAATAATTATATTAAATGTTTTCATCATTATATCATTTCAATTTGTCCCCCATTTTTATTTCTTTTTATTTATTAATTACCACTTAAATAATAATGATTAGGCATTATGTCCAATAAACATTTTACAATGATTTTGTTTCCATGATTTAGCCTTTTAAATTTTTTTAATTTATCAACATTATACAGTGTGTTTTTCAGTTATAAAAATTTGATGACCCTTTTTGTGATATACACAACAACACTGCCTCTCTACTAAATCAAGACACAAACACAGCACAGACCCTATTTTCAGCAAACCAAAACCGGACTTAGTTTTTTCAACAAACCCATTCGTATAAACATTCAAAACAGAGTACACAGGTAGTTTGTTTCTCTTTTCTTTTCTGTTAAAATTTCTTTTCTTTCCTTCCTTCTTCGATTTCGCTGTGATTTATGTCCGATTAACACATGTAATTATGTTGAATTGTATCGATGGGGGATGTTTTGCTTATGAATCGGATTGAGGGGAGGGGGAGAACGGTTGGTTTGTGGTGGCGTGAAGAAGAAATGGAGGGGTGTCGATGGATGGTGTGCGCGGAGTGATGGAGTCGATAGAGATTGAGGTGGTGGGTGTGGTTGATACCGTGAGGTGGTAGTGTGTTTCGATGTGGTGGTTGTTGGTCGATAAGGGAAGGTGCAGAGAGGGATCGAGGGAGAGAGTTATGGTGGAGAGATTAGAGGGATGCGAGAGGGAGATGAGTGAAGAGAGGTTGAGACGAGAGAGATGGAGATTGATGAGAGATTGAGGGGAGTTAGAGAAGAGATTGATTGAGTCGGGAGAGAGATGGTTGGTGATGGTGGTGTTCGAGAGAGACAGGGCAGAGATAGAGATTACAGAGAGACGAGGGAGAGAGAGATGGAGAGAGAGAGAGAGTGAAAGAGAGAGATGAGAATTTGCGAGAGAGGCATTCGAAGGGGAGAAACGCAGGGGAGGGGTAGCAGGTGGGACCCACTTGGTACAGGTGGGGCCCACATCGATATTGCAGTATTAGTAAAAAATAAAACGATACGGTTTAGTATATAATCGATTGAATGTTTTAAAAATAGAGTCTTAATTAATTGGTTTGCTATTTAAAAATTTTGAGTAATAAAAGAGTTTAATTAATTAAATAGAATTATTTAGAGTTTTTAAGCGTAATTTAGAACTTTATTAATTGATTAGTTAAATAGTAATATTTTGTGATTTTGAAAATAATTTAGAGATTTTACAATTTGTCGATAAAAAGAAGAATATTTGTGAATAAATAGAATAATATATGATTTTATTTTGGGAAGTTGTTTTTAATATTTTCCGGATTAGTTAATTAACCGGATCGAGTTAGATTTATTTTAGAGATTAATATTTGATTTAAATAAATTAGAATTTGTGAGGTTCTTAAAAAAATTAGAATTCTTTGATAAATTATTTTAAAAATGAGAATAATTATTTTGGATTTAAATTAAATAAAAATAGATTGTTGAATTTTTCATTAGAGCCTTTTTAAATAAGAATTTTCTTACAATTAAATAAAGTGGGATTTACGAATAATAAAAAAAATAGGATATATTCTCCAGATTTAATTCCTGAGTTCAAAGAGAGATTTATTTATCCGGGGATTATTTTCCGTTATTTATTATAGAGATTTTCGAGAGATATTATATTATTATTAATATTCTTTATATTTAAATATTATATTGTCGGATCGGGAATATTTTATTTCGACGAATCACTCACATATTTCTGGTTGCCATTTTTTAGAGAATAATCCCCGAGCCGTAGATCGACGCCAAGTTCACGGGTAGAGTATATTTTTTATCTGCATTCATTTGCACTTCGAAATCGAGGCAAGTTCATTCCTACCCTAACCTTTGGAAACTGTGAATTTCTGTTCGTAGTATTTAATCCCTTAATTATTTTCGAGATATTATATGTTGAGATTTATCTGTTGCTCCGTATGATGCAATAATTTCTTTTGAGCATTATTTCTCGTTAAATATTATTATGCTGTTAATTTAGTTTATTTGAGAATTATAATCCCTATAAGCGTAGAAATAAATTAGTTGCTATCAGGGTCGATCTCATTAATTCGAGACGACTATTATTTTGATTCAGTGAAACTAATCTCATTCGTCTGAGATAGTTAAATTCATTCTTTTCGATTGAATTTATTGTACAAATTCAACCATTATTTATTGATTATCTTTTAGTTAGTTCCTCGTTCGAATTAACCGATAGGAGTTTAAAAATTATAATTGTTAGAGATTTTTACTCGTCAATCAAGTGAAAAATATTCTATTTAAACGTTCATCAATGTTGGGTATTATAAATATTGAGAAGTACTATTTGTTCAGTACGACTCCCAATTACTTCAATTTAAGACTATTCTCATAATTTCGAGATAGTTGAGTTTATTGTCAAGGTTTGGCATTTTGTTCGTGTCAACCGATAAATTATTATTATTGAGAATTTACATCAGTCCATTGTTCGGATTGGTGGTAAAATCGAGTCAGACTGACAGTCCGCCAGATTTGTAAATATTTCTGAAAGAATTATTTCAAGTTATCTGTACCCCAAATATTCGGGAATTCTGTATTCTACTGGTCAATTTTGAGCAAGAGGCCCATTATAGAGAAAGAGAGACTCGTGTACCGTTTTACGGACCCGAGAATAATTAGGCACTTTGTTGCCATGGTTGAATTGATAACCATTATGATGCTAGCATTCATACATATATATATTATTGTTGGTATCGTATTGTAGCCGTGATCGGGCGAAGTGCGGTGTCATTGGAGGCCGGTATTCTTGGTTGGTTAGTTGATCGCCCCACCGAGATACGGAGAGGTGGAAGACCAGTTCACTCTTAAATCATGAGTTATCAGAGTTATATCAAATGAGTTATCGAGTATTCTGTTTCGAGATGAGTAATGAGTCTTTTGAGTATTCTATTTTGAGATGAGTTTTGAGCCTTTCGAGTATGATATTTTCAAGATGAATTTGAGCCAAATCATATTGTGATATCCGATATTAAAATTTTGAGTATTTATTTCGGTAAACCTTATTATATTTATATACCGAGCGAGAAGAGAACTTGCTGAGCACTATAGTTGCTCATTCTTGCTTTACAACATTTTGTTCAGCTGTCAAGACGGAAAGAGGCGAGACGTCCAGCCAGGGCTACAGAGGCAAGGGGAAAGCGCAAGGCTATGGCGACAATAATTAGAAGATCCAGATGGAATCTTTACATTTCTACTGTTGTGAACTTTTGTAACATATTATTTTGAGATGTATCAAGTTGGATTGTACTATGTTGTGAAGACGATCTTGGACCTGCGGAGTGGGACATTTATGCTCCGTTGTAATAAAATTTGGTATTGTTATTGCGTTATCATATTGAGACAATGTGACGATCCGAGTCCCCGGTCAGGGTGGATTTGGGGGCGTTACATTTGGTTGATCCAGGTTGAATTCTGGTAGAATGGACCTATGCATTGAATTAATTTATTATTAAAAGTTGATCTATTTTGAATGCACTATGTTTCATTGTCTACAATCGTATAAATATACCTTCTTTTCATTTCTGAAACACTACGATGATTGTAGTTTATGAAGAACCTTGTGGCTCCAACATTGGACACGTACGGCTCTCCTACAAACACTAATAACTTAGAGTCTAATTTTAATAATCACAAATAATAATACATACTACTTTATCAGAATTATTAGACGTTAATAAGATAGAATTATAACATCAATTCGTAGTACGAAATAGAGTTAATTGAAATACCCTTGAACTCATTAACTCTGCAGCTAGCCACAATAACAACTATTGGGATATCAGTAATTTTCAATATTTCTGATAAGAAGGATTCTCCCAATTTGTCCCAGAAACATGCTTTGATAGATGCACTATAAAATAAAATGTAAAGGCAACAAAATAAATAATTACTCGCATAACAATTCAGTTGTAATTAAATTCTTGACAGTGATATGCATCAGAGATAATACCTTCCATCAGTAAGAGTAAACCTGATGCAACGCTGGTCGACCTCCTTTTGATATATTCTGTTTCTAAGAATATCCTGATCTTTCAGCACTCCAATGATATCTACGAAAAATGATCAAACTACCAAGTTGCTATATGCTTAAAGGAAACAGGAAGAATGCAAAATTATAACCATATTTATTCTACCATACCAATCAGATAATTATTGTCAGATTGGTTGCTGCTCATATCGCGGATGTCACCGATGTAAAAGAAATCAAATTCCATCTTACGTATCATCCTGTCAATCATCTCGGAATCTTGAAATACCATAACTTTGGTATAATTTGATAGCCAAATTTGTTTGTCATATCTTGTGCATCGAAGAGTTTCTTTGCGATATGTTTTGACTGAGAAGTTCCTTATAGAATATATATTGCCTTCTTCAAAGGTTTTATCAAACGTATCAATATAGCTTGGCCATATGAAAGCATGCATTCTGACATGCTGTTATCATAGAGGTAAACAAATGGAATATCAGAAAATAGAACAATATTATCACCTTGTCAAGTTTTTGTATAATCACCTTATCATCCAGCAAAAGCATGTTACGGCCTTTGAACTCTTTATCTCCTTTTGAACTGTAGCTATCCCAAATACGAATGACCCTAACCTTAATCGTCCAGTCATACTTACTGTCATTTAGTGAATCCAAGCTATCAAACTTGACGTTGCTCATAATGCTTAACTGCAAAACGAAGATGTATAATATAAAAAACATAAAACAGATTCTAATTAAAACTTGATAAGTTTTTGATGTAACTCACAATGATGTAAACCAGCAAAGTTAGTTTGTGTGTAATTAGGTCTAAGTTTATAAGTCATTTATATACGAACTCGGTATGTTTAATGTGAGGCAAATACGCAAGAAGATGTGCCACTAATGTTAATGGAACAATATGAATACAAATCCCTTAAATTAAGCCTACATTTGTGGGATTGTTATTGATATTAATTTTCTACATACATTATTATGCATATCCAATATATATACATACATAGATTATTGTCCATATAATTACATAGAATTAGATAATGACCTAGGAATATTTTATCAGTATAACAACGATGATCGTGCAAGTTTTGTTGATCTTAATAAACAAATCTTAAAGGATCGGATTATCAATCTATTAAATTTAATTTTATTCAAGTAAATAAAATTTTGAACAATGTTTAAGGGAAGTTGTAACAAACTTGATTAAGAAAGATTACGTTCATTCATATCTATAACAACCTTTTAACAACCTATAATTTAATGTAAATCTATATTATTTAGTATAATGTGTTATATATTGTTAACATTTTATATTTTTATATAAAAATAAAATGTTAATTTAAGAAATATTATTTTTTACTTTAACCAAATATTGATGTCTCAAGACGTGTATCATTTTAACATGTTTACAGTAATCTTGTATTCACCTAGAAAATTGTAAGAAGAATATTATTGTTTCCACAAATAAAAATCAAACTGTCACAATGTTCCCTTAAACTGTAAAGTATTTTAGAACAAATTTTGTGATATAATTTATGTAAACGAAAGCTGTAATCTAAATAAATAATGATTTACAAAAAAACTTGTCAAGAATCTTTTTAAATACAACAACATGTATAGATGTGTAGATGTTGAAATTCTGAAAATTTAATTGTAGATCTTATTACATGAATTAAGACATTATTTTATTTGAAAAAAAAATGAGGATTATTTCCATTTTTAATAATCCAACACTCACTATGAATATAATATTGCGACGTGGAAACTAAAATATTATTTTTACAATGTAAGAAAATTCATGGTTAATTTCGAAACATATTGCAATGTAGAAACTATAATTTTACGATTAAATAAAATTGTCTAATCGACAACGAATGAAATAAAAACATATTATTCCCAAAGATGCTCGTGACTTTATTTCTTCAGAAATATACTCGTAGAATCACATCATTGATGATTTGGTGGCTCTTCATAACCATCTGTATCAAGCCTGTCGCATATAGGAAGGAATCAATATTGGAATTGATATGTATCTACAATTTTAAAACTAATTAAATGGAAACATTATTATACCTATGGCGCAATGCGAAAACAGCAAGTTCATTTGGGTTAATATAAACCTTTGATGGTGCAACATTAGTAATAGTTATTCTATCTGCAAAGAAAATATAAATGTGAAGGAAAATCTATGTATAAAAGACCTAATAAATATATGTATTAAAAAGAAGATTGTACTTCTCATCACTGAATCACATAAAGAACTAACCCATGGAAATCTGGACCTTGACAGCTGCTAGAATTACTATAACTGGTCGTTCAATAACCTCTTCAAAAATTGGATTCAGTTCCTCTGTAATCTCTCCCCATAAGTGAACGTGTAAAGATTGGCTTTGAAGACATATAAGGACACATGATTATTAACAACAATGAACATTGACATAATATTATAAACGGAATAATCTGAGGGTGTTTTACCTTCCATCACCAAGCCTGAATCTAATCAATGGACTTATTCCTCGTGTTGTGTACTTCATCTGAACAGGTTGGATATTTTCAACAACTCCAATGACATCTGTTTCATATGCAATCCATATAATTAAAAAGTTACAATTGCTTGCATTTACAATACATATAAGCAGATAATGTGAGATAAATCACCTATTGCATAAGTACGATCTTTATGGTAATCTTCAGCATTCTCAATGATTTGGCTCACTTGGATTAATTCAAATTTTTGTGATGGTATGGAAAGATCTTCAGGAACAACCATATCAACTCTGGTTTTATTTGTAAGAATGATACACATGGATGAATGAACTGCTCTGTATTGGCCAAATGCACATCTGACATTAAACTCGGATATTTCGTAAACATTTCCAACCATGATATTATTGGCAAAGGCATTCCAAATATCAAGTCGCACTAATGCTTGCAAATGGTAATTCTGTAATATGTAAATATCATATCATAAAGTCAGAAGAATATATATTACCTTATCATTTATAGAGAATTTAAACTGCATAATCTTACTTGATTATCGAGAAGTATAAGATTCATTCCAAGTACTTGTCCCTCCAAATTCCTTGTTGGCCATATTCGTGTTACTCGGACCTTAATACTACTATGGTCGTTGGAAATGTTCAGCGATTCAAGGTGATCAAACATGTCTCCGTCTCCATCTGTAAAAAGAAAGAAAGATGTACATAAGGATGGAAGCATGGTGTAATTTACGAACAGAGTACTACTTAGAATATGAGTTGCAGCATGACAAAATAAGTTTTAGAATTAACCCATGGGACAACCACTTTGAGAGGCAAAGGAAGAAGCACACAATTAGTTTTTCAGTTCTGATCTTTATATTTAAAAGGAAGATTAATACTTATCACCTAGGAAAATTTGTTGCTAAAAAAAAGGAATCAGATATATAAGACACAGTTACAATACGATCATGATTGATTGCATTTTGAAAATTCGGCTATGTACATATAAATCCATTAAAAATATCAGAACCAAAAATTCCTATTAGCATCTTTTAATTTTCGTGCAATAAATAAAACGACAGGATTATGAATATGATTATATGCAATATTGTGCAAAATGCAATAAATCATTAATGCATTATACATTTAGAGAGTCATTGTCTATTTATATAATTGTATTATATTATATGATGAGGGAACTTTGCGAATAGGTTTTTAAGGATGTTAATAAAGCAAGAAAACGTATGATTAGTACAGATTTCTATTTACGTATTATAAATTCGTGTAGAAAAATTCTATTTGTTTAAATATAAAAAACATTCATTGTAACATTGTAACAGTAGTAATACACTTTTTGTACATACGATCCATGCTTAATCATGATCCTGTCTTTGCTAAATGTTTGTTTAGTTCTAAGATGTTTTCACAGTAAAGTAAGAGGATCACGTCCAAACAGAGACTGATGAGGCATAAGATGGATTCATGCCAAAGGCAGTTCATCAATGAATGTTGTAACTGCTTAAGATAACTAACCTATAAGTTATCTTGAAAGTGGTAAGACAGTTTTAAAACCACCACATATTGTAAAACCGTACAAAAAGTCCTATAAATATATTACTTGCCTTTTCAAATCTATTACATTAACAAATTTCCTTTTTTAAGCATTGTTTCTTCAACAATGAGTTCAAGATCATCAAAGAGGCGTAGATACTCAAGCATCAAAAATATGTTGGTGAATGACCTTAACAACCTTAACATCACATCGGCAGAGTTGAATGAAGAAATTCGTGAAGCAAATGAAGATTTTGGATTGTTTTTCAACAGCATGTTTGATAGACAATCTTTGCTATATGCTCGCACCATTGGCTTAGAGGAAAAATACGGGTACAAAAAATTGTTATTGCTAGACTATTTTTAATTTCATTATAATGATACAACTACTGTTTTCCAAATGTAGGAACATTATCGAGGTGTTGGAAGGTAACGGACGTGGAAGTGTCGGAGAATCTTCCCAGCAAAATGTTCTAGAGAACACTGCATATACAGAAAATGAAAGAAAATTTATGGAACATACAAATACATCAATTGTTAGTCATGTAAAACTATTGACGGAAAGAATAGATGAAATGTTAACAGGTTTTCAGACTTTTCAAGCAGAATGGATTGAAAAGATAAATGATTGGAAAGCAAATTCTGTGGAACTGGAAAGGCAGAGACTCAAAATGGGTGGACAACTTGTGGATTTCATCCGTAATATATAGTTCAAATTGTGTAATTCGTCCGTAACATATAGTTCAGTTTGGATAGTATTGATCAAGTCAATTTATGTTTAAGTATTTGCTTTGGTTGAATTTAACGAAGACAGAATCATGTTATCTGCTAATGTTGTAGTTTGGTTGTGTCCATGTAAATATAAGTGTCTTGTTTAATGCTTGTACATATTTCATATTACATGATAAATCCATCTCCACAAACATAGAAAGTCATAAACCAACAACAGAGGTTATATTACAAAACATCAGGTTTGAAAACAGAATTACTTAAATTTACAATAGCTTACGATTGAACAGAACCTAGGAGAACTTTGAAGAGAATGATCTGAACCTTGCAGTGAATACACTGAGTGTCCCACATGTGCTCCATAGTTATCAATTTTCCCAATGGATGATGGTCATCAATGTACTTGTCTTCAACAGTATTTGGACAGAGGGAGAACCATTGCTCATTTCCTAGAGGAAGTCCATCTTTCTGATGCATGGGGTGGATATTCCTTGCATTTGGGCAAAATTTGAAAACAGGCAAAAGATAATTGAGTTCAAACATGTTAAAATACATATCTTGAAGATAGGTCATTTGTTCGATTATCCGACTCCTCAGATGAGTAACATTCAGCAAGGTATTCATCTCCTCAGCGGTTTCATTCCTATGAAATGTTCTATAGATTCCTTTGAAAAAAACATAAGTGAATCTTGAAGGGAAATAGATACCTGAGAGATCAGCTAAAATAGATAGATGGTGCTGAACATGTTGTCTCAAAAACAGGTTCCGAGTTGAATTGAAATATTTAGCTTGATCAACATCATACCTAACAGCATATTTTATGAACTCGTTAAAAAGATCACGAACAACCTCAATAGGCTCAATATGAAACTGGTACAATGCATCCCAGTTTAGTCTCTCCAGCACAAACTTGATCCTTTGCCTTGATTGACCTATTGCCCAGATGATCAGCAGCTTGCAAAAACCTGAAAAATTGTTGTCTTCCAGTATGATGAAGTTGAAAATCTGACACAGAACATCAGTTCGTAAATTCTGAAAGTTGTTAGCATCCATGTTTTTTGGTGTACGTTTGTTTTTTTTTTTTTGGTATAACGAAGATTGAATACAAATGTGATAACTTAAGCAGAGGCGCAGACAAAGTTTGAGATGAAGCTTTATGTCTGAGCTTTGGAGAATGTGAAAGGGTGCAGTTAATTCCTACTTGTTCTCAGTCCGTCCCGTGCATGCATACATGGATCGACTGTTCAGCTCCTATGTTTCTAATTGTTTTTTTTAAAATGTAGATTAAAATTGAATACATGAATCTAATAAAAGATTTTGAAAATACATTTAACTTGTAAATTTGTACAAAATCATTACTACATGAGATGTCAGCATTATGTAACAAATCTCAAAAGATACACGGGAATCATTGAAATTTATATTGGTTATAGTGTACATAGACTATAGTGTATATTTCGTAACTTGTAAACTTAGACAAAATAATTACATTAGATATCAGCATTAGGCAAAAATGCATATCTTGCATGTTTATCTAATTGTTTTTTTTTTAAATGTAGCTTAAAATTGAATACATGAATCTAATAAAAGATTTTAAAAATATAATTAAGTTGTAAATTTGTACAACATCATTGCTACAGCATTATGTAACAAATCTCCAAATATACACGGGAATCATTGAAATTTTTATTGGTTATAGTGTACATAGACTATAGTGTATATTTCGTAACTTGTAAACTTAGATAAAATAATTACATTAGATATCAGCATTAGGCAAAAATGCATATCTTGCATGTTTATAATGAGCTAGTGATTTATTTATGAAAAAAAATATGAAAATCTTTACGATAAAATTTAATATGTTAATAAATATAGTCTAAGTGACGAATACTCATACGTATTTTTGCAAATAATTACCAAGACGCTAATTAAAGTTTGTAAGCAAAGAATCAATAAAATATGTAAATCTTTGTACATCATTATACTAATTAAGGAAATAATTTTATTTTTTCTAAGATTACATGAGATCTTAAGTAAATAATAAAAATCTATAGGCATTACATAGGAAAGAATTACATAGGAAACAATTATGGAAAGATACATGAGAACTAATTTTATTTTTGTTATTCATTGTATATGCATTTTTGTTATACAATGCCTATTCATTGTATAGGCATTTTTCAAAATCTTATATTATATGATTACATGAGATGTCAACATTATGTAACAAATATCTCATAGGGAACAAATCTCCAAAGATATACAGAAATTTTTGTAATTTAAATTGTTTATATTGTACATATATATTATTCTGTGATGAGAAAAATGGATATTTTGCGTGTATATAATGAGCTGGTAATGGTACGAAAATAAAGTTTAAAATTATTACAACGTTTCTCATAAATTATTTTTATAATAAATTTTTACTTAAATAAAGTTTAAACAATAAAAATAAATTATAAAAATATATTATTTGGGAACATTAAAATTAGTTCCACGACCTTTTTCCAATGTAAAATTAGTTGTCAATTTTCTTTTTTCACATTCACTTTTAATTGAAGATATTATCTTTTATAAACATCTAAAAACATCAATGGTATCATATATTCCAATCATATTATATCTAACATTAATATATAACCAAAAATATCACATCATACCATCTAATTATATCTTTATATATAAAAAGCGTAAGAGGGATCTTATCCATAATTTTGTTTTGTTCGTTGTAATACCAAAATAATCTCAAACGTCGAATTTTATATTTTAAAAATAGACAATCAAGATTATATCACATTAAAAGGAAAATTATAATCTAAATAGGATATATATCAGATTAAAAAGAAAATTATAATTTAAACAGGATATAATTAAAAAATGTTATATTGGATTTGAATTTTAAAAAGAAAAATATAATATGCAAAGAATATACTTAAAAAAGGATACAATTGAATTTCACTTAATTTTTTAATTAATATTTGACCAAGTTTATATTTATTGTTTGGAATCTATTCCGAGATCTATAAATAATAGATTTGGATGATTTTACAGTTTATGCGAAGCTCATAAAATTATCTTTAATTTAGTGATGATTTTACAATTATTATCGAAAAAGAAACACTCGGAATCTAAAAAAAAAAGAGTAAAATTACAAATTTTTACATTAATCTTATTCAGTGTAGAAGACATACATTGATAATCTTATTCTATTTAGATAACCAAATTATATATGATAATCTTATTCTATTTAGATAACCAAATTATATATGATTTAAATCATCACTAAATTAATGATTATTTTGCTAATTTCATATGGGCTGTAAAATTGTCCAAATAAAATTTTAAGAATTTAAGACAGAGCACAAATATTAAATTGAACGTGTAAAATCTTATATATGTTAATTTTTTTAATAAAAATTTGATATGTAAATTAATGACGTATAAATATTAAAAATAATAATAATAATATAATTGTAGATATTTAAAAAGGAACCGTGTGTTGCACGAGTTATAAGTTAGTTATAAAAATCTCTAAATGTGTTTATATATCATAGTACTCTTAATCCATGAGATATACTTATATGTATTAAGATTTTTAATTTGTACATTATTTTCCTACAATTTGTTGTAATTGTAAACTTTACTATATTGTAATTGTTAATACAATTAAAATATTTATCAAAAACATTATCATTATCGTTAATTTGTAATTTGTTGTAATTTACTATATTGTAATTTGTTGGAAATCATTATCGTTTATTATGTAGATCATATTGTCATTAAGTAATAGAAACATTCTTTTATAAAAGTAATAGAAACAATTTTCATAGAAAAGTAATGTAGCCTTCACGTTGTGGAAATATTTGACAGCATATTAAAAGTAACTTCAACATATAATTTTTGTAAATTTAATTTTTAAACATTAAAACATTTGTACAAAGTGAAAACAACTTAGTTTGGGACAGAGAGAGTTTTGAATTTGGTTTATTAAATTTATTGGGTATTATAATTTTTTAAAAATTAATATATATAAATTAGATGGTATCTGTATTAATGGTGTAAGAGCATCTCCAACGGTATTAGCTAAAAATGGTTGGCTAAATCAGATAAAATATTGATTATGTAAAATTTGCCGAACCTGTAAGAAGTTGTGCTCCAATGGTATATTGGTTATAATGTTGTATATATTGTAAATATAGTATGTTATTATTATTTCAGGTTGGAATCTATTTTTTTAAAGTAATAGATCATGTAAAATCTTCCTTACAGGTCTCTAGAGGTTGGCCAGATATAGCCAACGAAAAGTGATTATCTAAATTTTTTGATAACAGTAATGTTCCATTGGAGTCATGTTTTTTTTTTTTACATAATTTCTATAAAATTTATTTATGGTAATATATTTGTGATTTTAGCTAAGGGATATTCTCCATTGGAGATGCTCTAAGGTAATATTATAGCAAAATAAAATATAATTTTGCTCAATTTTATGTTATAGATTGATTTATATTATAAGTATTAAAATTTAATTTCGAATTAATTTAAAATTACTCTTTAAATCTAAATTAAAAAAAAAATATTTTATATTTCAATAATAAAGATAGACTTTGACTTTTAGAGATAGTGGTTGACAGTTTTTCTATACACTACGACACTTAAAGCTATTAATTAGGATAGTAGTAAAGCTGACAATATATACATACGTAAATATAGTAAACCAATTTGAGAGGAATCATTATAGGTATTGAAAGACCAATATTCTCTCTCGGATGATACTCGAAACATACTTGGAGCTCTCGAAGAAGAACTACATGAATACAGAGCATCAACTAACTGAGTCCTCGTCTATGAAGGTATGCATATATATATGTTGTTGGCAGATCGATGAATATGTTACTATGATTGTTGATTGTTGATGCATAGATGTGTATATATATATATATATATATATATATATATATATATATATATATAAATATATATCGCCCAAATAAGATTATAAATGATCAATTCATATAATGCTTTATATTGGAATGGTTTGGATTCTGTTATTGATGCTAAATTTATAATTCTCTTATTGCTAATTACTACTCCCTCCGTCTCAATATGCTTCTCCCGTTTGATATGTCGGGACTGTTCATAACATGAGACAAATTACTAATTTACGTCTAATCTATAAGACCAAATATAGTCATGAGTGATCTTGTTGGATTCTTATTTATGAGTACTTTAATACAGTGAAGTTTTTATATTTAAAATTAATATAAAATTAAAGATATTAACGATGAAAAGTGTGCGTTGGCAAACGTGTCCAAGGGAAATGGGAAAAGTTTTTAGAGACAGAGGGAGTATGATTTTGATAAGATAGGTGAATTAACAAAAGAAGATATAATGACCTAACAAATATGCATCTGTTACTGTAGTAATCATGTTTATCCGGATTATTTCATGTAGGCTAATGTTCAAATGTAGTTGACAACATTTTAGACATATTGTGTTTACAATGTATAAGCTTATGTAGCCAACTTTAATATTAATTATACATAAATTTTACAACCCTTACAATGGTAATTTTCTGTGTTTTGGTGAAATATAGGACAAAGCTAAAATGAAATCCAGCCAAGATGTGTGTGCAGGTATGTAATTTTGCCTCTTTCACAATATGTTATGCATATTCATATTATTTCTAATTATAAAAACGTATTGTAACAGGGAAAAGACAGATGCTTTCAAGTTTTCTCTCGGATAATAATGATAGAAAATCTTTTGGCTCATTTGTAAGTTTGAGCTTTTTTTGGAACATTTTGTAGTTAATAATTTATACATTATGCAAACTATTCTGTCTCATTAGTAAGTATGAACTCTATTGGTATAAATTTTTAAGATCATAATTTTGCATTAATATTATGTATTAATATGAGCTTTCTATTTTCTATAATAGAGGATTCCTAATTCATTCTTTAATGAGTTTGGGAAACAACTATCGTCAAAAGTGAAGATAAAGTGCATGAATTTTACATGGAAAGCTGAAATCGACGAAGAGAAGAAAAACTATGTGGATAGGCAAAGTTTATGCATTTCCATGAAATTAAATTGTACAATCTTTTACAGTTTGATTACTATGGAGATGATTTGTTTGTTACTAAGATTTTCAAGGAATCAGCTATTGAGTTAAAGTATCTACAATGTAATCCAAAGGACTTCCTTACTGTAGTACATCTATCTACATTTAAAGGAGAGGAGTATGAACTTGATGGCTGGTCATTGGCATACGACAAAGCACGCGCACTATGGAACTTCTGTGCTTGTCAGAATTATGTTCAATATTTTGAGTTAATGATCCACAACGATGATATTGATAAACAGGTTAGTTTTGGTTTTTCGATGTTTAGACAATATAAAAGTTATATTGTTTTGAGTTGTGAACATATATTATTAAAGGTTTATTCCATATATATTTGACCAAGTTGTTGTTATGATTGAAAACAGATTTTAAGTTCAGATATGGAAGACTTGTACAAAGAGTGGAAGGTTGGTACAAATATATATCTCAACTTTGTTGAAAAGGCATGGGAAATTGGTATTCAGTGGATGGATGGAAGATGTTTTTTTGTTAAAGGATGGCATGAATTTGCTAAGGAAACAGAGATCGAACCTGGCGATACTGTTGTGCTCTATAAGGATCCATCATATGCATCTGCATTTTTCAATGTCTGCATTTTTAAAGGGAAGGATAAAGAATTTGATGAAAGTGCAGGTAGTACAAAACATTTTGCTCTGAAAAAATAACATTTACATTGGTTTAACTACAAATTTTTATCTAATTTGTATTGTGTTTCCTGAGATTTGGGAAATGCAGATTGGAATACATCTTTCTTCAAAGTTGTATCAGAAATCTTAATAAAGGATGGCTTGTTTGTATGTATTTTTTGGATTACTTATTAACATTCGTTGGTTAGTGTATTTTCCATGTGTGTATCCACATCGGATTACGTGGAATTCTAAGCAATTACAATTTGCGAAGAATGTCATCTTATGTATATTTACAATGTTATGTTAATCAGGTTGTTCCAAAAAGGATAAAAGATTATTATGGTGAGAAATTGAGTAATATTCGAAGGTTAAAAATTGCTGGTGAAGGTTGCTTCATATTCTATAATTCTAAGGGTGGTTACATTTCAAACCTTGAGCAAATGCTAAAGCGCTTCAAGTTAAAGGGAAAAGAGACCATTATCCTTACTATTGATAACAGCTCTGTAATATATGGAAGGATTTATGATATTGACGGGAAAGAGATAGATTATGCAAGTCGTTGTAATGGAATTTCAAGTACCGTCAACACTGGATGGTTTTGGAATGTTAACTGGAACTCAGACACAGGTATAGTTAAATTTAAGGAACAGTTTTTTCATTGACAACATTCGCATATGTAATGTTGAAATTTTCTTTATAGAATCTGAAGAAGAAAGCAACAATGATGCTGAACAGATGCAACAAATGGATGTCGGGGAAACTTCAAAAAAGGTATGAGTTTATATATATTTAATTGTTTGATTTGATTGGATGCACTTGAATCTGTTTGATTTACACTCTTTTATAATATTTTGTAGATGTTCGTAAATAGCTCAATCTTTCTTGATTTTGTCATAGTTTTTAAGCCTGAACACTTGGAAAAAGGCAAGATGGTAAGAAATTTACGCTTTACATTTGGATTAGACTGAGAATTGTGCGATATCTAGTACTAAAAATTCATTTCCTCTTTAATTTTTTGGAATAGAAAATTCCCGAAGAAGTCAGTTTGGAACACGGAGATAACATTCCCCTGAATGTTACAATCCAGTTACCATCGGGCCGTGAAATGCACGTTGCTTTTAATAGGATTGAGCAATGTTTCTATAACATTTGTACATTTCTCAAAGAAATAACAAAGTATGCTGGTTCGATACTTGTGTTCTGTTGTAAGGGTGAAGGACTGTTCTTGGTTCATATATTAAACGATGATTATTCAGAAGTAGAGTACACCCCAATACGAAACATTGCAATAGAGCGACCATTGCGCCAAGGTATGCTTTTGTACATACTTATAAAACAATAATAATCTGGTTATTAGATTGCAATTCTTCTAATTACTTTTTGTTGGAAAAATGCAGAAAACAACAGTGGTGTTGGCTTCAAATTTTTTGTTTCTGTTATTGGTACTATTTATGAATCTGGAGAGTTGGTAAGCTTTATACAACAATTTAATACCATTTCACAACAATTTTTTTTTTTGCCAAATGAAAATCACTAAGTGCGTAATTTTTGGTTTACATAACCATGTTTTATATTTGCTTTTTTAGATCATGCCAGATTCATTTTATAAGCGATTTGGAGAGTTGATTCCTAATGCAATTTCATTGACATTGAAGAATGGTGATACATTCCATGGTAGTTACTTGGCAAATGAGAAAAGGATGTCTGGCCTGCTAGGTCTAATTCAATTAAAACATCTTGAGAGAAAAGATCTGGTTTTGTTTACCTATTGTGGAGCTGGAAAATTTGATATTGTCATATTTGATAAGAAAAAGATTGAGAGAATTTTGATTGATGATAGAGCAAGTACAGGTAATCATTTATACTTAAATACATTTGGCTATTAATTGTTGCTGTCTAATATAAATTCTATGCAATTAGTTGGACTAATTTTTAAATGCAATTTGTGCAAACAGGTATGGATTTAGACTAAGAAATGCACGATAATGCAGAAACATCTAACTTTGGTTTATTTGTGCAAGACCAACCTCAAAATCCTGATAATGAGGAAGATAATTTAGTAATTGAAAATCCAATTAATGTCATGAATAATACATTCACTTCATGCCTGGCACCATCAAATGTGGATTTTACATCTCATGGAGTGGTATGTATAGTACTAAAACCTACATGTGGTCTATTCAAGATGATTAACGCCACTTTGTTATATTGATCATTAATTTAATTTGTTTCAGCACATACCCAGACACATCAGACCACAAAACAGAGATTGGCTAGCTGGTGAACAGGTTTCCCTTAGAACTCCTACTGGAAACTGGTAAGTTGGAATAGTATTTAAAAACAACAGTTTACTAAGGTTTTCGGCAGGATGGAACAAATTTACTCGTGACAATAAACTACGAAAGAACCAGAAATTAGTTTTCACATTTGAGGAGGAACATGATGGGATAATCTTTGACATCCGAAATGGATGAAAATCTCTAGTATTATTAATTAACGATTATGACAGATTTAATGTTGATGCTGTCTTTTGGAATATACTATGAAGTTTAAAGCTTTTGTTACCTTTGTCTCTGATTTGTTATGCGGATATTTTATGTTTGGTATTGGTAATTCTTTTTGCGAAAGGGAAGTTGTGACTATTTGCACTTTAATATCTTGAATATTTTCTATGTAAGATGACATTCTAAATCACTCATAATCTGTTGAGCTAGAATTAACTAAGATTCTTGTGTTATATTTAGGATATAACATGATCCTTTTTCAAGATGTTTCAGAATGTCATTCCAAATGAAGTGACATTTGTGACAAAGTATGGAAAATCATTTAATGGCTATGTTTCATTAACTGACAGAAGAATTGAGAATTGTAGCAGACAAACATTTAATGTTGAGATCTTATACATTCTTTGTCTTTGTCTTTTTTTAAAAATTAGATCACTGTAAATTATTCATTAGGTAAATAAGTTTATGATGAAACCTATATAGTTACACCAATACTCAATTTTTTAAAGACTATTAACATTTATTTAATAGGAATGTTACATAAAAGATGTGCCATTAAATGTCATAATTTGGATGACAAATCATAAAAAATTTCATCATAAACAATGTTACTCGTACTACTACATGTAACTCCTTCCTTACTTTCTATAAAGAATGTAAGACCTTCTGGAGAGGTTACACGGCTCACAGCAACATACAATTGTCCGTGACAGAATACTGGTTCCGGCAAATAAATTCCAACACGATCAAGAGACTGTCCTTGTGCCTTATTGATTGTCATGGCAAAACATACCTGAAGTGGGAATTGCAATCGAACTAAATCAAACGGAAGATTTGTATCAGATGGACAGAGCTCAATCCTTGGAATAAGATGTTTTGCTCCAGCATGACTTCCACCAATGATTTCACATATCACGGTATGTTTCATACACTTTCTGACAATCATCCGGGTTCCATTACAAAGTCCAACAATCTGATTAAGATTCCTCAACAGCATTACAACAACACCCTCTTTCAAAATTAATTTGTGAGGAGGCATTCCAGGAACCTTGATAGAATTAAGATACTCAACAGGGAATGCAAAAGTTAAGTTCTCATGACAACCAACAGGGCATTGAACTGAATCAGCAGAATTATATGTGAATGACTCACCATCTATTCTTTGAAGAATAAGATCGTTAACATGATCAACAATTTTATTTGTTGGTGTCAAAATAGCTCACTCACGTAAATAGCTGACTTCATTGAATCGATGTTGCAATTGAGGAAAGATAGCATCAATGAGCTGGTTTAGGTCAGATGTATCAGATTGTATGCAATATTGGTTGGGTATACTGATAGTTTTGGAAAATTCATCCACACAACTACTATCCAAATATGGTATTTTTCCATCACCAACATCAAGAACCCACTTACTAAAATCTTTAATCCGTCGTATATCATCTTCTGAATTACCTCGACGTAATCTCATGTTATCTTTAAGAACAAATAGATGACATTGAGACCATAAATGAGACCTTGAAATGGAGGCAGATACTATATCCGCTCGAGAACCTTTACTGATAACTGGCAAAATTTGTCTAAAATCCCCACCAAGTAATACGGTAATTCCACCAAAAAGTTTGTCATATCGTTCGACACTCACAGATTTCATGATATCACGAAGAGTACGATCCAAACATTCAAACGCAAGTTTGTTCTGCATTGGCGCCTCGTCCTAAATAATAAGACTTGTTTTCTTAATAAGCTCTGCTATATCTGAATTATGGGGAATGGAACATGATGATTCGTCATCCAATTTCAAAGGTATTTTAAATCTTGAATGTGCTGTTCGACCTCCAGGTAAGAGAGTAGCTGCAATTCCAGAAGATGCAACTGGGAGAACAATTTTATTTTCAGATCTGAGCTTAGTAATAATAGTGTTCCAAAGATAGGTCTTTCCACAACCTCCACTACCGTAGACAAAATAGAATCCTCCATCATTCTTCTCAACTTTTCCGATAACAGCGTCATACACCTTTTTCTGTTCAAGATTTAAATTTTGAACCAAGCGTTGGTGATGTTCTGCCATTTCTTTTTTATCATAACTTGTCTCTTCCAATACCAGTTTATTCTTGCAGTTGTCTAGGAATTTAGCTGGAGGCATTGGCAAAGTTGGATAATTCCTTAGAGATCTACCAATAGAATTTAATAAATGCTCAATCTCTGCAAAATGTACGAAGATAATTGAATACATATACTTAATGTTATAATATTCATATTCATATTGATAAAAAATGATATAAAGATGGATGAATTTTTACCTCCAAGGGTGTAATATTCTAATTCTTGATCGCTTAAGCATAGCTTATCTTTCCCTGTCAATTTCCGTCGTTTCATTAATATATCATCAGACATTGGCCTCCAGTGAGATGTCCACAGTCTGAGTATGTCGCTGACCTGACAGTTGACAATTATATGAACAAAGAGGGAGCGTAGCTGGCAAGGCATAGCAGTATCAACATTTTCTTGTATTGCATCATTCCATTCATTATCATCATTAAGTAATCCCATTGCTGCACAGGTCTCCTGGAATGTATTGTACGTATTACCTTCAAAATACCGCAAGTCTCTAAAGCATCTAGGTCCTTTAACTCGACATAATAGCATACGCAAGTACCACAACTCTCCAGAAGAATAATGGGAAGAATTCAACCTACCAACCTTCTGACCTTTTTTTCTATACATCCATGCAGATTGCCCTGCATCCCAAACAAAATGTTCCGGAATTTCCTGATAGGTGTATTGTCTTGCTTGAGGATTTTCTCTGCAAAGCTGAAATAAAGCTTCTAGCTTGCTCTGTTTAAAAGATGCTCTTCTACAAACCTTTTTGCCAGATCTTCATTGTTGTTAAAAGTAACGTACTTTTCATTTGGCAAATGAAAAGATAACCTTTCAACAGATATACTACGATGGTGTATATCAAAACCAAACATCCTATGAGCAGCTTCAGCCCCACAAACATATCTGCAAAGTTGAAAAATATATTAAGATTTATCAAATAAATTGCATAAATATAAGATGAAAATATCACGATTACAAATGATCCTAACCTGCCATCCAAATACATTTTAATTTCATTCCTAGCCTTGTTATTTTCTGTAGTAGAATTGCTCGAACCCTGGACCATAACAGTAGCACGGTCGGGACCTTTCAAACAATACTTGAACAGGTATTTGATACAGCGGCCATGATTGCAAACTTCAAGATTTATGTGACATTGATACTGAACTATCAAATCCCTGTTGTAAGGAACTACCCATTGGTTATCCAAAACAGCATTTCTGACATTTACAGTGTTGTTTGTTTTTCTCCTTCTATAAGCAGGAAATCCATATTGATCAAACGTTGTAGTTGCACAATACCTATAAAGCAACATGTATTAACATGTATATTGATCACCAAGAAAATTAGCAGGCATATTTAAAGTATGAGTTGAGCATTATTAAAGCTTACTGTTTCGGAAAACCTCTTGTACATTTATTATCTTTCATACATGGTGAATAATTGTGTTGAACACCGCAAGGACCATGTATCATATATTGTTTCACAGCAGCATATCCATTAGGATCAGCTACTTCATCAGGTATTTCAGCAGA
Organism: Saposhnikovia divaricata; assembly: GCA_036435485.1. NCBI lineage: Eukaryota > Viridiplantae > Streptophyta > Magnoliopsida > Apiales > Apiaceae > Saposhnikovia > Saposhnikovia divaricata. The sequence goes on along the minus strand of CM071596.1, from coordinate 243,454,556 downwards.
TACAAAGCTGTCAATATCTTTATTCAATTTATATTTTACAGCAGGGTCTAACCAAATTAACATATGAGCATGAGGCAAACCTCTCTTCTGGTATTCCACAACATACATAACTACAGTGAATAGGTTGTAAATGATTAGAAAGCAGACTAAATCATTTTTCATTCTAATACATGTACATGACATTAATATTTTTAAATTGAATAATACCTGAAATGCACTTTCCAAACCTATTTTTATTCTTTATATCATCATACAGCTGGTCCAATTTTAGCTTGAACACGCGAGCAATTATATCTGGACAATCCTCTGGTTTGCAATGAGGAAGCAGTGACATCATCTGGAGAATCTCATCCCAGTAGAAATAGCATGTCATGGTTAAGAAAAGGTCTGGATATCCAATTTTCCGACAGACGGCAAGGGAATCTTGGAAGTTTTGCTGCATATATCGAGCAGAACCAACAAAGCTAGATGGTAATATGTATCCTTGTCCTACATTTGCTGCTTCAACATTATCACTGCTATAAACTATGTCACACAGGTTTCGGTACAATTCTGCTCTCAGTTTCTTCTGATTTTTCCGAATATACCATAACCTGGATTGTTCAACAGCAGAGAATGCATCCACTATAAACTGATGATATAGTCTACCACCAAGTCTAAGAGTATGACCTGTTAGGAGCAAACATATTCATGATGAGAAAATATCTTGAAATCAATGTATCTACATACTATTTTAAGGTAGGAGCAAATACCTTGGTCCAATCTAACCATAAAAGTGTGAGAATAATACTCTTTCATGGTAACATTCTCTCTTTTCTTTTTGCGATCATCTGAACTGGCACAATACTTCAAACCCTTTCTAAAACCGTCTTCACCATGCGGAAATAGTATCGGATACTGGAGTGCCATCATCAATGGATGCAAAGTAGTAATGCGTTGTAAACCATCAGTCTTACTCGAAACAACAATAACTCGGTCTTCACATTTTGGATCGTCATCACCAACCATTATTACAGCAATTTCATCAGAAGGCAGAATATGCTTTTCACGGCCACTGGTAGACCTTGAGATTTTCATAACTATCTTCAAATCCATAACATTATCATTCTTAAAACGATCTCTGGCCATTCTAAATTTTTGAACCAAGTGATTATTTTGCTCAAGCATCTTGATCAATCCTTCCACAATTTCTGGATCTATTTTGGAAGAATGTTGTACATTTATAGACTTCATTCTATTCTCAACCTCATTCACTGTATCATAAATATACAATTGACAAAACCTAGGCAACTCTCCATCATTTGGTAACAGGCTTCCCATTTTATGGTGATTAATTCCAGTCATTCTGAAAACTTTAGGTCCTCTACCTTTATTTATTCCATGATCTATTTTTCCACCAATGGAAGAAAAATTAAACATGGCGTTGTACGTCCTAATATTGTTTCTGAAATTTTCACCTTTCTCCTTGTCCATGTACAAATCATGCAAGTATTTAGGAGTAGGCCTTACCTTAGGAAGCTTAATTTGACCTTTACTACAGCACAAAGAGAACACAGGTGCTTTATTCCTATTTCTCTTATTTACACGCTCCATTTCCCACATTTGAACATTGCAATGTCTACATTTTGAGGTTGGACCTCCAAGGCTCCGATACTCTGAACAAATAGGTAAATGTCTTTTTCCAATGTTCAGCATAATATATGGATTTTTATTTTTTTGCAACACATTTTCAGATGAGAGTGTCGTAAATATGGAAGAACGGTGCTCATTTTGATGTGCATTACTGTATTCCTCATCTTCATAATCATTATCAGTATGACTTTCATTTTCAGAATCTCCAGAAAACATACCATCAGAATGACCTTCACTACTGAAATCATCACCTTCAGACTCAGAATTTGGTCTATCACAAAGGTAATTTTCTGGAATAAAAAAAAATTATTGAAATGAAAAACATGTGAAACTGAAAGAACTAACATGATTATGAAATGCCTTACCAAAAAAAGATGAAACTGGTGGCTTAGGTATAAACTCAGAAAATTGTTTGGATGTTGAAGCAGTTTCTTTATTCTTATTTATCTCATTTATAAATTCTGACTCCGAATCAGATCCAAAGTCAGACTCCGGGCGGAACAAATAATGGAAATCATCATCAAAATCGCTATCAACAGTTGGATTCGTAAGAGGAATTCCATCTGCATTAGAAAAAAATTTCAGATTTAATAATGTTTAAGGACAGAATATATTAATTCCAAGTTATAAAAAGATTTTGAGATCTGATATATTCTTATACCATAATTTTCGAAATCGTATTCTCTCGAATAATATGATTCAACAGCATCCTGCGAAGTTAACTCTACTCTACTATTGGATACGTTATAAGTTCCATCTGAATGTATTTGCTTTGTACCTGCAAGTATACATATAAAAATAACGTTTTAATTCAGTATAGAAATATGAGGGATAAATGAACTCATAATTTAGGATAGATACTCCATACCACGTATATTCATATTCATATAGTATTGATTTATGTTTCTCTCGTCCTTAAATTCCTTCCCATGTCTGTTGTTAAAATGAGGATCTGCTGACTTTGTTATAGGGTTAAATTCACCAGATATTTGAGCTTTTGTTCTATGTCCTTGTTTTTTGGATATATCTGGTTCATGATATACAAAAACATATGACTCAGAAACAATGTTTAGGCCAAGACAGCATTATAAGCATTTATAATAATTCAAAAAAATGTATCTTACAATCGTTGTTCGTTATATCAGAAAAAGGACGCGAAGATGTCTGACTTGGTAATAAATCCAGCTTTCTTGGCCTATCTCTCTTTTTTGCAATCGGTACATCTGTAATATTCATGATAGGAACAATGAGTTAATGATAAAATTTTTATGGTTTATATTTAGTTTAACATTATGCTGATGTTCAAGATTTATATAAACATTGATCATAACCAAATATTAGAATAAGAATCCAACAACAAAGGAACATAACCAATGGTACGCTTCTTATTTACAGAAGTACTTGAACATCATAATAATTGAAATGTAACTGGACATAACATCTACGTGTAATAATGGTACAATAGGTAACAAATAAAAAGCAAACAAAAACCTGTAATAGATTCCGTAGAATTATTTGGTAAAACATTAACATTGCTGGGATTCAATGATATATTCACCTTCCTTGGTCTTCCTCGCTTTTTGGTAATCGGTACATCTGTAGTAACCATATTAGGAGACAATAAATAAATCGTCTAAGCAAGGTAAATGAGATTATAACGTAACTTAACTTGAAATTTCAGTTGTAGAGCTGGGCTGAACATTCTCTTTGTTTCTTGGAATTTTTTCAGTAGTATTATTTGGATCGACATTAACATTGTTGGAGAACAATGATAAATCCACCTTCCTTGGCCTTCCTCGCTTTTTGGTAATCGGTACGTCTGCAGTAATCATGTTAAGAGGAAATTAATAATTCGTCTTAGGAAACATAACGGAGATTATAACGTAACTTAACTTGGAATTTCAGTTGTAGACATGGGATGGACATTCTTTTTGTTTCCGGTGACTTGAGAGTATTTGCTACCCAGAAACGAATGAGAACCTTGTTACTGTAGATGCATATTATTCGTTTGTTGAGGAGAGAATGCATTATCTGCATAGTAAAGAATTCTCATAGAATAAGTTTTATCCGATACATAGAGTATTCATATATGTATAACAAACAACTTGACAACATACCAGTAATTGTATTCATACAAAAGAAACTCATTGATTTATTTCGATTGCTCTTATTCGAATCTCCAGAAGAACAACATGGAATGGTTTGATGAGAAACGTTACTGCCTAGTAAAGTAACATCCGGTGATGATTCAAGCTTTTTAGGTCTCCCTCTTTTCCTCGGAATGAAATCAAAATTCGACGAAACACGGAACTCATCATCAGCATAAGATGTTGATTTTTTCGATTGTTCATCCATAATAGGTATCAAATTCATAACATGTTTCCAGTTTTGATGTATTGTGCAATTGTCGATCTTCAAGAATGAAGATAGAGAAGTTCAAGTTCTGATTTTTGAAATAATGATGATGACAGATAATTAGGATCGTGGTTTGTTTTTAATAAATGAGAGAGAATAGGGTTAGCATGTATCAAGGACAGTCTGTTTTGATTGATTTCTGACGTGGCTTTTTTTATTTGCAAGTGAATTTACATGTATATCCATGGTAGATTTATCTTGTAATGTGGGAATAAGGATAAAATAGGAAGGATGTGACAAAAAGTAAGGACAAAACAGGAAGATTAAGGCAAAAAGGATTCAGGATTTATATTATACATAGATACTTTCTGTATCTTATCAAAAACGACTTGGGAGTAGTGTAAGTTCAAATTTAAAATTTGAATAATCCATATAATTAATTTATGTTATTAATTAACATACTTTGTATTATACTTTCTGTATATTTTAAAATTTGGATAATCCATGTTTCAAGTAGATTTACCAAAAAGGACTTGGGAGTAGTGTAAGTTCAAATTTGGAAAGGATAGAAAAGGTCTTTTTCCAAATTCTTTGTGTTCAGGAATTAAGATTATATAGATACTTTCTGTATCTTTACCGAGCCAGTATTTTCTTTATCATTTTAACATTTTTTTTACACCAAAATCCTTTGCACCTATTTTGACCAAAAAAAAAAAAAAAGAATCATTGCATCTATGAGATTATTTTTTATTTTTTGCGTGCGTGTTTTAGATTTTTAAAGAAGGTTTTAATAGATTCCAGAAAAGCAAGAATACATTACATACATGATTTGGATGTAAGTATTATTCTAAACTAGCTTATAACCGTGCATGGTTCTTTTTCAATATTTATAATTATGTTAATTATTTTATCGGACAAAATTTTCTTAAAATTAAATTTACATTGAGAATTTTCTTAAAACATTGAGTTTATATTTAATTTGCAATACAAATTTTTACACTGAAAATTCTATTTAATTTAGAAAATCTACTTATATTTGATTTAAATTATTAAAATTTACTTCTTTGTATTTGAATATTATCATATTATCAATCAAATAAACTTATTTTCAAATATTAGATCTAATCATTTTCAATTTAGAAGACCTAATTATATTTTGTTTAAATTAAAATTTAATTTTTCGTACTTAAATATAATTCTATTATCAATCAAATAAACTTCTTTCTAATATTAGATCTAATTTTATCCAATTTAGAAAATCTATTTATATTTGGTTTAGATTATAAAATTTATTTCTGGGTATTTAAATAAAAGTCTATTATCCACCAAACAATTTCTTTTAATACATAATCTAACAGATCACATCTATCTATTTTAAGATCCAACGATCCATATTTATTTGGTCAATGATCGTACTACAAAAAACTGGATAAGATCCCCTTATGCTTATTATATATAAGGAGTATTAAGGATATAATGCAAAAAATTCAATTAATAAAATATATTATATTTTGTTATTTACTTATTATCTAAACTATAATATATTTATACTAGCTTAAAACCTGTGCGACACACGGATTTTTTTTAATATTATATGAATATTTTTCATTAATTAAATTATTTTTTTTTAAAATATGAATTTTGGAGGCTTAATTTTTTATATGAGATGATTTGATAATAAATATATAAATGTTATCCGTGATATTTCTAGAAAGTGTGGGATTTTGGTTAATTGTTATTAATTATAAAATTATTATTTTGTTTTATTAAATAGAATGCCCGTGATATGATTAGAAAAAGATAGGATTTAGTTAGAGAAAATTAAAAATGTAACATATACTAGGTCAAAAAGTTAATTGATTAGTTTATATTAATTATAATTTAATTACATTATTTTACTAAATACAATTGCTAGTAATGTTTTTAGAAAATGAGAAATTAATATTATCTGTGATATTTCTATTAAAAGAGGGATTTTAGTTAGAAAATATATAAAAGATTATACGTTTTAGCTGAAGAAGGTAATCGATCAATTATTAATATTATTAGTTTATTGTATTAAATAAAAAAGATCGTGATATAATTGGAAAAAGAGAGATTTCAATTAGATAAAATAGAAAGGTAACGTGAATATTAAAAAGATTACATGATTTATGTGAAAAAGGTAATGATTAGTTTATAATAATTATAATTTAATTTTGTTATTTTAATGAATAAAATTGCTCATAGTTTTTAGAAAATGAGAAATTAATGTTGCCCTCGATATTTCTAGAAAAAAAGAAAATTTAATTAACAGGTAATTGAGTAAGGGTAAATAAGTAAAATACCGACAGACAGACAGACTGACCGACCAAACTTTTAATGTTTCGGCTTTTATATAATAGTATAAATTTTTTGTTATTAATATTGGCTCATGCTTGGATTATCCCGATCATACCCTTGCCAACTTAAACAATTAAGTGTTATTAGTTGTAAATAGTAAGTAGGGGTGGATTTAATCTTTCGATGAATTGAAATATTTACATGAATTAAAATTAATAATTAAATAAATAAAATATTTGTGTAAATATTCATGATGTAATGATCAGATGTGGAATTGAAGACGAGGATGAGTTTTTTGATTTTTTTCAAAAAGCCTTATGTGTTGTGGTTTATTTTGTAGTAGTTTGTTTAGAGGTATAAAAGTCTGGTTCTAGCTTTTCCTTTACTACTTTGTACATGTTTGTATTGATCTTATTTCACGTGGCTAATGTTTGTGTAGTGACATGATGGTCTTTTTGTGCTTGTTTCTTTAATGATAGCTTTTCATAATGAACTAAAATCATTTTGAGATCATATGCACATGTCCTTACAAGATTGTACATAGTGTATATACGTTTCCTTGCGTAGCCATTTAAACATAAACGCCTAGAGGGGTATATTTATATTTTCTTTTGTTACGGAGGGGAATATAGATTAAATTGGAGTAATTGTAAGTAGTCGATCCCGTGATTGATGGTAGTTTTGCTTATTATCCCTCTTATTTTTATTATATACAATGGCTTCTTTTTCTTATATTAATAATTATATTAATTTTTTAAATAATTATATATTATTAATTTACATATCAAATTGTTGTTAAAAAATTGATGTATATATATATATATATATATATATATATATATATATAAGATTTTACACGTACAATTTAATATTTGTGCTTTATCTTGAATTATTAAAATTTGATTTGGACGATTTTACAGCCCACATGAACTTAATAAGATAATCTTTAGTTTAGTGATGGTTTTACAATTATTTTCCAATTAAAACTACGTAAAAACAAAAGAAAGAAGAAATTGAGGATTTTTTACATTGAAAATTATATTCAATTTATGAAATCTACTTATATCTTGTTTTGATTATCAAAATATCCTTCTTATTATTTGAAGATAGTTCAATTAACAACCATATATAGTTTTAATAATAAATGTAAGAGTGATTTTGTCCAAAATTTTAGTAGTCGGTAGTCTGTTTCCATTCACTACGACAAACTAAATAAGAATCGTCAATTCATAAAAAAATAGATAAAAAAATGAATCTAGTATAAAAAATATTTTATATTCTAACATGTATACTACATAATTAGCATATTTACAAAATTATGAATAGCATAACATAATTATGCTACCTAATTATGGAAATAAAATCATAGAAGGATGATATGGATAGTTAAACTGGAAAATTTAAGATATCTATACTCTTTATTAAAAGCAGAAACCCCCTTTTAATGATATGCCATGTATACCGCGGCATGCCACTAAATATTAATTAATTTATTTAATTAAAATTGTAATATTATATAATAATTTAATTTAATAATGAAATTATATACTATAAGTCTATTAACTAAAAATTAAAATAAAAGTTAGGAATATAGTATTACATAGAAATTAGGACTCCTTAAATTAATATTTAAAAAATATCTATAATAGATTAATAATAAATATAATTAATAATATAGCTACTCTTATATTACCGGAATGAAGTTATGTAAATTTAATAAATTAAAATAATAATATTGAATATTAAATTAAAATAATAATATTGAATATTAATTTAATTTAATAGTGAAGTTATAATCTTTACTAAAAACAGAAACCCCCTCTTTACGGTATGCCGTGTATACCGCGATATGCCATGTATACCACGGCATGCCACTAAATATTAATTAATTTATTTAATTAAAATTGTAATATTATGTAATAATTTAATTTAATAATGAAAATATATATACTATGAGTCTATTAACTAAAAATTAAAATAAAAGTTAGGAATATAGTATTACATAGAACTTAGGGCTCCTTTGATTAATATTTAAAATGTATCGATAATAGTTTAATAATAAATATAATTAATAGTATAGCTACTCTTATATTACCAGAATGAATTCTGAAGTCATATAAATTTAATAAATTAAAATAATAATATTAAATAATAATTTAATTTAATAGTGAAATTCTATATTATGAGTCTAGCAATCGAAATAAAAGTCGAGAATATAGTATTATATACAAATTGGTGCTTTAAGATTTTATTTTATTTAAAAAAATTAAAAATTAAAAATTTAAGATAACTTATCACGATCTGTGCTATACTCTTTGTTAAAAGTGGAAACCCCTCTATTATTAATTGTATTTATTATTAATGTATTACATAGAACTAAGGGCTCCTTTAATTAATATTTTAAAAGTATTTTAATAAATTAATAATAAATATAATTAATAATATAAATACTCTTATATTTTCAGAATGAATTTATGTAAATTCAATTAATTAAAATATTAATTTAATTTAATAGTGAAGTTATATACTAGGAGTCTATTAACTAGCAATCGAAATAAAAGTCGAGGATATAGTATTATATATAACTTGGTGCTTTAAGATTTTATATTATTAAAAAAATTATAAATTAGAAATTTAAGATAATTTATCACGATCCGTGCTATACTCTTTATTAAAAGCAGAAACCCCTCTATTATTAATTATATTTATTATTAATCTATTACAGATACTTTTTAAATATTAATTAATGGAGCCCTAAGTTCTATGTAATACTATATTTTTGACTTTTATTTCAATTTTTAGTTAATAGACTCATAGTATATAATTTCATTATTAAATTAAATTGTTATATAATATTGAAATTTTAATTAAATAAATAAATTATTATTTAGTGGCATATCGTGATATACATGACATACCGCGGTATAAATGGCATACCGTTAAGAAGAGGTTTATGCTTTTAATAAAGATTGTATGCCTTGTATGCCATGTATACCATGGTATGTGTAACGCCCCCAAATCCACCCTGACCGGGGACTCGGGTCGTCACATTGACTCAATATGATAACGCAATAACAATACCAAATTTTATTACAACGGAGCATAAAATGTCCCACTCCGCAGGTTCAAGATCGTCTTCACAACATAGTACAAACCAACTTGATACATTTCGAAATAATATGTTACAAAAGTTCACAACAGTAGAAATATAAAGATTCCATCTGGATCTTCTAATTATTGTCGCCATAGCCTTACGCCTTCCCCTTGCCTTTATAGCCCTGGCTGGACGTCTCGCCTCTTTCCGTCTTGACAGCTGAACAAAATGTTGTAAAGCAAGAATGAGCAACTATAGTGCTCAGCAAGTTCTCTTCTCGCTCGGTATATAAATATAATAAAGTTTACCGAAATAAATACTCAAAATTTTAATATCGGATATCACAATATGATTTGGCTCAAATTCATCTTGAAAATATCATACTCGAAAGGCTCAAAACTCATCTCAAAACAGAATACTCAAAAGACTCATTACTCATCTCGAAACAGAATACTCGATAACTCATCTGATATAACTCTGATAACTCATGATTTAAGAATGAACTGGTCTTCCACCTCTCCGTATCTCGGTGGGGCGATCAACTAACCAACCAAGAATACCGGCCTCCAATGACACCGCACTTCGCCCGATCACGGCTACAATACGATATCAACTATAATATATATGTATGAATGCTAGCATCATAATAGTTATCAATTCAACCAAGGCAACAAATGCCTAATTATTCTCGGGTCCGTAAAACGGTACACGAGTCTCTCTTTCTCTGTAATGGGCCTCTTGCCCAAAATTGACCAGTAGAATACAGAATTCCCGAATATTTGGGGTACAGATACCTTGAGATGATTCTCACAGAAAATATTTACAAATCTGGCGGACTGCCAGTATGACTCGATTTTACCACCAATCCGAACAATGGACTGATGTAACTTCTCAATAATAATAACTTATCGGTTGACACGAACAAAATGCCAAACCTTGACAATAAGATCAACTATCTCGAATTTATGAGAATAGTCTTAAGATTGAAGTAATTGGGAGTCGTACTGAACAAATAGTACTTCTCAATATTTATAATACTCAACATTGATGAACGATTAAATAGAATATTTTCCACTTGTTCGACGAATAAAAATCTTTAATAATTGTAATTTTAAACTCCTATCGGTTAGTTCAAACGAGGAACTAACTAAAAGATAATCAATAAATAACGATTGAATTTGTACAATAAATTCAATCGAAAAGAATAAATTTAACTATCTCAGACGAATGAGATTAGTTTCACTGAATCAAAATAATAGTCGTCTCGAATTAATGAGATCGACCCGATAGCAACTAAATCATTTCTACGCTTATAGGGAGTATAATTCTCAAATAAACTAACTTAACAACATAATAATATTTAACAAGAAATAATTCTCAAAAGAAATTATTGCATCATACAGAGCAACGGATAATCTCAACATATAATATCTCGAAAATAATTAAGGAATTAAATAACACGAACAGAAATTCACAGTTTCCAAAAGTTAGGGTAAGAACGAACTTGCCTCGATCTCGAAGTGCAAATGAATGCAGATAAAAATTATACTCTACCCGTGAACTTGGCGTCGATCTACGTCTCGAGAATTATTTTCTAAAAATTGGCAACCAGAAATACGTGAGCGATTCTTCAGAATAAAATACTCCCGATTCGATAATCTAATTAATAATAATATAATATCTCATAAAATCTCCGGAACAATTAACAGAAATTAATTCCGGGATAAATAAATATTTCTTTGAACACATGAATTAAATCTGGAGGATATATCCTATTTTTAATATTTGGAAATCTAAATTCTTACTCAAAATGAAAAATTCAAACATCCATTTTTATTCAATTTAAATCCAAAATAATTATTCTCATTTTTAAACTAATTTATCAAAGAATTCTAATTTTTAAGAAATCTCACAAATTCTAATTTATTTAAATCAAATATTAATCTCTAAAATAATTCTAACTTGATCCGGTTAATTAAAAAAATATATATAATCTGAAAATATTAATTATCAGATTAAAATCATATTTAACTCTATTTTATCACAATTATACCCCTTTTATTGACAAATTAATAAATCTCTAAAATTGTGTCCAAAATCACAATTGTATTAAATCTCTAAATTATTTTCAAAATCACCTAATAATACTTATTTAATTAATAAAGTAATAAATTCTAAATTACATCTAAAAATTATATTTAATTCTATTTAATTAATAACGCAATTAAATTATTATTTACCCAATAATTTAAATAACGGTTCAAATAATAAAATCTTGATTTTTAACGAACTATCGCTAAATTACTAAACGGTATCGTTTTAACAGAAAAAAATGATGTGGGCCCCACTTTCCCCGTGGGCCCACCCCTGTTTCCTGCATCTCCCCCAAACAAACTCCCTGCATCTCTCTCATTCTCTCTCAACCAATCTCTCTCTCCCTCTTCTCTCTCTCCCTCTCTCCCTATCTCTCTCAGCCTCCCTTCTTTCTCTCCACCATCTCTCTCCCTATCCCTCTCTCTCTCTCGAATCTCTCTCGTCTCTCTCTCTCTCTCTCTCTCTCTCTCTCTCTCTCCCTCCCTCTCCCTCTTTCTCTTCTCCCCGTCGAACACTACTCCGACCATTTCTTCTCAACCCGACAACAACCTCCCTCCTCCTCCTCTTTTCTTCGTCATCTCCCCCCCGAACTCCTCTGTTTCTCGTCCTAATCTCTCCCTTCACCTCTCGACTCTCTCAATCTATCTTCTCCTCCTTTTCTTTCCAATACCGACCACAAACACCATCATTTTCAACCGAAACCAACAATCAATCCCTCCCCCTTATAACTCCGGCCACCCATTCCACCATTACAACCTCTCCTCACCTCTCTCTCACGACCCAATCCCGACCTCTCTCCGTTCTCCCTGCTCTCTCCCTCCTCTGCTCCCTCTCTCTTCGACAACAACAAAACATCACAAAACAACAACCCATCCAAATACAAACCAACACAACACCAATTACAAGTATAGATCGACAAAACAAGCGTAAACAACGAATCGAAAGAAAAAAAAAATGGAAGTTAAACTACCTGGGTTTGCTCGGTTTTGCAGAGAATAAAAAGAAAGCATAGGCTAGGTATATACTCGGGTGTTATAAATGGAACTGTATTGTTTTTGAGAGAAAACATGAGATAGCTTGTTTTTGTGTTTATGGGTTTGTGTCCTGTTTTAAAAAAATAAGCATAGGCCGGTTATAATGATTGTTCATATTAGTGACATGTTTTGTGTTTAACACATTTTAAGAAACGAAAATGTGGAATCAGAATAATAATGCCCTGAAAACAAGGGCCTTGTTTTCAGCCGAGTTTTGTGGTAATGGATGCTGTCTTAATCAGTAATAATAATAACGTTTTCTACCCAGCTGGCTAATTAAAACGAGACTCAAAAATTCGGCTCCAAATTAAAAATATATTTCGAAAATTCGTGGTTATTACAGTCTTCCCCCCTTATAGGATTCCGTCCTCGGAATCAAAACTATGCACTAAACAATTCAGGATATTTATTCCGCATTTCGTTTTCTAATTCCCACGTGGCTTCCTCAACTTGGTGGTTTCTCCAAAGTACTTTCACTAAATTCACTTTCTTAGTTCTCAACTCTTGCACTTTGTAATCTAGGATCTCCACTGGCTTTTCTTCGTATGTCAAATCGGGACGAATTTCCACTGGTTCGTAGGTTATAACATGCCTGAAATCAGAATGGTACTCTCTTAACGCAGAAACATGAAACACGTCGTGGATATGCTGAAGGTCTGGAGGTAGGGCCAACTGATAAGCTAGTGGTCCTATCTTCTTAAGAATCTCGAAGGGTCCTATATATCTGGGACTTAACTTGCCTTTCTTTCCGAATCTCATTACTCCTTTCCAAGGTGAAACTTTTAACATCACTTTATCTCCCACTTCAAACGCTTTGTCTTTCCTCTTTTGATTTGCATACTTCCTCTGTCGATCTTGAGCTGCAACTAACCTTTTTCGAATAACCTCGGTTGCTTGCTTAGTTTGTTAAAGTAATTCTGGTCCTAGTATCTTTCTTTCTCCTACTTCATCCCAATATAACGGTGATCTACACTTCCTTCCGTACAAAGCTTCATAAGGTGCCATACATATGCTCGAATGGTAACTATTGTTGTAAGCAAACTCGACTAGGGGCAAATGTTCATCCCAACTCCCTTTAAAATCAAGTGCACAGGCTCTTAACATATCTTCAACTGTTTGAATCGTCCTTTCACTTTGTCCGTCGGTCTGTGGATGATAAGCAGTGCTCAGATTTAACTTCGTGCCAAGACATTCTTGAAAACTTTTCCAAAATCGAGAAGTAAAACGGGCATCTCTATCAGATACAATTGAAACAGGTACTCCGTGACGAACTACAATCTCCTTTAGATATATGTTCACCAATCTCTCAACGGAATACTTATCACTGATTGGTAGAAAATGCGCAGACTTAGTGAGTCGGTCGACAATAACCCAAATAGCATCATGGCTGGCTCTAGTTCGGGGCAATCCTACACAAAATCCATGGTAATATGCTCCCATTTCCACTCGGGTATCTCTAAAGGTTGTAGAAGTCCACTTGGTCGTTGATGTTCTGCCTTCACTTTCTGACATGTCAAACACTTACTTACCCATTCTGCAATCTCCCTTTTCATGTTGGGCCACCAATAATTCAACTTGATGTCTTGATACATCTTTGTGCTCCCTGGGTGAATGGAATATCTCGAGTTATGCGCTTCGCTCATAATTTCCTCCTTCAACTCTGTAACATTAGGAATCCATATTCTCGATGCAAATCGCTTAATTCCCTTTTCATCTTTTGAACTTAGAAATTCTTCTCCGGTCAACTCTGATCTTCTTTCTTCCATTACTTGTTCTTGACAACGTCGAATCTTCTCGAGTAACTCCGGTTGAAACTGAATGCTGTAAGCTCTTTCATTGTTTTGGACTGGGACCTTGACTTCTAATTCCATTTTCTCAAATTCTCTGACCAATTCTTCTGAGGTTGTCAACAGGTTTAGTCTCTCCTTTCTACTTAATGCATCAGCTACAACATTAGCCTTCCCTGGGTGGTAGTTTATCGAGCAATCATAGTCTTTGATCAACTCCAACCATCTTCTTTGTCTCATGTTTAATTCCTTCTACGTGAATATATACTTTAAGCTCTTGTGATCCGTGTAAATCTCGCATTTCTCTCCGTAAAGGTAATGTCTCCAAATCTTGAGTGCGAAAACGATAGCAGCAAGCTCCAAATCGTGAGTAGGGTAACGGGACTCATACTCCTTCAATTGTCGAGAGGCATAAGCTATTACTTTTCCGTGTTGCATCAAAACACATCCTAAACCCTTGTGAGAAGCGTCGCTGAAAATTACGAAATCGCCTTTCTCATCGGGTAAGGTCAACACCGGGGCAGTAGTCAATCTCTTCTTCAATTCTTGAAAGCTTTCTTCGCATTTGGGGGTCCATTCAAACTTTTCACTCTTTCTGGTAAGTCGAGTCAGTGGCGTAGCTATCTTTGAGAAATCCTTCACGAATCTACGATAGTATCCGGCCAATCCAAGGAAACTTCTAATTCGGTTGGAGTCTTGGGTCTCTCCCAATCTGCTACGGCTTCTATATTTGCGGGGTCTACAGAAATCCCTTCGCCGCTTACAATGTGTCCCAAAAATTGAACTTCTTTTAGCCAGAATTCACACTTTGAGAATTTCGCATATAACTTTTCCTTCCTCAGCGTTTCCAGAACTAAACGGAGGTGTTCAGCATGTTCCTTAGGAGACTTCGAGTATATCAGGATGTCATCAATAAATACAATCACGAACTTGTCCAAGTACCTCTTGAACACACGATTCATCAAGTCCATAAAAGCAGCTGGCGCATTCGTCAATCCAAAAGACATGACTAAGAATTCGTAATGTCCATATCGGGTCCTAAAGGCAGTCTTAGGAATATCTTCAGGCTTGATCTTTAGTTGATGATAGCCGGATCTCAAATCAATCTTTGAAAAACATCTAGCTCCCTTAAGTTGGTCAAACAGATCGTCGATTCGAGGTAGAGGGTACTTATTCTTGATGGTCATCTTGTTCAACTCACGATAATCAATACATAGTCGCATAGATCCGTCCTTCTTCTTCAAGAACAGCACTGGAGCTCCCCACGGGGATACACTTGGTCTGATTACGCCTTTGTCAAGTAATTCTTGCAGTTGGGTAGCCAACTCCTTCATCTCAACTGGAGCCATTCGGTATGGTGCCTTGGAAATTGGTGCAGTTCCCGGGGCAAGATCGATATTGAATTCTATTTCTCTATCGGGCGGCAATCCAGGTAACTCTTCAAAAAAAACATCTTCAAATTGATTCACTACAGGGATTTCATCAATGGCAGGGGCTTGCTTCTCGTTGTCAACCACATAAGCTAAGTAGGCTTGACACCCACTCCTTAGTAGTTTCTTCGCTTGAATCATAGTCAGAAAATTACTGGTAGGTTTCCTTCCGCGAAATTGTATTCTTTTGCCGTTGGGTCCCTTTACACTAACCCACTTACGCCGACAATTGATTTGAGCATCATAACGTGTCAACCAATCCATTCCCAGAATTATATCAAACTCCCCTAAATTAAAAGAAAGAAGGTCTGCTTCGAAACGTTGTCCTTGGATTTCGATTCCACAATCTGGACATATCTGATCTACAGGGACTTTTTCCTGATTTGCTACTTCTATAATCAATGTCTCCCCTAATGGTACGGAATGAATATCCAATTTATTCCTAAAATTCTCCGATATGAAAGATTTTGTTGCTCCCGAATCAAACAAAACACATGCATCTACAGAATTGACTAAAAGCGTACCTGCAATTACATCACTATCAGCAATAGCATCCTTCACCGTCATGTTGAAAGTACGAGCAGTTGGCTTGTTGCTGGGAGGTGCCATGAGTCTAGGTGCAGTTGTCTCCTTTGGTGGTGACTTGTAATCTCGTGCAATATGTCCTTTCTTTCCGCAATTGAAACAAGTAATGGCCTTATCCTTGCAGTGAGAAGAATAGTGCCCTTTTTGTCCATAGTTGTAACAAACAATACTGGCCAGATTACATGGTCCTGGGTGCTTCCTTCCACACGTTTTACATTCGGGTAGCGGTGGCCTTCCTTGAATTAGATTGGCTGCCTGAGTGGGTCTGGACTTTTGGTTGTTTCCCCTAATGTCTTGATTCTCAGTTCTCTTTGTACCATTGCTTCTGTCTTCCCGCTTCACAAAAGGTCTCTTTCCATTCCGATCGTCCGGCTTCCTCTCAAAATTATTTCCACGATTATGAAACTTCCTTTTCTTCATATCCTTGTCCTTTGAGTACAACTCAGATCCACTTTCCACAATAGATGCTTTTTGAACCATAGTAGCATAGTTGGTGATTTCTAGGACCGCAACTCGATTCTGGATCCATGGCTTCAGCCCTAGTTGAAAACGTTTAGCTCTCTTTTCGTCAGTATCCACATGGTAAGGCACAAACCTAGAGAGTTCAGAAAACTTGGCTTCATATTCAGCTACAGTCATGTTGCCTTGCTTGAGTTCCAGAAACTTGACCTCCATTTGGCTCTCCAAGTATTTAGGAAAATATTTCTCCAAAAATAGCTGCGTGAACCTCGTCCAGGGTATGACTACGTTCCCTTCCATTGCTCTCTTTGATTCCCACCAATAATTCGCTTCACCTTTTAACATGTAGGCTGCAAAGATGGTTTTCTTCTCTTTTTCTACCCCTACGATCTCAAAGGTCTTTTCTATTTCACGTAACCATATTCTTGCTTCAACGGGATCGGTAGTACCTTTAAACTCAGGGGGATTCAGAGATTTAAATGATTTGAAACTAACGGTAGCCTGTGTCAGTTGAGCTGGAGGTAGATTTCCTCCCACTGGATGTTGGTTCCGTTGGGGCTGAAGGTTCTGGGTATGCTGAATAAGAAAGGTCATAAGTAGACTCATCGGGTTATTTTCTTGATTAGGATCTCGAGCGAGTTGTGGTTCCGGGTTTGGAACTTGGTCCTGAGGTGGAACCTCATTCTCTGGATTCACCACGGGTTGAGGACGAGAATTCTTTGCGGGTCTTCCTCTTTTTGGTGCCATCTTTTTCTATAAGGATGAAAACAATAGGGTATGTTATATCTCAGGTTTGCAATTATACGACACCATTGCTGGCACAATTACGATAGGCATTCATAAAAATTACTCGGTCAAATTCCTGGTTCCTCGAAATAAATCATACTCAAAATCGTGACTCTCTCTGGTCTCTTTATAAACTATTACTCTTATTCTTAGTATAACTGAAAGTTCTCGGGAAACCTTATAAGTTCTAAAATTCAATCGCTATTAATCTCTGGTTCTCAAATTTTGGTTAAACTCATTTTAAATCGTAACTTTTGCAAATCAGTTGTTATCTATATCAGGGTAGCATGAGGATACAATATCACATGATACTCTACTGTAACACAATTTTCCAATAAATAAAGCAAGATAGCAGTTAACAGATCAGAATATACAATAATGAAAAGGTACAACTACTGGTACGGTACATGTCATAACACTGAATATAATACATCTCAGCTACATCAAATACATATAACAAGAAACTATGTACATCCCAATACAGAAAGATCTAATGTGACGCCATCCAGAAACTGGTTCACCGCTAGCTACTCTAGCCAAACGATGAGGATGCTCACACGTGCAAATAGGTTATTAACGTGGGAACATCTCACCGACCCTCCTATGGAACTCTGCTACGATATCTGCAATTATGGTGGCAACTCTTGCACGGTCAATCTGCCCGGTACTCGATGACGGCAAGGCAGCAAAGTCAGTCTGTAGTCCCATTAAAACGGTAAGAGCAATCTGATGCATAATCTCCATGGGGACATCTCTCACCAGTAAACTCCTTCCGTGATGCATAACAAAAGGATCAGGAACAGCCAACAATCTAAGGATACCATCCCTAGTAGCAAAGATCTCCTCATAACGAGCCCATAACCATCGATAATGCTGGAAGAGGGAATGATGAACGTGCCAAGGGACCATCTCTCCTGCCGCTCCCTCATACTCCGGGTGAACAGGTGGCATCGCAGTAGTAGTAACAGGGGCCGCAGTGGGCTGAGTCGGGGCACGAACAGGTATAGTAGGCGCCGATGGGGCAGTATCACAAGCAGGAGTATCACCGGCCTGTGGAAACATGTAGTTCGGTATGGTAGGGACTGACGGAGCCGAAACATATACTGGAACCTAGGAAGTAAACCAGTCAGCAAAAGCTGCCACTCTGGTGGGTGTATCAACTCTAGACTCTGGGGCAGCTGAACTAGGCACTACGTCAGTGTGGATAGGTGAATGCAGCCTCTCATCATCCTGATCAGCAATCTCTGGCTCTGGGGTCTCAGCTCTAAACATCTCGGGGGTAAACAGTGAGGTAGTCTGCTCTATCTGCTCAGTCTCTATCTGAACCTCATGTGGAGGTGTATCTAAGTCAATCACATGTGGAGGTGAAGGTGTAAGTATTTGGACAGAAGAATCCTCCGAGTCGCTACTGATCACCATGTACTCCTCTGATGGGTCACTATCCGTCCTTGAACTAGGATCTAGAGGTCCTAGTGGGTATGGGGTAGGAGATCTGTCTCCAGTAGGAAAGAAACCGGTAGATCCTGAAGAAGACATCTACAAAAGCAAAGAGTCTCGGTCACAAACAGGTTCTAGTCGACTATAAACTCATATAAATATATAAGGGTGTAAGGCACTTGGTGCTAAAATTTCCACGTTGTATAATACCTCTAAATTCTCACGTCGTGTTATAATTCTAGGCTTGTACGATTCCTAAAATATAACTAAGGCTCTGATACCAAAACTGTAACGCCCCCAAATCCACCCTGACCGGGGACTCGGGTCGTCACATTGACTCAATATGATAACGCAATAACAATACCAAATTTTATTACAACGGAGCATAAAATGTCCCACTCCGCAGGTCCAAGATCGTCTTCACAACATAGTACAAACCAACTTGATACATTTCGAAATAATATGTTACAAAAGTTCACAACAGTAGAAATATAAAGATTCCATCTGGATCTTCTAATTATTGTCGCCATAGCCTTGCGCCTTCCCCTTGCCTTTATAGCCCTGGCTGGACGTCTCGCCCATTTCCGTCTTGACAGCTGAACAAAATGTTGTAAAGCAAGAATGAGCAACTATAGTGCTCAGCAAGTTCTCTTCTGGCTCGGTATATAAATATAATAAAGTTTACCGAAATAAATACTCAAAATTTTAATATCGGATATCACAATATGATTTGGCTCAAATTCATCTTGAAAATATCATACTCGAAAGGCTCAAAACTCATCTCAAAACAGAATACTCAAAAGACTCATTACTCATCTCGAAACAGAATACTCGATAACTCATTTGATATAACTCTGATAACTCATGATTTAAGAATGAACTGGTCTTCCACCTCTCCGTATCTCGGTGGGGCGATCAACTAACCAACCAAGAATACCGGCCTCCAATGACACCGCACTTCGCCCGATCACGGCTACAATACGATATCAACTATAATATATATGTATGAATGCTAGCATCATAATGGTTATCAATTCAACCAAGGCAACAAATGCCTAATTATTCTCGGGTCCGTAAAACGGTACACGAGTCTCTCTTTCTCTGTAATGGGCCTCTTGCCCAAAATTGACTAGTAGAATACAGAATTCCCGAATATTTGGGGTACAGATACCTTGAGATGATTCTCTCAGAAAATATTTACAAATCTGGCGGACTGCCAGTATGACTCGATTTTACCACAAATCCGAACAATGGACTGATGTAACTTCTCAATAATAATAACTTATCGGTTGACACGAACAAAATGCCAAACCTTGACAATAAGATCAACTATCTCGAATTTATGAGAATAGTCTTAAGATTGAAGTAATTGGGAGTCGTACTGAACAAATAGTACTTCTCAATATTTATAATACTCAACATTGATGAACGATTAAATAGAATATTTTCCACTTGATCGACGAATAAAAATCTTTAATAATTGTAATTTTAGACTCCTATCGGTTAGTTCAAACGAGGAACTAACTAAAAGATAATCAATAAATAACGATTGAATTTGTACAATAAATTCAATCGAAAAGAATAAATTTAACTATCTCAGACGAATGAGATTAGTTTCACTGAATCAAAATAATAGTCGTCTCGAATTAATAAGATCGACCCGATAGCAACTAAATCATTTCTACGCTTATAGGGAGTATAATTCTCAAATAAACTAACTTAACAACATAATAATATTTAACAAGAAATAATTCTCAAAAGAAATTATTGCATCATACAGAGCAACGGATAATCTTAACATATAATATCTCGAAAATAATTAAGGAATTAAATAACACGAACAGAAATTCACAGTTTCCAAAAGTTAGGGTAAGAACGAACTTGCCTCGATCTCGAAGTGCAAATGAATGCAGATAAAAATTATACTCTACCCGTGAACTTGGCGTCGATCTACGTCTCGAGAATTATTTTCTAAAAATTGGCAACCAGAAATACGTGAGCGATTCTTTAGAATAAAATACTCCCGATTCGATAATCTAATTAATAATAATATAATATCTCATAAAATCTCCGGAACAATTAACAGAAATTAATTCCGGGATAAATAAATATTTCTTTGAACACAGGAATTAAATCTGGAGGATATATCCTATTTTTAATATCTGGAAATCTAAATTCTTACTCAAAATGAAAAATTCAAACATCCATTTTTATTCAATTTAAATCCAAAATAATTATTCTCATTTTTAAACTAATTTATCAAAGAATTCTCATTTTTAAGAAATCTCACAAATTCTAATTTATTTAAATCAAATATTAATCTCTAAAATAATTCTAACTTGATCCGGTTAATTAATAAAAAAAATATAATCTGAAAATATTAATTATCAGATTAAAATCATATTTAACTCTATTTTATCACAATTATACCCCTTTTATTGACAAATTAATAAATCTCTAAAATTGTGTCCAAAATCACAATTGTATTAAATCTCTAAATTGTTTTCAAAATCACCTAATAATACTTATTTAATTAATAAAGTAATAAATTCTAAATTACAGCTAAAAATTCTATTTAATTCTATTTAATTAATAACGCAATTAAATTATTATTTACCCAATAATTTAAATAACGGTTCAAATAATAAAATCTTGATTTTTAACGAACTATCGCTAAATTACTAAACGGTATCGTTTTAACAGAAAAAAATGTTGTGGGCCCCACTTTCCCCGTGGGCCCCACCCCTGTTTCCTGCATCTCCCCCAAACAAACTCCCTGCATCTCTCTCATTCTCTCTCAACCAATCTCTCTCTCCCTCTTCTCTCTCTCCCTCTCTCCCTATCTCTCTCAGCCTCTCTTCTTTCTCTCCACCATCTCTCTCCCTATCCCTCTCTCTCTCTCGAATCTCTCTCGTCTCTCTCTCTCTCTCTCTCTCTCTCTCTCTCTCTCTCTCTCTCTCTTCTCCCCGTCGAACACTACTCCGACCATTTCTTCTCAACCCGACAACAACCTCCCTCCTCCTCCTCTTTTCTCCGTCATCTCCCCCCCGAACTCCTCTATTTCTCGTCCTAATCTCTCCCTTTACCTCTCGACTCTCTCAATCTATCTTCTCCTCCTTTTCTTTCCAATACTGACCACAAACACCATCATTTTCAACCAAAACCAACAATCAATCCCTCCCCCTTATAATCCGGCCACCCATTCCACCATTACAACCTCTCCTAACCTCTCTCTCACGACCCAATCCCGACCTCTCTCCGTTCTCCCTGCTCTCTCCCTCCTCTGCTCCCTCTCTCTTCGACAACAACAAAACATCACAAAACAACAACCCATCCAAATACAAACCAACACAACACCAATTACAAGTATAGATCGACAAAACAAGCGTAAACAGCGAATCGAAAGAAAAAAATGGAAGTTAAACTACCTGGGTTTGCTCGGTTTTGCAGAGAATAAAAAGAAAGCATAGGCTAGGTATATACTCGGGTGTTATAAATGGAACTGTATTGTTTTTGAGAAAAAACATGAGATAGCTTGTTTTTGTATTTATGGGTTTGTGTCCTGTTTAAAAAAAAATAAGCATAGGCCGGTTATAATGATTGTTCATATTAGTGACATGTTTTATGTTTAACACATTTTAAGAAACGAAAATGTGGAATCAGAATAATAATGCCCTGAAAACAAGGGCCTTGTTTTCAGCCGAGTTTTGTGGTAATGGATGCTGTCTCAATCAGTAATAATAATAACGTTTTCTACCCAGCTGGCTAATTAAAACGAGACTCAAAAATTCGGCTCCAAATTAAAAATATATTTTGAAAATTCGTGGTTATTACAGTATGCCACTAAATATTAATTAATTAAATTAATTAAATTGTAATATTATAAAATTATTTGATTTAATAATGAAATTATATACTATGAGTCTATTAACTAAAAATTGAAATAAAAGTCAAGAATATAGTATAACATAGAACTTAGTGCTCCTTTAATTAATTTTTAAAAAGTATTTATAATAGATTAATAATAAATACAATTAATAATACAGCTACTCTTATATTACTCTTATATTACCGGAATGGAGTTATGTAAATTTAAATAATTTAAATAATTATATTAAATATTAGTTTAATTTAATTGTAAAGTTATATACTAGGAGTCTATTAACTAACAACCGAAATGAAAGTCGAGAATATAGTATTATATACAACTTGGTGCTTTAAGATTTTATTTTATTTAAAAATATAAAAAATATTAAAATTTAAGATAATTTATTACGATCCGTGTTTCGCACGGATTATCGGCTAGTACTACCTAATTAGCAGATTATTGAAGTCATCAATACTCACATAACTCAAGCAATATTATCCTACATCATACAAAACCAACACAGCACATTGTCGTGTAATCGTGGTATACCTCGCTAAATTTTACAGACACCGTACATGCAAGAAAGACAGGTCTGTATCTATTGAATTACTTTGAAAGAATTAACGCATGATTCTTTTAAAGAGTAGAAATCAATTACTTTAATTCACAAATAGTTTTTCACGCATATTTAAATATTAGTTTATCATACTAAAAATTTATTAAATATTACGTACACCGAGAATCGAATCTTTGATCTATGATAATATTATTTTATTATCCCTCTTACTCTTATTTTTTAATAGGATATAATTTTTTTTTTAAAAAAAACAACATAGACTTGTATTGGAAATAGGATTTTTGGGTGACACAAAAAAGGATGGAACTTTTTGTACCATAAAGGTTACAGAAGTGTAGATATGGTAAAGAAAAGAATATTGCATTTCACAATATATTTCATGCTTTGCCCCTGCTAATCTAGTTGCAGTCGTTGCTAGAGCTGTAAACGAACCGAGCTGAGCTCGGGATCGACTCGACTCGGTAAAATCCCGACTCGGCTCGATTTGGTTCATTAACGAACTCGAGTTCGGCAAGAAAAAAGAATTCGCTAAGCTTAACGAGTCGAGTCGAGTTAATTGGTTGTTCGACTCGACTCGGTAATCGGTAAGAAATACAAAAAAAAATTAAAAAATATATATTTTTATTGTTTTAGTTTTTAGTTTTTAATGTTTAAATTTTAGTTTTTATTTATAAAATTAATATTAACAATAATATATATATATATATATATAGTTTATTTTTTAATGTTTTAATTTTAGTTTTTATTTATAAAATTAATATTAACAATAATATATATATATATATATATATATATATATATATATATAGTTTTGTGAGGTTCTTGTGTATAGAAAATTAATCTAAAATTTTAAAATATTATATTGGTATTCCTTGTTTTAAGATTTTCTGTTTGTTTGTTAGAATATAACTAACTTGTATCTTTTCCTAACTATTTTAGTTGTAGGGTTAACTCATGACTTTTATTTTTCCAATAGATGAAGGAATTAGTCTCTGGTTTGTTTCGCCATCCCGATCAATGAGTCTGTTTTCAATAGATTTGGATTCACATGTTCCATCGTTCCCATCGATTCTTACTTAATGGTTAGGTCTGATTTCTACAACGGAGCTCATAATGAAATTTTTTCTTGAGCCAATTTTCTTAGTCTTTATTGGCTCGAAGCTCTTATTTTTTTTGTTCTATGAACGGATTCGTTTTCTTTTTTATGAATCCATATTGATTGATGCTTTATTACATTGCTTTTTTATGAGATGACTCATAAACCTTACATATTGGATGGAATTTTATATCGTTGTTTTTGTTTTTTCTCCCCTTCTTTCACCCTTCCGTTTATCCACATATTTCTTCTTCGCTTCACAATTTAGAATCAGATTTATTTTTCTTGTGTTTATGCAAAAAAGATTTCAGTTGCTACAGTGATATGACCAATATATCATATCTTGACTGGTTTGTGTTTCTACGATTGCTGCCAAATTTTTTTTAAAAATAAGCCCAAAAAAAATAAAAAAAATAAGCCTAAAAACAATAAAAAAATATCGAAAAACCTGAACTCGACTCGAACTCGGGATCGACTCGGTAGGCTCGTTACCGACTCGACTCGGTCGTTAACGAACCCGAGTTCGGCAAGAAAAAAAAGCTCGTTAAGATAATCGAGCTCGAGCTCGACTCGGTCAGAAAAAGCTCGGGATCGACTCGACTCGGTAGAAACTCGGTCCGACTCGATTCGTTTACAGCTCTAGTCGTTGCAATGATCTGTAAGAGATGGCCCAAAATGGTCATGCTGTTTGCAGCAATTATGGTTTGAAACCCACACATTTCCACCGCAACTGGAGAATGAGATAACAATGTAATTTTCAATAAACCTAATCTGCAACTAAGAGCATTTATAGAAAGCAGAAGTTTACTAGTATCATTTATCACGGTTCAAATCCTATAAGTTCAGGAGAAAGAATGATCGGATCGATATCCACAATTCCTCCCCCTCCCAAAAAGGAAAACAGTGGAATTTTCTACAAATACTACAATTTTTAGCCCTCGCGAATTAGCGAGTTAGTGTAACAGCCCGACTTTTTGGACTATATATTAATTCTAAATCAAAAACTAAAATAAAATACAATTTATTAACCAAAAAGTCTACTAGAACAGTACTTCAGGTTTTCTTTTCTATCGCTCTTTATATTAGGAGACGGTCTTTACAATTTCCTCAAGATACTATACTTCATAAGTATAAGCATACATACCAGTATGAACAAAAAGACTAATCTATATATTTGTATCTATATACATTATAATTTATGAAGAGTTTTTTGGAGGTGATTTACTAATGTACCCATTCCTTTTTATATATATTGCAGTATTTGCCATTACAATTATACGTTTTTTTTATGTATTTATATGTATTTTTCAATCTTATACATGTATAATATGTCATATACGTTACTTTATACGTTTTACACTGTTGACAACACGTGAAACTGAAAAGCAGTACTATATATCCTATAATATTCAGCTTCCTCTTTTCTTCATCTTCCTCTTTCCATCTCTCTCTCTCTCTCTCATCTCTTTCAATTTCAAATTTTGAAACCTCCTTCCTTTCCTCTCTCTTCTTTTGGCCTCTCCAAATTCCATTACTGTTTGAGGTATGCTATATGGATGCCTCTGATGTATATTATTTTTCTGTTAATTTTTCAACACCCAGTATTATTTATGTTTTTGTTATCAATTTTGTTTCGGCCTAATTTTTATTGTAATAATACATCTTTTTTGTTTTCTTTGAATGATACTATTTTTGTTACAGGTATTTCTTCGTATATTGCTGGTGTCACCGTTACAATATCTTCCAGATATTCTGAGATGTATTTTTTGCTATTACTTATTTGATTATCATGTTCTCTGTGATTCTATATCCATCTTCATTTATCAATTATACTTGCTAATGTTTTTTTTCAGGTAGGAAATGGCTGCTTTCCGATGGATGCGCTGATACGTTCTTCATTCCTACATCCTCAAGAATCAATATGATGGGTAAGCCTTATTCTATTTATATACATATCATTGCTTTAAATTCTTGCTGTACTGTTTGATTAAAGATCTAAAAGAGTTTTTGTATGCTTTTTGCTTTAAATTCTTGCAATCTAACTGTTTGATTAAAGATCTAAAAGACTTTTTGTATGTTTTCTTCGTGTGTTAAAACGTGTGATAATCTTTAAGAATATTAGTAACACAAGATTTGGAATGATGATTTAGTTGATAATTATCTGATAAAGTTCTGTTTAGAGATGGGTTTATGGGAAGGGTAAAAGTTAAAAAAATTGTAACATTTTTCATCAAGTGCTCATTTTTCAAGTTCTACTTAGGTTTGTCCTGGAGTAGTTTCAAGTGCTCATTTTTCATCAATGTTTTTTTTTGCAAGCCTGGCATGATTGAGTTCCAAGACTCCAATGCCTCTGGTCATAATCATGTGTAAGTATCTCAGAAGTAGCTGTTTACCGATTAATTGCTTTAAAGGGTTTTTCGTAGAATGCCTGTATTCCAGTTAGTATCTCAAAAGCATGGTTTATTTTTTTCCTATTGCTTCCTTATTAATGACTATTATTAATTTTGATAAGGATGAAATGCTAATGGCCGGGGTGGGTTGATGAAAATCTCCCTAGATTTAGTGTTGATGATTATAATATTGATGCAAATACAATGGCATAGGAAATATGGGAACCTTAGCAAATGTGCTTAATATTTTTTCCTTTGTCTTGGATATATATGCAGAAAGCCTATAACTGCACAGCTCAAACTTCTGTGGGGGAATGCTCTTGACTCATGTCGACCTCATTGAAAAACTTCTGACTATCTAAGTACTAAGTAAGCATTCTATTTTCTTACATACGGTGGTTCCCATTTGAAGATTATCGTTTGTATTAGTTTTGATGATATCATATTATACTATGTTGACTTACATTGGCATATTTGTCATGCACACATATCTTTAATAAAATTAGTCTGAATTTAGTTTGGTAATGTTGCAGGTGCTAGAGTTACATTTAGCAATACACTTTTGCTATTCGAGAAAAAATGGTTATCACAGTACACCTGATGTCTACATGTCTGATATGTGCTAGCAGCGAATCACCTGTATAATTTGGTGAATCATATTAGAGGCTTAATATATGTAATTTTTATTAACAGATTTTATTTATGTTTCAGGCATTTGATCGGATTTTTCCTGTTTTTATCATTAACTATATACACAGCAATGAAGATTCCCAAGGTAATGGATCTACAGGTGGTACAACAGTTGTCTAACATGCTCAGAAGTACTGATCTTGGCAAGATTAATGCGGAACTCCTCAACCTTCCTTGCCCAATATGGCCGACTTTCAAAGATTAAAAGCGAACTGAAGACATCTTTGCCTCCAGTTGATTTTCTTCCTTCACTCTCTGTTTGGAATGGATTAGAGCTTCTCACGAATTATCTGCCAAAACATTCAGTTGTGGATCCAATCAAAGATTGTTTAGTGGTAATGCTTCGTTTCGTGGTTCTTTATAGTTACCTAATACTATTTAGTGTTGACGAGCTAAGTAACATTTTAATTCTTAAAGTAGGTCATAAGTGTGCGATGATGTCAATTTTACATGTGTTCGACAAAGATTAAAAATCTCTCCTATAACTATGTTTGTTGGTTGTGTTCGACAAAGATTAGAAATCTCTCCTATAGTTGTGTTTGTTGGTAGATATGAAATGTGGATGTGAGGGTGGAATATAAATATGTAAATAAAATTAAAGGCGGAGAATTATGTAAGACTGAGATTAAAGAATCTGATGGTAGATTTCAACTATAAAAGCTGTGAAGGATAATAGAGAGAAATGAATGAGCAATATGTAAGTTAAAAAGATTGATTATAACTTGTGGAGTAATGGAGGAAGATATGAAGATTATGTGTAACTTTTCATGTAGTAGTTCAAAATGAAATCCACTCCAAGCAACGGACACCACAATGAAGTCATGGAGTCGGATATTGTGTGTTCAGCTTGATATATTGATAAAAGATTAATCCACCTACCAAGTCTCCTTTCTGTATTACATGAAATCAACTAAAATACCAAAATAGATGACTTGAAACTCTGAAAGTGGATCTGTATCATTATGCATTCTCTGATGTTTCCACGTGGTTTCAAATTCAGAATATTTTCAAGTTATTCTGAGTGAGAATTATGCATTTGGGTAGCACAAAGTTGCAGTCAACTGCATTTGAAAACTTAACTCGTTGAGAGCTGTATAGATAAACCGTTTCCTCTGAATGGTCATTACATATGGATAACAAGCTTTTGTAGATCTGTAACTATCTCTAAAAACAATTAATATGTAATCAATATTATGACTTCTTGCTCCTTTGCGATTATTGCAGAAAAGCGTAAAAGGCGATATGGGCAATAGCTTACATTCACTGCCAGTCGATCCAGTCACGAGATGGCCATTTTTTGCCTTCTTGGGAGGGGCCATGTTCTGCTTGCTAGCCAGGAGCACGTGCCACCTCCTCTTATATTACTAAGAGCGCCTTTCATACATAATGCTCAGGCTCGACTATTCTGGCATTGCAGCTCTCATTGCAACTTCCTTTTACCATCCTGTTTATTATTCCTTTATGTGCTATCCGTTCTTATGCAACCTTTACTTGAGCTTTATTACAGTGTTGGGAATAGCCAGCATTGCTTTCTCTCTTCTCCCGATATTCCAGAAACCCCATTTTCGAACCCTTCATGCTTTCCTCTTCTTTGGAATGCATTAACAAAATTCGTTAGACATATATTAACTTTTAGAAAAGTGTTGTTCAGCGTTTGAGCTTATTTTGAATTCGTTAGACATACATTAATCTTTATGCTTCGAAGAATGGAAAGAGTTTTGTGGAGAAAATTCAATGCAATAAGAGAAGGAAAGCAGGCACGTCTATTCTGGTTCTGTATCGTTTTCACACTCTAACATTGAAGTATAGTTGAACATGCACCACTAACTGTGGTTAATGTTAGTCACAGAGACATGCCTGTACTCATATAATAACAAGCCTAAGTATGTGTATGTTTGGGGTATCTTAAAATAAGTAACTTATGGCTTATAAGCACTTATGTCATATAAGTGATAAGTAGAGCAGTCAGTAGAGTGTTTATTAAATCAGAACTTATAATAGGTAGACTGTTTGGGTAAATCAGAACTTATAAGTTAACAATTTTTTTATAATTTTCAAAATATTGTTTTTTTATATATAACAATGGATATCAATGGATAGATTTCGATGAATAGGGAAATTTGATATATACATATCAATTTTCTAATGAATGGATCGAGAGATATATGGTTTTGAAGATTTGAAGGATATTATATATTGCGTATATCGAGAATAAGTTATAAGTTATAAGTTGAAAGTTAAGGATTCTTAACATTCAACTTATAGGTTTATAAGTTATAAGTTGAGCTAAAACTTATTTTGGCAAACACACCACATAAGTGCTTATGGACTTATAAGCCATAAGCTCACAGTAATAAGTGGAAACAAACAGGCCCTATGTGTAATGTTATGCATTATCTACATGACCTCTTAACTGAGGGAACCTCTAGTTGTAGAGTTTCTATTTGTTCTGTACTTGTAATAGGCATCAAATCCTAGTTGTGTAACTGTACTTATAAAGTCAAGAATAATGCTTGAAAGAAGTTCCAAGGTTCATGCCTCAAACAAGGAGATAAAGATTGTCAAATAATCACAGTTGGGATTTGAAGAAATGAAGTATTTGCCTAAGTACCAATTCGAGAAGTACATTTGTCTATTCGAGAAGTCTAGCATTCGAGAAGTCAGGGATTCGATATCTCAAAAGACACTGTTCGATATCTCTGAAGGTCAACTAGTCAAAGCCTTATTCGAGAACTCAGAGATTCGACATGTCTAATACTCTATTCGAGAACTCAAAGCATCATTCGAGTTCTCTAAGAGTCAACAAGTCAATGCTCTATTCGATATCTCAAGGACTAAAGAAGCTATTCAATATCTCAGGGATTCGATAAGTAAAATGCTCTATTCGATATCTCAAGGATTCCTAAAGAAAAGACTTATTCGAGAAGTCAATCGGTATGTCAGTTTAACACTATTCGAGAACTCAGAGTTATCGATTAAGCCAATTCTAGTTCTCGAATCACCAACAGAGTTACTTCTCGAATACAATCTTGGAGACAAAATACTGAAGAATTGTACAAGTAAGAAACCTGCAACAAGCTAAAGCACTTTATGGACCACAATCCGTAATGAACTTTGGAAAAGCCTACAAAGAAGCTTGGAGAGATGTACAAGAGACAAAGAGCTAAAGAAGTGGATCTGAATAGAGCTTTGCAAAGTCAAACTTGTAGCCGTTTGGATGTTTACTCAAAAAGGATAGACACACTAGAAAGTAAAGTTGTTTAGTTACTTTATTTGTAGTAAGTAGGTTGTATTCATGCTCTATAAGGATACAGCCTCACTTCCTTAGAAAAAAAGTTTTTCACACACAAAAGAAAACATCTCTCTGAGAAAAACAAAGCTGAGAATACTAACTTTTGTATTCACAGATTGTAGCAAAATATTTATCTAATAATATATTAGATTAAAGTGATATTGTGTTGTGTTGCTCGCTTATTATTTTTCGCACTTAAATTATAGCACACACTTAACACATATCTTGCTATACAGAATCAAGAACAACGAAAAGTTCAAGAATCCATTCACCCCCTCTGTATTCTTTCTTGTATTCTATACTCAACAAGTGGTATCAGAGCAGATTGTTTATTCAAAAATAGAAAACGATCATGAATACACCAAAGACTACAGGAATGGTGAAGGTCCCTAAGTTTGACAAAGAGAACTACAACCTCTGGAAGATAAAGATGCAGTTGTTCATCAAAGCTGCTAATCCTCTATATCCTAAGATACTCAAGAATGGTCCCTTTGTTCCACAACAAGAGATTCCTGAAAAGACTGTTGGAACTATAACCTTTCCAAGATCTTATGTGCCTAAAGAACCATCCAAATGGACGGATACAGAAAAGGAGATGGTTACTCGCGACAGTCATCTCATATAATAAATAAATTCATTTCACAATTTTTTTAACGTTTTATGTAAAGTATTATTTATTGTGTGAATTATTTTTAATACATATATACAATTTCTTAATTAAAAAACGTAAAAGTTTTAAATTTATCATTTTTAAAATTATTGAAAAATACATTACTATACAATTTCTTTATTTTTTATTATTTTATGTAAAATGTTATTTATTGTGTGAATTATTTTTAATTTAAAAAAAAATAAAAAATTAGCCCTGCGGGACCACTGCCACATTAGATGCCACGTCAGCATGGGGTGAGACCCACTGCCACATCAACCGCCACGTCAGTAATTGTGGGTCCTCTTGCCACGTCAGCAGGTGTGGGGTCCACCTGCCACATCAGCATGCCGCGTCAGCATGGTAGGGCCAACTGCCACTTCAGCATGCCACATCAGCAAAGTCCAATCAATAGTGTGGGGCCACTACCACGTCGGCGTACAGTCAGCATTGCCCAGTCAGCATTATAATATAAAATTAAAAAAGAAAAATAAATACATGATAGTGTAATACATTATAAAACATCTACGCCAACACTTTTCATGTCTAAGCTAACACAAACACTTGGTGTTGTAATAGGTAAGGATGAAAATAGTTACGACATCACTTTTTCAGACGGCAACACCTTGCAAATGTGTTGTGTAAAGTCATCTATGGCGTAGTGTGATGTGTTCTATGGGGTTTTAAAAACTCATAAGCTTGAGTTGCTTCAGAAGAGGGCTATCCAAGCCAACCAAGGCAGAATGATAAACACATCATGTGCCTTGATTGTCAACAAATCTATTCAAGACCTAAAAGCATCTACAAGTCAGCTGAGGATAGAAGAGATAGTAGATGACGAAGAAAATGAAGGAGAGGTGACTAAACCTATCGAGGAGAAGGAAGAAGAAGAGTTCTATACTCTTGAAGAGCTAGATGGCATGGAAAACACTTCATATGCTTTCATGGCCAGAAAGTTTCCAAACATCAAATTCAAGAGGAACCAACCCATCAAACCTCGACCCCAAAGCCATTCATTCAACAAGAGCAAGGCACCTGTGAAAGCAAACAAGAATAAATTCAAAACCAGCCATGTGGATAGGTCATTTGTAAGATATTATAGATGCAATGACCTAGGGCATTTTTCCAGTGAATGCAAGAAGCCTAAAAAGAAGGATAAGGAGTTTCTAGAGCTTGAAGCTAAGTATGAGGCCCTTCTGAAAAAGCAAACACAAGGTAAGGCCTACATAGCTGAAGGGAAGTGTTGGGATGACTCTGATAGTGATGGAGAGGAGCAAGAATTCTGCAACTATGCCTTGATGGCTGATTCCAAGGATGAACAATCTTCATCTGACTCTCAGGTACCATCTCTCGCTACCATAGATATGTCTGTTTCTGAATATAAATGCATGGTTGAGCAACTATCTGTTGAAATGTTTCATATTCATACTAGTATGACTGCTGCTAATGAAGAGATTGCCAAACTGTCTGCTAAGAATGAATTGTTAAACAAGAAGAATGAAGAACTTGAGGTAAATGCTATGCATGTAGATAACCTTAAGAAAGAAGTTGAATATTTGCAGAATAAGGTTCTATGTGCTAGTCAGGTTGAGAAGGCTCTTAGGGATGAACTAGCTGAGAATGAATTCAAACTGAAAGCATTTAAGAACTCCTCTAGTCTATTGCAGTCCTACCATGAGAAAAATCAAGCTAAACCCAAGGCTGCGATTGGACTTGACTATGGCACTCTTAAACAGAGGAAAGGCTATGCTGTCATTGAAGATGACATAGTTGTTCAGGATGAAGTGCCTCACATTTTGAAAAAGACTGAGTCTCCAATTTTTAAAGAACCAACATTTGAAATTAATGAGGATGCCTTACTCATTAAGCAAATGTTGAATGATGAGGATGAGACACAGTCTAGTGAACAACCAACATCCTCTAAGAGTGAGAGTGTCAAGTCAAAAACCAAGGAGCCAGTAGGTGGTAAGTCTAGACCTGAGAAGTTTGTTAAGTTTGTATCAGCTTGGATAAATGAATCTGAAAAGAAAGTGGCTAATAAGAAGAAACAGAACAGAAATGGCAAACTAGGGATTAACAAAGATAATAATTATGCTTATATGCCTAATGCCCCTAGAAAAACTTGTCAAAATTGTTTCAGTACCAATCATTTAACTCATGCATGCAAGAAACCTGCTGGTAGTGTGCCCAAACCTTTCTATGACTGTTCTGTGCCTTTAAGACATATAGATGCTCCATTCTGTGATAAATTTGACTGTATGCCATGCAATATGAATGTCATGACTAGTTGTTTCAATCTGAGAAAGCAATTCATTGATGGTTGTATAAGTCACAACTCTCACACACACTACACAAGGTCAAAGTCTTCAAGTACTCCTAGAGCTAGGAAGGTACCTCTGTCACCTAAGTCTGAAACCTCAGGTTCTAAGACTTCTAAAAGTGACAAGAAGACTAACACCAAGAAAGTTAATAAGCATGTTGTTTATGATAAAACTGTTTCTAAGTCACATGGACCCAAACTTGTTTGGGTACCAAAGGAGAAGTAATACCTTTGTGGTTGCAGGGTAAAGAAAGTGAAAAGAAGGTCATGTGGATTTTGGACAGTGGATGCTCAAATCACATGACTGGTGATATGGCCCTGCTATCACAGTATGAGGAGAAGGCTGGCCCAATGGTTGCTTTTGGAGATGACAACATGGGTAACACATTGGGATATGGCAAGTTAAAAGTTGGTAATGTCATCATTGAAGATGTAGCACTAGTCAAGGGTCTCAAGCATAATCTGCTAAGTGTTGGTCAGTTTACTGATAGAGGATTCAAGGTAAATTTTGACAAAGATGAATGTTTGATCACTCACAAGAAGACTGGTGATTTTGCTCTATCTGGAGTAAGGAAAGGAAGCCTGTTTGTAGCCAATATGGACTCTGCAAACAAGGACAAAGTTTGTTGCTTCTACTCAAAAGCATCAAATGAAGATTGTTGGCTATGGCACAAGAAGTTATCACACCTGAACTTCAAGGCCATTAATTCTTTAGTCAAAAGAGAGTTAGTGAGAGGCATGCCCACACTTGAATTCTGTCAAGAAGGAGTGTGTGAGGCTTGTCAAAAAGGAAAGATGAAAAGGTCAAGCCACAAGTCAAAGATAGTGACATCAATCACCAAGCCCCTGCAATTAATTCATATGGATTTGTTTGGGCCTGTCAATATTATGTCACTCTCAAGAAAGAAGTATGCCCTAGTGATGGTTGATGACTACACAAGGTATACATGGGTGGAATTTCTAACATCAAAGGATGAGGCTCCTCAAGTAATCATTGAGCATATAAAGAAAGTTGAGAAAGAAGCAAAAGCCAACAATGCAAGTGTGATTGCATTGAGAAGTGATAATGGAACAGAGTTCAGAAATGCCTTACTTGAAGCATTTTGCAAAGAGAATGTCATTTCTCAATAGTTCTCAGCTCCAAGGACTCCACAACAAAATGGAGTAGTTGAGAGAAAGAACAGAACTCTAATTTAGGCTGCTAGAACAATGTTGCTTGATGCAAAGATGCCTACATGTTTTTGGGCTGAGGCTGTGAGCACTGTATGCTACATCCAGAACAGAAGCCTCATAAACAAAAACACTGGAAAGACACCTTACAATTTAATGACTGGAAAGAAGCCTACTCTAAAGTATGTTCATACTTTTGGAAGCAAATGCTTTGTGTTGAAAGACAATTCAGAATATGTAGGGAAGTTTGATGCAAAGGCATTTGAAGGAATTTTTCTTGGCTATTCTATGGAGAGAATTGCATACAAGGTTTATGTCATCAGTCAAAAGAAAGTTATGGAAAGCATGGATGTGACATTTGATGACAGCAAACTACCTGGATTAGAAGAAGCCAATGATGAAGATAGAGATCCATTAAAGATTGATAATCTAGATGACTCTGATGAAGAGATTGAAACTGAAGTTGAAACTTTAGTTCAACAAACACAAGAGAAGAATCTGATCCAACCAACAGTGAAGAGACTAGCATCCAAGACACACCTGTGAGTAGTAGCAACTTCACAGGGGGAGGAAATGAAAATGATCATGTCTTGAATGATGAAGCAACATCAAGGTTGAGAAATCAAACTGAGCACTCAAGGAAATGGGATAGATCACACACTGCAGAGCAAATTATTGGAGATCCAAATGCAGGAGTGAGAACTAGGAGAGCAACTCAAAATGAGTGTCTCTATGGTTGCTTTCTATCTCAGATTGAGCCTAAGAAACTTGATGATGCACTGTTGGATCCAGATTGGATTATTGCTATGCAAGAGGAGCTGAATCAATTTGAAAGAAACAAAATATGGGAACTTGTGCCTGCACCAAAGGACAGAACCATTGTTGGAACAAAATGGGTTCTGAAGAACAAGATGGATGAAAATGGTGTGGTCATTAGAAACAAAGCAAGGTTGGTTGCAAAAGGATACTCTCAACAGGAAGGCATTGATTATGATGAGACATTTGCCCCTGTTGCTAGATTGGAAGCCATCAGAATATTCTTGGCATTTGCTGCTCATTCAAATTTTAAAGTCTATCAAATGGATGTCAAGAGTGCATTTCTGAATGGAGAGTTGGAAGAAGAAGTTTATGTGCAACAACCACCTGGATTTGAGGATCCACATTTCCCAGAGTTTGTCTACAGACTGCTTAAGTCATTATATGGACTTAAGCAGGCTCCAAGGGCATGGTATGATACTTTATCATAATTTCTTCTGGAAAATCAATTCACTAGAGGCACATTGGACAAAACACTATTTTACAAGAAGCATGGTGATGATATTATCCTAGTTCAGATCTATGTGGATGATATCATATTTGGCTCTACAAATGAGAAGTTGTGTGAGAAATTCTCTAAGCTCATGCAGAGCAGATATGAGATGAGTATGATGGGAGAGCTGACATTCTTTCTTGGGTTGCAAGTTAGTTAGAGGAAGGATGGTATCTTTATCAGTCAAACCAAGTACATCAAGGATTTATTGAAGAAGTTTGACTTAGAAGATTGCTCACCTTCAAAGACACCCATGGCCACTACCATTAAATTAGATGAAGATGTCAAAGGCAAGAAAGTAGATATCTTAGTCTACAGAGGCATGGTTGGTTCCTTACTCTATCTCACTGCAAGTAGGCTAGACATCATGTTTCCTACATGTCTGTGTGCAAGATTTCAATCAAATCCAAAAGAATCACATTTGATTGCTCTAAAGAGGATCTTTAGATATCTGAAGGGCACTCCAAACTTGGGTTTATGGTATCCTAAGGACACAGGATTCAGTCTGGTTGGTTACTCTGATGCTGATTATGCTGGATGCAGAGTGGATAGGAAAAGCACCTCAGGTAGCTGCCAGTTTCTTGGACAAAGGTTAGTCTCTTGGTACAGCAAGAAACAACAATCTGTGTCAATTTCCACAGTTGAGGCTGAATACATAGCTGCTGGGAGTTGCTGTGCTCAAGTGCTTTGGATTAGAAATCAACTTAGAGACTATGGACTTGTGTTGGAAAGAATTCCAATCATGTGTGACAACACAAGTGTAATCTCTATAGTTGCCAATCCTGTCAATCATTCTAGAACAAAGCACATTGACATCAAATATCACTTTATTAGGGAGCATGCAACTAATGGAACCATTGAGTTACATTATGTTACCACAGAAAAACAATTAGCTGATATATTCACTAAGCCATTGGATGAAGCCACCTTCACAAGGTTGGTTAGTGAGATTGGAATGCTGAATTCTTCAGAATCTAGCTAAGTGAAAATATCAACTAGATTGTTACAGCAGTAAACAATTACTTTATCTAAATTCTCAATATTTTTGAAGTAAGTGTTGGCTGGAATATGATTTATAAATATTTCAAATATGTTGCATATGTTGGAAATCATATTCGAATTAGCTTGAAATTTCTATGAAATTTTAAGACTATCACTATTTAATTTGTTAGAATATTCTTCATTTGAATAATTCTAGTGAATTTTGAAAAGATAGTGAAAATTAATTTTTATGAGTGAAAAGTGTAGATCGATAAGTCAGACTTCTCGAATGACTTTCATGTCTATGGTCGACTTCTCTAACAAGTCTATTTGGAACACTCTTGAGTTCTCGAATAGTAAATTTTGGAGAAATCGAACAGAGACCTGCTTGAGTTCTCGAATAGGACATGTGAGTTCTCTAATGACTGAGTTCTCGAATAGAACATTTGAGTTCTCTAATGCTCGACTTCTCGAATAGGACATTTGAGTTGTCGAATTATTTGAAAAGGCTGAATTCTCGCTGAATCTTAATCGATTTTGGATTTCTATTCAGAATTTTAAATCACTCATAAAAACATATTTTATTTAATGTAGAATTATGTTCTAAGTTAGATAACTGCCAGCTGTGAGTTACAAACTGCTTGAGATATCGAATAAGCCTTTCTTGACTTATCGAATAGTTGTTTTATACTTCTCGAATGACTAACTTGTCGATACAAAACATATATCTAATCGACAACTCAAGTCACTCACATATATACAATTCCACAACTGTTCAAATCATTTCATTTGATTTCTCAGGTAGCTAAAGTTCCAAAACCTCTGAAAACCCTAACGTCAAAAATTAAATTTCTTCTTCAACCTTCATTCTCTTCTTATCTCTCTGTGTAACAATGGCAAATACCCAACTCACAATTCCTACCCACACCAATTTCATAGCAATAACCAACGATGTTGAAGCACCCAATGCAAACTTTAAGTGCTTCGTTCAATGGATGTCTGAATCATACATCAAGGATGCACTCTTAGCCAACCCAACTCTGTATCTAGACCTACTAGAACAGTTTTGGAGAACTGCTACTGTGGAGGTTGTGGCCCTAGAGAATGCTATAACCTCATACGTGGTCTACTGCAAGATTCAGGACAAGGAAATCACTATCACTACTGAAGACATGAATCAAGCACTGGTCCTATAACAAGGTGTGTATGACCCACTAGCCATTAATGCTGAATTGGAGGACTTCTTTGATTTTATCAACTACTCAGATAGAATCAAGCTTGGAAATTTGAATAGGAAGTACTTGAGAAAAGAATGGAGCTATGTCTTTGCCACTCTTCTTCAAGTCTTCACAGCAAGGAAGTCTAGTTTTGACCAAGTCAGCACACCTGTTCAACAAATTGGCTATGCTCTAGCATATGGGAGAAAGATTGATGTTGGACTGATTATAATGCAAGAATTGTATGGGAGACTTGGTAAGAACTCAACCAAGAGAGGTAATGAAATTTTCTTCCCTCGCTTTATTCAATCTGTACTTAATTTCATAGATGATAAATTGATTGAATTACCTGGGTTAGACAAAAATAGAATAGGCTATCCGAAATCCATGACCAAACTCATTTTTGGTAGCTTGGAGACTAGGAATGATGTGGATGTAAGACTCAAAATAACTCCCCATATGGAGAGTCTATTTAGGACTTACCTCCACAATATGCCAATATTTGCCTCTAAGTCTGAGTTAGCTAGGCCCAAGCAAGTAGAGAAAAATGTTAACCAGGGTCTGCTAACTAACCCCCTCAGCCAAACACTTTACCAAACACAGAGCCACCTGCATCATCCTCTCAACAGGGTGGTGTCAGTAAAAAGGAGAAGAAGAGAAAACAGGTTGCTTCTGAACCTCTAAAAATCTTAACTGAAGCAGCCTTGGCTATGGAACTAGGTTTAAAAAGTGAGGAACCTGAGTCACCCTTACTAAGGCCAAAGAAGAAGAAGAAGAAATCTAAAACCACCTCTTCAGTCACACAAATGGCTGAAGTTGTAAAATCAAGGGCAAACAACTCACTAGGTGTACCCTCTCAACAGGGTGCATCTATAGAATCAAGCATCCTCCCCAATGCACAATCCTGTAAAGAGTCAGCACATGGGAGTGATAAGGCTGGTACAACACTGAGTGGAGAGCACATCAATATTGAAACTCCCTCTATTTCTCAGGGGGAGTTGCCAAAATCCATTCTAAAAGACACTTCTCTTCCATAATCACACACTAAAATTTCTTTGGAGCCTGCAACTCAAGTAATTGAGGAGCAAGGCATTGATCACCAAGAATTTTCTTCTCTTGGTGAGCCAATGGACTCAAGTGACTTAGTGCATGACACTTTGCTCACCACCCAGGAACTACATTTAGATGGTGATGGAATGCGAGCTGGGGCATATCCTAATGACACCATCAAAAACACAGAGGATTCACTAGTTTTCACTAGAGACTCTGTGCCAGTGTCAACTATTGGTGTAACTCATCCTACTTTTGTGGAGACACCAGTAGTGGAGTCATTTCATCCGATTACAGAAGTTGCATCTGTAACTGAGGAGTTTAGCTTGCCTAGCTCTAGCTCTGACTTTATGTCACAATGGCTGAAGCCTGTGCAACATGGCAGTGCTTCAGGATCAGGATCTGTTCCACCAAAATTGACGGTTGAAGCACTTCAAAGCTTAGTTGTGGATCAGATTCCTGTGTTCACAAAGATTGCTCAACACCTTCTTACTTCAAATCTGCCAAACCCAGACTATGAGGCTATCCTTCTATGCCACAAAGATGATGTAGAGATGCAGAAGGAGAAAATTGTGGCTGATACTGAGAGAGATGGCAATGTAGATGCCTGGATGCAAGGAAAGTTTGATCTCACTCTCAATGAAGCTCTTCAGCATCTAAGAGAGGAATACATCACCTCACTGGGTTCAAATGCTGAATCCCTAACTCCTGGTGAAGTGTATGAAGCCATCAATGACTCTTACAAAGCATTCCTCAAGGTTGCACACTACCTTGGCAAAGGTGTCAAATCAGAAGTCAACAAGGTAAGTGATGCAACAGACCAGTCTGTGGGGGAGATAAAGAGGGCCTTTGATGCAAGGTTCCCTCAGTTGGACAGTGTTCTCAAAGACATCAAAGTCTGCAACTCCACCTGCACCAAGATGGATAATGGTCTAGCTATACTGAAGGATGCTGTCACAGGTCTGGGGCATAAATTCTAAATCTTATCTGATCAGACAACTGATGCAAATGCCATGATGAGGACTCTGTTTAAAAATTAATATGGAGATAGGCTGGTGACTGAAGTCCCTGTGCATGAGATGACCAAGTTTGAAGTGGAGAGACGGAAAGATCAATCACTATCAGGTTTTAAAGCCACTAAGTTGTTCACAAAGGTGGAAACTCTTGAACAGGAGGTGGTCTCTCTCAAACAGTCTAATGCTCATCTGACAAACCAAGTTGCAACTCTCACTGAGCAGTTGAACACTCAAGCCTCCACCACAGCTGATGTTCTTCTGCATCAATAATCTATGTTGTCTGCAATGATGAAGCATATGGGTCTCCCTCTTCCAGATGAATCTGCCAATCTCACCACTTCCAACCCCAGGGCCCATACTAAAGCCTCAGTTCCTGACACCAAGCCTAAGGGGGAGAAGAGAAACCTAAGGGACTCAAAGCCTAAGGGGGAGTCAAAAGAGGAGAAGTCTAGAAGGGAGAAACCCAAGGAGAAAAGTATTACAATAAATGAGGGTGGTCATAAAAGGAGTTCAAAATCTATAACCCATGTTCCAGGAAAAGGGAAAGCCAAAGTTGATGAACCTCCAACTACTCTGCCAATTACTACTCTACCAACTGTGCACATCACTACTCCTAGTGGCCAGAAGCAATCCATCACCACCACAGTGGTTGCAGGGAGTATGCCATCTGATAAACCTCCATCCTCCAAACCTGAAAGTGCCAAGCCTGTAGAAGTAAAGGTGGTTACTGAGGCCAAGCTACAAGAAATTTCAAACTCTAATGATTATCACGATGATGCATTCTTGGAGTTTCTGAAAGTCTCAAGAGAACAGGCTGGTGACACTCAATTGTATCTAAGGAGCTTGAATGATCAGATCGATTACTTCACTTTGATACCTAGAAAAGTTGATAGCTCATGGCTCAAGGAAGTAATGATGGTAGCAAAATCCAGAATCTGGCATCTAACCTACAAAACTCTACAAGCCTTAAAACACTCAGAGATAGATGCGCTGATTGAGCTCATAGAGAAGAGGAATGTAAATGAAAGAGTCTGTATGATGACTTGAGGAATGGACAACCTTCAAGGCTGCCAGAAGTGATTAAGAAGCCATGGACAATCATCTATCAGTCTAGCACCAGAGTTGAAGAGATTAAACAATTGGTCATTCCCAATGATCTCACTTCTCGAAATCACAGACTCATTATTGCCATCATTGATCTACTGCAAAAGAAGAAGGGGACAAGTACCGCTGAGGAGATAGAGGCACTGCATATTCTCAGATCATTCATTGCAACTGGTGTAATTCCAAAATGGCCAAGCTAAGGAGGAATAAGGATGATGAAGATGAAGACAAGAGTGATGGGAGGAGAAGTCATCACAGGAGCGATAAGGGGGATGAGGATAAGAAGAAGAAGAAAGACAGCAAGGACAAGAAGGATGATGACCAAGGCAGAGTCTATGAGAGGAAGAATGGAAAATAGCAAGCCTTAGGCATTGCTAGCAGTAATCTCACCACAACACAAGACTCTAAGTCTAGGGTGAATGTTGTTAGTAATGACCTACCAAAATCTAATCCATTGGCTTCTGCAACTGTTTTACCACCTCAAGAAGAGAAGAAGATTCAAGTCAAGAAACCATTTGTATGTTTCAAAAAGCAAACTACTAATGGAATACTACAATGGTCTACTAGCAAAGGTCACATACTACTGCCGGGCAACCACACTAAGAGGATCAAATTCAAACAAGTAGCAAGAAAACCAAAGCTTCCCAAATCAAGAACCCTAACAATCTATCCAGGCCTAAAACTCCAACCACTAGATGAAGACTACAATGAAGACCAACTGGAATACCTTAGAGCTCAAAGAATCTATCATGTTTCAATCATTGATGACTCCCTTGAGAACAAGTATACTAATGGAAGACAGAAGAAGTTTAAACAAGGGCAATGTCAAAATTGGGGCAAGTTATATGACATAGAAAGGATTATTGTCATGTTGGATGCAAATGATAAAGTGGAAAGAGTATGGAAGCTGGAACTGATTGACTTTGTGAAGATGAAGAGAGATCATGAAGAGCTGATAAGAAAGGGGTGCCTTGAGAAGTGGATCAAAAGGGAAAAAGAAATTGATAAACTGGAAGCCGAAGCAGAAGTGTTGAGGGCTAAGGGATTGTGTAGAGTTTAATTCAATCCCTATGTGGTGAAGTATAGGAGAAGAAATGGAGATAATGTCAATATAAGAATGAACTTACTCAATCACTATCCTGCCAACATTCTAAAACCAGTACTTGAAGATTTCAAAGACTCTATCTTGCTTGAAGAATTGGATGCAATGGCAGAAATCATAAGAGCTATGGATGAAAATGCAAGGAAGTAAAAAGAAAGAAAACAGAAGGCATATGATGATCTACTAGCCAAGGAAATGGAGATGGAATCAAATGATAAAGGCTAGCATCTCATCATAGTCTGTAAGATTACACACTTGTATTTCTGTTCATGTTCTTAGTTCAAATCTACATACCTGTACTTTTCAAAGTTTTATCTTTATGTATGTTAGGCTTGTTATAAGGCATGAAATTGTGACTAAGGGTCTTACTCACAATTTGGGGGAGATTGTTAGTCAGAGAGACATGCCTGTACTCATATAATAACAAGCCTAAGTATGTGTAATGTTATGCATTACCTACATGACCTCTTAACTTAGGGAACCTCTAGTTGTAGAGTTTCTATTTGTTTTGTACTTGTAATAGGCATCAAATCCTAGTTGTGTAACTGTACTTATAAAGTCAAGAATAATGCTTGAAAGAAGTTCCAAGGTTCATGCCTCAATCAAGGAGATAAAGACTGTCAAATAATCACAGTTGGGATTTGAAGAAATAAAGAATTTGCCTAAGTACCAATTCGAGAAGTCAGGGATTCGATATCTCAAAAGACACTGTTCGATATCTCTGAAGGTCAACTAGTCAAAGCCTTATTCGAGAACTCAGAGATTCGACATGTCTAATACTCTATTCGAGAACTCATGGAGTCAACAAGTAAAAGCATCATTCGAGTTCTCTAAGAGTCAACAAGTCAATGCTCTATTCGATATCTCAAGGACTAAAGAAGCTATTCGATATCTCAGGGATTCGATAAGTAAAATGCTCTATTTGATATCTCAAGAATTCCTGAAGAAATGACTTATTCGAGAAGTCATTCGGTATGTCAGTTTAACACTATTTGAGAACTCAGAGTTATCGATTAAGCCAATTCTAGTTCTCGAATCACCAACAGAGTTACTTCTCGAATACAATCTTGGAGACAAGATACTGAAGAATTGTACAAGTCAGAAACCTGCAACAAGCTAAAGCACTTTATGGACCGCAATCTGTAATGTACTTTGGAAAAGCCTACAAAGAAGCTTGGAGAGATGTACAAGAGACAAAGAGCTAAAGAAGTGGATCTGAACAGAGCTTTTCAAAGTCAAACCTGTAGCCGTTTGGATGCTTACCCAAAAGTAAAGTTGTTTAGCTACCTTATTTGTAGTAAGTAAGTTGTATTCATGCTCTATAAGGATACAGCCTCACTTATAAAAAAAGTTTTTCACACACAAAAGAAAACATCTCTCTGAGAAAACGAAGCTGAGAATACTAACTTTTGTATTCACAGATTGTAGCAAAATCTTTATCTAATAATATATTAGATTAAAGTGATATTGTGTTGTGTTGCTCGCTTATTATTTTCTGCACTTAAATTATAGCACACACTTAACACATATCTTGCTATACAGATTCAAGAACAACGAAATGTTCAAGAATCCATTCACCCCCCCTCTGTATTCTTTCTTGTATTCTATACTCAACAGTTAAGCCATCCAAGCATGACATTTTACATCCCGGTATTAAATCCAGTGAGTTTGGCCTGATCATAGAAGAGTGTCACGTCATTTGACAATATCAAATATCTTATGTAAATTATGTTGCAAAATCTTAGACTATTACTTTAATTATTTCATATCTTTACTTCTCCAGTTACGTATCTTCTTTTATGTAAAATTCATATCATCTCTCAGAAAGAACGTACGAATGCCTATAGCTAGGTGCCTTTACACTAAGAGTGACTGTAGTGAACCAACCACATCTCAGAAGAAGTGATGTACTCCCTGTCTTTTGGGTACATGTGTATTTACTTCATTTCTTGGTTTGTACTCCTATTATGCATATTGACTAAACAATCAAGGATTTTACTTCTTCAAACATACACATGTATTTACC
This sequence comes from Saposhnikovia divaricata, assembly GCA_036435485.1. Classification (NCBI taxonomy): domain Eukaryota; kingdom Viridiplantae; phylum Streptophyta; class Magnoliopsida; order Apiales; family Apiaceae; genus Saposhnikovia; species Saposhnikovia divaricata. Next base: position 243,409,684 of record CM071596.1, on the reverse strand, counting down.
TTCCGGCTTCTGTACCATTTTGTGATTTGACACATCAGTTCACTTTTCCCGAAATGGATGTAGTATTCAAAATTTTACGGCAAAGACACTGGGTGAAGGTTTCAAAATAAAGGTAATTATAGTTTGTAACCCAGGACAAAATACAACTAAATTACTCATAATTTTTTATAAGATACTGCAGAAAAAGATAGAGCTTTGACCATTAAGATCCTAGGATGAGTGGAAACTGGTTGCGAATGTGTTACATGCAACAAAAATTTGGATAGAGTCAAATATTACATACATGATACTCAACAATCTCTGTTGTATAGTAGTCAATCGAAAATCAAAACATTTGACATACAACATTGTGTACTTACAGACATGGATTCAGGCTCAAGTTTGTATACAATTCTCTTGACACGGTTGATACAAGTCAAGAATTTGTGAACAAATGCTGCGTATCTCTAAAGTTCATAACTATTTTATGTCCACCAATGCCGTGGAACTCGTTCATAATGCAGTATTAATCACCATTAAAATGAACTTGCTCATTGCTATTCTTAAACTTGTAAATTCTTTTTATCAAAAACCTATAGCAAGTTAGCTTATACAGTGTAAAACTAGTTTCTTTATAATAAGGATACAAAATAAAAATAAAAGGAGAGATTGTAACAACCCACATCGATAGAGTAATCGAATACTTTACAAGAACAAGTTTACAAACATTGCTATTAAAAAAAATTGAACAAACATCAAATTGCTAGTATACTTTTTGGACTAATCTATGTTAGGTCGCAGCCTTGTTAGTCTTTGCCAAACTCTCCACCAACCAATCCACCAAACACTTCACCAACCATTTCACCAACCCCCACCTACTACATCTACTCCTATAAATACCCCTCTCCTCCTTCATTATCACACGCACCATAATTCTCTATTCTCTCTCTATATAGCTGCTAGATAGTCCGTCTAGTAGGGGAGCCGGTTTAGCCCGCTTTCAGGAAGTGTCGGGATAGAAGGTCCTCGTGCCTAAACTATTCCTTAGGGTACTTGGGTCTGACTGAAGCCATCGGAGGCGGTCCCGCTGCAGGGGTCTTTCTATCAGGTTGTGTGGCACTGTCCGGGTAGGGAGAGGGAGAGAAGAAAAGGTTGTCGGGAAATAGTGATAGGGGGAGGTTTTGAGATAAACACTTCAGTGAGTTGGGGATATACATAATAGGTATTGTAGAGCTGAATTTGCGATAAAATTCAGGGGTCGGATACCCGGATATTGTAATTGAAGGTAGTATTTTCGAAGTTCGTTCACAGGGAAGGACTATCAATATCGATTTCAAGTAGATTATCTCTTACAATCTAGTAGTGTGGAAAATGGGGGGTTTTGTATTGGTTGTGGTGTTTTATCAAACACCTTGCATACGATAAATAAATTGCTACAAAAACACAACTAAGTTTATGGCTAATATCCAAATTTGCCAACACAACAACACAATGAGCAAATTAACAAGATAAGAAACATTTGACCCAAGGATAATAGCAAATCAAGCACTTCAACCCAACAAACAAGAATATATCCAACTCTACCTAACCAAGCTAATTGGTGAAGCAAACAATTACTTATTTCTCTTCTAAAAACACTAAGTTAGTGAAGCACATAAATTAGTTCTCTTGATACTAGCAACCAATAGTGAAGCACTACCAATTTAACCAAATCAAGGAATCAATCAAAGAGAGGTTAGGACAAACCCAAGGATGAGAAGCTCAACCTAGGTATTTGCACTTAAAGCTTGAGAATTTAGGTAAACTAAACTTGTGCTACTATAATGAATGTACTAACAATTACGGATTAGTACAAAAAATTAGCAATTGAAATTACAAGAAGAGCAAGATGAAGCAACTTACAAATCTCCAAGCAAAATCATAAACAATACACTCAAGCAATTAAGATAGAATGAAGAAGATCTTACTTAAATTGAATGGGTTTAGTATAAGAGATGCTTCCTTGAGCCAAATTATGAAGTTAGTTACTCATAATCAACTACTTCCTACTAACCCTAATTATGTTCTTGAAGAGCTAAAATGAAGAAGAAGAAGTTAGATATCAAGATGTTAGATGAGATGTGTTTGGCTTCTTTTCTATTAATACACAGCAGGTTCTGTACGGCCTGTTGAACGGCCGTACAGCAATCCATACAGAAAAACTGCTCCTTTGAACGGCCTGTCGAACGGCCGTACATCAGCCCGTACGAGATAAAATCTTCAAGATAATACATTAAACACCTCCCGACATCGCGAGCTTTCATCTTCTAACTTCCCTCTTGAATAATCTATGCTTTCCAAGCCCAAAATGAGTCATCTTTTCAACAATTAGCACGTGCCACTGAAAGATGAAAAACATAGTTAATATTGATAAAACTAAATTCGAAACTAACAAAAAAGCAAGAGAATAAGAGACAAAACGTGTATAAAATACACGTTATCAAATCTTCCCCCACTTGAACTTTGCTAGTCCCGAGCAAACTAATATTTACAACACCATATACTCCTAACTAGTACCACTTCCGTAGGTGATCACGGTTGCATTTGGCATATGCAACAAGCCCTTGGAACCCCTAGGTAGCCCTAGTGGACGAGTGAGGTCTCGTGAGGGTTTATAGATGATGTACCCACAAAATCACAAAAACCACTAATAAACAAGATATTAACAATACCAACTAATTAAGCTAACTACTATACTCACATGTCCGAGTCGCCTACTTGTAAATAAAATCAAACATATAGAGTTATTCACCTTGTCATCCACTAAAACGAGCTAACAACCAATTCAAGAATCAAGATAACACACCTTGTGCAAGATGTAACAAAGACATTAAAGATAGAATGAATGCACTTCAATCGTGAACACTAGACAAGATTATCACAAAGCATACATGGCTTCGCATTAAGAAGATGAAATTGCATGGTGAAAAATCTTACATCTCTCAATTATGCATCACACAAGTATGGGCTAGAGATTTCACTCAACTCCAAGTCTAAATGCATGCGCTATACTTGGCCTTGCATGTCCACCTAAATTCCGGATTGCACCAAAAATAAGGAATTCATAAAATGGGTTGTAATGAGGCTAGGGTGAAGGTGTGAAAATTTAAGTTCAAGGAAGGTGTAAAAGTCTCGCTAGTTGAGTCAAAATGACGCTTGCTCGCTTCATCCACAAAATTCTCAAACTAAAGAATGTCTTCACTCATTTACAATTACAAAACACAACCACATTTACCAAGAAAATTGAAACAAAATAAAGTACAAAGATTTATTGCTTTTTTTTCTATTTTTCTTTTTCTATTTTTTTTTCTATTTTTTTTTACATCCACTTTATTATTATTTTTTTAGCAAAGGGAATGCATAACATAAATAAATACTACAAAGAACTTTGAACCACATCTAGATATACAAATCAAACTAGTTCCCACTTACAATAATTAGCATTCTTCCTCTTCACAACATCTCCAAATTCTCATGCTCAACAATCAATTCTTTCCAAGACTCAACTAGCTCAACTAGGTCGAGAGTGAAGTGTTTGGCTTTGACTCATGTATAAAAGGAGAAAGTGACGAAGAAAAATATGGATATAAGCTTCAAAGGGGTAACTAGGGATTATTTTCATGGTTCACAAGCTAAAAAGGTCAAAAAGGTTATCCTAAATAGAATTTCCTTATTATGGTGCATCCATGAATGAAGGTTTAATGCAAGCCCTAGAGCAACAAACATACATGAAGATGGAGAAACACACAAGCAAAAGAATCATCGTTCAAGGCCTCACAAGGTTTAAGTTGTAATAACATCTTCTCAATTTGATTCCATGCATTCTAAGAGATAATCGTCATGCTCACAATTTAATTACAACAATCTAGACTTTTCATGTCATTTTAAGTGTGTGTGTGTGTGTGTGTGCAAAAGAGGTGCATCAAACTTATAGATTCACATCAAATTGGTAATGCTAGGCACGAAATAGGAGAAAACAAGACTACAAGCTCACAATGTCTTAAATTTGACAAACAAGTAAACTCGCTCATGACTAAACTTATTTACTAAATGCAAACAAAACGGACATCAAACGAAACAAAAGATAGTAATAATATTAGTTACGTACTACACAACAAAACCGAACAAAAGCAATCCTTCCCCCACTTAAAACATGGCATGTTCTCATACATGACAATAAAAAAGGAGGGAGAAACAAAAGTGAAAGAAAACTCCCCTGAAAATAAACAACAAGGGCCGGGAGCAAAGTCTAGAAGCTCCACTCCTAGTTGGCAAAATCCAACTCCAAAATTTGCACGCCAAGAATTGAGCTAATGTCGAGCACCACAATCAACTCAACAAAATAACCGACAAGCCAAAATCCAACACCCCTCAAAACCCTGCAATACACTAATTAAGGAAATAAAAATAATAAAAATATTTGTTTTTGTTTTTTTATTGATTAAAAGAAAAAGATAAAATAAAATAATAACCAACTAATAATAAAGTCAAAAATCAAAAATCAAATTTGAAGTGATTTAAATCGATTCTTGAATTTACATAAATTAATTAGTTAGAAAATGAAAACTAAAATCAAAATAAAAAAGAATTAAAATTTTGGTTTTTAATTTTTTTTTAAAAAAAAGATAAAATAAAATAAATCGCTAACGAAATACTAATAAAATCTTAAATTTTAAACAAAAATAAAATAAAATAACTAAGCAATTAATAATAAAATCAAAAATCAAATTTAGAAGTGAAAATAATTGATTCTTGAATTTAAAAACTAAAAATCAAAATAAGAAAAATTAAAAAAAATGTTTTTTTTTTGCTAAAAATAAAAATAAAAATAACTAACCAATAATAAATAAAATCAAAAATCAAATTTAAAATTGATTCTCAAATTTATAAAATTGTTTAGTTTAGAAAATTGAAAAATTAAAATCAAAATTAAAAGGAAAGAAGTAGTGAATAAAGATAATAAAAGAAAATAAAATAAAACAAAATAAAAAGAACTAACCAATTAATAATAAAATCATAAATAAAATTTAAAGTAAATATAAATTGATTCTTAAATTTATATAAAATTAAAATAAAAACTAAAATCAAAATTTAAAAAGTGAATAAAAGTAAACAAAATTAAAATAAAACTAAACAAAAAAAAACAAAAACTAAACAAAGAAAGAAAAAAAACAAAAACAAAAAACAAAAAACAAAAAAAAAACAAAAGGGGGGGTTGCGTTTGTGGGAGTGAAAGAAAGGGGAAGCAGGGGGTGAACAACGGGAAGGTGAGATGGAGGGAGTGTGGCTGTTGTCGTTGGTGCGACGTGGACTGTTGGGTTAGTTGTTGAAGATGAAGGAAAGGGGAAGGGATAATGAGATGAAGATTGGGTGGAGGGGAATTGGTTATGGGGGTTGACGGTGGCTGTTCGGGTGAAAGAGATGGTTGTAACAGGTGGGTGTTGGTGAAAATGGTGGAGGAGAAAAAGGGAATGGTGGTGAATGAGGAAGGAGACGACGGAGACGCAGAGGAGAAGGAGGGAATGAAGAAGAGAGAAGAGAACGGAGGCGGGGATTGACAGAGGAGAGGAGATGAGTGAGGTGGGCGGAAGCATTGCTCTAGTGTTGAATGGCCGGATGTTGGTAGCGTGAGTGGTTAACGGCCGGAGTGGTGGTGACTTTGGCCGAACGAAGTTGTGGGTGGAATGGCGCAGCGGAGGTGGGTGATGGAGGAGAAGAGGTGATGCGATTATTGAAAATGGGTGGAGGCGGATTGAAGGAAATGAAGAACGGAGGCTAGTGAAGTGTGAGTGAAAGGGGAAGAAAGAATGTGATGTTCTGTTTTGTATCTATTTTTTTTAAGAGAGCTGCACAGCTGATATAGTATATTTTATATATATTTTATAGGATTTTATTCCCACATTTACGGTGCTTTTGCGAATAATCGTGTCGATTTAATTAGTTTTTGAGGAGTTTGTTGCAGGAAATAAATAATTGCCAAGTTGAAAGAAATCCAGCATTATTCAATGATTTGCGAAGGTTTTTAGCACAAAAGAAATATTTTATGAAAGTACAAAAAGAAATGGTGAAAAGAGCAAGGGCAGCAAATTACAGGGACTCAGAGGTGCTATAGCGCGATTCACAGCGTAACAACGCTACTTGAGTTGGCGTTTTAGAGTTTTCAGCAAGTAATTCCAGGGGATCCAAGGCGCAACAGCGCCATAGGAGGCGCAGGAGCGCGACACGCAAGTGGAGTAGGCGCAACAGCGCCATAGGGAAGAGCATCTGCGCATACATGTACGGCGCCACAGCGCCTATTTTAAGCGCTACGGCGCTACACGCGTTCTGTAGATGCGCAACAGCGTTTGTTTCAGGGCAACAGCGCCTGCTAGCTCCTGTACTTGTGCGGAAAATTTAGGAAAAAAATAGATTAATTCTATTTCCTATTTAGACTATAATTCCAATTAATTATCAGCTGGGTTTTTAATTTGGGCAATAACCTTAGTTATTTAGGAATTTGCAAACACCTCTATATAAAGATTTTTAGGGGTACATTGTAAAGACATCTTTTATCTATCTTTTTACATACGTTTTTCAAATTGGAGAAAGCTAGGGTTTTATTTTCTTCTTCATCTTTGCAAGCTCAATTCAATTATAGTTTTAATTGTTCTTCATTATTCAAAGATTTAAGGTATTTCTTATCTTCTCCTTATTAATTACATGTTTATTATGGCTTTCTTGATTATCATTGTTAGTTTTAATCCTAGAATGAGTGAGTAATTTAATTCTAGGGTATCAAGGGGAGCCATGTTTGCACCATGATTTGGGTTTAATTTGATTAGTAGATTGATGGCTAAAGAGTAATTCTGATTGATATGTTCTAATTCTTAATTTGTGTAATTGCGCAATATCACGGATTAATTGATTGCAATAGGAGTAATAGATCGAAAGATTTTACTACTAGAGGCTTACATACAATTAGCGGAATTGAAGGTGATTGTGAAAGCATCATTAGATATTCTGAGAGTGTTAATGCTTGAAAAAGATTGACCATTGCTTTAATTACTTAACCCCATTAAAAAGCAATACCTTTGTGATTTGTTTGGTGTAAGCATGGTGAACCTGAATTGCCCTAGATCCCTTAATTAATTGATTTAAAACCTTTGTTAAATTTGTTTTAGTAGTTAATAAAATCCTCTAATAATTGTTTGTGACTAAAAGCAATTGATAATAGTTGAATTGAAATTGAAACTGTCTCCTTGAGGAATCGACCCGTATTTGCTAGTATCTACTGCAATTGATACCGTGCGCTTGCGGTTAGACATAATTTTACACATCAAGTTTTTGGGGCGCCGCTGACCAGGAGACGCCTAGTTTTTATAATTTTAGTTCGATTATTTTAGATTGTTTCTCTTGTCTCTTTGGAACTCTTGTTCCAACTGAGACCGATCTTACTGCTTTTCCTTGTTTAGTTGTTGATGCCCAGGACCAGGTCTCAAACGAAAGAAGATCAAGCGAAAGAGGATACAACTCCTCTTAGTCCAGATTCTGAACTTTCTTGTCAACAATACATAGATCTACAAAGGAAAGAGAAGCAGCAAGAGATACCTGAACCAAAGATTGAAATGGCAGACCCTCCCAAATCTTTGAAGAACTACTCACAGCCCTCTCCGAGTGGGGTACCTACTGGCCTTGCTATGCCAGCGATTCAAGCAGCAAATTTCGAGATCAAGCCTGCTTTGCTCACTATGATCCAACAGAATCAATTGGCTGGGCTTGTCTCTGAAGACCCTACAAATCATCTGCAACGGTTTCAACAGTTCTGTTTGACAATTAAACATCAGGGAGTCACTCCGAACCAGTTGAAAGTCATGTTGTTCGGTTTCTCTCTTCGTGACAAAGCTCAAAAATGGTTGAATGATATTAACTTGACCGAGTGGGATGAGATTGCTCAAGCTTTCTTAACTGAGTTCTTCCCTTCTAACAGAACCGACGATGTGATCGACAAGATGATGGGTTTTAAGCAAGATTATGGCGAATCTCTACGGGATGCTTGGGACAGATTCAAGGATTATCAACGTGCATGCCCTCACCATGGTCTTGAGAAGTGGTTTCTGCTTAAATGCTTCTACAATGGTCTTGATCCAGAAACAAAAGGGATGGTTGATAACGCTGCAGGTGGCGTGTTTTTAGACAAAGAAGTTGATGATGCTTATGCTTTTCTTTCAAATTTGGCTGCCAATCACTTCAGTAATCCGAGAGCAGCCAAGAAAGGGGGTAAACTTGAAGTGGATGCTTACTCTCTATTATCATCTCAACTCGCTGCATTAACTCAGGAGATCTACTCATTGAAGATATCTCAGCCCTCTACTCAACCTATGAGTATCAATGCATTGTCATCCATGGCTCCTATGAATAATCCTGTTTGTGAAGTCTGTGGCATCCAAGGCCACTATGGTAGCGATTGCCAATACAATGCTCAAAATTCACAAAATTTTCAGATGGAGCAAGCAAATGTTTTCCAACAGAGGCAGCAGTACAATCCGTACTCCAACACTTACAATCCTAGTTGGAAAGATCATCCGAACTTCTCATATAGGAACAACAATGCTCAGAATTCAAATGTTCCTAATCAGTAGCAGCAATATCAGCAGTCGTATCAGCCTCCTCCACAGCAGCAGTATAGGCCTCCTCAAGGACCTATGAATCCCCCTGGATTTCAGAAGCCCTATCATAATTATGCTCCTCAAGCCAATCAAGCTGCACAGGCTGATAATCAAGGTGATATGATGAAGATATTGTTACAAATGCAAAAGAATATGGAGGATACCAATAGGAAGATGAACCAGATGGAGATTCATAATAAGATGCTGGAAACTCAGATTGCTCAAATGGCTAGTTCTTCGTCTATAAGGCAACAAGTCTCTCTACCAGCACAACCAACTCAGCCAAAGGAAAATGTGAATGCCATTGCTCTTAGGAGTGGTCGTACATATGGTGCTCCTCCAATGCCTACTGACGATGTTCCTACTGAGAAAGAAAAAGAAAATTCTGAGGAAGACAAGATAGAGGAAGTTGTTAAAGATGCAAACGAAGGTGAAACTGAGGAAAGCAAGAAAAAGGACAAAGAGAATACTGCAGTTACTCCTCCACCATTTGTGCCAAAGCTCCCATTCCCTAGCAGGATGAACAGAACTAAGGTGGACCAGCAGTTTGGTAAGTTCATGACACTTGTCAAGAATCTTGAGGTAACAGTTCCTTTCACTGATTTAATTTCTCAAGTTCCATCATATGCAAAGTTTCTTAAGGATATTCTCACTAAGAAAAGGTCTTTTGGTGAGGTGGAGACAGTAGCTTTTACTGAAGAGTGTAGTGCTGTTTCACAAAATAAGTCTCCACCTAAGCTTAAAGATCCTGGTAGTTTTTCAATCCCGTGTCATTTAGGTGCATTGTTCATTGATAAAGCTTTATGTGATTTAGGTGCTAGCGTCTCAGTCATGCCTCTCTCGGTTTTTCAAAAACTAAATATGGGAGAATTAAAATTTACACAGATGACTTTGCAAATGGCAGACCGTTCGATAAAATATCCCCTTGGAATTTTAGAGGATGTGCCTGTTAGGGTTGGAAAATTCTATATTCCTGTAGACTTTGTAGTTCTAGATATGGAAGAGGACAGCCAAATACCTATTATTTTAGGTAGACCATTTCTCTGTACTGCATGTGCTGTTATTGATGTTAAAAGTGGGACTCTTACATTGAGTGTTGGTGATGATAAAATCACTTTTACTCTAACCTCTGCTCTTAAATCCCCTTTGCTTGAGAATACTTGCTGTAGGATTGATGTTATAGATGGAATTGTCCGAGATGAGACATCTCAGATTCTATTGAATGATGCATTGGAAGCAGTGCTCATGCTTGAAGCTTCAGAAGGAGAAGGACATACTGAAGTCGATTCATTGATTCTTGAGTTGGATGGTGCAGCTGATCCGAATTGTGAGGTAACCAACACTGTCACTTCTTGTGGTGAACCTCAGGTAAATAAGTTAGAGCTAAAGTCTTTGCCATCTAATCTGAAATATGTGTTTCTTGATGAAGAAAAGACTTGTCCTGTGATTGTTAGCTCTAGTCTTGATGATAGCCAGATTTTTAAGCTTCTTACTGTTTTGCGTGCGCATAGAAAAGCTATTGGGTATAGTATTGATGATCTTACAGGGATTAGCCCAGACTTTTGCATGCATAGAATTCACTTATATGATGACCATAAGCCTTGCATACAGGGACAACGCCGCTTGAACCCTAACATGCAAGAGGTTGTTAAAAAAGAAGTTTTGAAATTGTTAGATGCGGGCATCATTTACCCGATTTCTGATTCTAAATGGGTAAGCCCAGTTCAGGTAGTCCCTAAGAAAGGAGGAACAACGGTAATTAAGAATGATAAAGATGAATTAATTCCCACTCGAATTGTCACCGGTTGGCGAATGTGTATTGATTACCGTAAGTTAAACACTGCTACTAGAAAAGACCATTACCCTCTCCCTTTCATTGATCAGATGTTAGAAAGACTTGCTAAGCATAAGTACTTTTGCTATTTAGACGGATATTCAGGGTTCTTTCAGATCCCTATACATCCTGATGACCAAGAAAAGACTACATTTACTTGCCCATATGGTACCTTTGCATATCGTAGAGTGCCTTTTGGTTTGTGCAATGCCCCTGCTACTTTTCAGCGTTGCATGACTACCATATTTTCTGATTTCATAGAGTCTATCATGGAAGTATTTATGGATGATTTCAGTGTTTATAGGTCTGATTTTGATGTATGTCTGCATAATCTTTCTAAAGTGCTTAAACGTTGTGAAGAGGTGAATTTGGTTTTGAATTGGGAAAAGTGCCACTTCATGGTCAATGAAGGAGTGGTACTTGGTCACTTGATTTCTGAACGTGGCATCCAGGTTGACAAAGCAAAAATTGAGGTGATTGAGAAACTTCCTCCTCCTGTTAATGTTAAGGGAGTGAGGAGTTTCCTTGGTCATGCGGGTTTTTATCGTCGTTTTATAAAATATTTTTCAAAAATTGCAAAACCCCTCACTCAATTGTTGCTTAAGGATGCCACCTTTGTGTTTACTGATGCTTGTTTGGAGTCTTTTAACAGGATTAAGGAAGCTTTGATAAGTGCACCAATCATTCAATCTCCAGATTGGAATCTTCCATTTGAAATCATGTGTGATGCAAGTGATTATGCAGTTAGAGCAGCGGAGGTGGGTGATGGAGGAGAAGAGGTGATGCGATCATCGAAAATGGGTGGAGGCGGATTGAAGGAAATGAAGAACGGAGGCTAGTGAAGTGTGAGTGAAAGGGGAAGAAAGAATGTGATGTTCTGTTTTGTATCTATGTTTTTTAAGAGAGCTGCACAGCTGATAGAGTATATTTTATATATATTTTATAGGATTTTATTCCCACATTTACGGTGCTTTTGAGAATAATCGTGTCGATTTAATTAGTTTTTGAGGAGTTTGTTGCAGGAAATAAATAATTGCCAAGTTGAAAGAAATCCAGCATTATTCAATGATTTGCGAAGGTTTTTAGCACAAAAGAAATATTTTGTGAAAGTACAAAAAGAAATGGTGAAAAGAGCAAGGGCAGCAAATTATAGGGACTCAGAGGTGCTATAGCGCGATTCACAGCGCAGCAGCGCTACTTGAGTTGGCGTTTTAGAGTTTTCAGCAAGTAATTCCAGGGGATCCAAGGCGCAGCAGCGCCATAGGAGGCGCAGGAGCGCGACACGCAAGTGGAGTAGGCGCAACAGCGCCATAGGGAAGAGCATCTGCGCATACCTGTACGGCGCCACAGCGCCTATTTTAAGCGCTACGGCGCTACACGCGTTCTGTAGATGCGCAACAGCGTTTGTTTCAGGGCAACAGCGCCTGCTAGCTCCTGTACTTGTGCGGAAAATTTAGGAAAAAAATAGATTAATTCTATTTCCTATTTAGACTATAATTCCAATTAATTATCAGCTGGGTTTTTAATTTGGGCAATAACCTTAGTTATTTAGGAATTTGCAAACACCTCTATATAAAGATTTTTAGGGGTACATTGTAAAGACATCTTTTATCTATCTTTTTACATACGTTTTTCAAATTGGAGAAAGCTAGGGTTTTATTTTCTTCTTCATCTTTGCAAGCTCAATTCAATTATAGTTTTAATTGTTCTTCATTATTCAAAGATTTAAGGTATTTCTTATCTTCTCCTTATTAATTACATGTTTATTATGGCTTTCTTGATTATCATTGTTAGTTTTAATCCTAGAATGAGTGAGTAATTTAATTCTAGGGTATCAAGGGGAGCCATGTTTGCACCATGATTTGGGTTTAATTTGATTAGTAGATTGATGGCTAAAGAGTAATTCTGATTGATATGTTCTAATTCTTAATTTGTGTAATTGCGCAATATCACGGATTAATTGATTGCAATAGGAGTAATAGATCGAAAGATTTTACTACTAGAGGCTTACATACAATTAGCGGAATTGAAGGTGATTGTGAAAGCATCATTAGATATTCTGAGAGTGTTAATGCTTGAAAAAGATTGACCATTGCTTTAATTACTTAACCCCATTAAAAAGCAATACCTTTGTGATTTGTTTGGTGTAAGCATGGTGAACCTGAATTGCCCTAGATCCCTTAATTAATTGATTTAAAACCTTTGTTAAATTTGTTTTAGTAGTTAATAAAATCCTCTAATAATTGTTTGTGACTAAAAGCAATTGATAATAGTTGAATTGAAATTGAAACTGTCTCCTTGAGGAATCGACCCGTATTTGCTAGTATCTACTACAATTGATACCGTGCGCTAGCGATTAAACATAATTTCACACATCAACAGCCCGTACCACAAGTGGGTAGGGGGTTAGAAAAACCTCTCATTTTGAACTATGCTCTCGGCAGAAGGTGAGAAAAACATGGTACGGCTGCTGCACGGCCTGAACCCCGTACGATAGCCCGTGCAGCCCTGAAATTTTACAAAAACTATTTTTTTTTTCTTTTTCTTTGTACAGAAAATTCTCACAAATCCTTGAATGCTTGAATAAAATACTAATTCCTGAAAACATGAAACAAACACATCAAGGCACGAGTGGAACAAATTTAAAAATTATAAAAACTGTAATTAACGATACTAAATATTATTGAGCGGGGCATTATTATTAATTTTTTTTTTGAAAATCAATTATAAAATTCATTAATCACACCACAAAAATACATAATAATTTTTTTTGGGTTATTTGCTTAGAATTAAAATGGATGAACAATGGAATCCCCACTCACTAATATTTACATCAATCCTCAAACCCACAATATGCATAACGCCATACATAAATGCAAGCGAGGAACAAAATCTAACACACGCATAAAAATATATAAATACATACGTACCTTGGGTTGCCTCCCAAAAAGCGCTTTGTTTATTGTCGTTGTTTCGACTTATTTATAAAAGTATTATAACTAATGAGGTGAAAAAGCAAATAAATGCACATACCTACGAATCAATAATAAGAATAAGGTGTGCAAATATACATTTGATCCATAAAAATATAAAAATATTTTTAGGACCTTCACATCTTCAAGAGACTTTGAAAAACCAAAATAGTTAGAAAAATCGTCAGAATAATCATTATAAGCAAGGCTCAAAAATTGCTCCCAAATTGGATCCTTATACACCCAAGGAAAAATTTCAATCTCATCAATCCTTAATTTCTTCTCAATTTTAATTGGACATTCATCAATTTTTATCTCATCTACCAATTCATTAAGCTCAAAAATATTTTCTAAATTTGGTAGATCCTCAACTGCATCCAATTTATCATCATTAAGCCTAGGGCAATCGTCAACTAAACAAGCAAATTCATCATGCACAACATTTTCATTAATTACAAAACAAGAATCGTGATTAGTAGGAGAATTGACCTCCTCTAATCGACTCACGGTTTCGGCTAGTTGGCTCATTTGCTTTTCTAAGTTGGATATGATTTGAGAAGTGTTCTTTTCGAAGTTGGATATACTTTGATAAGTGGTGTTTTGGAATTGGAGGTTGTTTGCCGCTATTTGTTTAATCATCTCCTCTAATGATGTTAAGGAAGATGAAGAAGACCCATGATGGTTTTGGGAATTATATTGCGGATCATAGCATCGATTTTCAAGAGCAAATTTGAGGTTGTTTGCCGCCATTTGTTTCATCATCTCCTCTAATGATGATAAGGAAGATGAAGAAGACCCTTGATGGTCTTGGAAATTATAGTGCGGATCATAACATTGATTTTCGAAAGCATATGAATAATCGATGCTAGGAGGGTAAGGAGCATAACATGAGTTTGTAGAATATAAAGAATTCACCTGATACACATTAAAATTCTGAAAAGAATTAAAATCTTGATATCGTTCTTGATCATAGGTGAAATCTTGAGCGTTACTCCAACCAAAATAGTTATCCATCGTCTCCTGAAAGAGTTAGTTCATGTCTATATCAAATAAACATGAAGACACACCAATAACAAAAAACAAAGAAAGAAAAAAAAACTATATACAAAGATAAAATCTAAATATAAGAAACAATTAACTCAAAATTAATATTGTTGCCTTCCCCGGCAGCGGCTCCAATTTGAAGGTAGTATTTTTCGAAGTTCGTTCACAGGGAAGGACTATCAATATCGATTTCAAGTAGATTATCTCTTACAATCTAGTAGTGTGGAAAATGGGGGGTTTTGTATTGGTTGTGATGTTTTATCAAACACCTTGCATACGATATATAAATTGCTACAAAAACACAACTAAGTTAATGGCTAATATCCAAATTTGCCAACACAACAACACAATGAGAAAATTAACAAGATAAGAAACATTTGACCCAAGGATAATAGCAAATCAAGCACTTCAACCCAACAAACAAGAATATATCCAACTCTACCTAACCAAGCTAATTGGTGAAGCACACAATTACTTATTTCTCTTATAAAAACACTAATTTAGTGAAGCACATAAATTAGTTCTCTTGATACTAGCAACCAATAGTGAAGCACTACCAATTTAACCAAATCAAGGAATCAATCAAAGAGAGGTTAGGACAAACCCAAGGATGAGAAGCTCAACCTAGGTATTTGCACTTAAAGCTTGAGAATTTAGGTAAACTAAACTTATGCTACTATAATGAATGTACTAACAATTACGGATTAGTACAAACAATTAGCAATTCAAATTACAAGAAGAGCAAGATGAAGCAACTTACAAATTTCCAAGCAAAATCAGAAACAATACACTCAAGAAATTAAGATATAATGAAGAAGATCTTACTTAAATTGAATGGGTTTAGTATAAGAGATGCTTCCTTGAGCCAAATTATGAAGTTAGTTACTCATAATCAACTACTTCCTACTAACCCTAATTATGTTCTTGAAGAGCTAAAATGAAGAAGAAGAAGAAGAAGAAGAAGAAGTTAGATATCAAGATGTTAGATGAGATGTGTTTGGCTTCTTTTATATTAATACACAGCAGGTTCTGTACGGCCTGTTGAACGGCCATACAACAACCCGTACAGAAAAACTGCTCCTTTGAACGGCCGTACATCAGCCCGTACGAGATAAAATCTTCAAGATAATACATTAAACACCTCCCGACATCGCGAACTTTCAACTTCTAACTTCCCTCTTGAATAATATATGCTTTCCAAGCCCAAAATGAGTCATCTCTTGAATAATTAGCACGTGGCACTGAAAGATGAAAAACATAGTTAATATCGATAAAACTAAATTCGAAACTAACAAAAAAGCAAGAGAATAAGAGACAAAACGTGTATAAAATACACGTTATCAGTAATCTCTTTTATCTTGTATGAAGTTGTTGCACTTGTGGATGTAGGCTGGGCCGAACCACGTTAAATTTCTTATCTCTTTTACTGTATTGTTGGTTTGTTACTTCATTACTATCATGTATATTTGTGGGATCTAAGCACACATATTTACCAAATCGCTTTCGCATTCGTCGGGAATTGGGCAGATTCCTAACAGTTGGCATCAGAGCTAGTTGTGTCTAAATTATTGGTGCTGAAGGAAAGTCGTTAAGAAAAGTGGTTGTCTAATTAAGCGTCGTTTTGACGGAAGTACTCCCATTGTTTCTTACACTTACTTGGCCAATTGATTTAGTTGTTTGGATTGGTTTGTGTGTGCAAACGGAGATCATGGCAAGTATTGGAGGATTCAAGGTGACTCCATATGATGGTAAAGGAAGTTTTACTCTTTGGAAAAGAAGGGTAAAAGATATCCTAACCCAATTGAAGCTAGCAAGGGCTTTGAAGGGGAAGGAGGGAAATCCAACAAAGTTGAGCGATGAAGATTGGGAGGATGCTGAGTCGTAATGCATGAGTACCATCAGACTGTGCATTGCTGATAACATTATCAATAATATTGTTGACGAAAGCACGCCGAAGGAATTATGGTCAAAGTTGGAGACATTGTATCTCGAGAAGGACTTGACTACAAAGTTAAATCTGAAGCGCGAGTTATACAAGCTGAAGATGGCAGCTCAAGGCAATGTTATTGAGCACATGAATGTTTTTAATGGTATTGTTGATCAACTTGAAAAGGTTGATGTAAAATTGGAGGAAGAAGATAAGGCCCTTATTCTTCTTACTTCGCTTCCGGAGTCATTCGATCATTTGGTCACAACCATTTTGTACGGTAAGGACACGTTAAAAATAGAGGAGGTTCAGTCAGCACTTTTATCAAATGCTGGAAGGAAAAACCAGGATGGTGACAAGGACGGAATGATAGTTTTGGATTTGCGTAGTCAAAATAATAGAGGAAGGGGTGCTGTGAGAGGATTTACCAATAGCAGGGGTAAATCCAGATATAGTGAAAAGGGCATGGAGTACTTTGGTTGCAAGGAGTGGGGTCATATTAGGCCGAATTGTCCGCTTAATAAGAAGGATCCAGATGCATCATTGGCTGTGGTTACTCTCGATTGTGAAGATGTTTGCACCGTCTTCAATCAAGGCAATAGTTCTCTAGGAGAATGGATATTAGACTCAGGGTCATCTTACCATGTATGTTCCAAGATGGGGCATGTTGACAAATTCCAAGATACAAAGAATGAAACTGTTTCTTTGGTTGATGGATTTACTTGTAAGATCAAGGGGATTGGAATTGTGAAAATCAAAATGTTCGATGGAATAGTTCGCAGCTTGAACGGGGTAGATATGTGCCTAAGCTAAGGAAGAATCTAATATATGTCGGTCGGTTAGCTTCAGAAGGCTACAGATGCTCTGTAGTAGGTGGAGCTATGAATATCAAAAGAGGCCGTGTGGTTCGGATGAAGGGAGAGCTACGTGGGGGAATATATCTTCTGATTAGTACGTGGCCAGAACGTACTGGAACTTCGAAAATATGGTTATCTCGTGCATGAGGGAAGAGTGACTTGAAGGATACTGCTGCGGTTGTATTGCCTTCCAGTCTAGACGATGGTGCAAAGACTGCTGGGATGGATGCTTGGTCGAAGGGCTTCCACGACATTAATGAGTAGTTTGTGTGTTGCAGCTGCATATGGGCATCGATGAGTAGTCATGAAAACACATTAAACACACCACATACTTGAGGTCAAGTAATCAATTTAAGCCGATACTAGGCATTCCAAGTGGATATAAAATCCACTTATCACAAACTCAAGTTGTGGCATCATCGTCTTGGACACACACCTGTTCCAAAGTTAAAGCTTATCTTAAGTATTAAATCACAACTTAAAGGAGATGATTTCATCTGTATGAATTGTCCAATGGCGAAATTTACCAAGCTTCCCTTTCCAGAAAGCAGTTCGTATGCAAAGAAACAATTTGACTTGGTACACATTGACACATGGGGACCTTATAAAGTTCCAAGTCGTGGGAAATACAGGTACTTCCTTACCTTGGTTGATGACTTTTCTAGAGTAACTTGGATTTACTTGTTGGAGAATAAGTCTGATTACCTGAGCACAATGACTGTCTTTCTTAATTATGTAAAGAATCATTTTAAGACTGGAATCAAAACCATAGGATCTGACAATGCAATGGAGTTTGCTGATAAATGTTGCAAAGAATTTTATGCAATGAATGGCATAATACATCAAACTACATGTGTGTTCAGCCCTCAGCAAACTGCACGTGCAGAACGAAAGCATAGATAAATACTTGAAGTGGCGAGGGGACCCAAGTTTCAATATGGGCTGCCTATTTCTCACTGGGGAGATTGCGTACTCACAGCAGCGCACATTATGAATATAATTCCCACCATTGCACTTCAAAACAGAGTGCCTTATGAAGTGTTGTGTGAAAGGCCTGTTGATTATGATGGGATGCGAGTGTTTGGTTGTCTAGGATTTGCTACAATTTCTACTGGCAAGCATGACAAGTTTCAGACAAAGGGCAAGGCTTGCGTATTCTTGGGGTACCCTCCAGCTCAGAAAGGATTCAGAATGATGGACTTGATGACAAGGGAAATTTTTGTTTCAAGGGATGTCAAGTTCCATGAGAATGTTTTCCCACTCAATGAGAAACAAGCCAGTTACATGATGCAACCACTGCCAGGTTCTGCATCGACACCAACAAAGTACAACTATATTCAGGATGATTGTTTGACAATTGATGATGTTCACGATGGTTCTGATATTGAGGAAGAAAATTCAGGTGATGGAAGCAATAATGATGACAGTGTTGATGAGTCTGTCCCAGCACCGAGACGTTCATCAAGAGTTTCAAAGAGACTAACCTGGATGGGTGACTATTTTACAACTGGTAAAGGCAATGCAAATGTTGTCACAACCCAAGTCGTGGAACCATGTTTTCATTGCTTTCTCTCGACACTTGTTGATCGAGATGATCCAGTATCCTTCAGACAAGCAGTCAAAAATCCACACTTGGTCGAAGCAATGAATATGGAACTGGAAGCTTTGGAGGCCAATGGGACATGGGATATCGTTGTTTTGCCACATGACAAATAGGCAATAGGATCAAAGTGGGTGAACAAAACTAAGTACAACCCAAATGGATCCATAGAACGATATAAGTCGAGATTGGTGATACTTGGAAATAGGCAAGTTCATGGCATTGACTTCACTGAGACGTTCGCTCCTGTGGCCACATTGACAACAGTAAGGGCTCTCTTGGCAGTAATTGCTATTCAAAATTGGGATGCCTGTCAAATGGACGTAAGTAATGCATTCTTAAATGGAGATTTAGATGAGGTTGCATACATGAAAATGCCTCTGGGTACACAGGACTTGGGAGTCGAATTACCTTGCCTTTTGATGAGCATGGCTGGAAAAATACAGAGAATCTGGTTTGTAGGTTAAAGAAAGCACTTTACGGCCTTCATCAAGCATCACGACAATGGTTCTCTAAGCTGTCTTTCACTATTAAAACCCTCAACTACACTCAATCCAAGGCTGACTATAGCTTGTTCTCTAAAACTCAAGATGGGAAGATGACTGTGGTACTCGTCTATGTTGACGATATCCTAATTGCAGGTGATTCACCAAGTGAGACCATTGAGCTTAAATGACTGTTGTCGCAGAAATTTAGCATGAAGGATTTGGGTTCACCACGATACTTCTTGGGACTAGAAATTGACAGGTCAGAAGCAGGATTCTTTGTCTCTCAAAAGAAGTATACAAGTGACTTACTCAAAGAGTTTGGAATGCTCATTGTTACTCCTCTTAAACTACCAATGGATGCTCATCTGAAATTGACAGCAGACAAAGGAGAATTGCTGATTGATACTGTACCTTATCACAATCACTCGCCCAGACATTTTTGGTATTATTCTGCGATTTATCTTTTCGGAAACACGCAATAATCTGCGTGCACCTACATGCATGTATTAGAATAGAACTAGCTTGTAACTCGTGCAATGCACGGCTTCTTTTTTAATATTTATAATTATATTAATTTGTAAAATTTTATATGTTATTAATTTACATATCCAATTGTTGTTAAAAAATTGATATATATAAGATTTTACCTGTTCGATTTAATATTTGTATTCTATGTTGAATTCTTAAAATTCGATTTGGACGGTTTTACAGTCAACATGAAATTAACAAAATAAACTTTAATTTATTGATGGTTTAATGATTATTTTCCAATCAAATCAATATAGAAACAATAGAGAGAAGAAATTGTCGATTTTTTACATTGAAAATTCTATTCGATTTATGAATTCTACTCATAATTCGTTTTGATTATCAAAATACACTTGTTATTATTTGAAGATAGTAATAAGACCCATTAGATCTTAAAATAAATAGATGAAAACCGTTGGATCTAGCACAAAAAAAATATTTATATTTCAATATGTTATAAACGAAAAAGTGTGTTTATATTGAAATACGAAAAAGTGTATGTCAATGATTTAAATCAGATATAATTAAATTTTCTGCATTGAATATCATTATCAATTATCAATGTAGAACTTCTACATTGAATAGGATTAATATATGTAAAAATTCATATGTATTTTCTCTTAAGATTCTGAGTATACCATTTGAATAATAATTATTAATTCATCACTAAATTAAAGATAATTTCATGAGATTCGCGTGGATTGTAAAATCATTCAAATCTAATTTCTAAATCTCAAGATAGAGCCCAAATAGTAAATATTTAATACAACTTTTTTTAATTATATCCTTTCAGATTATAATTTTCTTTTTAAAATTAAATTCTAATACAACCTTTTTTAATTATATCCTTTTTAGATTATAATTTTATTTTTAAAATTCACTTCTAATTCAATCTTTTCTAATTATATCTTTTTTATATTATAATTTTTTTTAATTTGATGTAATCTTGATCGTCTATTTTGAAAAAATTTAGATTCGACAGTTGAGATTATTTTGACGGCACAGTGACCAAAATTATGGATAAGTATTCTTATTATATACTAGCCTATAACCCGTACGATGAACGGTTGCTTGTAAACTGTTTAATTATATTTCGTTAAAATTTTAAATTGTATATATGGTTTTATTATTAAAATATTTTTTGAATTTTATAAATTTCATGAAAATAAATATTATTCTAATTATTTATTTTAATTATTACTTTCAAATACACATGTATATACAAAAATATTACAAAAAAGTAGTTTTTTTAACTTTTATTTAGTAGAAAGAGTGAAATTTATCTAATCATGTAGACTTTTTTTCGATTTTTATACAAAAAATTTTATAGTATAAGTGTTTTTCAGATTTTATGTAATTTTTAACTATATAATTTATAACTCCTGTGATGCACATATATATGTATATATATATAAATAAATATATGTATATATGTATATATATATATGTATATATATATATATATATATATAGATAGATTTTTTAATTAGTAGTAAAAAAAATTATTTACATTAATAAAAATATCATAATACATTTTTGATAGTATTTTAAACGATAATTTTTTTTAATATTTAACTATAATATGTTATTGACCGGATTTTTTGGGAGTAGCTTATAAGATTATATAAATGTATAATAATACTTTATTTAAAAAATAATAAATTTTTTTGATTATAATATGATATTAATGGGAATAGAACCTCAAACTCTAAATTAATATATATGTTTAATAAAGATATGTTGTTGGTGGGATTTGAACTTAACCCATGAGAATATTTTAAATATTAGAAAAAGAATATTCTTCTAGTATTAAATCCAACAATTTTCAACAATCTATCTCAAAATCCAACGGTTGCTATTGAGTGTACCAAAAAAGTGTACATTTTAAATATTTTTATTATAATTTTAATATTTGCTAATTAATTAGTAATAATATAATTTATAAAATATAATAAAATATGATTATACGTTTTTGATAGTATTCTAATTATTTTTGTAAAATTATGCCGGTGAAACATGAATGAAAAACAAACACTTCCTTTTAGTTATTGGAGTAGTTTATAATATAATATAAATGTATAAAAAGAATTTTTATATTATTATATCCAACGGTACTCATTAATCTATCTTAAAATCCAATAGTTGATATTGAGTGTACCAAATAAGTGACCAAACTATCAACCAACCAAATAGAGGTTGTTTTACTTATAATAGTATAGTATACATAAGGATATAATTATTGGCTAACATGTATTTTTATATTATGAATTATTTTGTAAAAAAATTATATATGTAACTAATAATAAGTTGTTTTTTTGAATTTTTTGTTGCATCTTATTATTACTTGATATTTTTTTCAAAATTAACGTATATTATATGCACATATGAAGTACAGAAGATAAACATGAATTTTTGTTTTGAACGGAAACTATTTAGTAGTTAAAGTCAGGTTAAATTTGGATTGTTTCCCGAATGCCAGGGATAGTAGATGCTTCGTGCTTATGTACTCGCAATTTCTCAATGCTATCTTGTAAACTAAATTTTTGGTGTGTACTAATATCAAATTTAATAGATGATTAATGAGTTTTCAATATTAAAAAAACTGATTTTAATTATATATAATATATATTTTAATATTACCGAATCTCCCCACACCCGAATCCCCATATTTTTAATTTTGCCGAATTCGCGTATCCCCGTACCCACACCCTTGCTTCACAGCTTTTATATTTTTGAAAGTACCGCATATCTGTCATCCATGTCAGTTGTTACTTGTCAGGCGACTTGGTATGGGTTTATCTAGGACTATAACTGATAGCTGTCACTTTGAATTTACTGTAGTACAGCTATAGCTTTGATTTGGATTATTTTCCGAAAGTCAGGAATATAGCTATCAGTTATAATCCTAGATAAACCCATACCAAGTCGCCTTACAAGTTCTAATATTAAATTTAATAAATGATTAATGAGTTTTGAAAAGTGAATTTTATCATATGTTTTATTAGTAAATTTAAAGTTACAATATTAAATTTAATTATATTGTTAGTGAGAGTCGAACCTTTAGTACTAGTTTATTATCCCTCTTATTTTTATTATATAATATATGATATATAGGATATAATTTGTTTGCCATATCCTAGCAATGTTTGTCTGCTTAAACAAAGATTGGATGTGTTTTATCATTACTTATGCCATGTTCAGAACCTCACGGCTGAACAAATGTGAAAGTCCGATTTGCTCTTTTCCATGATTAAATATAAGTTGCTCAACAGATTGCTATGACATTTCAGGTTGGTTCGGATGATGTACATTTTATAAGGCTGAACAAGAAGACATACCAGCAAGCAGCCATTGCAACAGTTTAGTTATGAAGCGGGTAGCTACAAGGACCCTGCATGCTGTTTCAAAACCAATCAACCAAACCTGTACTTCAATAATTGAGCAGTGACTTCATCTCACTGCTCAATTATTTTCCAGATATACAAATTACCGTAAAAAAGTGATGTGAAAGCATTTTTTGGGGAAGCAGGGCTCCATTCACCAGTGAAAAAGACACAAGTCCAACCTGGAGGCTTATCATTTAAAAATTATATTCGAATCCAGCTCACATTCTCTGGAAAGAGAATAATTTGTATTTCTAAGCTATGCGCTATATACACCACACATCTGTGGTTTTTGTGCACCTCTGGTTCCACATCTCATTCCAGTTCATGGCCAATGCCTTTATTGTGATATTTTTAGAAAGGAAAAAAAATGTTTAGCTGCTCCAAACATGCATAACATATGGTAATTAAATGTTAATGACCATCTAATTTAAATTAAGTCATGAACATTTAGTAGTTGTTCATGAGTTATTACTAACCCATTAAAAAGACAAGAGACAGCTGGTGGTTGTGGGGAAGTGATTTTGTCAGGGAAGTGTTTTTATGCTTCCAGTACTTTTTAGTAATAAGACCAAAATACCCTTGCATATTAAATATATATTCACTTTTTATTAGTCGCACAATCACTTCTCAAGCTCTAGTAATGCCATCCGCTCTCCTCGTTTGCAAATTATATATCGTTTTGAAATTTGGTTTTTTTTAGTATTTTATTAACAAAATAGAATTAATATTTTAAATAATATTAAAATTATTTTTTTTAACTGCTCACCCAAATAGCTCCTTATTTTATTTTTATTTATGTTTACTTTCATCATGTGTAAACAGATGCAAACAAATTATGCTTAAAATCAATTCCATATATTAGCTACTGAAAACCAGAGTAGTAATCTCACAGAGTTTTTTAATTTGCATTAATTTCCTAGAGAGATAGAAGCATCACTGTTGTTTTCTCATCCAACCTGCTTCCACAATTTCAAATTGTGACAAATCTCGTTTTGTTGAACTTGATTTAATATGTAGGGGTATTTCGGTCTTATTACTAAAAAGCCCTGGAAGCATAAAAACACTTCCCTGACAAAATCACTTACCGTGGTTGTGCGAGTGAAGGACATCAAAATACGGAAAGATCATTTTATATATTACCGTTAATTAATATTTTGATAATTAAAAAAAGTAAAATATAACTTTCGCCCACCCTCCCTCTCAAGTTTAACTCAGCCGCAGGTTAATGTCACTCGGAAATAGGATCTCAGAGGATGGAGGATGTGATGTTAACAGACTTTATCTGTCGGAGAAGAGAGGTTGTTTTCGTGATTATAAAAAAGGTCCAAAGATTTTTTAAGTACATCTTAGTTGTTGGAGGAACATTTCTTAGCACGGACATTGGGAATGTTTACAGTCTAAAGCTCAATCTCAATATCTCATACTGGTTTTGCTCCAAAAATGAATGTTTGAGTACTTGGAAAATACTATATTTCTCATCTTCCATTGCAAGGCAGAAACATTAAATTATTTGTTAGGTCCAAATGTGTTGTAGAATGGGGGGGGTGAATACAACTTTTCAAATATGAGAAGCAATAAATACGATGCAATAAACGAACACACAGATTCAAGGAATATATGTCTTATATATAACTTGAAGTGGTTGCTACAACATTCATTACAAAGTATAACAGAAGTTCAGAGAGAAGTGAATGATACTAAGCTCTGTGAATGCACTCTCTCTCTTTTACAAGTGTTTCTCTCAAGAATTTCTCACTAACTAAAACATTACACATGTACTTCTATTTATACTACATGTAATCTATGTCATGTAGTCTTCAAAGACTAAGATATACGTGGCCCAATGATGTCCACATAAATCTTGTCTTATCTTGAAAGCTTGGAAATCTGCCAATCAGAAGATGCCATGTGTCATGTTGAAGCTGCACTCTAAGTAGAACTTCTACTTGAGAATTTCTACTTAGCCATCTCGAATTTCTAAGTAGAACTTCTACTTAGAAATATTCTACTTGGTCATCTAGAATATTTAGTACTTAGAAAATATTCTGGTCTTCAACTTGAAACTTCAATGCACATCTTGAACTTGTGATATCTTCATGTCTTCTTTATTCTTCACCAAGCTCTTGAACATGGATCTTTATTACTGACATAAACTTGCTATCAATGTCCTGACACTTGATTCACTGGTCTGGTTCATAAGTGACTAGTCTTGATAGTGCTTTTGCTTCTTGAATAAATTACCATATCCAATTAGTAATGTGGCTTTCCAATATTTGCTTTCCTTCTTGTTCAATTGAAATCAATTAGTCTTATTGATACTGATAGTTATGATCTTGATTCTTGGCTTTTCAAATCACTGAGGCATGAACAACTTTGACTTGAACTTCTCTCAATGATTTCTTCTTGGCTTGTTCATAGTTAACATGTTGAATTGTATCAATTACCTTGTCTTCATTTAGTGTTGATTTCTTTGTGACTTCTTGTTCTTGATTGTCTTCTGGTTAAGTATCTTTTCCTTTAGATGAGTTACATTAGTTATAGTGTTACAAGTTTACACACTCTGCCTTTCAATCTCCCCCTATTTGACTGTCTAACAATGACATTCAAATTAATGAAGGATAACTCAACTAAACAATGAGACGAGAAAAGATAATTAACATTACAGTCTTGAATAATTTACAATTGAAATTTACTTGAAAACAATACAAAGAACTTAAACTAGAAACAGAATTCGAACTTCGAATTAAAGATCATTTGAGTGATTCCTATCACCTGGATTATTTCATACCTTTTAGTCAAACTTATATCACCTTATTGGATTCACTCTAAGGTGAATTTTCCTCAAGTGAGTTAAAGCAACCGAAAGACATGAAGTTTTTCCAACTTCAAGTTCACACCACTCTGACCTTTAACCCTAATTCCGTTTCCTCTTTCTAGCTTCAGCAGCTTGGTCTTTCTCTTCTTTCTGCCTTCTGCGCTTCTTCTTCTGCTGCTGTTCTTTCTTGTACACTGGATCGCGAAGCTGCTTCCACCTAGCATTCAATAGACTTACAGCTTCCATTTCTAGAGGATTCTTGGGCTCTGGATAAGGATGTTTGAAAAGCCTTCTGAGTTTGTCCACCTCCTGAGTAGTCCTGATCTTTGGAATGTCCTCAAAGTTCTTCATTATGAGCTGAGGTTTCCAATGTGATTTATCAGCTTTAAACTGACAATAGATCATCTTGGGGTAGCCCTTGACACGGTCAGTATTGTGGACACTAGCCGCATCTCGCTCCATCCGCTTCTTTTCCACCACTACCTCAAACAGGTAACTCATGAGTCTCTGCTTTTCTTCCACATACATATCTTCCACTTCGCCCCATTTGAATACATGTAATACTCTCTCCAGAAATGCAGCATCGTGAGTCTGTAGCAGCCATTTTCTACTCATATGCAATAATGTTTGATTCTGGTCTGCATCTATGAATACTAAGGCATCAACTGTATCTTCAACATAAGCGTGTATCCAGTATACACTATCACTTCCTGGAACACCAATTGCCTCCCTTATCTCTCCTTGTTCTAGTGCTCCAGAAGGAAGAGTCAGAGCTTCATCTACATTCTTCATTGCTTGAAGAATATTCCATTTCTTCTCCATCAGCTCTGGCTCAATCTTCACGTTATCTAGAGGGTTTGGAGCAATGATATCACACTTCCACACCTCATTGCTCTTCTTGAATATGACTCTTTCAATGATCTTCACGGATTTTTCTTTAAGCTCAGAAGCGAATCCCTTACTCATCATTTATCTAAAGACAGCTTTGAGAGATTCCACTGAAAGCTCCATTAGATCATTTTCCTCCATGCTAACCCTCTTCATCTTCCCGTCAACTACCATCCGGACAAAATTTGGATATGCTGAGAATTCTGGACCCTTGTCCTCTGCTAGCTGCATTAACTGATCCCTATACAGAATGCTTAGCTCCTCAGATTGAGAGTATTGAATTTTGGTTGCTAGCAAGAACAACTCTGACGCAGATCTTCTCGTTATGAATTGGTCATCCACATATAGGAAAGATGTTGGGACTCCTTCTACCAAAGACAAAATAACCTGCCACTCCTTAAGTGTTGCATTATATCCAACCCTGACTTTAGAAATTAATCTCTTCAAAGCACTTATATAGTCCACAGTCATTGGATTCTGCAAATTCAAGTTGTAGAACAGATCATCTACCTCCTTGTTATGAACTCCTTTCGCACAGGATCCCATCAATATCTTCCTTGCTTCATCCCACTTCTGTCCTATCATTCTCTTGTCGAGATCAACTTGAGGATCAGCTAGCCTTGCAAGCTCATGATCATACTGCTTCCCTTAGAGCTCCACTTTCTTTTCTAGGAATGCAGCACGTTCTTGCATCATCTTCATTTTATGGAACTGAGCTTGTTCCAAGGCTAACTATTGAGCTTTAAGGGTTTCCTCATCAACAGGAATTTCTTCAGGCATTCCGGAAGACATCCCAGCACCTCCACCTTGTTCCTTCAAAGATCTCTTTATAGCATGTGCCAAAGGTACGTCTTCCATATCAGAATCTGAGTCAAGTACCTCCTGTACTGTTTCCTGATGACTCAGGTCAACTAATGGTTCATCAACCATCATTGCCTTACCCTTTCTCCTCCTCAAAGCCTCTTCATCAACAGACGGCTCAATTTCTATTTCCTTGACAAGATCAGCATGTTCTTCAATTTCTTCGATGTGAACTGCCTGCTGTCTCGTCTCCTTTCCACTCTCCCCCTTAGGTGAGTTATCCTGAACACCACCTTGCTCCGGAAATCCACCAGCAACATAAGAACCTCCAAAACCAGAACCGGAGGCTCCCGCTCCACTAGCACCACCTGCACCAGCATCGAGGGGAGGTTGTTGCGACTCAAAACACTCCGGGGGCACAAAACTCCTGACTGCGAACATCATTCTACTGATCTCCACAGCCATTGTATGCATTGTAGACTCCATTGCCCCCATCCTTTCATTCAGAGTGCTTCCCAAGACACCACCAGCATGGCCCAAGTCATTGACCTTGTTTGTCAAAGCATCAAAAGCTGTAGCTTGACTTGCCATTCGCGCTGCGTAGTCATCAAGAGCCCTTTGATTGTTTCCAATGTTAATCCCGAACTGCCTCATCGTCTGCCCGAACTGCCTCATCTGATTTTCCATAGAAGTCATACGTGTATCAAGATTTTCAATATTAAGGGACGGTGTTTGGTTTAGGTGACCTCGCTCTAATACTCGTTCTGTTAGTATTTGGCGCTCGGTTTCGGGCCTTAAAAATGATGGTCCCTCTCTCCCTAACCTCTCACACACACTCCCTGTCTCACGCTCGTGTATGTCTTCAATGATTGATCCAAAGTATGAAGCAGTACCTGCAGAAATTGGATAAGCAATATAATTGGCAGTTATGGGATCTATTTCTGTTATGTCCTGAGTTGGAATCTCAGGCTGAGGGGCTGCAAAGTGTTCTTGTACGACATCAGAACCGATCCTCTTTGCAGCATCAGTACGTACCGGTGAAGGTACGGCTGAAGTTGTTAAAACTTCATGTCCTTTTGAAGCAACAGGATCTTCAAAAGGTACATAATCCTCACCAAAATCCCTATGTGCAGATTGTTTAAGGGGAGAACCACTCTCGTGAGGTGGAGCGGTTGCGTGTGACACACTAGGGTTTGACTGGACTTTTGAAGTAGCAGCATGAAAAATTTTGGCTTTCTTTCGAATAAGATGCTGCACTTCGGGGTCATTCTCCTCATCATCTCCTACATATACATGTGCTGGCTTTCTGACTTCCGTTAACAGGGGTGAAAGAGAATAAGAATGTGTGTCAGACTCAGAAATATAGCTCTCACCCTGGGATATATTCTGCGGGTTAGCAGTCTCTTGGGTCTCGGAATCAGATACATAGGAGGAGGAATGAATAGTATGCAGGGAGAGATTACCTGATTCATTACCTTGTGCCTCATCGCTTTGCTCATCAGGAATCTCATCAAATGCCTCAGCATGAGCAGATGGATTCTGAGCATATGATGAAACTTGCGATGATTCCCCCAAATTGGTAACTCCTGCATCATATGTAAGCCACATTTGAATATTTTCAGGAATTGACATATGTTTACCTTGATGTTTATCCTGATTAGCAATAGTTGAAAGTGACTTAGTGCCCATCCCTAGCGGTGCAGATGTTGGGCTTCTGGCAAATCCCTGTCTAACAGCAAGAGCATCCTTCGGTATTAAATCATTAATCAGCATTTGTAGGAACCGAGGAAACCAGCAGACAACATCAGTTGTAGTGAGGTCTCTGCTTGCAGGAGATCCCATTGTGGCCACTATCTCAGAGAGAACTATGCGTCCATAATTTATATCCAGTTCTCTTGCTAGGGCAACTTCAAAGGTTTGCATTGGAATTGGAATTTGATGAAAATCTTTTTCGTGTGCCCGAAAACATCTTGTGATGGCCTCGAAAAAGTAATTCCATTCCACATGGAAGAATTGTTTTTGGATGAGTGATCCGGCCAGTCGGAGGATAACATCCTATTTCTTCAAAGAATGTGAGGCGTTGTTCCGTTGTAGGTTCTGCATCATAAGCATCTTTGATTGGGAATCCCAGAACCCTGTTGACAATTTCTTCAGTCACCTCATATTCCTGACCCGCTAAGGTAAACCTGAAACTGTAGGGGGTTGTTTTGCTCCCAAAAGTAACCGCACTAGTCCATAATTGCTGTAAAGCATCATGTACTAGTGTAGGTTTAGCAGTAAAAGCATGGCTAGCCTTGGAGTACAAATTAAGAAATCGTACCCAAAACTTAAACCGTGGGAGTTGATCACCAATTTCCGTAGAAATATTATAAAAATT
This sequence comes from Saposhnikovia divaricata, assembly GCA_036435485.1. Lineage (NCBI taxonomy): Eukaryota > Viridiplantae > Streptophyta > Magnoliopsida > Apiales > Apiaceae > Saposhnikovia > Saposhnikovia divaricata. Next base: position 243,379,504 of record CM071596.1, on the reverse strand, counting down.
GTTTTTAGCAAGTGAAAATTGGTGAGCCATTTTAATTAAATGTTTTTCTTTAAGAGATGTGAAATTTTTTAAATTTGAAAAACAAGTAATTTACGAATTAACAGTTTTATCCCTTTTAATTTTTCGAGAATACCAAAAAGCAATCTGAAAAACTAAACTACGGGATATGAACAGTTGCCAATTACTAAATCTGAATATTCAAAGAAGATGAATATTCGTGTGTATACCGGTGAAATCGTGTGTGTATATGGACAGAGAATGTGGAAATCGTGTTTTGAACAGTTACACAAACACTTGATGTTTGTGTGTATGTATATGCGCGTGTATATGAGTGGTTACAAAACACACCAACACAAAGATTAATGATAACACAGTGAATAGTAGTCAAATAATTGGCAGTAATTCGTGATTAGTATGAGTTTAATCACAAAAACACGGATTAATGGTATGTAATTTGTGAAATCGCCCTGTTTTTGTGAAGCGGCTGCTGTAAAAATGAAATTAGGTAAAGTGAATGATGCATCGAGTTAGAGATGTATATATAGATGATTGTGAAATGACAAAAGTGTCCCTGTTAAAAAGAGTGAAAAATACTAAGTTCATACAGGGAACACCTAAGTCGAACTCTATCTCGAACATCAAGTCGAACTTCGAGATGAAGTTCGAGATAGAGGTTAACTCGAACAAATAAGCACAAATAAGCACTTTAACCAATTTTACAGCAAAGACTACAGGGAAATCTTATCTCGAACTTGATTTACTTGTAAACTTGGAAATTCCCTTCCAGTAAAAGAAATACAGGGAAATTCGAGATACGTTTCGAGTTAGAAGTTTAACTCTATCTCGAACATCAAGTCGGAATTCGAGTTGAGTTTCGAGATAGAGACTAACTCGAAGTTAATCTCAATTCTTTCCAAAATCTCTTGAATGTAAACCTAATCTTAACCTTCGAGATAAGATTCGAGTTGGGAGTAACTCAAAAATTCCCTTTAAGCAACTGAGAACTCTATCTCGAACATCAAGTCGAAATTCGAGTTGAGTTTCGAGATAGACTAACTCGAAGTTATTCTCAATTCTTTTCAAAATATTCCCTTAATGGAAACCTCATCTCAACCTTTGAGATAAAATTCGAGATAGACTTTATCTCGAATATTTTGAAGATAGAACTAGGCACACTGGTAACTCGAACTCGAACTCAAAGTCGAATTTCGAGATGAATTTCGAGATAGACAACTCGAAATTCTTCCCAGACTTAGAATTTTCAAAAACTTCACTCTGACAGCTTAAGTCGAAATTCAAGTCGAATTTCTAGATAAGTTTCGAGATAGAAACTAACTCGAAATTTTGAAGATATTCAATTCTAAGGCCTCTAATTACATGAAAATCATAGGTAAATTCATCTAAAAATCATGCAAAATTTAGAATATTATGAATTTAACTCCCCCTATGATCATGCAATCTAACAAGCATAAATTCACAGATTTGTGCTATAAAAGACACTTAAAACACAATGAATTTATGCAAACTATAACAATCATTAATTAAGCATTTTAAAGTCTAAGCACATAATGATTAAGTAGCTTGCACATACAAACATAAACCTGGATTTTACAGATAGAAGGCTTTACTAACTTGTGTTAAGCATTCCCAATTCACCAACCAATCTATTGAATGTTACTTCATCAAGAGGTTTGGTGAATATATCTGCAATTTGTTGCATTGTGGGCACAAAATGTAGCTCCACAGTCCCCTCCTCGACATGTTCTCTTATGAAGTGATACTTGATGTCGATGTGCTTGGTTCTTGAGTGATCGACAGGATTGTTGGTTATGGCAATGGCACTTGTGTTGTCACACATAATTGGAATTTTCTTGTGCTCCATGCCATAAACCTTCAATTGGTTCCTCATCCACAGTATTTGAGCTACACAGCTTCCAGCAGCAATGTACTCAGCTTCAGCAGTAGAAGTAGATACTGTATGTTGCTTTTTACTTTGCCAGGACACCAATCTTCTGCCAAGAAATTGACAAGCACCAGATGTGCTCTTCCTATCAATCCTGCAACCTGCATAGTCTGAATCCGAATAGCCAATTAGATTAAAACCTGTATCTCTTGGGTACCAAATCCCTAGATTTGGTGTGCCCTTGAGATACCTAAAAATTCTCTTGACGGCTACGAGATGTGATTCTCTAGGATCCGCTTGGAACCTTGCACATAAACAAGTTGCGAACATTATATCGGGTCTACTTGCAGTTAAATAGAGGAGTGAGCCAATCATACCTCGATAGCTTGTGATGTCAACTGGTTTACCTGATTTGTCTTCATCAAGCTTCGTGGCTGTTGCCATGGGAGTCTTAGCTGCTGATGCATCTTCTAGATTATACTTCTTGAGTAAATCTCTGACGTACATGGATTGACAGATAAAGATTCCATCTTTTCTCTGACTGATCTGTAATCCAAGGAAGAAGGACAGCTCTCCCATCATGCTCATCTCATATTTTTCCTGTATTAGCTTGGCAAATTTCTCGCACAAACGCTCATTTGATGACCCAAAAATAATATCGTCCACATAGACTTGAACAAGTATTAAGTCATTTCTTACATTTTTATAGAACAATGTTTTATCAATTACTCCCCTAGTAAAACCATTTTCAATTAAGAATAAGGATAGGGTTTCATACCATCGCCTTGGGGATTGCTTGAGGCCATAGACAGATTTGAAGAGAAGATACACAAAATCTACATGTTCTGGATCAATGAAGCCAGGCGGCTGTTCCAGATACACTTCTTCTTCTAACTCTCCGTTCAGGAAGGCACTTTTCACATCCATCTGGAAAACCTTGAAGTTCTTATGTGCTGCAAATGCCAAGAACATCCTGACTGCCTTAAGTCTTGCAACTGGTGCATAGGTTTCATCATAATCAATTCCTTCTCGCTGAGAATAACCTTTTGCAACCAAACGAGCCTTGTTTCGTGTTACAAGTCCGTTTTCATCCAGTTTATTTCTGAATACCCACCTAGCTCCAATTACTGATATGTTCTTTGGTCGGGGTACCAGTTTCCAAACTTTCTGCCTTTCAAACTGATTGAGTTCCTCTTGCATTGCAATCACCCAATCAGCATCACCAAGAGCTTCTTCTATTTCTTTAGGTTCAAGCTTGGATAAGAACCCAGAATATAAGGAAATATTAGCCAGGTCAGCTCTTGCAGTTCTTCTAGTAGTCACACCAGCATCTGGATCACCAATAATTAATTCAAACGGATGATCTCTATTCCATACCCGTTCTCCTGGAAAGTGTCTTGATGATTCAGCTTGACTTTCTGAGTTATGGTGCTGACTACTTTGATTATTCTCACTAACTCCCCCTGAGTTAGTGCCAGCTCCTACAGAACTACTGTCAACTCGTCTCGAGCCTTGAACAGTTGTCCTTGAGCTGCTATTTACTCCCCCTGAGTTATTGCCGGTTCGTACTGAAGAAGTCTCTTCTGATCTTGTAGAATTAGATTGTTCACTAGACTCAGGTTCTTCACGTACACTTGGAATATTTAATGGGACAACTAACTCAGGTTCATCTTCAAGTTCATCTAAGTCTAGATTCTGAAATTTTAGGGACTCAGGTTCACTAGAATCTCTAGAAATTGATGGGAGTTTGGTATCGTCGAATCTGACGTTGTAGCTTTCAGTCACTTTTCGATCATTCACTAAGAACACTCTATAAGCTGCCACCACATCTGTGGAATAACCAACAAAGATTCCTTCACGAGCTTTTGCTGCAAACTTGCCTAGATTTTCATCATCTATAAGTACATAGCATTTTGCTCCAAAGACATGAAAGTATTTGATTGTTGGTCTTCTGTTGTTCATTAATTCACATGGTGTCTTTTCTTTATCTTTTATAATCAAGGTTCTATTTTGAGTGTAACAAGCGGTACTCACTGCTTCGGCCCAGAAGTACAAAGGAAGTTGTGAATCATACAACAAAGTTCTTGCTGCTTCAACCAAAGTTCTATTCTTCCTTTCAACTACTCCATTTTGCTGTGGAGTTCTCGGGGCTGAGTACTGACGACGTATTCCTTTAGATACACAGAAGTCATTCAGCACTGCGTTTTTTAATTCAGTGCCATTGTCTGATCTAATCGTCTTCACAGTAAGTGTTGAAACATTCTCAATTTGAGTGATGTGATCAATGATTAAGAAAGGTACTTCGTCTTTCGTCATTGCGAACAATACCCATGTATACTTGGAGAAGTCATCCACGATTAGCAATGCATATCTTTTCCTAGACAAAGATAGGACATTCATTGGGCCAAACAAATCCATATGAAGAAGTTGCAGAGGCTCAGTAATACTAGAAATTTCTTTGCTTTTATGCGATGCTCGCTTCGACTTTCCCATTTCACAAGCTTCACAGAGTCCTTTCGGAGCGAACTCCATTTGAGGTAGATCTCTAACCAATTCTCGCCTCGCGAGAGCATTCATCGTTTTGAAGTTTAAGTGAGATAGCCTTTTGTGCCATAACCAGCTTTCATCATCCGAGGCTTTGCTGTAGAAACAGGTGACCTCATTCTGATTTGCTGAATCCATGTCTGTAACGAAAAGATCTGCCTTTCGAACTCCTCTCAAAGACAATGAGCCTTCCTTGATGTGAGTGATTGATACACCTTTCTTGTTGAAGACAATTTCGTAACCTTTGTCACAGAATTGACTGATACTCAACAGATTGTGCTTCAGTCCCTCAACATAGGAAATATCTTCAATGATGACATTACCAGTCTTCAGTTTGCCATATCCCTTAGTCACACCTATGCTGTCATTTCCAAAGGTAACATAAGGGCCAGCCTTCATAACCAACTCTGTAAGCAGGGACTTGTTTCCAGTCATATGCCTCGATGCTCCACTGTCTAGCACCCATATAACTATATTTCTATTCTGCTTAACGCCCTGCAATGACAGATTGGTTAGACATTCTTCGGAACCCAACTTTGATTGGGCCCGGCTTTTCGATAAGATCGAGAATCAACAGATTTAACAACAGGAGATGCACTTTTCTTAACATTACTAGAGCTTTGGACTTTCTCCTTTCCTTTCTCAGACTTGACAGATTTGTCAGTCTTAGGAGAAGGTTTGTCACTCCTAACTTTAGGAGGACTGACAGTCTTGGCTCTCACATGCTTCTTTTTGATGTTTGAACTAGCAGCAGTATTTGAGCATGACTGGCTAGATACATTCATTAAATTCATAAAAGTTTGCATGACGTTAAAAGTGCATGACATACAATTAGGTTAACCACACTGTGCATGATTCTGATGCAGATTATTCATTGTATGTGTGGTAGGCATGGCATGTGCAGCAGGAACATTTATGTTAGCTTTACATGCATAAGAAAGATGTTCAGTAGATTTACAGTGATAACATGCTTTCTTTATTCGTTCAGCCTTAACCTCTTTTATGCCTTTTTCCTTCTTGCCTTGTTGTTTAACAACCTTAGCTCCTAATCCTAGTCTAGATTCATCTCTAGGGAAATTGATTTTAACTTGTTTGATAGGAGTTATAGGTTGTGCTTTCTGGCGATCTTCCATCTCAATCTCATATCTAGCTATTAATTCAGTCTCTTCTTCTTCTATTCTAGGAACAAGGTGTTTGTAGATAGGTTTGACAGCTGATTTAAGAATGCTAGGTGTTTCCTTTTTAAGGTCACTGGAACTAGGGTCAATAGGTCTCTTTTCTTCTTTCTTAGGAAGGTCAGAATAATCAAGTCCTATACCTACTCCAGTTATCTTCTTAAATGTGTCATTATCTACATACACTTTACTAGCAGCTAGTTTGTAAGCTTCGCATTTAGTTTCTAACTCAGCTAGTTTGTTCCTAAGACATGCTTCTACTTCTTCCTTAAGGATGAGCTTGTGCTCCAGAGATTTAATAAAGTCTCTTAGGGAAGTATCTACAGTGCAAGCAGCCTCTAGCTCTTCCACTTTTGCCTCAAGCATTCTGCTTTTGGCAACAAGTGTTTTCTGTTCCTTTTGAGAAGAGTCTAGGCTTTTGCACAACATATAGATCTCTTCACTAAGAGCCCCGTTCTGTTCCTTATAATCATCAATGGACATTTCTACTTTAAGGGTTAGAACTGGTACCTCTGGTTCCTCTGATGTCTCAGCCATGAGGGCAAAGTTTGCTACATGAGTAACATCTTCCTCATCTGAATCATCCCAAGCTCTTCCTTCTGTCACCAATAAAGCTCGTTTTCCATGTCTTTCCTTCACCAGCGATTCATACTTGCTTTTGAGGGCTTCATATGTCTCTTTTGGATAAGTCTGTTTAGGCTTTTTGCAGTCCGAGGCAAAATGTCCAGCTTCACCACAATTATAGCATTTGAACTTCATTTTGAAATCCAAAGGAGATTTGTAGCTGGTATTCTTGCCTTTACCTTGGTAGCCTGACGAACTACCACCACCCTTAGCAGCCCAATAGAAAGATGAAGAATTTCTCTATGATCGGTTGCTCTTTCTGAATCTCATGTTGCTGAACTTCCTTGCCATGTATGCCACGACACTATCGTCCATGTTGTCCAGCTCTTCTTGGGTGTAGTAGTCATCATCACTGTTAGATGTGCACTCGTCATCATTATCAACTTGATGTGGTGCAAGTGATGATTTAGGTTTTGCTGCAACCATTGCCTTCTTAGACTCTTCCTCATGAGCAACTAATCCTGATGCAGTTTCTTTTCCTTTTGAATCATTGTCCCATGCTTGATCTTGAAGTGTTTCCAGCTCATAGGTCTTTAATATTCCATAATACTCTTCCAGAGAAGTTGTATGCAAATCTCTGGTTTCTCTTATTGCGTAGACCTTATGTTCAATGCTCTTTGGCTGGTTCCTCAGATATCTCGTATTAGTCTCAACCATGGGGAGAGTTACACCTCTCAGATTCAAATCCAATACCAACTGACTGAATCGTAGATAGACGTCTGTTATGCCTTCTCCTTTTCGTATTCTGAAGGTGTCATACTCCATCTTGAGTATGAATGTCTTGTTACTTCTAACCTCTGCAGATCCTTCCATGACAACTTCTATCTATAGTGATCTCGGTTGAACATTGGGATCTTGAATGCATTTTTAGGAGCCATTTCAATTCTGGTCACTAAAAGTTTCTAAGTACCCAAGACTAGGCTATGTAGAATATATATGTAGAACTTTTGCCTAAGTCGAAATTTCTCTAAGTAGAAATTTTGCTCAAGTCGAACTTCACTAAGTAGAAGTTATCCAAGTCGAAATTCTATGTAGAAAATCTCAAGTAGAAATTCTATGTAGAACTTTTGTCCTTAGAATAATTTTGCTGCAGATCACTTTAATATTGAATAAACAATATTATCTCTTTAACACCTTTTTGACTTTTGATGCTTTACCCACCTAACCCACCTAACCCACGTGCTAGGTACTGAGTATGTTTTGATGTACTTTCGGCCGTGAATAATGCAAATCAAAAATCCAAAAACACCTTTTTATTCTTTTACTATTTATCTATTTGAAAAGGAGATCAAAAAGTTGTTGGGTCGTCTTCTTTGATAAGAACAAATGATGAACACTCAAGAACACCAAATATCAAAGTACCCAGATTAATTCACAAAAATTAATTAAAATACACCCAAGCTAAATAATCACACTTGGAGTATTTAAATAATTTTTCGGATGAGTTTTTCACCACAAACGAATTAAAGCTCACTTTTCGAGAAAATGAAAAGTAGATCTAGAAAATGAAAACTCACGATTCTTCTACTAAACACAAGGATCTATGTTTTGTATGTTAAACATATAGCTTTGATACCAATTGTTAGGTCCAAATGTGTTGTAGAAGGGGGGGTGAATACAACTTTTCAAATATGAGAAGCAATAAATACGATGCAATAAACGAACACACAGATTCAAGGAATATATGTCTTATATATAACTTGAAGTGGTTGCTACAACATTCATTACAAAGTATAACAGAAGTTCAGAGAGAAGTGAATGATACTAAGCTCTGTGAATGCACTCTCTCTCTTTTACAAGTGTTTCTCTCAAGAATTGCTCACTAACTAAAACATTACACAAGTACTTCTATTTATACTACATGTAATCTATGTCCTGTAGTCTTCAAAGACTAAGATATACGTGGCCCAATGATGTCCACATAAATCTTGTCTTATCTTGAAAGCTTGGAAATCTGCCAATCAGAAGATGCCATGTGTCATGTTGAAGCTGCACTCTAAGTAGAACTTCTACTTGAGAATTTCTACTTAGCCATCTCGAATTTCTAAGTAGAACTTCTACTTAGAAATATTCTACTTGGTCATCTAGAATATTTAGTACTTAGAAAATATTCTGGTCTTCAACTTGAAACTTCAATGCACATCTTGAACTTGTGATATCTTCATGTCTTCTTTATTCTTCACCAAGCTCTTGAACATGGATCTTTATTACTGACATAAACTTGCTATCAATGTCCTGACACTTGATTCACTGGTCTGGTTCATAAGTGACTAGTCTTGATAGTGTTTTTGCTTCTTGAATAAATTACCATATCCAATTAGTAATGTGGCTTTCCAATATTTGCTTTCCTTCTTGTTCACTTGAAATCAATTAGTCTTATTGATACTGATAGTTATGATCTTTATTCTTGGCTTTTCAAATCACTGAGGCATGAACAACTTTGACTTGAACTTCTCTCAATGATTTCTTCTTGGCTTGTTCATAGTTAACATGTTGAATTGTATCAATTACCTTGTCTTCATTTAGTGTTGATTTCTTTGTGACTTCTTGTTATTGATTGTCTTCTGGTTAAGTATCTTTTCCTTTAGATGAGTTACATTAGTTATAGTGTTACAAGTTTACACACTCTGCCTTTCATTATTCCAACGTGCGCAGTTGCAAATTGCACGGGAGTTGTCCAAGTATATTTCAACATAATTGGTGTGCTTGGCTTGGTTTAAGACATGCACAATTGCATGATACAGTAGAACCTGTAAAGTGATAAAATAATTACATAAGAGAGGTTTCGACTTTTTCAACTTTAAAATAATTAAAATTTATTTTATATACAATAATGTATATAGTGTACATGATTTGTTTGAATTGAAGAATACATACTAAAAATATATTCATTTGCACTTTTACGTCAAAAAATTAGTTATAAATTCAATAACTATTTATTTCTATCAAGATCACAACGACCGATTAAAAATAATAGAGATAATAATGAATGGTTTAAAAGTTCCTATACAAGAAAATTTCTGTCAAAATATGCATAAAAATCATAAATAGTTCACAATTAAATCTTCATACACTTGTTAAACAGGGTTTAGTATGTTATAGTAAATGCGGCTAGTGAAAGAGATGTACATCATTATGTCCTCCTAAAGGAGTACTCTAGACGGGCTTCTATCTTTGACCTAAATTTCATTGGCACATATGCCCAACTGCGGCTAGCTTCGTATCCTGCTCGTGTTGGATTATCCCAAAGGCTCGGATTTCACCTATCGATATTGGAATGGATAAAGAAAGTAGTGCTGGTCTTATAATTGTGGGTTCATATGTACCAAAGACAACGAAGCAGATTGAAAGAATTCAAGATTCTTAATGCATTCATCCCTTTTTAATTATAAGTTTTAAATCTAACTCATCAATCATTATCTACTGATTTTGGAAGATTGAATATTAAGTATTATAAGCTATGAATTAATCATTTAAAATAATAAACTATGTACATGTAGTGATATCCTGGATTCCACATGCAGTTGTCATTGTTAAAGAAGGTCAATCTCATATTAGACCAATCTTCATACACTTGTCAAATACACTGCATATCGTAAACTGATAACTAGTGTATGAAGATTTATTTCTGGTTAAACTTTAATGGAGTAATGAGTTACCGCTGTTGTACATGTGACCAGACGATCATTGAAAACATGTATTATTTAATGGGGCATGCAGTAGGGCTATGCACTACATAGACCAGTGAAAAAGACGCAAGTCTCATCCTTGAAAAGTCTAACCTGGAGGCTTATCACTTATGAGCTACGCACTATATACACCACACATATAGATCAACAAAACTGAGAATCATAAAAGCTTTCAATCTAATCCCCCCTTCACAAACCAAAGTTTGCTTTTCACCTGATAGAGAAGAATGGTTGATGCAGTTGTATCCTTCACAATTGAAAAACTTAATGAATTTGTTACCAAACAAGTTAGCGTTAGGACAGGAGTAAAAGATGGTATTGAGTGGCTTAAAGATGAATTGGGCTACCTTCTTATTTCTGTAAGAGCTGCAGAAGCACACCAAGATAAGGATCACATCCGCGTGTGGACAGCTAGCGTCAGAGACGTTGCGAATCAAGCTGTTGTTATCCTGGAGAGGTTTAGCGCCCAACAAGAAGAACATGCAGCTGCTGAACAAGGTGGCGTTTTGGATCGTATGCGGAGATTTATTTGCATCTGCAACAAAGAAGCCAATCTTTTTGATATCGGTAAGGAAATCGAGGCACTCAAAGAAAAAATCACTGGAATCAAGATTAGGCGAGATGAATACCATATCAACGACATAATCATGGCAGCTCCCACTGTGCAACGAAGGCGGAGAACATTGCTAAGAGCAGCTTCCTTTGAGCACGAGGAGGATTTGATTGGTTTTGAGGATGTTGTTCGGACTTTGTTGGCTCAACTTGGTAATGGAGATCCCTCCCTTGGCTTAATTTCCATTCACGGAATGGGGGGGTTGGGCAAGTCCACACTTGCTAGTAAATTGTACCACTCTACACAATTAAGCCATTTTAAAAGTCGTGCTTGGGTTTGTGTTTCAGAGGATTATGACATCACACATGTCCTGAAGAAGATAATAAACTCCATAACGGGACAGGGACTCGATTCATTGAACAACATGGAGGAGATCGAGTTGCTGCGGCACCTGCGAACGAAGTTAGATGGTGATCACTATCTTGTGGTTATTGATGATATATGGGATGTAGATGTCTGGAAAAAGATTAAGTATGCTTTTCCAGACAAGAAGAATGGCAGTAGAGTCATTATAACCACACGGAGTAAAATAGTTGCCAACGGTGTGGATGGCGCTTGTTTTGTCCACCAACTCCGTTCTTTAAGCGAAGAGGAAAGTTGGGAATTATTCTGTAAGAGAGCAAAACCAACCCCGAACCTGGAGATATTAGGTAAGGAGATGGTACGTAAATGTGGAGGTTTACCACTTGCAATCGTAATCCTGAGTGGGCTATTATTGCAAATGAAGACGTATACGTTTTGGTCGGATGTGAAGGACCATCTTTGGAGAAAGTTGAAGAACGAGTCTTTGGAGATTGAAGAGATACTAAACTTGAGTTATGATGACTTGTCTTCCCCGTTGAGAAAATGCTTTCTATACCTTGCAAGGTTTCCGGAAGATTATATTATTGAAGTTTTCAAGTTAAAGTTGTTATGGATTGCAGAGGAATTCATTTCAGAAGCTGACGAAGAAGACGGAGTAGTCATGGAGGATGTGGCTGAGGATTATGTGAATGAGCTTGCTAATCGCAATATGATTCAAATCCAATCACTCTCTCCGGAAGGACAAGTCTTGGAGTGCCGGGTCCATGATCTTGTACGGGCTCTTGCCATAGAGAAGGCCAGGGAGCATAAGATATTGGGAATTTTCGACTCAAGTAAAGAACGTGCAAATCCCATCAGTTTGTTGCAAGGACAGTCACGACATGCCGTTTATAATGGAATTGGCGAGTACTTGAAATTACTTGGGCCTAATTCTGATGTTTCAATGTTGCGCTCATTAGCTATAACTAAAAAAAGAATTTTTACACCCAAAGTAGAAGAAATGAAGCTGATGTGCACGAGATTTAAATATCTTAAAGTGCTGGACTTGAGCAGCGTTGAAAGTTCAGAGAGGATACCCGAAGTGATAGGAGATCTAATTCTCCTAAAGTTCTTAGGCCTACTGAATGGTGGTATTGGTAATTCTGAACCTTTACTTATTCCTTCAAGTATAGGCAAACTCAAAAAGTTACAAACTTTAATTGGTAACGGCAAATACATATTTCCTAAAGAGATATGTGAGTTGAAGGAAATAAGGCATTTATGCATTAGGAAAATCCAATGGAAATTGAATATTGGCAACGACCAAACGAAACTCCAGAGTATACACTGCATATCGTATACAGAATGGTTCCAAATTGATACCATCAATTGGACCAATCTTCGTATACTTGTTATTAGAGGAAGTGGAGAAGGAGAAGAAGCTGGATACAATTTTGAGTCCATAGCTAATTTAACAAACCTCCGAACATTACGCCTGATTATGTCCAACCACTTTTCTTCAACAATCCAACCACTTTCATCTTGCAAAAATCTCAAGAGGGTCATTTTGGCTGGCAAGATAAAAGATCCAGCAGAGTTAAGTTTTCTGCCATATTCAGTCATTGATTTAACACTATGGAAGACTGATTTCGAAAAAGATCCGATGCCCACTTTGGGAAGTTTGTCCAATCTTACCGCTCTTGTTTTGGATGTTGATTCTTACAAAGGGGATAAAATGGTTTGCAGTGCAGATGCGTTTCCATGTCTACAATTTTTAAGAGTATTGCGGCTCAATAACTTGAGAGAACTTCAAGTTGATGACGGAGCTCTGCCTTCCTTAAAAGCTTTTCAATTAATTGGTTGTCCTCTTATAGAGATGAATCATCAGATGATGGACAGGATTCCGCAGCGAGTAAAGTCTTTTCCTCCCGTTCGTGATTCTGGCCCATGTTTGTATTAGATCATGATGGTCTTATTTCTGTATCTTATTTGTGTTTATTTACTTTCATCATTTTTTATATGAGATTATTTTTATTTTTATTTTTGTGGGTATTTTATATTTTTTTGAGGATGGTTTTCATAGATACTTTACATACATGATTTTGATTTTATAATTATTATTTCTAAACAATACATGCCATTTGTTAAATAACTAATATTATTATTAATAATTTTATTAATTAATATTACAAAGTTAAATTATATCCATAATAAATTATTATACTCTATTTTGTTTAATCATGTAATTATAAAAATATTTAAAAGTAACCCGTGCAAAGCACAGGCTATAAGCTAGTAAACTATAATAAGCAAATTAGGGGATAATTGTTCGTAGTTTGGTTCAATGGTTCAAACATACAAACAATAGTGACAGTTAAATTTTTAGTAAATCGATGAGAACCGTTGGTTCTAACACTAAGGAATATTTCATATTTATGTTAATTTAATGAATACCCAAGGTCCTATTCCCGTTAACAACAAATTAAAGTTAAAATTTTATATTATTAATTTTAAACAATACATGAGCCTTTGATTAATATATATTAAATTAAAATTAAAATAAGTATTAAACTAGAAAATTATAATTTTATTATAAGAAAATATTATATCATATCTAAAAGAAGCGTGCCTTCACAAGATATTCCAGAGCTTTGCTTGTCCAGTAGCAGTCGTTGCAAAGATATTATCCGTAAGATGAAGGCAAATATGGTGGTCATGCTGTTTGCAATACTTTTCGGGACCAAATATAATTCTCTAACTTCTTATACACCAATTTGCCAAGAAGATGAGAGTTCAATATGCTCTCGGAAAAAAATAAACTCAAAAGCAAATCAGCAAGGTTGACATACAATGAATCAAAGTTCGGAAATTTAGCAAAAAAAAAAAAAAACTAGAGCCTCTTTTATGGTTCGAAACCCACAAATTTCCACCGCAACCGGAGAATGAGATAACAATCGGCAGATATTTTCAATAAACCTAATCTGCAACGCATTAATAGACAGCAGAAATTTACTAGTATCATTTATCATGGTTCAAAATCCTACAAGTTCAGGAGAAAGAATGATCGAATATCCACAATTCCTCCCCCTCTCAAAAAAGAAAACAGTGGAATTTTCTGCAAGTACTACAATTTTTAGCCCTCTCGAGCCCGTGTCAAAATAATAATCATCATAAAATATTAAATACACCAATATGCTCATTTGGAGCATCGGTTTTAAGAGGACTGGAAAGGGTGTACCTCAACATACAAGGCCAGACAACAGTATCAGAGATAATTTAGCGAATGGAAAACCTCCGAACCTATTCTACGTCAGGAAGGGGGTTCTCGATCTTGTTGTGGAGGGTGACCACCAAGTTATGTGCATCATCCAGGAGCTTCCATACATCAAGATGCCCTGCCATGCCATTACATTCCCTAACTATCTCATCCATGCTACTGTACTTCTCTATAATAAGTTTTCGTTTCTTTAATACAGACGCTGCAACAGCATAGAGCAGCAGATCTTCTGTTGGTGGGGCTTGTTGTCTAATCCTACTCCACGCAGACTTCCCGATCCCAGCTCGAATCGCTGCCTGATCTGCCCACATTACCTCCCAGAATCAAATTGTTTGCTCAAAAGTTAATTCCCTCCTGAAGAGAACCACCACCATCCTATACACGAAAAAGCAATCCTCTGCCTGCAGCTTCTCCAAATGTTTAAACAGATGGGAATCCTTAAATTTAATTATCTTAGAAACTCTATCCAATTGCCCTCGAATCCCAACTTCATCAAGCCTGAAATTATGCCGAGCCTTCTTCATGAAACCAACAAAACACCAGAAAGCTTCATGGTCCTCTGTCATCACTGTGATTATTGGTGAAAGTAGATCACTCATGCCCTGACAATAGCCAACTTCGAGGTCATATAGAGCATAAGCTTCTAGAATAGCAACAAGTCGAGCAGCATGAAAGATTTTGTATGGCTCAAGGTGATCATAATCCTTAAGCCCGACAACTGCCGCTGAACGTCTTGCCCTTTCTTCTGACACTGCAGCCTGGTATGGAGAATACGGTACCCATTCTTCATTGGCACGAATTGCATCAAGCCGTATGATGCGCTGCCAAGTCGCAAAATCTTCTGGTGTGCTGTTTTTTGATTCATTTTCCATGTTTGAAGAATCCTCATTGGAGGGCAACTCAGGATCATTCTCCACATTGCACTCTGAGGGAAAAGTGATGCTCACATCTACAGAGGAGTCCGAGTCTGATGACTCGGTTCCAGAAGTAATAAGATCTATTATTTGTTTTGGACCATCATATCTAATCAGTGCATCATTACTAAAGTCATCTGAGTACTCAACAGATAAGCTTATATCTGCACTAGATAAAGATTCCCTAGCACTGAAAACATCTTCAGAATCAGCAGAATCCCTGCTTAGAATGACTTTCAAACCATCTTCCCTGTTGCTGGTTCTACTAGTTTCCTGTAACTTCATATTGTTATTGTTAGACTTTAGAAGCCGGCGGCAGTGCCTCCTCAGTTTCTCGTATTCCTTCCTACAACCACATATTGAACATAATAACATTAATATTATTAACACCATGCCTGAATACAGATTAAAATCATCGATGTTAAGTTACATTAAATCATAAAATCAGTTTAACATACCTCCTCTTGGTTCTTAATTTATCTCTTTCCTCTTTGGAACTATTCAAATCATACCTACAGGAAGGTTAAAGAAATTGGTGAGGCAATAGAGTTAAAATTTGACATTCAACTTAGACCAGTGCATACAAACAATCAACAATGATGGTAACAACTCCAATCAACAATCTTTTATTAGGTGCCTCCTAACCTTCGTTTGGTTGACAACTTTGTTTTCCAAACCAATCTTTATGAATCAGAACCTAAATAGTAAATAGACATAGATAATAAGGATCCTGAGGTTAACCACGGGATATTTTCTTGAGATCACAAAAAAAACATGTATACAAATATATCTAATCATTTATTGTTAAATATTTACCTACCATTTTTTTGTTTTGTATATAAACCTCAAGCAACTTGCCTGAGATCTACCTCAGAATCCTTATTCTCATTGACATAAAGCCATGGCATCAAACTGAATCCAAGTTTTATTAAGGGTTAAAAATGATCACGTTTTTACCCTTCCAATGTAACAATAACAATGATTAAAAAAAAGGGAGAATATGAAAAGAGTTGCCCCAGAATGAATTCCAACTTTTTAGTTCACTGTATATGCTAAAATTTCGGAGACCAAGAATAAGTATTCAGTGATTTATGTATATGAAGAATTATATGTGGCTGGCTATGTTTGGTAATATAGAAAATTCCGAAAGAACTCTGGTGTCTATACTAAATTACTGATTCTTGACAGTGGACAACTTACATATATACGTACTGAACTGACAAAAGGTCAAACTTGAACGAACATAAAAAATAACATTTGCAAACATATTATATGATTGGGAGTGGAAGTGAATTAGCATGTTGAGCAGGACAATGTTCTCTCCTCGACAAAGAAGAGCATCTATTAGCCATAAAATGTATATGCAGACTTAAAAATTAAATAAAAGTCACATCTGCATAAAGTGATCAAATTGAAGATGCTTACACTCCAAGAAGAAATGGCCATACTTCAGCCCTTAAATTTGGATGAACACCCTACAATAAAATTCATTTGGACAATAATTTCTAGGAGTTAGATATAATATACACAAGACTCCTAACACTATGCTTCCTGACATTAACATGGAGAGAAAATTACCCCACTGCGAATTTTCTTCAAAACTCGAACCCCACCATCACGCAATTTCCCTTCTGGTGTAAAC
This sequence comes from Saposhnikovia divaricata, assembly GCA_036435485.1. NCBI lineage: Eukaryota > Viridiplantae > Streptophyta > Magnoliopsida > Apiales > Apiaceae > Saposhnikovia > Saposhnikovia divaricata. The sequence continues at coordinate 243,362,841 of CM071596.1, read as the reverse complement.
AACCTTTTCCATTGCTGAGGTGAAAGGGCGTGTTTTCTCTTTCGTGCGACCATGGAGATTTTAGATGATTCCTGAAATTGTATGTAAACTAAAGTAAACAAGAAACAAAAAAAAAATATGAACTATCTAAAGGACCTTTAAACTAGTTCTGTACTAAGGCCCTAACCCAGAATCATATACGCAAAACCCTTTCTTGATGATGTACCATTAATAAAGTGATAAAGTCGAATCCGTCAAACATGCAATGTGTCCAAGCATTAGAGCACAAAATGCGTTCAGCTTGAAGAATCCCGCCAGAACTAGGATTTAGGAACTAGTAGTCCCTGTTCAATATTTTATATAATTGAAGTGAAATATGAAAATATGTGATCAATGGCTTATACTACACTTTCAGTACCTAACATTAGACCAGAAATTTAGTACATGACATGATGACATGAAAATTTAGTCTTGTTTACATTTTAAGTACACGGCCTAGATTCAGTGTCATGTTTGAGTTTATCCTGCGGGTACACACAACAGGACACAAAATTACATGACATAATTAATTAGATAAAATAATTTCGTGTCGTGCCCGTGTTTGGATTTCAGGTTACACCAATCCATTTCCATCATGTTTTTGTTTAGGTTTCAGGTACACGACACGGAAAGTATAAGACACGACAAGAATTGCCAGGAGTATCTTACATGTCCAAGGTACCATCTACTATTCTACCCTAGTTAAAAGCTCACATGAATTCATAATCAGCTCGCTGACAGATATGAGAATGAGAACACTCAACCATCTTTGGATGGCTTGCGTCATGTATAAAAAGAGGGCCTACTATAAATTGTCAATTCTTCCACTTCTTAGCAGAAGATGGAGGCGGTGAGGTGACGCCTTTTGATCTATTTTTCTAATTTTTATAGATTTTTGCAATTTTTAATGTTAACAATTGTTATTTTTCCTTTATATTTCGCAGTAAGGTGGCGTCTCTCAAATCGTTTCGATCTATTTCTCTAATTTTTGTAGATTTTTGCAATTTTTAATGTTAACCATTATTGTTTCCTTTATATATTTCGAATTTCTAGTGTTAATAAATAGAGAAAATTACCAAAATAATCATATTTGAGCATGTCTGGCCCTATTTACCGATCTAATACGACGTTTCGTGTGAAGTATCAGTGGCTAATACGGCATTTCGTGTGCCGTATCAGCAACTATACGGCGTTTGGTGTGCCGTATCAGCAGCTAATACGGCGTTTGGTGTGCCGTATCAGCGTTGATACTTCACACGAAACGCCGTATCAGTGCTAATACTCTTATAGGTCCCGCCAGGGGTACTAAACTTTTAACCTAATAGATTACACCAAACGCCGTATCTCGATGTTGCGGCACACGAAACACCGTATCAGATGATGATACGGAACACGAAACGCCGTATTTGAAGGATACGGTGCACGCAATACCGTATCCCGTCAGTATTTAGGGCCAACTTTTCCAGAATCAGTAATTTGGGCAAATTTATCCTAAAAATGATTATTTTGGGCCTTCACCCTAATAAATACAACTTCCCTGTTTACGTTTGAATTTTTTGTATTAATAATTTAAACTTCACTTTTTATGTTTTTAGTATTAATAAATACAACTTCCATTTTTATGTTCGAATTTTTAGTGTTAATAATTGCAACTTTCATTTTTATGTTTTTAGTGTTAATAAATGTCAAGTACTCAGCTTATCTAAAACTTTAAGATGTTAGAGCAAGTCCAATGCTAGATGCTAAATTGCTATTGCTATTGCTATAATATAGAACCAAAAAGTGAATTTTGGTGCTAAAATAAAACTCACCCTCCAAAGCTAGTTCTATAACTAGTGTCAAATTTTACCAATTCTTTTAACTTTTACCTAACTCTTTTAACTTCTATTGAATATTCTCAACAAATTTATCTCATTCTAGTTAAATGATGATGTGGCATGGATGCATAAATGCATCCTTGGTTTCAAATTTAGCACCAAGGATGCATAATATAGCAATAACACCTAGGATGCATCCAACTATAGCACCCCTTTGGAGATGAGTTTTTTAACACTTAGTGCTATAATATAGCAATAGCACCAAGGATAGCATTGCATTGGACCAAGGATAGCATTGCATTGGACTTGCTCTTAGAGGAAGGTCCCAACATGATATTATCCCCCCCTCAATCGTACGATACGTTTCGTACCGATTGACCAAATGACAACATATATAACCAATACCAATACCAATATCAACAACAAATATTTAAATTAAATAAATTGGGGTGTAGGGACTTGAACCTGAGACCCTTCCTAAACCGAGCTCTGATACCATGTTAAGTAACCAGCTCATCTAAAACCTTAAGGTGTTAGACGAAGGCCCCAACAAGATCTTATGCTACAACATATATTATTTAACACTAAATAAAACTTCCCTATGTTCGAAGTTTTAGTATTAATAATTACAATTTCCATTTTTATGTTAAAATTATTATTTTCATATAATTTTTTCGAATCTTTAGTATTTTCAAAATTTTAGCAATTATAATTACAACTTCCCTTTTCAATATCAAAATTATAATTTCCCTATTCATGTTAAAAAAAATTATTTTCCTCATATTTATCAAACTTTTAGTGTTGAATAATAGCTCAAGTGGTAAGGGCTTATCTCTTGTCGTCCCAGGGTCCTAGTTTCGATTCTCGCTCACCCCCGAGATTTGTGAGAACAGAACTCATTTGTAAGGCATATAAGCTTAAATAGTCAAAAAAAAAAATACAACTTCCCTTTTTATGTTCGAATTTTTAGTATTAATAATTACAACTTCCATTTTTATGTTAATATTATTATTTTCTTATTATTTTTCGAATCTTTAGTATTTTCGAATTTTTAGTATTAATAATTACAACTTCCTTTTTCAATATCAAAATTATAACATCCCTATTTATGTTAAAAATTATTATTTTCCTTACATTTTTAAAATTTTTAGTGTTGATAATTACAACTTCTCTTTTAATGTTAAAAATTATAAAACAAATTAGAATTGCCTTCTAATTTTTTTGAATTTTTTAATTAATAAATATTAAAAATTAAAATTTCCTAATAAATATTTGCTAATGTAAGAGACTTCCTAAACTTTGTATCGAAGTAAAAATTACAATTTACTTCGTTGGGTTACCAACTTTGTTTTCCAAACCAATCTTTAGAACAACCTAAATAGTAAATAGACAGAGAGAATAAGGATCCTGAGGTTAACCACAAGATAATTTTATCAGGGATCCTAACAAAAACATGTATACAAATAAATCTAATCATTTATTGTTAAATATTTGCTTAGCATTTTTTTGTTCTGTATAAAAACCTCAAGCAACTTGCCTAAGATCTACCTCAGGATCTTTATTCTCGTTGACATAAAGCCATGGCATCAAACTGAATCCAAGTTTTATTAAGGGTTTAAAATGATCACGTTTTTACCCTTCCAATGTAACAATAACAATGATAAAAAGGAGAATATGAAAAGAATTCAGTATACTTTTTAGTTCACTGTATATGCTAAAATATCGGAGACCAAGAATAAGTATTCAGTGATTTATGTATATGAAGAATTTTATGTGGCTGGCTACGTTGGTAATATGGTAAATTCCGAAAGAACTCTGGTGTCTATACTGAATTACTGATTCTTGACAGTGGACAACTTACATGTATGCATACTGAACTGACAAAAGGTCAAACTTGAACAAATGAAAAAAAGAACATTTGCAAACATATTATATGATTGGGAGTGGAAGTGAATTAGCATGCTTGAGCAGGACAATGTTCTCTCCTCGACAAAGAAGAGCATCTATTAGCCATAAAATTTAAATGCAGACTTAAAAATTAAATAAAAGTCACTTCTGCATTAAGTGATCAAAATGAATATGCTTACACTCCAAGAAGAAATGGCCAAACTTCTGCCCTTAAATTTGGATGAACACCCTACAATAAAATTCATTTGGACAATAACGTCTAGGAGTCTATGAACTGCAAGAGTCTATGATCTTGTTGCATCTGAAACACCTTTTGAGTAACAATACAGGTACACTTTTGACAAGTTAAACATAGCAAAGGACTGATATCACTCATTGCATCCAATACACCTTTGATTTCAGTAAAGAAGTCAGAAACACTCTTAGATCCTTGATTCATTTCAGACAGTTGTTGCTCAAGAGCAAAAACTTGAGCCATTGATGCATAACCAAACCTATCCTCTAGGTCATGCGACACGACACGAATTGCCAGGTCTACCTTACATGTCCAAGGAACCGTCTACTATTCTACCCTTGTTAAAAGCTCACATGAATTCATAATCAGCTACACTAACAGATATATCAAACAATGAGAACACTCAACCATCTTTGGCTGTCTTGCGTCATGTATAAAAAGAGGGCTTGCTACAAATTGCCAATTCTTCCAATTGGTAGTTATAAAAGAAGTCTGATCTGTACATCAAATAAAACCAAAAAGTCTACTCTAGTGCAATTTGATAATATATTAAATTTAGAAACACTTGCAACATCTACACATTGTTATGATAAACTGCTTGCCGTTTATAATTAAACTTATACCCTTAATTGACTCTCAGAAGAATTTTGGATGCTGAAGATGAAAAAGCAGAAGAATAGAAGAATAGCAAATTTATTCCAACATTAATCAATGAAATCATTGTTCAAGCATTCCCATGTCAATTATCCTGATTTATATGGTCCTAGTACGGGATTAAAACTTTAGGTCAAAACAGTTAGAGGTCATGTTGTGGATAAATAGACAATCTTCCCTTGTTCATAATTTAAGTTAGGTGAATTGCCCGTTTCAATTACTATAAAGTAGTAACTTTTGTTGCGTTTAATTAGGATGAATGAAAGGATAGGAAATGACATGAAATTTGAAGTACAAAACGGGTAAATGTTCAAAACTTTCACTCATTTCCCCATTCCATTCCCAACAACTTAAATTATAGTTCAACCCCCCCCCCCCCCCCAATATGAGAGGGAATGTTCCATTCCTTACCACACCCATTTTCTCCCCAATTCTTACCATAACAATTTGCACTCCTCATTTTTTTCAAAATCTTTCCTTCAACCTCCATTCATTTACTTTAATTTCATTCATTCCATTCCATCCACCCCCAACCAAACACAACATTTGGTAGTGGCCTATACATTATGCCAAAAACAATTGTTCAGTTGAACCATCAAACCAATGCAGATAGCAGAATGCTCAAGCCTCAAGATTCTGAAAGCGGAATACTACTTCTTGATTTATTTATTATTAACTTAACAATAATGCTTACACTACTAAGAAAACTCCTTGCTATACCTTCTAGAAGATAAGCAACACAGAGGACCGAATTCAGATTATTAAAAAAACTTAAAACCTTAAACGGTAATTATCTGATAGGTTTTAGTATTCTCTTATTAATCATCAGTGTCAACTATTAAGTATGACCCAATATACCATCACCCATTTTTAAACTGATCCCACCACTCCACCTGCGGTCTCAAGTTCAAATATAAGAGGTTAGATACCCACCATTACAAGGACCAATATTTTTCAGTGCTGCTAAAGTTGGTTATCTAGCAAAATGATCCACCTATTTATGTCCAAAAACAAAATCGCAATGTGAATCAAGACTCCAACTTTCTGATTGACAAGAACACATAATAACCTAAAAACACTGAAATGAACTAAGATTGAGCTAAACTACCATACTTAAAGCAATTGAGATCAAGAAAGAAACATATAACAACAAAACATTACTAGAAAACACACACACACAAACATAGAAGAGAAAAAGCTGACTCACCGATCAGAAGTAGAGCAAGAAGACGCAACAACAAACAAAACTGAGTCAAGACTAGCAGCAGTTCAGTGGACCGGGCTTTTGAAAACTTGGGTTATTTGAGTTTAGGTTGAATCGCTAAAAATATGAGGATCGTTTTTGACTCCTAGATCAGTTCGGATCAGATAAATCAATTAGACAACCCAGCCAAGTCCACATGTCAATTCGGATCAGCATAAAGTGAAATACAGTATATTGAACTAAAACATAATGCATACTAAAAAATGCTAACATAACTTGAAATATATTGAACTAAAACATAATGCATACTAGACCAAATAAAAAACCAAAATAACAACATACTCGACTTAATCTTTCTTATTCTCGACATTTTCATTTAGAATTTTTTCTAATTTATATATTAATACTTTTAAAATTTATTTAAAAAATTATATATGTATTTAAATTTTAATTATAAAAAAAAATTTATCCAAAGAAAATCAGATTTTTATTCGGAAATTTTAAAAATCAAAATTTTATTCCGATTTTTAAAAAATCATAATTATTCAAATTTTTTAAAATTCAAACTTTTATACGAATTTTTCAGATTTCGGGTCGATGAATCAGATAAAAAATAGAAAACTCGTATAAAAACAATGAATCAGATAAAAAATAGAAAACTTATATAAAAACAATCTTTCTCTGATCAAACTTTTTGAACTATTTTTGGGATTCCAGCATCTTTACTCATGACCCACAACGAGGAATAACCGAGGTAAGCTATTCAAATTCAACTCAAAATATATTGAAATTTTACTTCATAATTTCATAATAATCTTGTGAAGTTTGAGTTGCAATTTTTAAATTTTCATTAGTGAAAGTTGATGTTAGAATCACTCAGTTTGTATGATTTACCAGTCTAGCAAAATTTTACTATTTTATAAATTAATAATTGATAAATAAATTTCTCTTTTTGTAATATAATTTCTATTTTTAAGATGTATATTAATATATTTTTTAAAATTTTATTGATATAAATATAGAATAAATTTATAGGAATATATAAAATAGAGTGACAACAAATCACGTTGCAAGATCTCATTAAATACTAAACACATCAAGTAAAACACGGATTTTCTGATTTTGTAGTTATCGTATTCTTATTTACAATCTTTTGTATTCTTATAAAAAGATTCTGATAATGATAAAATTTAAAATTCTAATGTGTTAAAAATAAACAAATACATATATGTTAATTATTTCTAAAAGTTTAATCATGTTTATGCATGTTTGTTTCTATTTTATTGAAGACGAATCAGTTATAAGTACTCCCTCCGTTCCTAAAAACGTTTCCTGTTTACTTTGGACACGTTTGCCAACGCATACTTTTAATTGTTAATATCTTTAATTTTGTATTAGTACTAAATATAAAAACTTCACTGTATTAAAGTACTAAAAAATACGAATCCAACAAGATCACTCATGACTATATTTTATCTTATAAATTATACGTAAATTAGTAGTCAATTGCTTATAACGAACAGTATCCAAAGTCAAACCCAGAAAAGTAATTGGGAACAGAGGGAGTATTTTATTTTTGAATTCACTGCATTGAGTAATCATGAAAAAGTTAACACATATATGTTTTTTGCAACCAAAGTATAAACTAACACATGCATCAGTTGTTGCGTTATTGTTATTTTTTTTTACGTGAGCGTTATTGTGGAATCTACCAAATGTGAAACATATCAATCCTATTAAAAAAGTTGATTTAATTTCATATGGAGGAGTAATTATGTGATTATATTAAATGTAAAATTAAAATATATTGATTAAATTCTTAAAAAAATATTAATGATATGAATACATATCTAATCGAGTTAATTATGAAAAGAACTTATCTATTTAAGTCTTTGTGAAAAACTTTTTTTATAAATTTTAAATTTCAATTTATGTTCAAGTAACATGTGCATGTGGTTGCACTTTCTTTCTGTACACAAGCCAAATTTAGCAAAGACGTGCTAATGATTTTAGTGTCTTTCTCAACAATAATACATATTTTCGAAGATTATAATATATATATAGGCATTTTTTCAATAAAATTTTATATCCTTATATGTGTAGAATCTCAATTCTACACCTTTAGGGCCTCTTTGAATTATGTTTGGATGTAAGGATTATGTAAGGAAGGTTCAATCCTCATCCTATTTGGATGGTGGAGGATTGGGATGATTAAGTAATGTTTAAAATGCATATTTTTTTTATATTTTAAAATACATTTTTTTATTTGAAATTTTAGAAACTAAAATTTTAAATTTATTAAAATTTTGGTAAAATAAAAAACTAGAACATTAGAAGAAAAAAAAAAAGAAATTTCGAAATTTTCTCTCCTTTTTTATTTTACAAATTTATAAAAAAAATTACTTGGAAAAAAAGAATAAAAAAACCTGCACAACAGTAACAACAGCTTGCAACATTACTTCAAAAAAAAAAAGAATTAAAAAAACTTGCACAACAATAACAACAGTCAACAGCTTGCATCATTACTTAAAAAACAAAAAGAATAAAAAAACCAACGTAGTGCCGCCGTCTCCAACACCCCGATTTGGGGGGTTCAAAATTGATGTACAAATAATTAGAATCCAACCCTCCCCTGACCCTCCTGATCCCAACCACTCCTTCATTTTTTTTCCCAAACAAGGCTCCAAAAATTTCAATCCAACCCAACCCTTTCCAACCTCCTATCCAAACAAGCCCTTAGATTTTTCAACTCTTGACCTTTCATATATATGTAACTTAATGCAAGTCCTTTGGCTTTTCAAGTAAAAAAAACCAAACCAAACAAACCCAGTATATTCCGCTTGGAGCAGGGTTTGGGGAGGGTGAGATGTACGCAGACCATACCTCTACTTTTTACGATAGAGAGGCTGTTTCCGTGAAGACCCCCGGATTAGTGCTCCACAAAAATAGTGTGTGTTCTATACAAAGATGATTACGAATGTGAAAGTATTCAGCCGAACCTGGGCCCATGGCTTGGACCTCATGGGACTTACCTAAGCGGGCATTGGAAACTCATCTCCTGACACTCCCTGCCAAAAACTCTTCTCCTGCCAAACACTAAACCATAAGCATCAAACAGTCAAATATTAAAAGCTAAAAGAGACAACCCAACTCTAAGACAAAGCTAAACGGGACAACCCAACTCTCAGACTCTCAATAACAGAACCACTCCCTAGAAGAGAATCCACAACCCTGATACGACGCCTCCAAGTGGACTTGTCAGCTGTCATGGTCTCGCTAAGGTTTAAGTCCTTCAAATCTAACCTTATTTGCTCCTCCCAAGTTCTCCTCGGTCTACCTCTCCTTCTCACCCCTAGGACCGAAATACTCTCTACCCTCCTCACTGGGGCCGTAGCCTGCCTCCTGCGGATGTGATCGAACCATCTCAATCTCCCTTCCCTAACTTTCTCAGCAATAGGCGCAACTTCTAACTCATTCCGGAAAACAGCATTCGGTATTCTATCCAGCATAGTATGCCCCATACGACCAACGCAACATTCTCATTTCGGCCGCTTCCAACTTGCTCTTCAGCGCCTTCTTCCCCGCCCAACATTCGGAACCATACAACATCGCAGGTCTGATTGCTGCTCTATAGAATTTACCCTTCAATTTTAAAGGGATTTTCCTGTCGCACAGCACTCCTGACGCTGCTCCCCATCTAAGCCACCCAGCCTTGATACGATGAGTTACGTCACCCTCCACCTCTCCTTCCTTCTGAATGATAGAACCCAAATACTTGAACTTGTCCGTGCGAGGAACAAACTGATCTCCAATCATAACCTCAACCCCTTCCTCGATGGGCTCACCACTGAAGTTACACCAGAGATACTCGGTCTTAGACCGGCTCACACGCAGGCCTTGGCTTTTCAAGTGATGTAACTTATTATTTCTAAACACTATATAAATCATGGTATGTTGAGGAGTTGTACACATGAATAAAACCATATGCTATGAATTCATCAGCACCTCATCCTTGAGGTACTCTCAGCACAAAGCCATTGTGCTTAGCATAAAACATATGCTATGAATTCATCAGCACCTCATCCTTGAGATACTCTCAGCACAAACCCATTGTGCTTAGCATAAATCATATGCTATGAATTCATTAGCATCTTTCACATGGGAGGACCTCATAGGTCAATCCCTTCACTTGTGCCGTAGCGATTAAGGTAAATCTTCTAAACCCCCTTTGTAATCATTAAACGGGTTAAACACAAATCACTATGATCCAAAGGGACCAACACTTCTATCGTGACAATGGTAGGCACTGTTTCAGTAGCAATCCTATTGTGCACTCCTTGCTCAGTGTCCCTAGCAACATGTTATATCCTTATATATAATAAGCGTAAGAAGGATCTTATCCATAACTTTGGTTTGGTAACTGTACTACCAAAATAATCTCAACTGTCGAATCTAATATTTTTAAAATTAGACGATCAAGATTATATCATATTATAAAGGAAATTATAATCTAAAAAGGATTTCACTGTACTACCAAAATAATCTCAACCGTCGAATCTAATATTTTTAAAAATAGACGATCAAGATTATATCATATTAAAAAGGAAATTATAATCTAAAAAGGATATCATTGTACTACAAAAATAATCTCAACCGTCGAATCTAATATTTTTAAAAATAGACGATCAAGATTATAACATATTAAAAAGGAAATTATAATCCAAAACGGATATCATTAAAAAAGGTTGTATAAATTTATTTACTTCTTTTTTATTTCTTTTAGGTGTTAATTAATATCTAAAATGGATATCATTAAAAAAGGTTGTATAAATTTATTTACTTCTTTTTTTACTCCCAAAATAATCTCAACCGTCGAATCAATATTTTTAAAAATAGACAATCAAGATTATATCATATTAAAAAGAAAATTATAATCTAAAACGAATATCAATAAAAAAGGTTGTGTAAATTTATTTACTTCTTTTTTATTGCTTTTAGGTGTTAATATCTAAAAAGTATATCCTTAAAAAAGGTTGTATTAATTTATTTACTTCTCTTTATTCCTTTTAGGTGTTAATATATATGTTGCGATTTTTATTTATTTGACTTATATTAGGGACTTTGCTGAATTTGGGATGGGTTTTAATGGTGGCGGTGGTCCCCCAATCATGAGCTGAGAAGAATTTGAAGCTGGCAAAGCCACTATAAAGCATAAACAGGATTTTGAGATTGACGGAGGAAGGTATTAACTTCTTTTCTATGAAATATTATATATCACTCGAACCGTAGATGACTGTATAAATTTATACTCCCTTGCATATTTTTTGGGTTGCTCACCATGAAATATATATAAAAAACTATAATCAGTTACAATTAAACAAATTTAAAAGATTTCTACAATGAATTCGAAAAGAAATCCTAATACAATAATAGATAGAATTATAATTACATTATTCTACCAAAAAGAAATCTATAAATGCAAGACCATTAGTTACTTCAAAATAATTCTTCTTCATTGCCTTCAACTTCATCCCATCTGCAATCAAAATGGATTTGGACATCTGTATCTCTATTCCCACTCCTTTAAAAAATGTTTACTGCGTGTCCGTTCGTGTAGGTGATTGACTGTCCGTGTCCGTGTGTATGTTTTTGTGTCTGAAAAAATTTTCAATGTTTTTTTCTTTATATTTATTTCGAAAATAGACAAAAAAATATAAAAATTTGTTATTATAAAAACCCAACATCACATTATTTGTATAAGAAATAAAATTATTACTTTCAAATAAAAAACAAAATTATTAAATTACATAGCTTATTCAAATTTTAAAAAAAATGAATTTCTTTAAAAAAAAGTAGGAAACACAAATTTAAAAAAAACTTTAACTTAAAAGGCAATTATTATAAAAACCCAACATTACATTATTTACACAAAAACAATACAACTACTAATTTGTTTATCTTATTCAGATTTAAAAAAAAAATAAGCTCCTTTAAAAAAAGTGGAAAACTTAAATTTTCAAATTATATAAAACACAAATAATATTTTAAATTTCACACATAAATTTCATTATCAAGATACAATTAATTAAACACTATATTTAAGATAGAATATATTAATGTAAATAATGAAAAGAAAATTTTAAAGAAAATTGATTCTTATATTGGTTTAACGTTGCAATGTTTTTTACAAAATTTGAAATCCTTAACTTAACATTGATAAAAAAAATATAATTATTTAAATATTTAACTTTGTACAATATTATTAATAAAATTTAAAATCGTGTTGTAAACTATTTAAAAAATTACATTCAAATATAATGAAATAATTTCGATGATGCCATACATAAAAATAGCAATTTTCAAAATAAAACACATAGAAATTAATTTATTAAATAAAGAAAATTAAAAAAAAAGTCGTGCATCGCATGGGTTATAAGCTAGTAAGCGTAAAAGAGATCTAATCCATAATTTTGGTTTGGTCATTGTACCGCCAAAAAAATCTCAAACCTCGAATATAATATTTTTAAAAATATACGATCAAGATTATATCATATTACAGTTAAACCTCGATAAATGAATACGTTCGGGACCGAAAAATTTTATTCATTAATAGAGATTATTCATTTATCGAGGTCAAAAATATACTGTCTCTATTATGTCGGGACTGGAAAAATTATTCATTTGATGAGATTATTCGTTTATCGAATATTCATTTATCGAGGTTCTACTGTAAAAAGAAATTATAATCTAAAAAGGATATAATTAAAAAGGTTGTGTTAGAATTGAATTTTAAAAAGAAGTTATAATCTGAAAAGGATATAGAAGATTGTATTATAACTGAATTTTATTTATTTATTTATTAATATTAAAAAAAGGTTCGTATTTACTATTTAGGCTCTATCGCGAGATATAGAAATCAAATTTGGATGATTTTACAGTCCACACGAAACTCATAAAATTATCTTTAATTTACTGATGATTCAACAATTATTATCCAAATGAAAACACTGCAGAATCTCAAGAGAAAATATAATTACGAATTTTTACATTAATCCTATTTAGTGTAGAATACTTACATTAATAATCATATTCAATATAGAAAACCTAATTATATATGATTTAAATCATTGACAAGCACTTTTTCGTATTTCAATATAAATACACTTTTTAGTTTACATGTTAAAATATTAAATATTTTTTATGCTAGATCCAACATTTTTTATCTATTTATTTTAAGATCTAACAGTTCTTATTTATTTTATCGTACTAAGGACCAGACTACCAACTAACAAAATTTTGGACAAAATCCCTCCTACACTTATTATTAAAACTGTATTTGATTGTTAGTACAACTATCTTCAAATAATAAGAATGTTATTTTGATAATCAAATATAATATAAGTAGAATTCCTAAATAGAATAGAATTTTCAATATAAAAAATCGTCAATTTCTTCTTCTTCTTTTTTTCTTGGTAGTTTTATTGGATAAAATTATTAAATCATCACTAAATTAAAGATTATTTTGTTACTTTCACGTAGGCTGTAAAATCATCGAAATCAAGTTTTAAGAATTTAAGATAAAATACATAATAAATTGAACGTGTAAAATCTTATATATATCAATTTCATAATAACAATTTGATATGTAAACTAATAAGAAATAAATAATAATAAAATAATATAATAAATATTAGAAAAAGAGCCATGCGTTGCATGGATTATAAGTAAGCTAGTATATAAAAAAAGCTTAATAGGTCAAACGCTTTTTGTTTAATTAACATGAACTTAATTATTTATAGTTTTAGTTTTATCATGGATATAGTTATTAGACTTGATTATAATCCGAAACTAGATAAAATTTAATTTTAGTTTTATACGATTTCTTTTTCAATTTGAATACCAAAATATGAATCACTATATTTAATCCTAAATTAGATAAAATTGAAGTTAAATTCTAGTTTTATATTCCTGCATGGATTATAATATTATTTTTAAAATCCTATATATATAGTCATGTATGTTGTTGAAGAGCTCATAAGTCATAACCCTATTTAATTCATATCTTACCCGATTATTAATAATCCATGAATTTTGATAGATTGCTGCTCTACGTAGAATTAATGCAAAATTGGTAGAGTCTATGCAGAATCTATGTAGAGTTCGTTGAGTTACGTAGAATTGAGCTTAAATCCATTAAAATTTCTTGGATTTTGGTGAGATTTCAAAAAATTAAAAATAAACTGTGAAATCCAATAAAATCCACGAACTTTTAAAATCCTTCAAAGTCAATAAATTTTTGAATACCACCAGATTTTGATAGATTGTTTATAATCATATTGAATACCTATACCTCTAGATTTTAAAAGATTATTTGTCTAGACAAGGAAAAGAACGAATGTATGGTGCTCATAAGAACGAATACATGGTGCACTTATTTTGTTTTCTGCTTTTCATATCTTTCCGCCTTTCGGAATAGTATGAGCTAGTTTTATTTTAAAGAAATATTTTTCATGTTGTTTTAGAGATGTAATCGTCCTCAATGCATTCCTCTGTCCCAAGTGCTACAAAAATCCAGACATGCTATTTGCTAAAATGTTGGAACATAAGCTTGTTTTTTGCCTCTGGTATAGGGTTGCTTCAAACACGAAATGCTCTATGTTTTTCCTGATGCTCCTAAAATTCCATAAACATAGCCAGCAGAACTTGTACATTATTATCAAACAGAATTTAAGTGTGCATATGTATTTGGAATATACTCTCTTTCGAAGAAGGACATTCTTAGAAGCAGATTCCTCTTATTATTTGTTGCCACTAGTTACAACTTAATTACAAGTCCAGACCAGATAGATACCTCAGCAGCAGAAATTTTGAATAGGAAGCCTGTGCATTCAGTCTGAAACACCATGCCAGGCCACAACACATTTACCGATATACTCTGAATCCAGATTATTACCTTCAGTCCATCAATATGCAGTTTCAAGCTTCATAGAGATTTATGAAGCAATGATATTAGAGCTTTAAATGTCAAATGCTTTTAATGGGATTTAAATGTAAATCCTTAATGGTTTCATATCCGGGTCATCAACATTCTCCCGGACAAAGTCAAAGAGAGCCTGACCAAGAATTCCATGAGCACTGATGACTGGTGGCTTAATCAGATGGATATAACGTTTTCTATATTCATCTTGTACAGAACCAATAATGTCATTCCCATGATACTCAGAGGAGCTTTGCATTAGAATTATTAAAAAATAAAAAGGAGCTTGGCATAAAGAAGTGGTCATTCAAGTCAAGATCAACTTTTCTGTGGAAGATTCGAGCTCATTTCTGCATTCCCCACTCCCCAGGTGACATAGTTACTCTGGAGCCTCAGTCTTCAAGATCATGTTTTCGTATTGAGTGAACAATCAAGTTCACCACTTGTTACACTCAAATGTCTCATTTATACCACAAATCTCAAACAAGTCCCAATAAAAGTAAGATCTGGTAAGTTTTTGACATAAAGGTTAGATTCATACTGGGCGGAAGTGTGACTGGGATACACTGATACTAATACCCTTTTTAGGATTTTTTTTTTCTTAAATTATTTGTAAACACATCATATCCTTAAAATACTACCCATAACATTGTAAAATTTGCATCAAAACCAGTGTTTTCATGAGTAGAAGGACGAAATACAAATGAAACCTATGTTGAGCCTTTATTTGTTTTTCTTTCAAAACATAAACCTATTCTGCTAATAACTGAAGTACAGGACCGGCCCTGAACTTCTGCTAAAAAATAATTGATAAAAAGCATCGAATGGTAGCCAGTTCACAGAATCCTATTCTGTAAACCAAAATAGTCCAATAATGACCAAGTTTTAAGTCTCACAGAAACCCAACAACACCTCTTTACATGGAAAAGACTTGATTTATCATAATACATCACATATTAAGTTAAGGTACAAACATGAAAAAGACTTGATTTATCGTAATACATTATACATCACATATTAAATTAAGGTACAAAATCAAAATTCAGCTTATCACACGCAAAACTAAGGTACATATTTTGAAAGTCTCCTTGTTTTGGCAAAATTTAGAAGCAATTAAGACACTCACATAATGGCCTGAAATGGAAAGGTTCAAGCATATGGAAATCATGGTTGTACAAACAAGAGGATCCCAATTTGTACATGATAACTACATCTAAACCACAAAACTTAACAAGATAATCAAATTAAACCTTTAAATTCATAAAAAACAGAACTTTAATACAAGAAGAAACAGGGTTTTTCTGCATGTACATAACTTTATATATCAAGCAAGCACTGACCCTTTTCTTAAGTTTTATGTAGGTGTATGTTGAAGGAAAAAGAATCATATAATGAAATGTACATTTCTATACATAAAATTACTAATAAAAAATTTAAACGTGTCCCCATAAGTTTCTACTTAGATCGGCTTTATGAATCACAATCAGCTAGCTGTAAGAACAGTGACCATGTCCGTGCACTATATATATAAAGGGTCATGATATGAAGCCAAAGGCATTCCATAATTGAAAATTAACATATACAGTGAGAAGAAAATGAGTCCAACAGTCGTAGTGTTGCCAAGGCTTATTGAGCTCAGGTCACAATATGACAACACAATAATGCGATATGTAAAGGAAGAGGGTGAGGTGAAGGGGTTTGTCCAGTTTCATGGTGAACAAGTAGGGAGCGCAGACGCAAAGTTCCAAGTCCATAGCTCGAAAAATGGGAATGGACTGGTTCACATAAGAAGCTGTTACAACAAGTACCTGCAGGTGGGGGACGGAAACAACTGGATTGCTGCCATGTCTGAAAAGCCTGAGGAAGACCAATCTAAGCGTTTGTGTACACTGTTGAGGCCCACTTCTGTCGACGGGGATCCTAAAAAAATCCGACTTACCTATGTTCATCTTGAAAATAATCTGTGCTTGTGGCGAGCAGCTGCACCCTATTATGGATGCACATTGGCAAGCTACTCAGATCCAGATGCCTCCTCGTGTGATGTGTTTAATGTCATCGATTGGCAATCACTTGTGTTTCTTCCCAAATTTGTTGCGGTGATAACAATTTATTTCTCCGTGCCCATTGGCAGCAACTTAATTATCTTCAGTTTTGGGATGCTAATATGGAAGAGTATCCGCTGACGGATGGGAATGAGATCGTGGAGACTTCCAACGGTAACATTTTCATTCGTAACTTGCTCTGGGATAGATACTGGAGGTTAATTAGTCAAAATTGGATTTGTGCCGATTCAACAAATCCCACAAGTTATGGTACAGTATTTGAGCCAGTTAAAATCAGCGACGACACAATCGCTCTGAGAAACGGAGCAAACAACTTATTCTGCACCAGGCTGACCACCGAAGGCAAAGAAGACTGTCTTAATGCCGGTTCTAGTGTAATCAATAAGTGGGCCAAATTTAAGGTGTATGAGCTTGTCATTTCGAGGAATATCGAAAATGTTAACTTCCGTCTCATGGATGCAAGAATCTACGGTGAGTCTATCGTCATGATGGACAGTTCATCTAACACTAACCTTGGCAGTGGAACCCAGGAGCAGACATTTTTTCTCTCATATAAAGATAAGACATCAAGTACTTGGAGCAGGATGGTCTCAATGAAGGCGAGTGTTGAAACATCTTTTAAGGGAGGCATTCCATCAATCATGGAAGGTGAAGTTAAAGTGGGATTTGAAGTTGCTGGAGAATATATGTGGGGAGAAACTAAGGACGTAGAAGAAGAAAAATCCTTTACCTACAATGTTTTGATACCACCAAAGACAAAGGTAACTGTACGTGTTATGGCAACCCGTGGTACTTGTGATTGTGATGTTCCTTTTTCTTATACTCTGCGCGAAATACTTTATACCGGGGAAACAGTTACCACTCAAATGGACGACGGGCTTTACACTGGCGTCAATAACTATTCTTACTACACTGAAGTCAAAGAGGAATCGCTGATTAACGATCATAATGTCGAAGCTGCAGGATTTAAGAAGGTGGCTAAAGTGTCACCGTCTGGTGTGATGACTCCTATCTAACGACCTTGAATCAAGGTGGCAACATAACATCCCACACGAGGCTTTAGGGATGTTGGATCAGTACTCTAAGCTATGCTTTTTATTACTAAATAAAGACTATGTCTCGGGATTGTTATCCTGAATAATTTCTATGTTTAAGCTGTATCTCAGTTGTGCTGTTGCGGCCATGAACGTCTAAAGTGTTTTAAATGTCATGTGCAAAAATAAGAATGAGTCCCCCTACGATTATTAATTAATATATAGATTTTATTATGTTATAAACCTTGAATATGGTTTAAACTGTGAATGTCAAGAATAGCATGTATTGCAGCACAGGTTTATATGGAGATGGTATCGGTAGCAAATGAGACTATTGTGATGGGCGACAAGTAGGAAACGTAATATTTCATGCTAAAGTTGTGTTAATAATCCCCCATACATCTTCGTGCAGATCATCCCCATCAAAGAAATATGTCCGCTGCTTCAAAATGCATCAATAAAATCTTGTTTAGACACTCGAAAGAAACACTCATAAAAATGATCTTATATGAGCAGTTGATCTAAAAGCTATTTATGAAATGTAGGTTGCAACTTGAAACTAAGAAGCATGAGTATAAGAACGTTTTCTCCCCTAGTAAGGCTTCAAAAATGACACTTTTGTAGATCTGTCTGCACAATATTTTGTGACCGTGACTCAATATTTCTCCAGTTACTCGCACAAATTTCACAAATATACCCAACAGAACTTGTACATTATAATCAAACAGAATGTACGTGTTTATATGTATGTGGAATATGTACTCTCTTTCGAAGGAGGACATTTTTCTAAGCAGGTCCTCTAATTTTTTTTTCTAACATAGTATAGTGGTCACCATTTTGTCCGGGAAACAGATTTATACTTCATGTGATACAATAAAATTACAAGTTGCAAAAAGAAGAAAGGAACCACTAGTTACAAGTCCAGACCAGAGAGAACCTCAGCAGCAGAAAATTTGAATAGAAAGCCTGTGCATTCAGCCACAACAAATTAATCTATATACTTTGAATCCAGATTATGACCTTCAGTCCATCAATGTGCAGTTTCGAAGCTTCTTAGAGATTTATGAACCAACGATATCAGAGCTATGAACATCGGATGCATTTAATGGGACTGAAAGGTGAATACGATCAGACTTTGAACGTCGAATGCATTTATTGGAATTGAAAGGTGAATCCTTTAAGAAGGATGATGGTTTCACATCCCAGTTGTCAACATCCTCCGCGACACACAAGTCAAACAGAGCCTGACCAAGAATCCCATGAGCATTGATGACTGGTGGCTTGATGATCAGATGGATATAACGTTCTTTATATTCATCATGTACAGAACCAACAACTGCAGCCCCATGATACTCAGAAGAGCTTGGCACAAAGAAGTGGTCATTCAAGTCAAGAGCAACTTTTCTCTGAATGGTCTGACTCGAGCTCGTAGCTGCATTCCCCTGGTGACTCTGGAACCTCGTCCTGTTTCCCATCACCATCAAGGCCTATCTTTCCCCCCTCAAGATCATGTTTTAATATCTCAATTGGTATAATATATCATCATTTCTTCGTTCTAATATCATATTGCTCTCGATTTTTTTTTTCAAAAACTCCTCAGAGAATAACATATCTCGATTATATCTGGCTACTTATTTATTTAACTTTAAATGATTTATAACTTCTTATATTATAAATATTAGTTATAATAAACTCTGGTAACAACAAAGGGATGCGCTGGCTAAGCTAGGATGCTATGAGCATGGGTAAAAGAGAAGGTGGTATGGGTTTTCGACATTTACATGGGTTCACATTGTTTTGTTGGGGAAGCACTGCTGGAATTTCTTCAAGAATCCAAACTATTTTGTAACTCGAGTTTTTAAAGCAAGGTATTTCCGTGAGAATAATTTGTGCATGCCTCAAGTGGGAATAGAATCTTCATCATTCTCTATGGAGTTGGTGCTAGCCCTGGTTGTACCAGATGAGGGCATTTTCAAAGTTAATGTGCATGCCTCAAGTGGGAATAGAATCTTCATCATTCTCTATGGGTATGATTCTAAGAGATTGTCGGGTAAATTTGTGAGGGAAGAACCATGCGCTGTGGTGGTAGAGTGTCAGTTTTTGAAGCTGAGAGCATTGTTATAAATGAGGCCTCTTGTCCTGGATCATCTCTCTGAAGGTTGGTAATGTCACAGTACAGTTGAGAGCAACTCGCTTCTTGCATCAATTTGACCAATCTCCTTGAACTCTGTATTGTTGAAGGTGAAGATGAAGAAGAACAAGTGTACAGTTTGGGGTCTCTAACTAATTTCACAAGTCTCCAACGATTATCTCTTTGTTTTGGATATTGTAATATTTCAACACTCCGGCCTCTTTTGTCTTGCAAACATCTCAAGAGTGTCTGGTTGTATTGCAAGATTGAAATTGTAGCAGAATTAAGTTTTCTGTCAGATTCAATCACTGATTTAATACTAACCGCTTCTTTTTTCACAGAAGATCCCATGCCCACTTTAGGACGTTTGCCCAATCTTGCCATCCTTGTTTTGGATCAATGTGCTTTCGTAGGATAGAAAATGGTTTGCAGTGCGAAATTGTTTCCTTGTCTACAATTTTTAAAATTAATTAGGAACACTCTTATACCTGGAAGAATTTCAAGTTGATGACGGAGCTCTGCCTTCTTTAAAAGCTTTTCAAACAAATGATATCAATCTCAGGGATAAGATTCCGCAACTAGGGCTGTCAAACGAATATTTTGGATACGGATCTGCCTATATCCGAATCCGAATTCGAAATCCGAAATCAACATAATCAAAAGTAAAACTATATCCATATCCTATATCCGGATACGGATACTAGTACAACTTTTAGCCCTCGAAAGTGCCAAAATAATCAACATAAAATACTGAATACACACATATGTTCATTGGCACGTATTGCATCTAGCTGTATTATGAGCCGCAAGTAGCAAAATCTTCTTATGTGCACTCCTGCGAGAAAAGTGGTGCTTAAATCTGCAGAGAAGTGACTTGGTCCCAGAAGTAAAAGGATCTGCAAATCCCCTTTTTCTTCGCTCCTCTGGAAACGATATTCTTTTTGAACCATCATATCTATTTACCAAACGAAGCTCCAAACTCTACGTTATATATCAAATGAGCAATGGTTCCAGATTGATACTGTCAATTTGACCAGCCTCCATAACAGTTGTTATTTAAAATGATTCAAAACTGTATAAATTCAGAGATCAAGAAGGGTGCAATTTAGAGTCCATATATAATTTAACATGTCTCTGCACATTACTCCTCGATCGTAGTGTAATTTCTTTCATCAATCCAACCTCTTTCATTTTGCGTAAATCTTAAGAGGGTCATGTTAATAGGTAGAATAAAAAAAAATCCATCACAATAACGTTTTTTTCTGGATTCAGTCACAGATTTGATACTCCATCTGTTCCTCTCATTTCTTTACAGTTTTTTTTTCACTACTTGACACGCATTTTAAGGCTTCTAAAAAAATATAGTTCCATAAATTATTTTTAAAATTTTCTTCTTTTGTATAAAAATAGAACAATTCTATTTTTATACAAAAAAAGAAAATTTTAAAAATAAGTTATGAAATTATCCACAAAATACACCTTAAAATCCGTGCCAGAATTACGTCCCCCAAGGTAAAGAACCAAGGGGGACAGAGGGAGTACTATACATCACTAAAATGTTTGTCAAACCTTATCTCTCTTCATTTGGGGGTGCGGTCCTACATTGGGGACAAAGTGGTGGGAAGTAAAGATGTGTTTTCATCTCTAAAAGAGCTTCAAGTTTTTGGAATTAAATGAGGTCTCAAAAGAGCTTCAAGTTGATGACGGAGCGCTGCCTTCTCTAAAAGGTTCCGGAGTGAATAACGTCTCTTCCTCCCGTGCCTAATTTATTGGATTACTGGAGCTTTTAAATCAGGATTCTCACGAACTCATATTCTTGTTACTTTATATGATAGTTCTTCCTCTAGAAGATGATAAATGGAACACAACTCATCAACGAAAAATTACCCTAATTCATGCAAACATCAGGAAATCAGTCATAGATTTATATACAAATAATTTAAGAGGATGGTTGCGTATTTATAACGAGTCGTGCAAATTTGCAAAAATCCGATATAACTTAATCGAGTGCAACCATTCACTTGTTGAGTGATTCAATTGAGAGCAAAAATTTCTCCATAGCAAATCGAGGCACTCAAAGAAAAAATCACTGGAATCAAGATTAGGCGAGATGAATACCATATCAACGACATAATCATGGCAGCTCCCACTGTGCAACGAAGGCGGAGAACATTGCTAAGAGCAGCTTCCTTTGAGCAAGAGGAGGATTTGATTGGTTTTGAGGATGTTGTTCGGACTTTGTTGGCTCAACTTGGTAATGGTGATCCCTCCCTTGGCTTGATTTCCATTCACGGAATGGGGGGGTTGGGCAAGTCCACACTTGCTAGTAAATTGTACCACTCTACACAATTAAGCCATTTTAAAAGTCGTGCTTGGGTTTGTGTTTCGGAGGATTACGACATCACGCTTGTCCTGAAGAAGATAGTAAACTCTATAACGGGACAGGGACTCGATTCATTGAACAAAATGGAGGAGAGCGAGTTGCTGTGGCACCTGCGAACAAAGTTAGATGGTGATCACTATCTTGTGGTGATTGATGATATATGGGATGTAGAGGTCTGGAAAAAGATTAAGTATGCTTTTCCAGACAAGAAGAATGGTAGTAGAGTTATTATAACCACACGGAGTAAAATAGTTGCCGACGGTGTGGATGATGCTTGTTTTGTCCACCAACTCCGTTTTTTAAGCGAAGAGGAAAGTTGGGAATTATTCTGTAAGAGAGCAAAACCAACCCCGAATCTGGAGATATTAGGTAAGGAGATGGTAGGTAAATGTAGAGGTTTACCTCTTGCAATCGTAATCCTGAGTGGGCTGTTATTGCAAAAGAAGACGTACGCGTTTTGGTCAGATGTGAAGGACCATTTTTTGAGAAAGTTGAAGGGCAAGTCTTCAGAGATTGAAGAATTGCTAAACCTGAGTTATGATGACTTGTCTTTCCCGTTGAGACAATGCTTTCTATACCTTGCAAGGTTTCTGGAAGATTATAGTATTGAAGTTTTCGAGTTAAAGCTGTTATGGATTGCAGAGGAATTCATTTCAGAAGCTGACGAAGAAGACGGAGTAGTCATGGAGGATGTGGCTGAGGATTATGTGAATGAGCTTGCTAATCGCAACATGATTCAAATCCAATTACTCTCTCCGGAAGGACAAGTCTTGAAGTGCCGGGTCCATGACCTTGTACGGGCTCTTGCCATAGAGAAGGCCAGGGAGCATAAGATATTGGGAATTTTCGACTCAAGTAAAGCACATCCAAATCCCATCCGTTTGTTGCAAGGACAGTCACGGCATGCCATTTATAATGGAACTGGTGAGTACTTGAAATTACTTGGGCCTAATTCTGATGTTTCAATGTTGCGCTCATTAGCAATAACTAACGGCTCCCGGTCTGGTGCAACCGTATGCACCAGACCGTTACTGAGCATACGGGCTCCCCGCCGTTGGATCAACCATCCAACGGCCCTGATTTAAAAAAAATTTTAACCGTACCGCAACAAGTTTCCGCGGTACGGGGCAATTACCAAAATACCCCTTCTCCCGTACCGCAACAAGTTTCCGCGGTACGGTACTGTTCCCTTTTGTTTCTTATTTCGCCAGTAGCAGTGAAGAACACAGAAAATCACAAAATCATCACCAAATATTAAGTTTCTGAGGCGATTTATTAAGTTTGAGAGCCAATTTCTTGCGTTTGAGAGGCAAAATCAACACATACGGGCTGTTCTTCATCATTTGGAGGTATTTTGTTTATTATTCATCTTTTCTTTGTTGGTATAATGTGTGTACATATGATTTTGTATGTATGTAAATCCAAAATGTGCGATTTATTGTATGTTTGCTGCATATTGTTGTACCATTGTTGTGTGTAATGAGAATTAGAGGCATATAAATGGTGTAATTTGAATTTCCCCGTACTTTAATTTAATTAGGGTTTAATTTTTTTTTAAATTATGTGTATTATTGAACTAGGGTTTATGTGTAATTACAATTAGGGCTTTGCACTAGGAATAATTTTGTTGATTTTACAGAGCATGTTTGTTGTATTTAGGGTACATTCTTGTGAAATTCGAAATGAGTATTTCATTTTGATTATTAATTTAGTTCTTATGATTTTTAGATAATATTTTTGAATACTATGATTTCTGTGGTCTTGTTAAAGTGGAGATAAGGAAGCAGTTTCGGTTGGCAAAAAGGGAACAGTACCGTACCGCGGAAACTTGTTGCGGTACGGGAGAAGGGGTATTTTGGTAATTGCCCCGTACCGCGGAAACTTGTTGCGGTACGGTTAAAATTTTTTTTAAATCAGGGCCGTTGGATGGTTGATCCAACGGCGGGGAGACCGTATGCTCAGTAACGGTCTGGTGCATACGGTTGCACCAGACCGGGAGCCATAACTAAAAAAGGAATTGTTACACCCGAAGTAGAAGAAGTGAAGCTGATGTACACGAGATTTAAATACCTTAAAGTGCTGGACTTGATCAGTGTTACAAGTTCAGAGAGGATACCGGAAGAGATAGGTGATCTAACTCTCCTAAAGTTCTTAGGCTTAATGAGTGCTGGTTCTTCTCCTGTTGTTATTCCTCCAAGTATAGGCAAACTCAAAAAGTTACAAACTTTAATTGGTTACGGCGAATACATATTTCCTAAACAGATAGGTGAGTTGAAGGAATTAAGGCATTTATGCTTTAGCGACAGCATCGTACGGAAATTGAATATTGGCAACGACCAAACAAAACTCCGGAGTATAAACCGCATATCGTATACAGAATGGTTCCAAATTGACACCATCAACTGGACCAATCTTCGTACACTTGTTATTAGAGGAAGTGGAGAAGGAGAAGAAGCTGGATACAATTTTGAGTCCATAGCTAATTTAACAAACCTCCGGACATTGCACCTGATTATGCGGAACCACTTTTCTTCAACAATCCAACCACTTTCATCTTGCAAAAATCTCAAGACGGTACTTTTGTCTGGCAAGATAAAAGATCCAGCAGAATTAAGTTTTCTGCCAGATTCAGTCATTGATTTAACACTATGGTTTACTGATTTCGAAAAAGATCCGATGCCCACTTTGGGAAGTTTGCCCAATCTCACCGCCCTTGTTTTGGAAGATGATGCTTACGAAGGGGAGAAAATGGTTTGCAGTGCAGATGCGTTTCCATGTCTACAATTTTTTAGAGTAGTGGGGCTCATGAATTTGAGAGAACTTCAAGTTGATGACGGAGGTCTGCCTTCTTTAAAAGCTTTTCAATTAATTGGTTGTCCTCTTATAGAGATGAATCATCAGATGATGGACAGGATTCCGCAGCGAGTATTAGATCATTTACCTTCTTCCTCCGGGACCTTTACCTTTTTTACTCCCATTTTTGGTGTATTAGATCATGATGGTCTTATTGTTCTATCTATCGTAGTTTCTGTATCTTCTCCGAGCCCGTGTTTACTTTTATCATTTTTCATATGAGATTAATTTTTATTTTTGTGGGTGGTTTATATATTTTTGAGGATGGTTTTGATAGATACCGGAAAAGCAGTAAAACATTACAGACATGATTTTGATGTATATATTATTCTTTAAAAGCTTTTCAATTAATTGGTTTTCCTCTTATAGACATGAATCATCTGATGATGGACAGGTTTTCCCATGTTTGTATTAGATCATGATGGTATTATTTCTGTATCTTTACTTTCCTCATTTTTTATATGAGATTATTTTTATTTTTATTTTTGTGGGTGTTTTATATTTTTTTGAGGATGGTTTTTTTGATAGATACTTTACATACATGATTTTGATTTTATAATTATTATTTCTAAACAATACATGCCATTTATTAAATAACTAATATTATTACTAGTAATTTTATTAATTAATATTAAAAAGTTAAATTATATCCATAATAAATTATTATACTCTATTTTGTTTAATCATGTAATTATAAAAATATTTAAAAGTAACCCGTGCAAAGCACATGCTATAAGCTAGTAAACTATAATAAGCAAACTAGGGATAATTGTTCATAGTTTGGTCAATGGTTCAACCATACAAACAATAGTGACAGTTAAATTTTTATACAACAATTTGCCAAGAAGATGAGAGTTCAATATGCTCTCAGGGAAAAAATAAACTCAAAAGCAAATCAGCAAGGTTGACATACAATGAATCAAAGTTCGGAAATTTAGCCAAAAAAAAAAACTAGAGCCTCTTTTATGGTTCGAAACCCACAAATTTCCACCGCAACTGGAGAATGAGATAACAATGTAAAAACCGGCAGATATTTTCAATAAACCTAATTTGCAAATGAGAGCATTAATAGACAGCAGAAATTTACTAGTAACATTTATCATGGTTCAAATCCTACAAGTTCAGGAGAAAGAATGATCGGATATCCACAATTCCTCCCCCTCTCAAAAAAGAAAAAAGTGGAATTTTCTGCAAGTACTACAATTTTTAGCCCTCTCGAGCCGGTGTCAAAATAATAATCATCATAAAATATTAAATACACCCATATGCTCATCTGGAGCATCGGTTTTAAGAGGACTGGAAAGGGTGTACCTCAACATACAAGGCCAGACAACAGTATCAGAGATAATTTAGCGAATGGAAAACCTCCGAACCTATTCTACGTCAGGAAGGGGGTTCTCGATCTTGTTGTGGAGGGTGACCACCAAGTTATGTGCATCATCCAGGAGCTTCCATACATCAAGATGCCCTGCCATGCCATTACATTCCCTAACTATCTCATCCATGCTACTGTACTTCTCTATAATAAGTTTTCGTTTCTTTAATACAGAAGCTGCAACAGCATAGAGCAGCAGATCTTTTGTTGGTGGGGCTTGTTGTCTAATCCTACTCCACGCAGACTTCCCGATCCCAGCTCGAATCGCTGCCTGATCTGCCCACATTACCTCCCAGAGGCAAATTGTTTGCTCAAAAGTTAATTCCCTCCTGAAGAGAACCACCACCATCCTATACATGAAAAAGCAATCCTCTGCCCGCAGCTTCTCCAAATGTTTAAAAAGATGGGAATCCTTAAATTTAATTATCTTAGAAACTCTATCCAATTGCCCTCGAATCCCGACCTCATCAAGCCTGAAATTATGCCGAGCCTTCTTCATGAAACCAACAAAACACCAGAAAGCTTCATGGTCCTCTGTCATCACTGTGATTATTGGTGAAAGTAGATCACTCATGCCCTGGCAATAGCCAATTTCGGGGTCATACAGAGCATAAGCTTCTAGAATAGCAACAAGTCGAGCAGCATGAAAGATTTTGTATGGCTCAAGGTGATCATAATCCTTAAGCCCGACAACTGCAGCTGAACGTCTTGCCCTTTCTTCTGACACTGCAGCCTGGGATGGAGAATACGGTACCCATTCTTCATTGGCACGAATTGCATCAAGCCGTATGATGCGCTGCCAAGTTGCAAAATCTTCTGGTGTGCTATTTTTTGATTCATTTTCCATGTTTGAAGAATCCTCATTGGAGGGAAACTCAGGATCATTCTCCACATTGCACTCTGAGGGAAAAGTGATGCTCACATCTACAGACGAGTCCGAGTCTGATGACTCGGTCCCAGAAGTAATAGGATCTGTTATTCGTTTTGAACCATCATATCTAGTCAGTGCATCATTACTAAAGTCATCTGAGTACTCAACAGATAAGCTTATATCTGCACTAGATAAAGATTCCCTAGCACTGAAAACATCTTCAGAATCAGCAGAATCCCTGCTTAGAATGACTTTCAAACCATCTTCCCTGTTGCTGGTTCTACTAGTTTCCTGTAACTTCATATTGTTATTGTTAGACTTTAGAAGCCGGCGGCAGTGCCTCCTCAGTTTCTCGTATTCCTTCCTACAACCACATATTGAACATAATAACATTAATATTATTAACACCATGCCTGAATACAGATTAAAATTATCGATGTTAAGTTACATTAAATCATAAAATCAGTTTAACATACCTCCTCTTGGTTCTTAATTTATCTCTTTCCTCTTTGGAACTATTCAAATCATACCTACAGGAAGGTTAAAGAAATTGGTGAGGCAATAGAGTTAAAATTTGACATTCAACTTAGACCAGTGCATACAAACAATCAACAATGATGGTAACAACTCCAATCAACAATCTTTTATTAGGTGCCTCCTAACCTTCGTTTGGTTGACAACTTTGTTTTCCAAACCAATCTTTATGAATCAGAACAACCTAAATAGTAAATAGACATAGATAATAAGGATCCTGAGGTTAACCACATGATATTTTCTTGAGATCACAAAAAAAAACATGTATACAAATATATCTAATCATTTATTGTTAAATATTTACCTACCATTTTTTTGTTTTGTATATAAACCTCAAGCAACTTGCCTGAGATCTACCTCAGAATCCTTATTCTCATTGACATAAAGCCATGGCATCAAACTGAATCCAAGTTTTATTAAGGGTTAAAAATAATCACGTTTTTACCCTTCCAATGTAACAATAACAATGATTAAAAAAAAGGGAGAATATGAAAAGAGTTGCCCCAGAATGAATTCCAACTTTTTAGTTCACTGTATATGCTAAAATTTCGGAGACCAAGAATAAGTCAGTGATTTATGTATATGAAGAATTATATGTGGCTGGCTATGTTTGGTAATATAGAAAATTCCGAAAGAACTCTGGTGTCTATACTGAATTACTGATTCTTGACCGTGGACAACTTACATATATACGTACTGAACTGACAAAAGGTCAAACTTGAACGAACATAAAAAATAACATTTGCAAACATATTATATGATTGGGAGTGGAAGTGAATTAGCATGTTGAGCAGGACAATGTTCTCTCCTCGACAAAGAAGAGCATCTATTAGCCATAAAATGTATATGCAGACTTAAAAATTAAATAAAATAAAATAAAATAATTTAGCAAAAAAAAAAAAATTAAATAAAAGTCACATCTGCATAAAGTGATCAAATTGAAGATGCTTACACTCCAAGAAGAAATGGCCATACTTCTGCCCTTAAATTTGGATGAACACCCTACAATAAAATTCATTTGGACAATAATTTCTAGGAGTTAGATATAATATACACAAGACTCCTAACACTATGCTTCCTGACATTAACATGGAGAGAAAATTACCCCACTGCGAATTTTCTTCAAAACTCGAACCCCACCATCACGCAATTTCCCTTCTGGTGTAAACAACCTTTTCCATTGCTGAGGTGAAAGGGCGTGTTTTCTCTTTCTGTGCGACCATGGAGATTTTAGATGATTCCTGAAATTGTATGTAAACTAAAGTTAAACAAGAAACAAAAAAAAAATATGAACTATCTAAAGGACCTTTAAACTAGTTCTGTACTAAGGCCCTAACCCAGAATCATATACGCAAAACCCTTTCTTGATGATGTACCATTAATAAAGTGATAAAGTAGAATCCGTCAAACATGCAATGTGTCCAAGCATTAGAGCACAAAATGCGTTCAGCTTGAAGAATCCCGCCAGAACTAGGATTTAGGAACTAGTAGTCCCTGTTCAATATTTTATATAGTTGAAGTGAAATATGAAAATATGTGATCAATGGCTTATACTACACTTTCAGTACCTAACATTAGACCAGAAATTTAGTACATGACATGAAAATTTAGTCTTGTTTACATTTTAAGTACACGGCCTAGATTCAGTGTCATGTTTGAGTTTATCCTGCGGGTACACAACAGGACACAAAATTACATGACATAATTAATTAGATAAAATAATAATTTCGTGTCGTGCCCGTGTTTGGATTTCAGGTTACACCAATCCATTTCCATCATGTTTTTGTTTAGGTTTCAGGTACACGACACGGAAAGTATAAGACACGACAAGAATTGCCAGGACTATCTTACATGTCCAAGGTACCATCTACTATTCTACCCTAGTTAAAAGCTCACATGAATTCATAATCAGCTCGCTGACAGATATGAGAATGAGAACACTCAACCATCTTTGGATGGCTTGCGTCATGTATAAAAAGAGGGCCTACTATAAATTGTCAATTCTTCCACTTCTTAGCAGAAGACGGAGGCGGTGAGGTGACGCGTTTAAATCTATTTTTCTAATTTTTATAGATTTTTGCAATTTTTAATGTTAACAATTGTTATTTTTCCTTTATATTTCGCAGTAAGGTGGCGTCTCTCAAATCGTTTCGATCTATTTCTCTAATTTTTGTAGATTTTTGCAATTTTTAATGTTAACCATTATTGTTTCCTTTATATATTTCAAATTTCTAGTGTTAATAAATAAAGAAAATTATCAAAATAATCATATTTCAGCATGTCTGGCCCTATTTAACGATCTAATACGGCGTTTCGTGTGAAGTATCAGTGGCTAATACGGCATTTCGTGTGTCGTATCAGCAACTGATACGGCGTTTGGTGTGCCGTATCAGCAGCTAATACGGCGTTTGGTGTGCCTTATCAGCGTTGATACTTCACACGAAACGCCGTATCAGTGCTGATACTCTTATAGGTCCCGCCAGGGGTACTAAACTTTTAACCTAATAGGTTACACCAAACGCCGTATCTCGATGTTGCGGCACACGAAACACCGTATCAGATGATGATACGGCACACGAAACGCCGTATTTGAAGGATACGGTGCACGCAATACCGTATCCCGTCAGTATTTAGGGCCAACTTTTCCAGAATCAGTAATTTGGGCAAATTTATCCTAAAAATGATTATTTTGGGCCTTCACCCTAATAAATACAACTTCCCTGTTTACGTTCGAATTTTTTGTATTAATAATTTAAACTTCACTTTTTATGTTTTTAGTATTAATAAATACAACTTCCATTTTTATGTTCGAATTTTTAGTGTTAATAATTGCAACTTTCATTTTTATG
The DNA here is from genome assembly GCA_036435485.1 of Saposhnikovia divaricata. Classification (NCBI taxonomy): domain Eukaryota; kingdom Viridiplantae; phylum Streptophyta; class Magnoliopsida; order Apiales; family Apiaceae; genus Saposhnikovia; species Saposhnikovia divaricata. The sequence continues at coordinate 243,331,935 of CM071596.1, read as the reverse complement.
TTTTTAGTGTTAATAAATGTCAAGTAACCAGCTTATCTAAAACTTTAAGGTATTAGAGCAAGTCCAATGCTAGATGCTAAATTGCTATTGCTATTGCTATAATATAGAACCAAAAAGTGAATTTTGGTGCTAAAATAAAACTCACCCTCCAAAGCTAGTTCTATAACTAGTGTCAAATTTAACCAATTCTTTTAACTTTTACCTAACTCTTTTAACTTCTATTGAATATGTTCAACAAATTTATCTCATTCTAGTTAAATGATGATGTGGCATGGATGCATAAATGCATCCTTGGTTTCAAATTTAGCACCAAGGATGCATAATATAGCAATAACACCTAGGATGCATCCAACTATAGCACCCCTTTGGAGATGAGTTTTTTAGCACTTAGTGCTATAATATAGCAATAGCACCAAGGATAGCATTGCATTGGACTTGCTCTTAGAGGAAGGTCCCAACAGGATCTTATCTCCCCCTCAATCGTACGATACGTTTCGTACCGATTGACCAGACAATGACAACATATATAACCAATACCAATACCAATATCAACAACAAATATTTAAATTAAATAAATTGGGGTGTAGGGACTCGAACCTGAGACCCCTCCTAAACCGAGCTCTGATACCATGTTATGTAACCAGCTCATCTAAAACCTTAAGGTGTTAGACGAAGGCCCCAACAGGATCTTATGCTACAACATATATTATTTAACACTAAATAAAACTTCCCTATGTTCGAAGTTTTAGTATTAATAATTACAATTTCCATTTTTATGTTAAAATTATTATTTTCATATAATTTTTTCGAATCTTTAGTATTTTCGAAATTTTAACAATTATAATTACAACTTCCTTTTTCAATATCAAAATTATAATTTCCCTATTCATGTTAAAAAAAAAAAATTTCCTTATATTTATCAAACTTTTAGTGTTGAATAATATCTCAAGTGGTAAGGGCTTATCTCTTGTCGTCCCAGGGTCCTAGTTTCGATTCTCGCTCACCCCCGAGATTTGTGAGAACAGAACTCATTTGTAAGGCATATAAGCTTAAATAGTCAAAAAAAAATATACAAGTTCCCTTTTTATGTTCGAATTTTTAGTATTAATAATTACAACTTCCATTTTTATGTTAATATTATTATTTTCTTATTATTTTTCGAATCTTTAGTATTTTCGAATTTTTAGTATTAATAATTACAACTTCCTTTTTCAATATCAAAATTATAACTTCCCTATTTATGTTAAAAATTATTATTTTCCTTACATTTTTAAAATTTTTAGTGTTGATAATTACAACTTCTCTTTTAATGTTAAAAATTATAAAACAAATTAGAATTGCCTTCTAATTTTTTTGAATTTTTTAATTAATAAATATTAAAAATTAAAATTTCCTAATAAATATTTGCTAATGTAAGAGACTTCCTAAACTTTGTATCGAAGTAAAAATTACAATTTACTTCGTTGGGTTACCAACTTTGTTTTCCAAACCAATCTTTAGAACAACCTAAATAGTAAATAGACAGAGAGAATAAGGATCCTGAGGTTAACCAAAGATAATTTTATCAGGGATCCTAACAAAAACATGAATACAAATAAATCTAATCATTTATTGTTAAATATTTGCTTAGCATTTTTTTGTTCTGTATAAAAACCTCAAGCAACTTGCCTAAGATCTACCTCAGGATCCTTATTCTCGTTGACATAAAGCCATGGCATCAAACTGAATCCAAGTTTTATTAAGGGTTAAAAATGATCACGTTTTTACCCTTCCAATGTAACAATAACAATGATAAAAAGGAGAATATGAAAAGAATTCAGTATACTTTTTAATTCACTGTATATGCTAAAATATCGGAGACCAAGAATAAGTATTAAGTGATTTATGTATATGAAGAATTTTATGTGGCTGGCTACGTTGGTAATATGGTAAATTCCGAAAGAACTCTGGTGTCTATACTGAATTACTGATTCTTGACAGTGGACAACTTACATGTATACATACTGAACTGACAAAAGGTCAAACTTGAACAAATGAAAAAAAGAACATTTGCAAACATATTATATGATTGGGAGTGGAAGTGAATTAGCATGCTTGAGCAGGACAATGTTCTCTCCTCGACAAAGAAGAGCATCTATTAGCCATAAAATTTAAATGCAGACTTAAAAATTAAATAAAAGTCACTTCTGCATTAAGTGATCAAAATGAATATGCTTTACACTCCAAGAAGAAATGGCCAAACTTCTGCCCTTAAATTTGGATGAACACCCTACAATAAAATTCATTTGGACAATAACGTCTAGGAGTCTATGAACTGCAAGAGTCTATGATCTTGTTGCATCTGAAACACCTTTTGAGTAACAATACAGGTACACTTTTGACAAGTTAAACATAGCAAAGGACTGATATCACTCATTGCATCCAATACACCTTTGATTTCAGTAAAGAAGTCAGAAACACTCTTAGATCCTTGATTCATTTCAGACAGTTGTTGCTCAAGAGCAAAAACTTGAGCCATTGATGCATAACCAAACCTATCCTCTAGGTCATGCGACACGACACGAATTGCCAGGTCTACCTTACATGTCCAAGGAACCGTCTACTATTCTACCCTTGTTAAAAGCTCACATGAATTCATAATCAGCTACACTAACAGATATATCAAAGAATGAGAACACTCAACCATCTTTGGCTGTCTTGCGTCATGTATAAAAAGAGGGCTTGCTACAAATTGCCAATTCTTCCAATTGGTAGTTATAAAAGAAGTCTGATCTATACATCAAATAAAACCAAAAAGTCTACTCTGGTGCAATTTGATAATATATTAAATTTAGAAACACTTGCAACATCTACACATTGTTATGATAAACTGCTTGACATTTATAATTAAACTTATACCCTTAATTGACTCTCAGAAGAATTTTGGATGCTGAAGATGAAAAAGCAGAAGAATAGATGAATAGCAAATTTATTCCAACATTAATCAATGAAATCATTGTTCAAGCATTCCCATGTCAATTATCCTGATTTATATGGTCCTAGTACGGGATTAAAACTTTAGGTCAAAACAGTTAGAGGTCATGTTGTGGATAAATAGACAATCTTCCCTTGTTCATAATTTAAGTTAGGTGAACTGCCCGTTTCAATTACTATAAAGTAGTAACTTTTGTTGCGTTTAATTAGGATGAATGAAAGGATAGGAAATGACATGAAATTTGAAGTACAAAACCGGTAAATGTTCAAAACTTTCACTCATTTCCCCATTCCATTCCCAACAACTTAAATTATAGTTCACCCCCCCCCCCCCCCCAATATGAGAGGGAATGTTCCATTCCTTACCACACCCATTTTCTCCCCAATTCTTACCATAACAAATTTGCACTCTTCATTTTTTTTCAAAATCTTTCCTTCAACCTCCATTCATTTACTTTTATTTCATTCATTCCATTCCATCCACCCCAACCAAACACAACATTTGGTAGTGGCCTATACATTATGCCAAAAACAATTGTTCAGTTGAACCATCAAACCAATGCAGATAGCAGAATGCTCAAGCCTCAAGATTCTTAACTTAACAATAATAATGCTTACACTACTAATAAAACTCCTTGCTATACCTTCTAGATCGATTTTGACTCCTAGATCGGTTCGGATCAGATAAATCAATTTTTTTTCTTTATCAACAGAAAATATTCAATAAAAACCACACTAGAATTTGAAAATAAGCCTAGCAAAAAAAAAAGTAGCAAAAGTGCTACTAAAAAGTATAATTACCTGCTACTAAAAAATGCTAGCATAAAGTGAAATATATTGAACTAAAACATAATGCATACTAAAAAATGCTAACATAAAGTGAAATATATTGAACTAAAACATAATGCATACTAGACCAAACAAAATACCAAAATAACAACATACTCGACTTAATCTTTCTTATTCTCGACATTTTCATTTAGAATTTTTTCTAATTTATATATTAATATTTTTAAAATTTATTTAAAAAATTATATATGTATTTAAATTTTAACTATAAAAAAAATTTATCCAAAGAAAATCAGATTTTTATTCGGACATTTTAAAAATCAAAATTTTATTCCGATTTTTAAAAAATCATAATTATTCAAATTTTTTAAAATTCAAACTTTTATACGAATTTTTCAGATTTCGGGTCGATGAATCAGATAAAAAATAGAAAACTCGTATAAAAACAATCTTTCTCTGATGAATCAGATAAAAAATAGAAAACCCGTATAAAAACAATCTTTCTCTGATCAAACTTTTTGAACTATTTTCGGGATTCGAGCATCTTTACTCATGACTTACAACGAGGAATAACCGAGGTAAGCTATTCAAATTTAACTCAAAATATATTGAAATTTTACTTCATAATTTCATAATAATCTTGTGAAGTTTGAGTTGCAATTTTTTAAATTTTCATTAGTGAAAGTTGATGTTAGAATCACTCAGTTTGTATGATTTACCAGTCTAGCAAAATTTTACTATTTTATAAATTAATAATTGATAAATAAATTTCTCTTTTTGTAATATAATTTCTATTTTTTAGATGTATATTAATATATTTTTTTAAATTTTATTGATATAAATATAGAATAAATTTATAAGAATATACAAAATAGAGTGACAACAAATCACGTTGCAAGATCTCATTAAATAATAAACACATCAAGCAAAACATGGATTTTTTGATTTTGTAGTTATCGTATTCTTATTTACAATCTTTTGTATTCTTATAAAAAGATTCTGATAATGATAAAATTTAAAATTCGAATGTGTTAAAAATAAACAAATACATATGTGTTAATTACTGAAATGAAAGATTGAGCTAAACTACCATAATTAAAGCAATTGAGATCAAGATCTAAATTCAAGAAAGAAACATATAACAACAAAACATTACTAGAAAACACACACACACAAACATAGAAGAGAAAAAGCTGACTCACCGATGAGAAGTAGAGCAAGAAGACGCAACAACAAACAAAACTGAGTCACGACTAGCAGCATTTTCCTTTTAAAAAACCTCTACAACTAACTTTAATAAAGAGGATCAACTAATATATTTTCAATAATCTACTTGGGCAGTAACTAACTACAGTAATTAGTAAGTAGGGCTTGATGTGCGAGGTTGGACTCAGGTCCTGAGGTTAAAAGATTTTTAGTATAAATTTAAGGGTATGTATACAAAATTGCCCCTGCGGACCCACTTATTTTATAAGAACAAAATCTTTTAATCTCTGAGTTTTTCCCCAACCTCGGGCCCAGGTTTCTCTTACTAAGTAAAGCTTTTTAATTTTTAATTTAAGTGAAATTTGGTTAATGTCATATTATTTGCTATTTGCCCGGGTGACTTGAGCACACAAGCAAAAACTAGTTAAGTAAATTATAAATTATAAATTTCTAAGTATTTAAAAATTTATTGTTAAGATTTTGTAATCATTTTAAGAAAGTAGATCTCAGTTAATGATGCCACATTCATGGAACAAATACTGTTAATTTCATTTAATGGTAGTTGTAAATTACTTGCAAAAAATCTTATCTTGTCTAATATTAGACTTTAATTTGTTCATCGTTTCTCCATATGTACACGCAAGTCGCATATATTGTTGATAGTTATACAGATATTTTCCTTTTTCCTTAAGTAGCTGAGTTTATTCTTTTAAAAACTTGGGTTTTTTGAGCTTAGGTTGAATCGCTAAAAATATGAGGATCGTTTTTGACTCCTACATCGGTTCGGATCAGATAAATCAATTTTTTTTTCTTTATCAATAGAAAATATTCAATAAAAGCCACACTTGAATTTGAAAATAAGGTTAGCAAAAAAAAAGTAGCAAAAGTGCTACTAAAAAGTATCATTACCTGCTATTAAAAAATGCTAACATAAAATAAAATATATTGAACTAAAACATAATGCATACTATACCAAACAAAATACCAAAATAACAATAGACTCGACTTAATCCTTCTTATTCTCGACATTTTCATTTAGAATTTTTTCTAATTTATATATTAATATTTTTAAAATTTATTTAAAAAATTATATATGTATTTAAATTTTAACTATAAAAAAATTATCCAAAGAAAATCATATTTTTATTCGGACATTTTAAAAATCAAAATTTTATTCCGATTTTTTAAAAATCATAATTATTCAAATTTTTTAAAATTCAAACTTTATACGAATTTTTCAGATTTCGGGTCGATGAATCAGATAAAAAATAGAAAACTCGTATAAAAACAATCTTTCTCTAATGAATCAGATAAAAAATAAAAAACTCGTATAAAAACAATCTTTCTCTTTGAACTATTTTCGGGATTCGAGCATCTTTACTCATGACTCACGGCGAGGAATAACGAGGTAAGCTATTCAAATTTAACTCAAAATATATTGAAATTTTACTTCATAATTTCATAATAATCTTGTGAAGTTTGAGTTGCAATTTTTTAAATTTTCATTAGTGAAAGTTGATGTTAGAATCACTCAGTTTGTATGATTTACCAGTCTAGCAAAATTTAACTATTTTATAAATTAAGAATTGATAAATAAATTTCTCTTTTTGTAATATAATTTCTATTTTTAGATGTAAATTAATATATTTTTTAAAATTTTATTGATATAAATATAGAATAAATTTATAGGAATATACAAAATAGAATGACAACAAATCACGTTGCAAGATCTCATTAAATAATAAACACATCAAGCAAAACACGGATTTTCTGATTTTGTAGTTATCGTATTCTTATTTACAATCTTTTGTATTCTTATAAAAAGATTCTGATAATGATAAAATTTAAAATTCGAATGTGTTAAAAATAAACAAATACATATGTGTTAATTATTTCTAAAAGTTTAATCATGTTTATGCACGTTTATTTCTATTTTATTGAAGATGAATAAGTTATAAGTATTTTATTTTTGAAATCACTACATTGAGTAATCATGAAAAAGTTAACACAGATATGTTTTTTGCAATCAAAGTATAAACTAACACATTATTGTTATTTTTTTTACGTGAGCGTTATTGTGGAATCTACCAAATGTGAAACATATCAATCCTATTAAAAAATTGATTTAATTTCATATGGAGGAGTAATTATGTGATTATATTAAATGTAAAATTAAAATGTATTGTTTAAATTCTTAAAAAAAATATTAATGATATGAATACATATCTAATCGAGTTAATTATGAAAAGAAATTATCTATTTAAGTCTTTGTGAAAAACTTTTTTTATAAATTTTAAATTTTAGTTTATGTTCAAGTAACATGTGCATGTGGTTGCACTTTCTTTCTGTACAGAAGCCAAATTTAGCAAAGACGTGCTAATGATTTTAGTGTCTTTCTCAACAATAATACATATTTTCGAAGATTATAATATATATATAGGCATTTTTTCAATAAATTATATATTATATCCTTATATGTGTAGAATCTCAACTCTAGACCTTTAGGGCCTCTTTGAATGGGGGGTTGGGAAGAATTAGGTTGGATTATAGTGGGAAAAGATAGGTTGGATTGAACCCCTATTATGTTTGGATGTGAGGATTATGTAAGGAAGGTTCAATCCTCATCCTATTTGGATGGTGGAGTGTTGGGATGATTAAGTAATATTTAAAATGCATATTTTTTTATATTTTAAAATATATTTTTTAATCTGAAATTTTAGAAACTAAAATTGTAAATTTATTAAAATTTTGGTAAAATAAAAAACTAGAACATTAGAAGGAAAAAAAAAAAGAAATTTCGAAATTTTCTCTCCTTTTTTATTTTACAAATTTATAAAAAAATTACATGGAAAAAAAGAATTAAAAAAACCTGCACAACAGTAACAACAGCTTGTAACATTACTTCAAAAAAAAGAATTAAAAAATTTGCGCAACAGTAACAACAGTCAACAGCTTGCAACATTACTTAAAAAAAAGAATAAAAAAACCAACGTAGTGCCGCCGTCTCCAACACCCCGATTTGGGGTGTTCAAAATTGATGTACAAATAATTAGAATCCAACCCACCCCCTAACCCTCCTGAACCCAACCACTCCGTCAAATTTTTTTTCCAAACAAGGTTCCAAAAATTTCAATCCCACCCAACCCTTTCCAACCTCCTATCCAAACAAGCCCTTAGATTTTCCAACTCTTGACCTTTCATATATATGTAACTTAATGCAAGTCCTTTGGCTTTTCAAGTGATGTAACTTATTATTTCTAAACACTATATAAATCATGGTATGTTGAGGAGTTGTACACATGAATAAAACCATATGCTATGAATTCATCAGCACCTCATCCTTGAGGTACTCTCAGCACAAAGCCATTGTGCTTAGCATAAACCATATGCTATGAATTCATCAGCACCTCATCCTTGAGATACTCTCAGCACAAACCAATTGTGCTTAGCATAAACCATATGCTATGAATTCATTAGCATCTTTCACATGGGAGGACCTCATATGTGACAACCCGGGTCAAATCCCGAGCCTTTTTCGGAAATCGGGTCAAGCCCCGATATCGAATCCGAAATAAGCCAAAGTAAACTGGCCCAAATGCATCCAACTTGGGTAATCCACAAGCCCACCACAGGCTCCCAAAAGATCATGATTTGTTGGTGCACTTAGTAGTATTATTTTGCTATATAAACTCAACTAAAGTCCCAAATCTCCTCGATGTGGGACTGGGGTGTTACAAACTCCTGAAAGTGTTTGTCCTAAATCCAATCATGTATGATGAGTTAGGAAGAACTTTCATGTATTCTTGTTTGATTTCATTAATAATAATAAAAGACTTGTTTTGATTTTATTACGGGCATTATCTGTTTAAAGTGTTTTAAATAAGATGTTCCATAGTTTAGAGTAAAGCTTCTATAATTATAATGAGATTATAATAGTGAGATCTAGAAGATGATAACTCTAGACTTAAACAGTTCCTGATCATAGGATAACTAATCGGAAGTTAGTGAATCCGCAAAGATTGGTACATACTATGCTTGCTCCTTTCAGGAGGATGTCTGTTCTCATAGGCATTTGTGTGGTGACACTATAGCTAGTATGTAGGTGCTTATTAGGGAATAAGTTCACTGAACATGACTCGATAAGTTGAACAACTAATGGAGTTTACTCACGTGTCGATAGTTGTTCACTGAGTGATAGTTGTACAAGTGTCCTTAGACTTGAGATCGTTAGAGTAATCTTGTATATAATGAACTGTGCTTTGGTTTAGTCCTTAGTCTCAAGGACATCCATTAGGTCTATTCTGGGCATAGGGATTTGTGTATGGAGATAGTTAACGGTCAATAAAGGATCTACCCCTTCCAGTAAGGAAGTGAATATCCTATGTTATTCTTAGTATGCTAGTTCCGGAATCTCTGGCCAGAGTGTATGAAATTAGAAAGAAGTTTCTAATTTGCATTAATATGAACTTTGCATTATGAATAAGAAATCATATGATTAAATTTGATAGGCTTGACACGAGATCCATGCCTTGTATTTAATCGGGATATTGTAGGGTAGAAGGAATTGATTGTACGGTAACTAGCACTGACAGGTTCTTGGTATTCTAAGCAGTGAATTCATATTATCCGGATAGTCGCGATATGTTGAGAAGCATCACTCACGATGTAGAATAAATATAATTAATCAGTTAATTATATTTAATGAATTTTAGAATTCATATAAATAATAAATAAAAAGGTTTATTATTATTTATTTTTACTACCGGCTTAATTTGAACCTACAGGGTCACACCATAAAAAGATTAATTTATTGATGAAGGTATTTTGAGAGAGCAAGTTGTTTTAATAATGATTAAAATTGTTTTAATTATTATTTAACATTTTATAAGATAAAGTGTAGGATTTATATATTAATATATAATGATATATTAATTATGAAAACCCTACATGAGCCCTATAAATAGAATGAGATGAGAATGAGTTATACACTTTTGGTTTTTGTGAAAAACCTAGTTGCCTCCCTCATCTTCTTCATCTCCCTCTCTCTCTCTCAAACCTCCATTTTTATAAAAGCTTAGTTTTATAAAAAGTTTCGTCGAAGAATTAATCTTGGTGGATACCGGTAGAGTGCTTCACACTCTGAGGAGCAACTGCTAGCAACCATAGATTGTAAAGCTTCGATTTTTCAAAGTAAGGTTTCGATTCCTCGCTTATTCATTTTATATGCTTTTCTATATGTACGATATATGGTTTTTACGGAAAAAATTGTTATTTGCGCTTCCGCTCGTCCGTAAATTCCTTCAATGGCATCAGAGCCAGGTTCTTGCATATAGAGAGTCATATAAAAATTTCAGATTTTTTTATGCATGTATGGATTTATTATGATTTTTGTAAGTTTATTTGGATTTAATTATGAATTAATTCGAAATAATTTTTGCATATGATTTTGACCACTAATCTGAGTTCTACAAGTGTTGTAGATGATCTGGGTATTTTTCTCATAATTTTGTGATGTGTAGATTATTTGTTATGAATTTTTTAAAATTGTTTTAATTAAAATTCATAAAATAATCATGCATATGGAAAATATGAAATAAAAATTTGCACTAGGTCCCCTTGCTGACCTTGTAATTGATGCTGCTGTTTGATTTTAGATATCATATTATTTTGATTTTTTATTAATTTATTAATTAATTGTTAATTAATTTATTAATATTAAAATAAAAATAATGATAATAATAATAGTTATTATTAATACTACAGTAAAGGTCATTCATGGTTATAAAGGCAACAGCAGTTACAATTTACAAAGTACAACCGTTGTCATCTGTCGGATCAGTAAAAAAAAAAAAAAAAAAAAAAAAAATTGCTGCTGTCTGGCGCGTGGTGCGCACCCGCGGGGGAAGAGGAGCGCGCATTTGATAAATGCGTTTCAGGTCCTGTTGCGCATAAGGCGCATGCGTTACAGCATTAAATAGTTTTAATTGTTGTAACGCATTCCATAAATGCGTTACAGCCCTTCTGTCACATTAAATTTGATTTTCTGGGAGTTTCGTAACTCCGTTTTGGGCGTGCAATATATCGTTGGATTCGTTTTTCCGAGACGGATCTAATGGAGTGGTCAAATATTTTTTATATAATAATTTTGAATTATTTATATTTATGGGAGTGTTTTAAAGCATGTTTTAATTGGATTAATTGCTTTTAAATACTATAATAAATCCATACATCATTATATCATTGTGTGACATGATATTGCTTGCATGCTTACTTGTTGATTTAATTTTATATATGTGATATATGCCTATGTTTACCATGCGATGATAGATTTAGGTGAACTTAAATCAAAATAAGGCGTGCTCTAGAAAATCTAGAATAGGAATCGTTTCTTGCCTTAATAATAATATTATGAATACAATCATGAGATTCTTGTGTTTGTGAAACACGTAATTAAATATGAATTTTCAATATTGAGAGAATGGATGATTCTGTCAAAAACGGATTTCGATCTGTAAGAAAGGGGTATTAAGTGACGCCTCTTGACAATGCTCCCCCCGATCTGGGAATCATCCAATTATCGATTGTTGATTTGAAATATTTAATTTAAAAGGAAGAATCTCTTTATAATATGATTATGATTGTAACATAATATAATCCCTCTAAAATTAAATAATATCAAGTAGTAATTGGCCAATGACACAACGGGCTTGTGTCGGTCATAGCCTTCCAACATGGTAGAAAGTAGTTCTTATTTTTGAATCATTGTCGTTTCGTGCTACAGCCGAGGGCTTTGATTTTGAAATAAGAAATACTTGTCTATTACATAGAGATGTGTACAATGAATTAGAATCTAATGGTCGTTACGTGCTACAGCCGTGGGCCGTTGGAGACTGATTCAGTTGTACGGAATGTTGGGTTAGACTTGACTTAGAATATTGAGTTTGTCGTGCCACAGCCGTGACTCAATTATTCAAGAGGCTAAAGTTTTATTAGGGAATAACATGAGATGTAATTGACAAGAGTTGTCTGCCTATTGAACATCACATGGCGTTTCGTGCCACAGCCGAGGTTGTGTGATGGAATATAGGATCCCTATTCCCACTAGCATTATGAATGCTTAATTTTTCACTTAAGGGGGTTGAATAAATTAGATAAACTAGTGGGAGCCACTTATGAATAAAGACCCGATTCATATAGTGTTTTAATAATGAAATTGAATATTTGCTAAGTGTTGTTATGTGTATATCATTTGCAGACTTAATATATATAGATATATACACTAGGTCTTCTGCACAATCACTCCGTAGCATACTAGATGCTCACATATTGACTGATCCCAACTATGCTAACTAGCTTCGAAGCTTGAGAAAAGTTCTCAAGGGCTAAGAAGCTGGGATATGCTGTTTGTTTTCACTGTAACAAGGTGAGGCACTGGAAGAGGAACTGTAAGGTTTACCTTGCAGAACTGAACGTGAAGAAGGCTAGTAAGACTACCGTTTCTGATTCAGATATGTTTATGATTGAAGTAAACATGTCACTAAATCAAACTTCTACTTAGGTATTAGATACTACTTATGGTTCTCACATTTGCAATTCGTTGCGAGGACTAATGAGAAGTAGGGCTCTTGGGGAAGAGAAGGCGATTCTACGGATGGGCAATGGAGCAAGAGTTGTTGCCATAGCTGTAGGGTCGTTTGATTTACATATGCCTACGGGCAAGACTATTGTTTTAAATAATTGTTATTTTTTTTCCCTCGATTGTGAGGAATATTATTTCTATTCCCATGTTAGACTTGGATGGATTTTCGTTTGTTATTAAGAATAATGAATGTTCAATTCTTAGAGATAATGTTCTTTATGGTAGTGGTATTTTAAATAATGGTCTATATGTGTGTGACATAGAGCATGATTTACTACAAATTGAACATACTAATAAAAGGAAAAGAGATGATGAAAATCTCACCTATTTGTGGCACTACAGACTTGGTCATATTAGTGAAAATAGACTGCGGACATTGCATAAGGAAGGGTTACTTGACCCCTTTGATTTTGAATCATATCCTACATGCGGGTCTTGTCTATTGGGTAAAATGACCAAATCTCCATTTAGTGGACATGGAGAGAGGGCTGCAGATTTGTTAGGACTGGTACATACAGATGTATGTGGACCGATGTCTACGCAAGCCATGGGTGGATTTTCGTACTTCATTACTTTCATAGATGATCGATCTAGATTCGGATATGTGTATTTGATGAAACACAAGTCTGAGGCCTTTGAAAAGTTCAAAGAATATAAGAATGAAGTGGAGAAACAAACCAAACGTAGTATTAAAACTCTTCGATCAGATCGAGGTGGTGAATACTTGAGTGGAGAATTTCTAGATTATCTCAAAGAAAATGGTATAGTCTCTCAGTGGACTCCTCCATATACTCCACAGTTGAATGGAGTATCTGAAAGGAGAAATCGAACTTTGTTAGACATGGTTCGGTCCATGATGAGCTACGCAAATCTTCCAGTATTCCTTTGGGGTTATGCATTGGAAACCTCAGCATATTTACTGAATAAGGTGCCTTCCAAATCTGTTCCTCAAACTCCATATGAGATATGGAAAGAAAGGAAACCGAGTCTTAAACACGTTAAGATTTGGGGATGTCCGGCTTATGTCAAGAAAGTTGACCCTGATAAGCTGGAATCTCGATCCGTGAAATGTAGTTTTGTGGGATATCCTAAAGAAACTTTAGGGTATTACTTCTACACCAATCATAGTGTATTTGTCTCCAGACATGCTACCTTCTTGGAAAAACAGTTTATCCTAGAAGGAAACAGTGGGAGCAAAATAGAACTTAATGAAGTTCAAGAAGCACAAACTACTACGGTTCAAGAGGAAACAACTGTTCAGACTGAACAACCTTCTGTGGTACAGCCCATTCGTAGGTCAGAAAGAGTGTCTCGCCAACCTGAGAGGTATTATGGCCTTGTCATTGAGAATGACAATGAGTTATCAATCGTTGATGATGACGACCCTATGACCTATAATGAGGCTATGAGTAGTGTTGACTCAGAGAAATGGCAGAGTGCCATGAAATCCGAAATGGATTCTATGTATGCCAACCAAGTATGGACTTTGGTTGAAGCACCAGAGGATGTGAATCCTATTGGATGCAAATGGGTATACAAAAGAAAGATTGGAGCAGATGGCCAGGTGGAGACCTATAAGGCCAGGCTCGTGGCAAAAGGATTCAGACAAAGGCAAGGGATTGACTTTGATGAAACTTTTTCGCCTGTAGCCCTGTTAAAATCAATTCGGATTTTGCTTGCGATTGCTGCTTACTACGACTATGAGATCTGGCAAATGGACGTGAAAACGGCCTTCCTCAATGGGAAACTTGAAGAGGAAGTGTATATGACACAGCCAGAGGGGTTTGTTTCTAAAGGGAATGAACACCTAGTGTGTAAGCTGCTAAGGACCATATATGGATTAAAGCAAGCTTCTCGTAGATGGAACATTCGTTTTGATGAGACAATCAAAGAGTTTGATTTTATCAAGAACATAGATGAACCATGTGTCTACAAGAAGGTTAGTGGGAGCGCGGTAACATTTCTTGTATTGTATGTGGATGACATACTTCTTATAGGAAATGATATACCGATGCTGCAATCAGTCAAAGTGTGGTTATCAAAGAACTTCACTATGAAGGACTTGGGTGAAGCATCCTACATTCTCGGTATGAAGATCTATAGAGATAGATCTAGAAGAATGATAGGTCTTACCCAGGGTACATACATCGAGAAAGTGCTTAAAAGGTTTAGCATGGAAAACTCCAAGAGAGGTCTCATACCGATGAGCCATGGAGTATCCCTTTCCGAAAAGATGTCTCCTAAGACACCTGAGGAAAGAGAGCGCATGAGTAAGATTCCTTATGCTTCAGCAATAGGATCTATCATGTACGCGATGTTATGTACTAGGCCTGATGTTGCTTATTCAATTAGTGTGACAAGCAGATATCAGTCCAATCCAGGTGAAGACCACTGGAAAGCAGTGAAGAACATCCTTAAGTACTTGCGAAGGACTAAGGATATTTTTCTTGTTTTTGGTGGATCTGAATTGAAAATAGAGGGTTATACTGACTCTAGTTTTCAATCAGAAAGTGATAGCAAATCCATGTCAGGGTATGTGTTTACTTTGAATGGTGGTGCGATTAGTTGGAAGAGTTCCAAACAGTCGACAACGGCTGACTCCACAGCGGAAGCAGAGTATATAGCTGCAAGTGAGGCTGCAAAAGAAGCCGTTTGGATGAGGAAATTTGTTTCTGAGTTGGGAGTTGTTCCAAGCATTGAAGTGCCTATTGTGTTGTATTGTGATAACAATGCAGCAATAGCACAAGCCAAGGAACCTAGGTCTCATAAAAATTCCAAACATGTTTTGCGGCGCTTTCATTTGATTAGGGAGATCATTGAAAGGGGAGATGTCAAGGTTGAGAGAGTTGACACACATAACAACATAGCAGACCCACTCACAAAGTCATTGTCTCAGATTCACTTTGATCGTCATAAAGAGAAGATGGGTATTAGATACCAGGGTGATTGGCTTTAGTTCAAGTGGGAGATTGAAAGTGTTTGTCCTAAATCCAATCATGTATGATGAGTTAGGAAGAACTTTCATGTATTCTTGTTTGATTTCATTAATAATAATAAAAGACTTGTTTTGATTTTATTACGGGCATTATCTGTTTAAAGTGTTTTAAATAAGATGTTCCATAGTTTAGAGTAAAGCTTCTATAATTATAATGAGATTATAATAGTGAGATCTAGAAGATGATAACTCTAGACTTAAACAGTTCCTGATCATAGGATAACTAATCGGAAGTTAGTGAATCCGCAAAGATTGGTACATACTATGCTTGCTCCTTTCAGGAGGATGTCTGTTCTCATAGGCATTTGTGTGGTGACACTATAGCTAGTATGTAGGTGCTTATTAGGGAATAAGTTCACTGAACATGACTCGATAAGTTGAACAACTAATGGAGTTTACTCACGTGTCGATAGTTGTTCACTGAGTGATAGTTGTACAAGTGTCCTTAGACTTGAGATCGTTAGAGTAATCTTGTATATAATGAACTGTGCTTTGGTTTAGTCCTTAGTCTCAAGGACATCCATTAGGTCTATTCTGGGCATAGGGATTTGTGTATGGAGATAGTTAACGGTCAATAAAGGATCTACCCCTTCCAGTAAGGAAGTGAATATCCTATGTTATTCTTAGTATGCTAGTTCCGGAATCTCTGGCCAGAGTGTATGAAATTAGAAAGAAGTTTCTAATTTGCATTAATATGAACTTTGCATTATGAATAAGAAATCATATGATTAAATTTGATAGGCTTGACACGAGATCCATGCCTTGTATTTAATCGGGATATTGTAGGGTAGAAGGAATTGATTGTACGGTAACTAGCACTGACAGGTTCTTGGTATTCTAAGCAGTGAATTCATATTATCCGGATAGTCGCGATATGTTGAGAAGCATCACTCACGATGTAGAATAAATATAATTAATCAGTTAATTATATTTAATGAATTTTAGAATTCATATAAATAATAAATAAAAAGGTTTATTATTATTTATTTTTACTACCGGCTTAATTTGAACCTACAGGGTCACACCATAAAAAGATTAATTTATTGATGAAGGTATTTTGAGAGAGCAAGTTGTTTTAATAATGATTAAAATTGTTTTAATTATTATTTAACATTTTATAAGATAAAGTGTAGGATTTATATATTAATATATAATGATATATTAATTATGAAAACCCTACATGAGCCCTATAAATAGAATGAGATGAGAATGAGTTATACACTTTTGGTTTTTGTGAAAAACCTAGTTGCCTCCCTCATCTTCTTCATCTCCCTCTCTCTCTCTCAAACCTCCATTTTTATAAAAGCTTAGTTTTATAAAAAGTTTCGTCGAAGAATTAATCTTGGTGGATACCGGTAGAGTGCTTCACACTCTGAGGAGCAACTGCTAGCAACCATAGATTGTAAAGCTTCGATTTTTCAAAGTAAGGTTTCGATTCCTCGCTTATTCATTTTATATGCTTTTCTATATGTACGATATATGGTTTTTACGGAAAAAATTGTTATTTGCGCTTCCGCTCGTCCGTAAATTCCTTCAACTCCCCCACTTAAACTCTTGACGTCCTCATCAGGCCTGAACGGATATCCCACAGTTCCAAGATCGTTCCTCTCTAGCCTTTGTGGGATAATATCGGCTGGCTTCGTGTCCCCACCTCCGGATCTCTGTCCATTTTGGGATAATACCACCAGCCTTCGTGTCCCCACCTCCGGCAACTTGACGAATCAAGCTTTCGAGAGTCGGCTCTGATACCATATGTGACAACCCGGGTCAAATCCCGAGCCTTTTTCAAAAATCGGGTCAAGCCCCGATATCGAATCCGAAATCAGCCAAAGTATACTGGCCCAAATGCAACCAACTTGGGTAATCCACAAGCCCACCACAGGCCCCCAAAATATCATGATTTGTTGGTACACTTAGTAGTATTATTTTGCCTTATAAATAAACTCAACTAAAGTCCCAAATCTCCTCGATATGGGACTGGGGTGTTACAAACTCCCCCACTTAAACTCCAGACGTCCTCGTCAGGCCTGAACGGATATTCCACAGGTCCAAGATCGTTCCTCTCTAGCCATTGTGGGATAATACCGGCTGGCTTTGTGTCCCCACCTCTGGATCTCTGTCCACTATGGGATAATACCACCAGCCTTCGTGTCCCCACCTCCGGTAACTTGACGAATCAAGCTTTCGAGAGTCGGCTCTGATACCATATGTGACAACCCGGGTGAAATCCCGAGCCTTTTTCGAAAATCGGGTCAAGCCCCGATATCGAATCCGAAATCAGCCAAAGTAAACTGGCCCAAATGCAACCAACTTGGGTAATCCACAAGCCCACCACAGGCCCCCAAAAGATCATGATTTGTTGGTACACTTAGTAGTATTATTTTGCCTTATAAACTCAACTAAAGTCCCAAATCTCCTCGATGTGGGACTGGGGTGTTACATCATAGATCAATCCCTTCACTTGCGCCGTAGCGATTAAGGTAAATCTTCTAAACCCCCTTTGTAATCATTGAACGGGTTAAACACAAATCACTATGATCCAAAGGGACCAACACTTCTATCGTGACAATGGTAGGCACTGTTTCAGTAGCAATCCTATTGTGCACTCCTTGCTCAGTGTCCCTAGCAACATGTTATATCCTTATATATAATAAGTGTAAGAAGGATCTTATCCATAACTCTGGTTTGGTCACTGTACTACCAAAATAATGTCAACCGTCGAATCTAATATTTTTAAAAATAGACAATCAAGATTATATCATATTAAAAAGAAAATTATAATCTAAAATGGATATCAATAAAAAAGGTTGTGTAAATTTATTTACTTCTTTTTTTTTGCTTTTAGGTGTTAATATCTAAAAAGTATATCCTTAAAAAAGGTTGTATAAATTTATTTACTTCTCTTTTATTGCTTTTAGGTGTTAATATATATGTTGCGATTTTTATTATTTGACTTATATCAGGGACTTTGCTGAATTTGGGATGGGTTTTAATGGTGGCGGTGGTCCCCCAATCATGAGCTGAGAAGAATTTGAAGCTGGAAAAGCCACTATAAAGCATAAACAGGATTTTGAGAGAGACGGAGGAATGTATTAACTTCTTTTCTATGAAATATTATATATCACTTGAACCGTAGATGACTGTATAAATTTATACTCCCTTGCATATTTTTTGGGTTGCTCACCATGAAATATATATAAAAAACTATTAATCCCTTACAATTAAACAAATTTAAAAGATTTCTACAATGAATTCGAAAAAAATCCTAATACAATAATAGATAGAATTATAATTACATTATTCTACTAAGAAGAAATCTATAAGTACAATACCATTAGTTACTTCAAAATAATTCTTCTTCATTGCCTCCAACTTCATCCCATCTGCAATCAAAATGGATTTGGACATCTGTATCTCTATTCCCACTCCTTTAAAAAACGTTTAGTGCGTGTCCGTTCGTGTAGGTGATTGACTGTCCGTGTCCGTGTGTATGTTTTTGTGTCTGAAAAAATTTTCAATGTTTTTTTCTTTATGTTTATTTCGAAAATAGACAAAAAAAATATAAAAATTTGTTATTATAAAAACCCAACATCACATTATTTGTATAAGAAATAAAATTATTACTTTCAAATAAAATAACAAAATTATTAAATTACATAGATTATTCAAATTTTAAAGAAAAATGAATTTCTTTAAAAAAAAGTAGGAAACACAAATTAAAAAAAAAACTTTAACTAAAAAGGCAATTATTATAAAAACCTAACATTACATTATTTACACAAAAACAATACAACTACTAATTTGTTTATCTTATTCAAATTTAAAAAAAATAAGCTCCTTTAAAAAAAAGTGGAAAACTTAAAATTAAAATTTTCAAATAATATAAAACACAAATAATATTTTAAATTTCACACATAAAATTCATTATCAAGATACAATTAATTAAACACTATATTTAAGATAGAATATATTAATGTAAATAATGAAAGGAAAATTTTAAAGAAAATTGATTCTTATATTGGTTTAACGTTACAATGTTTTTTACAAAATTTGAAATCCTTAACTTAACATTGATAAAAAAATATAATTATTTAAAGATTTAACTTTGTACAATATTATTAATAAAATTTAAAATCGTGTTGTAAACTATTTAAAAAATTACATTCAAATATAATGAAATAATTTCGATGACGCCATACATAAAAATAGCAATTTTCAAAATAAAACACATAGAAATTAATTTATTAAATAAAGAAAATTAAAAAAAAAGTCGTGCATCGCATGGGTTATAAGCTAGTAAGCGTAAAAGAGATCTAATCCATAATTTTGGTTTGGTCATTGTACCACCAAAAAAATCTCAACCGTCGAATATAATATTTTTAAAAATAGACGATCAAGATTATATCATATTACAGTTAAACCTCGATAAATGAATACGTTCGGGACCGGAAAATTTTATTCATTTATCGAGATTATTCATTTATCGAGGTCAAAAATATAATATCACTATTATGTCGAGACTGGAAAAATTATTCATTTGATGAGGTTATTGGTTTATCGAATATTCATTTATCGAGTTTCTACTGTAAAAAGAAATTATAATCTAAAAAGGATATAATTAAAAAGGTTGTGTTAGAATTGAATTTTAAAAAGAAGTTATAATCTAAAAAGGATATAGAAGATTGTATTATAACTGAATTTTATTTATTTATTTATTAATATTAAAAAAGGTTCGTATTTACTATTTAGGCTCTATCTCGAGATATAGAAATCAGATTTGGATGATTTTACAGTCCACACGAAACTCATAAAATTATCTTTAATTTACTGATTTAACAATTATTATCCAAATGAAAATACTCCAGAATCTCAAGAGAAAATATAATTACGAATTTTTACTTTAATCCTATTTAGTGTAGATTACTTACATTAATAATCATATTCAATATAGAAAACCTATATATGATTTAAATCATTGACAAGCATTTTTTCGTATTTCAATATAAATACACTTTTTAGTTTACATGTTAAAATATTAAATATTTTTTTATGCTAGATCCAACGTTTTTTATCTATTTATTTTAAGATCTAACAGTTCTTATTTATTTTATCGTACTAAGGACCAGACTACCAACTAACAAAATTTTGGACAAAATCCCTCCTCCACTTATTATTAAAACTGTATTTGATTGTTAGTACAACTATCTTCAAATAATAAGAAGGTTATTTTGATAATCAAAATATAATATAAGTAGATTTCTTAAATAGAATAGAATTTTCAATATAAAAAATCGTCAATTTCATCTCTCTTTTTTTTCTTGGTAGTTTTATTGGAGAAAATTATTAAATCATCACTAAATTAAATATTATTTTGTTAATTTCACGTAGGCTGTAAAATCATCCAAATCAAGTTTTAAGAATTTAAGATAAAACACATAATAATTTGAACGTGTAAAATCTTATATATATATATATATATATATATATATATATATATATATATATATATCAATTTCATAATAACAATTTGATATTTAAACTAATAACAAATAAATAATAATAAAATAATATAATAAATATTAGAAAAAGAGCCATGCGTTGCACGAATTATAAGTAAGCTAGTATATAAAAAAAGCTTAATAGGTCAAACGCTTTTTGTTTAATTAACATGAACTTAATTATTTATAGTTTTAGTTTTGTCATGGACATAGTTATTAGACTTATTATAATCCGAAACTAGATAAAATTTAATTTTAGTTTTATACGATTTCTTTTTCAATTTGAATACCAAAATATGAATCACTATATTTAATCCTAAATTAGATAAAATTGAAGTAAAATTCTAGTTTTATATTCCTGCATGGATTAGAATATTATTTTTAAAATCCTATATATATAATTATGTATGTTGTTGAAGAGCTCATAACCCTATTCAATTCATATTTTAACCGATTATTAATAATCCATGAATTTTGATAGATTGCTGCTCTAAGTAGAATTCATGCAAAATTGGTAGAGTCTATGCAGAATCTACGTAGAGTTCGTTGAGTTACGTAGAATTGAGCTTAAATCCATTAAAATTTCTTGGATTTTGGTGAGATTTCAAAAAATTAAAAATAAACTGTGAAATTCAACAAAATTCACGGACTTTTAAAATCATTCAAAGTCAATAAGTTTTTGAATACCACCGGATTTTGATAGATTGTTTATAATCATATTGAATACCTATACCTCTAGATTTTAAAAGATTATTTGTCTAGACAAGGAAAAGAATGAATGTATGGTGCTCATAAGAACGAATACATGGTGCACTTATTTTGTTTTCTGCTTTTCATATCTTTCCGTCTTTCGGAATAGTATGAGCTAGTTTTATTTTAAAGAAATATTTTTCATGTTGTTTTAGAGATGTAATCGTCCTCAATGCATTCCTCTGTCCCAAGTGCTACAAAAATCCAGACATGCTATTTGCTAAAATGTTGGAACATAAGCTTGTTTTTTGCCTCTGGTATAGGGTTGCTTCAAACACGAAACGCTCTATGTTTTTCCTGATGCTCCTAAAATTCCATAAACATAGCCAGCAGAACTTGTACATTATTATCAAACAGAATTTAAGTGTGCATATGTATTTGGAATATACTCACTTTCGAAGAAGGACATTCTTAGAAGCAGATTCATCTTATTATTTGTTGCCACTAGTTACAACTTAATTACAAGTCCAGACCAGATAGATACCTCAGCAGCAGAAATTTTGAATAGGAAGCTTGTGCATTCAGTCCGAAACACCATGCCAGGCCACAACACATTTACCGATATACTCTGAATCCAGATTATGACCTTCAGTCCATCAATATGCAGTTTCAAGCTTCATAGAGATTTATGAAGCAATGATATTAGAGCTTTAAATGTCAAATGCTTTTAATGGGATTAAAATGTAAATCCTTAATGGTTTCATATCCGGGTCATCAACATTCTCCGGGACAAAGTCAAAGAGAGCCTGACCAAGAATTCCATGAGCACTGATGACTGGTGGCTTAATCAGATGGATATAACGTTTTCTATATTCATCTTGTACAGAACCAATAATGTCATTCCCATGATACTCAGAGGAGCTTTGCATTAGAATTATTAAAAAATAAAAAGGAGCTTGGTATAAAGAAGTGGTCAGTCAAGTCAAGATCAACTTTTCTGTGGAAGACTCGAGCTCATTTCTGCATTCCCCACTCCCCAGGTGACATAGTGACTCTGGAGCCTCAGTCTTCAAGATCATGTTTTCGTATTAAGTGAACAGTCAAGTTAAAAGTTAAGGCAAGTCCTAGGCAAAAGAGAAGATTTGGATTGGTAAGGACTCGAGAAGACTTCAATGCCTTGGCTAAGGTATGAATTCAATTGATATGTGTACTCTTTGTAGTCTCTGTGATGAATTATTCATGTTTTTGTTATTGTTGCTTCTCTTTATCCCTGTTCTCTTGTCTCTTTTCTTTAGTTGGGTTTTGGGGTTTTCGGGTTATCTCTCCCCTCATTGATTGTTTTCTATCTCCCTGGTTTTAGTCCACTTCTTTTCTTTGTTTTCTTTTCTTTTCTTCACTCTCTATGTTTTGGTATGGACATCAAGTTTTTATTGTCCAGGCTTGGGAGTTTAGCTACGTTATTCTCTCGTTGGATGATTTGGCTTCGTGTATGCCTTGTCTCTGTTCTTTATCTTTGTTTTCTTTTCTTTTCTTCCCTCTCTATGTTTTTGGTATGGACATCAAGTTTTTATTGTCCAGATTTGGGAGTTTAGCTTACGTTATTCTCTCGTTGGATGATTTGGCTTCGTGTATGCCTTGTCTCTGTTCTCTTGTTTCTTTTCCTTAGTTTGGTTTTGGGGTTTTTCGGGCTTTCTCTCCCCTCGTTATTGTATTCTCTCTTTCCTGACTTTAGTTCATTTCATTTCTTTGTTTTTTCTTTTCTTCCCTCTCTCTATTTGTGGTATGGACATCAAGTTTTTATTGTCCAGATCTGGGAGTTTAGCTTACGTTATTCTCTCGTTGGATGATTTGGCTTCGTGTATGCCTTTGTGGACGGGTTTTGATTTTTGTTTTCCTCCTCGGATTCTCTTGTACTTTATGTACTCCTGTTCAAGATTTATTCTTGCAGACAAAAAAAAAAAAAAAAAAAAAAAAAAAAAAGTTCACCACTTATTACACTCAAATGTCTCATTTATACCACAAATCTCAAACAAGTCCCAATAAAAGTAAGATCTGGTAAGTTTTTGACATAAAGGTTAGATTCATACTGGGCGGAAGTGTGACTGGGATACACTGATACTAATACCCTTTTTACGATTTTTTTTTTCTTAAATTCTTTGTAAACACATCATATCCTTAAAATACTACCCATAACATTGTAAAATTTGCATCAAAACCAGTGTTTTCATGAGTAGAAGGACGAAATACAAATGAAACCTATGTTGAGTCTTTATTTGTTTTTCTTTCAAAACATAAACCTATTCTGCTAAAAACTGAAGTACAGGACCGGCCCTGAACTTCTGCTAAAAAATAATTGATAAAAAGCATTGAATGGTAGCCCGTTCACAGAATCCTATTCTGTAAACCAAAATAGTCCAATAATGACCAAGTTTAAGTCTCACAGAAACCCAACAGCACCTCTTTACATGGAAAAGACTTGATTTATCATAATACATTATACATATTTTGAAAGTCTCCTAGTTTTGGCAAAATTTAGAAGCAATTAAGACACTCACATAATGGCCTGAAATGGAAAGGTTCAAGCATATGGAAATCATGGTTGTACAAAAAAGAGGATCCCAATTTGTACATGATAACTACATCTAAACCACAAAACTTAACAAGATAATCAAATCAAACCTTTAAATTCATAAAAAAAACAGAACTTTAATACAAGAAACAGGGTTTTTCTGCATGTACATAACTTTATATATCAAGCAAGCACTGACCCTTTTCTTAAGTTTTATGTAGGTGTATGTTAAAGGAAAAAGAATCATATAATGAAATGTACATTTCTATACATAAAATTACTAATAAAAAATTTAAACGTGTCCCCATAAGTTTCTACTTAGATCGGCTACATGAATCACAATCAGCTAGCTGTAAGAAGAACAGTGACCATGTCCGTGCACTATATATATAAAGGGTCATGATATGAAGCCAAAGGCATTCCATAATTGAAAAATAACATATACAGTGAGAAGAAAATGAGTCCAACAGTCGTAGCGTTGCCAAGGCTTATTGAGCTCAGGTCACAATATGACAACACAATAATGCGATATGTAAAGGAAGAGGGTGAGGTGAAGGGGTTTGTCCAGTTTCATGGTGAACAAGTAGGGAGCGCAGACGCAAAGTTCCAAGTCCATAGCTCGAAAAATGGGAATGGACTGGTTCACATAAGAAGCTGTTACAACAACAAGTACCTGCAGGTGGGGGACGGAAACAACTGGATTGCTGCCATGTCTGAAAAGCCTGAGGAAGACCAATCTAAGCGTTCGTGTACACTGCTGAGGCCCACTTCTGTCGACGGGGATCCTAAAAAAATCCGACTTACCTATGTTCATCTTGAAAATAATCTGTGCTTGTGGCTTGCAGCTGCACCCTATTATGGATGCGCATTGGCAAGCTACTCAGATCCAGATGCCTCCTCGTGTGATGTGTTTAATGTCATCGATTGGCAATCACTTGTGTTTCTTCCCAAATTTGTTGCCTTTAAGGGTGATAGCAATTTATTTCTCCGTGCCCATTGGCAGCAACTTAATTATCTTCAGTTTTGGGATGCTAATATGGAAGAGTATCCGCTGACGGATGGGAATGAGATCGTGGAGACTTCCAACGGTAACATTTGCATTCGTAACTTGCTCTGGGATAGATACTGGAGGTTAATTAGTCAAAATTGGATTTGTGCCGATTCAACAAATCCCACAAGTTATGATACAGTATTTGAGCCAGTTAAAATCAGCGACGACACAATCGCTCTGAGAAACGGAGCAAACAACTTATTCTGCACCAGGCTGACCACCGAAGGCAAAGAAGACTGTCTTAAAGCTGGTTCTAGTGTAATCAATAAGTGGGCCAAATTTAAGGTTTATGAGCTTGTCATTTCGAGGAATATCGAAAATGTTAACTTCCGTCTCATGGATGCAAGGATCGACGGTGAGTCTATCGTCATGATGGACAGTTCATCTAACACTAACCTTGGCAGTGGAACCCAGGAGCAGACATTTTTTCTCTCATATAAAGATAAGACATCAAGTACTTGGAGCAGGATGGTCTCAATGAAGGCGAGTGTTGAAACATCTTTTAAGGGAGGCATTCCATCAATCATGGAAGGTGAAGTTAAAGTGGGATTTGAAGTTGCTGGAGAATATATGTGGGGAGAAACTAAGGACGTAGAAGAAGAAAAATCCTTTACCTACAAGGTTTTGATACCACCAAAGACAAAGGTAACTGTGCGTGTTATGGCAACCCGTGGTACTTGTGATGTTCCTTTTTCTTATACTCTGCGCGAAAAATAATCTTATATGAGCAGTTGATCTAAAAGCTATTTATGAAATGTAGGCTGCAACTTGAAAATAAGAAGCATGAGTAAGAACGTTTTCTCCTCTGGTAAGGCTTCAAAAATGACACTTTTGTAGATCTGTCTGCACAGACCGTGACTCAATATTTCTCCAGTTACTCGCACAAATTTCACAAATATACCCAACAGAACTTGTACATTATAATCAAACAGAATGTACGTGTTTATATGTATGTGGAATATGTACTCTCTTTCGAAGGACATTTTTCTAAGCAGATCCTCTTATTGTTTTTTCTAACATAGTATAGTAGTGGTCACCAATTTTTCCGGGAAACAGATTTATACTTCATGTGATACAATAAAATTACAAGTTGCAAAAAGAAGAAAGGAACCACTAGTTACAAGTTCAGACCAGAGAGAACCTCAGCAGCAGAAAATTTGAACAGAAAGCCTGTGCATTCAGCCACAACAAATTAATCTATATACTTTGAATCCAGATTATGACCTTCAGTCCATCAATGTGCAGTTTCGAAGCTTCTTAGAGATTTATGAACCAACGATATCAGAGCTATGAACATCGGATGCATTTAATGGGACTGAAAGGTGAATACGATCAGATTTTTGAACGTCGAATGCATTTATTGGAATTGAAAGGTGAATCCTTTAAGAAGGATGATGGTTTCACATCCCAGTTGGCAACATCCTCCGCGACACACAAGTCAAACAGAGCCTGGCCAAGAATCCCATGAGCATTGATGACTGGTGGCTTGATGATCAGATGGATATAACGTTCTTTATATTCATCATGTACAGAACCAACAACTGCATCCCCATGATACTCAGAAGAGCTTGGCACAATGAAGTGGTCATTCAAGTCAAGAGCAACTTTTCTCTGAAAGGTCTGACTCGAGCTCATAGCTGCATTCCCCTGGTGATATAGTGACTCTGGAACCTCGTCCTGTTTCCCATCGCCATCAAGGCCTATCTTTCCCCCCTCAAGATCATGTTTTTAATATCTCGATTGGTATAATATATCATCATTTCTTCGTTCTAATATCATATTGCTCTCGATTTTTTTTTTAAAAACTCCTCAGAGAATAACATATCTCGACTATATCTGGCTACTTATTTATTTAACTTTAAATGATTTATAACTTCTTACATTATAAATATTAGTTATAATAAACTGTGGTAACAACAAAGGGATGCGCTGGCTAAGCTAGGATGCTATGAGCATGGGTAAAAGAGAAGGTGGTATGGGTTTTTGACATTTACATGGGTTCACATTGTTTTGTTGGGGAAGCACTGCTGGAATTTCTTCAAGATTCCAAACTATTTTGTAACTCGAGTTTTTAAAAGCAAGGTATTTCCGTGAGAATAATTTGTTGCAAGCAGGGAAGGAGTTGGTGCTAGCCCTGGTTGTACCAGATGAGGGCATTTTCAAAGTTAATGTGCATGCCTCAAGTGGGAATAGAATCTTCATCGTTCTCTATAGGTATGATTCTAAGAGATTGTCGGGTAAATTTGTGAGGGGAGAACCATGCGCTGTGGTGGTAGAGTGTCAGTTTTTGAAGCTGAGAGCATTGATATAAATGAGGCCTCTTGTCCTGGATCATCTCTCTCAAGGTTGGTAATGTCACAGTACAGTTGAGAGCAACTCGCTTCTTGCATCAATTTGACCAATCTCCTTGAACTCTGTATTGTTGAAGGTGAAGATGAAGAAGAACAAGTGTACAGTTTGGGGTCTCTAACTAATTTCACAAGTCTCCAACGATTATCTCTTTGTTTTGGATATTGTAATATTTCAACACTCCGGCCTCTTTTGTCTTGCAAACATCTCAAGAGTGTCTGGTTGTATTCCAAGATTGAAATTGTAGCAGAATTAAGTTTTCTGCCAGATTCAATCACTGATTTAATACTAACCGCTTATTTTTTCACAGAAGATCCCATGCCCACTTTAGGACGTTTGCCCAATCTTGCCATCCTTGTTTTGGATCAATGTGCTTTCGTAGGAGAGAAAATGGTTTGCAGTGCAAAATTGTTTCCATGTCTACAATTTTTAAAATTAATTAGGAACACTCTTATACCTGGAAGAATTTCAAGTTGATGACGGAGCTCTGCCTTCTTTAAAGCTTTTCAAACAAATGATATCAATCTCAGGGATAAGATTCCGCAATGAGTAACGTCTCTTCCTTCCAAGCCTCCTTTTTAGAACTAGTCTATCTTATTGTTTTTGTGTATCGTCCGAAAGACTTTGTTTTCTTTTAATCATTTTAAGAGTCAGTGTAAACTCCGTGTTATGTACATGCATTTGTTTTTATATTTTGTCATTTTATATTCTATATTTTACAAGAAAATAATTTTACACATACACCATCTAACAACTGGCCCTGAACTCTTGACAGACAATTTTCAGTAAACGTAATCTGAAAGCATCAGCGGACATCAGAAATTTACTAGTTTCATTTATCATGGTTAAAATCCTATAAGTTCAGGAGAGAAAATGATCGGACATCCACAATTCCCCCCCCCCCCCCCCACCACCAAAAAAAAAACAAAACAGTAGAATTTTCTACAACTAGTACAACTTTTAGCCCTTGCAAGTGCCAAAATAATCAACATAAAATACTGAATACATCCATATGCTCATTGGCACGTATTGCATCTAGCTGTATGATGAGCTGCAAGTAGCAAAATCTTCTTATGTGCACTCTTGCGAGAAAAGTGGTGCTTAAATCGCAGAGAAGTGACTTGGTCCCAGAAGTAAAAGGATCTGCAAATCCCCTTTTTCTTGGCTCGTTTACTTTTCTGGTACAGTAGCCAAGTCAAATTTCAAAACTGGTACATTTCATTCAGCATTTTCATTTCTGGTATAGCTGAGAGATCTTAATAGAAACCGCCACTTGAAGTGGCGTTTTCTGTTGAAATGAATTTCAACAGAAAACGCCACTTCAAGTGGCGGTTTCTATTGCCCCTTTTTTTTTTTCTTCCGGCAGTTAGCATTTTTTTTGGTAGGAAATATAGTTTTCTTGTATTCATTTTACATGACTTTGAAGATGTACTTGTAAATAAATTTTTTTTGTGTTCTCTAATATATATTAAAGAATTTACTTCCTACTTTGATACAATACGAAAATCTCCAAAAATTATTATGTCTAGCTATGTTATTTTTTTATCCGAATATGTTAACTCCACATACGTTTCTTAACAATTCCTTCGTCAAGTCATGTTTAGGGCCATAAAAAACACATTTGTACATGTTTTTCTTGCGTTTTTTTTGTTCCGTATTGAAGTATTGATGTTCTACCTTGGTGTAAGCCCAAAAAAATTAATATATCATATGTGTAACTATGTTTTTTTATGGCCCGAAAATGACAAAAATTTCCAAATTTTGACAGAAATTTTTTATTCAAATGAAACAAACAAAGTACAAGAGATGAAGCACACTAAAATTAAAATGCAAACATAGAAATTTAAAAGCATAGATAAAATCAACAACAAGTTATTAAATTTGAATTAGGCCAACTGCCTAATTATCTTTGCTACATTTCTCAATTTTCTGGAGGAAAATTACGTTCCCTTGCTTCATATTCTTGAACATACTATGCCATTTCCGCCTCCTCAGCTGCAAACATGTCATCCCGTTTTTGGTGAGTTTGAGCACGCAGGCCACGCATCAAATGGTTCCATTCCTCTCCCGAGATCTTCCCATCTTTAAAATCTTCATTTAGCTTTGCTGCACCATCACAGAACTCATTCGCAATTTCATCATTGTACAAGTAGAAGTCATAGTTCTCCTCCTTAGTTTTGACCCAGTCTTTTCCCTTTCTCTCCTCCCTGCTCTTAAAATTTTTCATCTTTCTGATGAAGTGGTCTTCTTCACAATGCTTGAGCCACGCAGCCCTCCTCTTTTGTGCCTCGGCTTCTTTCCTGTTATCCATGTCGTCATAGAAACTTGTTTCTGACACTTTCTCCTTCCCCTTCCTCCTATCCATTTGATGCAAGTGCCTTGAAAAAAAATAATTGGATCAAAATTTATGTTATTTAGAAAGAAATAAGTTGTGATTATGAATAACAAAGAAGAACCTATTTATAGAGAAATTTGTAGATGTCTTCGTCAATAATACACATCAACAGCTGTAAATAATTAAATATATGTTACTGTTGACGGGACTACACCACTTTATACTGACTCTGGGCAATTTTTGAATTTCACATAAATTTTCAGCTTTGTTTCAGAGTATTGTACAGCTTATTATAGTGCTTTGGCAATACTGCAAAGATTCGTGTGTTGTTTTTCATGTGCGTTCACGAGATTGTTGTAATTATTTTACTGTTGACGGGACCTCACATCTTTTGACAGACTAGCATCCTTGTTTTCAATTCGACAAGAAATTTTATTCATCTTTTTACAGCGCTTTTTAAGGACTGGCAAGATTCTTGTTGTTTTTTTCCTGTGCACTCACGGGAAGGTTAAAACAACAATGGTAAAATCGTATCCCACTTGAAATAAGAAGATGTGACAAGGCATTTGTTATCGTTTGAAGGTAGTGTTTTTCGAAGTTCGTTCACGGGGAAGGACTCTCAATATTGATTCCGAGTAGATTATCTCTTACAATCTAGAAGTGTGTAAATGGGGGGGTTTTAAGTTTGGTTAAGGTGTTTTATCAAACACCTTGCATACAATAACTAAATTGCTACAAAAATACAACTAGGTTAATGGCTAAAATCCAAATTTGCCAACACAACAACACAATGAGCAAATTAACAAGATAAGAGGCATTTGACCCAAGGATTATGGATATTCAAGCACTTCAACCCAACAACAAGCAAATATATCCAACTCTACCTAAGCAAGATAATTGGTGAAGCACACAATCACTTATTTCTCTTCTATTATAAACACTAATTTAGTGAAGCACATAAATTAGTTCTCTTGATACTAGCAACCAATAGTGAAGCACTACCAATTTAACCAAATCAAGGAATCAATCTAAGAAAGGTTAGGACAAACCCAAGGATGAGAAGCTCAACCTAGGTATTTGCACTTAAAGCTTGAGAATTTAGGTACACTAAACTTGTGCTACTATAATGAATGTACTAACAATTACGGATTAGCACAAACAATTAGCAATTGATATTACAAGAAGAGCAAATTGAAGCAACTTACAATTCTCCAAGCAAAATCATAAACAATACAACTCAAGAATTCAAGATAGAGTGAAATAGATCTTACTTAAATTGAAGTGGGTTTAGTACAAGAATTCCTCCTTGAGCCAAATATATGGAGTTAGTTACTCATAATCAATGCTAGATTATGAGTAATTGATGTTTTTCTATCTACTTGACTAACCCTAATTTTATCCTTGAAGAGGCTAAGAAGAAGATAAAGAAGTTAGATATTAGGTTAGATGAAGATAAGAGGTAGGTTAAGTTGTGATATGCTCATTTAATACTCAGCAGCTCCGTACGGCCTGCTGTACGGCCGTACAGCTGCCCGTACGAAAATTCTGCTCCTTTGAACGGCCTGTTGAACGGGCGTACAGCTGCCCGTACGAGATAAAATCTTCAATATAATGCATTAAACACCTCCCGACATTGCGAGCATGCATCTTCTAACTATCCTCTTGAATTTCTTCGCCTTCCAAGCCCAAAATAAGCCATCTTTTCAACAATTAAGCACGAGGCACTGAAAGATGAAAAACATAACAAATATTAATAAAACAACATTCGAAACTAACAAAAATGCAGAAGAATAAAAGACAAAACGTGTATAAAATACACGTTATCAAATCTTCCCCCACTTAAACTTTGCTAGTCCCGAGCAAACTAAAATTAACATAACCATATACTCCTAACTAGTACCACTTTCGTAGGTGATCACGGTTGCATTTGGCATATGCAACAAGCCCTTGGAACCCCTAGGTAGCCCTAGTGGACGAGTGAGGTCTCGTGAGGGTTTATAGATGATGTACCCACAAAATCACAAAAATCACCAACAAACAAAAAACTAACAATACTTACTAAATAAGCTAACTACTACACTCACATGTCCGAGCCGTCTACTTGTAACTAAAATCAAACATATAGAGCTATTCACCTTGTCATCCACTAAAACGAGCTAACAACCAATTCAAGAATCAAGATAACACACCTTGTGCAAAATGTAACCATGACATTAAAGATAGAATGAATGCACTTCAATCGTGAACACTAGACAAGATGATCACAAAGCATACACGGCCTCGCATTAAGAAGATGAAATTGTATGGTGAAAAATCTCACATCTCTCAATTATGTATCACACAAGTATGGGCTAGAGATTTCACTCAACTCCAAGTCTAAATGCATGCGCTCTACTTGACCTTGCATGTTCACCTAAATTCCGGATTGCACCAAAAACAAGGAATTCATAAAATGGGTTGTAATGGGGCTTGGGTGAAGGTGTGAAAATTTAAGTTCAAGGAAGGCGTAAAAGTCTCGCTAGTTGAGTCAAATGACGCTTGCTTTCTTCATACACCAAATTCTCCAACTAAAGATCTCCACTCATTTACAATTACAAAACACAACCACATTTACCAAGAAAATTGAAACAAAATAAAGTACAAAGATTTATTGCTTTTTTTTTATTTCTCTTTTTTTTTCCTTTTTTTTTTACATCCCCTTTATTATTTATTTTTTTAGCAAAGGGAATGCATAACATAAATAAATACTACAAAAAACTTTGAACCACATCTAGATATACACATCAAACTAGTTCCCACTTAAAATAAATAGAACTCTTCCTCTTCACAACTTCTCCAAATTCACATGCTCATCAATCAATTCTTTCCAAGACTCAACTAGCTCAACTAGGTCGAGAGTGAAGTATTTGGCTATGACTCATGTATAAAAGGGGAGAGTGACAGAAAAATATGGATATAAGCTTCAAAGAGGGGTAACTAGGGATTATTTTCATGGTTCAGAAGCTAAAAAGGCAAAAAAAAAGTTATCCTAAATAGAATTTCCTTATTATGGTGCATCCATGAATGAAGGTTTAATGCAAGCCCTAGAGCAACAAACATACATAAAGAAGGAGAAACACACAAGCAAAAGAATCATCGTTCAAGGCCTCACAAGGTTTACGTTTTAATAACATCTCCTCGATTTGATTCCATGTATGCTAAGAGATAATCGTCATATTCACAATTTAATTACAACAATCTAGACTTTTCATGTCATTTCAAGTGTGTGTGTGCAATAAGGTGCATCAAACTTATAGATTCACATCAAATTGATAAATGCTAGACACGTAATAGGAGAAAACAAGGCTACAAGCTCACAATGTCATAAATTTTATAAACAAGTAAGCACGCTCATGACTAAACTTATTTACCGAATGCAAACAAAACGGACATCAAAATCAACAATCCTTCCCCCACTTAAAACATGGCATGTCCTCATGCATGACAAATAAAACGAAGTAGAGATATGAGAGAAAGAGAACTCCCCTGAAAATAAATAACAAGAACCGTGAGCACCACTCATATTTGCGAAAATCTAACTCCGAAGTTGCACGCCAAAAATTGAACAAATGCCACACACCACAAATAACCTAACAAAATTAATCGACACCCTTCAAAGCCACTAGAATAAACTAATTAAGGATATATACATAACTAAAATTTTTGTTTTTTTAAATAAAATAACTAAGCACTTAATAATAAAATAAAATCAAATCAAATTTAAAATTTAAATAAAATAAAATAAAATAAATCAAATTTAAAACTAAAATAAAATAAAATAATTACTTAGTTTTAGAAAATTAAAAACTAAAATCAAATTAATAATAGAACAAAATAAAATAATATAAAAATCAATTAAAATTTAAAATTAAAATAAAATAAAATCATAAAGCATAAAGCTAAAATAAAATAAAATTAAATAACTAAGGAATTAATAATAAAATCAAAAATCAAATTTAAAATAGAAATAAAATAAAATAGAATAACCAAATTTAAAACTAAAAAAACAAAAAAGATAAAATAAAATAAATTAAAATAACTAACCAATTATCAAAAATCAAAATTGGAACTTGATTCTTGAAATAATATAAATTTTTTAGTTTAGACAAGTAAAAACTAAAAGTCAAAATTAAAAATAAAAGAAAGTGAATAAAAATACGTAAAAGAAATAAAAATAAAACAAAACAAAATAAAAATAAAACAACAAAACAAGGGGGTGTTGATTTGGGCGTAGGTGGGAGGGGAAAGGAACGGGGGAAAAGGAAGGATGGTTGTACAGTGGCTGGACTGTTGGTGGAATGTTTTTGATTTTTTTTTTTTTTAGAAAAAAGAAAAGATAAAATGAAATAAAATAAAATAAATCACTAACCAATTAAAAATAAAATTAAAAATCAAAAAAAAATAAATTTAAATTCATTTCTGAATTTATAAAAAAATTAGTTTAGAAAATTAAAAAATTAAAATCAAAATTAAAATGAAAGAAGTAGTGAATAAAAATAAATAAAACAAAATAAAATAAAATAAAACAAAAAGAACTAACCAATTAATAATAAAATCAAAAATCAAAATAAATTAAATTTAAATTGATTTCTGAATTTATAAAAATTATTTAATTATTTGTTTTAAAAAACTGAAAATGAAAATTAGAATTAAATAAGTAAATAAAAAGAATAAAAGAAAACAAAAAAAAACAAAAAACAAAAACAATAAAAAACAAAAAGAAAACAAAATAAAAAGAAAAAGAAAAACATGGATGGGGCGCGTGCAGTGGTTGTACAGGGAGTGGGCGGTGGCTGTTAGAAATGGGTGTGCTGAAACGGCTTGTATATGTTCTGCTTGTGTTTGTCTCTTTTTGTTTTTTTAGAGTTGCACAACCTGTTCAAAATCCTCTCATTTTGAACTAAGTTGTGGACAGAAGCTGAAAAATTTTTGCACAGCCTGCTGCACGGTTTGTTGCACGGCTTGCATCCCGTACGACAGCCCGTGCAGCCCTGAAATTTCACAAAAACTATTTATTTTTTTTTTCAAAAATTCACACAAATCCTTGAATGTTTGAATAAATTAGTAAATCCTGAAAACATAAAACAAACACATCAAGGCAAGTGTGGATTAAACATAAAAATCATAAAAATTAGAATTAACGATACTAAATATTATTGAGAGGGGAATTATTATTAATTTTTTTTTTTTGAAAATCTATTATAAAATTCATTAGTCACACCATAAAAATACATAATAATTTTTTTTTTTTGGGTTATTTTCTTAGATTTAAAATAGATGAAAAATGGAATCCCCACTCACTAATATTTAGATCAATCCTCAAATCCACAATATGAATAACACCCTACATAAATGCAAGAAATCTAACACACGCATAAAAAATATATAAATACATACGTACCTTGGGTTGCCTCCCAAAAAGCGCCTTGTTTACTGTCGTTGGCTCGACTTATTTATACAAATATTATAACTAGTGAGGTGAAAAAGCAAATAAATGCACATACCTACGAATCAATAATAAAAATAAGGTGTGCAAATATACCTTCGATATATAAAAATATAAAAATATTTTTATGATCTTCACATCTTCAAGAGACTTTGAAAAAGCAAAGTAGCTAGAAAAATCGTCAGAATAATCATTATAAATACGACTCAAAAATTGCTCCCAAATTGGATCCTTATAAACCCAAGCAACAATTTCAACCTCATCAATCTTAAGCTCAAATTCCTTCTCAATTTCAATTGGACATTCATCAATTTTTATCTCATCTACCAATTCATTAAGCACAAATGTATTTTCTAAATTTGGTAGATCCTCAACTACATCCAATTTATCATTGTCAAGCTTAGGGCAATCGTCAACTAAACAAGCAAAATCATCATGCACAACATTTTCATCAATTACAAAACAAGAATCATGATTAGTAGGAGAATTGACCTCCTCTAATCGACTCACGGTTTCGGCTAGTTGACTCATTTGCTTTTCTAAGTTGGATATGCTTTGAGAAATGTTCTTTTCCATTTGAGACGTGCTCTTTTCCAAGTTGGATATACTTTGAAAAGTGATGTTTTGAAATTGGAGGTTATTTGCCGCCATTTGCTTCATCATTTCTTCAAGTGATGACAATGTAGATGAAGAAGACCCTTGATGGCCATGGGAATTATATTGTGGATCATAACATTGATTTTCAAAAGCATATGAATAATCGATGCTAGGAGGGTAAGGAGCATAGCATGAGTTTGTAGAATATAAAGAATTCACCTGATACGCATTAAATTTCTGAAAAGAATTAAAATCTTGATATCGTTCTTGATCGTGGGTGAAATCTTGAGCATTATTCCAACCAAAATAATTCTCCATTGTCTCCTGAAAGAGTTAGTTCATGTCTATATCCAATAAACATGAAGACACACCAATAACAAAAAACAAAGAAAGAAAAAAAACTATATACAAAGATAAAATCTAAACTATAAGAAACAATTAACTCAAAATTAATATTGTTGCCTTCCCCGGCAGCGGCGCCAATTTGAAGGTAGTGTTTTTCGAAGTTCGTTCACGGGGAAGGACTCTCAATATTGATTCCGAGTAGATTATCTCTTACAATCTAGAAGTGTGTAAATGGGGGGGTTTTAAGTTTGGTTAAGGTGTTTTATCAAACACCTTGCATACAATAACTAAATTGCTACAAAAATACAACTAGGTTAATGGCTAAAATCCAAATTTGCCAACACAACAACACAATGAGCAAATTAACAAGATAAGAGGCATTTGACCCAAGGATTATGGATATTCAAGCACTTCAACCCAACAACAAGCAAATATATCCAACTCTACCTAAGCAAGATAATTGGTGAAGCACACAATCACTTATTTCTCTTCTATTATAAACACTAATTTAGTGAAGCACATAAATTAGTTCTCTTGATACTAGCAACCAATAGTGAAGCACTACCAATTTAACCAAATCAAGGAATCAATCTAAGAGAGGTTAGGACAAACCCAAGGATGAGAAGCTCAACCTAGGTATTTGCACTTAAAGCTTGAGAATTTAGGTACACTAAACTTGTGCTACTATAATGAATGTACTAACAATTACGGATTAGCACAAACAATTAGCAATTGATATTACAAGAAGAGCAAATTGAAGCAACTTACAATTCTCCAAGCAAAATCATAAACAATACAACTCAAGAATTCAAGATAGAGTGAAATAGATCTTACTTAAATTGAAGTGGGTTTAGTACAAGAATTCCTCCTTGAGCCAAATATATGGAGTTAGTTACTCATAATCAATGCTAG
Organism: Saposhnikovia divaricata; assembly: GCA_036435485.1. Taxonomy (NCBI): domain Eukaryota; kingdom Viridiplantae; phylum Streptophyta; class Magnoliopsida; order Apiales; family Apiaceae; genus Saposhnikovia; species Saposhnikovia divaricata. Next base: position 243,294,502 of record CM071596.1, on the reverse strand, counting down.
ATTATGAGTAATTGATGTTTTTCTATCTACTTGACTAACCCTAATTTTATCCTTGAAGAGGCTAAGAAGAAGATAAAGAAGTTAGATATTAGGTTAGATGAAGATAAGAGGTAGGTTAAGTTGTGATATGCTCATTTAATACTCAGCAGCTCCGTACGGCCTGCTGTACGGCCGTACAGCTGCCCGTACGAAAATTCTGCTCCTTTGAACGGCCTGTTGAACGGGCGTACAGCTGCCCGTACGAGATAAAATCTTCAATATAATGCATTAAACACCTCCCGACATTGCGAGCATGCATCTTCTAACTATCCTCTTGAATTTCTTCGCCTTCCAAGCCCAAAATAAGCCATCTTTTCAACAATTAAGCACGAGGCACTGAAAGATGAAAAACATAACAAATATTAATAAAACAACATTCGAAACTAACAAAAATGCAGAAGAATAAAAGACAAAACGTGTGTAAAATACACGTTATCATCGTTACAGAACTTTTCAGTATTTGTTGCAGATTACTGTACATGCACGAGATTCTTCACTATGTGAGTAGGAGATGTGGGTGCAATGCCTACAAATTTAAATTATTTGTTCCTGTGATTTGTCCGTGGTAGCTAAAATAATGCAAGTGGTGGATAATAATCAAAGTGGGAAAAAACAGCCGGTTTGACTATAAATATGTAACCAAAATAATTATCATCGACACAAAATGACTTATACTCCTGGTGATATTTTTCGAGCTATGGGTAGGAGTTGGGTGTGTGAAGATGAATTTGCTTACTCCTTGAACCCTAATCATCGTTACTCAACTCTTTCAGTAGCAACAATGCAGAGGGAGTGGGAATGGCGTGCACGAACTCTTGACATTTGTGTCGAACAATGTCGAACAAATGGGCTACGAGTAGTAAAACAGCGCGCTAAATCCATGCCACGTAACACTCCTCGACAACTAGAAGCCGCGTTATTTCGTGCACGTGAGGAGGAAAATCGAATGCGTTTGCGCGCACGACGATACAGCCTAGCAGAAGATGCGAGGATGTGTGCAGAGGACGGAGACATCCTACAAGCTAGACAATATCATCAATGGAGCATAAGTCCTGAAAATCAATCGGACTGCGACATGTCCGACGAGGAGTAGACTATTGTAATTTTATTTTTGGAAGTGTGTTAATTTATGCAATTGCTATGATTTCATAATTTCTGGCATTTGTTATGTTTCAAACACAAAATCATATATGCCTCTACATAGAAGAAAACTGTCATGTTTTCATAATTGAAATGAAATTGATATAAAGCACACAAATACAACTATTACGAGGCAAAGTACATGGAAAAAATAAAATCACACCAAATCAAATTAGGATAAACAAACTAGCAGCATGAAGTAAAATGACATTAGACATCTAAAGACTTGATATCATCAAGTAGAAGGCTCCGGGGGACGCTGTGGACAAAGTCTGCTCCGTTTTGTATGTCCTTCTTGCTTACACCGACTACACTTTATCCCCGATCTTGATTGGTCCATTTCAGTTCGAATTCTTACAGACTGTCCCCTTGTGCCACTCTTTTTCTTCACCTTCTTGTAGGCCGGATTTGGTATCAATTTTCCAAACACTTGCCACTGTTCGGGTAAAACGTAGTTCCACAAGTCCGTGCTTGGCAGTGGAAATATCAGGGGTTCCCATAACTTATGCAATTTGGACGAGTAGTGGTAAGGTCCAACCCACTGCTTCCAATCAATATTGTCCACTAAACAACCAGCCATTACATGAGAACAAGGCATATGGTGACATTTCCATTTTCCGCAAGTGCAAGTTTTCTTACTTATGTCAACATTTTGCTGGTTTCCCCCCTTCGTGCAACCTTTCACCCGATAGCGTTGAGTGACGATTGTGAAAATGCCAAGTTGACGACTATGTGTTGTCACGAAATGTGCTTTAGCCTTCTCCGTATATCTTGTTATCATGTCATTCGTCCTTTGACAGAATTGTTGGCCGTCATGTAGGGCAGCAACGGCTTGGTTCCTCTGTGTGTTGACAATTCTAACATTTCTGTAGAATATGTACTCCATCATTGCTGTAACAGGAAGGAAACGAGCCATTCGTATGTTGCCATTGTAGCCTTCCATGATGTTGGTAGTGGTTTGTCCGTAACGAGCACCGCCCCGATCATGACTGATGGTCCACAATTCCGGAGAAACGTTAGAAAGCCACTGTAAAGCAGCTGGTGATATCTCCCCTATTCTTTTCATGTAGGCATTGTGCTTTTTGACCTGCGGGGTACTTCCAGCTAACCACATCAAGCGTCTCAAGTCCCCCCCGGGATGTTTACTAGAGAAGTTACTTCTGAAATGATGTAGGCACCATCTATGAATCCCATAAGGTGGTGCAAAGCCGTTGCCCGGATTCGATATTGCTGCGAGAATTCCAGCAGCACGGTCTGATATTATGCAAACACGCTTCCTGTCCTTGCAAACATGTTCACGCAGCAGGCCTAAAAACCAACCCCAGTTATCCTCAGACTCTTCCTCAACCAACGCATAACAGACGGGGTATTGATGATTGTTGGAATCAACACCCATGGCAATGAGTAACTTCCCATTGTATTTGCCCTTTAGAAATGTACCATCAATTGAAAGTACAGGTCGGGCATGTTGCCAACCGTCCATCACTACTTTAAGGCAGAAGAAAACACGCTTGCAAATGGATTGATGTGCTACTTTTTCATCTGGTACTGCGTTAATCACAACAGCACTCCCAGGGTTGGAATGGGCAATGGCCATGAAGAACTGTGGTAGTATGTCGTATGTTGTGCTCCACTTGCCATATATATCCTCAACTGCCAACTGCTTCCCTCTCCATGCTTTCATGTATTTCACATTGTGATTTAACTCCTTAGTGACCAAGCTCAAGACATTCTTGATTGGGAGATTTGGTGAACCTACAACCTGTCAAACATGTGAAGAAAACATGTCATTACTCCAAAGTTATTAAAAATGACCTACATTACATCTGAAAATGAAAAATGTACGTGTGGCTTGACAATATCTCCAACTAATATTGCAGTAATCTTTTTGTGGTCCTGCGTAGGATGATCACATAAGCATATGTGTTCTGTGTACTTTGTGATTTCGAAGAAACCGTGCCTTTTTTTCTTTGCAGCCCTCAGTCTCCATGGACAATTCTGCACGGTGCACTTTGCAATGAATTGATCGGGATTGCTCCTCACCACGATGTACATCCGATTACTATTAATGTGCACTGTTCTCACTGCATTGACAAGCATAGTTTTGTCACTGAACATCTGTCCGACATAAAGATTTTCATTTTCAGGATCTACAATATTGTAGTTTGCATCCCGGTTGTGTAACACAATCGGTGTATACGCCTCCGTTTCAAACCAAGGTGCTCTGGGAACGTGCCTCCCATCCTCAATGATAGCCGTCTCAATCCCAGCCGTCCTAGGCACCTCCTCTTCGGCCTCGTCTTCCGATACATATTCGTCATCATCACTGCTACGGTAGTCCAAATCCTCACTACTTGAACTAGCGTTGTCATATTCTGAATTTTCATGTACAAGGGCCAACTCCCTACCTGCAAGAGGATGCACTTGTGGAGACGGCTCAATGTAATCTGTAGGAGTATAGTAATCTTGCAATTGGTAATCAGCATTCTGATGGCTTTGTTGGATTGCATAGCTACTTGAACCGCCGACATGACCCTGGTAATCGTCTCCTCCACCAAAATAATAGTATGACCACCCGGCCGTTCCAAATTCTGGAAACTGGTTGCTAGTCCCAGTATCTTCTTGGTAACTTGAATGCATATTATGCCCGTAACTGTACGGGTCATCCTCTTGTACCTTTTCGACCTCCAAAAACACAGAAACATCACCTAAACCCATCATCATCGTACGAGGGATGCTCAACAACCTATCCACGTCCATATCTGATGTAATTTGACCTATTAAAAAATGTGATGCAACATTCCCTATGCCAACTTGGGGGTATTTATAACTCATTTTTACATCCCAATGATTTGGATTTATGCCCATAACCTCATAAACAATACCCCTAAATTCTTCATATTTCGTTCCCAGCATAACATAACGTTGACCACCCAGATCTTTCGAATATCGAATATCATCCCCCCGTCTAATAATTCTTCCACCCCAAAAGAAGTTAACATTAACGTAATTTTCCATTCTCCTGAATATATTAAATGAAGTTAAGAACATTATCTTACTATTTAACTAATTTGTAACTAACAATGCACAAGCATATATCAAAATACACAAACAGTTAACCTAAAATACATATTACTTTAAACAAACTGAAGGTTAGGTTATAAAGAAGCATGTACCTTAAATGGGACGAACAAGGCAAGGTACCAAGCAAAGCTTCCAAGGATCAGAATTAGGTAGAATGGCTGGACTAATAATGTGATGGACACACAGAGAGAAAACAAAGTGAAAAGAGGAAAGAGATGCTGTGTTCAAAACAAACATGTAGAGTTGTTAATATAGAGACTTCTGGATAAGATACGAATGAAGCTGAATGGTGGAATCCTGATTTTCTCACAGATAAGATAAGATACGTATGTGTCTGAAAATCTCAAAAATTTTCATTAAAGTTTTAAATTCTAATATTATTCATTATTCATTAAATTTTATAATATTGTTCATTACTCATTAAATTATAAAATTATTAATTTCTTTGTTCATATATTTAATTTTAGAATTCTACTAGAAAATAAATATGAAAATCTAACACTACTTTTTAAACTCAGACAACGTAATATTATTCATTATTCATTCTTTTTATAATATTATTCATTATTTACATTCTAAAATATTTCATTTTTTTAATATTAAATTACATAATCTAGTACCTCATTTTATTTGCTAAGAATATATAAGTGACTACACATAATTTAATTGGACTATTAATTTATTACTAGGAATACGTAATACATAAATTTATTGATTTTGTACAGGACTAATACTGTGTCAATAGAAAACGCCAGTTGGACTGGCGAATTCTATTACTATTTCAATAGAAAACGCCAGTTCCACTAGCGAATTCTGTTACCTGTTTTGCAGCTAATACGCCAGTTGAAGTGGCGTATTCGCTGTTTTCTTTAAATCCTCAGCAAACAGACTGCTCTCGGCAGTTTACACCAAAACAGGAAAATTCCAGCAGCCGCGGCTCCCTTCCACAAAAAACAATTTTTGCAATTTCTCCTTCTTCACTTCATCAAAAGGTAACCTATATCTTTCCTTATACTTAGTCATTGTTTAATTCTTAAGTTTATTGCAAGTAATATGTAATTATATGTTATATTTGGAATTGGGTTTTTTTTTTTTGAATTGTAGCTTACATGTTTGTTGATATGCTTGCACGAAATTGCTACAATTGTAAATCTTAAGTAGATTGGATGTTGATATAAGTGTATGGTTAATATTTATATGTAATTTTTAGGTTTGTGTAGCTTAATTTGAATGCACACAAGGTGTTTGATGATATGCTTGACATAGACTAGATTTAACTAACGATGTATTACATTAAAGAAAATAGGAATTTAGAAAACAATTGGAAAGATTTAATTGGAGTGTTAATTTAATTCTAAACTTGATTCTTAACTATGGTTTGCATTTAGAATTGATTACATTAAATTTTGTACACTTGAATTTCAGCTTAGAAATAATAATAAATTCGTTCGAATATTGTAGATGTCAGACTTACATGATGACATGTACGAGCCGGGTCCTATTGAGGGTTCCATTTTATCCGGTCAGCATGAGCATATATCCCAGGAGATTTGGGAGGGACAGGTACGGCGTAGTAACTATTTTGTAGTTAATGCACATATATGTTTAGGGTTTTACGAATGTTGTGGTAATTACAAATCTGTTTATAAAAATTTTTCAGGAACCCGCACATCTACGACTGCGCACTAACTTCAAGTCATATTGGGATATAGTAAAGGCCCCAAGGGAACTTCCAGAAGCCGTGTTGACAGCGATTAGGGATGCTGGTTTGGAGGGAGTGTACCGCATCGGCTCGTTTAGACATGATGCAGGACTGATCACTGCTTTTGTTGAGCGATGGAGACCGGAGACACATACCTTCCATCTACCATTTGGTGAGGCCACTATCACTCTGGAGGATGTTCACTACATCTTAGGACTACCTACCGGGGGACGTCCCGTGATTCATAGCTTTGGCAGTCCTAAGAAGGCTCAGCTGCAGGGTATGGTCAACGATCTTCTGGGTGTGCTTCCTGAAGATAATGAGTGGCAGAATTCAGGTTTGAGGATTTCATGGTTGGTACAGCAGTTTGGCACATGTCAGCGCCTAGACATGAGTTCTCCTGACTATCAGACGCAATTGCTATTCCACATTAGGGCACATTTGTTGCTTATCATTGGATCTTTGTTCCCGAACACATCAGGGAACACGATCCAGTACCACCTTTTACACTACGTGCATGACCCTGCGCAGGTGGGTGCATACAGTTGGGGTAGTGCTGTGAAGGTAGTGTTTTTCGAAGTTCGTTCACAGGGAAGGACTCTCAATATCGATTTCGAGTAGATTATCTCTTACAATCTAGAATTGTGGAAAATGGGGGGGGGGTTTTGATTTGGTTAAGGTGTTTTATCAAACACCTTGCATACAATAACTAAATTGCTACAAAAATACAACTAAGTTAATGGCAACTATCCAAATTTACCAACACAACAACACAATGAATAAATTAGCAAGATAAGAGATATTTGACCCAAGGATAATGCAACTCAAGCACTTCAACCCAACAACAAGCAAAATTATATCCAACTCTACCTAACCAAGATAATTGGTGAAGCACACAATCACTTATTTCTCTTCTATTATAAACACTAATTTAGTGAAGCACATAAATTAGTTCTCTTGATACTAGCAACCAATAGTGAAGCACTACCAATTTAACCAAATCAAGGAATCAATCAAAGAGAGGCTAGGACAAACCCAAGGATGAGGAGCTCAACCTAGGTATTTGCACTTGAATTTTGAGAATTTAGGTACACTAAACTTGTGCTACTATAATGAATGTACTAACAATTACGGATTAGCACAAACAATTAGCAATTGATATTACAAGAAGAGCAAATTGAAGCAACTTACAATTCTCCAAGCAAAATCATAAACAATACAACTCAAGAATTCAAGATAGAGTGAAATAGATCTTACTTAAATTGAAGTGGGTTTAGTACAAGAATTCCTCCTTGAGCCAAATATATGAAGTTAGTTACTCATAATCAATGCTAGATTATGAGTAATTGATGTTTTTCTATCTACTCTACTAACCCTAATTTTTCCTTGAAGAGGCTAGGTTAGATGAAGATGAGAGGTAGGTTCAGTTATGAAGATGTTTTTGTTTACTTCTCATTTAATACACAGCAGGACTTGTACGGCCTGTTGAACGGCCGTACAGCTGCCCGTACGAGATAAACTCTTCAATATAATGCATTAAACACCTCCCGGCATCACGAGCTTGCATCTTCTAACTTCCCTCTTGAATAATCTTCGTTTTCATGCCCAAATTAAGCCATCTTTTCAACAATTAAGCACGAGGCACTGAAAGATGAAAAACATAACAAATATTAATAAAACAACATTCGAAACTAACAAAAATGCAAGAGAATAAAAGACAAAACGTGTATAAAATACACATTATCAAATGTTCCCCCACTTGAACTTTGCTAGTCCCGAGCAAACTAAAATTAACAACACGATATACTCCTAACTAGTACCACTTCCGTAGGTGATCACGGTTGCATTTGGCATATGCAACAAGCCCTTGGAACCCCTAGGTAGCCCTAGTGGACGAGTGAGGTCTCGTGAGGGTTTATAGATGATGTACCCACAAAATCACAAAAACCACTAATAAACAAGAAACTAACAATACCTACTAATTAAACTAACTACTACACTCACATATCCGAGTCGTCTACTTGTAACTAAAATCAAACATCTAGAGCTATTCACCTTGTCATCCACTATAACGAGCTAACAACCAATTCAAGAATCAAGATAACACACCTTGTGCAAGATGTAACAAAGACATTAAAGATAGAATGAATGCACTTCAATCGTGAACACTAGACAAGATTATCACAAAGCATACACGGCTTCGCATTAAGAAGATGAAATTGTATGGTGAAAAATCTCACATCTCTTAATTATGTATCACACAAGTATGGGCTAGAGATTTCACTCAACTCCAAGTCTAAATGCATGCGCTCTACTTGACCTTGCATGTTCACCTAAATTCCGGATTGCACAAAAAACAAGAAATTCATAAAATGGGTTGTAATGAGGCTAGGGTGAAGGTATGAAAATTTAAGTTCAAGGAAGGTGTAAAAGTCTCGCTAGTTGAGTCAGAATGACGCCTGCTCGCTTCATCCACCAAATTCTCAAACTAAAGAATGCCTTCACTCATTTACAATTACAAAACACAACCACATTTACCAAGAAAATTGAAACAAAATAAAGTACAAAGATTTATTGCTTTTTTTTTATTTTTCTTTTTTTTTTCTTCTTTTTTTTTTTACATCCCCTTTATTATTATTTTTTTTAGCAAAGGGAATGCATAACATAAATAAATACTACAAAGAACTTTGAACCACATCTAGATATACACATCAAACTAGTTCCCACTTACAAAAATTAGAATCCTTCCTCTTCACAACTTCTCCAAATTCACATGCTCATCAATCAATTCTTTCCAAGACTCAACTAGCTCAACTAGGTCGAGAGTGAAGTATTTGGCTATGGCTCATGTATAAAAGGGGGAAAGTGACGAAGAAAAATATGGATATAAGCTTCAAAGGGGTAACTAGGGATTATTTTCATGGTTCACAAGCTAAAAAGGTCAAAAAGGTTATCCTAAATAGAATTTCCTTATTATGGTGCATCCATGAATGAAGGTTTAATGCAAGCCCTAGAGCAAAAACACACATAAAGAGGGAGAAACACACAAGCAAAAGAATCGTCGTTCAAGGCCTCACAAGGTTAAAGTTGTAATAACATCTTCTCGATTTGATTCCATGCATTCTAAGAGATAATCGTCATGTTTACAATTTAATTACAAACATCTAGACTTTTCTTGCCATTTAAAGTGTGTGTGTGCAATAAGGTGCATCAAACTTATAGATTCACATCAAATTGATAATGCTAGACACGTAATAGGAGAAAACAATGCTACAAGCTCACAATGTCATAAATTTTACAAACAAGTAAACCCGCTCATGACTAAACTTATTTACCAAATGCAAAAAAAAGGACATCAAAATAAACAAAAGATAATAATACTACTAGCTACGTACTACAATGATAAACATAGCAATCCTTCCCCCACTTAAAACATGGCATGTCCTCATGCATGACAAATAAAAATGAGGGAGAAACAAAGTGAAAGAAAACTCCCCTAAAAATAAGCAACGAGGATCGGGAGCACCATCATATTTGCCCAAATCAAACTCCAAAATGTGCACGCCAAGAATTGAGCTAATGCCGAGCACCACAATCAACTCAACAAAATAACCGACAAGCCAAAATCCAACACCCTACAAAGCCCTGCAATACACTAATTAAGGAAATAGAAATAAACTAAAAAAATATTTGTTTTTGTTTTTTTTTAAATAAAATAAAATTAAATAACAAATTAATAAAAAAATTAAATAAAATCAAATAAAATTTAAAACTAAAATAATAATAAAAGCAAAAATCAAATTAAAAACTAAAACTAAAATAAAATAAAAAATCAAATTTAAAAGTAAAACTAAAATAATATAATTACTTAGTTTAGAAATTTAAAAACTAAAATCAAAATTAAAAAGAAATAAATTTTGGCTTTTTTATTTTTTTTTTTTAAAAAAAAGATAAAATGAAATGAAATGAAATGAAATGAAATAAATCAATAACCAATTAAAAATCAAAATAAATTAAATTTAAATTCATTTCTGAATTTATAAAAAAAATTAGTTTAGAAAATTAAAAAATAAAAATTAAAATTAAAATGAATTAAATCACAAATAAAATTTAAAAATAAAATAAAAATTCAAATTTAAAACTAAAATAAAATAAAATCATAAATCATAAAGCTAAAATAAAATTAAATAAATAAGGAATTAATAATAAAATCAAAAATCAAATTTAAAATTGAAATAAAAATAAAATCAAAAATCAAATTTAAAACTAAAACTAAAATAAAATCAAATAACTAAAAATTAATAATAAAATAAAAAAATCAAAAATCAAATTCAAAGTGAATTTAAATTGATTTATGAATTTATAAAATATGTTTAGTTTAGAAAATTAATATTTGAAAATCAAAATTAAAGAAATGAATAAAAATAAATGGAATAAAAATAAAACAAATAAAATAAATAAAACAAAAGAAAACAAAACAAAAAACAAAATAAAATAAAAACTAAACAAAACAATAATAACAAAACCGGGGGGGAAGAAGTCGAGACATTTAGGAAATGGGGGGGGAGGAATTGGGGGTGGGTTTGTAAAACACGGGGGGGTAGTGTACGGGGAAGAAGGGGAGATAAGGGGGAGAGGAAAGAAAAGGAGTGAAGTGGAAGAATGAGAATGAGGAGGTGTGGGTGTCGTTGTGACGGGAGGGAGAGGTTTGGTGGGGAATTGCAGGTGGTGCCGGGCGGAGGTGGTCGAAGGAGAACGGGGCGGGAGGATGGAAGGCTGTGAAGTGGAATGAGGGAGGAGAGTGTGGTGCTTGTTCTGTTTTGATTTTTTTTTTAAGAGCTGTACAGCCAGTACAAGAAGTGGGTAATGAATTAAAAAAACACACAATTTGAACTACAACACGGACAGAAACCATAAAAATCAAGTACGGGCTGCTGCACGGCTTGCTGCACGGTCTGTAGCCCGTACAGTCCTGAAAATTTACAAAATTGAATTTTTTTTTCTTTTTTTTTTTTAGAAAATTTCCACAGATCCTTGAATGCTTGAACAAAATATTAATTCCTGAAAACATGGAACAAACACATCAAGGTACGAGTGGAATAAATATATAAAATCATAAAAATTAGAATTAACGATACTAAATATTATTGAGCGGGGAATTATTATTACATTTTTTTTCCTTTTTTTTTTTTACATCCCCTTTAATATTACTCACTAATATTTAGATCAATCCTCGAACTCACAATATGAATAACACCCTACAAAAATGCAAGAAATTTAACACACGCATAAAAAATATATAAATACATACGTACCTTGGGTTGCCTCCCAAAAAGCGCTTTGTTTATTGTCGTTGGCTCGACTTATTTGTACAAGTATTATAACTAATGAGGTGAAAAAGCAAATAAATGCACATACCTACGAATCAATAATAAGAATAAGGTGTGCAAATATACCTTTGATCCATAAAAATATAAAAATATTTTTAGGACCTTCACATCTTCAAGAGACTTTGAAAAAGAAAAGTAGTTAGAAAAATCGTCAGAATAATCATTATAACTACGACTCAAAAATTGTTCCCAAATTGGATCCTTATATACCCAAGCAAAAATTTCAACCTCATCAATCTTAAACTCAAATTCCTTCTCAATTTCAATTGGACATTCATCAATTTTTATCTCATCTACCAATTCATTAAGCACAAAAGTATTTTCTAAATTTGGTAGATCCTCAACTACATCCAATTTATCATTGTCAAGCTTAGGGCAATCGTCAACTAAACAAGCAAATTCATCATGCACAACATTTTCAACAATTACAAAACAAGAATCGTGATTAGTAGGAGGATTGACCTCCTCTAATCGACTCACGGTTTCGGCTAGTTGACACATTTGCTTTTCCAAGTTGGATATGCTTTGAGAAGTGATGTTTTCCAAGTTGGATATACTTTGAAAAGTGGCGTTTTGAAATTGGAGGTTGTTTGCCGCCATTTGTTTCATCATTTCTTCAAGTGATGACAATGTAGATGAAGAAGACCCTTGATGGTCTTGGGAATTATATTGCGGATCATAGCATCGATTTTTAAAAGCAAGTTGAAGGTTGTTTGCCGCCATTTGGTTTATCATCTCCTCTAATGATAAGGAAGATGAAGAAGACCCTTGATGGTCTTGGGAATTATATTGCGGATCATAATATTGATTTTCACAAGCATATGAATAATCGATGCTAGGAGGGTAAGGAGCATAGCATGAGTTCGTAGAATATAAAGAATTCACCTGATACGCATTAAAATTCTGAAAAGAATTAAAATCTTGATATCGTTCTTGATCATAGGTGAAATCTTGAGCGTTATTCCAACCAAAATAGTTATCCATCGTCTCCTGAAAGAGTTAGTTCATGTCTATATCTAATAAACATGTAGACACACCAATAAAAAAGAAAGAACAAAAAAAAAACTATATACAAATATACAATCTAAAATATAAGAAACAATTAACTCAAAATTAATATTGTTGCCTTCCCCGGCAGCGGCGCCAATTTGAAGGTAGTGTTTTTCGAAGTTCGTTCACAGGGAAGGACTCTCAATATCGATTTCGAGTAGATTATCTCTTACAATCTAGAATTGTGGAAAATGGGGGGGGGGTTTTGATTTGGTTAAGGTGTTTTATCAAACACCTTGCATACAATAACTAAATTGCTACAAAAATACAACTAAGTTAATGGCAACTATCCAAATTTACCAACACAACAACACAATGAATAAATTAGCAAGATAAGAGATATTTGACCCAAGGATAATGCAACTCAAGCACTTCAACCCAACAACAAGCAAAATTATATCCAACTCTACCTAACCAAGATAATTGGTGAAGCACACAATCACTTATTTCTCTTCTATTATAAACACTAATTTAGTGAAGCACATAAATTAGTTCTCTTGATACTAGCAACCAATAGTGAAGCACTACCAATTTAACCAAATCAAGGAATCAATCAAAGAGAGGCTAGGACAAACCCAAGGATGAGGAGCTCAACCTAGGTATTTGCACTTGAATTTTGAGAATTTAGGTACACTAAACTTGTGCTACTATAATGAATGTACTAACAATTACGGATTAGCACAAACAATTAGCAATTGATATTACAAGAAGAGCAAATTGAAGCAACTTACAATTCTCCAAGCAAAATCATAAACAATACAACTCAAGAATTCAAGATAGAGTGAAATAGATCTTACTTAAATTGAAGTGGGTTTAGTACAAGAATTCCTCCTTGAGCCAAATATATGAAGTTAGTGACTCATAATCAATGCTAGATTATGAGTAATTGATGTTTTTCTATCTACTCTACTAACCCTAATTTTTCCTTGAAGAGGCTAGGTTAGATGAAGATGAGAGGTAGGTTCAGTTATGAAGATGTTTTTGTTTACTTCTCATTTAATACACAGCAGGACTTGTACGGCCTGTTGAACGGCCGTACAGCTGCCCGTACGAGATAAACTCTTCAATATAATGCATTAAACACCTCCCGGCATCACGAGCTTGCATCTTCTAACTTCCCTCTTGAATAATCTTCGCTTTCATGCCCAAATTAAGCCATCTTTTCAACAATTAAGCACGAGGCACTGAAAGATGAAAAACATAACAAATATTAATAAAACAACATTCGAAACTAACAAAAATGCAAGAGAATAAAAGACAAAACGTGTATAAAATACACATTATCATGCTGCATTGGGATACTTATACCACCACTTGTGTTCTGCATCCATTGTCAAGAAAAAGGGCACAAAGAAAGAGCTCTGTGGATCGATGATACTACTACAGGTATACCTTCTTCTCTATTTATTGGCATACCTTGCATGATTACCTTGCATGAGCACACGAGTATGAACTTTGGCTTAACTTGACATTTCTCCCTCAGGCGTGGATTTATGAGCATTTCCCATGCCTGGCTCCTACGCTGAAGACAACATGTCCTATCCTCTATCCTTTAGCTTTGAGGTACTTGTTTTGCTTTTTAATTTTATGCCTAGTATGTGCTTCTCTGACCATTTGCTGATGATGTTCATGGATGTTTCAGGTGGAAGGTGCCTAAGAGCAACGTGCGCTCCACATCAAATAGGGCACGTCACGGGCGCTATGAGTTGGATGATATGCATATTGATCAGATATGTTGGAGGCCTTATAGGCACTTTCCCACTGGTGATGTTCCATCTATCATGGAGAGGAGGTTATGGTCCGCCCAGTGTCCCTTGATATTTCACACGATCATCGAGTGGTACTACCCTGACAGAGTCACTAGACAGTTTGGATTCGTACAGGACATACCGACTCGGTCTCCTCGCCCAGGGCATGACTCATCACATGAGTTTTTTTTTTATGCTAATCTTGGCGATGACGTGATGGAGACACGAGACATGCAGATTCGACAGTGGCTGAACCGTGGGGCGGATGCACTATCACCTCCCTTTTATGTGCCCACGAGGCATAATGAGACTGTAGCTGGTTATGATGCTTGGTTCCAGAGTATTACCCGTCGACGTGTAGTTGATGTGAGGCAGTGGAGGCAGCAGGAAGGGTTCCAGGGGTCGCAATCCTTTCATGGTGGCGGTAGTACTTATCATCCTGCTAGGCCAGTTATGCCTGAGGTTAGCACATATCCCCAGTTATGGGAGCCTTGGGATCGAGCTCCTTCTGAGGATTTTGGATCAGATATGGGAGATAGAGGTGCTTGGGATCACATGTTGGATGACAGTGTACGTCATGCATCACACGCTTCTGGTAGTGCACATCATGATTCACCCCTTTTCCAGTCTCAGATGACGCATGCAGGCGGTTCACAGTCTACATCCCATATGGGTGGGTCTTCCGGTGCCTTTCAGGACCATTCCTACACGACATTTCCAGGTGGTTCACAGTCATATTCCCAGATGACAGGTGCATGGGGTATGGGTGGGTCTTCTGGTGCCTTCCAGGACCATTCTTACATGACATTTCCAGGTGGTTCACAGTCAGGTTCCCAGATGACAGGTGCCTGGGGTATGGGTGGGTCTTTTGGTGGATTTCAGGACTACTCCCAGCTTGACCAGTCACATATGACTTTTGGAGGTAGTTCGCAGATGACTTTTGGAGGCCATTCGCAGTCACACCTACAGACGCCCCAGGCTCATGGGTTTAGAGAGTTTGCACCTGTACAGCCTTCATCCAGTAGCGAGGAAGAGGCTAACGAGGAGCCCCATGTTAGGCAACAACCACCAAGAAATGTGAAAGGCAAGGGGAGAAGGTGTCATACAGGTAGCCATGTGTTGTGGGAGCCGAGGAAGTGACTCGTCAGCTACTTGTAATCGACTTTATGTTTGCTTTGATTTAATCGAATGTTTTGTAGTTTATTTGCTTAAACAATTGTCTGTAATGCTTAACTTTAGTTGCTTAAACATTTGTCTTAATTTGGTTGGATGTGTTGTTCAAACAATTGTCTTTAATGCTTTAAGTTCTTGGGTTTAATTCAAAGGGTGTAACATTGGTCTTAAAACGACTTAGTTCCATTACTAAAAGAAAATTACATCAACGTAGTTCAACCTGCTTAACAATTACTAAAATATTACTTATTAAATTACACTACTTCCATAACGAAATAATCATGATTACTACAACAGCACAGACCAAAAGCTTCTTCAATGTCCTGTTCTCCTTCTCCAACTTCTTCAACAAATTATTTGCTACTTCAACCTGATTTTGAAGCAAACAAATTTCTTCGTCCACCTTCCAAGCATTGTGCAAGTCATCATCCTTTCTATTCAGTCTTAGATTCAAATCTTTTATCACTTCTCTTGCTCTTTCAGTGTACGATGGATCAGCCCACTTGAAGAAGTTACATCTTCTTGTAGGATCCTAACAACACATTAAACAAAACTCAATATATTTTCGCAACAACAAAATTTACATAAAGGAATGCTGTACATACCTTGTACTGGCTGCACCCGAAGAACCTCCTTCCTGGGTCAAGAGTACCTTCTTTCCATGCTTCTTGACAAGGAGCTGGTAGATTGCAGTTACACCTTACACTTCCATGTTCAACTAGGTAATTGAAAGTGCTTGAACTATGTCTGTAAGGGTTTCTAACCGAAGATGAAGAGTTTCTTGAATTAGACATGACTAACTTTTTACATACGGAGACATCACATAAAAACCGTCCAATTTATAGCCAAATTGGTATGATTTTTTGAAGTGTAAAAATTGTTTAAAAATAATACACAGCTAGCATTTCTGAAAAAGTTGTTTTGTCACTTCAACACTGAAATAAAGTTCAGCACCCAAACACAGCTAAAAAAATGAAAAAGTTGAATGGTCATTTCAATACTTTATCCTGCAAAGCTGAGTTCTCTTTTCAGTTCAAGCAGGATCAATAAAACATGAGAACCCCACCCTGACAACCCCACTTACAGGGGTATATGAATATATATAAATACATAAATATATATATATATATACATATATATATATATATATATATGACCTTCCATATAGGTTAAGTGCAAATTAATTTACCAACTACAACATAAATATGTCATCCTCTACAAATCACAATTGGTTGCTCGGAGAAAGAAATGATGACTACCGGCGTCTACGACGAAGCGATCCAGTGGAATATTTTGCAGGCGTTCGTCGAGAATGGGCATATCGCCGTGAAGAATCGGAACGCTTACGAAATGACCTAATTGCTTTGGGTGCGAGGGTCCCTATTCGTCATTCGCTCGACATGTTTCCGCGTACTGGTGAATCATCGGGTTGGAATGATTATAAGCGTAAAGTCATTCGAGCTGTGAAACAGATACGGATTGAGAACAATCGAATGTTGTTACGTAGAACTCGTCACTACATCTATCAACTTGCCAAAGACTCCGTTCGTGCAAGTGGGAGAGAGCTAACAACCGTTGAGGAACAACATCTTCAACAAAATCCATGTTACATATCCGATGATTACATGTCCGACGAAGAAATTTAATTAAGTACTGGTCAATTATTTAAGCTTTTAATTTCTCTATTATGTATTTGTAGTGTGCATTTTGCTTTTCATGTTCTTGTATTGTGTTTTTTTCTATTATGATGGTGTTATAGTGTGCAAGAAAAGTACGTAAATAATTAAAACATCACATTCCATAACATCACACAACATGAAAACAAAAAATACAAATGAATATCCGTAGAGGACATTCTTTAGGGAAAACTTAAAAAAACCACATTTTATCATAGACGAAGAAATTAATCTTCATCACCATCATCATCATCATCATCTTCCTCATCCTCCTGCACCGAGTCCTCGTACTCATTCTTATTCTCATCAGTTGATTCATCGAGAGCAGCGAAGGGATTATAAGGCACAATCCCATCCTTTTGCTCAATCCCATCCTCCTCCACGGAGTCCTCGCCGTCATTCTCATTTTCATCAGTTGATTCGAACTGATGGCGAGTTAGTTCTCTGACTCGTTGCATTTCCAATATCTCGAAATCACGCGCAGCACGCTCCTCTAATGGTTCATGAAGCCAACGAATGTACCCACATCCGTTGCCTCCATTTGGACAATTGAGATACCTCCTTCCCGCATTTCTTCCATAGGACCATGTGCGTTCAACGCACATCTTATCACAAAAGCAGAGATTTAAATCGGGGATGTTTGACATGTTGGATTATGTGTGAAATGCTAGATTAGATTTCAGTGGTTGGGTGAACAAGCCTCAGAACAAGCTTGTTTTATAGCTGAGAATCAAGGGATAAATTATTGATTGGTCTTCAACTGGCCCGTGACTCAACAGTACTGTCAGAATACATTTAAATGAACTGCACAAAAAATAAATTGGAGGAGTCATATTTGTCATCAAAGAAACTCATGTGAATGTACAGCAACAAACAATTAAATTTACCCTGCATTATTGAAAAAAACACTCTGAGAAAGGACTGCAGGCCTAGACTTTAGTCAAATAAAGCTGAATACTGAAAAAGCAAAGTTGATTTCAGAAATTTCATATTATTTTCCTGCAGGCTAATAAATTTGTGTAGTCACATCTTCTACTTCTTCTACGCAAAGTGCTCTAGTCACTTCAAAATAATGCTTGTTTAAATTATTGAGGTATTTTTTCATCAGCAAAGAGGTAAAATAATAATCCAAAGTTGGCTATAAAACCCAATGTTGGTGCTTATTCAGAATCACAAGTTACTAGTTTTTTCTCAAATTTTCTTTCTTCAAGCCAATAGGATAACATGGATAAGGGCAAAAAACCACAAACTAGTAAAACCAAAACCAAACAAACCAAAAAAACCAAGAGGTCATTCGATTTGCAGGCTGAGGATGCTAAACTTGCAAAAAATTTTGAATTTGCTGCACAACAAGTTAAATTTAAAATGGAAATGGAAGCTCGAGCTGCAAAGGAACGTGAAATTGCACTAGAAGCTGAAGCTGCAAAGGAACGTCAAATTGCAAGGGAAATTGAGGAAGCTGAGGATGAGAATTATGTTGTTGATCTCAGTGAATTTTAAGAAGTTGTATTGTGGTTCTCGTGTCAATGTATGCTTATTTTCTAATTTTCCGTTTTCAATTTAATGTAATTGTGTGATGCTTCAATTTTCTGTTTTCAAATTGAAGTACTTGTGTGATGTTGTATGTTTATTTTAAAGTGATGGCATGTTTTCTAATATGTTTTTTATGGCCCTCAACGTAACTGCACGAAGGTATTGTTAACAATTTCATGTGAACTTGCCATATTCGGGCAAACATTTAACATATCTAAACAAATTAATTTTGCCTAAATTTTGGCTTACGCAGAAGAACAACGTCAATACTTGAATACGAAACAAAAAAAACGAAATAAAAACATGTTGCAATATAATTTTTATTCCCCTAAACATTCCTACTCGAAGGAAATTTTAACAATTTGATGTTGAGTTGCCATGTTCGGCACAAAAAATAAGATAATTAGACACAATCATTTTTGGAGATTTTCATATTATACCAAAGTACAACGTGAATACTTGAATATGGAACAAAAACAACGTAAAAAAAACATGCACATGTATTTTCTTTATTCCCCTAAACGTGCCTACTCGAAAGAATTTTCAACAAATTTTTGTTGAGTTACCATGTTCGCCCAAAAAAAAAAAATAGTTAGACATAATAATTTTTGGAGATTTTCATATTACACCAAAGTAAAATGTCAATTCTTCAATACAAAGTAACAAAAATCAAAAAAAAATCATTTACAAAGCAAATTCATCTTCACACACCCAACTCCTACCCATAGCTCGAAAAATATCACCAGGAGTATAAGTCATTTTGTGTCGATATCTTCTACTCACATAGTGAAGAATCTCGTGCATGTACAGTAATCTGCAACAAATACTGAAAAGTTCTGTAACGATAACAAATGCCTTGTCACATCTTCTTATTTCAAGTGGGATACGATTTTACCATTGCTGTTTTAAGCTTCCCGTGAGTGCACAGGAAAAAAAACAACAAGAATCTTGCCAGTCCTTAAAAAGCGCTGTAGAAAGATGAATCAAATTTCTTGTCGAATTGAAAACAAGGATGCTAGTCTGTCAAAAGATGTGAGGTCCCGTCAACAGTAACATAATTACAACAATCTCGTGAACGCACATGAAAAACAACACACGAATCTTTGCAGTATTGCCAAAGCACTATAATAAGCTGTACAATACTCTGAAACAAAGTTGAAAATTTATGTGAAATTCAAAAATTGCCCAGAGTCTGTATAAAGTAGTGTAGTCTCGTCAACAGTAGCATATATTTCATTATTTACAGCTGTTGTTCTGTATTATTAACGAAGACAACTACAAAATTCTCTATAAATAGGTTCTGCTTTCTTATTCATATGCACAACTCACTAGTTTCTTCTCACATTAATTTTGATCCAATTATTTTTTTTCAAGGCGCTTGCATCAAAATGGATAAGAGGAAGGGGAAGGGGAAAGTACCAGAAACAAGTTTCTACGACGACATGGATAAAAAGAAAGAAGACGACCATCAGAAGAGGAGGGCTGGGATTGTACGGGCTGGTGAGCAGTCCTTGTTCATAAAAAAAAATGAAGATTTTTAAGAGCAGGGAGGAGAGAAAGGGAAAAGACTGGGTCAAAACTAAGGACGAGATGTTTAACTTCGACTTCTACAATGATGATTTCACGACTGAATTCTGTGATGGTCGTAAAAAGCTAGATGCAGAATTGAAAGATAAAAAGATTTCTGATGAGGAATGGTACACTCAGGTGGAACTGCTAGCTAATCGGATGCACAAAAAATATGATGAATTGTTCGACGCTGAGGAGGCGGAAATGGAAGACTATGTTCACGAATATGAAGCAAGGAAGCGTCAATTTCCTCCAGGAAATTGAGGAATGTAGCGACGAGAATTAGGCAGTTGGCCTAATTCGAATTTAATAACTTGTTGGTTATTTTATCTATGCTTTTAAATTCCTATGTTTGCATTTTAATTTTAGTGTGCTTCATCTCTTGTACTTTGTTTGCTTCATTTAAATAAAAAATTTCTGACAAAATTTGGAAATTTTTGTCATTTTCGGGCCTTAAAAAACCATAGTTTCACATATGATATATTAATTTTTTTGTTCTTACACCAAAGTAGAACATCAATACTTCAATACGGAACAAAAAAAACGAAAGAAAAACATGTAAAAATATGTTTTTTATGGCCCTCAACATGACTCCACGAAGGAATGGTTAGGAATCGGATGTGGAGTTATCACGTTCGGACCAAAAAATAACATAGCTAGACATAATAATTTTTGAAAATTTTCATGTTATGCCAAAGTACGAAGTTAAATTTTTAATACGGATCAGAAAAAACGAAAAAACTTTATTTACAAGCACATTTTCGAAGTCATATAAACTGCCTACTAGCAAGCACATATTCTACTTACAAAATTAGGCTAAATACCAGGAAACAAAAAAAAAGTGGGGCCAATAGGAATCGCCACTTCAAGTGGCGTATTCTGTTGAAATCAAGTTCAACAGAATACGCCACTTCAAGTGGCGATTTCTATTGCTTTTTCTAAACTATACCAGAAATGAAAATTTTCGTTCAAGTATACCATAAATGAAATCTGTGTTCAGTACTATACCATAAAAGTAAACGAGCCCTTTTTCTTCGCTCCTCTGGAAACGATATTCTTTTTGAACCATCATATCTATTAAATGAAGTTATAGCAGCATGAAGTGCAACAGCATGGAGTCGAAGCAGTTATCAAGTAGTTTGCATGGTTCTTTTATTTGTAATAAACCAACTCGCCTCCATAAATGGGAGTTGTAGTGTCTTGTCTGTCTGGTAGTG
Source organism: Saposhnikovia divaricata (assembly GCA_036435485.1). Classification (NCBI taxonomy): domain Eukaryota; kingdom Viridiplantae; phylum Streptophyta; class Magnoliopsida; order Apiales; family Apiaceae; genus Saposhnikovia; species Saposhnikovia divaricata. The sequence continues at coordinate 243,273,181 of CM071596.1, read as the reverse complement.
TGTGCTGTATGATGTTGGGGCCATGTCCAGTGTCATGTAATCACATAGTTATCTTCTCAAAGAGTCTAGTCATGGTCGAGGGCTTAGTAGTCTTTTACCAGTAGTTTGTTAGGGTGTCAGCTGTGAGCAGCATAATAGACAATGTAGGAGAGCCTGTGGTCCTCATTGTGAACATTGCACTGTTTACTGGAATTATTGTTTCACTTTCTCTCATTATTGCTTTGCTTCTACATAGCTTTCTTATGCTAATTTGATTGTTTTTTATCTATTTACCAAACGAAGTTCCAAACTCTACGTTATATGTCAAATGAGCAATGGTTCCAGATTGATACTGTCAATTTGACCAACCTCCATAACAGCTGTTATTTAAGAAGATTCAAAACTGTATAAATTCAGAGATCAAGAAGGGTGCTAATTTAACAAGTCTCTGCACATTACTCCTCGATCGTAGTGTAATTTCTTTCATCAATCCAACCTCTTTCATCTCGCGAAAATCTCAAGAGGGTCATGTTAATAGGTAGGATAAAAAATCCATCACAAAAACGTTTTTTTCAGGATTCAGTTACAGATTTGATACTATACATCACTAAAATGTTTGTCAAACCTTATCTCTCTTCATTTGGGGACAAAGTGGTGTGAAGTAAAGATGTGTTTTCATGTCTTAAGTTTTTGGAATTAAATGATTTCCGGTGTCTCAAAGAGCTTCAAGTTGATGACGGAGCGCTGCCTTCTCTAAAAGGTTCTGAAGTGAATAACATCTCTTGCTTCACTTCAGTGCCTAATCTATTGGATTAGTGGGGCTTTTAAATCAGGATTCTCAAGAACTCATATTCTTGTTACTTTATATGATAGTTCTTCCTCCAGAAGATGATAAATGGAACACGACTCATCAACGAAAAATTACCCTAATTCATGCAAACATCAGGAAATCAGTCATAGATTTATATACAAATAATTTAAGAGGATGGTTGCGTATTTATAACGAGTCGTGCAAATTTGCAAAAATCCGATATAACTTAATCGAGTGCAACCATTCACTTGTTGAGTGATTCAATTGAGACCAAAAATTTCTCGATAGCAATAAGTGATTCATTTCATAATTATCCCAATAAATAAACGATCAACAAGAAACATGCCACTCCAGGGTAATCATTTCTATTATTAGTGGTTGAATAATTGAATATGATTTCGAGTCTAGTGATAAGGACATACATTTTCTTTAATAAAGTAGCCCTTTATGACTTTATGTTATGTCTAAAACACTATATTTGTTTGTTAAAACATTGATTGAATGAGTTTTATCGTTACTTTATATGTCCATAACCTCACGGCTCAACAAATGTGAATTTCTGGTTTGCTGTTTTCTTGGCTTAAACTAATCGCTATTGCTTTTACGAACGAATTTGGTAGATCTCTAGTATTTTCCGACAAGAAAACATATATTTCAAAATCTGCTGTTAGTTGGTGAATTGGTCAGTAACTTTGTGTTGGTTCTTTGGCCTTTTGATCTCTGTGCTCAACAAAAATAAAACTAATCAACAAACCACATGCAATTTGCTTTTTCATTTCCACATCCAAAAATTAAGGGATAAAAAAGTGATGTGAAAGCACCATATACACCATACATAGATTCCCGAAGCCTTTCCGTGTTTAACCTAGTTTCCCGTTCACTTTCCCAAACTAACCTACTTTGTTCAATTCTTCCCAAAATGACCTACTTTTTTCAACTCTTCCCAAACTAACCTAGTTTTTTCATATTCTAATATTTGATTATAATTATAAATATACAATATTATTAATATATATATATATATTTACTGAATTAATTTTTTGAATATTATATTTTCAACAATAAATTAAAATCTTAAAATTACAATAATTCTAGTACTAATACACAATTTTTTTGATAATACACTACAATACCATAAAAATAATATAATACACAATTTTTTTGACAATACATAATTTTTTTGACAATACATAGAATACTAAAAATATTACATTAAAGATCTTTTTGAGGACAACGTGCACTGCGTCTCAACAACAAGGTCACACGAGACGCAGTGCACGTTGTCCTCAAAAAGATCTTTAATGTAATATTTTTAGTATTCTATGTATTGTCAAAAAAATTATGTATTGTCAAAAAAATTGTGTATTATATTATTTTTATGGTATTGTAGTGTATTATCAAAAAAATTGTGTATTAGTACTAGAATTATTGTAATTTTAAGATTTTAATTTATTGTTGAAAATATAATATTCAAAAAATTAATTCAGTAAATATATATATATATATTAATAATATTGTATATTTATAATTATAATCAAATATTAGAATATGAAAAAACTAGGTTAGTTTGGGAAGAGTTGAAAAAAGTAGGTCATTTTGGGAAGAATTGAACAAAGTAGGTTAGTTTGGGAAAGTGAACGGAGAACTAGGTTATACAGGGAAAGGCTTCTAGATTCCCTTTGTTTCCTCTCAAGTCATAAAAGCAGTCGGTTTAACACCCCCTCCCACTTCAAAAGATAAATTCCCTTTATTTTTCTTTCAAGTCACAAACCAAAGTTTGCTTCTCACCTGATAGAGCAGAATGGTTGATGCAGTTGTATCCTTCACAATAGAAAAACTTAATGAATTTGTTACCAAACAAGTTAGCATTAGGACAGGAGTGAGAGATGGTATTGAGTGGCTTAAAGATGAATTGGGCTACCTTCTTATTTCTGTAAGAGCTGCAGAAGAACACCAAGATAAGGAACACATCCGCCGGTGGACAGACAGCGTCAAAGACGTTGCGATTCAAGCTGATGTTATCCTGGAGAGGTTTATTGCCCAACAAGAAGAACATGCACCGGCTGAACAAGGTGGTGTTTTGGATCGTATGCGGAGATTTATTTGCATCTGCAACAAAGAAGCCAATCTTTTTGATATCGGTAAGGAAATCGAGGCACTCAAAGAAAGAATCGTTGGTATCAAGAGTAGGCGAGATGAATACCATATCAACGACATAATCATGGCAGCTCCCACTGTGCAACAAAGACGGAGAACATTGCTAAGAGCAGCTTCCTTTGAGCACGAGGAAGATTTGATTGGTTTTGAGGATGTTGTACGGACTTTGTTGGCTCAACTTGGTAATGGAGATTCCTCCCTTGGCTTAATTTCCATTCACGGAATGGGGGGGTTGGGCAAGTCCACACTTGCTAGTAAATTGTACCACTCTACACAATTAAGCCATTTTAAAAGTCGTGCTTGGGTTTGTGTTTCGGAGGATTATGACATCACACAAGTCCTGAAGAAGATAATAAACTCCATAACGGGAGAGGGACTCGATTCATTGAACAAAATGGAGGAGATCGAGTTGCTGCGGCACCTGCGAACGAAGTTAGATGGTGATCACTATCTTGTGGTGATTGATGATATATGGGATGTAGAGGTTTGGAAAAAGATTAAATATGCTTTTCCAGACAAGAAGAATGGTAGTAGAGTTATTATAACCACACGGAGTAAAATAGTTGCCGACGGTGTGGATGATGCTTGTTTTGTCCACGAACTCCGTTTTTTAAGCAAAGAGGAAAGTTGGGAATTATTCTGTAAGAGAGCAAAACCAACCCCGAATCTGGAGATATTAGGTAGGGAGATGGTAGGTAAATGTGGAGGTTTACCTCTTGCAATCGTAATCCTGAGTGGGCTGTTATTGCAAAAGAAGACGTACGCGTTTTGGTCAGATGTGAAGGACCATTTTTTGAGAAAGTTGAAGGGCAAGTCTTCAGAGATTGAAGAATTGCTAAATCTGAGTTATGATGACTTGTCTTTCCCGTTGAGACAGTGCTTTCTATACCTTGCAAGGTTTCCGGAAGATTATAGTATTGAAGTTTTCAAGTTAAAGTTGTTATGGATTGCAGAGGAATTCATTTCAGAAGCTGACGAAGAAGACGGAGTAGTCATGGAGGATGTGGCTGAGGATTATGTGAATGAGCTTGCTAATCGCAATATGATTCAAATCCAATCACTCTCTCCGGAAGGACAAGTTTTGGAGTGCCGGGTCCATGATCTTGTACGGGCTCTTGCCATAGAGAAGGCCAGGGAGCATAAGATATTGGGAATTTTTGACTCAAGTAAACAACATCCAAATCCCATCCGGGATTTACAAGGACAGTCACGACATGCCATTTATAATGGAATTGGTGAGTACTTGAAATTACTTGGGCCTAATTCTGATGTTTCAATGTTGCGCTCATTAGCAATAACTAAATTAATTGTTAGACCCGAAGTAGAAGTGAAGCTGATGTACACGAGATTCAAATATCTTAAAGTACTGGACTTGAGCTTTGTTGAAAGTTACGAGAGGATACCCGAAGAGATAGGAGATCTAATTCTCCTAAAGTTTTTAGGCCTAACGGATGGTGATTATATTTTTATTCCTCGAAATATAGGCAAACTCAAAAAGTTACAAACTTTAATTGGTGACGGCGAATACATATTTCCTAAAGAAATAGGTGAGTTGAAGGAATTAAGGCATTTATGCTTTAGCGGCAGCATCGTAGGGAAATTGAATATTGGCAACGACCAAACAAAACTCCAGACTATACAATACATATCGTATACAGAATGGTTCCAAATTGATACCATCAACTGGACCAATCTTCGTACACTTGTTATTAGAGGAAGTGGAGAAGGAGAAGAAGCTGGATACAATTTAGAGTCCATAGCAAATTTAACAAACCTCCGGACATTACACCTGATTATGCAGAACCACTTTCCTTCAACAATCCAACCACTTTCATCTTGCAAAAATCTCAAGAAGGTCCTTTTGGATGGCAAGATAAAAGATCCAGCAGAATTAAGTTTTCTGCCAGATTCAGTCATTGAATTAAGACTATGGAAGACTGATTTCGAAAAAGATCCGATGCCCACTTTGGGAAGTTTGCCCAATCTCACCGCTCTTGTTTTGGGATCTGATGCTTACACAGGGGATAAAATGGTTTGCAGTGCAGATGCGTTTCCATGTCTACAATTTTTTAGAGTAGCGTGGCTCAATAAATTGAGAGAACTTCAAGTTGATGACGGAGGTCTGCCTTCCTTAAAAGCTTTTCAAATAGAAGATTGTCCTCTTATAGAGATGGACAGGATTCCGCAGCGAGTAAAGTCTCTTCCTCCGGGACCTTTACCTTTTTTTGACCCATTTTCTGTGTATTAGATCACTACGGTCTTAGTGTTCTATCTATCATGTTTATGTATCTTCTCCGAGCCCCTATTTACTTTTTATCATTTTTCATTTGAGATTATTTTTATTTTTATTTTTGTGGCTGTTTCATATATTTTTGAGGATGGTTTTGATAGATACAGAAATGTAAAAAAAAACGTTGCATTCATGATTTTGATGTATATATTATTCTAATTTTTTTTTTTCCCAAAAAAACATAGAATTGTAGTGCAGATAGGATTCTAGGACATCAAAAAGGGTGGAACTTTTGTCACTTGTAATAAAGATTACAGAAAGAAAAATAATACGGTGTATTAATGATTGAAAAAAAAAAGATTATAAAATAGTGCATAAATATTTTTAAATAAAAATATTATGTTTATTAATATAAAATTAAATTATAATATTTTCATGTAAAATAAATTATATATTTCATGTAAAACAAATATATTTAATAATAAAAATACTAAAATATCCCTTACATTTAGCGGCATTTTGATGAAATAATGTTCAGGGGTTGTAAATTGAAAGAGAAATTGAAATATCGGAGGTGAAGTGCCAGAAAAAAAAAATAATGGTAACTATCTGTTTTTGGCAAATACTTGAACATTACAAAGTGCAATAAGCTCAAAATCTTATAAAGTTGACCGACAAATTTTGAGACAATTATGATAAATTCATCAAAATCTCATAAATTTTGGTCAAATTTCAAAACATAAAAAAATACACTAACAAATCCACCATTTTATTAAATCCAAAAAGGTCCATGAATTTTGGAATATCACGTGTATTTTTTTAAATCCATATTGAATATCATTAGATTTTAAAAGACATTTTAAAATTCAAATTGAATACTAACAGATTTTAAAGTACATTTTAAAATTCAAATTGAATACCATCAGATTTTAAAGGATTTTTTAAAATCCAAATTAAATACCCATGAATTTCTAAAATCCAAAAAAATCCCTTAAAATCCCAATCGAATAAAAATATAATTTTATTATAAGAAAATATTATATCATATTTAAAAAAAGCATGTGCATCGCACGGGTTACAAGCTAATGCTAAACTTATAATAATTATTCGTATTTTGGTTCAATGGTTCAACCATACACACAATAGTGATCGTTAAATTATAATAAGCAAACTAGGGATAATTGTTCGTACTTTGGTTCAACGGTTCAACCATACAAACAATAGTAACATTAGATTTTTAGTAAAACAGAACCATTATATCTAACACTAAGAAGGATTCCATATTTGTGTTAAGTTAATGAATATCCAAAGTTCGAACCCCCTTAACAACAAATTAAAGTTAATTAAAGTTAAGAATTTGTATTATTAATTCTAAACAATACATGAGCATTTAGCTAATATATATTAAATTAAAATTAAATTAACTATTAAACTAGAAAATTAGATAAAAATTTAATTTTATTATTATATCATATCTGAAAAAAGCCCTTGCATGGCACTGCACTGTTATAAGCTAGTAATTTTATTATTCCGTAAGATGAAGGCCCATATGGTAGGGTGGTCATGCTTTTTGGAGTACTTTTCGGGACTAAATATAATTCTATAACCTCTTATACAACAATTTGCCAAGAAGATGAGAGTTCAATACGCTGCTCTCGGAAAAAAATAAACTCAAAAGCAAATCAGTGAGGTTGACATACAACGAATCCAAGTTCGGAAATTTAGCAAAAAAAACTAGAGCTTCTTTTACGGTTCGAAACCCACAAATTTCCACCTCAACTGGAGAATGAGATAACAATGTAAAAACCGGCAGATATTTTCAATAAACCTAATCCGTAACTGAGAGCATTAATAGACAGCAGAAATTTACTAGTATCATTTATCATGGTTCAAATCCTACAAGTTCAGGAGAAAAAATGATCGGACATTCACAATTCCCCCCCCCCCCTCCCACCTTTCCCCCCGGCCCCTCCCCAAAAAGAAAACAGTGGAATTTTCTACAAGCACTACAATTTTTAGCCCTCGCGAGAAAGTGTCAAAATAATAATCACCATAAATGGAGCATCGATTTTAAGAGGACTGGAAAGGGTGTACCTCAACATACAAGGCCAGATAACAGCATCAGAGATAATTTAGCGAATGGAAAACCTCCGGACCTATTCTACGTCAGGAAGGGGGTTCTCGATCTTGTTGTGGAGGGTGACCACCAAGTTATGTGCATCATCAAGGAGCTTCCATACATCAAGATGTCCTGCCATGCCATTACATTCCCTAACTATCTCATCCATGCTACTGTACTTCTCTATAATAAGTTTCCGTTTCTTTAATACAGACGCTGCAACAGCATAGAGCAGCAGATCATCTGTTGGTGGGGCTTCTTGTCTAATCCTACTCCACGCGGACTTCCCGATCCCAGCTCGAATCGCTGCCTGATCTGCCCACATTACCTCCCAGAGGCAAATTGTTTGCTCAAAAGTTAATTCTCTCCTGAAGAGAACCACCACCATCCTATACACGAAAAAGCAATCCTCTGCCTGCAGCTTCTCCAAATGTTTAAAAAGATGGGAATCCTTAAATTTAATTATCTTAGAAACTCTATCCAATTGCCCTCGAATCCCGACCTCATCAAGCCTGAAATTATGCCGAGCCTTCTTCATGAAACCAACAAAACACCAGAAAGCTTCATGGTCCTCTGTCATCACTGTGATTATTGGTGAAAGTAGATCACTCATGCCCTGGCAATAGCCAATTTCGGGGTCGTATAGAGCATAAGCTTCTAGAATAGCAACAAGTCGAGCAGCATGAAAGATTTTGTATGGCTCAAGGTGATCATAATCCTTAAGCCTGACAACTGCAGCGGAACGTCTTGCCCTTTCTTCTGACACTGCAGCCTGGGATGGAGAATACGGTACCCATTCTTCATTGGCACGAATTGCATCAAGCCGTATGATGCGCTGCCAAGTTGCAAAATCTTCTGGTGTGCTGTTTTTTGATTCATTTTCCATGTTTGAAGAATCCTCATTGGAGGGCAACACAGGATCATTCTCCACATTGCACTCTGAGGGGAAAGTGATGCTCACATCTACAGAGGAGTCCGAGTCTGATGACTCGGACCCAGAAGTAATAGGATCTGTTATTCGTTTTGAACCATCATATCTAATCAGTGCATCATTACTAAAGTCATCTGAGTACTCAACAGATAAGTTTATATCTGCACTAGATAAAGATTCCCTAGCACTGACAACATCTTCAGAATCAGCAGAGTCCCTGCTTTGAATGACTTTCGAACAATCTTCACTGTTGCTGGTTCTACTAGTTTCCTGTGACTTTATATTGTCATTGTTAGATTTCAGAAGCCGGCGGCAATGGCTCCTCAGTTTCTCGTATTCCTTCCTACAACCACATATTGAACATAATAACATTAATATTATTAACACCATGCCTGAATACAGATTAAAATCATCGATATTAAGTTACGTTAAATCATAAAATCAGTTTAACATACCTCCCCTTGGTTCTTAAATTATCTCTTTCCTCTTTGGAACTATTCAAATCATACCTACATGAAGATTAAAAACATTGGTGAGGCAATAGAGTTAAAATTTGACATTTAACTTACACCAGTGCATACAAACAATCAACAATGATGATAACAACTCCAAACAACAATCTTTTATTAGGTGCCTCCTAATCTTCGTTGGGTTGACAACTTTGTTTTCCAAACCAATCTTTATGAATCAGAACAACCTAAATAGTAAATAGAAATAGAGAATAAGGATCCTGAGGTTAACAAAAAAAATAATTTTATTAGGGATCCTAACCAAAACTTGTATACAAATAAATCTAATCATTTATTGTTAAATATTTGCTTACCATTTTTTTGTTTTGTATATAAACCTCAAGCAACTTCCCTGAGATCTACCTCAGGATCCTTATTCTCACAGACATAAAGCCATGGCATCAAACTGAATCCAAGTTTTATTAAGGGTTAAAAATGATCACGTTTTTACCCTTCCAATGTAACAATAACAATGATAAAAAGAAGAATATGAAAAGAACTGCCCCAGAATGAATTCCAACTTTTTAGTTCACTGTATATGCTAAAATATCGGAGACCAAGAATAAGTACTCAGTAATTTATGTACATGAAGAATTTTATGTGGCTGGCTACGTTTGGTAATATGGTAAATTCCGAAAGAACTCTGGTGTCTATACTGAATTACTGATTCTTGACAGTGGACAACTTACATATATACATACTGAACTGACAAAAGGTCAAAGTTGAACAAACGTAAAAAAGAACATTTGCAAACATATTATATGATTGGGAGTGGAAGTGAATTAGCATGCTTGAGCAGGACAATGTTCTCTCCTCGACAAAGAAGAGCATCTATTAGCCATAAAATTTAAATGCAGACTTAAAAATTAAATAAAAGTCACTCCCGCATTAAGTGATCAAATTGAAGATGCTTACACTCCAAGAAGAAATGGCCAAACTTCTGCCCTTAAATTTGGATGAACACCCTACAATAAAATTCATTTGGACAATAATGTCTAGGAGTTAGATATAATATACACAAGACTCCTAATAATATGCTTCCTGACATTAACATGGAGAGGAAATTACCCCACTGCGTATTTTCTTCAAAACTCGAACCCCACCATCGCGCAGTTTCCCTTCTGGTGTAAACAACCTTTTCCATTGCTGTGGTGAAAGGGCGTGTTTTCTCTTTCTGTGCGACCATGGAGATTTTAGACGATTCCTGAAATTGTATGTAAACTAAAGTTAGACAAGAAACAAAAAATGTATGAACTATCTAAAGGACCTTTACACTAGTTCTGTACTAAGGACCTAACCCACAATTATACACAAAACCTTTTCTTCATGATGTACCATTAATAAAGCGATAAAGTAGAATCTGTCAGACATGCGACGTGTCCAAGCATTAGAGCACAAAATGCGTTCAGCTTGAAGAATCCGCCAGTACTAGGAATTAGGAACTAGTAGTCCTCGTTCAATATTTTTATATAGTTAAAGTGAAACATGAATATATGTGATCAATGGCTTATAATGCACTTTCAGTACCTTACATTAGACCCGGTAATTTAGTACACGACACGAAATTTAGTCCTTGTGTTTACATTTTAAGTACACGACCTAGATTGAGTGTCATGTTTGTGTTTACCCTTCGGGTACACGACACGACACGAAATTACACGACATAATTAATTAGATAAAATAATAATTTCGTGTCGTGCTCATGTTTGGATTTCAGGTACACGAATCCATTTCGGTCATGTTTGTGTTTAGGTTTCAGGTTCACGACACGGAAAGCATGCGACACGACACGAATTGCCAGGTCTACCTTACATGTCCAAGGAACCATCTACTATTCTACCCTTGTTAAAAGCTCACATGAATTCATAATCAGCTACACTAACAGATATATCAGAGAATGAGAACACTCAATTATCTTTGGCTGTCTTGCGTCATGTATAAAAAGAGGGCTTACTACAAATTGCCAATTCTTCCACTTGGTAGTTATATTAAAAATAAACTAATCCAGTTTGAAACAGAAGTCTGATTTGCACATCAGATAAAACCAAAAAGTCTACTCTTGTGCAATTTGATTATATAATAAATTTAGAAACACTTGCAACATCTACACATTGTTATGATAAACTGCTTGACGTTTATAATTAAACTTATACCCTTGATTGACTCTCAGAAGAATTTTGGATGCTGAAGATGAAAAAGCAGAAGAATAGATGAATAGTAAATTTATTCCAACTTTAATCAATGAAATCATTGTTCAAGCATTCCCATGTCAATTATCCTGATTTATATGGTCCTACCACGGGATTAAAAACTTTAGGTCAAAACAGTTAGAGGTCATGTTGTGGATAAATAGACAGTCTTCCCTTTGTTCATAATTTAAGTTAGGTGAACTGCCCATTTCAATTACTATAAAGTAGTAACTTTTGTTACATTTAATTAGGATGAATGAAAGGGTAGGAAATGGCATGAAATTTGAAGTATAAAATGGGTAAATGTTCAAAACTTTCACTCATTTCCCCATTCCATTCCCAACAACCTAAACTATAGATCAGACCCACCACCCCCCCCCCCCCCCAAAATTTGGGAGGGAATGTTACATTCCTTACCACACACATTTTCTCCCCAATTCTTACCATAACAAATTTGCACTCCCTCATTTTTTTTTCAAAATCTTTCCTTCAACCTCCATTCATTTACTTTAATTTCATTCATTCCATTCCATCCACCCCAACCAAACACACCATTTGGTAGTGGCCTATACATTATACCAGAAACAATTGTTCCGTTGAACCATCAAAGCAATGCAGATAGCAGAATGCTCAAGCCTCAAGATTCTGAAAGCGGAAGACTATTTCTTGATTTATTTTTATGTCGTGTTCTTAACTTAACAATAATGCTTACACTACTAAGAAAACTCCTCGCTATACCTTCTAGAAGATAAGCAACACAGAGGACCAAATTCAGATTATTAAAAAAACTTAAAACCTTAAACGGTAATTATCTAATTGGTTTTAGTATTCTCTTATTAATCATCAGTGTCTACTATTAAGTATGACCCAATATACCGTCACCCATTTTTAAACTGATCCCACCATTACGAGGACCAATATTTTTCAGTGCCGCTAAAGTTGTTTATCTAGCAAACTGATCCACCTATTTATGTCCAAAAACATGGAAACAAAATCGCAATGTGAATCAAGACTCCAACTTTCTGATAACCTATAAACACTGAAATGAAAGATTGAGCTAAACTACCATAATTATAGCAATTGAGATCAAGATCTAAATTCAAATAAGAAACATATAAACAACAAAACATTACTAGAAAACACACACACAAACATAGAAGAGAAAAAGCTGACTCACCGATCAGAAGTAGAGCAAGAAGACGCAGGAGAAGAAGACGCAACAACAAACAAAACTGATCTCAAATGAATCCAAGAAGACGATTTCGAAGACGCCGATGAAGAAGACGATGAAGCAGTTTGACTTCGTCTTAAAGCTTTCATCTATTCCCAACCTATACATACACACACACAAATCTATCCGTACATCCACAACCCAAATCTTGAAAAACCAATTCAACAATTTCTAGGCCTCTAATCTCAAAAATAACTAAATGGGCCGTCTTATTTTTCAAAACTAACAGAAGGGTCGAGGTTAGTCAGGAGCAATGGCACGTGAATACGCCGGCGTCTGAAATTCCGGCAACTCCGGCGCCGGATATGAAGGAGAATATAATAAGTAGGCAATTAATAATGATAAATCCAGCATAACCAACTACTCAAACTTGTCTCAACTGCTTTTTACGACTAGTTAGTAGGACTAGAACAACTACTTTACTTTCCTTTTTTTCTCTCTCACCACTCTTTTTATTTGTTGAAACTTTCTTTAAATTAAATTATTATTACACATCTTGTCAAGTAGTTTTGTCATGAGATTTTGTGATGTAATCATGTTTTTGTACAAAGCCTATGTTGATTTAAAAATTAAAACCCTGTAATTTAATTTTTTTTTAAATTGTGAGGTAGACAAATAATATGTTTGATCGTCATGGACTGTATTGAAATTTCGATATATATTATTTTTGGTGCTACAATTAGATTATAAATTCAGTTCTTTTGATACATCTTGATTATTTAAAAAATATTGTAATTCAAGAAATTTATTGTTTGGCTTAAAATGTATGGTAAAAATTGATTTTGACGAGTGCATTTATTTAAGATTGGGAAATTCTCAATGGTATCACTGTACTTTTGGTTTTTGTCAGTGGTACCATTACGTTTTTGACTCCTCTTAACGGTACCCTTAACAAATTGACTTTCTAAAATAAATACCATTCTGTTAAAAAAATGTTCTAGAAATGTTAAGTAAGGTCAAAAAGACATGGTACCACCGGCAAAAACCAAAAGTACGGTGGTACCATTGAGAATTTTACTAAAATATATTTGAAGAATATTGGTTGGTCCCAAACCTGTTAAAAAAATATAAGAACAATCTTGGCCATGCGTTGCAGTATGCAATAAGAAAAAAGGTTGAATATTGGCCGCAAACCCTACTTAACGTTTTTATAACGTTTTTCTAACAGAATGGTATTTCTGTTAAGAAGTCAATTTGTTAAGGGTACTGTTTAGAGGAGTCAAAAACGTAATGGTACCACTGGCAAAAGCCAAAAGTACAGTGGTACCATTGAGAATTTCCCTTTAAGATCTTAATGAATTTATGCAAATTGTTAATAATATTTTTTAATTTTTCGAATCCAAAAAAGCATCTTATAACTGAAACTGGATATTCCCTTAGTTATTGCTCTTTTTATATTTGTCCCTTTGATTTGCACATATTTTAAAGGGAAGCAAACAAAACATAATTTCAAAATTAATCTTAATTTCTTTGTCTAAATAAAAAGTTTAATATAATTTATCTTATTTTTAAAAATGTAAAGTCGTAAAATATATCACAAAATTATTTTTTCAATGCACCATAAAACGATACACTTTGATTTGCCCATAAAAAAAAAGTTACAAAATTAAATTTTTTAATACACCTAAATACCTAATGAATGTAGGTGCAAAAAATTAAAGCCCTCAAGTCTCACAGGAGGATACCTCCTCCATATTGTAAGCACAAACATTAATAGAGTGCACCTTACCTTCATGCATGTTTAATATACAATCCAACTAAAGTCTCCTCATGCAACCTTAGGATTTTAGAAAAGTTGGTTATTTAACATGATATCCAAATTATCCCGTAATATATACTTCTAATCCATACAAGTTTTTTGAGCAAAATGAGGAAGAAGAAGAAGAAGGTGAACTAAATTACAATGGCTTACAGGTGCATGGAACTAAATTACAATGGCTTACAGGTGCATGAACTTCACATAAGCAGACTGCTTTCACAATGCTCATAATTCATAAATATATCTCTCGTCGTTTAAGAGGCAATGCAGTTTCACAAGCGTTTGAACTTTGACCTGTCAGTTATCACTTATCTGTATGCACCTTCACTTGCTATTAAATCTCTGCTATTTGCATTAGCATTTCCGGACTTCATCTGTGGTTCCAGAAGAAAACAGAACAACAAAAGATCAAAATGGGTAATTAAATATTTATCACGACATAAGCCATGAAAAACTAGTCCAACTGTAAGCTTACCTTGTCTGGAAAACATTCTGTATCATCTTGCGTGGAGACTCACGAGCAGCTGATTCTAACTCAAGCACCTCGTCTGAACTGAGAGACCAGCCAAGAGCACCCAAATTATCTTTGGCTTGTTTCAATGTCTTTACTCCAGGTATTGGAATGGTACCCTTGCTAATGCACCAGTTTATTGCTACCTAATAATAAAGGTTCTACATCAAATGAAGAAGCCATACCACAAGTAATTATTATAATAACACATGAGCATTGTGAAATGGATAAGAGAGTTAAGGTGTGAAACACCCCATGTAATGTAAGGTTATTTTTTCTAAATTTGCACATTGCTTGAATGTATCACCTGATAGGCTCATGTGCATTTTCATCAATGTGCAACACCTCGAATAATGCAGGGACCATTTTTCCTTTTCTGCTAATACACATTCATGAGATGCATATCCAATGTTGTAAAATAGGCCCTCTTTCTCAACTGTGTTTTATTAGTCAAAACTTGGCGAAATTACAGTATTTTGGGCATTCTTTGATTGGAGAGTGGTGGGTGACCGAACTATAAACTGATCCAAGCTAAAACCTACCCCTATTCATAGACAATGACTATCTGATGTCAAATTGCAGTGCATAGGCCTTGATGTGGCAAAGTTGCTATTTCAGTTAAATGCAAGTGATACACTGCAATTGATGTATAAGAAGAAAATAAGCATCATTGGCTAGCAGCTATAACTGTTACAAATTTGACCTTGCCATTTGATTGATATTATACTAGCCTTCCCACCAGTTTGGCTGTAAAGTAACTATATATCATGAATGACAAAGTACCTGTGGTATAGTCTTTCGTCTTCTTTGAGCAATTTTACCTAGGGAATTGAGTAGAGGTTCCAGTCCAGGTATAATTTGTTTAAATAGCAAGCCCCTGTATAAAAGGAACCAAATTTAGAAGTAAGAGAGTATGTTATTGCTCTAGGCAATCCAAATTAAGGAATGCAAGTAATACTTTATTCTCCTATTTGGATTCAGAATACAGTAGTGACAAAAGTTTTTGTACCTCGGTCCACTTGGAAGAGTAGAAGGTGTATATTTCCCAGTAAGCATACCAAGTCCCAAAGGACTGTAAGAAATTAAACGAATACCAAGAGAATCACATATAGTCTTGATCTCCATCTGATCCTCTCCCATACTCAATAATGAAAATTGAACCTGTAATGTAATACAAGATGAAGCTAATATTTAATGCTAAACTACACAGAAAAAGGTAAGATGTGTACAACTGTAAAGAAACATCATGCACACCAACCATATTTGTTATGAAATACAAGAATTTTACTCCTCTTCTATTCATTTACCTCATTGTCGGTTTACGTTTACTTGGTTATTTCAAGGTAGATGATGGGACTGATGAGCAATATATAAGAAGCTGTTACTCCAGGATTTCGCTATTTCTTGATTCTGTGCAAGGTATATTTTGGTCGCAGGGCTAGTAGACTACTAATGGGAATGTCCACTACATTTACAATGATAATAGAGAGATTATCAGGGTTATAAGCTATTGACATAGCTGGACAGTTTGAAAATTGTCATGATGCATTAAGGAACTCCTAAGCTATAAAGAACTGTCAGAATTAACTTACACCTAGGATCATATCAACGAATCCATAAATGAAAAAGAAACCCAAGTATTTCCATATGTGAGCACCATGAAAAAAGATGTGAAACCTGAGCAGAACACAAGGGGACTCCACGTGCTTGAAGATATTCATAGATCTTAATGAGCTGCTTTGGTCCGTAATTACTCACCCCAACTGCTTGAACTAAACCCTGCATGATTACATACCTTGATTATTATACAAATTAATCTGATTACAAGTCTTATATTATGTTATCTATATAATGCATGCAAGCCAGAAGACAATCGTTACAAGAGGGTGTGCTAAATACTCTACATACTAAAAAGGAACAATGATTAGCTCAGTCTAGTAGTAATCATCAATCTAATTTCATATTGGCCATCCCCAAGTTTTTTTAAGGCAGGTGAAGATTTAAAAGATATCCACTACCCTACTCACACACACACCCCTTCACAGAGACTTGAAACATCAACCCCCCACTTAATGGAGATGGTGTGACACTTTTAAAGCATGTCCCTTTGGTTCCGAGTTACTAATAAAATTTAAACCTGACAAATGAATGCAATTGGTTAAAGTTAATTTCTGATAAATTATTGGCACAAACAATTTCACAGTAACCTTGTCATACATTGCCACTAAACCATCCCAGAGAGCTTTCTCTTGTAGAGGTGCATAGTTTGCTGTTGACCAGTGCAATTGTCCAATTCCTATTTGCTCAATTTGCATCCTATCCAGAGAACCCCTGAAAGAACAGTATAATTTAGAAGAGTATCAATATGGAGAACAGCTACATTCTGATACTCTATATATGTTTCATCATACATGGTGTTTTTAGGTTTCAGTTTACAAATACTGTTTAAACTTTAATTGTAGTATCATTAGTTCAATTAATTGGTACAAATAAAACAAATAAAGTGGCACTCAAAAGAAGCTAAAAATATACTTGCAAGCATTGACAAATTGTCCAGGTGTGAGACGCCATGGATATGCAGCAAACTTTGTGGCAATTACAACATCGTCTGCTACTTGCTTTCGTCCTAATCATAGTCAATCAAACCTTTAGCATGATGGAAAGAAATCATAGAACTAAAGTATATCTGAACTCCAATCGAAGCACAAAATATGAAGCTTTTTCGTGCCTTCACTAGTAACGTTCCATAGGCTTAATAACAATACAACTGAATAAACATTGTGAAAAAAAAAACAATTAGAATCAGGGTCACCATTTTTTGCTTATAATGCTAAGATGCAACCTAGACAGTTAAAGTACTTCATAGAAGTCAAACACCTATCCCCCCAAAGCAACTAAATCGAAGGCTCGCCATTCTTCACAAATAACTATACCAAGATCAAAAAATTAATATTGATTTCAGCCCCCCTCCTCAGAAGCAACTAGAATCAAAGAGTCGACATTCTTTGCTTATAGTTATGCAAAGATCATATATTTGTATGAACTCCTATCCCCCCCTTCCTTAGCAACTAAAATTTTCCCAAATAATTACACAAAGATCAAATCTCTACACAAAGTTAACTCCCTTGCCAAATCAACTAGAATCAAAGGGTCACCATTTTTCGCTAATAATTATACAAAGATCATATTTTTAAGTTACAAACAATCACACACAAGCAATTTTGAAGTAGTGATAACCAGACAAAATAAAGTAGAAAGACAACCTTGAAACTCCCTAATGAACTTGCCAAGAAGCTTCTCACTTTGGCCATTCAACTTCCCAGTTCCATAAGAATCAGCTGTATCAAAAAGATTAACTCCATTCTCAACAGCAAGATTGAATATTTGTTGAAGCTCATCATCCATGGATTCTTGATATCCCCACAAAAGCTGATTTCCCCATGCCCAAGTCCCAAACCCCATTGGAGATACAGTTAGTGGACCCATCTTCACCTTCTTCTACTTCCATCAAACATTACACAAAACAAAAACATGATAATCATTCATGCTAGCTATACATGCATACATACAAAAAAGAAAGATAACTCAAGGGGAAATTTTCACCTTTTGCCATGGCCAGAAGAGAGGCTTAAAGTTGGGAACTTTGATTGGAGAAGATGAAAGAAGGGATTGAATTGATGGGTTAAGAAATGAGGGACTTGTGGCTGACATTGTTGTTGCTGAAGCTAAATTGTTGCTATGATTTTTTGGATAGCAGATATGAAATCACTTGGTAGATAATCTTGTATAGTAAATGCATGAAAATGTTTTGGCAAAAATGACAGCTGTGGGATTTGAACCCACGCCCTTTCGGACCAGAGCCTAAATCTGGCGCCTTAGACCACTCGGCCAAACTGTCGTATATGTAAATTCTGGACTTCTAATATAGAGCTATAAATGTTTAGTAGGAAAAATAAAATAAAGATAAAGCTGCCTGAACCCTGAAGTCCTTACGCTGTCATGGTTTGAATTTAGCTTTTTTTTTTTTTTTTGTTTCACTTATTTAAAAAAGTTTAAAATCGATTCGATTATCTTAAAAAATGTTTAAATCAATTGTCTTCAAATTCGATGGGAAAAAATAAAAATATGCATGTTCAGTGATTATCGTCGTTAGTGGTTAATTTTTGTCATTTTGGTGTAGTTGTTACTGTAGGCTTGTACACATGATTTGTCCATTTGTTGTGTGATACACTTTCATTACTTCATGTTGGTCAGCGTGAAAATCCTGTAGTTCGACTTTGAAATCTAATTTATGTGGGAGGATAAATTTAATTGAAAAATATGATTTGTTCGTCGATCAAAAATTTTGTATTTAAAAAACAGTAAAAAAAATTAAAAAAATAATGTAAATGGATGAATTTCTAGCCTTTTTAGCTGTTGGGCTGCCGCTCAGTTAGTCAATTATATCATCAGCTGTGCAATACTGCAATGTGTGGACATTGCTAACTTATGGTCTGATTAATTACCTGAGTTTAAAATGACTTCTAATAAAAAAAAAAAACTTTGTTTCAAGAAATATAAAATTAAATATTAAGTAGTAAGAGTTAATTTTTTATCGTCTTAAATTTTGAAATCGATTCTCGCTCATCCGAGATTTATGAGAACGGTATCAAGTCCTGTTTCAAAAAAAAAAAAAAAAAAAAAATATCAAGTCCTGCTTTTGATTATTAAAATTTGGAAACTGCGTTCAAATTTATTTTTTAATTTTTCATTGGCATTCTCATAAGCAATTCGTAAATTCCAAACGATACTGCTACAAGCTACAATGTACAATCGAATCCCTTTAAATTAATAAATTTTAAAGTGGTAATTCTTTTAAATTAATAAAAAATTTCGATTCCAAATTGAAACTAGTATTAAAATTTAATAATCTTTCTATCATGTTATTGAATATTTTTTTAAAAATCGTAGTATTAAATATCGATCAAAACTTTGGCAAAAAGTGATATTTTTTATAAATGCACATTTTTATACATTTTATAAATATATAAAATATTAATGATAATATTTTAGTTGAGATTTCTTTTATATTTTCTTTTAAACCATTATAAAATAAATAATATTATTTATTTTGTAATTAATTTTTTAACATAAAAGTGCTATATACATATTATTTGTATATATTCTAGAATTCAAAAATATCATATATACTATATACATTATTGTGTAGAAAATATGTTTTAATTATTTTAAAATTAAAAAAAAAAAATAATTTCTCTTATATGATAACCTCTTTAAAAATGATAATTTTTCTCGATACTTATGATATCACTTTAAAAAAAATTCTACTACATATGATTAAACATACAATTCTATTACAAGGACATGAAATTTTTAAAAGTTATTATAGAAGATTTATTTAGAGGATTTTTATTAGTACCCCTCAAAAACATCTTATATAATATTTTGGTTAAATATCTAATTTTATACAAAATAATACCACTATAATATCGATAATCTAAGACCGACGGAGGAATATGAATAATTAGAAACAATTTTACATAAAATTTGTCACACATCATATTTTGATGTAATATTAATACTGAAGGAATTTCTACACATGCGAAAGTATTTATAACATTTATTTGCATAGAAATCCTAATTAATCATGCATATAATAAAAGAAAATAAGAAAATTACCTTGAGAACTTCAAAAATTAGCAAGACCAGTTCTTGTTCTTCACCTTGCAATTACTCCTCAGTGTGTGGAGTGCTCTAATGGTATCCACCAAGAGAATTGAATGAAAAAAAAGAAATAGAAAGAATTTGGCTAATCTTTTATTTTACAAGATTCTAAATCTTGCAAATGTTTTGTCCGTTCTTTGCTCTTCAAAACTTCACTTCTTATAGCCATACTCCAGCTTGAGAGTATGCCATTCAAAGTGCTTGTCATGATGAGCTTTAATTAATTAATTTTTATTAATTAATCATTTAATGATTAAAACATCTTTTAACCATTAATTCATTTTTAATTCGTTAAATATATAATTTATAATATTAAGAACTCCTTCTTAATATATATTTATATTTATAAATAATTAAATCATATTTAATTAATTATAAAATTATTTTTTTTTTGTTTCTTAAATAAATAATCATTAACCAATATAAATTATTTCCTTCATCTTCAAACTTAATCTCTTTTATGGTGTAACCCTTTAGGTTCATAATTATGTCGGTAGCAGAAATAAATAATAATAAACTATTTATTATTATTTATACGAATTACAATTAATTCGTTAAAAATTAATTATCGTTATAATTAAATTCATTCTACATCGTGAGTGACACTTTTGAAGATATATCGCGACTATACGAATAATATGAATTCATCCCTAGGAATATAGAACCTATTCAGTGACCGGTTACCGTACAATAAATTCCTTCTGCCCTAACAATATCCCGATTAAATACAAGGCATAGATCTCGTGTCAAGCCTATCTAATTTAATCATATAATTTCTTATTCCTTATGTATAGTTCATGTTAATGTAAATTAGAAACTACTTTCTAATTTCATTCATTCTGGCCAGAGATTCCTGAACTACTGTATTAAGAATAGCATAAGATATTCACTTCCTTTACTGGAAGGGGTAGATCCTTTATAGATCGTTAACTATCTTCATATATAAATTCCAATGCCCAAAATAGAACTTATTAATTGCCCTTGAGACTAAGGACTAAACCAAAGCATTGTTCATTATATACAAGATGACTCTAACAATCTAAAGTCTAAGGATACTTGTACAACCATCACTATATGAACAATTACCGACACGTGAGTAAACTCTATTAATTGTTCAAGTGATCGAGTCATGTTCAGTGAACTCATTCCCCAATGAGCACCTACATACTAACTATAGTGTCACCACACAAATGCCTATGAGAACAGACATCCTTCGTAGGAAGCAAGTATAGTATGTACCGATCTTTACGGATTGACTAACTCTCAATTAGTTATCATATGATCAGGAACAGTTTAAGTTTAGTGTTATCATCTTCTAGATCTCACTATTATAATCTCATTATAATTCTAGAAACTTTACTCTAAACTATGGAACATCTTATTTAAAACACTTTAAAAACTATGGAACATCTTAATTAAAACACTTTAAATAGATAAAGCTCGTAATAAAAACAAATAAGTCTTTTATTAATATAAATAAAATAAAATATGATTAAATGAAAGTTCTTCCTAACTCATCTTACATGATTGGATTTAGGACAAAACTTTTCAATCTCCCACTTGTACTAAAGCCAATCACTCTGGTATCTAATTCCCATCTTATCCTTATGTTGATCAAAGTGATTTTGAGATAATGGCTTTGTTAGCGGGTCTGCTATGTTGATATTGAGAGAGTTGACACACATAACAAGATAGCAGACCCGCTAACAAAGCCATTGTCTCAAAATCACTTTGATCGACATAAGGATAAGATGGGTATTAGATACCAGAGTGATTTGCTTTAGTACAAGTGGGAGATAGGAACCTGCGCTATTGCCGCGTTGTTATCACAATACAACAAAATAGGCTCCTCAATGCTAGGAACAACTCCCAACTCAGAAACAAATTTCCTCATCCAAACGGCTTCTTTTGCAGCCTCACTTGCAGCTATATATTCTGCTTCCGCTGTGGAGTCAGCCGTTGTAGACTGTTTGGAACTCTTCCAACTAATCGCTCCACCATTTAGAGTAAACACGTACCCTGACATGGATTTGCTATCATCACTTTCTGATTGAAAACTAGAGTCAGTATAACCCTCTATTTTCAACTCAGATCCACCAAAAAATAAGAAAAATAACCTTAGTCCTTCGTAAGTATTTAAGAATGTTCTTCACTGCTTTCCAGTGGTCTTCACCTGGATCGGACTGATATCTGCTTGTCACACTAATTGAAAGAGCAACATCAGGCCTAGTACATAACATCGCGTACATGATAGATCCTATTGCTGAAACATAAGGAATCTTACTCATACGCTCTCTTTCCTCAGGTGTCTTAGGAGACATCTTTTCGGAAAGGGATACTCCATGGCTCATCGGTATGAGACCTCTCTTGGAGTTTTTTTCCATGCTAATCCTTTCAAGCACTTTTTCGATGTATGTACCCTGGGTAAGACCTATCATTCTTCTAGATCTATCTCTATAGATCTTCATCCCGAGAATGTAGGATGCTTCTCCCAAGTCCTTCATAGTAAAGTTCTTCGATAGCCACACTTTGACTGATTGCAGCATCGGTATATTATTTCCTATAAGTAGTATGTCATCCACATACAATACAAGAAATGTTAC
Source organism: Saposhnikovia divaricata (assembly GCA_036435485.1). Classification (NCBI taxonomy): domain Eukaryota; kingdom Viridiplantae; phylum Streptophyta; class Magnoliopsida; order Apiales; family Apiaceae; genus Saposhnikovia; species Saposhnikovia divaricata. Next base: position 243,250,428 of record CM071596.1, on the reverse strand, counting down.
CGCGCTCCCACTAACCTTCTTGTAGACACATGGTTCATCTATGTTTTTGATAAAACCAAACTCTTTGATTGTCTCATCAAAACGGATGTTCCATCTACGAGAAGCTTGCTTTAACCCATATATGGTTCGTAGCAACTTACACACTAATTGTTCATTTCCTTTGGAAACAAAACCCTCTGGTTGTGTCATATACACTTCCTCTTCAAGTTTCCCATTGAGGAAGGCCATTTTCACGTCTATTTGCCAGATTTCATAGTCGTAGTAAGCAGAAATCGCAAGCAAAATCCGAATTGATTTTAACAGGGCTACAGGTGAAAAAGTTTCATCAAAGTCAATCCCTTGCCTTTGTCTGATTCCTTTTGCCACGAGCTTGGCCTTATAGGTCTCCACCTGACCATCTGCTCCAATCTTTCTTTTGTATACCCATTTGCACCCAATAGGCTTCACATCCTCTGGTGCTTCAACCAAAGTCCATACTTGGTTGGTATACATAGAATCCATTTCGGATTTCATGCCACTCTGCCATTTATCTGAGTCAACACTACTTATAGCCTCATTATAGGTCATAGGGTCATCATCATCAATTATTGACAAATCATTGTCATTCTCAATGACAAGGCCATAATACCTATCAGGTTGGCGAGACACTATATTTGACCTACGCACAGGCTGTTCTACAGAAAGTTGTTCTTTCTGAATAGGTGCTTCCTCTTGAACCGTAGTAGTTTGTGCTTCTTGAACTTCATCAAGTTCAATTTTGATCCCACTGTTCCCTTCAAGGATAAATTGTTTTTCTAAGAAGGTAGCATGTCTGGAGACAAACACCCTATGATCGGTGTAAAAGTAATACCCTAAAGTCTCTTTAGGATATCCCACAAAACTACATTTTACGGATCGAGATTCCAGCTTATCAGGGTCAACTTTCTTGACATAAGCTGGACATCCCCAAATCTTAATGTGTTTAAGACTCGGTTTCCTTTCTTTCCATATCTCATATGGAGTTTGAGGAACAGATTTGGTAGGCACCTTATTCCGTAAATATGCTGAGGTTTCTAATGCATAACCCCAAAGGAATACTGGAAGATCTGCATAGCTCATCATGGATCGAACCATGTCTAACAAAGTTCGATTTCTCCTTTCAGATACCCCATTCAACTATGGAGTATATGAAGCAGTCCATTGAAAGACTATACCATTTTCTTTGAGATAATCTAGAAACTCTCCACTCAAGTATTCACCACCTCGATCTGATCGAAGAGTTTTAATACTATGTTTGGTTTGTTTCTCCACTTCATTCTTGTATTCTTTGAACTTTTCAAAGGCTTCAGACTTGTGTTTCATCAAATACACATATCCGAATCTAGATCGATCATCTGTGAAAGTAATGAAGTATGAAAATCCACCCATGGCTTGCGTAGACATTGGTCCACATACATCTGTGTGTACCAATCCTAGCAAATCTACAGCCCTCTCTCCATGTCCACTAAATGGAGATCTGGTCATTTTACCCAATAGACAAGACTCGCATGTAGGATATGATTCAAAATCAAAGGGGCCAAGTAACCCTTCATTATGCAATGTTCGAAGTCTATTTTCACTAATATGACCAAGTCTGTAGTGCCACATATAGGTAAGATTCTCATCATCCCTTTTCCTTTTATTAGTGTGTTCAATTTGTAGTAAACTATGCTCTACGTCACATACATACAGACCATTATTTAAAATACCACTACCATAAAGAACGTTATCTCTAAGAATTGAACATTTATTATTCTGAATAACAAACGAAAATCCATCCAATCTAACATTAGAATAGAAATAATATTCCTCACAATCGAGGGAACAAAATAACAATTATTTAAAACAATAGTCTTGCCCATAGGCATATGTAAATCAAATGATCCTACAGCTTCAGCAGCAACTCTTGCTCCATTTCTCATCCGTAGAATCACCTCCTCTTCTTCAAGAGTCCTACTTCTCCTTAGTCCCTGCAACGAATTGCAAATGTGAGAACCACAGGCGGTATCAAATACCCAAGTAGAAATTTGACTTAGTGATATATTCACTTCAATCATGAACATACCTGAATCAGAAGCGGCAGTCTCACTTACCTTCTTCTTCTTCAATTCTGCAAGGTAAGCCTTGCAGTTCCTCTTCCAGTGCCCCACCTTGTTACAGTGGAAGCAAACATGTTTGCTCTTGGGGTCTTCTTTAGCCTTTGCAGGATTAGGCTTCTCACCACCCTTCTTCTTCTTGGGAAAAGTCCTCTTCCGTTTATTGGAAGTAGAGCCTTCCCCAATAAGAAGAACAGAACTCTTCTTAGAAGGAAAGTTCGACTCAGCAGTTTTCAACATGTTATGAAGTTCAGCCAAGCTAACATTCATCTTATTCATGTGAAAGTTCACAACAAACTACGAGAATGAATCTGGAAGCGATTGCAAGACCAAGTCTTGGCATAGCTCCCCATTCATGACAAAACCAAGTTGCCCTAAACGTTCAATCAAATTGATCATCTTGAGCACATGGTCATTCACAGATGTTCCTTCTGCCATCTTACAACGGAACAACTCTTTTGATATCTCATATCGAGCTATCCTCCCCTCTACATCGTACAACTCTTGTAGATGTACAAGTATAGTGTAAGCATCCATTTTCTCATGTTGCCTCTGAAGCTCAGTGTAACGCCCCCAAATCCCTTACAGGAATCTAGGTCATTACACCTCTAGCGGAATATTCAATTACCTGTTCATCATTTAATCTACAACAATATTCATAACAACTCCATATTTTACTCCACGGGTTATAGTCTTAGAACGAGCACTCCATAATACAAAAGTTATTACAACACAAGTTCACCTCCCAGAATCTCTGAAATACTATTACAACTTCAAAATACTAGATAAAGCATTAAACAACTTCTTCCCAGCTTGCACCCTTCTTCGCTACTAAGGCTAATGCGCTGAATTAGTAGTCCTTCCCCTTCCCTTTGCCACGGCTTGCCATGCTAGTGCCGTCTCTAGATGCTTCTGATTAATAATATTTAAATAGCAAGAATGAGCCAAAGAATGCCCAGCAAGTATATAAATAAATAACATATAAAACGACAACTCACTCAAAATATGCTTTTTACCAATCTATACTATATATATATATATATATATATATATATATATATACTTTTGAAAAGATGCCAACTCAGAACTTTTTACGAATCTCGGAATACTAATCAAATGAAGGAATAAATATATCTCAACGACTTCTCAAAGTACCATTCGAATATAACATAATAACTTCTCGGATCAACACCCTCTACTATTAACAGAACCACAAAGGCATCCGCTAACAGTCTAAGGTATCTAAGATTGGACTTCTTCTCGAAACGCCTTCTCAAGTAATGGATGATCAGTCCATTGCCACATCTCATTTTCTATCGATGGAAAGGATGGTCGACGTCTCGAACCACCCAAATAAAACTTCTCAGAAGGATGAGCCGTCTTTCTCGGCCCTTCACCCTTTATATGCAACAGTTTGGGCCGGTGCGTTACTCCGGTCACTTTTGCTTTTAGAAGCAATAATCCACAACTTACTTTATATATATATATATATATATATATATATATATATATATATATATATATATATATATATATATATATATATATATATATATATAATCCCACTTTTAAATATAAATATTCTGTAGTATGAAAAATATTATTAAATATATATTTATCATCTCTTCTACGAATACAAATGAAGTATTTCGATAAACGTCTCAACAATATAAACCAACTTATAAAATAAATTGCAAACATCTCGTGTAATAAACAGCTCAACAATAATATATATGCATGTAAATTGCATGGATAAAATCTGGTATAAACCACTAGAAAGAATGTTTGCTTTTGAATATCGGAAGCTTAATCAGCATACTATATATAGATAACAATATAAATACTCCGAACGATGGAGTACGGTTTAGTAAACTTGCCTGAGCCCTGCGGTACAACACTCCAACTTGTTCCACGTCTCCGGTTCTCTTGTTTTGCAAAAGATAGAAAGAAAAATTTTAGTATCCTGTGGTTTTGTTATTTGCAGAGAAAATAGTGAAAGAAAAAGGCTTGTGGGTTACTTGATTTGTTATCTGTTTATGCCGAGAAAGACAAAACGTGGGGGACACAAAAAAAAAGTGCTGAATATTTAGTGTTTTGTGAAAAGAATGTCGTGTTCTGTGAAAAGCGGTTCGTGTTTTGTGAGAATAAAACTCGTTTTCTGTGATCGAAAAATGTTGTCTCCTCTTCGTATTTAACGATCCGAAAATTAAATCAATAATATTAATCTCGTCATTTTTCTGTTGGCCGATAATAACCGAGACTCAAATTTTTCGTTTTAAAAAAAATAAATTCAATCCAAAACAAAATAAAATCCTATCTTCCTAAATCCCCTAACTTTAAGTAATTAATTAATTAATAGACGTAATTAAATGTATATAATGTATTGTTTATTTACATACGAATATATAAAATTTTAAAATATTACAGAAATGCACTAATTAAAATGTTCTAATGCCTCGTTCGTAAATAAAATTTAAATATCAAGTTAGAAAAATAATAAAAATAAAAGTTTACATCGGAAAATTTGCGGATATTACAGTCTTCCCTCCTTAAAGGATTCCGTCCTCGGAATCAACGTAGGTAATAATTATAGTTGCTAATCTCGTACTTTACCTTCCAATATCTCCTCGTCACTTTTACCAGTTTTATGTTCTTACATTACGATCGTAACCTCTCATGTTATACGTCTATTCTGCCTTTGTTATTCTTTCTAATTCTTTATCATATCTCTATTATCATACCGGCTCAACATTTACACACGTATATACGATATTAAGTAACTGTGTACCTGTTATCTCGTCCATCTCCTTTAAGCCATCGGCCAACGTCATGTTAAAAATTCTAGCGGTTGGTTGGGTGCTGTTATCTCCACTGCTTTGTCGTGATGTCGCAGGTCCCGCTGCTGACACTTTACAGTCTCTAGAGATGTGACCCTCCTTTCCACATTTGTAGCAAACTACTCCCTTCCTGGGACAATTCGTCCGTTGATGCCCCTCTTGACCACAATTATGACACCTCCCTTGTGTACAAACACCCGGATGCTTCTTTCCACACACTTCACAGTCTTGCAGTGGTGGCCTTGGTGGCCTAAACTGGCTCTCATTTCCCCGTGGTCCTATTTGCACACTACCCGAACTTTTCGCTCGGTTAGATCCTCCAAATCTTGCAGACTGAAATCCGGGCCTCCTACCCTGATGGTTCTGAAATGTCCCACTAGTCGAATATCCTCCCCAACTTTCTACTTTTCTTTTCTTCCCTTCATTTTCCTTTGGATCAAAATTACTTCCCGCTTCTATTACCTCTGCCTTATTCACCACTTTAACATACTCAGTAAGCTCAAAAACGGCTACCCTGGTTTGTATCCACGGTCTCAGTCCATGCTGAAACCTTCTCGCCTTCTTCTTATCAGTATCTACGAAATGTGGCACAAACCTAGATAGCTCGGTAAACTCCTTCTCATACTCAGCAACTGTCCTATTACCCTGCCTTACCTCTAAGAACTTTATCTCTATCTTACTTTCCATATGCTCGGGAAAATACTTCTCCAAGAACAACTCAGTGAACCTCTCCCAGGTTACTATCCCTGCAGGTTCCATTGCTTCCTTAGATTCCCACCAATAATACGCCTCCTCCTTCAGCAAGTAGGTGGCAAAGATCGTCTTCTGCCCCTCTTCTACTCCGATAATCTTAAAGGATTTCTCCATCTCTTTCAGCCACGATCTAGCCTCTACTGGTTCACCAAACCCTTTAAACTCAGGTGGATGAATTGACTTAAAAGCCTTGAAAGCTGATGCAGTCTGGTTTACCACATTGGGCACAGGACCCCGCGGGCCACGGTCTAGGGTTTGCCTTAACAAATCTACTGGTTGGTTAAGTCCTTGATTGTTCTGGTTGTCATTCTGGTTATCTCCTAGGTGGTTATTCCTCCCCGTAGAAGCCTCACCTTCTCCGGAGTTATCTCTATTTCTCCTTGGTGGCATCTTCCTGAAAAATCATTTCGCTCAATCAAACCGCATACCATGAAATGTTTATTATGAAAACAAAATAGTATATATATGTACATATGCGTATATATACATATATATGTATGCATCCATATGTATATATATTTATGTATACATACCTCTATATACTCATTAAAAAAAAATTTAAGCCCAATAAATATATCATGGATACGCATTTTCCTCGTCCCAAATGATTCTACTATATGTACCTATCGGTTCCCTGGCTTCTAAACTCTCCCTTATAAAGTCGTAACTCCCACTACTCTCGTTCTAAGATTTATAACCTACAGCTCTGATACCATTTCTGTAACGCCCCCAAATCCCTTACAGGAATCTAGGTCATTACACCTCTAGCGGAATATTCAATTACCTGTTCATCATTTAATCTACAACAATATTCATAACAACTCCATATTTTACTCCACGGGTTATAGTCTTAGAACGAGCACTCCATAATACAAAAGTTATTACAACACAAGTTCACCTCCCAGGATCTCTGAAATACTATTACAACTTCAAAATACTAGATAAAGCATTAAACAACTTCTTCCCAGCTTGCACCCTTCTTCGCTACTAAGGCTAATGCGCTGAATTAGTAGTCCTTCCCCTTCCCTTTGCCACGGCTTGCCATGCTAGTGCCGTCTCTAGATGCTTCTGATTAATAATATTTAAATAGCAAGAATGAGCCAAAGAATGCCCAGCAAGTATATAAATAAATAACATATAAAACGACAACTCACTCAAAATATGCTTTTTACCAATCTATAATATATATATATATATATATATATATATATATATATATATATACTTTTGAAAAGATGCCAACTCAGAACTTTTTACGAATCTCGGAATACTAATCAAATGAAGGAATAAATATATCTCAACGACTTCTCAAAGTACCATTCGAATATAACATAATAACTTCTCGGATCAACACCCTCTACTATTAACAGAACCACAAAGGCATCCGCTAACAGTCTAAGGTATCTAAGATTGGACTTCTTCTCGAAACGCCTTCTCAAGTAATGGATGATCAGTCCATTGCCACATCTCATTTTCTATCGATGGAAAGGATGGTCGACGTCTCGAACCACCCAAATAAAACTTCTCAGAAGGATGAGCCGTCTTTCTCGGCCCTTCACCCTTTATATGCAACAGTTTGGGCCGGTGCGTTACTCCGGTCACTTTTGCTTTTAGAAGCAATAATCCACAACTTACTTTATATATATAGATATATATATATATATATATATATATATATATATATAATCCCACTTTTAAATATAAATATTCTGTAGTATGAAAAATATTATTAAATATATATTTATCATCTCTTCTACGAATACAAATGAAGTATTTCGATAAACGTCTCAACAATATAAACCAACTTATAAAATAAATTGCAAACATCTCGTGTAATAAACAGCTCAACAATAATATATATGCATGTAAATTGCATGGATAAAATCTGGTATAAACCACTAGAAAGAATATTTGCTTTTGAATATCGGAAGCTTAATCAGCATACTATATATAGATAACAATATAAATACTCCGAACGATGGAGTACGGTTTAGTAAACTTGCCTGAGCCCTGCGGTACAACACTCCAACTTGTTCCACGTCTCCGGTTCTCTTGTTTTGCAAAAGATAGAAAGAAAAATTTTAGTATCCTGTGGTTTTGTTATTTGCAGAGAAAATAGTGAAAGAAAAAGGCTTGTGGGTTACTTGATTTGTTATCTGTTTATGCCGAGAAAGACAAAACGTGGGGGACACAAAAAAAAAGTGCTGAATATTTAGTGTTTTGTGAAAAGAATGTCGTGTTCTGTGAAAAGCGGTTCGTGTTTTGTGAGAATAAAACTCGTTTTCTGTGATCGAAAAATGCTGTCTCCTCTTCGTATTTAACGATCTGAAAATTAAATCAATAATATTAATCTCGTCATTTCTCTGTTGGCCGATAATAACCGAGACTCAAATTTTTCATTTTAAAAAAAATAAATTAAATCCAAAACAAAATAAAATCCTATCTTCCTAAATCCCCTAATTTTAAGTAATTAATTAATTAATAGACGTAATTAAATGTATATAATGTATTGTTTATTTACATACGAATATATAAAATTTTAAAATATTACAGAAATGCACTAATTAAAATGTTCTAATGCCTCGTTCGTAAATAAAATTTAAATATCAAGTTAGAAAAATAATAAAAATAAAAATTTACATCGGAAAATTTGCGGATATTACACTCAGGGTTCATAGATGCCAACATTACACATTGGGCAACATTTGCATCATCCATCCATGTCTGATGGATTTGATGCTCATCATATGGTGCATCTTCAGTAGGGGTTATAGGTAATGGTGAGTCTAGCACATAATCCAACTTCTCTGACTTGAGAACAATTCTCAAGTTTCGAAGCCAATCAGCATAGTTGGGACCAGTCAACTTGTTACCATCAAGAATGCTACGGAGTGATAGTGTAGAAGACATGATATATAGTAAATTTGTAAATGATAAACACATAACAACACTTAGCAAATATTCAATTTTATTTTAAAAACACTATATGAATCGGGTCTTTATTCATAAGTGGCTCCCACTAGTTTATCTAATTTATACAACCCTCTATATGTATAATTGAGCATTCACAATGCTAGTGAGAATAGGGATCCTACCTTCCATCACACAACCCCGGCTGTGGCACGAAACGCCATGTGATGTTCCATAGGCAGACAACTTTGTCAATTACATCTCATGTTATTCCCTAATAAAACTTTAGCCTCTTGAATCATTGAGTCGCGGCTGTGGCACGACAAACTTAATATTCTAAGTCAAGTCAAACCCAACATTTCGTACAATTGAATCCGTCTCTAACGGCCCACGACTGTAGCACGTAACGACCATTAGATTCTAATTCATTGTACACATCTCTTTGTAATAGACAAGTATTTCTAATTTCGAAATCAAAGCCCTCGGCAGTAGCACGAAATGACAATGATTTAAAAATAAGAACTATTTTCTACCATGTTGGAAGGCTATGACCGACACAAGCCCGTTGTGTCTTTGACCATTTATTTACTTGATATTTAAAAGAGGGGTTTTAATCATATTAAGGTCAAGAAACACTTTCGTTATAACCTAGATGTCTAACATGCTTAGTATGTTTAAAGAATCAGCCGAAATCTAGCATCTCATGTTCAACCTAGACATATATCATCTATATATTCATTCAATAAAACATAGGTAGGCATGTTAGATCATGTTGTACTGTTTTAAACTTATGCATGGATCATTGGTAGTGTTTAAAAATCGTTAAACAATCAAAATTGCTCTTAAAAACACTTTCCGGAAGCTATAATCATTTCAAAATTATTTTTTTATAAAATATTTGACCCCTCCATTTGAACCGTCTGGTCAATACAAATCCAACGATATATTGCACGCCCCAAACGGAGTCTCCAACCTCCCAGAAAAGGTCGGCGAAGAAAACGATTCACGCGCGCGACGATGACGTCATGCTGACGTCACGCTGACGTCAGCATTATCCTGTTGCGCATTCAGCTGATGCGTGTCACTGGTTTTTCCCGTGTGCCCTGTAACGCATCACCATGATGCGTTACAGCCCCTTTCAGTGGTCCCCACGCTTTTCTTTCAGCAGCCGACATAATCATTTGGATGTATAACTTTCGGATGGGCTTTATTATTATGAGTCCACTACTCCTTCTAAAATAGCAGCCCATCATCACCAATATATATTATATATATCTATACTATTATATAAATTCCGAAACATTGAAAGTTTTGGTACCTATTTTTTGGTACGTAGTGAATTTACTTATTTACCCTTCATTATAAAGAATATGATATTTTACTATTAAAACTCCTAAAATAAATAATAACATAATATAAATTAATGGTAGTCAATTGCCTTTTTTCATATTTACTTTTAATTGAAGATATTACCTTTTATTAACACCTAAAAACATCAATCTTATCATATCTTCCATCATTATTTCCTTTCGAATTAAAACACGTTACCTTTTTAATTTAAAACTAATCTTACAATCATTAATATATAGCCGAAAATATAACATCATATTTTTCAATTATTAATAAAATATATTAAAAATATGTATACGTTGTTTATAATAAGGAAACATTAGCGGAAACATTAAAAATTTTGGCACCTGTTTTGTGGCATATGTTTTTTAGTATTTCGTGAATTTACTTATTTAACATTCATTATAAAGAAAAATATATACAATATCTATACTATTAAAACACCTAAAATAAATAATAACGTAATATAATTATGGTAATTAGTTGATTGTCTTTTTCACATTTACTATTAGTTGAAGATATTACCTTTTATAAACACCTAAAAATATCAATCATATCATATCTTCCAATCATCATATCTAGCAATAATTAATATATACCCAAAAGTAGTCAATTGCCTTTTTTTCATATTTACTTTTAATTGAAGATATTACCTTTTATTAACTCCTAAAGTATTAATATTTTCTTTCGAATTAAAACACGTTACCTTTTTAATTTAAAACTAATCTAATCACACCATATTTTTCAATTACTTAATAAAATATATTAAAAGTCCATATACGTTAATTATAATAAGGAAACATTAGTATAATTCGTAAATATGAGTATATTAAATTATATTAAATTAAAATTAAACAATTATTAAAAATAATGATTATATAAAAATATAACTATAATATTGAATAAAATTTATGACATAATAAAATAAACACCATATCAATTAATTTTATTTAAAACATAATAAAATTTTATTATAATTTTATACATTTATATATTCCAATCAATAATATTTTTTATAGTTTAAACACGTGAACTTTTAATTTAAGACATAATCTTGAAATAATTAATATATACCCAAAAATATCACACCCTATCTTCTAAACACTAACAAAATATAATAGAAATATGTATACTACGAATAATGACCGTTAGATTTTTAGTAAAAAACCAGAACCGTTAGATCTAATGATTAGATATATTATATGATTAAATTAATTTACTAAAATTTCAAGGTTCGAATTACATCAACGACATATTTATTTTAAAATTTTAAAATATAAGTTTTAGATCATGCATATCATTAATTAAATTTTTATTAAATAATTTAGTAAAATTAAAATAAAATATTGTAAATAAACTAAAATTTATTACATATCAAAAGAAATCCGTGCATCGCACGGGTTATTAATTAAATTATATGCAGTATATTATATGCAGTATCTCATTCTTTTTATTAAAAAAGTTATTAATTATATTATCAGCCCGGGAATTATCTTATAACAGATACTAAATTTTAAGGCATATAAATTTACATAATCAAAAAAATATAAGTTTAGAATTTTTATGAAGATGATTTGAAATTTGAATAGTTATACGTGGTTGTTAAACTTGCTTTGAATTGATGTTTGTGTTTGATAAATTGTGTTTCAAGAATTTTTTTGGTACCTATTTTTTGGTACTTTAATGAATTTACTTATTTACCCTTCATTATAAAGAAAAACAAATACATCTAAAATAAAAAATAACAAAATATATTTAGTGATGATTAGTCGAGATATTACCTTTTATAAACACCTAAAAACATCAATCGTATCATATCTTTCCATCACTAATATTTCCTTTCCATATAAAAACCGAAACATTGAAAGTTTTGGTACCTATTTTTTGGTACTTAGTGAATTTACTTATTTACCCTTCATTATAAAGAAAAACAAATACACCTAAAATAAATAATAACAAAATATATTTAGTGTTGATTAGTCGAGATATTACCTTTTATAAACACCTAAAAACATCAATCGTATCATATCTTTCCATCACTAATATTTTCTTTCGAGTTAAAACACGTTATAATATATGGTAATTAGTCAATTAACATAATAAAAATAATGGTAATTAGTTGATCACCTTTTTCACATTAATATAATAAAATTAATGGTAATTAGTCGATTGCCCTTTTCACATTTATTTTTAGCTGAACATATTACCTTTTATAAACAGTTAAAAACATGAATCGTATCATATCTTTCATCGATAATATTTTCTTTCGAATTAAAACAAGTTACCCTTCTAATTTAAAACAAATCTTACAACCATTAATATATACCCGAAAATATCACACCTTACTTTTCAAGAAAAATATAACACATAAAATAATAATAACATAATATAATTAATGGTAATTAGTCGATTGGCTTTTTCACATTTACTTTTAGTTAAAAAATATTACCTTTTATAAACACCTAAAAAGATCAATCGTATCATATCTTTCAATCATTCATATTTTCTTTATAATTAAAACACGTTACATTTTTAATTTACAAAAAATCTTACAATCATTAATATATATACCCGAAAATATCACACCATATTTCTCAATTATTAATAAAATATATTAAAAACCGTATATGTTGTTTATAATAAGGAATATTAGTATAATCCGTAAACATGAGTATATTAAATTATATCAAATTAAAATTAAAAAATTTATTAAAAATAGTGATTATATAAAAATATAATTATAATATTAAATGAAATTTATGATATAATACAAGAAACCCGTGCATTGCACGGGTTATAAGCTAGTATTATTTAATAGCAGATTATAATTATTTATTTCAAATTTCTTAAAAATTCATAATTAATAATCTGTTTATTTAAAAAAATATAATAAAAATATCCTGATTCTCTACAACACTTGTAGAATCTAAATCCTGAGTCAATTTATTTTAAAAAATTAATTTTGAATTAATTCATAATTAATTTGATTATAGATTCCATTAACTTAAAAAATTCATAATAAATCCATACATACTTTAAAAATTCTCAAAAATTTTCAGTGATCTATATGCATCAAATCTAGGCTCTGATACCACTGAAGGAATTTCTACACATGCGGAAGTATTTATAACATTTATTTGCATAGAAATCATAATCAATCATGCATATAATAAAAAAAATAAGAAAATTACCTTGAGAGCTTCAAAAATTAGCAAGACCAGTTCTTGTTCTTCACCTTGCAATTACTCCTCAGTGTGTGAAGTGCTCTAATGGTATCCACCAAGAGAATTGAATGAAGAAAAGAAATAGAAAGAATTTGGCTAATCTTTTATTTTACAAGATTCTAAATCTTGCAAATGTTTTATCCGTCCTTTGCTCTTCAAAACTTCACTTCTTATTGTCATACTCCAGCTAGAGAGTATTTCATTCAAAGTGCTTGTCATGAAAATTAATTAATCATTTAATGATTAAAACATCTTTTAACCATTAATTCATTTTTAAACTCTTTAAAAATTATTCTCTATTTATATTTAATTTTTAAAATTAAATATATAATTTATAATATTAAGAACTCCTTCTTAATATATATTTATATTTATAAATAATTAAATCATATTTAATTAAATATAACATTATTTTTTATTTATTTCTTAAATAAATAATCATTAACCAATATAAATTATTTCCTTCATCTTCAAACTTAATCTCTTTAATGGTGTGACCCTTTAGGTTCATAATTATGTCGGTAGTAGAAATAAATAATAATAAACTATTTATTATTATTTATACGAATTACAATTAATTCGTTAAAAAATAATTATCGTTATAATTAAATTCATTCTACATCGTGAGTGATACTTTTGAAGGTATATCGCGACTATCCGAATAATATGAATTCATCGCTAGGAATATAGAACCTATTCAGTGACCGGTTACCGTACAATAAATTCCTTCTGCCCTAACAATATCCCGATTAAATACAAGGCATAGATCTCGTGTCAAACCTATCTAATTTAATCATATGATTTCTTATTCCTTATGTATAGTTCATGTTAATGTAAATTAGAAACTACTTTCTAATTTCATTCACTCTGGCCAGAGATTCCTGAACTACCATATTAAGAATAGCATAGGATATTCACTTCCTTTACTGGAAGGGGTAGATTCTTTATCGATCGTTAACTATCTCCATATATAAATTTCAATGCCCAAAATAGAAATTATTAATTACCCTTGAGACTAAGGACTAAATCAAAGCATTGTTCATTATATACAAGATGACTCTAACAATCTAAAATCTAAGGATACTTGTACAACCATCACTATATGAACAATTACTGACACGTGAGTAAACTCTTTTAATTGTTCAAGTGATCGAGTCATGTTCAGTGAACTCATTCCCCAATGAGCACCTACATACTAACTATAGTGTCACCACACAAATGCCTATGAGGCTATGAGAACAGACATCCTTCGTAAGAAGCAAGTATAGTATGTACCGATCTTTACGGATTGACTAACTCCCAATTAGTTATCCTATGATCAGGAACAGTTTAAGTTTAGTGTTATCATCTTCTAGATCTCACTATTATAATCTCATTATAATTCTAGAAACTTTACTCTAAACTATGGAATATCTTATTTAAAACACTTTAAATAGATAAAGCCTGTAATAAAAACAAACAAGTCTTTTATTAAATTTAAACAAAATCAAATATGATTACAAGAAAGTTCTTCCTAACTCATCTTACATGATTGGATTTAGGACAAAACCTTTCAAATACTGTATGATTGAATCGTTAAAAAATATTGTTTTTTTAAAAGCATTAAAAAAATATTATTAATAATTTTGAAAATTGCACTAAAAATTTATATATCGTTTGTGATTGTTAAATTTTATTTTCACATTTTTATCTATTATATTTTAATTATTGATTATGAAATTAAAATGGCGGATATAAACACTAGTTTATATTTAGGTGTTACTTCAAAACTTCAAATAGAGGTTTTTGCTAGTTGACTTGGATTTATTTGTCTTTTGGGATTTCTGGGAAGGCCTCGACCAGACGAGGCAAATATTTAAACAAGTTATTGACTATTCGATTTTCACAAGGACAATGTCATTTTCAATTATTTTGGTTTTTTTTTAAACAAATCGTATTTGCATTACTTAGAAATTATCACTTTCGAGTACATGATTAATAAATGCAGGAAAAGTGACATATCACTCTCCATAGTCTGACATAGAATTTGTGCAGCATTTACAAGCAAAAGAACCACACGATTCGCAGATCAATAATCGAACTACTAGCACTTGATCAATGTGCTTTAGTGATTTTGTCCAAGAAATGGCTTCTCAAAGGCTAAAGGCTTCAACTTCTCGTGGTTGCCAATTACCTTCTATCTGACAACAGCTCGCTCCGACCCGATCTTCCCTCCAAACCTCGAGTAAATTTCGAACTACAGCCAACACACCAAACAAGACAGTAAATAGAAAACACAACCAAAACATAAACCCCAAAAATTAGGGATAAATCAACAACCCCAAAAAGATGGGTACGACCAAAAGATCTCATCCAAAAAGGATTGGATCTCGATTTTATTGAAAAATTAAAAAAAAATAGAAATTAAAGATTCAGAAATGGAGGAAATGGGATGAGAGGATGGGTGGGATGTATGTGGGTTTGATGGAAGGATGGGACGGTGAAGGGTAGGGGTGTACGCGGTGCGGTTGCGAGTGGTTTTTGACGATTACGGCGGTTTTTCGATTTTGGCGGTTTTTGAAATTTTCAACCACAACCGCAATTGCGGTTGTGATTATTCGCACTTGCGGTTGCGGTTAAAGTCGCGGTTATGCGGTGCGGTTCGCGGTTCAACCACCTATTAAAATTTGTATAAAAATATATTTTTAAATTGAAAAAATTTGATATGTTTTTTGACAAAATTTTCATAAATAATTGGTGATATTTCAATACTAAAAGTCGTGAATACAAAGAAATGTAAACCAACATAATACAAAGAAATATGATGTATAAGCCTAAGACAAGAAAAGACAATGGGATAAGTCCATGACAAGAAAAGGAAATGTAACACTAACATAATTCAAAGAAATATGATGTAAGGCCCAAACATCAATGCTAAAGAATTAGCGCCAAGACTTAATTATATAATATAATATATGATTTATTAATTTATATTTATAAAAATATATAATATAAAACATATATATTTTTAATTATATATATATATTGCGGTTTGCGGGTGCGGTTGCGATTTTGCGATTTTTCAATATGCAAATCCGCAACCAACCCGCAAGTATGCGAGTGGTTGCGGTTGCGGTTGCGATTTTGCGATTTTTCGATTTTGGCGGCTTTTGCGATTGCGGTTGCGAGTGGTTTGCGGTGCGATTGCGGTTTGCGGATAATTCTTACGCCCCTAGTGAAGGGTGGGTGAAGGATGGGTGAAGACGGCCGACTCTCAAAACGAGGCAGAGGGTTTAACGTAGTATATATTAACGTGATACGTGAAAGTTCTGGGGGGGTTTAAGAAGCAAAGATAATTATTTTGGTTTAGAGAAAAAGGATCTTGAGATTGATCTCAGAAAACTTTTACTAAGATATGTACAAAATATACTCTAAAGATGAATGGGCCCGCAATGCTATTTAAAAATGTTTGATTTTACAAAATTGCCCATCTTATTTTTACATAAAAATGTTTGATTTTACAAAATTGCCCATCTTATTTTTGATTTTACAAAAATGTCATAAGTTGCTATGTGGATTGTGGGATTTGTTCCGTCTGATTGAACCAAGTTTGTTTTACGAAATATTTCGTATTCAAAAAAGAAAAATTATTAGTTCAAATTTTACATCATGAGATAAACCTTTAAGAAACCCTTGTTTTTTTATAACTAGTTGATAAAGCCGCGCTTCGCGGCGGCGTTACAATATTTTTAAAAAAATTCAATACATTTATGTTATATTATAATATTAATATTAAATTTTAATAATTAAATAATCTTCTCTAATGAATCAATTTCTTGTTAAATACGATTCTTTCGATTGAGCCGCTCTCTCGTTAAAACCGAAATCCAAACTTTTTAACATATATTATAAAGACTTATATAATATTTTTTATCTATAAAATCGAACCGTAAAAATAAAAAAAAAATTATGGCTTCAGTATCAAATTCTAATAGCTAATACAATCTTTTCTAGCGAGCCGTCTTCCCGTTAAATACGTTTCCAGCCGCTCTTATTTGAAACCGAAATTCTAACTTCATTATATAAAGAGAGTAAATTCCAATTTTTATATTCTTTAAACTTTTTAATATTTATGGAGTCTTAAAAGATGAAAATACATCTTATATTTTCTGTATATTATAAATATTCTTGTATTTATTTACAGTTTCCGCATGGGAATGTCTTTCTGTTATGTTAACATATTAAAAAAAATTTAAAATACGAAGACTTTTCGTTACGGGAATAATATTACATTTATGGATATATTTTTGTACTGCAAGTATAATTAACTTGTATAAAAAAGTTAAAATAAAGGATTTCTAGGAAAAAAGATGTATAGTTTTAAAAAATCGTATAATGAACCGCTTTCTTGTTAAACACAGTTATTACTAATGATTAGCTCTCTCGTTAAGACCAAAAACCTAACTTTTACATATATTACTTGTATGATAATGTTTATCCATAAAAATCAAATCCTAAAAATAAAATAAAATTTATAACATCATATGATATTTTAATAGCTAGTACAGTCTTTTATAGTGAACCGTCTTCCCGTTATACACATTTCGAGCCGCTCTCGTTTGGGATCGAAATTCTAACTTCATTACATATTATTGATGATACTTATCTTACACAACAATTTTTTTCCTTGAAATCAAAACCTAAAAAATAGAGTGAATTCCAATTTATACTTTCTAGATTTTCTAAAATTTTTGGAGTTTTAGAAAATGAAAACACATCTTATTTTCTCTTTATATTATAGATACTCCTGTATTTATTTAGGATTCCTGCATGAGATTGTTCTTTTATTATGTTAACACATCAATTCTTTTCTTTTTAAATACGGTGACTTTTTTCATGAAAATAGTATTGGATTTATGAATAAATTTTCCTAATATAAGTATAATTAACGTATATAAAAAATATATAATTTAAGAAGATCGTACTTTCTATAAAATATTTAATTATATATCTGCTCTATATATTCAAACACCTATTCTAGTTCTAGTAGAACTTTTATTTATATATTTTTTCTATAAATTCAAACTCTTATTCTCTATAAATTCGAACTCCTATTCTACTTTCAATGGAACTTTTAATCGTATGCCTTATAAATACTTATTATACTTCCAATAGAACTTCTAAACATATGTCTTCCCTATAAATTCGAACTCTTATCCTTTATAAATTTGAACACCTATTCTATTTCTACTTCTAATATGCTAATTGATATTTTTATATTTATTAGTGTTTAAAATTCTAGAAAATTAGAAAAATCGATTGAGACGATATTAGAGCGCCACCTAAACTCCCGCTATCCTCCTTTATATATATATATATATATATTGAGGGATCGAAATTCTAACTTCATTACATATTATTGATGATACTTATCTTACACAACAATTTTTTTCCTTGAAATCAAAACCTAAAAAATAGAGTGAATTCCAATTTATACTTTCTAGATTTTCTAAAATTTTTGGAGTTTTAGAAAATGAAAACACATCTTATTTTCTCTTTATATTATAGATACTCATGTATTTATTTAGGATTCCTGCATGAGATTGTTCTTTTACTCATTGTTCTTTTATTATGTTAACACATCAATTCTTTTCTTTTTAAATACGGTGACTTTTTTCATGACAATAGTATTGGATTTATGAATAAATTTTCCTAATATAAGTATAATTAACGTATATAAAAAATATATAATTTAAGAAGATCGTACTTTTTATAAAATATTTAATTATATGTCTGCTCTATATATTCAAACACCTATTCTAGTTCTAGTAGAACTTTTATTTATATATTTTTTCTATAAATTCAAACTCTTATTCTCTATAAATTCGAACTCTTATTCTACTTTCAATAGAACTTTTAATCGTATGCCTTATAAATACTTATTATACTTCCAATAGAACTTCTAATCATATGTCTTCCCTATAAATTCGAACTCTTATCCTTTATAAATTTGAACACCTATTCTATTTCTACTTCTAATATGCTAATTGATATTTTTATATTTATTAGTGTTTAAAATTCTAGAAAATTAGAAAAATCGATTGAGACGATATTAGAGCGCCACCTAAACTCCCGCTATCCTCCTTTATATATTGATACTAGTTCATAAAGCCGCGCTTCGCGGCGGCGTTACAATATTTTTAAAAAAATTCAAAACATTTACTTTATATTATAATATCAATATTAAATTTTAGTAATTAAATAATCTTCTCTAATGAATCAATTTCTTGTTAAATACGATTCTTTCGATTGAGCCGCTCTCTCGTTAAAACTGAAATCCCAACTTTTTAACATATATTATAAATACTTATATAATATTTTTTATCTATAAAATCGAACCGTAAAAATAAAAAAAAAATTATGACTTCAATATCAAATTCTAATAGCTAATACAATCTTTTCTAGCGAGTCGTCTTCCCGTTAAATACGTTTCGAGCCACTCTTATTTGAAACTGAAATTCTAACTTCATTATATAAAGAGAGTAAATTCCAATTCTTATATTCTTTAAACTTTCTAATATTTATGGAGTTTTAAAAGATGAAAATACATGTTATATTTTCTGTATATTATAGATATTCTTGTATTTATTTACAGTTTCCGCATTGGAATGTCTTTCTGTTATGTTAACATATCAAAAAAAAATTAAAATACAAAGACTTTTCGTTACGGAAATAATATTGCATTTATTGATATATTTTTATAATGCAAGTATAATTAACTTGTATAAAAAAGTTAAAATAAAGGATTTCTAGGAAAAAAGATGTACAATTTTAAAAAATCGTATAAGACGTCTCCACCGTCCTCGTATTCTATTTCAAATAAAACATTTAATTTTATGTATTAATTATATATTTAAACATCTTTTATACGGTCTTATCTAATGAACCGCTTTCTTGTTAAACACAGTTTTTACTATTGATTCGCTCTCTCGTTAAAACCAAAAACCTAACTTTTACATATATTACTTGTATGATAATGTTTATCCATAAAAATCAAATCCTGAAAATAAAATAAAATTTATAACATCATATGATATTTTAATAGCTAGTACAATCTTTTATAGTGAGTCGTCTTCATGTTAAACACATTTCGAGCCGCTCTCGTTTGGGATCGAAATTCTAACTTCATTACATATTATTGATGATACTTATCTTACACAACAATTTTTTCCCTTGAAATCAAAACCTAAAAAATAGAATGAATTCCAATTTATACTTTTTCTAGATTTTCTAAATTTTTTGGAGTTTTTAGAAAATGAAAACACATCTTATTTTTTCTTTATATTATAGATATTCATGTATCTATTTAGGATTCCTGCATGAGATTGTTCTTTTACTCATTGTTCTTTTATTATGTTAATACATCAATTCTTTTCTTTTTAAATACGATGACTTTTTTCATGAAAATAGTATTGGATTTATGAATAAATTTTCCTAATATAAGTATAATTAACTTATATAAAAAATATATAATTTAGAAGATCGTACTTTCTATAAAATATTTAATTATATGTATGCTCTATATATTTAAACACCTACTCTAGTTCTACTAGAACTTTTATTTATATATTTTTTCTATAAATTCGAACTCCTATTCTACTTCCAATAGAACTTTTAATCGTATGCCTTATAAATACTTATTATACTTCTAATAGAACTTCTAATCATATGTCTTCCATATAAATTCGAACTCTTCTCCTTTATAAATTCAAACACCTATTCTACTTCAAATATGATAATTGATATTTTTATATTTATTAGTGTTTAAAATTCTAAAAAATTAGAAAAATCGATGGAGACATGCCTTATAAATACTTATTATACTTCCAATAGAACTTCTAATCATATGTCTTCCCTATAAATTCGAACTCTTCTCCTTTATAAATTCAAACACCTATTCTACTTCAAATATGCTAATTGATATTTTTATATTTATTAGTGTTTAAAATTCTAAAAAATTAGAAAAATCGATTGAGACGATATTAGAGCGTCACCTAAACTCCCGCTATCCTCCTTTATATATATACTAGTTGATAAAGCCGCGCTTCGCGGCGGCATTACAATTTTTATTTTTAAAAAAATTCAATACATTTATGTTATATTATAATATTAATATTAAATTTTAATAATTAAATAATCTTCTGTAATGAACCAATTTTTTGTTAAATACGATTCTGTCGATTGAGCCGCTCTCTCGTTAAAACCGAAATCCCAACTTTTTAACATATATTATAAAGACTTATATAATATTTTTTTATCCATAAAATCGAACCGTAAAAATAAAAAAAATTATGACTACAGTATCAAATTCTAATAGCTAATACAATCTTTTATAGGGAGCCCTCTTCCCGTTAAATACGTTTCGAGCCGCTCTTATTTGAAACCGAAATTCTAACTTCACTATATAAAGAGAGTAAATTCCAATTTTTATATTCTTTAAACTTTCTAATATTTATAGAGTTTTAAAAGATGAAAATACATCTTATATTTTCTGTATATTATAGATAAACTTGTATAAAAAAGTTAAAATAAATGATTTTTAGGAAAAAAGATGTATAGTTTTAAAAAAAATCGTATATAACGTCTCCACCGTCCTCGTATTCTACTTCCAATAAAACATTTTATTTTATTTATTATATATTTAAACACTTTTTATGCGGTCTTATTTAATGAACCGCTTTCTTGTTAAACACGGTTATTACTATTGATCCGCTCTCTCGTTACGACCAAAAACCTAACTTTTACATATATTACTTGTATGATAATGTTTATCCATAAAAATCAAATCCTAAAAATAAAATAAAATTTATAACATCAATATGGTATTTTAATAGCTAGTACAATCTTTTATAGTGAGCCGTCTTCCCGTTAAACATGTTTCGAGCCGCTCTCGTTTGAGATCGAAATTCCAACTTCATTACATATTATTGGTGATACTTATCTTACACAACAATTTTTTTCCTTAAAATCAAAATCTAAAAAATAGAGTGAATTCCAATTTATACTTTCTCTAGACTTTCTAAAATTTTTGGAGTTTTAGAAAATGGAAACACATCTTATTTTCTCTTTATATTATAGATACTCCTGTATTTATTTAGGATTCTTGCATGAGATTGTTCTTTTATTATGTTAACACATCAATTTTTTTTTTAAAAATACAGTGACTTTTTTTATGACAATAGTATTGGATTTATGAATAAATTTTCCTAATATAAGTATAATTAACTTATATAAAAAATATATAATTTAAGAAGATCGTACTTTCTATAAAATATTTAATTATATTTCTGCTCTATATATTCAAACACCTATTCTACTTCTAGTAGAACGTTTATTTATATATTTTTTCGATAAATTCGAACTCTTATTCTTTATAAATTCGAACTCCTATTCTACTTCCAATAGAACTTTTAATCGTATGCCTTATAAATACTTATTATACTTAAAATAGAACTTCTAATCATATGTTTTTCCTATAAATTCGAACTCTTCTCCTTTATAAATTCGAACACCTATTCTACTTCTAATATGTTAATTGATATTTACATATTTATTAGTGTTTAAAATTCTAGAAAATTAGATTAACATCAATATTAGTTTAAAATTATAAAATTCTAAAATTAGAAAATTATAATATTATAAAATTATAGTTTATTTAAAATTATAATTAATATAATTATAAAATTAGTTTAATATTAGAAAATTAGATTGTTAATTTATTAGTGTTTAAAATTCTAAAATTCTAGAAAATTAGAAAAATAGATTGAGACGATCTTAGAGCGCCACCTAAATTCCCGCTATCCTCCTTTATATATATATATATATTGATATTGATGATTTGTATAAATATAACTCTAAAATAGATTTTATTTTGAAAAGCAGGGGTAGTTGACTTGGTACGCTTAATTGTGATGTACTACAAATCAAAATGTTCGACGATAATTCGAAAATATTGTACCGTTAAACATTTTTTTTTTTAATTTTTCCATGATGCAAACTAAATTATGCAATTTCCAGGCATCAAAGCTGCAGAATTGCATAACATTTGGCACTTTCTAGCGTCCTCAGCGTTTCAGTCAATACCTCCGTTGAATTTCTTCAGCGGCATAGCATTCAGAATTGTAGGTTAATTCATGTATCCTTTCTTCTTTTAATGCACAAAAGCTTTTAGCGAAAAAAAAAAAATTGTAGGTTAATTGACTCTGTCAACTTAATTATGACTTGTAAAACCAATCAATCCCATCCCGTAAATTAAGAGCCCGAATCTTGTGTCCCTTTCCTCCATGTTCCCTGCTTTTTTTAATATAAAAAGATTTTAATAAATAATATTTTTATTTGAAATAGGTCCCGTTAGAAGCATTCTTTTTTTATTAAAAAGAGCAAGGGGGACACAAAGAAGACATAAGAGCATCTCCAAGGCTCACCCCCCCCTTCCCTATATCAGTTTACGTGGCATCATTTAGGGAACCAAAACTGAAAAATCACTCTCCAATGGTACAACCCCTTACCAAAAAAATTTAGGGGGAGGAGAGAGGTTCCCTACATGTAGGGGGTGGAGAGAGGCTCCCTATCTTGCCAAGTCATTTGCCAAGTCATTTTCTTCATCTCCATTAAATTCAGAATCATCACATTAAATTCAGAATCATCAAATTTATCGCCAAACTCAAAAACTGAAGTCAAATTAAAATTTTACCCAGAATTTTTTTATATCAAAATCGATGAATTTATATATCACTAGATAGCTCCCGAATTATAGAACACACACATATATAAATCACTAATTTTGAATGGATAGATTTAAAGATATGAATTTTAGAAGTTTAGGAATATATGGAACCGATATATTTTAAATTTCAAAATACTAATTAAATGTTACTTTTGAATTATAGGGAACCGATATAGGGAATACCGTTGGAGTAAAACAGTTTTTTGGTACCCTATATTTTAAGGAATGATTATTTTATTATATTTTAGGGGTTGAAGATGAGGAATGACATTGGAGATGCTCTAAATGAAGGAAATAGAGGATCCAAATCCTGTCAATTAATAGGAGAAATGTTAGAATCCCTAAAAAATATTTAATTGATAAAATCTAATTAAATATCTATTTTAAAAGTAAAGAAGTTATTTATGTATTAATATAAGTTTCATTAATTAAAAAAATGATACTTATCATTTAAAATAATTTTGAAAATTATTTCGAATCCCTAATATTGCTCAATTAATAATGTTCTGATTCAGTAATTTACTCTACTTAAGAAAGGTCCCCCATAATTAGTGGCCGTCAAGCACGTCACCATTTACAGGAAGTTAGGTTTAGTATTTTCTTGACCCACGCAACTGGGAATTAAATCAAAATAATCAATGACGAGTTCATACCTTTAGCGGCTTTCATATTTTATGTGATACCTGGTTGTTGAGAAAACATTTAATTTCAACTAAGGATGATGAAATTTTATCAACACATACGGTAGATCACTCCAAACTGGCATACTCCATGAAATTCCAGTTGCAAATTTTTGCTAGACAAGCCCGATTAGATTTTGAAATCTCTAACTTCACTCATGTAATTAACTAAATTATCAATATTTTTTATAATACATTTTGTCATTAATGAAAACTAGTTGATAAAGCCGCGCTTCGCGGCGGCGTTACACTTTTTATTTTTAAAAAAATTAAATATATTTACGTTATATTATAA